>CP126890.1:81661666-83132500 GCA_030440675.1 Furcifer pardalis | reverse complement strand
AATTATGTCTCTCTTGACAGAGCAGCTGCTGCCCAAGTGTAGGACACAGTTTGAAGAGGAAGTACATCTGTAGCTTCTCGGCATGATGTTGCTCTTGTAGAGCGGAAGAACAGCTTCCCCCTGGCCCTCCCAAGATGAGTTAGATGCTATCTATACCTTCAGAATCAAGCTTGTGATTTCTAGTTTGTCTCTTGGGAAAGGGAGATACAAAGAGTCACCTAAGCTTCCTAGAAAATTAGGACCACAAATTTGGACTAGCCTTAGAACCAACAAAACATTTGTGCCTATTGAAATGCTACCCGTCTTCCCAAAGTGATGGGGTCTTTTAAACAAGTGCCTACAAAAATAGCACAGTGGTGGGAATAACCTCTGCTCCATTTTTCCCCCACACAAAGGATGCAAGAAGGCTAGGATTCAGTCTTATAGGCCAGAAATTGATACGACAGCTATGGCAGAAAGCAGAACCACTGATTTATACTATCTGAATTGGCTATTAGCACTTTGCATTACATATTTGTTGTCAGTTCTGTAGTCATGACGCCAGTCTGAAGAATGGAAATATCAACACTGGGGAAGAGGTAATCTGGAATGAACAGGTTTGTGCCATAGGTTGGTGTGGTACATTGTTGGACCAGGGCCTAAGAGAAAGATCCTCAAATCCTAACTTGTGCAGGAAACTCATTGGGTAAACTTGGACTCAGTCACTCATTTTTAGACGGATCTACCTCACAGCCTTCTGAACAGCATAAAGTGGGCCATGAAGATTGTCCTCAGTATATAATGCAGTGGTCTTCAATTTGCCTTCCAGAATCGCATTATACCCATACCACTGATCCAGGTCTGTGAGTAACTTTCTGGTCCTGAGCCCTTTTGGTACACAAAAACCTCATCAGCTCCAGGCCAGCATTGATGAAGCTGCTGCCCTCCATCAAGATGGATTCAAGTGGGATTTAATCCACTTGGGGACCATCACCCTTCCCTGTGGACTTCACCACCCAAAGCCATTCATCCTCAGAATTGTCAGGTTAGTTAACCATCACCTGATGATTGGTGTTGAGTCACTGGCAGTATGGTCTACTCTATTACCATAGCAGGATAACCTGGGCAGACTGTGCAGGTCCTTCTAATTCCATAAATTGAAGCTGACAATACCAGCAGTTTACCAGTCTTCAACAGCTGAGGATTAAAATAACTTTTTGTTCTCCAATTGGGTGGTAAAAAACAAGCAAGCAAGCAAGCAAGCAAGCAAATAAACAAACAAGTTAAGTGGCATAGGGGCAGGCTATCTAAAACACAGGTGTTTGTCCTCTAGCAACTCACTCCTGCTACTTGTTCATTTTGTCTAATGGTAGAGCTAGCATTGGGGAAAGGGAATGGAAAATACAGTACTAAAATAAGTTCTGCATCTCTGTCCTTTTTCTTCCACTGACTTTTTGGTATGTTCACAAGTAGTGTCACAATCTACTGTGTAATGCCATCTTCTACTACACCACAAGGGGTCAGTGCTGGCAGGAGTTTAAAAGATTTGGCAGTGTAACCTTTTGTTAGTCAAGATGGCAATAATCTACTCTCTCACTTTTTAGACTCTGTAAGCTCATTAATAGCTAGCTGAACCTGTTCAGCTCTTGTGTCTTGCTGATTTGAAACATTTATTCTTCATTGAGTTATCTTAGACTATTATATACAGGACAGGTCAACTTGTGGCTGTCTGGATTGTTTCGTATTAGTAGCTGAGGTTGAGGAGTGTTGGAACACTACAGCAGGCTGAGGACTGCCGTTCTTTAGCCTCCACAATTTCACGGTTGTAAACAGAGGCACCACTGGATATCCCAGGAGGCAGACCTGGCAGACGGGTAAGCACAGTAAACATAGAACACATTTGTTCCTGCAGAAAGCATGAACTAAAAATAATTTATGCCAAACAACACTCTGTATAGCAAAAGAAGGAACCCGCAGTTTCCAAGGTAGGTCCAACAGATAACCCACATACTAAGAAGCTGTTAAGAAATTAAGTTCTTACCCTATTTAAAAGACTTTCTAGAAGATATTTGTTCCATTTCAAAGCCATCAATAACTGAAGATGGCAAACAACTACCTATCACAACACCTATTCAAGAAAATTAGAGTTACTCTACCATACAACAGCACCCCAATTTTCCCTTTTACATATAGCACAGAAGACAGCAAACAGAGACACAAATGCAAGCTAGTTATGGGAACTACATACAGAAAAGGGGGTGGGGATAAAATAACATATAGAAGCCATGAGGACAGGAGAACACACATACAGTAATACCTTGGATAACGCTAAGACTTGGTTCCACAAGTCTTGGTGTTATCCGATTTTTAGTGTTATCCGATCCATGTTAAAATCCTATGGGATGTATCGGATAACGTTAAAGCTCCATAGAGATACATTGTAACCGCACAGGTTTTAGCGGTTGTTATCTGATCCATCCCATAGGACCTTAATGTTATTCGATCCAATTCTCCTCCCCAGATTACTTAACATTATGCGATTTTAGCATTATCCGAGGTAAACGTTATCCGAGGTATTACTGTACTGCTGTTTAGACCACCTGGAAAGATGGGGAAGCTGCTCCCATTGTTACTTTACTGCATTCCTACACATATAAGGTGAGGGTCTGAAAACAGAGAGCCTCCGTCTTCTATGTGGGCTCTGCAGGAGAGTCAAACTTTCTAGGGTACCAACACCCATGGAAATCCTCCTGATGGAGAAGGATGATGAAAGTGGTGACAAAAGGTGTGGGGAAGGAGTATTTCTCTTCTTGTTGGTGGTGAATTACAGGAGATCTCATGCCTAAATAAGGCTACACGGTGTACAGGAGGGAAATACAACAAAAAGAGGACAGAAGACACAAAGAACTGCCTCTCTGTCAATTCCTCCCTGACTCACCAAGAATACTTCATTTGCTACTATCTAGCACCAGTAGGGGACGGCAGTGGCTCAGTGGTTAAGACACTGAACTTGATGACTGGAAGGTCAGCAGTCAGAGAGTGCTGCACAATGGAGTGAGTTCTTGTCTCTGTCCCAGCTTCTGTCAACCTAGCAGTTCGAAAGCAAGAAATTGCAAGTAGACAACTAGGTATCACTTTGGTGGGAAGGTAAACAGCGTTCCATGAACTCCAGTGTCCGAGAATGCCTGCCATATGTCCACAGAAAACGTCTGCAGACATAGACAGCACTGCTCTATGGCTATAAATAGAGATGATCACTGAATCCTAGAGTCAAATACGACTGGCTTTCGAGCAAAGGTGACCTTCACCTTTACCTAGTGCCAGTAGATTATTCTTTTCTCAAGAAAAACAGTAGATGGAAACTTCCAACTCTATTCCAGTGAAGCATAGCTTTTCCTAGGCCCCCCCAGAAGAAGATGGAATAAGCCAAGGTAGTGGCTAGCTGAGTGTGGTCCACACTGTGCCAAGGATTAGGGAAGCAATAAAGGAACAGAAAGCAAGATATTACTGCACAAAGATCTTGATTGTTTTCTTAAACTGTATTTCTACTTAGCCTGGTAAAATTATAAACATCCATTGTTATCATCATGTCATCGGTACTGTAGAGGATAGAAATATGTGACAGTTAGGAGAGATGTGAGCCTAGAAATCTCAGTTCCTGAAAATTTCTCCCTAAGTTGTGGTATGTGGCATACATCCAGATCCTTTGAAAATAGAAGCTTTGGGACCAATATTACAAGGTGTTGGCGGCGGGAGGTTTTTGCTGATCTTTAGCAACATCAAAGCAAATTGTTGGTCAGCAAACTCCCACCAGGATTTATGAAGTAACAGTTGAGCTGATTCTGTCATTGATTTCTCCTGCTCCAATTATGACCCTCTCTTGCCACATTAGGATAGCTCATTAGCACTGCCCTAAAGCATAGTCTGTGAAGATCTTCTCCTCTCACAGCTGCTACTTGTCAGCGATTGGCCTGCAGGTACAGTAGCAGCAACTGTAAGAGGAATTAAGATTTAGTCCAGAGAGGGATTTATCACCGCCTGCCTCTGCTCTTCTAATTGGCAATTTCCCCTCTGGTCTTTTCTAATGTGACAGATCTGGGAAATGCCTGTTTTCTGCCTCACCCCCAAGCTTTTGCTACAAAACAATTGCCCAGAAAACCAGTTTGAAATTACAGCTCCATAGGCCATGAATATCTGAAATGGTATTGCAGTGGGGGTTTTTTTGTTGCTTGTAGGAAAACAGCAACAATAAAAGTCAGATCATGAATTCTACCAGGTAAACAAATAAATAAAAACTCCCACAATAAAACCAGCAAGTGCTTCAGGAAGAGGTAACACTATTCACCAGTGCTGTTTATTTTACCATTAAAATGGTAAGTGTGTTTGATTTTGTTTTTCTGTTCATCTCAACCAGTGCATGGGTTTTGTCAATAGACTTCTAGGAAGCTCCTACTTCACATATTAAAAGAAATGACTGTAGGTGTCAATACCTAAGAGACCGCGTCATCCCAAGAACATCTGTCCGGCCCACCAGGGCGGATCGGAGAGGCTCCCTTGTTATTCCTTCGGCGAGAGAGGCCTGTACTAGGAGGAGAGCCTTCTCCGTGTCCGCCCCGACCCTCTGGAACCTCCTGCCCACCGAACTGCGCCTTCAGACAGAGCTATTACCCTTCCGGAAGAGCGTGAAAACCTGGCTGGCAGGACAGGTTTGGGGACCCGGGAACGTGGGCTCCCATACCAAGTGGCTTATATAAGGACTGCCTCCCTGGGTTGGAATGTGGGAATACTGGTGTGTAGTCCTGTGTTGTTTTAACCTTTGATGATTTTTAATTCTGATGTTTTAGTGATATTGAGTATTTAGGTTTTATCTCTGTTTTTATCTGGATGTAAGCCGCCCAGAGTCGGGTCCTCCCGATTGGGGCGGGGTATTAAATTTAATAAATAATAATAATAATGCCTCATCTCTGAAGAGATGGACATGGAGAGAAATGAAAAAAGTGAAGGCAAAGAAGAAAGCAGTAGTGTAGCGTTGGGGAACAGACTAATTCAACCTGCCTTACATCTTCTAAATTTCTTTGCTTTCCCCTTGTGTGGTGGAGTATTCTGTCCCTCCTATGCTTGTGTTGACCTCTCTATCTCTAAATATGAAAACAGAAGAGACTAGGTTTCACCTATGATAAGGAAAAACAACACACTTTGCCAAATGGATGATTGCCAAAGAGTGTCTCCTACCAGGACACAGTTTTTGCAGGACTATCTGGAAATCACTTAAGAGACTTCAAAACAAAGTAGGAAGATCAAAGAATAATCTATTGAAATGGGACACATTTTCTATGAATGTGGAAAAATTCAAGAGATGCAGCATTTATATGGATGCAATTTATGCCTTACTACATATTAAAAAGATCTAGTAAACTGCTAAGATAATGTAATTGAAGTAGCCTACTTCTAGTAAAAATTCTAATTATTGAGGCACTTCAATTTGTTTTCATTTTTCCCTATATCTTATATACATCCATAATTTCAAAATATACAACATGAATAAAGAAAGAGTTGACAACCACTATGGCCAACTTCAGCATGAGAAACAGAGAAAGTGTCATTTTATACTCTGTCTGAGATAGTTTGCTGGATATGCTTGTATCTGCAGTTTTAGTCTGTTCCTGTACGACAGGGCGGTAATGTCTTGTTCTCATGACCTGCTGGATGAGGCCTACAGCAAGGATGAGCTGAAATCTCCAACCTTGACAGGGAACAAACTGCTGGATCATGCAGACTCTAGTCTCTTGGGAACTCAGAAGAGTGAAGTTCCGGGAAAAGGTAGTTCTGTGCCTGATTTGGAGAAGTAGGCTAGACTGCCTATAGCAGGGGTTCACAACCTACGGCCTGTGGGTCAGACCCGGCCCCTGCTGCTGTTCCATCCGGCCCATGCTGATGACCCTGGAAGCAGATGCACTCTGCAAATGTGCCCACCGCCATTGCGTCTGGCCTGCTCAGCTGTCTGAGGGTGAGTAGTCCAGCCTGTGGTGCAAAAGCCTTGGGAACCCTTGGCCTATAGGAACTTTGCAATATTAAATGCAGGAAACCAGGCAAGAATCTGCAAAATGAACCATTTGAGGGGGGGAAATGACTGAGGGTAGGTAGGCCTCCTTGAGAGTAAGAGATTTTCTTAAACAAAACTCTTCCTCCCAGGAAGACCTGCAGGCATGTTCCTTCCCTAGTGGATCAGATGCTTCTAGCTCAGCTATATAAACTGTTGGCTGTGATTTCAAATTTAAGACAACGTCTCTTCTTATATCAGAACCTTCCTCTACATATCTTAGTCTCAGCTGATGAATCCTTCCTGTCAACATGGGTAATAGCAAGCTATGGATAAGGTAGGTTCTGAAATGTCATATTCATACAAATACTCATCAAGCTATATCCTTGCAAAAATTACATATCTCTGGTTGTGGATCGGTGTTCCCAAACCTTCAAGGTATTGGGTGGCATGTTTTGTGTCCTTGTCCTGGTAGTTCACAGAGCAATTTTTGTGCTCAATTGAACAGAATTCAGATCAATGGCAAGCAGGCCATTCTTGTGCAATGCCTGTAATGGCTCTCTCTACAAATCATTCTAGCCACATTTAAGTTGCTTTACCACAGATGAATGGAAGAGCAGAGATCTCAATAACATGCAAGTGGCAATTGTGCAGGATCAGAAATAGTCTTCAAACTTTTCTTGATGCTGGATGAGGGATAAGAACATGTATTCCTCCCCATTCCTTGTATTAAAGCAGGATTCCCAAACTTTTCAAGCTGGGGGCTTGGTCACACTCTCTCAGTCAGCTCTGAGGGCCTGACGGCCATTTTGCCCTGCATGCATGATGGGGGTAGCTATTTTGTCCCAACAACTTCAAATGGGCAGCCATTTTGTTTCTTGAATGGCCTTGGAGGGGTGGGGGCCACATGAAATGGCACCATGGGCCAGAGTCAGCTCACGAGCCTTAGGTTGGGAACCCCTGTATTAAAGCCAGGTGGACTAGCAACTGTACTTGTCTTGAACAGTGGTCACAGGTCAGTATCCTCTGTTGAACCTTAGGACAACAGGGTGACTTAGAAAGTACAGGGCTGGCCATGGTGAACTGAAAGCTGTGTCCTCAAATACCTTGCTTCCATGCTCTAAAAATCCTAGTATCTGCCGCGTGAGGCAGTCACCTCACTGTAATGGCAGTGCCAATCATATGTTCATTCCTCTCTCTTCCTGGCACTCACCAGAATTAATTGATGCAAGCTGGGTTTTCCCAATTATCGTTATTATTATTATTGTTATATTTCAATTTCTATACCGCCCTACTCGGTAGGACCGACTCAGGGCGGTTCACAACAAATGTAAAATTACAAATTCATGTCAATAGATCATAAATACATAACATCAAAATATCAATATCACTACAATAACAAGAAATTAAATAGACATCAATATCAAATAACAGGCCAAAAAACATCAAATAGATAATGTCAGATCTGGATATGTTCAGAATGTGAAATTCTGATATAGCATGTTAAGGGCCACTATAGCAAAAATGACAGTACACAGATGTAGAACAGATTGGAAGGAAAGTCAAAGGTCTACTAACATTTTATTCCTATGAGCAGCTTCACAGAGTATATAACTATGTAAAGAAATTGGCTACTTAGGCACTCCAAAGACTACACAAAGGTATTCCATACCTTGACTCTACAAAACATGTCACTTGGAAATCAACCTAGAGACGAAGGTGCTATTTATTACAAATGCCAGTGGCAGAATGTGGCTTATAATATTATTTGAATCAAAACCCCAGCTTAAAAATAAAATGCATAATGCACGAGGTTTTAAAGAGAAATGCTGTAATATGAAATAAAGCATGCTCAGTGTAGACTCCAGGCACTTTCTTAATTCAGTATCGAGAAGCTGAAAACCCTGTAAATATTTCAGGTGCCTGAGGACATATTGTGGGCCACCAAGTCAATTCCAATTTATAGCAACCCTTTCAGGATTATCTAGGTAGAGAATACTCAGAAGTAATTTACCATTCCCTTCTTCTGGGAGCACCCTAGGACTATGCAGCTTGCCTAGGGCCACACAGATTTACTTTTCTGGGATGCACAGTGGGGAACTGAACTCTTAACCTCTGGATCAGTAGCTAGACACCTAAACCAATGACCTATCCAGCCAGCTTAATACTGTATGTTCATGTGAATACCTGAATATTTCTTGTTGGGGAGAAGGGGTAAAGAGAAGATTTAAAATGCACCCCACCAATTTGGAATGGTTAAAACCAGAAGAGATTTACCACCTCAATAAGAGTTACCTAAGAGCAGCCTGCTGTATTTGCTTATAAACTTCTCTCATATATCTGGCAAAGTGAATTTATATTCAGGAAAGTTCATACTGGAATAAATCTGTCAGAATACTGCAATATTTTGCCCTTCCTTCACTTTTCTTTTGCCAACAAGCTCTTCCAAAGACCTTCATGCTGGAGTCACAAATGTCTGATTGATTTCCTGAAGGTAAATTGGGATCAGGGCTTGTGTAATTCTTCACATCCTTACCTTGATGAGAACCCTGTACACATGGTCAGACCAAAGAGTGAACAGTGCTATAGAAAACTAAATTGTGAGCAATGGGCTGGGCTATAATCCTTCTTCTGACATCTAGCCTTCTGTTTTTATTATAATTTACTACATTTCTGTCCTAACTTAGTGTCAAAGAGTTGTGCTCCAAATAGCTTACAAACACAATGAAACAAAATAAAAACAGACAGTAGATTCTACCATCAAACAATTAAAGTGTTGGAGAAGGTGAGATAGAAAGTATCATAGGTATTTGTGGCAAGAGAATTGATTACATCATTGTTCGGCACCAAAATGCCTAAGCATGACACTTGACAGGACACTCTTTTAAGCAATAATGCCTATATACCAAAGGTAAAGTTAGTACAAGGAACAACATCATCAGCTTTGGTTCCGAGCATCTCTGAGACAGAGTATGCTGCTCCAGTATGGAATGTATCCACACATGCAAAACAAGTTAACATCGCTGTTAATGAAGCAACATGTATAGTGAGAGGATGCCTCAAACCTACACCTCTTGTTGGTATCGCTTCACCTAAGATAAGTAGAGAAGTAGCAGTGGATGCCAAGAGAACTAAGCAAGAGAATGACCCTCAACAACCTCTGAATTGATATATGCCTCAAGTCCACTAGCTCAGATCCAGGAAGAGCTTTTATGGCAAGAACAAACATTCTTGCAAGACCAAAAACAAATTAGAAGATGGAGGAAGGAGCTCACTGGACAAAGAATAATATTAAGGAGGATATGAGGACTCAACCTCCTCTTTGTCACTTAAGGGATCTTGGATAGGCAGAGGGTTGGAGTTCATAAATGCAAGACCAATATGCTCAAGTGGGGGCTGCTGTCGGACAACAACATGCTTGGTGCTGTGTTCTGTCTTCTCATAGGCAGCTGGTTGAGCATTGCTTGAATACAATGCAGAACTTGATAGGCATTTGATTTTACCCAATAGAGGTCTTCTTAGGTTCTTATATCTTTGCCAACTCTTACACTGGCATTAAAGTAACACAGTTTAAAGAACAGCTGGGAGCAACATTAAATTTGTATTTATACAGGTTATAATAAACTGAATAACATGAAACTATTAAAGTAGATACTTTAATAATAATTATTCTGTGATTCAAGATACTTCTGATTTAATGAAATTCTTTCCATGGCTTTCTAGGTATAAAGTACTCAGAAGTGATTTATCATTTCCTTCTTCTGGAGACACTCTGGGGCTGCACAACTTGCCCAAAGCAACACAGGCTGGCTCCTGTCCTAGGAAGCACAGTGTAACAAATAAAAATAGGGGCTTTTGCTTTTAATGAGTAAAGTAGTTTCTTTGAAGTCTTGAGCTAGAGAAGTCTGGGAATTCAGCCTTCAAAACAAGTGCTAGGTAATTTACTTTAAATGTAGTCATAACAGGCTGAAAACTGTGAGAATGGAACTAAGATGGTGGACATTGTATGCTGTGCTTTAATTGGTTACAATCCTGAAAGAGGAATGGGCTGAGGGGGTGGGCAATGAGTTTTGTTATATTGAAATGTGTGAAAGAAACATCATGATTATGCCATGCTTTAGTTTTGCTTTGCTATGATGTTGGTTGGTGAGTGAACCATAGCAATATGTAGTCAAATCTGTTAGCTGCCTAGGCTAAACCAGAGAAATATTTAAGATTTTTTTTCTTGTTTTATTCTGGAGAAGGGGCAAGCAAAATGTTCCTTTTCTTATCTTGTGCCTGTTCCTTAACCTTCCCGAAGAAACCTGATTGTAACCAGAAGAAGTCATTTTTTTTCTGTAGAGCTTAAGCTGGTGGGAGAAAATCTAGTTTTTTCCTATCATTATTGGTTTTTTTCCTTTCATTATTATTTTCCTTTCATTATTCATTAAGTAAATTCACACTGCATGTCCTACCTCAGAGGTTCCAAACCTTTTCAAGTCGGAGGCTGGGTCATGTTCTCTGTCAGTTTTGAGAGCCAGACAGCCATTTTGCCCTGCCTGCATGATGGGGTGGCCATTTTGTCCCAACAACTTTCTCGAATGCCCTTAGAGGGGCATGGGGGCACATGAAATTGTATTGTGGGGCAGATTCAGCCCTCAGGCTTTAGGTTGGGAACACCTGTCCTACCTGATCTGGCTAGTTTGTAAGCATAAACAGTCAGTGATTGAAACCTATCATAGATTTCTCTAGCCTGGAGCAAGACCACAAGAACTCTGAAGCAGCACAAAGGTTGGTGTGGGCTTCTGGAAGGGGAACAGGTCTCTGGAAGGTGGAATGGGTTTTATGATAGCGGATAAGTGTGAGTCTTATCCTTATACATGGTAGGTAATCAAAGTCCCACCTCTGTCTCCAAATTCAGATGTTTAATTTATTGAGCTATTCACCAGCTTTTGTTGATATTTTAGGTAAGATAAAGGTCGCCCTTGCTTAACATGTGGCAGGCATGACTAGACACTAGAGTGCATGGAATGCTGTTTACCTTCCCACCAAAGTGATACCTATTTATCTAATTTCTTGCTTTCAACTTGCTAGGTTGGCAGGAGCTGGGACAGAGACAGGAACTCACTTTACCATACAGTACTCAGGTCTTGAGCTGCTGACCTGCTGAACTTCCAGTTGTTAAATTCAGTGTCTTAACCACTAAGCCACCACAGTCCCTGTTGATATTTTACAACCATTTAGATGCACAAGAACTTTTCCACCCTGTAGGGACTAAAACACAGTGATATAGTTCAGTAACTTAAAGAGAATTACTCAAAGCACTTTCCACAGTGACATGGTCTGTTTTAGAGAGTCAGCAAAAGAAGACATGTCACTGTGAATTAACTACTTGATATGTATTCCCATACAGCATGAATGAGCAAGAGAGGCTGGTGTAAGGTTGGTTAGTCAAAGACCCAGTTTATCATTATGGGCATAGATGGATATTGCAATAGTGTTGCCAAAATACAAAGAAATGCTCTAAGAAGTAAAGTGCTTCCAGCTGGCTGACACTAGACATCCTCTGTGCTTTTAATGAAGCTGTCCATGTAAGCATTAAAAGTAAAATATTTTGCTAAAAGGATAACTGTTCAAGCATTCTTAAACCATATTGGCTAGAAGTCTATAAACATGGAAGGATGTTTAGACCCAGAAAATATTTTTAAAAACCAAAGCAAATCCAATATATTTCATGTCAGAATCTAAACATCATTAAAATTCATTACACCCACTCTTTTCTGGAGAGTTGGTGTCTAAAAACATTTTAGCTACATGGAAGAAATATGGGTGATGTGTCTGGTGAATGGTAAATTTTAGCACAAAAGAGGGAAACAGTGAAAGCTAAGGTGGAGGCTGAGCCCCTGTTCCAAGCAGCTGCTTCCATGCCCTTCATTTGTGAATGCTTTACAAATGGGGCCCAGAATGTCTCATTGGAACAACACGATGTGAGAATGCAGCATTGCTCCTAGGGGCATTCTGGAAAGAAAGAAATGACTATACCCAGTGGAGTTAGCAGATTTGGGTTTGATCTTAGCAATACTTTTAAAAGGTAATCTTTTGGCCTACAAGGACCAGACTCTGCCTTGCTGAAATTGTGCAAAGGCTGCTTACCATTAAAATATTGGTCATGAACTTTGTCATCTACTGAAATTTCATTGCCATCAGCTATCTATTGCAATGCAGGTATGGCTTTTATAGTCTTGGACACCATTATAACTTATAGCTGTTCACACAAACAGGGTCATTTTCTCAGCAGGGTGATTTGTTCAGGCACATAACTTTATAGAGACACTTCTGATGTAAACAGGCCACCTGGCATAAGAATAGCCATTTGTTCAGTCATGACAGCTACAGACGCAACCCCAGGCTTCTCTGTATGGCTGTTGAATATCTATTGGATTCTGTATTTCAGGTCACTGCTTGTAGAGTTGAGGGAAAATGAAAATGGGTTTTCCAGTTCTCTGCCCCAGAGAAATGCATTTTTGGCCATTTTGCAAGGACCATGATGAAACATTTCAGAAATTTGTGAAGCAGGTCAGTGGAGCATTTCTCAATGGTTGTACCAGGTAGCTTCTCTCAGAATATCTTGGATATATTTTTTTTAAAGGCAACTGCTACCAAGGATTTTGGAGATGAACAGATCACCCCCTCAGAATGCCTGGGCTGACCACTGGGAAAACAAACCCATGTTCTCTCAAAAAATACACAAAAGAGGCTTTCAAGCATGTTGTCCTTCAGTACTTGATAACATGCTTGAAAGTCTTCATCAAGAGTGGCCAGTCTGTGACCCTCTCCAGATGACTCAACTTTCAAGCCTCAGTAAGGTTTTGTAAGAACTGTAATACAGATCCTCTAAAGCACGGGTTCCCAACTGTTTCAAGCTGGGTCACATTCTCTCAGTCAGCTTCAAGGGCCGGACAGCCATTTTGCCCTGCCTGCATGATGGGGGCAGCCATTTTGTCCCAACAGGTTCAAAAGGGTGGCCATTTTATTTCTTGAATGCCTTTGGAGGGGTGGGGGGGGGCACATGAAATGGCACCGTGGGCTGGATCCAGCCTGCAGACCTTAGGTTGGGAACCCCTGATCTAAAGAACCAAAGAATCCCAATCGTGGATTAAGAGGAAACAATACAGATGTGGTTCACCTTGCAAAAAACAGGTAAGCAATTTATTGCTCCTTTTCACAAAAAAAAAAAATGTTCCCAAGATTGAGACAATGTTACAATTCTTCTTCCGTAAGCATTGAAAAAACATAACCACTGGGAAAAGCAAGGAGTATAGGAAGGATCCCCTAACAGTTATAAAGTATTTATAGGGAACCTTCCCAAATATTTTTTTGAAAGCCACAGCTAGAGATTACCACAAAACACACCTAGCACAATTCACAATTGAATGACTCAAATGGCCAGAACATTTTTCTGGTACAACACTATGGGTCCTTCACCACCTAAGAAAAGGTTTTTGAGAAACAACTTCCTCCGCACATTGCCACAGTTTAACTCTTAAGAATCTGTGTTGGCATAGTAGAAATCGTGTTGTGCAGCTGGTGTTTGGTTTTACAGCCCTTCAAATTGTCAGTACAATACTGAAACTGGAAAGCCCATGCTAATGTTGACTATTTCTCATGGCAGGGATCCTCGACAGTGAGTAACGAGGAGGTGATGGACCACTTGATGGTGGTGGGTTCTGTGGAGGGGACACCACTGGTGCCTCTATTGGCCTCAGCCACTCTAGACCCCCAGACCCAAACCACTAATGGTGGATCTGGGTCAGACATGGGGCCTGAACACCAGACCCAGGAGGGGAAAGAGGCTGCTGCTAAGGAAAGCCACCTGGAGGATGCAAGGGCAAAAGCCTTCCTTACTGCTAGGGGCTATAAGATAGTCCTGGGGAAGGCTGGGGGGAGATTGCTGAGCAGGTGGATGAAGAAGAAGGCTGACATGTGACAGGCAAGTCCTTGGAACTTGAGGAGGAAGAGGCTTGGTAAGGAGGTCGACAAGATCCTCAATGCAGTAGAGGTTTTGCAATCTGAGTGTGGCTGCAGTTGTTGCTTTCTTTTCTCTAGTTCCAATAAACTCCATGTAGCTTAAGCTGGATGTGTGGAGACTCCTCATTTAGCCATCTGTGAAACCGAGTGAAAATAGCTTACAAAGAATTGATAAAGGAAGAAAAATTATTTATCCCCTTTTTACATGTCTCAGTGTATGTGATGTCAGTGTGTGGAAGGGAATGGAGTCACAGCTGCTGGTCTGCATGTGGGCCCCACCTTCATCTTTGACCATACACTTGTACTGACAAATGTCTATGACCAGGGCTCTCATACATGGCAGACACCTTTGCAGAAAAAGTGCCCAGTCATGTACATAGAAGCCCTCAAATTTATGCAAATGAATGGAGGAGTGGACTGGCAGCCACCTACAGAGCAAGTCCAAGTCCAAGTCCAAGTCCACTAAAACCGTAAATCCTGCTGCCTTCCCCATGCTGACTGAGCTTGTGGTACAAAGAGTAAAAGGAAAACAGGCAAACAAACTGGAAATCTTACCTGTACACTAGTAAAAGTGGTGTACTGATACGCTTTAACTACCAGGTAATTTGCTTCTATATCTACTATCCCCAGGATCATGTATTTCCACCATCTTCGCTTCAAGATTGCCAGTAAGTTTTCTTCTCCTGCATTGGGACAGAGACACAGAAGGGAAGAAAGGAAACGTTTTAAAAGGATTGGAATTATATAGTTGAAAATCATTTATTGCATTTCACAAGAAACTACCCATGTAAGACTGCCGCTTCTAGGGGGACTGTGAAGACGTTCCCACACATTTGTCTATGCCAACATTTTTACATACCTAGAAGTAAAATATTGCTTATTAACTGAAGTCTGTATGGTGTACTGGCTTCCTTCAATATATCTGTAGCAGATGTTTACATGTTAGGGTGGAATATGTGCAGCATAGGCTTGGGTAACTATTCTCAAACTGGTTGGGGGGTGGATGGGGACTGAGTTTGGAAGAAAAGAGCTCGTACTGACTCTGTGCCTCAGCCAAAAGTTTGCTAAACTTTCTTGCCAAAGAGCAATTGGATTATTCTTTCTCAGGTGAAGCCTGGGGTCCAAGCCATTGAGACATGTCCCAAAATGATGATCAGTTCTTGGGTAACCAGTACATGCTTCATGTTGTCTTTATACCTTTCTATTCTCTGCCTTGAAAGAACTATCCCAAGGAGTTAAGAACAGGAAGACTATCACCATGGTGATAGCTAATACTGTATCTGGAATGGATATGGCACCTGAAGAAGATTCTCTGCAGATTCCCACTTCTGCAAATGCATCAGCCCTGCCAGACTGCATTTTGAGATCACCTCTGCTTGAGGTTCATTTCCATGACCAACTTTAAAGTTCTAAATTTCTGTCTATCTATCTATTTGTTTATCTAATTTTGTATAAGCTTTATCTATTTTTGTATTATGCTTAGCCAACAAGGCCATGGCCAGGGCTGCATTTTATCATCTAATTTGATTTATTATTCTTGTATACTACTTCTGATTTATTTGATTTTGTTCATCACATTGCTGTAGCCACTTTGTTAGGTTTGTATTGCGTGTTATTTTTATTACATGTTTTATACATGTTTATGTACAATTTAACAATGTGTTGGAAACCGCCCTGAATAGTCTTCACAATAGGTTGGTCAATTTAAAAAATGCAGCCAAACAACCAATCAGCAAGCAGACAAGAGAGAAAAAGAACAAGCAAGCAAGTTCTGTGCAGAAGACAGTCTAGAGTTAATCACTAGATCAGTTCTCAAACTTTTTAAGCCAGGGCTAGGGTCACGCTCCCTCAGACAGCTTTGGGTGCCAGATGGCCATTTTGTCCTTCCTCCATCACATGGCACTTTCTGGTGTGGTGGAGGCAGTGGGGGCCACATGAAATGGCATTGCAGGCCACATCCAGCCAACAGGGCCCAGGTTGAGAATCCCTGCACTAGATGGAGGTTAGTGCTGAGTGATTGTCTAGTGGGATGTTCTCACTTAACTTGATCATATAAAATAGGTCATTCTTTTCTGTCCTGGCTGAGAATGATGGAAGTTGTAGTCCAGCATATCTGGGGGACACCAGTTTGGGGAACACTAGCTTATGCTTTGTGAACTGAATGCATACATGTTCTTTCCACTCCATCAGATTATGTGAACACCCCATGTGATTACATGTGTAGGCTTTGGACAGAAGCTGATCAATGTGTGAGTTTCTTGGCTGCTGCCCTTTGCTCCCTATATATCTTTACCATAGATTATCATCTGTACAAGATTTGCAGGATGCAAAAAGTCTCAAATGAAATTAGACAACAGATGTTCATATGTATCAGAATAATGGAAGGGGAGGGGCTGTACTTTTACCCTGGGGTGGGCAACTAATTGTTGGGAGATTTTTTTTTAGTCCTGTGATGTTTCAACACTGGGTATGCTGACAAAAGTTGCAATGTTGGACCATAGTTATCCATTCTGTTACAGACCTGGTGTTATGTTCTCTTAGCCTCTGCTAAATGACTGAAGTGAAATATATTGGACTGCCTTTGAAGAAGGTTACATGTACACAATGAGACTGATCCCGACTCTTTTTCCCCCTAATTGGTAGCTCAGCTTTAAAGAATCAATTCTGCACATAGTACTAAGTCATTCTTCAATGCCCTTGCAAGAAATACTGTCACTCCTGCAATCCTCTATTTCCACTTTGTGAAGTCTCACCTGATTAGATCTACAGCTACGTAGAGGTTAAAAGATTTTCATACCAAGCTGAGGATTATTACTGTGTCTGATAAAAAAATATGAAAATGCAGTCAGCTATTTGGTATTACCAAATAGTATATACTCAAGTACATACTTGAGCATAAGTCGAGTTTTTTATCCCCCAAAATGAGGTCCAAAAAGGTGACTCAACTTATACACGGGTCAACAATCACGAAAGTCTAAAACTGTGCTGGATTCAGTGCAGTTTGGCTTCAGGAGAAGGGAAAGAAAAATGTATGTTTGATGGGCCATTACCACAGGTGGCCACTAGAGGACGCATATCATAATTTCCCATTTAAATGCATTGGAAATCAATTTCTTGTATTCTAAAGCTTTTCTGTTTGTATGTTCCCAATGCATTTCAGTGGGAAACTAAACATGTGCATGAAAAAAAGGGGTTTCACTTACCTTTGTCCCTGCTCCAAAATGGAGGGGGAAGCCATGTTTCCAAGAGGTTAGGCAAGAGCATTGCTCCCTGCCCGCCCATTTCCCCTACAGCACCACTACTGGTTGGTGGTGCAAATACAGTTTTTTGAAAAAAGAAGTAACTACCATAAACACTCAAAAACATGCCCATACAAATGTTTAAACTAATTAATTTTACTTTATGTTCATGTTTTTTAATTATTGAAACTCACTAGCAGCTGCTGCATTTTCCACCCCCGACTTATACTCGGGTCAATCTATTTTCCTAGTGTTAGAGGTCCAAATTAGGTACCTCAACTTATATTCGGATCAACTTATACTCGAGTATATATGGTAAGCTTTCTCCTTGTTTTTTCTGATTTACTTCTCTGGCACAATTTCAGAGGGACAGCAGTGGCTCAAGTGGTTAAGATGCTGAAATTGCTGACTTGGAAGGTCAGAGTTCAATTCCCAGATACTGTACTACACAATGGAGTGAGCTCCTGTCTCTGTCCCAGCTCCTGCCAACCTAGCAGTTTGAAAGCAAGAAATTGCAAGTAGATAAATAGGGACCACTTCGGTGGGAAGGTAAACAGCGTTCCATGCACTCCAGTGTCAAGGCATGTCTGCCACATGTCGATGGAAACTTCTGCAGATGAAGACAGCGCTGGCTCTTTGGGTATAAACAGAGATGAGTACTGAACCCTAGAGTCGGATATGACTGGCTTTCGAGCAACAATTTCATTAGTGCTTTTCACATATGTAATCTGATTAATTTTTAAAATAACCCTTTCATCCATCCACTCCACCCATGGCCATACACAAAGCAAGACTTCAAACCTCTCTACTGGATACCTATGTAGCAGGAATGTGGACTAGTACCAAAATTCAGATTCAGAATTCAGATTTAGAATGTAGGACTATAGCCTTTTGGATTTGGAATTTTCAAAATTCATAATTTTTAGATGTCCAGAACTCTGTTACAGACAATATGAATACTATATAATTATTTCTCCAGCACAGCCTGGTTTCCCAATGCCTGTCCCACCTATTTGTGTTCCTTTGCCTTGAGGCTGGAGGAATCCTCAGATAATATCACAGCCAAGCTAAGGTTGTTGACCAGCTAAAAGTGGTTTTACTTCTGTAAAATTGTGTTGGTACTACCTCCTGCACCTTATCAATGTCAAAAATGTTTAATAACGAGTATCTTGCCTGGTAGATTGTAGCCCAAATGGTCAAAGACTAGATTTCCCTTCAGCACTAGTTGAACTTCTTCACCTGTTGCTGTTGCTTTTGATGGAATCCTGGCTGCTATTGCTCCTCTCTTGCTGAATAGCCACTGCCTGTTATTTAATTTGGAAGTCCAAAAGGGAGGCTCAATTGTACTCCTCCATCTTTAAAAAGGAGGCAAACCTAAGTTTGATTAGCTTGCTAGCCAGATCCCCTGCTTCGGGGGGGGGGGGGATCCCCTATGGAATCCTCCATCCACCATGAACATCTCCTTATTGTGGTCTTCATTTATGCTACCCAAGTAATGAAACACTGGGCTTACCTGGTTAAGGATAACTGTTTCCCGACTAAGAACTTGTGTTGTACTTTCAAAACTGTGGAGGACATAGACCACTTGACTGATAAAGTCCTACTGTTCTCTATCCAGAGGAACTGGCACACCTATGGAAGTCTCAAGTGACAAGTTATGGAGTGTTCTTTGCTGTTCCAGCACTCTTTCAAGCAGGCAGAAAGTGAGTTCCATTAAGTTGCCATATCCTGGAATGGAGCATGGCAATCCAGGAATTCCCTCTCCCAGGCACTTGGTGACAATTCCCTGCCACCTTTCTGGCCTACTTAATTTATAATAGATAGATATGCATGTGTCTTTCATAACCTATAAAGCATCCCAAACTACTAGGTTGAGAATGTGGGTTGTCCTCTAAGAAAACATCCCTGCCTACCCTTGTAAGACACACACACAAATGCAGCCAAGGCACATTGCTCTGATGTTCTGCATAACCCCTGTTCTGGCTTTTCACAACTTGATTTACATGGTAGTTAATGAAATGTAGGATTCAAATGCTTTTCTTTGCACTTACTAATATGACCCTCCCTTTCATTTACTAATATGACTGGACACATTTCTAATTGGCCATGTAAAGGCTGCATGCTAATTATTTCTTGTTCTACTAATGACATTGTGATTGGGAAATTAAGCACAGACATTTGAGGCTTCCAGGAAAAAAACAAAGAAATAGAAAGAACTACACCAGTGATTATACTAAGTACTTTGCCCAGACAGCATTCAGTGAGTAATTGGTGTTGGAATGAGCCAGGCGGTTTTGCTCCATCATCATACAGCTCCATTAACCTTTTTGCTCTAAATGAGTAATGGCCATAAAAGCATTCTTTCCTTGCCTAGTGAGATATATTTGGAAAATACAATGCACACAAGTATTTTATGTTTATTCAAGAATATACAGATCAGCCTTACAACTGGGCAGTACACAACATACTGTTCAATAGCTTTTGCACTCTGAGAAAAAAAAGTATAGGGCTTCTCACAGACAATGACTTTTCTTGGATTTACTTACACCATCATTAATAAAAGATGCACTTTCAAGCAGCACTGAGGGAAGCAGCATGCCTGTTAAAAGGGATGCACAACCTCCTATCAAATCTTCTCCCCAAAGTTCCAAAATTTATTTTTGAGGGTTGCAACACTAAAATAAATAAATAAATAAATAAATAAATAAATAAATAAATAAATAAATAAATAAATAAATAAATAAATAAATAAAGAAAGAAAGAAAGAAAGAATTGCACCATCACAAAGCATGCTTAGGGAATGGGCAGGAAATTTCTGTTAATTTTTAAAATTAAATATAGCCTGTAGTTTGGATGAAGATTTTTGTACAAATATACAATTTAAGAAATATTCAAGTTCCATCCTTTATGAGAGGTTATCTTGGATGAAAACACCTAGAGCAGGGCTTGCCAGCCTTTTTAAGTCAGAGACCAGATCACGCCTACTCATCAGGACCACCCTGATCCCCCACTATCCACACACTGCCGCCAACACTCACCCCCACTAACACCACCACCACCCATAACACCAGTCCAGCCTGCCAACACTCACCCCCACACTGCTGCCATGACCAACACTCCCCCATGCCAACACCGCCAACACTTTCATCACACTGACACCACCACCACCAACACTCACCCCACACCACCAGTCTGGCCCACCAGCACTCACCCCCATGCTGCTGATACCAACATCTTGCATGCCATCACCATTGCTGCCAACACTCCCCGCCACGTCTGGCCTGCCAACACTCCCCCTCATGCCGCCATTGCTTCCCTGCTTACCGGCTTGCCATGGATGAAGGAGGGTTCCTGTCCTTGACCACGCTCAGCCATGTTTTTATCATCGTGTGAGAAGAAAGAGGTTCCTGCTTAAACATAGATTGAACACATGAGCAAGAATCCCAGTTTTCCAGGATGCTTTTTCACAAAGAGAACCTATACACAAGCAGGAACCTTTTCTTTTCAGTCTTGACAATGACTTCACCAGGAAACCAACCATGGGAGGAAGAGCAATAGGCCATTCTTGGTCACACCTTGCTATTCAGGAACACCAGAACAGGGCTGATTCTTCCTTCGCTCCCACCTCAGCTAAATTCTGTTTCAAGTTCATGATAGGCTTCTGTGCTACAGCTCAAATGATTGTATAAGAACCAACAAGTGGCTTCATTTTTACCAAACACAGAATAACACAATGTCATTTCAGCTCCTGTTAATATATTATGAAAAACAAAAACATTTCTTACACAACTGTTCTTTTTTCCTTCCTCAAATATTTCTGTATAGTGTTTTATGCACTCATTACTTTTTAATCTGGAGCTGCAGCTACACTACATCATATCTCACTGGAGATACTTGAAAAAGTAAAGAAAACTGAGTAAACAGAATCAAAAATTTATCCAGTAGCTCCAGCTTTTTTCTTCAACAGATTAGAAGCAAGCAGAAGTTTCTCTTTCTTGGCTTTTGCCCTAAAAACCTCTCGTAATTTGATGAAACATTCTAAATACAGACTACGCAGGGAACTATAGCATTTCTCTCTGTGTTCTTGCCAAGATAAAATATAGTTTTTACACTGTCGCCCCCCCCCTTCAATTCATGCCAATACTATGAATATATGTCTTGTGTGTATAGACTGAAAATTAGGCACTCACTCACTATAAATATTCACAGGTCATTACCATAACTGGAAACTGTCATATAAAATAGCCACTGTTTTCTTATGGGTTCTTAATGTGCTATCTTATCCTGAATGTACATTTGTGAACTGGATTGCAGCTTTTTCATGGGAGACTGAATACTGTCTGGTATTTGTTTTGTTTTTTTACATCCTCAAATGCTGCCTATAGTGAGAGTGACTTTTCTGGGCTGTCTATCCATCACTAACCAATTGTTTCATCCATTCTTTGAATTCAAAGAGAGCCCCACCTCTTTCTGCTCTTGTGTTCTTTCCCTCTCTTTGTCAGGTGGTGTCATTTGTTCTGTTGATCTCTTTGGTTGGCTGCTAGTATGTGTGCAGTAAAGAAAGTGGCATGCACATGCCTGTAATTCCAAGTACCTATAAGTACAGAACTGAGCAAGTTGAGGAGGATGGTGGAGGACAGAAGTGCCTGGTGGACAGTGGTCCATAGGGTCGCAAAGTATAGGAATTGACTGTGCGACTGAACAACAACAAATAATAAATATCTATAAACTATATATAATAAACTAATCAAACTGAAGGTATAATGTCCTATGGGTGGTGGGGAGCACATATAGAACTACAGTAGAACTCCATATAACGATTTTAATCTGTGCCACGGAGCTCATCACTATGCTATTTTTGTCATTGTATGATCGTCCCTATGCAAAAATTCGTACAACGATTTTCCCTATGGAAAAAACTACAACAATTTTGGCACTAAGCCTTTTTTTCCATTGAAAAGTCATTGTACAGATTTTTCCATAGGGACGATCGCTATGCAGAATGCCTTTCCCCTCTCCAAGCCTAATCGCCATGTGATTTCATTGCTGTGTGGGGTAATCGTTATACGGAGTTCTACTGTATATAAAAATTATTTTAATATACTGTACAGTGGAACCTCACTTAACAAATGGCTCGGTTAACACAAAAAAATGAATAACAAAAGGAAATCCATTAAAAAAGCGGCTCAGTTTACAGAAATTTTTCAGAATAGATTAACTGATTTTCAATGCATTCCCATGTGAAACTGTTAACATATTTTGGTTTTCATTGCATTCCTATGGGAAATTGCATGCAATTTTTTCCTATGGGAAATTCAGCTTAAGCAATTTTCACTTTACAAAACATCCTGGGGAACACATTAATTATGTTAACTGAGGTTTTACTTTATATAATGTTGCTATTGTAGTTGTTAATGGGTTATTGTAATTTTCTTTTTGTTTTTTTATAAAAAAAATATAAAAAAGTAATACCAGCCCAAAAAAATGTTACAATATGTCCCATTAAGGAAAAACAATCAGGACTTTGTATTGCATGCACTCACATACACAGATCACGCTATGGGTCACACACACACCCCTGCTTCTCCCTTTTCACTCAGTTATTGACCTAGTGAGAAAACAAAAGGCTGATTTAGCAGTAATCTTTCTCTCCATCTGAAATTCTGCAGAAGGTCCAGCCCTCCTCTTCTTCCCTTCTCATCTCTAGCCAAGAAAAAACAGCAAGGCTATGAAATATGAAGACACACAAAACATGCTACATGGATTCCCTTCCCCTGTTGCCTTTGATCGTTCACTCCAATGGTGATACCTTTTTTCTTGATAGAGCGAGGTCCCTGAAAGCACACCTTCCAATTTCCTGCTCAGTTATTGGCCCAGAAATATGGTGAAAGATGTTATAGCACTAATCTCAAAAAATAAACTTCCAAAAATAGAGGATGCTGGGGGAGAGGAAAGAATGCAAGGGGGAGGGTGTTGTCCTAGTCTTAAACATGATGTCCCTTCTGCCTAGATACCAAAAACCCACCTACAGATATAGGTCCCATCATTACAGTAAGGATTACAACAGACCACATGGTGGAAAGCCTGGTTGAATCCTTCTGGTATGGAAAAGTAGAAGCTCCCAAAGCAGGAGAGAGAGAGAGGAAAAGGCACTTTGGGAACAAAAATCACCAGGTGGGTTCAATTAAACCTTTGTATCCTATGGTCAATTTTAAAAATAACTTGAATGCCCATAGTTTTTGATGGTGTACTTGAATGCTCAGTGCCAGAGCATATTCTCTACAATGCACAAAGTTTTGTGTTCAGTCCTTGGCACATTTCATAATAAACAAATGAAAAATAACCAGAAGGCAGATGATGAGAAAGGCCTCTGTGTTGACTCCTTAGAGAACAGATGACCAACAATATGAAGTCAGACAGGCAAATAATCTGACCACCTTTCCCTGTGTTTCTGTGCCACTACTTTACAGGGTATTGTCAGGGAACACAAATTTAAATAGCCTCTTGAAACTAGTTGCTTTCTGTATGTACCATATTATAATTCGTTTTATTCCGAGCAACCCAACTGTTATGAAAGAGTAAACAAAACAAGACAAAACCCTTGTGGTGCCTTAAAGACTAACATCTGTATTTTAATGTTATCTTTTGTGGATCAACTCCACATTGTCAGACATAAGAGCAAGTTTTCATGGTATTCATTTATACATATCAGGTACAGAGGCCCACAGTGGTTGGTTGGTTGATTTAACAGATGTGCTTGCAAATCAGTGAGCCATTTACAACCAGTAATAACATACAATCAATGCCGCTATTTACAACAGTAATAACAGAAGATCCCTGATAGGAGTGAACTTGATTATCATGTCTTTAAGGTGCCACAATGTTTTTTTTGTCTTTTTCTGTAGTTGTTTTGTTTACTCTCTGATATGCTTTTGCACAGACTAACACGGCTACCACTTCAACAATTTCAGCTGTTATGGGTGTGGTGGAATTTATAGCCCACCTGCCTGGTCAATACCTGATAGGCTATTTTAGGTGGTTGGGGAATGACTAGAGAAGTGCCATTTGCAGCATTAGACACTGAATTGTCAGAAGAGCTCTCCGCTTGAGTAGCTTTTAGAAACAAATCCCAGACTTGCTGCGCTTCTCTGTGGGCTTCTGCATCTTGATGCTGTCCTGCTGCTGAGGCATTTTTTGATTTACTTTGTTCTTCATTTGGCTTGACATAAAATAGAAACAGGTAATAATATCTCATGCAGTTTCAATGTTTCTTGTTTCCCTTGTGCCTTTTTTTTACTTCAACTACATCTTTATTTCTGCCTCCTTCACTTTTTGAAATAAACCTTTTCTGTTTCAGCCTTTGATACTTTGTCTGATCAGCAAAGAGTTGTTCCATACCATTTGCATTTATGCTGTGCTTCTATGCATTCTTCTTTACATAAGCTGCATGCCTACAAGAGCTTCATGGCAGTGAAAAATAATTACAAGACAATTATAGTTTATGTATACCATAGTTTATATATATTTTACTGCTTACATTTTTTTTTACATTTGTGTAGATTGTCAGAATGGTTTATCTTTTGTTTTGTTTTTCTGTATCAAATGTATGCACTCCCTGTGTATTGTAACCATACAATAAAGCCTTATCTTTGCTTTCCATCTCATTATTTTCTGCTCATAAAGCAGAGAAAAAGTTAACACATCAAATTGCCCATTCTGCTAAAGGCAATTATAGGACACAGAGATCAGTAAAAGGAGAATAGAAAGGAAAAGGGAGAGTAGCACTCTTTAAGAATAACTATATAGATCAGTGGTTCCCAATGTGGGGCCCATGCCCCACAAGGGGACTTCAATTCTCAGAAACCTAAGTCAATACATTGGTTGATCAGTGCTTTGGGGAACTGACTTAGGAGTCTGGGAATTGAAGTCAAAAAACCAAAGGCTGGGGAACACTGATATAGATATAGATATAGATATAGATATAGATATAGATATAGATATAGATATAGATATAAATGTTAAGAAAAGCCCTGTTGGGTTACTCTATAGAAGTATCTACTCTGTCTTTTTTCTCTACCATGGCAAGCTGCATGATTATGAGAAGTCAAAAGCAAGACAGGAAAGGCACTAGACTTCTGCTGTTGTGTCCTGCAACTCGTGTTCAAAGATATATTGCCTCTGATCCAACAGTATCTCTTGTTTTAGACCACAGTTGGGCAAAATGCAACACTTTCTTGTTGGGTGCAGCATGCAGAACTGTTTCTAGAGGTCTTTGCCCCTGTCTTCTAGAGTGGAGAGGGAAGAAAAGGTACCGTATTATTATTATTATTATTATTATTATTAGTTCGATTTATATGCCGCCCTACTTGGTGAAAACTGGCGTATAAGAAGACTTTTTACCCCTCAAAAACATGCCTCCAAGTGGGGGGCCGTCTTGTACGCCGGGTACACTTCAGTTGAATAAAATACAGTAATACCTTGGATAACGTTTACCTTGGATGACGTTTACCTCAGATAACATTTACCTCACATAACGTTAAGCAATCTGGGGAGGAGAATTGCATCGAATAACGTTAAGGTCCTATGGGATGGATCGGATAACAACTTTTAATATCAGATGACAAACAGGAGTTTGAAGGCTTTTAAAGGGAAACTGTCATGCCAGCAAACTTGCTAGGGACTTGCCTGGCACTTGCTCTCTCCCTCTATTTGTTATCTTCCTTTTATCATTGACAGTTCCAGTTTGGTTAACAGATTAGAAAACAAACAGCATGGCAGCTCCCATAGGTTTATTGTTCCATTCAGCTTTAGTGAATTGTCTTTGGTGAATAACTTTTAATAAACTTGCACTGTTTTATGTTTACTGTATATGTCTGATAATATGCAGCCTTGTGACAGTTTTTCTGCATGTCATAAGCATTTGAATATAAATTAACATGTTAAAATCAAATCTGATGTTCTTTTACGTTTTATTTGGTGTGTGGAAGGTGTGCGGAAGAGGGGGTAGTCTTATACGGCGAGTATATAACAAACTCTATATTTTGAGTGGAAATGTTGGGGGTCGTCTTATACGCCCAGTCGTCTTGTGCGCCGGCAAATACGGTACTTTTGAATGCTGGTGTGTTGGACATTCCCTCCCCCCCATAAAAACACCCTAGTTTTCTAGGGGAAAGAAATGGGGCATGGTGGGGGCTTGAGAGGAGAAAAGTAGGAACCCTCCTATATTCCTCTCCACAGCAAGATAGAGCTGTATATGTTCCATGATCTGTCTTGCATCATTTCAACTAGCTTGCTACTTCTGTTTTCCAGCATCATGTTTCACTGAAAAATTGACACAAGACATTATTTTTTGTCCCAATGCTTTACTGACTAGGAGTCAATAAAGTCCCCCATGGTAAAAATCAACAGAAATGTTGGGGAATTTTGTGACATAGGCGGAGACCTGGACATGACAAGCAGCTGAAATTCAGGGACCTTGGTTAATACTCTTCAGTTGACATTGTTATATAGCAGTGATAACAATCCTTTTAGAGACCAAGTACCCAAACTCAACAAGCTGCTATCCGCACCACAGAGGGGCGGGGCGAACTCTGTGCTGGGGGAGGGAGAAAGTACTCCCATTGGGCTGGTGGGCACAAGGGTGGGGTGAACTCTGTGCTAGGGAGGGAAGAAGTACTCCCATTGGGCTGCTGGGCAGAGGGGAGGGACAGACTGTGCTAGGGAGGGAGGAAGTACTCCAATTGGGCTACTGGACAGAGGGGCGGGGTGAACTCTGTACTGGGATGACGGCACACGTGCCCACTGAGAGGGCTCTGAGTTCCTCCTCTGGCATGGGTGCCATAGGTTCACCACCACTGTTATATAGTGCTCTCCTTCAAAGTCTAGTTCTGTATGACTGCTGCAACACAACATAACTATGAGAGCTAAAAGGTCACATCTAGATGCATGAGCGTTAAAGGCAACTGTGTTGCAGAGTAGTGCCCTGTCTAGAAGAAGCAAATCCCACAATTTAACAACAGAAGTGAGGGGTTATAAAGAAAATAAAAATCAACACAGTTGGTATGGGAAATATTGTTGCAGAATTTTGAATTTCTGGTAAAATTCCTTGTAATTGCACAGTCTCCTAGAGTACACCCCTTTCTCATTACAGTATCTGGCAATAAAGTCTCAGCAACTTACTCTGGGTCATTGGTAGGAGAAATAATAAATAAGATTCTGTGCCCATTGCGTCTACAATACCATCTAGCCATCTCATTTTTGGCCAGACCCTTCTTCTTATATAATTTATATATATTTGTCCTCACTTTCCAAACAGTTATGTATTTCTGTCCCAGTTTTGTTCCTTTCAGTTTAATTAAGACATGTTCAAAAAGTTCTCCCCAAATCTCTTTAAAGTCATTTCCCTTCTTTAACTTTAAATCACATGTCAGTCTATTATTTATTGTAATATTCCATAGTTCTCTATACCAATCATTCACCTGGAATTCACAGTTTATTTTCCATCTTTTAACAATAAGTGGTCTCATGGCTGTTACTTTTGTTGAAATCATTTCTTTCTTATTTATTTTTAAGGTACTATTTCCAAAGTCCATTAATAAAGCTAATTATTAATGGGATGGTATTAATAAGAACCCGGAGGAGTTCCCTTTTGTAGTTTGGATTGTTTTCTTCATACATACAATTGGCAAGACAGAATAATAAAGGATTGGCAGAGGCAGGAACTGAGAAAAAAGGATGGGGAGAAGTCAGACCAGAAGAAAGAAGGAAAGAAATGGGAGTGAGGGTTGGAATGTGAATTACAATCATTCAGTGTGAAACACTGTTTTCTCAGAACATTCCACAACCCCTGTGCTAGTGCAAACTCCAATTAAAAATCTGATATAGGCTTCCAATCAAATCGAGGCCAAGCCAAATCGTTCTGATTCAGTACTCCCGTCTAGTCACACTCTCGAGTTATTGCCTCTTTTCAGAAAGTTACTTATTTAGCATGTTCTACATGGTATTTGTAGCCAGCTAAGTCTCTGAATTCCCAATGCATTATACACTGATTGGGTTTTCTAGCCAATAAATTAACACCTACTTACTTAGTCATTTGTAATCTATGCTCCTGAACCCAATAAATTAAAATGACAGCAGGGGAATATTTCTGAATGTACAAGAGAGTCCAATAACATAACGTGGTTGTGCTGAGCTTCTGTTTAGTTTGAACTTTTTCAGGATAGCTGATTCTATTTCTCTGAATTTCCATCTTCTCTCCTTCTACTACCATCAATTATTCTGATGTCCATGCCCACCCAGCATGGTCAGTCCTCACATATCTGTTTTTACTTACTACAATTTAGTGGCCATTTCTTTTTATTCCCTAAAGATTTTTGTTTATTTTTGCATACCATGGGGCTTCTTTGAGTCCTCTGGTACACTCTCCTGCATGTGGACTGTACATTTCGACAACATTATGCTTAGTCCACTTGCTAATTCCAACCACAGCAGACCCATATAAGAAACCGGAACATGCTGCTTTATACTGAGTCAGATTCATCTGTCAAGCTCAGTATTCTCAACTCATGATGAGGTTTTGAGGAGAAATCTTTCTTCCCCCTAGCTGGAGATCCTCAGTCTTCTGTGGTGATCTCCTAACCAAGTGTCAGGATTTGCAGCTGCTCCTCTAAGTCCTGCATGACTGGAGCCTCACCCTGCTGCACCTGCTAAGCCCACAGCTGGGGAAGGTTTTGGACCTTGATAGGCTTCACCTGGAGACCCTGGGTGGCTTCGCTATATAATAACTGGCCCTTCCTCCCAGAAGTTGCCTCAACAACTAAGGTCAGCAGACTTGCAGTTGCTTTGCTGACTAAGGTCAGCAGACTTGCATTCTCTTGTCTTGTTCCTGATTCCTACCTTGTCCTTGCTCTGATAGACTCCCTGTTCCTATAGATTGTTCTTTAGTCTTGCTTGGATATTTGTTCCTGGAATTCTGTCCTTACCGTACTCCAGATCATGAGGATTCTCTGCCATGCCTGTTCTCCTGGCTGACCGAATTCTGTCTCATTTGGACTAATCCGGCATCTCTGGTTTCACTTGGGCTTGTACTCTAGACCAGGGGTGGGCCAGATGTGGCCCATGGGACATCATCATCCAACCCACAGGCCAGATTTCTGCCATCACCAGAAGTGCTAAAAACTCTGTGTTTTTTGTGGCAAAAATGCATTGGGGGGGAAATCAAAAATGGTGTGAAGTGGCGATGGTGGGGAAAATGCCTGGAAATGCAGCATGAATTCACTCGCTGCTGCCACTGCTGGGAGGAACCATGTGAGCAGCCCACTCAGCTGTCTGAGGGAATGTGGTCAGGCTCCTGGTTGGAAAAGTTTGAGCACCTCTGCTCTAGATCGAGGCTTGGTTACTGTTTGGCATGTCACTTGGATGTCCGGGATCCTGGTGTGTGTGTGTTGCCTACCAGCTGTCCAGACGCTTACCTCAAATGCAAACTAGACCTGACCCTGCTGTGTGTTTGAAATCAGAGGAAATCAGATATATTCAGGGTGAAAGAATTAATCAGTGGCCAGGATCTACACCCACGCAAAGATTTGTAGATGACAGCTTCCCTCTGTCTGCTCACCTGCTTGTGCCCTGATGAAAGCTCATAATTAGTTTGCACAACACTTGAAAAACAAGCTGTCACTGCACTTTTCATTTACAAGTACACCCACAGCAAGCAGGCTCTTCACTGATGGGGGAAAAAGTGTGTCATTGTCCCTACTCAAGTGGTGAATAACTGTGCAGATGAATTGAGTAGTGGAACCTACTGTTAGCTTACAATTCATGCAAAGGGGTGGGGTAGAAGTGGTAAGAACTATCAGAATCAATCCATTCATGTCAATACCATGAGCAAAAAAGGAACCCAGTATACATTTTGCTAGTTCAAAGAATCAAAATAGCAGCTGGCCCTCGCCTTGCATAGACCCCACTGAGGCTCAGTAAGTTCACTGCAGAGACCTCAGATGTCAGAAGACCAGTGATGGGATGACACCGGTTCTGACCGGATCCACAGAACCGTTTTAAGGATTTCCGGAGGGCTCTCCGTGGGGGTAAAACCGTTTTTGAGGCGTCCGGATCGGACGCCTCACCGGGAGGAAATTTTTTAAAAAAATTGGAGCAAAAATGGCTCCAATTTAGTGTGCATGCGCAGAAACTCAATCTGACACATGCGCACTAAATTGGAGCCATTTTTTTCTCCGATTTAAAAATAATTGGATCCGGCCGGCCCTGACTGGAGCCTCCTGTGGAGCCGCTTGCCGCCGCTTGCTGCTGCCTGGTGCTTCTATCACCACTGCCACCTCCTGCCATCGCTGCTGCCGTTGCCGTCCCCATCGCCGCCGGAACCGAGGAGGAGGCGGGGCGCTCCATGTCCATGTTGGCTCCAATTTTTAAAAAACCGGACCCGGAGCCGCTGCTGCCGCCTCCCGCCATCGCCATCGCCGCCGTTGCCGCCGTCGCCCCAGGCCAGCGGAGCGCGCCTCCTCCTCCTCCGGTTCCAGCAGCGGCGGCGGCAACGAAGAAGACGGGATGGGAGCCGATCAACAGGCAAGGCGGGGAAGACAGCTCCGGAACGAAAAGGAAGGAGGGAAAAAAGCAAATGCATCTACCCGGATCAATTACAGAAACGCTCCCGGGTCCGGCACTCCCGGCGATGGCGGGAGGCGGCAGCAGCGGCGACAGTAGCAGCAGGCAGTGGCTCCGGGTCCGGTTTTTTAAAAATTGGAGCCAACATGGAGCGCCCCGCCTCCTCCTCGGTTCCGGCGGCGATGGGGCGTGCCTTGCCGTGTGGCCCCGGGCCATGGGGGTCGTCGGCCCCAAGAAGGGTAAGTGAGGGTTTTGTGTTTGGGGTGGGTGGGTGGTTTATGGTGTTTTGGGTGGGTGGGTGTACTTTTATTTAATTTTTATTTTATTTATTTATTTATTTTATTTCTTTAAGTTATTTACGGGTCTGTGTGCATGTTTATTTTTTTTATTTTTTTTTTATTTTTGGCCTTGCCCACAACGTCATGACGTCATGACGTTGGCTCCGCCCATGACGTCATGACGTCATGACATTGGCCACGCCCATGACGTCCATGACGTCATGGCGTGGTAGTAGAATTTTTGACATCCCATCACTGCAGAAGACACACAGTGATGGATAGGTAGGAAATCCTGTTTGTCAAAGGTGATAAAACAGCTCTTCAGTCCACGAGAAGAGCTGGTGGTGAGCTATTAAAAAGGCAGCTAATAGTGTTCTCATAAGTCACTTGATGGCATTCAGTAGAGGGGGAAAAGCAGGTTGCTGTACAAAGAACAAGTCATAAGTGAACAGATAGCCTAAGGGAAAAAACAACAGAAATATATATTTTATCCTAACTACATTATATTTCTACATTGATCTGTGATTTTTTTAAAAAAATACTCAAAACGCACATTTAAAGACTTAATTTCTTTTCAAATATTTTTTTGAACAGGTTTAGTATTTAAATGGCTGGGAACTGGATTATAATATGTAGGAGTTCCAGTTGTGGGCAGCAACAGGTTTGCACACACCCCCGGGGAGGGAGGGCAGCAAAATTGGGTGGCCTTCGGGCAGGGGGGATAGCGAAATTGGGTGGCCACACCCACCTACCTGTCTTCCCCCATCAGGTTTTGTCTCTGCAAGTGGTTCAAGTTCTCCCTTGCTCAAAAGCCAGTCATACCTGACTCTAGGGTGCAGTGCTCATCTCCATTTACAGCCCAAGAGCCAGTGCTGCCTGTTTGCAGATGTATACATGGCCATATGGCAGGCATGTCTAGATTGCCCACGATGTCTAGATTGCCCATGACATAGGCTCCACCCATGACATAGGCACAACCCATGGCTCCACCATGGTGTGTTAGCAAAAATTTTTGCTGCCCACCACTGAGGAGTTCTATGTTCCAATTTACAGATTAGCCTGAAGAAATTATCTAGTCTAGATCACTTTGGATAAGACCCACCAGTGATTCCATTACCCATATACCCCTGCCTCAAGACCAAAGCTAATGCTAGCCAGTAAAGGCTGTGTTTTTAAGCTTGGCATTTCTCCCATCCACTCACCTGTAACTTATCTCTTGACCCATGGAAACAACTGATTTGGTTAATTGGTCTTAGCTTACTGATTAAACTAATCAAAAATAAGTGTTTCTTAAACTGATCACAACAAATCTGTTAAAATGAAACACTCACCAGGAAAACAATGATCTTTTTGTACTTCATTGTTCAAAGAAAAGGAGAACAAATTTGTTTATTGTTTGGCTTGATTCTAATTTGTAAACAAAACTTTTCTACCCTACCTTTTTATCTTTTAAAAAAAGAAAATTATTGCTGATGCAGAGAAATCTTGATCTCCCCATCCTTAAGCATAAAAAAAGAGGAGACTTGTTGTCCCATGGAAGAGAAGGGGAAGAAAAAGACTTACCCACAGGGAGAGGCTTTGTTAGAGAGTGTGTTGTTGTTCCTCTGCTTGTGCACATGGCTTGTAGGTGGTTGTGTGTGCAGCTATTCTTCCCTTTCCTGCATTGGTTCAGATGATCACATGGCTTTTTTAAAAATTGTGTCAGAAGAACACAAAGGTGTTTTCTGGGCTGAAATGTTTTTTTGCTGGTGGAACTCTGCTCAGTGGATGCCTGAATGAGGCTCCTTTCATGTCCCCAAGATTTCCCCCACCCACCAAAGTGGTCCCTATTTATCTGCTTGCAAATTCTTGCTTTTCAACTGCTAGGTTGGTAGGAGCTGGGACAGAGATGGACACTCATTCTGTCATGCAGTACTCGGGGCCTGAACTGCCGACTTGCCAACCTTTCAGCTAACAAGGTGAGCTTCTTAACCACTGAGCCACCACAGTCCTCCCATCACATGCCTAACCTGATGTGAATGAATTGGTTAAAAAAATGAGAGAAACCCCAAGAGCAGATGGGAATTGGGGGGTGGGGATGGACCCTGGGCTGATTTGCATTTCAAATCATGCATATATATATATTTTAAAATGCACATCAGCCCTCTCCCAAATCTACAGTTTTGTCAGTGTGGTCACCTCTTAAACCCAAGGACATCTTCTTTATCCATGTCCAGGCCAGACGTGAAACAACCAAAATTGAGGCACCGTTTGGTGAGCTCATTCTGCAGTTCCTTTTGCCTGACCCAGTGTAAAGAAAGATTAGCCAGCAACACAACGTTGCCATTAACAGGGCACGTCCAATTGTGGTCCAAAAATATCACAATCTTCAAATCAAGGAGGCTCTTTTTGTGTACCCCAACCCAAGTGCATGAACTGACTGACTCTTTCCAGGCCTTCTCGCCTTCTGAAATATGCAGTCATTGTACAAGTGCAACAAGCATAGAAGCATTATATTATATATGTCTGTTGGTGCCATGTAGTTTGATGAGAAGCTTTCACATATGGGCCTCACAGAAAATAAGATAGAGCTGTTTCTCCCCCCTCCTTTTTTATTTATTCTGGCAACCTTTTTAATATGCCTGTTATTCACTAATGCTGTAATTCTACTTCTTAATTCTGCCAACTCCTAAAAACCTAAGGCCTCTACTTGTGCCTTGTACCCAAGTGAATATTTTAAAGTGGCAATTGTGGTATGAAAACTTTCATTTACTAATCCCTTTTTAGGCTTGGGTATATTTAGTGAAATGTGTGTGATTCTGGAATGTATTTCCCATAAGACACTCTGAACAACTCACTAATTACTGATATGACATTTGGCCAAATTATGAGTAATACTTTGAAGTATGCAGGCTCTGTCTCTTTATGAGAAAGGTTTAAATGGCAGCTTCCTACCCTTTGAGAGTGAGTTTAGTTTCTTTAGAGATCAAGTGTTTGAAAGAACTCTGCAAATTAAAGGCACTTGCTGCTGACTGTTACTTTATTTATATGGTGAACGTTTTGAAACATTATCTCACTTTAGATTGTTCAGTAAAAATACTTACTTTTCCCAATACTTGTTTGCTGCTACTTTTTTAAAATGCCCAACTTTTTAAAAAATGGGTTAAGAAAATTTAAACTATAGATTAACTTGATTGATTCACACTCTTTACTTAAAACATGAACTCAGTGACATACTCTTCTTGAACCTCAACTTCTGTCCTATGGAAATACTACAGTATATATGCACTAGCCATTATTTTGCACTATGTATGCATATCTTTCTCTTCTGTCTGTCCTGGCTTATTGAGGTGGAAAAGCAGAAATAACATTAACCTAATGTCCATATACAGCAGATTTACAGTGCAGCTTTATCCAGTTATATAATGCTCACAAATCCAGTGCACTCTCAAATGCACACATAATGTGGTGAGGGGTTTTGATTATGTAAGATAAAAAAAATACTGTCAAGAATCTAACTTCTGTTATATATCTAGACTCCAAGTAGGGTCATCCAAGGCAAAATGGTCAAACCTGAGATACCAGAATAATTTGCTGCCTGCGCGATGCTGAATCAAATCCATCTGTGTCTTTTTGTATTCTAAAGCAGTTTTCCTCTATGTCTTTGGGGTCTTCTATTTTTTTCAAACCAGAAAGATTAAGTTAGATTTTTTTTGTCATGCAAGCAGTTGTTTTGATATGTCAAAGGATGTAAGTAGTGGTATGACACTATAGGCAACTGGAAGTGATGTTTATGGACTGCAGGAACACCTTCCCATGTAATTCTTTCAAAAGTGTTCTTGAGGGTTTTTTTTAATTGAATAAACAAAATTAGCACTGATACATTATATGATCCCAGACTTAAAAATTAATTAGGAAAAGGGGTTTGGTGAACATTACACTACTAGGGAAAAAAAGAACTGAAAGGAAGGGGAGGGATGGGAGGCCAGACCTGTTTAAAGCTAGTAAATTGAAAAAAGACTGGTTTTCCACCCCTCCTCTTCCTTTTTCCTTGGCTCTTTCCCCTCTAATTGCAGAATTAACTAGTACTGTACTATTCTGATGTATTAATACCATGTATCAGCAGTAGACTGAAAGACAGCAGGGCAAGAAAGCAGTTTGTGTCTATCTGCCTCTTGCTTCCTTGCAGCTGGGAGAAATCAGATTGCGTGTGTCTTTTAGGAAGAGTGTTTCAGACTGCCAATCTCCACTCAGATCAGTACAACCATAACTGATGAGGAAGATGAGTGGGCAGCAACAAAGGAAAGAAGAAAAGAGGGCTGTGAGTGGGAATGAGCTCGCATGCCAAACACATGTAGAGAGTGAACTACTGAATCAAATCACAAGTCCAAATTACATTTTCAAATATAATTGAGGTTGTGATTCAAATCACAACTGTCCAATGTAGTCATACCCTAAGATACATTCATTCTCTTCAGTAGGAATAGTCACATTATCTGAAAATTGTGGATAATTTCAGTGGTTATGAGGGCAGAGAAATATTGATAGAGGATCTGTCTTTATTATTGTGTAGCAAAAAGCAATAGTAAATCACTTTTGATTTTTTTTAAACTTTGAAACTCTATGATGGGATCATCCAAAATGAAACAGGAAATAACACTGGAAGATGAAACTCTAGATGGAAAGGCACTCAGTCCATTAGCAGGGAAGAGCAAAGGACAAGTATGAACAGGGCTGTTGCTAATAAAGTAAATAGATAAAAGCTGAAAGAATGTCTAGTGGCTGACATGTCTCTGTTAACGTAGCATCTTTCAGTACCCATTGTTGTCAAGGGTAGGAATGTGGATGTTGGTATCTGTTTGGAAGAATAAAACTTTTTTTTTTTTGCAAAAAGAAGCAACTTGACAACAGAGAAAGACAACAATAACAATCCAGTTGTTTGTGTTTAATGGCTTTAGAGAATAAAAAATCCACACATTGACCTCTTCTGTTTATCCCAGCTGTATACTCAAGTTTACAAATGATGCATTACCTAAAGTAGCAATATTAGTCTGCCTCACCATGTTGACAAAATTTAAGGAGGGGGTTGAGTGGGAGAGAGAAAGGTGATTTCTTTCTTTCTTTCTTTCTTTTTGATACTTTAAAACCTATAAGATTTATTGTAGTGTGAGCTTTTGGGGATCAGAATTTACTTCTCCATACACAAGGAACACAAATACAATGTCCTCTATACAGTGCCTTACATACGTATAGTGCAAATGGTTTACTAATTGGCCATGTTTTGAATGAAGAAAGAAGAATCTGTGATGAGAATTTCTTTACTTCTGGTGAAAGAGGTGGTACGCTTTAAATCACATTTTCCTTTTTAAAAGGAATTTAGTTAGTTCACTGTCACAGATCAATTTGAGACCTATGTCAACTGTGATGCAGTAACAGAAGGTAATGTTATTTCCTTAGTGCAGTCTTCCACAACCTGCCCTATTCTCAACCCATAGGAACTCTGTGGAAAACTGTTACATAAAATGATTTTTTCACATAAAACAAAAGCAAACCCATATGAATGCTGGGTTCCCCAGAATTTCCTTATATAAGGTGATTTTTACAGAAAATGAGGGGTCCATAAAATTGGGTTTTACTGTATTGTTCTTTTTCTCACTTGGCTATCCTGATTCCGAACTAATAATGCAGCTTAATTTTAATTCTGAAAACAGAAACGGATGAGTATTACGTCTGAAATTCACAGAGATGGAGACCATTTAGTAAGGTGGAGACTATTAAATGTGAATGACAGGATTAAAGAGATATATATTTTTTAAAAACTGCTTGGTAAATGCTTGTCTCCTACTGTGCAACAAATTACATTTCAAGCACAGTGGCATAGCGTGGGGGGGCCAGGGGGGGCGGATGCCCCGGGCAGCGCTTTTCAGGGGGCGGCAAAATGTCCCCACCGCTTTGGCAGCGAGGGTTGATTTCTTCTAAGATTGACCTATTTGTTTTCCTCGCTGTCCATGGGACTCTCAAAACTCTCCTCCAACACCACATCTCAAAGGCATCTATTCTTCTGCACTCAGCCCTCCTAATGGTCCAGCTCTCACAACCATACATTGCCACCGGAAATACCATTGCTTTGACTATACAAATTTTTGTTTTCAAAGTGATGTCTCTATTTTTAACTATGTTCCCCAGGTTTCTCATAGCTTGTCTAGTTTAGCCAATGACAAAGACAAGAAAGTGGCTTCATTTTGGCAGTCCAGGGTTTGATTGGGACACAAAAGAAGAAGAAGCAGAACACGATGAATGCCGCATGATGTGGATAGACAGGGCTGTAATACATCATGGAACTAGGACAAGAGTAGAATATGCACATGGTGCAGAATGACTAGAGAACATTCAATAGAATAACATCAGACATGCATTTAACCAGTAATAGGGTGACCTATATGGACAGCAATGAACATACCTCACATTATGGCTGCAATCCAGTAGGAAGTCACTCCTAGAATAGACCCATCAAGTAAGTAGGGTTGGTTCCATCGATTCAGTGGGCCAACTCTAATTGTGACACTATTGGATTTCAGCTCATACTGTATTTAGAAATAGTAATAAAATGACTGGAATATGATGATAGTGTATCTTTAAACAGTGCTTAGGAACAACATACAATGCTGCCCGCCATCTTCACAGAGAATGCAATGGCATCTAAAATAGTGTGATGCAATGTACATCTGCAAGATAATGGCAAAGCTTTAGAAGCCTTCCCTTCCCAGTGACTGATGAAAAACAGCCACTGTTTTCATTCTAGATCTCAGGTGATCAATTCACTACACCCTAATAGCATAACTCTTACCCTAAGGCATTAATCTCTATTGAGGAATGCTCAGCTGTGGCTGTGGAAACCCTTAATAACTGTTCACTGTCTACCAGCTGCCAAGAATTCAATCTATAGGCACCAGAAAGACCCTGGTACCAGCCAAGCATAGTGCCCTTAGGTGATTTCAATTAAGCTGAGGAAGGCAGGGCAGATGATTAGAATTAGCTTTCTCTTGGAGGAGGGAAAAGAAACTAACCTTGTACAAAGAAAAAAGAATTATGAGCAGCATTCCGGTATATTTATCTTTTACCGTTATTATAATAAGGCACACATACTGTATTGCTTTTTCAATGAAGACTGTATGGCAAACATGCAGTGATGGGATGTAACAGGTTCGCACTAGTTCGCCAGAACCGGTAGTAACTCCCAGTGTCCCGGAGAACCGGTAGCAGCTTTTGAGGGGAACCACCTTCGGGGCTTACCTTTTCACTGGTTCCCCCACTACGCATGCGTGCCAAGTACTTGGTGTGCATGCATGCCTACAGTGCTTGGCGCGTATGCACGGCCTCCTTGCTGTCTTCCCAAGTGGGGAGGAGGAAGAGAAGCTGCTAGTCTGAAGCTCCCTATAGCCTGCTCCCCAGGGTAAGTGACTCACCTTTGGATGTGGTGTGTCTGTGTGTATTTTAATGTGTATTTAATACCTTTACCTATTTTGATGTACTACCACAGTTCCTAAAAAGGCCTGCCGGCTGGCAGGCCTAGCGGCCTGGCTTGGGGTTTTTAAGCAAAGTCTTGGTGTAGTAAGCTACACCTGTGCTGTTCCAATTGCTGTTCCAATTGGAGAACCCTTAAGCAGGAACAGCTGTTTTACATTTACATTAAGGCATATTATCCTAGAGAACTGGTATGATGACCATATCCATCTTGCAACATGGTGCTGCCCAGGCACTTATACTAACAGGTAAGTGACGAGTTTGTGTTTGGGGTGGGTGTGTGGGTTGATTTATGTTTGGGATGGGTGTTTGGGTGGGTGGTTGTATTTTAATGTAATTTTTATTTATTTATATATTTAATTTATTTATTTACAGGTTTGTGTTGTGGGTGGGTGGGTTGAGGGGTGTGCGCGCACGTGCTTATTTTTATTTATTGTTGTTGTTATTTTCTTTGGCCCCGCCCATGACATCATGACTTCATGATGTTAGCTCCGCCCACTCTGTGATGATGTCATGGTGGGGCAGTAAAAATTTTGACATCCCATCACTGCAAACATGGGCTTTGCCAGTTCGTATGATGAAATAGTGGGAAATACCTTTCCAAAAATGTGTAAGATGGATGGGTAAATAAAAAGCAGAATTAGATGCCAGCACATCTCAGATCTGCTCACCTGACTATATATCTTTTAAATATCTGCATAAAGGTAAAGGTCACCTTTGCTCTAAAGCCAGTCATATCTGACTCTAAGGTTCAGTGTTCATCTCTGTTTCATAGCCAAAGAGCCAGCGCTATCTGCTTCTGCAGACATTTCTGTGGTCATGTGGCAGGCATGACTAGACACCAGAGTGTACAGAATGTTATTTACCTTCCCACTGAAGTGGTATCCATTTATCTACTTGCAATTTCTTGCTTTCAGACTACTAGGTTGGCAGGAGCTATTGACAAAGACAGGAGCTCGTTCTGTCCTGCAGCACTTGGGTCTTGAACTGCTGACCTCCCGCCTTCCAGTCAGCGTCTTAGCCCCTTGAGCCACTGCAGTCCCTTAACCTGATATAACCAAAGTTTTCTGAAAGGGTTGCACATATAACAAGTCAAAACACAACATGGTACAAAAAAAAAACACTGTATGAAAATTAAAACCTCAAGCAAAACAAACAAGAGACACAAACATGTTGCCACTGACCCCCTGCACAATATTTTCTCACACGGCATATAACCTTCCCCTGTCTGTACATTGGAGTTTTAAAGATTTCATTTCACACTAAGAAAGAGATGGATTCTTGTGATCCTCCTCAGTCTCATCAGGCAGAACAATCTCATTTCACAAAGCTCGTTGTCCCAATATCAATTGTTTGTGTCCATTCTCCCAGCCAGCCTTCTGTTGCTTTCCCAGCATCTGCTCCCTTTAGGGATCTTTAGAGGCCCAGCTTTTTTGGGCCGGCCTCTTGTCAGAGGTTGGTGCTGTTTCCACTATGAATGGCAGAAAGTAGGAGGTGCCCTGCGGCCGCCTGCCTTCCTTTGGGAACATGGAGAGGTTGTCAAGCTGCCAACCTGTCAGTATAAAAAGAATGCCTGTTTTAAGCACCTGATTTGGTCCAAAGCTTAACATGAAAACTTTTACAGCTGAGTTATTTCTTAAAGATCATGTAACTCCATTCAGGGCAAGTTAAGGGGAAAAAAACCCAAGACAAAGAGAAAGGAAAACCGAAAAGGACCAAGGGCTGTCCTGCTGTTTCATAAAGAACAAAATCCCAGCTGGGATTCTTGCTAGGAGATTCTTTCCTGTTCTTATTTGCTTCTTCACAGTTCGCACTTCTGAGTCAGCACCGAGCAATGAGCAGAGTGCTTAATCACTTAAAGGCATTATGTGTACAGTTAATTACTCTTGCTTCAGTACATAAGCAGTTCAGAGGGAGAAGGCGACACTTCTCTACTAGAGATGGTGCAAAACTGCTTTTAAGGCCTTATTAAGAGAGTTTCAGCCTAGCTGTGACCCTAAACTCTGCCTCCTTGAAACACTGCCTGCTCTTTCCCTTCCCAAGGACAGGGCAATAGAATCTTTCTGCTTCAAAGCAGTGACATCCAAGCCATTTCCTCTATGAATGGTAATATAAATGGAGATTGACAGGATAGCCTTTCTGCCTTTAAGACACACTTCTGGGTAAAACTGAGATGCTGGTTTATATTGCTGATTATTCATACTGAACCAGAGGAGCAGTTATTTCTCATTAATTAACCTGGGATAGAAGAGTTTGATGGACATTACCTCCATCCCATGCCCAGCCGGTGAAAATGGAGAACTAAAGTTCTTACAAGTTCCATACTGTGAAAGTGATCTGTCCTCTATGCATTAACCCTTTGTTTCAATTTGGAAGGGCAAAAAAGGCTATGAAAAGTCCCTGCCCTAATGAGGACAAGTGAGCAGGAATTCTTCACTAAAAACCATTGCAATCTGGAACTCTACTCACAGCTTTCAGTGCTGCATAAACCCCTTCCATGGCTTTCCACAGCAGAAGGGAGACAATGCAAGCCTCCATTGCATGGATGTTTTCTCTTACAGCTACAAATACCACACAGGTTTTTAACGGGGGTCATCCACCTTGCTCTCAGTTGTTGTACATCTGTTAGGAGTGGTAAATTTGTCCAGCAAAGTTTCTTCTGCATTGATTGGTCCTCCCCAGAGGCTTAGTTACTGAAAGCAACAGTGCAGGCTCATTTTCACCTTCTAACACAGCCTTCTAACCCAAGAGACCCAAGCTGGGGAAATCAGTGGTGGACTCAGGCCAAAATACTGCAGCCCAGGTGTATGTCCAAGAATGGTGGGGTCCTCACATCACCTTGATGTCAATGTAAGGCAGAGAGAGCAAGCAGCTGCCGCCAAAATGTTTGCCCTTTTATTGGATTCATGAAAATAATATATCAAGGGCTAGTTATATTCTATGTACATGGAAAGGATAAATGTTCTCATGAAACAGAGTTACCCTCTTTCTTTCCAGTATGCTTCTTCTTTTCACACACAAGGAGTTCTTAAGGTGAGGAGCCTTCGGAAAGGTGATCACTATTTGTCTGAATCTGCTCCTAAGACATTTGCCTGGCAGGTACTTGTATCTTCACTGTTCTCGCTCCCACCAACACAGAAGGAATTGTGTTGAAGTAATCATAAAATAGAAACAGCATTAGTCATTTTTGGAATCAATTGCTCTCAGACATATGTCTCAAGGAATGAAGTGCTTAAAATAAACCAATGCATTAAAGCAGTAGCATCCATTCTTTATGGCAACTGCTATAGAACAGAAACACATTGCAAATCTAGGTTAGTAGGTAATGGAGCTATTAAATAAGTGTCAATAAAAATCCCTGAAACAACAGCTAACAAATCTTGGTTCCATCCACATTCAAACTGATGGGGGGAATTCAATTTAAAGTTTATGGAGGTCCACAAAATATTTAGGAGGAAGGCCCAAAAACTCCAGTGACCAATCTCAGTGAACAAAGAACTGAAGGTATAGTTGCCGGGGGAGGAAACCTCAAATGGAGTATTATGAGAAAGGCATGGCTGGCTGGCCACCCTGGCATCTGGAAAAAGGGCACATTGCAGTGAAGGTTTCATTACAGGCACAGACCCAGGACATCCAGTATTTGAAGGTGACAATCCCAGCTGTATAAGCATGATATGTATAAATATTCGAGTAAATGAAAAGGTGATTCAATGCAGGTACTGTGATAATTTGATTTCTCAAACAGATAATGTGACGACATACACAGAAGAATATAATCTTCTTGGAACCTATACCAATTTTAGGTAAAGGTTGTCCTTGCTTGAAAGCTAGTCGTATCCAACTCTAGGGTTCAGTGCTCATCTCTGTTTATAGCCAAAGGGCCAGTGCTGTCTATGTCTGCAGATGTTTCCGTGGATATGTGGCAGGCATTGGAGTGAATGGAATGCTGTTTACCTTCCCACCGAAGGGGTACCTATTTATCTACTTGCAATTTCTTGCTTTTGAACTGCTAGGTTGGCAATAGCTGGGGCAGAGACAGGAGCTCATTCCGTCATGCAGTACTCAGGTCTCGAACTGCTGACCTGCCAACCTTCTAATTGTCAAGTTCAGTGTCTTAACTACTAAGACACCACAGTCCCCATACCAACCTTACACACACACATACACAAAGATAAATCCACTGAAATGAACTGAAATTACAGAAGTATAGAACCATTAGAACACAATCAAAATCAGAGCACTCTTCTACTTAGTGTCAATATGTATTCATCAGCTAAGAAAATATCAACAAGGGCATTCCCATCTCTGTTATTTTTCATGCACATGAAAGTGTTTTAAATCAGTTACTGTTACAAGGGGTTACTGTAACTGGGGTTCTCAGCCTTTTAAAGCTGGGGGCCAGATCCCGCCCCCTCAGACTGTTTGGTGGCCAGACTGGTGCCCTCCCCACCACCACTCCCCTACTTACTGGCCTAGAGGAGCTGCATGGCATGGGTGAAGGGCACCCCCATGCAATTGCTGGGAATATTTCTGCAGCCACTGGGAACACCTCTGTAGCTGCTGGAATCATGTTAGCGGGTGCCAGAAAGCCCCCTGCAGCCGCTGTGGACGTGTTCCCAGCGGCTGCGGATGCATTCCCGGCAGCTGCGGCCACGTTCCCAGTGGCTTGGGGGGGGGGGGTTTCAGGTGCCCGCTGACATATTTCTGGTGGTCACGGAGATGTTTCCGGTGGCAGTGGAAGCGGCGACTGGAGTGACTGCATGGGTCAGTTGGTTTGGCATCGCAAGCCAGGTTGGTTGAGAATACTTGCTTTACATCTTCTGGAAGAGACCTATTGCCTCTTTCCTCCTGGGCATAAATGATACTGCAACAGCATTCAGCACTAAATAGCCACAGGAATGGGCATCATGGGCCATGGTCAGCCTTTCTAATGGCATTTTGCAAAAATTGAAAGTGCCAGTTCTAGCCACATTGTTTACATCCCCTTTGATGAAACAGAAAAGCGAACAAACCAAATGAACAATGGACTGAATCAACCAAGCATTTGTGACGCAAAAGAATTCTCCCCTCCAACCAGGCAAGGATCTGTTTAGCATTCACATAATACAGACTCTCACTGTGGAAGGAAGATCTTCTGTAGCCACTGTTTCCCCCTATAGTGTATGTATCACATAGGACATTCTGTTCCATCTCTGACACAATACCAACAGACATCTGTAGCATATATCTTTTATTTCCCTCCCTTCTTTCATTAAAGCTCAGGGTGTCTATTTTTTATCTAATACAAACAAACAGACAAGGAGATTCTGAACATGCAGAGAATGTCAGTTTTGTTATATCCAAGTGCTGTTTTTTCATTTTGTTGTTTTTTAAAAGTCACTGTATGAATTTTGTGTTAAAGAATCCATCAACAATACACAGAACAGTTTTGATAATGCTGGAGGTAGAACTGATATATTTTGTCACCCTTTGGAAGCAGACACAATTAAACTGAATGAGAGAGTTCTTCTCAAATTGGATGTTCCCCTCTCCTATCATGAGATAATGCCCTCCCTCTGCCCAGAGCGGTGGTGATTAAGGTTGGGGAGGGACTCTGCCCACAGGCTCCATGAAGTCAAGAATCTCATTACTACTGGAACTTAACGAGGCACAAGGGTTGGGTGGGTGCCTATTGCACTGCACTCCAGTAGTTCATCAGAGGGCTAAGTTAATGTCACCAGACGTACACTATGTCCAGTTCTCATCCAAATTCAAGTTCTGGCTGCTAGGCTAGCTGAGTCTATAATTTTCCACACTGAGTCTAAGCAACTGACACAAGGTTGTGATTGATGGGCTTTTTCTGGCTCCAAAGCCCTTGAGACTTTTTTGTCTCCAACAGCTGTACTGTCTTTTCTGGGTCAGGGTGGGGTCCAGGTGCCAAGGGGGTCTCCCTGAATGTCCAAGGAGTCAATAACAGTGTCTGACTAAAGAATGCCATGCCTCCCCCATGTCCTTTGCCCTTAGAAGACAGAACCTTGATCCATTCCCTGGAGTAGAAGTTATTGCCAGCAAGCAGGCTTGCAAATACTGGATTTTCTGTCACCTCCACCCACTTGTCTTGGTCTATCTCTGTCAAGGCTGATGAGTCCCCTTCTTCGTCTTTTAAGCCAGGGTGCTGCCAACTCAGACCAGCCCTGTCCCCTCACCTACATGCAGCTCATCTGCCTCTTTTCTCCTACCTGGGACCTCATTCTCCCTTTCTGAACCCTCCTGTTACCTATATCAGGGCCACTGTGGTGTGTGAGGCAAAGACTCCCTGCCTGCCTGCAATGGTTGAGGTATCCCTTCATACATTGTCTGCCTCTCAAACCACACACACAGACAGTTAAAAGAGCTTAAATAACAAACTTTATTCTTCAAAAACCATATAATATTAAGGACCATGATTATGTGTATCGCAGAGTGAGATGATTAATGTTACTGGACATTTTTATTAAATCCAGCCTTCTATGGATGAGTAAACTTATTACTGTGATATACAAACCATGAAGCAATCATATGGAGAGATCCTGCTCACTTTCTATTTTCCAGGTAAAGTCAAAGGACCGAATAACAGACACTATAGAACCTGCATAATCTATGAAACAGAAACACTAGGATTCACTGGGTCACAAGTGTTTATATCCTCATTAATTGCTTCATCAACATAGGTGAGCTCATGCATGTTAGCACTGAGCCATCTGTACTTAGTTTTGCTTAATTGATTTTCACTCTTTTCAAACATCACTAATTCTGGGACTAATGATGGGGCCAGGAAGCAAACAGTTGGAATAACAGAATAGGAAACAGAGGAAGTGAATAAACAACATGATTTCCATGATCCACAGAAGGATGTGATGTTGAGGAGTCTGTGTTGAGACAGCTGCTGCTTAACCTGGTGGTGAATGAGCTGGAGTGAATTTAAAGAGTAAGGCAACTAAAGCATAAAACCTTGCAGAATCCATTGACTGACGGAGCTATAGGATGCAATGCAATCTTTGCTTTGCTGGAGGAATGTCACATATAGTGCCACCATAAAAATATACCAAGGAAACACATCTCAAACAGCAGAAGACCAGACATTGTGTCTGGTCTCTCAAATGTCACATGTGAAAAAAGGCACTGATGATGCTTGGGACTTTGGCATAAATGGGATGTTAAGTCCTTTCCCCAGGATTGGCTTGCTAATGAAAAGTAAGTAGGTAGTAATTATTCCATTTATTTGCCCATTGGGCAGAACTCCCAGTGGTGCCACATACTGGAACACTACCTTCTGGTGTTGGATTTTTCATGGCCACACAGTTGGGGTAGTGGCTACTAAAGATACCCTCACCCTCCACATGCCATGAACCTGACTATAACTGGCACACTTAAGGCTGATAATTAAAACAAAACAAGGCATATGAAATGTTCAGCATACATTGATCTTATTCCTCACCCTCCAGGGATAGGGGCAATATGGCCCATTCTCCAATACTGTATATCCTGCTACAGATCTGTCCACTTTGCAGAAAATCACATCTGACACACCCTACAATGACTGCTTTGGGACATACACAGCACGTTTTATACAACTGGTTTTTGAACAAGGGCAAACCTTTATTTATTTAGCTACTTAGTTTCATTTATATACCACTTTTCTCCCCTTGAGAAGACTCAACGCTCACAAGGTTAAAACAAGTAAAATAGAAACACACAATAAATAACACATCAAAAACGATTCTATTATGATAATAAATAATCTTAAATGGTTGAAATGTTAACTTGAAAAACAAACTAAAAAGATTAAAAAAAAACAAAATCCAGGAACTGTGTTAAATGTTAAGACTTACTAACCTTCCTGAAGAAGTGGGTCTGTTGGTAGCAGAATAAAAGAGAGGGGGGAGGTGTTGTCTATCCTAACCTCCTGAGAGAGAGCACCCCATAGTTTGGGATCTACCACAGGGAAGGCTTTCTCTCTCTCTCTCTCCCCCCCCCCAATTCTATCTCTCTCGTGTTCCCATAAAACATCCCTGCAATGGCAATTGGACTAAAAGGAGGGCCTCCTGTGAAGATGTTAAGGGTTGAGAAAGCTCCTATGGGGAGATAACAGTTGTTCAGATAGCCAAGCCATATGTAGGCATGTGCATATGGATCTTGTTTTGTAATGGCACAGATTTTTCCACTGCTAAGCTTTTGTAAGTAATTGCTGAGATATGCTAGGATGAAATGATTCATACCTCTGTGCTTTATTTATCATGATACCTGAAGAATGAGGTGAGGCATGGCATGGCATGGCACATGTACACAATACACACAGCATGAAGATACTGGGCTACAATCACAGATATTTAAAGAACCTGCTACATATGGGGCAAATAGGTACACAGATAACAGTGGTGTGCTGTAAAAGGAATGACATTATTAGTCCAAGACAATGCTAAAGCCTACACTCATGTGCTGCTATTGCATGATATGGAGAGGCACATATGCTGCCATGAAAATTTAGGAATCTTTCTAAACATATAAGCACCTTGGGTTTATCTATGTCAGAATAATATCAGTAGCAATCCAGTCATTTTTATTATGGGAAGTGCTTGTGCCTGTCTGGATGTTTTGGACATCAACTCTCATCTGCTTCACCCAGCATGGGCAAAAATCTGGCGGGCCAAGAACTCTCTACTTATGAAGGAACCGAATGAAAGGTACTGAAGATAGAACACCTAGGGACAAGCACAGAAGAACATTCAAACCTTGACCTTCAACCTAAAATTGATTCTTGTCCAGAGTTTGCAAATGTTAAGTCAGGCTGGCTGGGGGAATTCTGGGATATGTAAATGTAACAATTTTGAATTCTTTTCTTGTTAAATATGTCATAATAGTCTCTCTCTCTCTCTCTCTCTCTCTGACAGTTTGTCATAGCATTCTTATTCTCCTTCATTCTCTCTCTTTCTGACAGTTTGCAATCCATCATCATATATCCGGTCAAGGTGTGTATGGAGTCTGTCTGGTTAGCAGACTGATTCAAGAAGCCATCATCTTAAGAAGGAAAATCATCCTGGGGAATCTTATTATGGCCAGCAGGAATGACTAATCAAATGAACCAGTATGCTGAGAAAGAGGCAATACTATTTCATGGCATCATTTTGAGACCAGTGATTCTTTTGTTAGCACAGAGAGATGGGAAAGATTGGCATTAATCTGGCATTCCAGAACTAGAAGGGAAGAAAGGGGAGGCGTACTGGTCAAAGCTGATTATTTGGAGGGTTCTCCCCCCAGATATTAACTCTTGTGATCTGAAAGCGTCCTGCTTTTTGATGGGAAAAATTGTATTCTTGGACAACGCTTCTCAGATTTTCCTAACTGGGGCATTCTGACCAGTCTGAAAAAGTAACTTTCCCCATTTCTGGTTCTACTCTCAGATGCATAACAATTCAAATACTTTAGAAGATTCTTCACCAAGCTAACAAAACTATTGGAAAGAGAGAATGTATGGAAATTGAGGGGAGTAACAAGTGAGACATCAAAGAAGTCTCTCCAAAAAATGTAAGGACTCTCTGGAGAACAATGGCATTCTACTGACTGATACAGTACTTGCATTCTGGAAGCACCAGTGAATTGCTTCTGACATGAACAAAGAAGTGATCTACAGTCAACACAAGGCCTGGAATGAAAATTGGCCACCAGTGTAATTACAAAGAATTATTTGTACTGAGTAATCAGAAAGGGATTCTCTTTTGGGGAGATTTTTTTTTTGCACTACAGCTTCTCAAGTTTGTTCTCTGTATAGGATTTTCCAGTCTCTGAAACTAACAGGGTTATACCTAAATCCTGTGTATTACTAACATGTCCAAGGAGAGTGGCCAGAACTCCATGTAAGAATGTACATCACTAGCCAAAAAATGAACCACTCTGAATGCATTGACAGTTCTGTTCTTCATTAGTATGAGGCACTTCTCCTGGTTGTTGCCAACTGATTGTTCTCTCATCCTATTCTGCCAGGTATCAATTCTTCCATCCACCTGTTCTTGTCTGAGACTGGAAGGGCGTAAAAATTTGCAGTAATTGCAGAGTCTAAATAACCTTGAATGTATTGTTGATCTTAGAATGAAGGATGCAAGCAGACAATTTTTCCGTGAAAGGGCACAGGTCAAAATCAGAAAAGCTCTGATCATCCTGGCTGATCTTGCTAGCTGGCTAGAAATGTTACTTTTTCCAAACATCCCTAAAAAATACAGGTCTGACTACTACTAAATATCCAAGATTGAAGGCAGGATTAGATTCTAGTGTATTTCCAAATTATCAATCTCCCAGGATCCAGATTGTTCCAGTTCCAGATTGTTTATTTCAAATGGTCCCATGCTCAGTCTGCCAAGCCATCTCATTCCCAGTATCCTTGACTTGATTATTTATCTTTAGTAATATAATAAGATATCAAAACAAGACTTTTGTGAGTATCACTGCCATAGCATTTTCTATTACAGGTAATAAGGAAATCATTTTTTTTTTGGAAATCAAAATGCACCATGACAATTTTTAACAGGCACTTTTAAATAGAATATGTGCAGAAAAAAACATTGACGACTACTCAGTTCCTTAAGGGAGTAAACACATCAATGGATAAGATTACATTAAGTTTTCACCTGATCTGCTGAATAAATCTGAATTTGGAATGCAGTACAGTATTTGGAACTGATTTCATGCATATTTTAAATAATGGTAAGCTAATCTGGTGATTATAAAGGAAAGAAAGAAGGAAAGCAAACAAGCAAGCATCAAAGCACAGTAATACCTTGGATAACGTTTACCTCAGATAACGCTAAAATTACATAACGTTAAGTAATCTGGGGAGGAGAATTGGATCGAATAACGTTAAGGTCCTATAGGATGTATCGGATAACAACTGCTAAAGCCTGTGTGGTTACAATGTATCTCTATGGAGCTTTAACATTATCCGATCCATCCCATAGGATTTTAACATGCATCAGATAACACTAAAAATCGGATAACACCAAGACTTGTGGAACCAAGTCTTAGCGTTATCCGAGGTATTACTGTATAAGTATTTGTACCCACTCTTTCTGTATGTAAGACACAGAGAAAAAAATGGAAGCACTTTGGTTTCAGAATCCCCTTGTAAAAAGAGTTGATTTTAACAATTCCTAGTGGTCACAGAGGGTGGGAGGATGGGGAGCAAGCACAGCCCTTTGAAGCCTCATAGCAGTAAAATTATCTCTGGAAAAGGAATGTATCGCAAGGTCACAGTGCCAAGATTTATGCCAATTGCCATTTAGGAGAAACTGATTAAATCTGGAACGAAATGGTGGAGAGGTGGATAAGTTACTTTGATAAAACTTACCAAAGTTCAGTGAGTTTCATGTTCTGATAGGTGGAAATTCTTCACAGAGTGGATGATGGGTATAAATCAGAGTAGAAAGGAAGGTCATTCTCAGTTAGCTTTTGCCTTCAGGAGTTATGCTCTTTTGCTATTATGTTTGTGCTCTGCCTAACACCTGGGACTATGCTTTAGTCTAAACTAAGGCAAGTGATAGATTAAGATCAGCAATCTTTTATGTGATGCTCACATCACTCCCTGGCAAATAGAAGAGGAAGAAATGGAAGCTTTACTTTATTGGGATCTAAGATCACTGCAGATGGTGACTGCTGCCATGAAATATAAAGATGCTTACTCTTTGGGAGGCAAACTATGGCAAACCTAGGCAGCATAGTTAAAAGTAGTTCCCTTCCTTCATATGTCTCAGGTCCTAAGAATCTATCAAACCAGAAGAAGACATAGAGAAAGAGAGATGAAAACATACTATAAAACACTTCTAACTTTGTGCGAGTAAAGTATTTAACCATTGACCTAACATGCTTTTTACATTCCCAGTAAGGCCCATACAATAAGGAACTTTTTCAGATAAAATGAAACTGAAATTTTAAAAAATGAATGGTGACAAAGCCCATAAAAACAGAGTCAGACACTTTCTTTTGGACTCTGTAAGCCTGACAGCTTTTCAAGTGCCAGTGTTCTGCTACATGAAATCCTAAACATCTTGGAAGTTCTTGTACTCTGAGCTTTTATCTGCAAGGGGCTGTTCTTTCATCTAGAAAGAAACAGCTTGGTTTCCATGGTAGCAGCTACGAAAAGGTTTGCCTTACCTGGAAGTCCCTGCATCTCTGTTCAAAAAGAAATATTTATAACATCATTATATGAATTATTCTTTCTTCTCTATTTTATTACGCAAAGGCTGAGATAGAATTTTCATCTGATTCAAATCAGTGCAGATGCTCAGGAACTAATCAGAATTTTCTACAGATTTGGCAGGGTGAAATATTCCTATCTTTCTCTCAAGCTTAATCTTTTTTTAAAAAAATGCAACTTAGATAACAACTGAATTTCAGGGTGTGTTACACCAGGGCAGTTTCCAATGGGCTATAACCTGAACCTTGCATGTTTATTTAAAAGGTGGTAGTGGCAGCAATCTCTCTTATCACCACATGTTTCTGTATAAAGCAAGATTACATATGAACTGCACTATTTATTTATTTATTTATTTATTTATTTAGTTAGTTAGTTAGTTAGTTAGTTAGTTAGTTAGTTAGTTAGTTAGTTAGTTAGTTATTGTTCGTACTTATATGCCATCCTCTTCGGGAAACGGCTCAGGGTGGCTAACAACAGTGATATAGTACAACAATCCGGCAATAAAATTCATTCATAAAAACCCTGGCAGTCCCCTAAAAATATATCAGGCTAAAAGATTTAAAAGATAAAACAGGTAAATCAATTAAAAAAGTTAAGAGCAGGAGAGACCTTCAAATCAACCAGCAGGTTGGGGTTATCGTATAGTTAGTATCCCATACCTGCCCTGCCAGCCATGTTTTTACGCCCTTCCTAAAGGACAGCAGCTCTGTCTGGAGGTGCAGGTCAGTTGAAAGGAGGATTCAAAGGGCTGGAGTGGACACAGAGAAGGCCCTCTTTCTGGTGCTAGAGAGATGAGCCTCTCTAGCCAATAGGACAACTAGAAAGCCTCTCCGGTCCACTCTGGCGGGACAGACAGATGTTCTTGGGGTTAAAAAACATGTTTAATTAAAAAATGTTTATTTTAATTAAAATTTTAAAAACCATGTGTTTAAACTAATCAAAAATGTGTTTTAAACTAATTTAAAAAATGTTTATTTTTGCATAGGCAATCCCCAAATATATAAAAACACCTGGAGGCTACATTCTGAATATAATTTGATTGTGCAAAGATACATTCTGGTCATTGTTGTTGTTCAGTTTGACAGTCAATTCTAAACCCTTCGCAACTCCATGGATCACTGCACACCAGGCACCTCTATCCTCCACAACCCACTCAGCTCTGTGCCCATTGCATCAACAATGCCATCTAGTGATTCTGGTCATTATGTATGTTCAAGCTAAAGAACCCCTGAAATAGAGTTTGAAGAACTCCAGGGTTCTCACAAACACCTGTAAAGTCTGCATCCAGCTGAAGTGGGCATGATAAAATCCTCAGTACAGATTGGCATGATAGGCAGTGTACTGTAGTAGATAGTGTGAGAGGACATGGGTTCAAATTCCAGCTTGGCCATAGAAACTCACACAGGAGGGGATGGAATTGGTAAAATCATTTGCTTATCTTGAAAGCCCTATTAGGTTTGATGTAAGGCAGTGCCAATTTGACAGTACATAACATACACTGATTGGCTAAATTTATGTTCTTATTGTTTGGTTGTCCAGATTTCTTTCAAACAGAACATATTTCCCTCTGAGGGGAATTGATGGAAAGTTCATACATGCCATGTTAACAAAAGTGAATGGCCATTAACATTTCCCCTCCCCTCCCTAACAACATGTGAACTGTGAACATCAGCTAAATGTGGTGCTGACAACCAGTGCCTCCTCTTGGTTCTTCATCTGGGTAGCAGTGACAGCTTAAGAAAATGGGTGGGACCTGCCACAAAATGTGTGAAATGTTCTTCCAGCTGCTGCATTCTGTTCCTGCCACCCCCCATATTTCCATGTGTTCCATCCCCACAAAAAAGGTTAATGTCCATGTCTTAATTCTAACCCATGCTATAATGTTTGCTCCCATTTCTTCCTGACAGATTTTCTGCAACACTTGGGGTTTCCCACCAAGCTGCCTTCTATGTCCCACCTATGCATGTCTGGTGCTATTGTGGGTACATGAATGATCCACGCCTGGAGAATGGTCATGCTCTTAGCATATATTAATGAAGTGTTGTATAGACAGCTTGCTGAGATAAAGGTTCCTGCTCCACAGAGAGAATTAAAACCATCAGTCCATGCAGTTCTGTGTCTACACAAGGAAATACTGTGTCTGCACAACTTCTGAGGGGAGGGGGGAGCTGTAGAATGAACCAGCTCTTTTGGTCCATACCACATGCATTCACATTTTGTGAATATATAAACTGTATTCACTGATTTGCCCACTGACTTACGTTTGTACCATATTCCCAGAAGCTCTGATCAGCAGGTGTACTGATTTGGGCTTCTGGGAATTGAAGTCCAAGAACATCTAGAGCAGTGATGGTGAACCTTGGCACTCCAGGTGTTCTTAGGCTTCAGTTACGAGAAGCCTAAGTCAGAACTCCTGCTGATCAGGGCTTCTGGGAGTTGAAGTTCCAGAACGTCTGGAATGCCAAGGTTTGCCATTATGGACCTAGAGAGTCAAGTTTGCTGAACCCCTGTTCTAAGTAAAAGAGCATGAATGTTTCTACTTACTTATACATTTCTCCAGTGTACCTTCTTTTAAAATATAACAAAAACAATTATTAGTCCACTCCATAGCACTTATACCAGGGTGTTTCACAATGTAATTAGCATTTTGCCCTCAAACTACTGGCTGCTCATTTTACTGATCTCAGAATGATGGAAAGCTGAGTCAACCTTGATCCCTTCAGGATCAAACTCAGATCATGAGAATAGTTTTAGTTACAGTACTAAAACTTAGTCACTGTGTCATGTGGGTTTTTAATATACCTATTGAATGCACCTTGGTACTTTTTTGAGACTAGCATCACAACATTGTTTATATAGCTACATTCTGATCTGCACATCAGCGCTGGACCTATGGATCAGATGAGTTTGTATGAGAATGAGCCAAGGCTGAATTACCCAAGCTTCCCATTGACTCCTGCACAACGGAAGGGGACTGAGTACCTGACACTTACTGAAGGCAATTCAGTGCTCTGTGGGAACTGAATTGTTTCTCCAGCGGGTATCTTTTATAATGAGAATGACAATTATTAGGATAAACTCAATTCCTTTCAATTTTTTACACTGATTATATACAAAGCAGTATTCTGGCAAAGTGAGATTTATTGCCTTCAGGCAATAGTTATCATCTTCTAACCATATTTCAAACCCTGCCATATAAAATGCTGTGGTGTCATGAAAGGAAAGCTGTGTTGCTAGGGGCCTGAATTGATGAATATTTAAAGATTCCAGGAACCGAAGGTGAAAGCTGGAGTTGGGTAACATGGGAGGCAACCTTGGGCTTGTATTTTTTTGCTTTTAGATGGAGAATTCAAATTGCTGTGCTTTCACATAACAATCACTGGCTAGCCTCTAGGTAGAAGAAAAGGAGCATCTGTTTACTAAAGAGAAACACCTCTAGATACTTATGAATTGCATGAGAATAAAAAACTTCATTTTATGTTAATGCAACTCCTAACACACATTTCCCCAACATTTAATGCATTCTGATTGCTCATCAGCAAGAAAGAGAAGAAAGACACAGCCTTCCGTAACACTAGCCACAATATAACAAACAGTTCCATGGCTAGCCTTTGTCAGGAGGGCTGTAAATGTGAACAGCACCATCTCTGTAAAACAATTAATCAATTTGTCCATATTTGTGCAGCATTTTTCAGACCAAATGGTATCATTTGAAACAGAGGCATGCCTGCTAGTGTGTTTCCATGACTGCTTGCACAGCCACTCTTTGACACCTGCATGTATGTGTGATAAATGGAGACTGCTTTTGCATTGTTACTGAGAGAAGGCCATTGGTCCAGTTCGTATGTCTCAGAAAGCCAGGGATCCTTGGGAATCCTGGCTTCCTACAGATGCCTTATTACAGAAAGGGCTAAACACACCATGGACCTTTGATCCAAGGTCTTGTCATTGTGCTCTGTGAAAGTGACAAAGGGGGCCAGCTGTCTGTCTTGATACTTTCCTAGCAAGTCAAACGAATGGCCCTAAAACCAAGCCATGGGAGACAGACAAACCAGAGAACTAGATCTTGCTGTACTGGCAAAACACTATTAGAAAACCATGATCTTAATGTCTGTGTTCTATTAAAGCTGTTCCATCTGCTTAGAGAACTGATTTGTTTTCCTTAATTGTTCATTAAATCAGACATTCAGTAGGATTCTGGTGTGCAGGAGCCAAACGACGTCAGCAACATGTTAGTTAACATGCAGTTCATTGTCTTGTTTGTGGTCATGTCTTATGTGACCATTATATCTACCTGAGTCTGTTACATCTTGGCAGAAGATCCATATTTTAGAGGTAAAGGACACAGGTTATTGTATGTACTGTTTCAGATTTAAGACCTAGTAGTTCCAATCTAAGGTTCACTGAGGGCATAGCAAAGAAAAGCCCTTCTCCTGAGATGATGGTGTGCTGTTGCCTAACACAACACACAGTACTGTGAGGTTCCATTCCATTCACATGCAAAATTGCTCATCCCTGGAAAAGGCCCTTGATGAATTCAATTTCAGTCTACTGCTTGTTTGCCCAACCAAAACACAAAGGTCATAATTTGAGATAACAACCTCTTAATGACCTTTGTGACTGACAACAGCATGACTTGGATTTCTTTCCTAACTTTCTTTTCTTCCGAACTGTTGAAAGGCAGAGGTGACTGATTCATGGGAGGCAAGCTATGAGAAACCTGGGGAACATAGTGAAAAGTAGAGACATCACATTGAAAACAAAGATTCGTATAGTCAAAGCAATGGTATTTCCAGTGGCAATGTATGGTTGTGAGAGTTGGACCATTAGGAAAGCTGAGCGCAGAAGAATAGATGCCTTTGAGATGTGGTGTTGGAGGAGAGTTTTGAGAGTCCCCTGGACAGCAAGGAGAACAAATAGGTCAATCTTAGAAGAAATCAACCCTGACTGCTCCCTAGAAGGTCAAATAGTAAAGATGAAGATTAAGTACTTTGAACATCAAATGAGAAGAGAGGATTCACTTGAGAAGGCCTTGATGCTGGGAAAGGTGGAGGGCAAAAGAAGAAGGGGGCAGCCAAAAATGAGATGGCTAGATGGTATTGTGGATGCAGTGGGCACAGAGCTGGGCAGGCTGAGGAAGATGGTGTAGGACAGAGGTGCGTGGAGGACAATGGTCCATAGGGTCGCAAAGGGTCGGAATCAACTGTGCGACTGAACAACAACAACAAAACATCACAGGTCCCTTATCTTGGATGTACACCTTAACGTAGTAAAAGAATTTGAGTGTGTCAGTGAAGCTGAGAGCAATGCTGTCAGGAGCCTAAACTCCCTTATGAGCCTAGACTTTTAGCAGGGTCATTCAAGGAGGAATTCTCATAGCTGATACACTAGATTAAGAAACATTTCTTCAAAGCAGCTACTAGGTGGCAACAGTAGCAGAAGGTGAAACTAGTGGAGGAGCCAACAGCAGTGACACTCAAGCTAGCATCTGTTAGTAGTGTGCAGAAACACGTCTGCGGCTGTCATAAATGTGCATTTATGGCAGTGTTTGCGTATGCATGGATGTGTTTTACTTCCACTTCTGGCAGCAGCGAGGGTAGCACGGGCCGTTGTTTGGCCACCCCTGCAGTATACCCTAAAATTTTCTGGCAAAATACATATGCAGTTCTTAACTTAAAATAAGAGGTTTATAAATACATAATTCACTGGGGGGGGGGGACAATTCCCGAGTGGGGCGGGGTATTAAATGCGAACAAATAAATAAAAAATAATAAATAAATAAATAATCACTAATAGTAAAAAGAAGTGCAAGCAGCTGTTTTTAACCAAAGCCTCATGTGAGAATGGAAACTTTAAGAAGAACCTGTCAAATGACATCAGGATTTTCCCTAAGGGCTGTAGGCTAGTGGTGGGGCTTCTATTAACCTTTGAAGGTTTCCTTCATGCTCTGTTGGACAGAGGTGCTAGCTGAATCCCAGGCACCTCATCATCATACCTTAAAATACATCATTTCTATTAGATTGCTTTCCCTCAGTCACATTTTCAGCGGCCCCCAAGCAAATATTAGCAGCATACTTCCTTATGTCAGTGTGAGTGGAGTTGTTGTTGTTATTATTATTTGGTGAGTCTCAGTTTTCAAGTAGTAATTTGAAGCTTTGGTAGAAAGAACCCGAGTTTCTGCAGTTTTCAGCCAAATCCTGAACACTAATCATATTTCAAGCACACAAGGAGCAAAAAGGTTCCTTAGTGATGCTCCTTCAGAAGGACAGGCATCCACCAAGGATGCTGTGTTTATAACGTCAGTGGTGTGGAGGATACGAGTAGTGGTGTGCTCGGATATGAGTGGCAGCCGACGACAACAGTGTGGAAGAGACAAACAGAGCAGAATGGGGTTCTACCTGTTTTTCCACAAGACAAGCACAAAATTTAACTAACTTGCAAGTTCTTTGCCATGTTGCACCAGGTAACCTGACTCTGCCTTCCTGAAGACACGTTGGGACATTTTAACGCTCCACTGCTGCAGTTGCTTACCGAACTGGGAAACCTATCTAAACCTTCTAGGATGCCTCCTCCTCCCCCCCCCCATCCCAAAGAGGATGGTTCTGGATCCCTCTGGCAAACTGAGGGTAATGGGCAGGGGTGTGCTGGCTACGCATTTACAGCAACGTTTGCACATGAGTGGGGACATTTAACTTCCACTTCCGGTTGGAGGAACCACGTGACCTGCCCACTCAATCATGTGACCTGCCCATGACTCAAAAAGTTTGGGCACCTCTGCTTTAAGTGCTATATTTGACAGGAACCTTTAAACATATATTTTTGAAATCTTCCATGAAAAGAGGGGAGGTGCTCACAGTAAGGGGATCATCCAGCTTTCCTGCCGTATCACGCCCCACTGAACATGACACTGTCAGTGTCACCTAGCACAGTGTTCCCCAATCTTTGGGTTTTGGACTTCAATTCCCAGAAGCCTGAGTCAATGCCCCAAAGCATAGATCAGCCAATGTACTGACTTAGGATTCTGGGAACTGAGGTCCAAAACTCAAAGGCTGGGGAACAATTACCCAGAACACACCCACCACTGCCCCTTTAGACCAATATAGGCAATCACACGTGCCAAAAAGCAAAACATTGCCATAGAGGTGGTGAATTACAACATAAAAGTTGAAGCCCCTACCAGCAGAGCAAAATATAACAAACAATCATGGGGAAATGGCCAAGCTAATTTGTAATAATATTTACATTGTGTAATAATAAAAAGTAATTGTGTGCCATCAAGTTGATTCCAACTTAGGGTGACCCTCTTCAGCATTTTCTAGACAAAGAATACAAACTCCCAAATTAGCCAGCTTCTTACATTGACAGTCAATGGGAAATAACTAGATGCTGATGACTGTTATTGCTATTAAAACCACATAATAAATTGTACTATATTTAAGCCCTTAGCCAGCAAAGAAATTCAATAATCCTAGCCCTTCAGACACAGCACAAATCAAAATACAGCCATGATTTTAAAAATCAGCGGGACCTGATATAAGCAATATATTCCTGTGGCAAAGGATTATGTTTAACAGCAAATCTTATTATGTATTTAGCTACCTATTTGTGTTTATGTGGAATTAAAAAACATTTTTCAAAAATCCCTACCATCCATCCTATTGGTCTGAAAGAGCCATGCAAAAGGAGATGAGTGAAAAATGAAAACTAATTTACTCACAGGAAATTAGCCACTGTACGGGAAAGAGGCATTAATTGCCTGCAGACAGCATAGAGATACAGTACTGTACAACCATCTGCAAATACTAGAAAACAAAACATTAAGATTTGTAAAAGAAAAATGTTGAACTGGTGGCATATGTAAAAGGAGTTCAGGATAAAGCAAAGCAGCATTTTGTTAAAGCTCTTCAATTTTCTTTCTTTTATTTTATTTTATTTTCTTTCTTTTTTTTGGTCTATCTTAATGAGTGAATAGCTAAATGACTCTCTAGGATCATCCGACATTTGGATAATTGGAAGTTTGGATGACTGAAGATGCTTTTCAGAGGGTCATATTAAGAGGAAACGGAAACCTGTGGCATTCGTAGACATTAACAGATGATATATTCTCAGAAACAGACCAATTTGCCCCTAGAGAGCTTCTACCTGCACCATTTTTTTTTGAGGCTCTGATTTTTAATTTTTGGTGCAAGTAGGTGCACTATTGATTAGTCTGTTCCCAATGCATGAAATAATGTGGAAGGATGGGGAAGTGAAATGAATTTACAGTTGTACCTTGCTTAAACAGCATAATGTGTTCCACAGGATTGCTCTTTAAGCGAGTTTGCTCTTAAAGCAAAACACCATTGTAAATGACCAATTGTGACTGGGTGTGTGTGTGAACCCCGATTTATTTGTTAAGCAAGTTTTTGGTTGATTTTATTTGTTAAGCGAAGCAAACATTCAGAGAAAATTCTGCTCTTTAAGTGAGTTACTCTTTAAGCAAGGTACTCTTTATCCAAGGTTTGACTGTACTGTATTTGAATTTGCTAGATCATTGCTGATGTACTAATCACTTAGATCAATATATACAGTACAGTATATTTAAAATCTTCCTTTAGCTTTGTATAAACTGCTGATTGAAACAGTGGTTGTGGGCAGTTTTCTGGTCATCACCTCACATGAAACAATTTTTTTTAAAAAAAAAAGTAGTATAAGTGATTCAGCACATCAGCAACGGTTTACCACAGGCAAATAATTCTAATTTCTCTTGCCAGCAGGAGTATTTAATTTCCCGAAGTCCTTAACTGATTAATTTATTAATCCACTTCATAATACCAAAAATACAAACACTTGAATTTGATGTGTTATTTGGACATGAGGATTGTGGCATATCATTCTTTCCCCTGATCAGCTGTGCCCCTATTTAGACTATACCAGCCTGCATCAAAAGTGACAGCGTGACTATGTCCTGTGACTGTCTTGCTCAGGGGTGCCCAAACTATGGCCCATGGGCTGGATCCAGTCCCTGACACCAGTTCATCCAGCCAGCACTTCGCTCATCACTCCCGGAAGCAGAAGTAAAATGCACCCCTAAGCAGAGAAAATGGCAGCTTAAAATCTATCTCATCCTGTTGCAAAACAGATTGCAAGGCATGTTTTACTTATGCTTCCAGTGGGAGGAACCATATGACCAGTCCACTGAACCATGTAACCAGCTTGTGGCCTGAAATGTTTGGGCACCCCTGGTCTAGCTACAACTCCTATCACCACTATCTAACAGAGCTGGGGTGGGGGCATTGAAGGCAGCTACAGTCCAAAAACATCTGGAAGGTCACATTTGCCCTAAAACATGAGCAATAAACTTACCATTGTTTGGGAATTCTGGCAGAGGAACACCACCATTTCCTCTGGATTCTCTGAAGCAGGATGGGGAGACTAAGTAAATTGGGAGACCAAGAACAGCATGGAAGAACAGATCATGCTCATCAGGTTGGTTTCAGAACAGTAGAGACTACAAACATGGACACTGAGAGGCCTTAGATTTGTTCTGGAGGAACCTCATGTTCTCTTTCCTTTCTAACTAGCGAGGGTCAGTTAGCGTATTTACATTAGAAAAACAAATCACAATAAAGGAAAAATAAAGCATTTCCAAACATCTGGAAGGAGGATTATGCTCCTCAGTTAAGTCAGATAATATCACTTTACCTTGTCTTACAGCTAGTGTTGTGGTGTAGACCAAAAATAGAAGAATGTAGTTCAGGAAGCTCTGAAAGACGGGAGTGTTGGCATGAAAATCATCTGACAAATACTTGCTTGTCAGGCTAATGCCGCAGATAAGCAGGGACAGAACCTGGCCAAGGGCTATAGACAGTAGGAGCTCCCTATAAGAGACAAAGAAGACAGAAAGATAACAGAGTCAGCATTATTAGTGAGCAAAGATACCCAACAATGTCTATGATAGTAGAACAGTTGCCATGCATGGAAAGGGCATTCCTTCCAGCTTCATCTCTCCAGACTTCAAGGACCCTTGAGCAGGATAAGAGCATGCTGTTGAGCTCAGGGGAGAGGATGTGGAAGTCTGTTCTGAAAGCAATCAGATTTTGAAGGAAAGACGCAATGGAATATAGGGCATATAGTACCATGGTGATCTTAGCATGTCAGCCTATAGTATTTCACCACCATACTGTTCTGTAAAAAAATGGAGAGGGGACAACTCATGATGCTTATGTGGAACATCTTCACAACTTTCAGTTCACTCAGTAACAAAAAATGAAATGCATAACTGAGTGTAACAGTGACATTCTTTGTTGCTTAGTATTTTCTTTTGTTTCTCAGATGCCCTATGTTAGAAAAGAATAGCATGGGATAATTTTTGGTCCCATTTGAATTAACAGTTTCAATTTAGGAGTTATATGTTATGAAAAAATAAATGCAAAAGGTGCATCAGTAGCTTCCCAATATCCTTTAAATGGTTCTTAGGATAAAAAGAAAGCATTTTGGCATATTTGTAATGTATAATTTTCTTTGTGACACTTCTTTCAAAAATCTGAGATATGCTTGCCTAGATACCAAGCAGTCTGCCATCCATATGGTATGCAAGGTGACAGGTCAGCTCTACTGAAGACACACAACTTCCCAGCGACCTTGATTTCTAGCAAGGTGCCTTTCACAATTTGTAAAATACATTGTTCCAAAAACCGGTAGCAGAAATTCTGGCTGGTCGTTCCCATCCAAGTTTTGAAATAAAATAGTCCTAATTCAGGTGAAACACACGGCTTTCCCTTGGCCACACCCACCATACTATGCCCACAGCATGGTAGCAATTTTTTTTTTGAGCCCACCACTAAGCAAATGGCATACTACACATTGCTACTGTAATTCAATTTAACTTTGAAAAGTAAGACATAGATAACATCTATTAAAATGTGTATGCATTTTTGGCATTCTCTGAATTATATTCTCTGAATTATAAATATATGAAATTGTAAAATGCATGGTTTTTAAGAGGCAAATAAAAGTTATTATGGAGATAGACAGACAGACAGACAGACAGACTGACTGACTGACTGACAATACTGTATTTATATACCACTATTCTAGTGTGTACCACTACTCCAGGCAGTTTACAAAAGAACAACAAATATAACTAAGCACAACAAATTAAAAAAGAAAACAAGGAAAAATACATTATTAATACAATACATTCAACAAAATATCAGATCAACATTGTCTAAACCCCCTTTCTGGCCATAGCGTTCCCCAAGACATTATATACCTCAAAGTGTAGTAAATAAAAATTAAGGAAAAAGAAAAATATTCATTCTAATCAAGGTAAATAATCACCAAATGCCTCCTTAAGTAAGTTTTAGCTGTTTTTTGAAGATGTTAAGAGAACTCGCCTGTTGACTTCTGTGGGCAAATCATTCCACATTGAGGGGTCACTGCAATACTCTATTATATTCTTACATTATCTGTCCAAAATTCAAATGTTTCATGTAAAGTCATGCTCAAGGACACTTAATGTCTTATGGATTTCACACATCATTTCCTTAATTTTATTCTTCTTTATCCTTTGTCTATATTATATTATTTTCTCTTTTCCTTTTCTTTTTGTTCTGTCCTCCCTCTATTCAATTTCAATATGCTGCACTAATTTTAATTTTCAGCTCTTTAAAAATTCTCCTTCTATCTTTTTTTTTTTTTGCCACGGATAGTTAATTTTAATTAGCTCAGTCTTATTTTTTCCTCCTTCATCTCTTCTTTTGCCAGTTTTGCCAATTAGCCATCTTCCTTTGTACACAAGGCATCATTATATATTTCTCTTGCTAGTTCACTTTAAAGCAATTAATAAAGGATTCCAGACAGTGAATAAAAATAGCCATCTTGGATGAGAAATGGTTCACTTGGGAATTTTATTTACTCCCATCTCAAATATTAATAAACTGCAAAATTGCTTTTTGACAGCTCTTCCTCATGTGAACTCTTGTTACTAGAAATTTTCCTGCTGATCTCAGTGTTGGCAGCAAGGAACATAAATTTTGAAAGAATGGCTTTGTTAGTAACTATGTTTGTACTTTCTTATGTACAAACTCCCTAGAGCTCTGTGTGAGTCTCAATAAAAAGAATAATAAGCAAAAGAAAAACTAGGTGGATGCCCCTGTCTTGTATAATTGTTATTCTTCTTGTCCTCTATACTTTGGGTTCTCTCTTGCAATGTTGTCATAGACTACTGCGTCTCCCAGAATGTCTCCTTGAAAGTACATCCCCAACATGTCTAGACATCACCATTTCTTATATTTTTTATTATTTATGGGTCTTTTGAAATAAAGTGAGAGTCTGATTGTTGTGACCTGGGGTCCTCAGTGCAAAGAGGAGGAGGACTTTCAGCCAGCCCAGCTGCCTGCCTCCACCTCCAACTTGGAATCTGACCCTGGGGAGGACCCCCTGCCAGTCTCCCAGGCCACAGCTGGCTCAGATCAGGAGGCTGAGTCAGAGGACATGGATATGGCACCAGCCTTGCAGCCACCTGTCATTCCGGAGTCTGCCCAGCAGGGCCAAGCCAGGCTGGAGGATTGGAGTTTGACAGCTAGGCCAGGTGCCAGCAGGCAGGCTACTCATTATGGGGTTTCATTCAGGCATCAGATGCAGCTGAGAAGGAGGAGGGCCTGGGCATGCCTCCTGAACAGACCTTCAGCTGTGGGGTCTGACTCACCTTAAAGGAGAGGGGTGCTGGCAGGCCCTTGTTGGGCCAATTCGTCAGTTTGGTGAACCTGACACTGTGCTCCTGGCTTCCCAACCTTGATTCCCTGGATTCTGAACATTAGAGTGTGACCTTGACCACCCTCTTGGATGACCCCTGCACCTCTAGTAGGACTCCACTGGCTCCTGACCTCCGTACTGGCAACAAATACTCTGCTCTGTTCCTTCTGAAACCTGAAATAAGAAGGCGCACCCCTTCCCCCATTGTAGCTTTAACCAACTATAGAGCTCTGCTGGTGCCAGGCTCTGGCACTGATATACAGTAATACCCCAGATAACGCTAAGACTTGGTTCCACAAGTCTTAGCGTTATCTGGTTTTTAACATTGTGCAATGCATTGATTGCACAACATTTTTTTAAAAAGCCCTGTTTCTATCCAAAGAGGAAAGGGAACAGGGGGTCGATCTGCCTGCCTCTTTGGAAAGGGCAGTGGGGGTTCCAGCCGGAGATTGAATGCTGGGATCTCCGGTTGGGTTGGGGAGGCGCCGTGCACATTCTCTCCCCAACCCAGCCAGCAATCGCATGCTGGGATCTCCGGTTGGGTTGGGGAGGCATGCATGCACGTTCTCTCCCCAACCCAGCCAGCAATCTCATACTGGGATCTCCAGTTGGGGAGGCGTGAGTGCATGTTCTCTCCCCAACCCAGCTGGTGATCGCATGCTGGGATCTCTGGTTGGATTGGGGAGGTGGCGCGCACGTTCTCTCCCCAACCCAGCCGCCGATAGCTTGCGGAGATCTCCGGTTGGGTTGCGGAGGCATGTGTGCATATTCTCTCCCCAACCCAGCTGGTGTTTGCATGCTGGGATCACCGATTGGGGTTGTGAAGGCACACATGCTTGTTCTCTCCCCAACCCAGCCGGTGATTGGACGCTCAGACCACAGGTTTGGTTGGGGGGAGAAAGGGAGCATGCGCCCTCCCTCCCCCAACCAAACCACTGCTCTGAGTGGAGATCTCTGCCCCAAAGCAGAGATCAACATTGGGGAATTTGAGGCACACTTTTTCATCGCACAACATTATCTTAACATTGTGCGGTGCAAAAGTTTGCCTCAAATTCCCCAACCTTATCTGGTTTTAGCATTGTGCGGTGCAAACGCTAACCGGGGCATTACTGTAATAGGATATGTTAAGGAATTTCTAAGCTTTATCCTCGCAAAGTTAACATTTTACTCATCTTAGCACACAACATTATTTCAATGTTATAATAACCTGCAGACACAATTGTGACACAAGAAATTCAGTATTAAAGCAATGATAAGTAAAACATACTTCTGGAAAAGGAAATGCCATTCAGGCTTATTCATGCTCAGGGCTCATTAGCTTTTATTGTATTAATCAACTATTCCCACATTATTCACTTGTAATTATCTTGGATGGTGTCTTAAATCATTTCCCACCATCGGCAAGATGTAGCTTCATAATTTCCTGTGCCTGACCACAACTGCAACATAAATGTAAAGTACTGTACTCAAAACTGACACTTGTATTTGATTCATGCTTTACGTTTGCATTATGGCATGCTCACCACATTTCCAAAACTGGTTCACGTCAGAGGGTAAGCATATGACAAATGATGCAAGTGTTCATAGTACAGTGGAACCTTAGTTAACAAATGGTTTGGTTAACGTAATATTCTGTTAACGAAAGGAAATCCAGAGAAAATAGTGGCTTAGTTAACAGATTTATTTCACATAACAAAGCTTTTTTTGGGCTGCTTGAGTTCCTCCTACCACTTTCCATGGTAGTGGGAGGGTATTTGGAGCATTTCCGCTCCATTTCTTGATTTTTTTTTGGTCATGTTTTCAGTGTGTTTTGGCAGCTTAAAAGCAGCATTCGTCACTTCCGGGGTGGTGGTGAAATGAACAGCTAACTGTTGGTTCATTACCAGAGCTGGCCACTAAAGAGAGCAAAGCACGGTTTCCCTTAGGAATGTATTGAAAACCATTCCATCTGTTACGAAGGTCAGAAAAAAAAAAAAAAAAACAAACCACAAAACCCCCTAATTTTTCTGTTTAAAACTCTTCATAAAGTGCATTTGGATTTTTTTGCCACTTTATAAGGAGTTTTGAACAGAAAAAATAGGGGTGTTTTTTCTGATGTCCAGAACAAATTAATTGGTTTTCAATGCATTCCTATGGGAACCTGCATTTTGGTTAAAGTAGTTTTCGCTGTAAGAAACATCCCATGGAATACTTTAATTATGTTAACCAATGTTCCACTGTACTTCAAACAACATAGTGTTCACTTAAGACCAAAAAATTAATTTTTCACTTCTGAACAGTTTCTGATATTACTACGCAAGACTCTTTAACAGGAATTCGAATTACATCCCTATTTTACTCAATTAATACTGAGGAATATATGCTAGGTGGAAGCAAAATTAAAGTTACTGGATGCTGAAGATAAGCTGAGATCAACCAATAAAAAAAGCTTTTGTCTTAGACACACGTTATGAAAGCTGTGGTTCCACTTTATTGGTTTTCCCTTAGGCTCCAAGATAAATCTTTTCCTTGCTGACTGGTTTTCTATGCAGTGATATAGCATGACAGCTTTTGACAGCATGGCAAATTTATTACAGGCTTGACATGTGTTGATGGGACAGAATAGGTAAAAAGGGGGGGGGGAAACACAAGGGCACTGATCTCATTTCCCTACTTTTAATAGAGTTTTAAATTGCAAGGTGTCTGAATGAGTTTATGCGTACTGGAAATAAAAAGTTCAAAAGGAACTGTAGAAGGGTACCTACTGCAGATTTCAAAAGAGTGGGACAAAACTCCTGTCTGTGGAACAATCCTCCAACACCAAGACTTATTCAGATGCCTCAAAGGCATGAAGAGACAGAAAAGGTAGTCAATCTGCCACAACATCAATCCTTTAAGAAAAAGCAGACGGTGTTATGGGAAATAAACTACCATTTACATGGGATTTCTCAGGTCCATTTGCATGTGCAGAATGTCATTGTGGAGATGTCTACCAATGTGTGGACTCTCATGGTACCCAAGGTATGTAAAATTCCATATGAATTCCACATGGAATATCTGGGACCATTTGCTACTTTTTAGTTTGTTCAGTCACGGTTTGTTCAATACAAAGAGGCTGTTAGGCCTCTTTTAGTGGTTGCAATATTGGGTTTGGTCTTTAAATTTCTTCACAGCTTCACAATTTAGGACCGCAACACTTTAACTGCCGCATGTTTTCATGTGAACCAACCCATATAATTGGATTACGAGGAGTCTACTGATGTTCCTCCTTTTATATCTCAGTTTTGAAAATATAATTTTAAATATGGTTTTGGAATAGACTCATGACTTCTGGATAATAAAACATCTTTTTCTTGGATTATGGACACTGCCTTGGAGCATGACTGAAGAGAGGTATAAGAATGCTGACAGTAAATAAAAAAAATTAACTTTTCCAATATAGAGACGTAGTCTAAGTAGAACCCAAGAGAAGGACAGGTTTCACTTACCAGTAACTGTCGTTCTCCGAGTATGTTGTTTGGGGATTCACACTGATGGGTTCTGCGCCTGCGCTGAATCCGGAGCGGAGCTGGAAAGCTGATTGGATAAAGAGTTTTGAATGTGGGACCGCCCACCATGCCCAACCCCTTTAGGCGCCATTTCGCGCTCTCCCCTCAGTTTGATATTAAAGCTGCCCGCTAAGCCTAAGGCCATCTCAGGCCGGCAGCCCTGAGGGGAGGCAGGGTTGGGTTGTGTGAATCCCCAAACAACATACTCGGAGAACGACAGTTACTGGTAAGTGAAACCTGTCCTTCTCCTTCGTGTTGTTTGGGGATGCACACTGATGGGTGACTAACAAGCTCACTTACTTGGATGGTGGGCAGCCGGCGTCCTGAGATGTAGGAGAGCGCGATGGCATCATGGATGGGCGGTCATCAGCGAAGAGGATCGGAGACCAGCCGTCAGGATGGACCTGCCCCGTCTGACATCAGGGGCGGACCTTGTATCAACCCGGTAGTGGGTGATGAAGGTGGAGGACCTGGACCAAGTGGCAGCCTTGCAGATATCCTCCATCGGGATGCCCTCTAGGAATGCAGTGGAGGAAGCCAGTGTCCTGGTGGAGTGAGCCCGGACATGAGGCGGAGGTGGCAGGGATGACATCTGATAGGCCAGGTAAATGGTACCTGAGATCCATTTAGATAGCCTCTGGGCAGACAGAGGCTGTCCCTTAGTCTTGCCACCATAAGCCACAAACAGTTGTTTTGCTCTCCTGAAGGACGCAGTCCTCTGGGTGTAAAACAGCAAAGCCCTCCTGACATCCAACGAGTGCCACACTCTCTCTTGTGGAGACGAGGGATTCAGGAAGAATGCTGGAAGCGTGATGGCTTGGGCCAGGTGAAATTCAGTCAGGACCTTGGGCAGGAATGTCAGATCTGGGTGCAACACTACCCTGTCAGGGTAGAACTTGAGAAAAGGAGGGTCAGACCGAAGGGCTGCCAGCTCCCCTGCCCGTCGGGCAGAAGTGATAGCTACAAGGAAAGCAGTCTTGTAGGAGACAAACTTAATGTCCACCGAAGCCATGGGTTCAAAGGGTGCCTTCGTGAGTGCGGTGAGCACTGTAGTGAGGGACCACTGAGGGGGTGGTATCTTCACTGGAGGATAGGCGTTGCGTAGCCCTTGAAGGAACCTTTTAACAGTTTTGTCTCTGAAGGCGGAGGACAATACTGAAGAAGGTGGGGCCTTGGCGACCACAGCAGCTAGGTGGACCTTCAATGATGAATGTGCGGATCCCAACTCGGCGAGGTGCAGGAGGTAGGACATGACATCCTGCAGGGATGCGGAGTCCACGGTGCGGTCGCTGGATGCTAGGAAGTCAGTGAAGCGACGGTACTTGGCATCGTAGGACTTCCGTGTGGAAGGTTTCCTTGACAGATCAAGGATCCGTGCTATGTTGGGCGGATAAGCCAGGCCGTCAGGTGTAGGCTCGGCAGATCCGAGTGAAGGATCCGACCGTCTTCCATGCGGAGGAGATTCGGATCGGTGGGTAGGCGGAGACGATCGCAAGCCAGGGTTTGGAGTAGTGGGAACCACGGCTGGCGCGGCCAGGACGGGGCAACCAGGACCGTCCAGGCGTTCTCCGCACGGATCCGTATCAGGACCCGTTGGATGAGAGGGATCGGTGGAAACATGTACAGCAGTTCCTGGTGCCACGGCACCATGAAGGCATCGCCCTCCGATCCGTGGCCGATCCCTGCTCGGGAGCAGTAACGGTGGCACTTGGAGTTGGTCTGTGATGCGAAGACGTCTAGGGTCGGTGTGCCCCACCGTCGGCACAGGCGGTCGAACACCGATCCGTCCAGTTCCCACTCGTGCATTGCCGTCCCTTTGCGGCTCAGGGAGTCTGCATCGGAGTTCAGGGTGCCCTGGATGTGGACACCTATGGGGAACACATGTACCTTCAGGCACCACTCCCACATCTGGACGGTCAGGTAGAGGAGGGAGAGAGACTTGGTCCCTCCTTGCCGGTTGAGATAGGCTAGTGTCGTGGTGTTGTCCGAGGCGATCTGCACCACACTGCCCGCGATCGACGGTCTGAAGGACCTCATCGCCTTCCATACCGCTAGCAGCTCGAGGAAGTTGATATGGTGGTCGGCTTCCTCGGGCGTCCATATGCCGTGAATCCGTAGTCCGCGGCAGCACGCACCCCATCCGTGGGTGCTCGCGTCGGTGGTGACTTGGATGGACGGTGCGGGAAGGGTGAAGAGTCTCCCCGCGGTCACATTCTGGTCCATTGTCCACCAGTTTAACTGGTCTCGGAGTTCGGGGGTCGGTGTGAGCCACTTCCCGAGGTTGTCGTGGGTGCCGTTGAAGGAGGAGAGGAACCACGACTGGAGGGAGCGCATCTTGAGTTTGGCGTGCGAGACCACCGCCGTGGTCGACGCCATGAGTCCTAGCAAACGGAGGGCGTCCCTCGCACGGACCCGACGTCCGCCCTGGATCCGTGCCACCACTGTGCGGATGTCGAGCAGACGTTTGGTTGGGGCGTAGGCTCTTAGAGCCAGAGAGTCTAGAACGGCTCCGATGTATTCTATTCGTTGAGTGGGGGTCAACTGGGATTTCTTGAAGTTGACCCGCAGACCGAGGCTCTGCATAAGGGCGAGGCAATGTGCAACGTCGTCCTTGGCTTTTTGTTGGGTCGGGGAGCAGATCAACCAATCGTCTATGTACGGGAACACTTGGACGCCTTGCAGTCGCAGATGAGCAGCCACCGGTGCCATGCACTTCGTGAATACCCTCGGAGCGGTGGAGAGGCCGAAGGGTAGGCATGTGTACTGGTAGATGTTGCCGCCCACCTGGAATCGGAGGAAACGACGATGTTCCCTCCTGATGGACACGTGAAAATAGGCGTCCTTCAGGTCGATGACGGTGAACCAGTCCCCGTGGTTGATCAGCGGGAGGATGGAGTGAAGGGTTACCATCCGGAACTTCCTCGCGTCGATATGCTTGTTGAGAAGACGGAGGTCCAGGATGGGACGTGCCCCCCCGTCTTTTTTGTCCACAAGGAAGTATCGGGAGAAGAACCCTTCGTGAGACTCCGACGCTGCGACCGGCTCTATGGCGCCCTTCTCTAGGAGAGCTGTTAGTTCCTCCTGGAGCGGTGGGGATGGATCGGTGATGCGGATCCGTCCGACAGTAGGGCATCTCCCGAACTCGATCGCGTAGCCAGAGTCTAAGATGGTTAAAACCCATCGGTCTGTGGTGATGGCAGACCACGCCGATAGGTAGTCGGAAAGGGGGCGGTAGGGTAGAGTCTCGGTCACGGAAGAGTCAAACACGTTGTTTGCCCTTCCGTTCCGTACGCTTGCCAGTCTGAGGCCGTTGCTGGTAGCGTGGACGGTTGGGTTGTTGGCGCTGCCGGTAGGGCTGGTACCGGGAGTAGTCCCCTTGTCTCTGTGGCGGGCGAGGTTGATAGGATGGGCCCGCTTGAGACGTCGACGGCTGGTCCTGATGGTAACGGCCGGACCCACGGTGTGGAGGGCGGAGCTGTTTTATCGTGGCGTAGTCCCCTTTCAGCTCTCCCAAGGAGGTGTCGGTCTCCTTGGCGAAGAGGCCCTCGCCATCGAAGGGAAGCTCCTCCACGAGCCGCTTGACATCGTCCTGCAGGTTAGCCGAACGGAGCCAGGCGTGGCGACGGAGCTGGATGGCGGAGGCCAAGTTTTTTGCCTCCGACTCGGTGACGTGGCGGCCGGTGCGGATTTGCTGGAGGGAGAGGTGGTTGCCCTCCATGCAGAGTTTTTCAAAGTCCGCTTGTCGATCAGGTGGCAGCAGGGACTTGAACGACTCCGCTTGCTCCCAGAGTCGACACTGGTAGCCTCCCATGGCCGTCGCGTAGTTGGACGCACGGAAGGACAAGGAGGCATTGGCGTAGAACCTCCTGCCCAGTGCGTCCAGCTTCTTCCCTTCCTGGGTCGACGGGATGGGAGTGCTGCTGATCGGCGTCCGGTGTTGGGAGCCCTTGACCACTCGGGAGTTCGGTGCCGGGTGAATGTGCAGAAAGTTGGAATCGTCCAGCAGTCTGTACATAGAGTCCACTCTGTTGGATACGGAGTGGGAAGAAACCGGCTTCTTCCACACCTCCTTGGCCGCTTTAGCAATCTTAGGGAGCAGTCCGAGGCGGACGGGGACCAACTCCTTGCGGTCGGCCAAGCCGCAGACGACATCCTCACAGTCGTCCGGGGGAGCCTCCGCCCGAATCCCAAGGGTGGATCCGAGGCGAGTGATCAGTCCGGTGTAGGTCTTCAAATCCTCCGGCTGGGATCCGTGGACGGCGCCGATGTTGTCGTCCGGGGACTTGTCGACCGCGACCGGCGGTGGCTGATGCTGCTCCTCCTCCTGATCCGACGAGTCGGAGTCTCCTGACCGCTCCGAGACGCTGGGCGGTGGCAGGTAGACCTCGGGGTCCGAGTCCGACCAGTACGGCCTGGCGGATCTCGGATCGCTCCCCGGCAAAGGCAGCTGGTACGGAGGGAGAGAGGCCTCCGACCGCGCCTGTTCCACCCTCTGCCGCTTCGGTGCGGGGCCCTCCTCACGGAGCGGTGGTGCCTCCGTGGCTGGTGGTGAGGGCAGAGGGCGCTCCCACGGTGTCGTCTGCGGGCCGTAGAGCTCGGTGTGCAGTTTCCGCACCATCGCCTCGATGTACGGGGCGATGAGGCTCAACTGGGGCGGCGGTTCGGTAGCCGGACCAGGAACCACGGAAGGACTGCGGAGGGAGGAAGACCTGTGCGGTGGTACAGGTGGAGGAGTCTCCGGCGGCGGTGGAGGGCTGTGGGCCCTCTCCGGCGTGGCGTCCCGGGCCTCGGTCGACATCCTACCCGGCGTAGGTGGAGCTGCGACCGGGGCGGATGCTAGGGAGCGTGGCGGCGAAAGGTGAGCCGGTGCCGGGGTCGGAGGAAGAGAAGACGAAGAGCTACGGCGCTTCTTTTTCTCTTTTTTGTCTTTCTTCTTCTTCTCCTGCTCCTTCTTCCGCCTGAACAGTTCAGAGGCCGAGGGCCTGGAAGAAGAAGCGGAGGTTGAAGGAGCAGACGTGGAAGCGGCCTGCTCTGGAGCTGGGGGAGCCGGTGGTGCCAGTGCGGCCTCCATGAGGTAGGCTTGAAGGCGGTACTGGCGGTTCTTGATGGCGGCCTTCGAGAAGCCGCGACAGACTTCGCAGGTCTGGACCTGGTGACTCTCCCCGAGGCAGCGAAGACAACGCACGTGCCCGTCCGAGCTAGGGAACTTTCTCTTGCAGGACGGACACTGCTTGAACGCTGCCGCTGAGGCCATCCACCGAAGTAGATGGCCGAAGAGAAAAAATTATCCCGGCCGGGAGGCCCCGACACGAGATGTTGGTCTTTTTTTTTTTTTTTTTTTTGTTCAAACGGCGGCTGAGGACGAGCCCCAGCCACACGAGGACCAAGGGAACAAGTCCCCTAGTCCGAGAAAAATTGTAAGGTAGGAAAAATTGGAAGATTCTGAGACAATCTCAGCAAAGTACTCACAGCTTTTTTTCCAGGCTCCTGCTTGCGCAGCGGAAAAAAGCAAACTGAGGGGAGAGCGCGAAATGGCGCCTAAAGGGGTTGGGCATGGTGGGCGGTCCCACATTCAAAACTCTTTATCCAATCAGCTTTCCAGCTCCGCTCCGGATTCAGCGCAGGCGCAGAACCCATCAGTGTGCATCCCCAAACAACACGAAGGAGAAGTAAAAAAATTGGATGGCATAACATATCCACAGCCTCCATCTATTTTGTGTCACTTTGGGCAGAGGGTGGATGGGGACTGCCACATTTCTTTCTCATTGGCAGGGTTTCTGCTGATAAAATCAAAATGTGAGGGAATTCTCCTATTCCAGTTTCATGCTATTATAGGCAAGGACTCTGAACTATGATCATCTTGGAGAAATGATGACATATTATGCACAATTGATCCAAAGACCATCCATTAAAATATGTCTATAGAATAGATAATAAACATATTGCTGAGGCAAAAATATTATTTCTGAATCATTTGGCAGTGATTTCAGTCATATGGGATACTTCCCTTAGTCACACATTCACCACTAAAAATGATGAACATTTGAGTACAATGATTGTATAAAGGAAGAGACGTTTAGGCCTACCAGACACTTAAGTGATGCTTCTGGAGTTAACTTTACATGGATGGCATTTCAAATTCAATTAAATAAGGTTTGATTTGATCATTAACTGGAAAAGCATCCAACTAGCAAGCTCAGACTCATTCAAACTCAACATATTGGTGCAACTTTTATAAAATTATAAACTGCATAAATGACAGGTCATTAAACTGCACACTGTAAAAATGTACTGACATTTATACTCTCTTGTCATATCATTAGCAACAATTTTTTATTACTCTGTTTTCCTGCTTAGTTTATTTGGAGAATTCAGAATAATGTATACGTTTCTCCCCACTCGACATCCTTCAATTATTCCCCACAATAACCCAATCCATATCACATCGTGATATACAGTAGATTGGATTAAGAGAAAACGCACAGGTTCCATAGTAGCAGGTTTCCATTGGACTACAATTCCCAGAATCTCCTCAAAACAACACTGTGAGGAAGCAAACAGAGATAGACACTAGCTAGCTAAAATTTATCCATCTTTCCTCATGGTTGACCAAGGATTGCAACATAATTCTTCCTAGCAGTAGCTGATATTTAATCTGCAACACTGTCTCTCACTGTTATTTCCTAAATGTCTAACAACATACATTAGTAAGATTCCCCCCCCCCAAAAAAAAAAATTGTCTTAAAGAGAAAAAGGATCTTACCCATAGGAAATGTCCTCCTGCATTTCTATACCTGTGCAATTTTTCAACTATTATTGTAAACATTAAAAGCTGGTGGTCCCTCCTGGTACCTCTCATATTTTCAAAGAAAATGCTGAGCCAACTAAAATGGAAATGCAATTTACAGAGGAACCTTGGAACTGTAAGTCTAAGAAATAAGCATGTCATTTACAGAGAAACCTTGGCATGCTAATGCTTACCCTCCTTTGGCTTGTGAGTTCTGAAGGTTAGCTATGTGCCCTGAAAAGCATGCACTGCTCAGGTGTCACACATTTTTCATGGAGAAGGGTGACAGGTTTCTCGTCAGGGTGAACTAGATTCCACGTTACCTAAGCAACAGCCCTAGAACCAAGCTGGTTGCTCAGATAGGGGAAATATTATCGTGTGTTTGTTCCAGTCTTGGTGTTAAGGGTGTGTGACACATTAGTTTCCAGAGTTGGTATTTTGAAGATGAAGGAATAAATGCACATATTTGTGGATTTGTGTCCTATATCCCACTGAATTCCTTCAGCAACATGCCATTCTTATTTAGCAAATACAGTACTGCATCATCTGCATAGAAGAAGTATCAGGAGACCTGAGAAACCTGACATGAAATATAAAATAACTACAGCAACATGACTTAAATGGAAAGGAGCCACATTCATCCCAGTGGGACCGAGCATATATAGGGATCATATAATGCTCTCTGAATGTCGAGGTGGGATGGGAGGATACTTTAGTGGAGAAATCAAATAGTCCATAAACTTAATCAGCAGTAGTCTATGCTACAATGTTTTGTTAAAGTTACTGCTTGTATGATTAGATATACATCCACTGATGTTTAATGTTTTATGATCAGGGTTTTAAATGAAGAGTGTTACAACCATGTAGAAATGTGTAATAACGGTGAAGTTACTCCCTTTCACTGTCAAGTGCACCGAATGAAACTGTCTCACAGTACAGTACAGTAAAACCTCATATAACACTAAAACCTGGTTCCACAAGTCTTCGTGTTATATGATTTTTCGTGTTATCTGATCCTCTATGGGAGCCATAGAGATACATTTCCCAGCACCATTTAAACATGCTTTGGTGCTCCCCCTCTTAAAAAAGCCGTCCCTCGACCCTATGGTAATTTCCAACTACCGTCCAGTGTCTAACCTACCTTTTTTAGGTAAGGTCCTGGAGAAAGCTGTGGCGCAGCAGTTACGGGATGTCCTGGATGAAGCGGATTATCTGGACCCGTTTCAGTCAGGATTCAGGCCCGGATATGGTACCGAAACTGCACTAGTCGCATTGGTAGATGATCTCTGGAGAGAGCGGGACGGAGGGGAACCGTCTGTCCTTGCTCTCCTCGACCTCTCAGCGGCTTTTGACACTGTCGATCATGGCATCCTTCTGGGAAGGCTCCGGGGCTTGGGGATCCAGGGCACAGTGCTGTCCTGGTTTTCCTCATTCCTGAGGGACAGGACCCAGTCGGTGTGCCTGGAGAAGGAGATGTCCAGCCCTAGGCCCCTGCAGTATGGGGTGCCTCAGGGCTCGGTACTTTCTCCTCTCCTATTTAACATCTATATGAAGCCGCTGGGTGAGATCATCCGTTCCCACGGGGTAAGGTATCATCAGTATGCTGATGATACCCAGTTGTACATCTCAGCCCGTGGGGACCCAGGCGGTGCAGTGGAAGTCCTTTCCAGGTGCCTGGAGGCTGTTAAGGTCTGGATGGGGGAAAACGGGCTACAGCTGAATCCCGGCAAGACTGAGTGGCTATGGGTAAGGGGCCCTGCGCTAACACGGGAGTTACCAGCTTTGGTTCTGGATGGGGCAGTTTTGCCCCAAACAGACCCGGTGCGTAATCTGGGGGTCCTCCTGGACTCACGGCTACTGTTCAATGAGCAGGTGGCAGCCGTGGCCAGGAGGGCTTTTGCACAACTTCGTGTAATACGCCAGTTACGCCCCCTCCTAGGCCGGGATGCCTTGCTCATGGTCACGCATGCTTTGGTCACCTCCAGACTTGATTACTGTAATGCGCTCTACATGGGGCTGCCCTTGGCGACCATTCGGAGGCTTCAGCTGGTCCAGAATGCGGCAGCCCGGGTAGTGATGGGGTGCGGGCGTTATGCTCGGGCCTCACCACTGCTCCGGGAGCTGCACTGGTTGCCAGTTTGCCTCCGGGTGCAATTCAAGGTGCTGGTCATTACCTTTAAAGCCCTACATGGTAGTGGGCCAGGATACCTAAGAGACCGCGTCACCCTAAGAATGTCTGCCCGTCCCACCAGGGCGGACCGGAGGGGCTCTCTTGTTACTCCATCGGCCAGGGAGGCTCGCCTCACGAGCACCAGGAAGAGAGCCTTCTCTGTGTTCGCCCCGGCCCTTTGGAACCTCCTTCCGACAGAGCTGCGCCTGCAGACGGAGCTTCTGCCCTTTCGAAAGGGCCTGAAGACATGGCTGGCGGGTCAAGTGTGGGGACATAGCAATGCAGGTTCCCATACGGGATGGCTAATTTAAGAGCAGCCATCCGCCCCCATCTGGTAGCTGTTATTATGGGTTTCTATCCGTTTTTACTGTTTAACGTTTTAAATTTTTTATGAATTCTTATGAATTTTATGAATTTTAAGGCCATATATATTATGAGCTATGCTGTAAGCCGCCCAGAGTCGGGTCCGCCCGATTGGGGCGGGATATTAAATGCAAATAAATAAATAATAATAAATTGTAACCACACAGGCTTTCGCGGTTGTTATCTGAAGCATCCCATAGGATCTTAATGTTATCTGATGCAATTCTTCCCCCCAGATTCCTTGATGTTATGCGATTTTCGTGTTATTCGATACTAATGTTATATGAGGTATTACTGTATAATGTTTCTTTCAGTTGCAGGTACAAGCCAATCAAATAAAATCAACGTAAGCGGAAAAAGAAACAAAGCCGAAGTCAATGATGCCTTTGCCTCTTGACAAGGAAAATGTAACAAAGGTTAAGCAGTGACCTGTACAGCATCAAAAACAGCTACCTGTACTGGTCTTTAATTGTACAGCTCTTTGCAGAGCTTCGGTTGTGCATGGACTCAGGTTTTCCTTTTCTGGAAGCCGAGTCAGACTGCCCTAAACTGCAGAAAATAGACCAGACCCGAACTAGTCGCCCATCAACCCAAATATAACTGAGCTAAAATATGTACAGTGGCATGGCACACACTTAACAAAAAACAGCTGCAGTTATTACTTTGGATAAATTGAGAAAAAGAGAGAAATTTGATTTCAAAACTCTTGTTGAAAAGAAGAGTGAAACGGTGTCTTGTGTGAAATCACACAACAGATTGTCTTGAAGACATACATTTTTAATAGCATACTAGCATGGGCATAATCTAAGTTTTAGGAAATTCTAACATTTCCTCGTTTGTCTCTAACAGAAGGGTGGCTATTTCTTCCTGCAGAAGTATGACGTGCCAGGGTGCATATATTTAATGGTGGTTTGGGTTCTTTGACTGAAGTTGCAAGGGTTGTTCAGAACAAGCCCTGTCAGGGAAACAGGCTTTTGCTAAGAGATAGTAAGTCATGGATGTGGTGGGAGATGGAGCTAGCCTCTGTAGTTGCAACCTGTGAGCATACGAAGACATTGAGGGAGAAGGGCAGGCTAAGAGAAGAGAGCCTGGCAAGGGCACTGAAGGGGAAGCCCTGGTCAGGGCAAATGGGTGGAAGACAACACCCTCCAAAAAAATCATGGAAAAGTGGGGGGAATGCAGAATTTATTGGAAGGTCTGGCAAAACCTGAATGCACATTTGCCCATACACTGCCAGAATTCATCCTAACATTCAGTTTTTTAAAAATATAAAAAAGTCATCTTCTGCCTTCTAGGGAGCATGGGGATAATTTTGCCTTCCCAGCTCCTCTCCCTCATTATTCCCACACCCCAATATTGCCATAAGAAATTTACTTAGGGTTTAAAAAATAAGTATATTGGGGAAATTGTTCAGGGTAGATTTCTGGTAGTTCCCCATCCCATGTTCACTTGAAAGCAAGACAGATTCTGTAGTCATTCATACATCTGACAGCTCTCTCTCTCTCTCTCTCTCTCTGTGTGTGTGTGTATGTGTGTGTGTGTAGCTTCATTAAAGATCAAAGTCCAGGATGGATAACATCATCAGCCTCGCATGTGCAGAGCGACACAAATTGGATTCTGGCAAATTGTTTGCATCACCACAAGGCCTGTGAATATGCTGAAGGAATATATATTGTTTATTAACAACCCAGACCCCAAGGTTTGCTCCTGCTGGCAAGAAGATTCCCTTATTGGAATTCTGCTCATAGACATTTCTGTCAGTGAAAGGGGTGGTCCCTATCAATCTCCTTTCCTGCATGTAGCTTTTTGTGCTCCATGATATCTGGTCTAGAGAAGTAGTGAGCCACAGAGCAAATGGAAGGGGCAACAACTTCTCCTTTTCTAATGGCTCATACTTAGCAGAAACCCAAGTGACAGACTAGAGTCCAAAGGAATGCTTTGTCTTACACACACATACGCTCAACATTATGTATGGCTAAAAATTGTGAAGTTTTGACAGTGAATGATGTGCTCACCCAATCTGTTAGCATTATTTTGCACAGAAAGGAAAAAAATATTCATTTTGCTTATAATGCAATGACTTCAGCTTAGCTTAGACTTGAACATTTTAAATTTACATATGGAGGGAGCACGATTATAAACTTCTTTTAACGAATGCAATTAAGAGAACAAATGTGCAATATTAATTTATTTTCTCTTTTATAGGGTTGCATTTCATGACCGTAACATTTCCACAAATGTAAAACCAACACAAAATGTCATCCTTCAGGATTTTAAAGGAGCTCATTTATCAGCTTTTTCTATTTCCTTAGGGTGTTATCCGTTACATGAAAAATCTACTTTGAAATGGGATATTTCTTTTCTTCACAAGCTGTGACGGGAACAGTAAATCAGCTGCACAGAAGCGTAAGTTTAATTTCCAGAAACCTTACATCTGGTTCAGAAAACAGCTAGAGGAATAGAATTCATGTTTGTATTGAAGCACTGGTGGTTTCAACCCTCAATCTATGATTTACAAATATCAGCAAGATATACAGTAAAATCTCGCATAAAGTGTCTCGCTTTAGAGACTAACTCGCTTAAAGAGCAGAATTTTCTTTGAATGGTCACCTCGCTTAACAATTAAAACCAAACAAAAACTCACTTAACAACTAAATCGGGGTTCACAATCCCCTCTCCCCACCAGAAGTCACACTTAGTCACTTACAATGGTGTTTCACTTAAAGAGCAAACTCACTTAAAGAGCAATCCTGTGGAACGGATTATGCTCTTTAAGTGAGGTACCACTGTATATATTTATTCTTATACAGAGATGGTGTCAATATACGAAGACCATGTTTTAAATGCCCCTGAGGTGTAAAGGTTATACAGTAGTATTAAAGCTTGCCCCTATATTTTCATCTGACTGGCTGTGTTGCTATAATGGAATGAGTCATGCCAGAACGAATGAATGAATGCAGATTTGCAACAAAGGCCTCCATCTCTATATTGAGATGCACATTTATTGCAAATAAGAGAACTAGGTAAGTTCCCTTAACAAACATCTTCAATTTTCCTTAACGAGCGAGCTATCTCATGGAAACTGTGGGAAACTGTACTGTTGTAGCTCTAAATTTAAAGACTATTGTCCCAATTAATGCAAACATCGATTGAAGATTGGAATGAAAATGTTTTTAGACATAAACTAAACAGAACACTCTCAAACCTTTCCTGGCCGAGTCCCTTTATTAATGATGACATCACCTCATAGATTCCGATAAATGTGGTGTAAACCAACAAGTCTGTATCCATTTTCCCAAACTGGTATGATAACATTACTTCTTCTACCCAACAGCATCAGCATCCCCAAATATTTCTATGAACCTGATCCAACCTAGAATAGATTTTCCTTTAAACAGTTAACACTTAAATTCCTCTAAATTTTATCAGGTAAGAATACATGCAGTGAATATAATGATCTTTTACAATAGATCAGCCTCCCTCCATTACAAGCTACACTTTATTGGCTGGGTGTGAATACATGGTATCTCCTTAACAAGTGCTGGGAGTAACATTGTTTAGTCTCGCATAAAAAGATCCTGCCTTGCCACTGACTTGGCTGAGGGAAATGGGGTGGGGTCTTTTCCTCCCTTTCCCTTCTAGGTTTCCCTTCTTGGTTTGGAGATCTGATCATTTAAACCCTTGCACTACAGCAGGAGTTCTCAACCTTTTTAAGCCAGGGACTGGGTCACACTCCCTCCGACAGCTTCAGGGGCTGGACAGCCATTTTGCCTTTCCTCCACCACATGGCACTTCCTGGTGCGGTGGAGGTAGGCCACATGAAATGGTGTTTCAGGCCGCATCTGGCCCATGGGCCGCAGGTTGAGAATGCTTGAGCTACAGTCTTGAACACAAAAACCCATCCCAAAACATCTATTAGGAGTTTGGAGTCCGGACATATATCACCCACCCACTCCCTTTGTGCAGAACCAAAAAGTCTGGTGCAGTGGCGTAGCGTGGGGGGGGGCAGGGGGGGCAGATGCCCCGGGCAGCGGCTTTCAGGGGGTGGCAAAATGTCCCCTCCCCACCCTTTTGCTGGCGAGCGCCCCGCGTGCGCTTCGCCGCTTTCAGGCGAGGAGGAGGAAAAGTTTTTTTTTTTTTAAGGCGGACAATTCAAGGAGGGGGGCCGGCTAGCCATCGGGGGCTCTCCTGGAGGGCGGCCCGCGCGCGCGCGCGCGCGCGCTGCTCGTCTCCGCCAGCCCAGCCACCCACCCAACTTGCCGTGAGACGGGGCGCTCGTCTGGGGTGGGTGGCGCCGTGGCGGGGAGCCCCTGGTGGCTGGCTGGGCAGGAGGAGGTGGGCAGCGCGCGCACGCACGCGGGCCGCCCTCCAGGAGAGCCCCCGACGGCCAGCCGGGCGGGGCGGGGGGCGGGCCCCTCCTTGAATTGTCTGTCTTTAAAAAAAACCCTTTTTCTCCTCCTCGCCTGCAAGCGGCGAAGCGCATGCAGGACGCTCGCCAGCAAAAGGGAGGGGACATTATTTGCCGCCCCCTGAAAGCCGCTGCCAGCGGCAGGCGGCGCGCGGAGAGCCCCCGACGGCCAGCCGGGCGAGCGATCTGCCGGAGCGAGGTGCGCTCGTCGGGGGTGGGTGGCGGACCGGACGGCCTCTGGTGGGCGAGCGGACGGAGGTGTGTGTGGCGCGCGCGCGGTCGTGCGCGCGCCGCTAGTCAGCAGGGGGGGCGCCTTCTGCCTTGGGAGGGGGAGGGGTGGCGGCAGCGGCGAGCTGGGGGGGGGGGGCGGCGAGTTTGCTTTTCGCCCCAGGCGGCTGAAGACTGCGCGACGCCACTGGTCTGGTGGCGCAGTGGTTAAACTGCTGTACTGCAACCAAAATCTTGTGAGTTCAATTCTGATCAGGTCAGGACTCAGCCTTCCATCCTTCCAAAGTCAGTAAAATGAGTACCCAGCATGTTGGGGCAAAATGCTAATTAATTTGTGAATCATCCAGAGAGTGTTCTAACAGCTATGGAGTGGTAATAGAAGTGTGGTTGCTTTGCTTTATTTCTAGCCTCCTTCCTAGACTAGACCTTAGCAAGATCCACCAGCTTCTCTGCAACTTCCTTCTTCTTCTTTGGCAATCTTTTTGTTCCTTCATCATTTAGCTACTCAAGAACCTGACCCTACTTGACTCTTTTCCTGTGGTAATATCTTTCATTATTTGCCTTATGTTTTGGACAGCAGGTGGATTCTTTTCCTGCATCATTCACAAGCTTCTCGGTGTAGCATGTAGACCATGGGTGGCCAAACTATGGCCCATGGACTGGATCCGGCCTGTGATGCCAAATCATCCACCCCTCCCTGCCCTCCCTGCTCCTGGAAGCAGAAGTAAAATGTGCCCACACATGCACAAAATGCTGCTGTAAATGCAACCACGGCTGTCAATGCGGGTTCATTTATGGCAGCGTTTTGTGCATGTATGCGTTTTATTTCCGCTTCCAGTGGGAGGAACCACCTGACCAGCCCATGGCCCAAAAAGTTTGCCCACCCCTGGTGTAGACTATAATCACTGCACAAGACAGACAAACGATAGCATGTTAGCAGATCTGTTGCAAAACCACTTTTCTATATTCCTAATTACTGGATCTGTCAGTGGCAAAAACCATCTCACTTTGGTGATATCTCAATACAAAATATCATTTGCATTTCGTTTGTAAGGTTGAGCTAAATCTGATTCTGTGCTTAGAGCATTTTGATTATGTAAGTGTATTTCAAAATAATTTGCTGGAACCCTGTACTCGTTAACAAAGCATTGTGCTTTTCAGAGTCAGCTTTGGAGGTATTAAAATATATGATTTAATAGACAGAAAAGCATTCATGCCAGCAGTAGCATTTTTCAGAGTTTATAAGCTCTAACGTTACTGGTAAAGTTGTTAGATCTGATTGCTCTTTGTTTATAAGCATGCTCAATTAACCACACTATTTTGGCTTCAACCAGCTTGAAAATTACACTTTTCCATTTTTGTTGACTTAGTAATTGGCCTTGAGATAGCACTTGCAGTAAAAGTTCAGAGATATTTGAGTGTCACTCACTATGGAAGCACATATACTTATGCACAGAAGTATGTTTTTTAAAATATCTACACACTGCAACACTGCATTGCATGTATGTTTTCATTCATCCCATGGGTCCGGGATAGTTACTTTTTTGGACTACAACTCCCAGAATCCTATAGCCAATTCTAGGAACCGTATTCTATAAAGGGACTTTTCCAATCTATTTAACATTTACCACATGATGTACATACAAATACCTCACAATGGTTGGAAGGGCAGCTGCAAACTCAGTAGCATGTTTGGAGATTCAGTAAATCCTCGGATAACATTACCTAGGATAACGCTAAAATCGCATAACGTTAAGTAATCTGGGGTGGAGAATTGGATCGAATAACGTTAAGGTCCTATGGGATGGATTGGATAACAACCGCTAAAGCCTGTGCAGTTACAATGTATCTCTATGGAGTTTTAACGTTATCCGATCCATCCCATAGGATTTTAATATGCATCGGATAACACTAAAAAATCAGATAACACCAAGACTTGTGGAACCAAGTCTTAGCGTTATCTGAGGTATTACTGTACATCTCTCTTTCTTATGTGAATACCTGTCTAATACATACAAGAATTGCCATCTCCATGTATGTCATATTCTTTGCCATATAAAAGAAAAAGAGAAAACAACTCATGAGCAGAGTGTGGCATTGTCTGTTTCAGGAATCCTAGACAGCATCACTGTATTTAACCCTCACCACATAATGGAAGTTTGTTAAGCTGCTAAAACTGGAGGCATCCAGAAAATAATAATAATTCTAATTAAGTGTAAATCTCAAATAATACTAACCATTACTACAGCATCTCTCCAAATACCATTTTGCCACATCTCCTCATAGCAGGACAGGTTGGTTCTCCTGAGTCATAACCAGTGTTTCACCAGCATTATGGAGGCATGAGTTTGTATCTTCATGTTCAGACTCACTTACACATTGATTTGAGTCAATATAATATTTCTGTTTGGCATGCTTGTTTCCGATTCAAATACTTACTTTTGCCAACATGACAGTTAAAAATCCAAGACACCTCCTGAGTACTACATGTCTGGCATTACCACCTTGAGACACTGTACACAAAGCCATAATCTCACTAAATTAAGACCACTGGTTTCAAGATATGCTCAAATGCACCTCACAGGTTACTACATTGTCTTTCTTTTGGATCTGCATTTACAATACTGTGTTAATGTCTTAGGCTACCACCCAATTCAATGAGTGATTTGGTTGGAATATAATCCAGCCACTTAGTGACCCAGACAGTGGTGGGATTCAGCAGGTTTGTCCTAGTTCGCCCATCCAAGTTCTGAAATAAAGTAGTCCTTACAGGCTTTTCCCTTGGCCACGCCCACCATGCCACACCCAGAGAGTAGGCAGTAATTTTTTTTGAATCCTACCACTGGACCTAGACACACCAAAATTAGAGAGCTATTCCCATTCATAAACTATAGAATCTGAATTGGATTCATGCTGATGTTCCTATCTGGTTTTGCAGTTAGAAACCATTTAAACTGTCTCAGATTGCAAAACTGGGAACATTTAGTATCCTGCCACCCACCTCTGATATATTTGGGACCCTGCTTATTGTTCTTTGTGACTTTTCAAACATTGTTTTTAGCTGACTGTAAAATTCCATAATAGCTCTAGAAAGCTATTAAGGCAGTACATCATAACAATTAAGATGAATTATCTTGAGAGGTTAAAATCTAAATCTTTATAATGCCACCCAAGGTGCTCTGTAACAGCCAGAAATATATTGCTTGCCATGTCTTATTTCTTAATTATAGTCTACTACTTGACATACTCGACACAATGGAAACCAAATTAAAGGCTGGGGACAGCTCAGCAGCCTTAAAAAGAAAAGGGGAGAAATCAGTGCAAGGCATTGACTTCCGCTTCAACCAAACTAATAATTTTGAAAAGCCATTTTTGTAGAAATAGGGAAACACCATTTTAAATTACAGTCAAACCTCGCATAACGAGCGTTTCGCTTAAAGAGTAACTCGCCTAAAGAGCAGTAAAACCCTGCCTTACGAATGCCTCAGTTAATGTTTGCCATGGTTTATGATGGCAAATCCTACAAAAATGACATCCCGTTTTATGGCTTTTTTCACCTTATGACCGGGAATTCCATAGAGTCCAAAGTGGCTGCAGGGGTATTTAAGACCACCTGCAGCCAATTTAGAGTCTGTGGGTGACATGATCACAAAGGGGAGACCTTGCCTTGCACGTGCATGGCGCCTCTTCTGAAGCCTCTGCTAAAAGCACCAGATGTCTTTTAAATCTGGTGCTTTAGTGGGGGCTCCAGAAGAGGTGCCATGCACGTGCAAGGCAAGGTCTCCCCATTGTGACCACCTTTCCCCCCTTCTGTGCCCAGATCAGTGCTGCAAAGGGAGAGAAAGGTGATCGCAATGGGGAGACCTTGTCTTGTGTGTACACAGAGCCTCTTCCAGAGCCTCTGCTAAAAGCACCAGATGTCTTTTAAATCTGGCACTTTAGCAGTGGATCCGGAAGAGGCACCATGCATGTGCAAGACAAGGTCGCCCAGTTGTGATCACCTTTCCCTCCCTTTGTAGCATCAACCCAGGCACAGAAGGGGGAGGGGCGAGTGGTTCACCTCACCCGGCTGTGGGGGAACCCTGGACGTAGCCGGCCCTGGTAGCTGGACAAACTGCTGCTCTTCATCGCCCAACGCCGACCCTGAGGAAGAAGTGCCAGAGCCCAGGAAAGGTAGGGAAAGGTAGTGAGTTTAGCTCCCTCATTTATATTCCCCTTTACCACATGTCCCGCTTCTTGTTTTGGGAGGTCGGGAACATTTTTTATTTTCAATGCATTCCTATGGGGAAATGTGCTTTGGTTTACGATTGATCTGGTTTCCGATTGAAAGCTGTCGGAACAGACCAAAATTGGGGGTTTACTGTACTTTGCTGTCCAAATCAAAGGACAAAATAATGTCTTCCCTTTCTACACAAAGAAGCCTATTGGATTAGCTGCCAGTGGTGGAACATCCCCCAACACAACAGAGAGAATGGGCAAGCTTCAAGGATATGAGTCAGGTCACGTGACACATACAGCTCTGTCCTCTAACACCTTCTCCCCATTTGATCCTCATAAGAAACCAATAACGTAGGTCACGGTGAGAGACCAATAGGCTCAGGACTTTCCAGTGGGGTTTTGTTACAATGAAGACGACCACCTCTCAAATCTTAATCTTACACTCAAACTGTTTACACCAGAGGGTGGCCAACCTTGGTGCTCCAGATGTTCTTGAACTTCAATTCCCAGAAGCCCAAGTCAGCACTTCTGCTGATCAGTGCTTCTGGGAACTGAAGTTTAAGAATACCTGGAGCACCAAGGTTGGCCACCCCGGTTTACATTATTGTAGCTACTAGTAAGCTGAAAAGGAAAACCAAAAAAACTGTAAGCAGGAGCTCTGTAGTTGTCAACTATCCTGTAAGCAGGAATTCCGTAGTTGTCAACTATCCATTTAGCTTGAGTGCCAGCAACAAATCGAAAAGGAAACATTTAAAAAAGACCCTGGTACTAAATAACTATACAGGTGCTGATGACGTCCTTAAATAAATCTTCCTGAGCAAAGAGGAGAATTCAGTTCTATGAAAATCTCCCTTTAACAGATTTTTTTTGAAGTGATAGCCATGTTAGTATCAGAGAATAAACAAAACAATAAGACAAAAAATGTTGTGACATCTTAAAGACTAACTTCTGCATTTTAATTTTTTTTCAAATGTTTATTAATAAATAATTTTAATATAAGATAAAGAAAAAAGAAATTAAAATAAATAAATAACATCAAGCCCTTCAATGTGTACACACACACACACACACACACACACACAGAGAGAGAGAGAGAGAGAGAGAGTATTCAATCTATAATCAATTTAACTTCCATTTGTCCCCTTACCAAAATGATATATATTCTTTCCCTGGTTTTGTTCCTTTCCTTTTTATTAAAACATAGTCCAGAAATTCTCCCCAGATTTCTCTAAAGTCTGATTTTTTCATAATCACTTTTTTTACTTGAAATCTGATATTAATCTATCATGTACACTAGTATTGCTATGTTTCATATTTCCCTATACCATTCTTCCACTTCTATTTTACAGTCAGTTTTCCATTTTTTAAGCTATAGACAGCACTAGTAGACTGTGGATGAAAATGAAAGTTGTTCATTTCTGCATCTTTCCTTGAATGATCAGTGAAATGCACACTTCAAAGGAAATGCATACCCTTCATATGTAGAAGCTCTCAAGTTTCCAAGCCAGTTACAGGGCAGAAAAACTTGTAAAAGCATCATCCTAAAGCTGACCGTTTCAATAGATAGTTTATTCTTATGTACATCCAGGGATAAAGACCTGAAAAACAGGATGTGATCCTATTAAGATAAAAGCTTCATCAGTGCTGCATTTGGGAAATAAAACTAAGAGACATCAGCAGCATGTAATTTGAATCTATCAGCAAGATCGCTCTTCACACCATCTCTAGTGCTGTGCAACCCAAATGAGTCCATGGTTTTCCACAGAGCTTCTTGTGATGAGAAAGGCTAGATGTCAGCTAGAGTGCCCTGGAAGAAACTGCCCTGGTCGTGCGGGCGGTTGTTCCACTGCCCAGGCCCTGCAGGCAACTGAGGATGCCTCCCCCACCCCCACCCCCGATTTGCTCCACCTGGCCAGGTGTGTGTGTTAAAGGGCCATTCAAACATTCAAACTGCTGTGACCTTTTCCCTCCTGCTGCATTTATTTTTGTTATTTCTTTGATACTGTATTATCGTAACTCTGTAAGCCGCCCTGAGTAGCCACAAAGTGGCAAGTGGGCGGCTATACAAATTTAAATTATAAATAAATAAATAGAGTGCCTATGACATAGAACAGGGGTGCCCAACCCACAGGCCAGATCCAGCCCCTGACGCCAATTTGTAGACTATGCAGATATATAAAGGCACAAAAATATATAGAAGAAAATGCACATAATGGGTCTCTGAGATATAAACCTTAGCCTCCCAGGCATTGCCACATTGCTCCAAGAGTAAAATGTAGTGAGAAGACTGGAATCCAAATGCTGTTTCTTTTCAACAAGGTCAACAAAAATATTTCTATTATTTCCAGTCATAATATTTATCAGGCTCACTAAATTTTAAATATATTTTCAACAGCTTAATGCACATGCAGCTTCTATGTTAATATCTGTGCTAAGTAAATAAGCCAATAGTGAACAAACCTGGGGGATAACACAGAAAACACAGCTTTAGATCATAATGACACAACATGATCCTAATGTAACATGCAACATGCTAACACACAATCCTCATGTTTTCTTAGCAGTGTTCCTATTAAACCTGATTATGTGAGCTGCCTACTTGAGTAACATTATTCAAGATTACTATATCACACTGGCTTTGCTGCCCATTCAACGCCTAACCAACTACAGCCAGTCTTCAACTACTGTTTCCCCAATTTATCTCACCTTAAATAAATTCAACCAGCATTAGAGCGGAGGGCACGTAACAGCAAGGCAGCTTCACATACTTCACACACATACTCTCCCCCGTAGTGACATCATACTTTTATGAAGGTGTAATTTTGGCCAACACCTTTAACAAACAGCTAGATTGATTTTTAGCTTTTAAAAACATATTATCAGTTAACTAAAAATTAACTGAGTATTACAACTACAGCATCTAAGATTCTATGTGCTAATAGAAAATGATATTCATATGAATGAACATTATATGATTCTTTTAATTACTTTTACTATACTCAGTAATGGCCAACAAATACTATTTATTAGATTAAATATGAATATGAATCAAAAGATGCTCATAGAGAGTCAGCAGCACCTTCAGGCTTAAGAAAGGAGGTATTACAACTAACATTTGATTAAAGTTCACATGTTAGATTTATGACAGTTGGATCAATTCATCACACCACTTCAAATACTTCAAAGATATTGTGCTTGTTTTGTCAACTAAGCTTATTTTTCTCCCTTCAGCAAATTTTGCTGACTCTCTGAAGTCGAGGAAAATGGTAAAAAGGTACAGAATCAGATTTCATCTCTAAATAGCTTACCTTTTAAGAATCTGATCTTCTCTGGGGGTTGAATCAATTGATTAATTGATGTAAACAATACTGAAGAGCAGCTTTGAATATTAGAAGAATTGGAACAGATTCAAATTATTTTGTACTGGCAGGAAACATAGCCCTAAACTTGTTTCCTGTTAAGAATTACTTCATTTTAAGGCAGTTGTGTTTATTAGAAAGGGTGAGTGTTGCCTGGATTTACAAAGCCTTTATCATTAATACTCTCTTGGCTGAGGAGACTTAAAGCCAAATCTATCCTCAGGGGATTGGAGGGTTTGTTTGGTCCAACCTGGTACAAATTAGGGCAGATTTCCCAAATCTGGGTGTTTGTGACCTGAGCCTTGGAATATTCAAGACTATCACAGAATGAGCACAATAGAGCCCAGGCGGAGGGTCCTACATGGTGGCATATCTCCCTCTGAGCCAGTGTGGAGCGCCGGAAGGGATCACATAAAAAACAGACAACTAGTATTAAATGGCTGGACAAACATAGCTGATGTTGAGAAGGATACAATACTAGCTTCAGTGATATCTCTATAGGAAGAATGTTCCACAGCTTCCACAACAGAAGAAGCTCTTTCCCTTGTTCTCATATAACATTCCATGGGGAAAATCTAGAAATACCTCTTGAAGAATGAAAACTTCAAGACTTTGGCTTAATACTGGAGAAGAGTTTTAATCAGATATAGGTTCCCAAGGCATTTACCATTGAAAGGTAAACAACCAGGACATTCAACTTGTCTCAGAAGCAATAGGTAGCCAGTTCAATCCTTTAAAAATGGATGTAATAATGACTTCACCTTCATATTCTAATTACCATCTTGGTAGACATCTTCTGCAGGAGCAAATGCTTTAAAGTCATCTTTTAAGGTAGCATGGCATGTAGTACATCAGACAACTGCAGTAGGAAGATTACCAGAGCAAGAATTACTGTGACTAAATTATCTTGAGATGAGTAATACCTGGCAAACCAGATGAAGATAATAAAAGAACTCCTGGAAAGAATGGCTTAAGTGCCCCAAATAATATTATAGGATTAAGGCATATCCCCATACTAAATATCTGCCTTGTCAAAAGAAATACAACGTAATTTATAGAGTGAACATCTAACCCACAACACGGAAGCCACCTACTCTGGGGGCTCCAATTTTGTTGAGAATCAACCACTCACCATTACTGAATTCAGACATTGGTTCAGCAGCTTCAAAGCTTCATCTGACTCGACTTAGAGAAATTTAGCTTAAAGCAGGGGTGCCTGAACTATGGCCTGTGGGCTGTATACAGCCCCCAATGCCAATTTATCTGGCCCATGAAGCCCTCGTTGCTCCTGGAAGCAGAAGTAAAACGTGCACATACAGGTACATTTTATTTCTGCTTCTGGGAGCAACAAGGGCTTTGCAGGCCAGATGAATTGGCATAAAGGGGTTAGATCCAGCCCATGAGCCATAGTGACCAGCCCCCTGAGCCACATGACCACCCCTTGGCCCTTAATTCTGAAAACCTTATTTGAAATTCCACAATGATCTTATGCAAAAGCTCAAAAGTGAGGATAAAATGGAAACCTATGAGGAGCCACAAAGTCAAAAAGTTCCTCATACCATTTTCAGAAACTTATCCTTCAAGTTGGAGTGTAAGTACTGTATCACTATACCTCATATATTCAATATTTTGCCCATTCATTATGCCCCAAATTTCTGCCAATAAGGATATTCAGTTTCATAAAATATCATATTCTATGATATCACATCAAGAATGTGCCAATAAACCAATGGTTCCCAAGGAAGGAAACGACAAGGAATGTAGTAACTATAGGATCAATGTTTTAATTTCTCATGCAAACAAGGTGATACTCAAGCTGTTGCAGCAAAGGCTTTTGTTATATGGAGCAAGAAATGCTTGATATTTAAGAAGGATTGCAAAAAGGAAGATATCACATTAAAATATCCACTGGATATTTGAACATATCAAAGTGTTTCAGAAGAAGACGAGTTTGTGCTTTATAGACTACTGCAAAGCTTTCAACTGTGTGGATCAGGAGAAACTATGAGCAGCACAAAAAAAGAGGAAGACCAAACCAACAACTCTCTAAAAGTAGCCACAGGCGTTAGTTTGCAAGAGATGAGCAGGTGAGTTGAGGACAGGGTATTTTGGAGATCTGTCATGCAAGGGGTTGTTATAAGTTAGAGACAATATGACAGCATGTAACAAGAACAACATGGTATCTTAGGCTCCTAAGATATCAAGGAGAATCAATAAGGTCATGTTCCCCTGTCTTTTTCCTAATACTGTATAGGACTTTTATCTGGGCAACCAAGACCATTTCTGTACCAGGTTTCAAGTTTGAGTGGAACAAATATAGAAGTAACACAAGGCAAGAACACTTGGTGTTGGTTAAATTAATCATAACAAAGTTGAGGAAATTAAACCTATCATGGTTTGGAAGGGTAAACATCAGCAAAATGAAAATTGTACCAAAAATAAATTTTTTATTAGGGAACCTCCCAATTAAGATAAATGAAAAAGAGCTGAAGGAATGGCAAAAAATAATAGACAGGTTTTGTAATGAAGAAAAAAAACCGAGGATAGCGAAATCATTATGGTATCAACATCAGAAAGACGGTGGATTGGGTATCCCGAATATAACTAATTATTATAAGGCCTTTCAATTGAAACGTATAGCAAATTTGTTAACACAGGATTATGCAAAGACAGTAGAGAGAGACAGGTTAGAATACAATAGATATAAAGGAAGCCTGTTTCTAACAAATCAAGAGAAAAAAGTTAAGATTAATAGTAAAACTTTAAAAGATTTATATTTATTCTGGAAAGGAATGAAAAAAACTATGTCACCAGGGGATTCTCCAGTGTTAGAACTTGTAGATTTACCGGATTTTCCATTAACCTTAAACAATGAAAAGAAAACAAAATTAACTCAGGAGAAGGTATTGCTTTTAAGCCAGTGGATTGCATCCTGCGGGGAACAGCAAAGAAGAAAAATGATATATACCAGTTTAAATCTGAATTGGTTTCAGGAAAAACAAATGGAAGAATGGGATAGGAAACAGAGATTAAAAAATTATATAGGGAGAGAAATAACTCCTTTTGAGGAGATTATACACAAACTAAAGAAGAGGTTAACCCCAGAAAAAGGATTAGTTGGCAAAATGTATAGGATAATTAATAAAAACGAACGACTGCAAAAAATACTAAAAGAATCATGGGAAAAGGACTTAGGTATTGTAATATGTAATAAAGAATGGAAACGGAAATGGAACCAAAGATTAATGAAAGTACTTTCTATAAAAGAGAAAGAACACAACTGTAAAATATTATGGAAATGGTACACCACCCCTATACGCTTATGGCAAATGGGAAAGGCTGAAACAAACCTATGTTGGAGGTGTGGTAAAGAACCTGGAACGTATACTCATATGTGGTGGTCGTGCGAATTCGCAAACAAATTTTGGAAAATGATAGAAAAAGAGCTAGGAAAGATTATGTCTTCAGAGATTAGGTTATCTGCTAAAGCTGTGTTACTGGGGGAAACAGATGAAGTGAAGATAAGTGAGAATAAGAAAGAGTTAATGATCACCTTACTATCTGTGGCGAGACAATTAATTGCTGCTGAATGGAAAAATAAGTTTATAATTGAAAAAGGGAAATGGTATAATATGGCATGGCGTTTAGCTCTCAATGACAAATTAACAAATGAAATAAAGATTAGAAGAGGTTTAAACATTAAGAATGTATTTTGGGAAATTTGGGAACCATTCATTATATTTGGTATGACTAGTAATGAAGGCATTAAACCAAGCCAAGAAATGTTGAAGTTTTGGCAGAATTGAGATTTCAATATCTACAAGATACTCAACTTATCTGGGATTATATGTACAATATGAGCTGGCATGCTTTGTTTACAAGTTAGTATGGGAATGGGTGGGTGTATTCGCAGTTGTCATCAGATGTACAATTTTGGTTTTTGTTTATTGTTTATTCATTTATTTTTTGTTATAATATTGCCTTATATGTTTGTCGCAATATACATGTGTTAATAAAAAATATATTTATTTTTTTTAAAAAAGAACACTTGGTGTTGAAACCTGCCATCCTGTCCAAGACCTTGTTTGAAAAGAGGCCTATTATTGACTAGTCAGAAGCCATTTTTTAAAACACGGCCTTAAAATTAATGTCAAGAAAAAGCACATTTGTGGTAATTAGTAAAAGAAAGCTTAAGGATTGGAGTTCAAGATCCAACATGAAATAATTTGTCCAATGTAAGTAGCCTTAGCTGACTAAGCAACAGAATCGTAGGCTCACAATAAAGGCCTGATTTCTTCTTCATCCATGTCTGGGCCAGATGTGAAACTGCCAAAATGAAGCCACCTTTTGGTGATTCCATTTTGCAGTTCCTTTGGCCTGGCCTAGTGTGTGAAAGATTAGCTAGCAAAAAAAGGTTATTGCTACCAGGGTACACCCAATTGTTGTTCCAAAATAACACAATCTTTGAGGAGGCTCTTTCTGCCTGATAAGAGATGCCAAAAGCAGCTTCCTTAAGATGAATAAAGTGATAAGCATTGTATATTGCTATGTATTTTTGGGTCCACCATACACTTGAAATATAGATATATTGCAGAATAAAAAGAATTTCTTTAGCCAACAGAGTAACTAACAGAGTATTACTAAAACAAATCCAAAAAGACCAAAAAAAAAAAAAAACCCTCATAAACCACTTAAAATGCAGAAAGCTGGAATATTTCAGTCAGATAATGAGAAATTTTACATACCAATTATAACATTAAAGGTAAAATAGAGAAGTGCAGAATGAAAAAAAAATAGCTTAAAATCCAGGAGATTGGTGTGGAATACAACACAACAATGCTGTTTGGAGCTGATACATCCAAAAATCAAAATACAGTAACTATGATAGTGTCCAACCTTTAGCAGGAGACGAACAAAAATAATGATTAAAACTAGCTGGTTTTAAAGGGAAATTCTTAACAAATGGTTCTACAATGAAACTCTTCCACAGCAACTTTAAAGAGACTCATTAAGAAGCATTAATCACCTCTTGAAACAACCAATCTCATCCATACACAGCTAGCTATCAAAAGCCAGGCAAGGCAAAGGATTTAGTCAGCTGCAACCTTCCAAGTATGTTCTTCATCAAATCAACTGACACAAATCAAACATAACCAGACTTTATGGCACATTGAGAGGAGCTTTATGAATGAGAGTACCAAGTTCAGATGAAATATTAATATTTCTCACTCCTAGCAAACTGGTTATACACAGAGAGGCCCATTCAAAGAGAGAGACAAAGGGACAAGAGAGAAATTAAAAACAGCAGTCTGACTGACTGCATGGCTGCATATTCTGCACCAATATCCTCTGTGGCTATCCATAGATATAAATAACCAACAAACTCCTCATTATTAGCACTATATCTTGGTTGATGTACAGAGAGGGTAAACACAGCTATAGCCATATCTACAGGTCCCAAATGTGGAGAGGAATATACATTCTAGAGTTTCTCTCTCCCCATGTAAGAGTAAGTGTGATACAGTAATCTAGATAAAACAATCTAATAATTCAAACATGGTATCTGTGGAGAGTGTGCAAAAATCACTGCTGCTGTAACTAAGTCTGTATCTACCAACTGGTGTGTTTTAATTGCAACAGCATAGATTTTAACAGTTCCCCCCCCCCAAAAAAAAAATAATAATAGTTGCCTCAAACAATTGCTGCCTATAAAATCTACAAGCTATTCTTGACAAGGTAATTTGTAAGAGAAACAGAGAGATGTTTTACACAGTAAGTCTAGGAAATCATGGTGGATATTTCCACTTTCAGGCAAGATTGTAAACTCTTCAGTGCATAGACCTATTACATGCAATACTATGTAGACTAGATTAAATTAGGAAAAAAATTGTATGGTCCTTAAGATAATACAAATGCAAGCACAGGTGGTAGCTTTATTAGACCACAAAAGAAAAGAAAAACTAAAAAATCAAACAAATGTTACAATGGAAGGTACATATAATTATTGTTGTCATAACCTGGTACACATCCATTCTAAACATCCAAAACATTATCTAGTTCTTCCTTTAAACCAGTGGTTCCCAACCTTTTTTTGGTCATTTTGGTCACCTAAGCATCTCTAAAATCCTGATGTGGAAGAAGCCTAAAAGGCCATTCACTGGTTAATAACTCATTCTCAAATTGCCCCCCCCCCCTAAAAATCAAATCCCCCCTCGTGTGGGGCATGTTCCCCATGTTGGAAACCACGGCTTTAAACTCTGGTTTAAATGGAGCCATTGTTCTTTATGGTTCTTTACACAGTCTCCTTAGACCTTCTTCCTTAATCACTGAATGAGCTGAAAATAGCTAGAGGTCCATGAGCCATGAAATGGTAGGAATCTGTCACAAAATGGAAGAAGATGAGGGCACAATTTGCCATCATCTGCAGGTAATTACTGATACAAGTCCATCTGGCTATCTAAGCCTTTCCTTGGAAATTACTGAATTATTTGCTAGAGCAGAAACTTCCACAGCATGCCTTGGTATTCCATTTTTCAGTGTTTCCCAAGTTAAGTGTTGGCCATATTATGATTCCAACATTTGTGTTTCTGGCAGAAAATGCCAATCTAGATGGTTTAACTCTCAACTTTTTAAAGCCAGGGGCTCGATTATGCTCCCTCAGACAGCTTCAGGGGCCCTATGGCCATTTTGCCCTTCCTCCACCACATGGCAATTCTGGGTGTGGTGGAGGCAGGGGGGGGCACATGAAATGGTGCCATGGGTCACAGGTTGAGAATCCTTAGTCTAAGTATTGAAGAATGTTTAATTTATATTTCTCCTCTCAACTCCAGATATATCCTGTATAGTCTTTTTTTTCCCCCTGTGCTCCTTCCATACTTCAATCACACACTACCCACACCTTTGTTTTCTTTCATCCCTCTCCCCTGCCACTTTTACATATTTCTTAAAAGTACAGCTTCCCTGCCTTAACTTCCTCTTTTCTATTTCTGGTTAAGCATTATTCATAATGTTATTATAAATTATTGATTAAATAATTTCAAAATTATTAATGCTTTACATTTCTGATTTCCTTCAAATTCTCATCTGCTTTTGTTCCATCAAAAGAGTGTGATCCTTTTCTTCCACCAGGACCTTTACTCCATTTTCTTCTCTGTATTCTCACTCTCAAATATATAAGCAGGCACATAGACAAAGATTCTTGGTACTACTGTCCAATTACAGCTATTGCTGCACCACAAGACAGACCAGCCATATCAACCATTTCTCTTTTCCCATTGGTACTCTGACTTGCTCCCACACAAGTCAAAGTACTGTGTGCATGGAGAACTAGGGCTGGTGGTATCTGTAAAAAGCTGTGGCACGATCAAAGCACAGGGAGGTCAAGGAAAGAGAGTTTGAGCCAGCTATAGATTAAGCCAGTGATGGGATGTAACAGGTTCTCACCAGTTCTCCAGAACCGGTAGTAATGTTTCCCAGTGTCCCGGAGAACCGGTAGCAGCTTTTGGGGGGGAACCACTTTCGGGGCTTACCTTTTCACTGGTTCCCCCACTGCACATGTGCACCAAGCACTTGGTGTGCATGCATGCCTACAGTGCTTGGCGCGTATGCACGGCCTCCTTCCTGTCCTCCTTGCTGTCCTTGTGTTGTGGGTGGGTGGGTGGGTTGAGGGAGGTGTGTGTGTGTGTGTGTGTGTGTGTGTGTGTGTGTGTGCGTGCATGTGTGTGTGCGTGCTTATTATTATTTTATTATTATTATTATTTATTATTTTTTCTCTGGCTCCACCCACAATGTCATGACATCATGATGTTAGCTCCGCCCACACTGTGATGACATCACGGTGGGGGTAGCAAAATTTTTGACATCCCACCACTGATTAAGACCCATCACCAGGTTCCAGCTCACAAACCAAACAATCTTGTAATTGATTGCTGTAGCATTCAAAAATTATTCTCCACAAAAAGCCATGGCTGAGATACTAAATACTGTACATAACTTTCAGCTGCTTACTGAGAGAACATTCCAGCAGGAACAGAATATATACAGTACCGTACTTGCCGGCTTATAAAATGCATCAGAGTATAAGATGCAATCTGTTTTTCCAGTGTAATTTAAGGGAGGGATGCGTTTATATGCTGGTAAATATGGTATTTGCTGGTGTATGATGCATCAGTGTATAAGACCCACTCCGTTTTTTTGGTGTATTTTAATGTGGGAAAGGGTTGTCTTATATGGTGGCAAATACAGTACTTTGTCTTTGTTTTCAACTATGACTTAGTTCATGTAAAGACATTTTTTAAAGTAAAATTTAAATGGCAGGAAGCTTATACCACCTGCGTATTTCAATGTCCAGTAGATTACAGTGGACCCCCGCTTTACAGACAGTTCACCTACCAGAAAACTCACTTCAGTGAAAGAAATCCATAGGAAATGACAGTCCACTTCAAGGAATATTTTTGGATTATTTTTTTTTGTTTTCAATACATTCCTATAGGAAACCATGGTTTTATGGAATTGTTTTTTCAATGTATTCCTATGTGAAACCACGCAATGCATTCCTATGGGCAGTTCACTTTAAGGGAAAATGGCTATAAGGTAACCTCCGTGGAATGGATTAATTCCGTAAAGTGAGGGTTCACTGTATTTTAGCTCACTGATAATGACTACAGAAACTGTAACACCTTGAAACTGTAACAGAATTAAAATAACCATAAGATCGAGCAAGATAGAAATCTGATTTTCCTATACAGCTTTGTTTTCCTGAAAATCAGCAAGTGTTAGAAGTAATTCTCATTATTTCTGAAGTCCTACAAACTAACATGAATTGAGGGGGGTTAATATTACACAAAGACTCACACAGCTTATATAATGAATCCCTTAAAAAGAATAAACTGAAGGGCTGTGGGTATCTTTGAGCTATCAGTAGCTCTGTTCCATTAAATCTAATCGGTATGCAGTGGCAATTTCAGTTCATGCATGGGAAGAAAAGCAATTCCATATAAATTATACTGCCCTCCAGCCAGAAGACCATAAGAGGCTGATTTCCTTTCATCTCTCCATACTCCACTTTTGAGACATAGCATGGAGAAATCAAATTCCTTCTAGGCCAGGCTTGGACCAAATGCCAAGAAAGTTGCAAAATTTTTAGAACTGTTATGACTCTATGGCTTCTTTCATTTTCATTGGTGTGCAGAGCCAACCATGTCCCATGCCAGATGTTCAATTTTAACATACTGACTGATATGTGCCAGTGGAAGGGAAGTGATGGGAAATGACTTCTTTGTCTGTCATTGTCTATGCCTGATTTTTGACAGCTCTTTCTTCCACTCTGCCTGCTGTGCCAGAGCCCACAGCATTCAAACCCACCCCCTGACCTTAGAACTTTCTAGAAGGGAGGGGCTTATGGGTTTTGGAGGACAACAAGGCATGATAGCAATCACCTTCTGCCCTTTCTGCAGCTTCTTCTTGGAATCTAAGACTTTCTTTTTCCTTCGTGACATAGCTATAAAGATATATGTGATCCCAAATGTCTATACATATGCATGTGTGAAGAAAAACTTGTGACATCATACCACATTGAACTCACCGAATTTTCTTTTTTTAGAGCCTTAGCAGGGCCAGACAAGGTTAGCAATTGGATGGGAGACCACCAATGATGCTGGGACATCTCAAGCTGAGGCTAACCTGTCTCAAACACTGGGAAGCTTTCATTTGTCAGAAGGCTAGCCCAGAGAGAGCATTTGTTGCACTTTATGTGCTCCGATAATGCTGGGGTCTTTCTGCTATCCTGAAAGTACAAGGTTCAAACTGATACCATCTGTGACTAATGCAAAATAAAACCTTTCTTTCTGTACTTTTTAAAACCACTCCCAGGAAGTATTTTTGTTTGTTTGTTTCATTTTATATCAGTGGCACAATACAGGTGCCAAGAGCTTCTCCAGACAGAAGCTTTCGAGCAAACAAACACCCCACAAAATTCAGCACAGCAATTTGACCGAAGATCATTCCTAAGGTTTCCTCCAGAGTTGGAAAACAGAGAATTTTGAAGGCACCTTTCAAATTACCACCTAACTATTTAAGCGAAGTGGGGAGAAAGATCCAGGAGATAAGGTTATTTTAAAGGTTTTTAAAAGGGGTTTTAAGGTTTTTGAACGTTTTTAAACCATTTTTAAGAGGTGCAGAATTGTTAAGAGTAAAGTTGTGGAGTATAGAAAGAAGTCCCCATAGTATCTGCATTAAAGTGGCAAAGAATAAGGCAAAGAGTAAGTAATCTGGACCAACAGCGTCACATAATATGCAATCTTGTAGCCATAATTTATTCCATGAAATGCTGAGGAATGTTATCAGCAGCTATGATTTTTCAGAAATTAAATGTTTCCAAGTTCTCTTCTGTAAGTTCCCACGGCTCTTCTGGAAATTTTTTTAATGATTTGGAAGCCTTGGGGGATGTAGGTTGAGGCAGTGATGTCTATAATTTTGAAAATTGCCAGTGCTGGGAAAATGTGATCAGTGGTGGCAGATTTTGGTAGTTAAAGACTTCACCTTCCCATCTTGTGGTCCTCATGGGTTTCCTAAGGTGAAAACAATTACAAGACAGCCCGGAAAACTTTGGAACAGAGCACAGATATGACTAATTTCTGAAAAATTGCCACTACAGCTGATGTCATCAGTCTTACATGCCATAAAATAATGGCAACAGGATTTCAGCCATGGTCTGATTCTGTGTAAAGCAGCTTTACATGTTCATGCATCATAAGGAACTATGTTATTTTTAATAATAGAGTCAAGAAGGATGAAATTTCCATCAGAAGCAGAGAATGTGGGTATATTAAGGTTTGGAAGCTTTAAGAATTAAAACATTTTTGTTTAAACTAAGTAACAGGCAAGCTAAAATTAGACAGAATGAAGGAAATGAAATCAATGAAATCAATGAAATCAATCAAGTCAAGAGCCAAATGAACAACATGTTTTGCCTGGCAAGTCATCAGGTTAACCAGTGAAGAAAATTGCTTTTATTTTCTAAAAAAAATAACAGTGCATTTCAGGGACTTAAATCAATCTCAAAAGAGAGAGACTAAAAGATCTGCTGGAGAAGGACACTTAATTCCTAAATTTGTATGGGATGGGGAGCTATTTAAAGCAAATGTGTGTGGGTGAAACTATATGTTCAAAGCAACATAAATCAGACCTAAAATACTTAAAAAATGAGCAAGTTGATCTACCCTCTTTGTGCCAAGCAGAAATGTCAAGACTACAGTAGATAGCAGGACGGAAGGATAATATTGCAACATCCATGAATAATCCCCACAATAAAGACATTGCTGGGAAGGAAGGAGAAAAAAACCACAGTCTCCATAATTTGTTCATGTGGGGGGATGTAGAATGTAAACCTCTCATTATTGCTAAGTACTTGATGGTCAGAATCACACTATATTACACCAGGGGTACTCAACCTAGGGCCCTGGGACTGGACACTGTCCGCAACATCATTTCATGTGGGGGGCCCACCGCCTCTGCGACATCCGGATGTGGCATGTGTGGCAGGCAGGGCAAAATGGCCATCCAGCCCCCGAAGCTTAATATGAATCTGAAGTACTCTACTGAGGAATAATTAGATTCTGGAATCAGTATTTTGTTTAATGCTGCAATAACATCTCACCTGGGTCTTTGCAATATATTATATGTGGGTTTCAAAATAATCTGGGAAATTCAACCAACCCAATAAAAGGCAGATAGACTGTTATCAGGACTTGATTAATATGATTATATTATTCTAATACTGTGTCATCTGCAAATGAAAGTGCTAGTTTCTCTATGGTAAAGGTAAAGCAGTTGTATCCAACTCTATGGTGCAGTGCTCATCTCTGTTTACAGCCAGAAAGCCAGTGCTGTCTGCGTCTGCAGACATTTCCTGGGTCATGTGGCAGGCATGACTAGATACCAGATTGCACAGAACACTGTTACCTACCCACCTATTTATCTACTTGCAAAATTTCTTGCTTTCAAACTGCTAGGTTTGAAAAAAATGAGGGTTATTTACTATATTTTATTTCTTGTATTGTAGTATAATTATGTTTCTGTACTGAAATGTTATGTATGTATTTTGTTCGTATTTTATTCTATTTACTGTTTATTGTTTATTTTGAAAATTAATAAAATTTATGTATTTATTTAAAAACTGCTAGGTTGGTGGGAGCTAGGACAGACAAGAGAGATGTGCCTCTCATAAATAAAGTGGATACAGGGACCAACACCAGGTACTGCAATTTTTATTTGTTGCTATTCCAACACATACGATTCTAAATTCTTTAGAAAAACGTTCTTTAAAACTGTGCCCCAGGAATTCAGACAGTTTCAGTACTCAAAAATTAAATTAAAACAGATCAAAATGTTAGCCAAGGTTTACCTTCTATTTTAAGGCTCTGCTCTGGCACTTAGAACAAAACAGAAATATTGCCAGAGGCTGGTTGGAAGATGGCAAAGCAGAATATGTCTGAGAAGTAAAGTATTACTGCAAAAAAAGATAAAAAGAAAAGGACATTCTGTAGCTCAATTGTGACATTCATGGCCAGCCAATCCCATGATTTTATTACCCCAGGTGGCTTTATGCTACCATCTATACTAAAACATATGCACGTTTCAGCAGCAAAGTAGAAATCACAAGAATAGAGGGGGAAACAAAGATAAGTTTATCAGCATGAACATTAACTTAAGAAGCTGCCCCAGTACTGTGAACTCTTAACTGGCAGCATCTCTATACAGGGTACAGTTTTATTAGTTGTTTCCTAGATCTACATAAGACTCTTGGTACCTCTGTGTGATCTCCCATTCAATCACTGTTCAGGGATGACCTTGCATTGCTTCTGAAATCAAAGGAGATGAGTATGCTAAGGATGGTATGATGGTGTTTATGGCAATTCTACTGCCGCCTCACCATTGTCAAGCTGTGTAGCCCATTAGCCTTTCCTATGACCACTTAGATCTTCTAGAACAGGGGTTCTCAACCTACAACCCATGAGCCGGATCCAGCCTTTGGCACCATTTCACCCAGCCTGCTCCCACCACCGTCCTGTCCCCCTCTGCCTGGCTTGGCGTGTCCCTAATGCCACTCCATAGTAGGGTGGATGTTGTAAGACAGCAGTGCCAGCAGCAGGAGCAGCAGATGCATGCAGCAGCCCACATCTTTTCTGGGTGCTGCTGTGGCTGAGTAAAGGCCTTCACCCGTGGCAGGCTGGTAAGCAGGGAAACAGCAGCGGTGGTGGCAATGGCATGGGAGTGTTTGTGGGATGGACTGGTGGTGTGGGGAGAGTGTGTGGTGGTGGCAGTGGTGTGTGTGTGGGGCATTGGCGACAGTGTTGTTGGCTGTGGGGGGGAAGTGTTTGCGGCAGCAGCTTGGGGGAAATGATGGGGGCTTGGGGTGGTCCTGCCACCACTGCCAAAGACAGGGGCAGAACCACTCCAGCCCACCAACAGTCTGAGGGGGCGTGATCTGGCTCCTGGCTTAAAAATGTGGAGAACTCCTATACTAGAAAGATGGACCTCCATATAACCTACATTTGAGTTGTGTATGGTCCAGATGTGGGAGGTGGCCTTGCCTCAGATGTGGAATTCCTTGCTTTAACATGTTTGCATTGTTTTCTTTTTATTCATGCATTCTAACAGTGTTTCATTTCATTTCATTTCAAATTTATACCCCACCCTACTCAGGTAAACCTGACTCTAGGCAGCTTACATATTATAAAAGTAACGGCATTACAATCACAAATTCCACATTATCATAATCACAATCATCACAGTATCAGAATATATATATATAAATATCAATAACACAGTAACAATCCAAAATTATTAATATCACAATAAAATGTTCCAAGAAAGTATTACAAAAAAAAAAACCCCAGCAGAAACAAAAATCACATATACCGAGTCCTGCAATGATTATAAGCAAAATTCTACAGAAGGTAACTGGGAAAAGTCCAAGAGAAGTCTAAAAAAGAAACAATCCCGTCCCCGCAGCGTCTTTTTAAGCCAGCCCGGGGCTGTTCTTAATGGTTCTATTGTATGCTTTTTATATTTAATCTGTTTTTACCACCTTTTTTGTTTATTTGATTTTATGACTATTAATCACTTTGAGAGCAACTTGTGGGCAGAAATGCAAGTATGAATTTAACCAACTGGCCAGTATCAGTCTTAAAGTAAGCAATGCAAGACCTGGTGGCCCTAGATTTCTGTCATTTTGTTTAGCTTTATTCATCTAATTTAAGTACTGCTACTTTTTGTTCAAATAATTTGAAACATGCAAAAAAAATATTTTGAGAGGTCAAAACTGCTAACAATACCAGGCAGAGAGGGTGTACTTGTTTCTTACTAGACAAACTTAATTCACATGCTTTATTTGATCATGGAAATAGAATATTAAAATATCTGAATCCAATCTGCTAGTATAAAAAGAATAGATCAGTTAAAGCAATGCGATTTCCTTAAGGGTTGACTCACCTTTCATAGCTGGCCATGACACCTTGAAATGTGATTCATTTCAGATCACACACACGTGAGCATGTATTATTACAGTATTTCTTCACATTTTACAGATTGGAAATTAAAGCTTGTCATAAGCAACCTGGTTTCCTTCTTCCTCCATGTTTAAACCAGACGTGAAACTACCAAAATGAAAGTGAGTTCATTCAGCAGTTCCTTTCACCTGACCTAGTGTGAGAAAGATTAGCTAGCAACACAAGGTTGCCGTTACCAGGGTACAGCCATTAAAAAATACTACAATATTCAAGGAGACTCTTTCTGTGTACCCCAGCAACCTGGTGAGTTTATTGGTTTCTAGGAATTACCAAATGCATCCCTGTCCTTCAATAATTGTATTGTTACTGTTTAAGCCAGATCTGTTGAATATGCACACATTTTCTACAGAAGTGCTCAGTTATGTTTAATAAGAAGATTTTTCTATCAAGGTCAGACAATTTACTGAATAAAATAAGCAAAACCACAGTGTTTCAACCATTCATCTTCAGGGAGATTCATCAAGGTCACCAGGAATCTGCTCCATATTGTTTTCGTCCAGAATATTTATATTTAGTAGCTCTGTGGTAAATTTAGAGAATTAATTCACACGTTTGAACTGCACCAGTACCTCGGATAATGATGAGACTTGGTTCAACAAGTCTCGTCGTTATCTGTTTTTTAACATTGTGCGATGCATTGATCGCACAACATTTAAAAAAAAGCCCTGTTCCCCTGGAGGCTGCAGCAATCCAAAATGTCAGGATTTGAATCCCGATGTTTTAGCTTGCTGCAGCCTCCAGGGAGGTGGAGGAACTTCTGAAATAGCGCTGATCGTGTCCCCCAACCTCCCTGGAGCTGGCAGGGGGGTCAGAGAGCCCGAATGGGTAAATAAAGTCTGTTTTTTTTCACCCATTTTGGGCTTTCTGACACATACACCCTGCTGTCTCTGGGGAGGTTGGGGCACCCAATCCAAGCTGTTTCTGGAGTTCCCCCACCTTCCCGGCCAGTGCAGCAAGCCAAAACGTTGGGATTCGAATCCTGATGTTTTGGCTTGCTGCAGCCTCCAGGGAAGTGGGGAAACTTCGGAAATAGCTTGTATCAGGTCCCCTGACCTCCCTGGAGCGGGCAGAGGGGGGGTCAGAGAGCCCAAAATGGGTAAAAAAAAAGTCAATTCTTTAGAAATTTTGCATCATTGTCCGATTTTAGCATTATACGATGCAGTCATTATCCGAGGTATTACTGTACTTTCATCTTGTGCGGGAGGGAAGGAATGATGAAGTTGAAAGCATAAAAGCAAAGCAATAACAGAACAAGAAGACAGAAGACAGTACCTTAAAGAGTGATTTGGGGAACAAGCAACATCTCAGTTTTCTAACGTTCCTTTATATCGCATCCAGTTGGCATGTGCAATGCAATCATGTCCCAAGGCCACTGAAGGTCAAATCTATCTTAGCAAGTCTTCTGGTTCTGCATTGCTATGAAACAATAGCTCTACTGTATTATGGCACCCATGTTTCAAAGGGATCTTTGGCTTGCTAACTGATGAGGTCAGAAGAACTTCCTCCATAATGAATTGCTCTCTCTTTTGGGAAAGCACGACTTAAAAGTACGGGGGGGGGGGGGGCAAGATTGAGAGAACACTGTTCTCAGAACAGAAGGTCAAAAATTGTACAGTGCAGGAGCAGGGCATCCCTCCACCCACCGACTGCTTTGTATCCTCCTCACATTATCATTGACCATGACTCACAACCACAGGAATTAAACAATATTGTACATATTGGGGATATTGAATTCCCTCTCATATTATAGATATTGAATTCTCTCCCATATTATAGTTATTTGTGGAGGGGGGGGGTTAAACCACATATGCAGTAAACAAATACATCACCAAAAGCCATATTGTAACAAATAAAAATGGACTACAAACTGGTGTATTCTCCTTAGATGGAAGATAATAATCTGAAGGAAAACTTCAAGGATTATTTTATTTCTTCCAACTTTCTAGTAGTTACAAAGTTCCAATATCATTTTTGCTTTCCCCAAGCTTCACACCGTAATAGGGAAGAAACAATAGCCTTTGTTTTGTTTTAAAGGTCCATTCAGACCATTGATGTCATGGCTAACTGTGTGCAAGCTCTTTAAAACATTTTTGTGTGTGCAAGGCTTTTTTGTTAAGCAGAAATGTTGTCCCTCTCTGAATCTTCAAAAATTATATCTAATTCTTTTGAGTCACCTTCCAAAATGTCATGCTGTACTTAGATTCAGTTCCTTAAGACAGTGTACCCCAACTTTTAGCTTTTGGACTTCATTTCCCAGAACCCTGGGTCAGTACATTGGCTGATCAGTGCTTTGGGGAATTTGCTTAGGCTTCTGGGAACTGAAGTCCAAAAAGCCAAAAGTTGGGGGACACTGCCTTATGACACTAGGAACTTACACTCCAGGTTGTCATTTCTTATACATTTCTACCCTTGATAACTGCTTATTTGCATCCATAGGAGAATGGAGTACTGTATCAGCTTTCTGCAAACCATTTATTAACAGGTGGTGCCAGACATGCTGACTCAGTGTATCAGTATACAAATTCTGGAAGGTTTGTATTTGAATTCCTTGGAATGTAAAATATTGAATGTTCCTGGCATAGGTTTCTGAATGTATGTAGTTCTTGAGAATATATACTTGGCCACATCTTATGAAATGTATCATTTTAATAGTGGAAGCGCAGCCTGTGTGCTATATTTCAATAGCACATGTTTAATTATTCTTGCATTTGGATTTTTAACAGGAATCCAGGTTTTCTAATGTCATTGTACACCAAGCCCTACAGAGAAGATGATTCCTATCCAATTTTAGTAGCAAATCTCTGTCACCAATTTTATGCAGTTCGACCTTCCTTTGCTGCTGTGTCGTGAGTTTTATTGATGTTATTTTTAAAAGACATACATGTGCCCACATACATGCACACATCCAAGACGTGAGCTGTTTCTTTGAAGTGGCTAACTGATTAGAAATCACTCCCACACAACATCCTGAAATACATTTTCTCACTTGTCCTGGCTTGGAGCTGATGAAGTGTGTCTAACCTCAGCAACGCTAGCTACCATTTTGAATGAATTTGTTTACATTTTGCAACATGTCTCCCACCAGGACATTTGCCATTAGGGTCTTCGTGGGAAAGCCTTGTTTTTTTTCCTGACATGATACTGTCTCAGTCTCTCTTTCTTCTTAAGGCAGAACAAGTGGAGTCGTACTGAGAATGAAACAAGCCACATATGGGAGATCCAGAGTTCAGTAACAGTCTTTGGACAGACCCTGATGGAACAAAGTAAGACAGGAATTCAGATTTTCAAAGAATGCATAATAGCATATAAAGTCCAGTTTATAGACATGTTGTTACAATTGTTCTTTCATCTTCAGACTTGCATCTTTCACCAGGTGTTGCCAGAGTCCCACCCAAAGTCTATATGCAACATAGCAGAAGTTTTTGAAAGGAATCCCTTACTCTTAAAGAGTCCTCTGTCACAGCTTCACATTCTTTCTAAGTTTGGCAGTTGTCTTCCTTCTTCAGGAGCTAATGCTTTCAGTGGAGTTGGCAATAGCACTGTGTCCAACTCTGCTTCAGAGCTCCTCCTCATTCATTGCTCCTGAAGGTATACATCAGGGGTTCCCAACCTATGGCCATTCCATCCAGCCCGTCTTTGCCTCTGCCGGATCTGGAAGTGGAAGCAGGCGCATTTACATCAGCTGTAAAACATGCTCATGCATGTGCAAATGCACCGGTGGTTGTTGTAAAGGCAGAAGTGGGTGCATTTATGACAGCTGCAAATGTGCTTGCTTCCGCTTTCAGGGGGGGCATGGTCCGGCCTACTCAGCTGTCCGGGGGCATGGTGAGGTCCACAGTGTAAAAAGGTTGGCCACTCCAGCATACATTCTCCATCAGCCTTAATTTCCAAGAGTTTAAATGGGAAATCAGATCTCCAATGTACTGTATTTGGAAATGCAGGTGATTAAGCTGGAGGTCTTCTGCATACAAAGCATGTATTTCACCGCTGAACTACAGTTCTTTTCCAACTGCTTGATAATCAGCACACAGCACTAAAGAAACTGGTATTTTGGACTCCCAAAGTATAATGGTTGCCCTGCCTTGAATCCTTCCTTTGCATGAAGAATGTTAAAACTAAGGCTCCAGGGAAGGTCACAGTTGCTGTAAAAAAATTCTTCACTATCAACTCTATAAATCCTTATGTAGGCGCACACACACACCGCAAATGCATACACATTATTTGGAGCTCAAGAAGCATATCAAAGTAAAAGGATTAACGTGACACATGTTTAATTATTCTTGCATTTGCAACACTTTCCAGTGCCCTATCCTGGTTTCTACTCATTCTGTTGTTGTTGATTTCCCCCCAAAGTTACACTGGAGAATGTAGTGATTACCTTGCTCAAATACAGTATTTGCTGGCGTATAAGACTACTTTTCCCCCCTGAAAAATATGCCTCCAAGTGGGAGAGTCGTCTTATACGCTGGGTGCACTTCAGTTGGGATAGACATAGCTGCCCATAGGTGCCTCCCGATGCTCATCCACCTCAATCTACATACCATCCAGATGAAGAAAGAAGCTCTACATTATAATTGTGTCTCCCTTTCAAACTGGTGGGGAAAATGAAAGGGTTTCACTTACTGGTACCTTCTGCTCTGCCCAAGATGGAGGAAAAAGCCATGCTTCTTCCTTGCAGGGGAAGCAAGAGGCTAGGCTAGAGCAACACTTCCTGCCTCAGTGCAATTGACCTGCCCACCCACTTTACCTGCAGCGCCACCACTGGTGGGTGGTGCAAGTACAGTTCTAAAAAAATCAATAAAATAATTAATATTACTGTATTCTAATTACTGAAACTCACTAGCAGTTGCTACATTTCCCACTGTTGGCTTATACTCAGGTCAATCTATTTCCCTGGGTTTCAAGGTCAAAATTAGATACCTCGGGTTATATTTGGGTCGGCTTATATTCATGTATATACGGTAGATAAATAAGTACAACTTTGCACTTGCACAGTTTTATGTTTACTGCACTTGCACATGTTTGATAACATACAACCTTGTGACAGTTTTTCTGCATGCCATAAGCATTTGAATATAAATTAACATGTTGAAATCAAATCTGATGTTCTTTTACGTTTTATTTGGTGTGTGGAAGGTGTGCAGAAGAGGGGGTAGTCTTATACGGTGAGTATATAACAAACACTATATTTTGAGTGGAAATGTTGGGGGGTCGTCTTATACGCCCAGTCGTCTTGCATGCCGGCAAATACGTATCTCTCAGGTTGAGAACATTTTCATAACCAGAACATTTTCATAACCAAATTATTTACTGTATATATAATATCATGGCATGACTGACTCAGGTTTACATTATAATATTTATGTAAATATACTTAAAACACAAAGAAGCATTTTTCATAGTTCTCCAGGGATTTCTGACATCTCACTTTGAGCAGCTGACCCCCTTCTTTCAGAGTGGCATATTCCAAAGTCATTTTTGAGATTCTTTTTATTTTCAATAACTACTTTTGCCATGAGGTACTGCTGGGTGATAGTGGTGGTGGAAATCGAGGGCAAGAAAAATAACTTCACGGGCATTCCCCCAACTCAACCCTACCTTGCTGAAAGGTTTTGCTTTGTTTTCCTTTTTTGATAAAAGTGGCTTCAAGTCTACAACACCGTCTAGAGTTTTTCCTAATGTGGGGCACATGCCCCACAAGGGAGCGTTTTTATATTTAGTGGGGCGATTTGAGAATGTTTAGACCATGTTAATGGCCTTTTAGGTTTCCTCCACATGAACAGGAGTTCACTTTTTGAATAATAAGAATTATATGTCACAGAGGCATCAGGATTTTAGAGATGTTTAGGTGGCATGGCCAGAAAAAGGTTGGAGACCACTGGTCTAGAGCAAAAGAATAATCAGAAGTTGTGCTTTCAACAAAAGGTGTCTCATGCACACACACAAAAGCTGTCTGTGAAACTTCATTAAATCCAAGGGTTAAAAAGACAATGATATGGCAGCACTCAGACATCTACACTGTAATGTGATGGGCTGAAAGGATTGCCCTCTTATGTCATACACAAAAAGCTGCACATGGATTTAACCACAAAGAATGAAATTCTTGTCATTGTCTGGACAATATAAACAAAGCTATTGATGAAACATTGGCTAAAACCCAGCAGCATAAGTTATAAAAATTAAAAAATTCAAATTATAACATTAAGGTCCAAAGGCTCCCTTGGGTTCCTTTTCACTGTGGGGAAGCTGAAGAGGGCTGTGGGACTCAATACAGATCTTCAATTTTCAGAAATCACTGCAAGTGATAAAAAAAATCATCCCAGTGGTGGCAATTTTCTACAATAAAAGACCCCACCCCCTCCTATCCTACAATCCTCAACAACTTCTCATCAATGGAAGGGATTGACAAAATCTTCGGTGCTCTGGCCCATTTAGTTTTGGCAAGGGGGCAGAGGGTATTTAATGACATCTTTTCACCTGTAGTTATCCCAAATTTTCACATAAATTCTCTAGTTTGTTCACAGGCTTTATTGCTCTGGCATAAATGTTAAGGAGGAGGTTGATGGGGAAAAGCTGCACAAATTCTTTTCACCAAGTAATGCTAGGAGATGTTTCGGAAGCTCCCAAAAGGATGTCATAAACACAAATTGTTTATAATTTTATTTTCTTTTTCTCTATAGAAGCTTATGAATTGTGGTTCTGATAGAAGAGCTAGCAACTGCTAACAAAAAAATTAGTACACCCCAACATTTCAAGTTCCAAATATTCTTTGAGCGGACCCTGTGTTCGCTAAAGGTAAAGGTCACCCTTGCTTGAAAGCCAGTCGTATCCGAATCTAGGGTTCAATGTTCATCTCTGTTTATAGCCAAAGAGTTAGTGCTGTCTGTGTTTGCAGATGTTTCTCCGGGCATGCCTTAACACTGAAGTGCATGGAACGCTGTTTACCTTCCCACCAAAGTGGCCCCTATTTATCTACTTACAATTTCTTGCTTTCAAACTACTAGGTTGGCAGGAGCTGGGACCAGTGATGTAGCGTGGGTTTCAGCTGCCCGGGGCACAGGCAAAACTCACCGCTGCCCCCCCATCTAGGCTCACCACCACCCCTGGTACCCATCCCCACAGCGGCCTCTCTGCCCCGACCGCCAGGAAGTCCGGGGGTGGGGGCAAAGTCCCATTTATTGTGAAATTTTGCCGCCTCCAAAAAGTGTCGCCCGGGATATGCTGCCCCCCTGCCCCCCACACTATGCCACTGGCTGGGATACTGATATAAAATAATTGCTTATTGATATAAAATCAATATGAGTTAATATCTTGCAGCAGCAGCTAAATATGTGAAAATTATATGATGGAAAGCATCGTTTCCAGCTTGTTTATTAAATTTGGTAAGTGATTTCTAGAAATCTTAACAGTCTTCCAGCACATGGTGGAGTTACAATCATTAATCTTATTTGGTTGTACATGTTGTTTGCTCACAGACACACACACAAAAAAAAAACCTGCATTCATATAAAGTCTACAATCCCATTTTAGAACACAACAGTCAGGTTCATCTGAAGGAGTGTTATGAGCTGAATTAACTGACATGCTAGGATAGACATTGTAGAAATCGTTAAATTATTTAATACCCTGTTTTTCAAATGCCTGAAGGCAGCTACTGACATCACCATAGTTAGTTGCAATGCATAAACAATGGTTCAGTCTGCCAGTTTACCAGAATGGACTATGCACAAATATTCAGCAAAACCATGTATAAAGGATTTTACAACAATAAAAACTCTATGGTCACATTTGGGTATACTAAATGTTCCGCCGGCACAAAAAACACCATTAAAATAGAGGATAAAGGAAAGGTCTTTTGTCCTTTGTAAAAAGGTATCAACTTTCCTAGGAAAGCTTTGCATATTTTTAATGTTCTCTTTTATATTTCATGCATTATATAAACCAGCTAATTTGAAATACAACTCCTGTAGCAACAATGGTAAATTCCAGTTCTTATGCTATATATTTCACTATCAAATCAAGCTCATTGATCACTAAAATGTATTTTTCAGCCACACTGTTCGACCAGAGAAGTACCCAGGGAATCCTACAGGGATTCCCATGCTTGAAATATTCCTATCGGTATCTCATCTTCACCTGGTAATTTATTTCTTCCCAGTGCTTTTGGAGCAGCTTTCACTTCCGTTTCTAGAACAGTAGGTTCTTTGTCACAGGGCTCTTCTTCAAAAAAGTCTGTCAATCTTTTATCTCTTACGTTTAGGTTTTCACTATACTGTTCCCACGTTCTCTTTATTTTCTCCTGATCAGATGCTGTGCATTCCTGTTGATATTTCAGCTTTCTTACTCTAGGCTTAAATTTACCATTGATGCCTTGCATCTTCTGGAAAAGATCTTATATTCTTCCACTTTTTTTGTTCTCTTCTCTTTCTTTACATAGGTTACTGCAATCATTTGTCTCTACGTGAGTGTTGCTCAAAAGCTGCATTTAGGGTTATGACCCTATTTCTGTCACCTTTTATTTTTACTTCTTGCTTGTCTTTAGCAATTGCTAATGTTTCTTCCATCATCCGTCTAGGTTTTTCTTTTCTTTTGACAATTACAAATTAACTGTCTTTTTGCACTCTTCCCTAATATCTCTGGTTTCAAACCACAGTTCTTCTGGTTCACAGTGAATTGAGTTTAGTAATGCAAATCTGTTCCTTATATGGACTTTAAATTCATCAGGAATGTTGTTAAAATTATATTTTGGCATTATGATTCTTTTAGTGTTCTTTTTCAGCTTTACTCTGATGTTGATGAGCAGCACACAATGTGTTCCTGGTCTTATTTTGAAGGGAGAATGCAATTTCCAATTAGGTAGTCTTTTTGATTTCTATACTGGCCCTCTAGTAATGTATATGTGTAGAGTAATCTATTTGGTTGTCTGAAGCATGTACTGTATTTGCCTTTAAAAAGATTGTTGGATCCATAGGAGTTATTCTCCTGCTTTGTTTCTATCCCCTAAACCAAATTTTCCAACAATGTTTTGTTTTGTTCCCTAATTTTGTCTCCCTTAGCTATGACTATAAGCATGTCTTGTTTTAGTGTCTAATCAGCTTCCTCCTGGGTGTTTGCAGAAAAGCTTTCAATTTCATCTTCTCCAGCATCTGGAGTTGGAGCATAGACTTGAATGATGGTTACATCAATAAGTTTCTCCAAAGTCTGATTGATGTTAGTCAGTCAGAGTTTGCAATGTAGCTTCCAACTGCCTGTGCTATATCTTGCCTCTGTATTAGACTACTCCATTTCTTCTGAGTTGTTAATTTCCTAGAAAAGAACATTTTGCTGTTGTCTAACAGAAAATGTTCCATTTGAGTTCACTTTAGTTCACTGACATTAAGCACTGCATTGTCTTTACATTCCATTTCTTGTTTTATGGTTTTCAATTTGCCTTGATTCATACTAATCACATTCTATGTTCCAAGGATATGTGTTGCAAAGTACCCGTCTTCTTTTCCCCTCCTGAACCATCTAGATGCCATCTAGATGCCATTTCAGCTTTAATCTAATTGCATCTTTCCAGCAGCTGACTGACTACCTTCCAGTCTGGGAATCTAGTATTCCAGCACTAATTCTTGCTTCATTTTGGCCTCATCATAGGATTTCAAGGTAGGAAATGTTTAGCAATGGTTTACCATTGCCACATGCTGCACAACATTAACAAAAGTCAGCTTGAGTAGTACTGTATCACCATTTCTCTTTTCCCAGGGTCACCTTTAGTTAGCACCTCCTGCTGCCAAGTAGCTGCTACATCCTATCACCTTTGTAACTATGAATTCTCTTTTGCTGACACAGCCATTCTTTGAAGAGGCTAGGTGCATCTCAGGTTGGTGTCTCACCTGTAACTATTCTACCTTGGGTGATCCTGCTAGAGGTCCAGGCTCCTAATGGAGTCTGGCCTCCTGGCAGAATTGCTCTCAGCTTCACTGATACACCCAAGCCTATTCACCACATTAAGATGTGTATCCAAGAAAGGGCATGTCAATTGACATAGAAATGCATATGCATTTAGGTAAATGTAAAGGTCACCCTTGCTCGAAAGCCAGTTGTATCCGACTCTAGTTCAGTGCTCATCTCTATTAATAGCTGAAGAGCCAGCACTGTCTGCTTTTGCAGACATTCCCAAGGACATGTAGTAGGCATGCCCAGACACTTAAGTGCATGGAACGCTGTTTGCCTTTCCACCAAAGTAGTGCCTATTTATCTACTTGCAATTTCTTGCTTTTGAGTTGCTAGGTTGGCAGGAGCTGAGACAGAGATGGGTGCTTATTCTGTCATGCAGTACTCGGTTTTTTAAGTGCAAACCCTCCGCCTCTCAGTCAGCATCTTAACCTCTTAAGCCACTGCAATCCTAAGCATATGAATTTACTGTCATTTATATATCAGTTGCTGCCTGAAACAACTTGATCTTCTCTGGGTGTGATCTGAGGGTTAACAGAAGCACCATTTTGTTCCTTCAAGGAGTGGATCACAACACGATGTTGAGTGAAACCATGAAGTAAGTTCCAGGAAGGTACACAAAAGGCCCTGAACTTCAGTTAGAGTTTCCAGTTGTACAGGTATGTTCAACCTTTTTTTATCTTTAGACATTGTTTCAAAAGCAAAACACAACAAAGATATGAAATTTCTACAGAAAAGCAGCTGGGAGTCTGTCAGCTGGCGTTTGAATATAAAGAAATATAATGGTAATACAGTACATGAAAAGAAGATCTGGGACCTTGTAGAGGATGTTGAGTTGTTAACATCCAGTAACTTTGTTTTTCTGCCCATGCATTATTCATTCATGACTATTTTTCTCTGTCTAACCAACAAACACAATAGTTTCCATGCACTGTTTTTTCCCCATCCGGTTCCTCAGCACTTTGCTGTCAAAGATGATGTCTCTAGTTGGTGACAGAGTGGAAATATTCAAACTTTTATGTATGTTCTTCATCAGTTATTGTGTTTAGTGGCCTTGCAGCCCATTCTGTACCCTACAAGAATCATTTTTTGTGTGTCACTCCCTGCGGAACTGCCAAGTGTGTACCTCCTGATGTACTCTGCCCCTGCCTTAGCAAAGTTCTAACAAAATTGACCTTTGTGGGGAAACTGACCCAGTGTGATGAATTTCATTCAGTAACTTTATTGATGAGTTATTTATTACAGGTACCTCTATAAGTATGCCAAAGTATTTTTTGTTACTCCTGGAGGAATATCCATGGTCAGATGGCTCTCCAGATTCAATCCCACACACAATAAAAACAAAACTAATTTAAACTAAGAATAAGTATTTGGTCACTTCCTGTCCTTTTTCTCCTCCTTCCCCCAAAGTTTGGTCATTCATGGGACTGGGTAGCTCATGGAGAATGTTTGGGGGGGGCTGGTCTCTAACTCCACCAAAGTTGCCCTTCCTCTGAAAGATCCACAGACCTCTCACACAATGACTTCCCTGTCCTCTTTATTGTACATATTAGCTGTGTGAACATGCTGGACTTTGGTAGCAAAGTGAATGAAAAAAGATTTTGTGGGCATAGAAGATATATTTGGGAAGCTCTTGCCTATCAGCTCTTTGATGAGAAATTGATATCCATTATGGTTGTATGGGCAAATTGCAGATTTCCAGATGCTGCTCGACTGCAAACCCTCATTGCCATGGCCTTCAAGCCAATGGTGAAGGATGATGGCTGTGGTGGCTCAGCGGTTAAGAAGCTTGCCTTGTTAACTGGAAGACTGGCAAGTCAGCAGTTTGAGACCCAGGTACTGCATGACAGAATGAGTGCCTGTCTCTGTCCCAGCTCTTGGGGAGATGAAAAGAGCCTCATTTGGGTGTTTCCTGAGCAGAGTTTCTTCTGCAAAAATCCTTTCAACCCAGAATAATTTCTGATGCATAATAATATATATGGGTGCTAAAATCCAGCAACATTTGGAGAATGCAGATTTGACCATTCCTGGTTAACTTAGTCCATACGGGGAAATAATTGTGAGGATAAAATAGGGAGGAGGAATGCTATGGACACATTTTTGTTGTTATTTAAAAGTTTATTTGATTTGTTTATTCTTTATGTTTAATCTTTTATTGTTATTGTAAAGTTTTTTTAATTTGTTGTAAGTGTTCCTGAGTGCGAGAATATCCCAGATGGGTGGAATATAAATGCAATCAATCAATCAACAAACAAACAAACACTGGCTTGAGCTCACTAAAGAGAAGGTAGATTGTGGAAGAAACTAACCTAATATGAATATTTTGGGGACTCTCATTTATATTGTTCTGAATTATGCATAAAATATTGTTGCAAAGCTTGAAGAAGAAGGATTAACACTGAAAATTAAATGTTCATTTGACTTTGCTAGTGGTCTGATAAAGGTATTACCTGCTCTTGCATTTGTAATTAACAAATTACTAACATAAATTATACATGTACAGAAGACATCACACACAGGCTATCACATACTCTAATTCAAATCACACACATACTGTGGCTCTGACTCGGTTACTATTAGTAGTTCTTCCTCTTTGCTGCACCACAGTCCCACCACTGATGTGCTCATCATTTCTCTGAGCTTTTATCTGACCCAACACCAAGGAACTTGTACTATGAAGAATCATTCTATCCAGTGGGCAACTGGGAGTGTCACAGCTATATACAAATCCACCCATGTGAACTTGTTACTTCCCTGTTTACTTCCTTGTCCTCCTTCTTTTCACAACCAGGCCAATGAGCAGCAATGAACAGTAAATTTAGTCAGAAGGTTGTGGGCTAGCAGTGGAAATGATTTTGAGCAGACGTTCAAGTAGACAGGTCCCAGGTTTTGGTTATGAAAAATGGCCATGTCCTCCAAACATGACTCACAAAAAATTGCCATTTCTTGACATTTTAGTTGCATCTCCAGTCAGAAGAACTTTTTTAAATCTCTTTCTCTATCTCTGTGTAATGGGTGGGTAACTTCAAGAGGTCTCCCACATCCCCCCCCCCAGTTGATCTAGGAGAACTGGCCTCATGTCTTCCCATGCCTCCAAATAGTCTTCTTCTCTGACCCCCCCCCCTCGCATGCACTGGTGGTTCCAAGAATCCATTTTAACATGACCGGAACAGCTTTTCAGTGGATCTAAGTGATTTTTGAACTCCCCAATTAGAATAGCTCTCCTGCCCAGAGGTTTGTACATCCCTCTTATATAATATCCAGGGGTCTCAAAAAGGCAAAAAAAAACAAACAAACATGGATACTCATGTAGCATTGGGGTTGGTAATAGTTATATGTGGATTTTGTTTTCCACTATCCTGTTGGATCAACTATCTTTGCATTAACATCTCTGTAGGAACTGTGCCCTAAAGCAGTTAAGGTAACTATACTAATTCAGTTGCTTATATAGCTACACATCAAGTAAATTTGTTTTTTTTTTTTAAATTAATGGCTAATGAAATCTACACAAAAATAGCTTCAATTTGACACACACACAAAAAGAACAGAGAATCTGATTTTGCTATATCCTGTGATGGCAGCTGGGTGTTGATATGGAAAGAGACATACAGTCACACCTTGCATAAAGAGAGCCTCGCTTAAAGAGTAACTCGCTTAAAGAGCAGAATTTTCTCTGAATGTTTGCTTCGCTTACAAATAAAACCAACCAAAAACTTGCTTAACAAATAAATCGGGGTTCACAATCCCCCCCAGAAGTCACAATTGGTCACTTACAATGGCCTTTCGCTTAAAGAGCAAACTCATTTAAAGAGCAATCTTGTGGATTATGCTCTTTAAGCGAGGTACAACTGTATTCTAACCCAAGGATTCTCAACCTTTGACCAGTGGCTGGATGCAGCCTGTGGCATCATTTCATGTTGCCCACCACCATCTCCACCACACCAGGAAGTGTCATATTGTGGAGGAAGGGCAAAATGGCCGTACAGCCCCTGACGCTGTCTGAGGGAGCATGACCCGGCCCATGGCTTTAAAAGGTTGTGAACTCCTGTTCTAACCTATGTTTTTATGATAGCATCTTTAGAATAAGTATCAGAATAGTTTCTATAGGGTGTAGATCAGGGGTGTCATAACTTTTTACACTGCTGACCTGACCACACACACACACCCCGACAGCTGATCAGGTCATTAATGATAGCTGCAGGTCAATTATTGCAGCGTTCTGCTCATGCGTGTTTTACTTCTGCTTCTGGGAGTGACAAAGTTGGCATGGGCTGGATGAATTGGTGTCGGAGGCTGGAACTGACCCATAGGCCGTAGCTTGGCAACCCCTGGTGTATAATTACAGACTTAATACTCCACTGCACCACCCTTACAGACAAAGAGGGCAAATGCTTAGATAGAGAGGAATTACAGTCAAAACTTGCAAAGAGCGCCTCACTTAGAGAGTAACTTGCTTAAAGAGCAGAATTTTCTCTGACTATTCGCTTCGCTCAACAAATAAAACCAACCAAAAACTCAACAAATAAATTGGGGTTCACAATCCCACCACTACTAGAAGTCACAATTGGTCACTTAAAATGGTGTTTCACTTAAAGAGCAATCCTGTGGAACACATTATGCTCTTTAAGTGAGGTACAACTGTATTTACCTAGGTCCCATATTGGCTAAACGTTTTGGTTTCTGTGGACTGAAACTCCTATTAATTATTTTAGAAAATAGAACCTTTCCCCCACTACCTCAGAAGCATAAAGTTGAAAGTCAAGCTAAGGAGTGCTTGTAATCACCACATATTTCAGACATAATTGTTGTTTTATGTCAAGTGCCTTCCTGTGTAAAGTGAAGGATAGGCTCTTAGTACCATGAATAATTTGCCATGTGCACACAATTATTGCCACACCAAGGCTGCTGACTTAGATGGCATTTCCTGCTTCATGGGGTTTGTGGGTTCAAGTTTCAAATATTAAGTCTCAGTGAAATGAATCTATTATTAATTCAAGACAAAATATATGCCTTCCAGACAGCATTATTATTTTTTCTTGCACCTGTCTCAATTTGTTTTAATTCATTTCACCCTCAAATGTCAGAGCTATAGGGAATCACAACAGAAGCCAACAAACTGGAAAATGCAATGGTGATTATATTTGTTCAGTTTAATTGTTTAATTTGTTTACCACTTATCCAAAACTTTATGCATTGTTTTCAAAGAGGAAATAAAATGACACAGGACTGACTACTGTAGCCTTCCTTCCTCACGCTGAGCCTCCCCCAGACTTATTTTTTGCTTAAAGCTACATTGCATTTTCTACTTTAATATTTTCCAGAGGGCCATGGCAGTTTTTCTAAGGACAGCACAAACATGAAGGGCAAGAGACTCTTTGAAATGTCTTCCATTTGCTCAAGAGTTGAAATCACCTATTAAGGTGGCAAAACAAATACTGTATGGAAGTACACTAGTACCCCGGATAACGTTGAGACTTGGTTCCATAAAGTCTCGTCGTTATCCGGTTTTTAACGTTGTGTGATGCATTAATCACACAACGTTAAAAAAAGCCCTGTTTCCCTGGAGACTGCTAAGCCAGAATGTCAGGATTTGAACCCTGACGTATCGGCTTGCTGCACTGGCTGAGGACGTCGGGGAAGCCCAGAAACAGCTTGGATCGGGTCTCCCCACCTCTCTGGACCCGACAGGGGGGTCAGAGACCCCAAAATTGGTTTTTAAAAAACGGATATTTTTTTTAACAATTTTGGGGTCTCTGACCCCCCCTGCCGGGTCCAGAGAGGTGGGGAGACCCGATCCAAGCTGTTTCTGGGCTTCCCCGATGTCCTCAGCCAGTGCAGCAAGCCAAAATGTCAGGATTCAAACCCTGACATTTTGGCTTGCTGCACTGGCTGAGGACGTCGGGGAAGCCCAGAAACAGCTTGGATTGTGTCCCCTGCCTGCTCCAGAGAGATCAGAGGACCCGATCTACAGCTGCAGGGTGGCTGGGGAAGCTGACGGGGACTCCCTGTCGGCTTCCCTAGCCACCCGCCCTTGCCTCTGCAGCTGTGGGGTGGCTGGGGAAGCCGACGGGGGAGCCCCCCATCAGCTTTCCAGCCTCCCCACCCCTGCCTCCGTAGCTGCAGGGTGGCTGGGAAGCTGAACGGAGCCAGCCACCCTGCTGCTAAGAACGACTGTATCGGATAACGCTAAAAAGAACAATATCCGGTACAAATCTTCCGGTACAAATTTATTGTCGTTATGCGGTTTTAGCGTTATCCGATGCAATCGTTATCCGGGGTATTACTGTATTTGTTACAAGTGCTTTGTAAGTTCAAGGTCAACACTCTGTGTGTCATAAAGAAGACTGCCATTGTCTAAAAGAAAAAAAGAGCTTTTAAGGCCTGGCCAATTGCAGATGCTGGCACAGAATGGAGAATATATTTTGAAAATGAAATAAATTAGACAGAGATGGCTTAAATCAATATTTTGCAGAATATTACTGGGAGTGGAGCTGACATTTTCCTTGAAATGTTACAAATAATGTAACAGGAAGAATGATTATGTTTAGCCCAATAAAATGGATCATAATTCAGTTCTAGCAAACATACCAAGTCTATTTCAGAAGGAGAAAATACAACATTTTGTCCATGTATGTGTTGCACACATTTTTACAAATTTGAAACACTACAACGATTAGGTTGTTGTATAAAGAGAAGGACGAAGGCAAGCAAGCGGCCCCTACCCTGAAAAGCTGCTTACCTGGCTCCTCATCACATCCTGGCCATGACTCCAGCATTCAGCAATGCTGGGTCTGGGTGCCTGGAGTGGCAGGGGGAGGGGGAGGAGGTAGGTGTGGTGGGGAGGGGTGGTGGGGAGGGCCAGCCAGGTCTACTACCGGTTCGCCTGAACCGGCCCAAACCGGCTAAATCCCAACACTGGAAATAAGGTATGCGTTTATAGTGTCACAGTTTTGCCACATCCTAAGTCACTTCATTTTGCTGCTACATCTGTGATGTGGTGGCTCAGTGGTTAAGAAGCTTGCCTTGTTAGCTAGAAGGCTGGCAAGTAGGCAGTTTGAGACCCAGGGTACTGCATGATGGAATGAGCACTCGTCTCTGACCCAGCTCTTGGAGACATTAAAGCAGCCTCATTTGGGCATTCCCTGAGTGGAGCTTCTTCCGCAACAATCCTTTCAACTCAAAATAATTTCTGACTCATAATTATTATTATTATCCATGATGCCAGCACAGCTACACAGGCCCACAAGGTTTCTGCTGGAGTAAGAAGGCACAAATAGCTTTATAAAACACATTCTTATCTCACCAAACTGCTGATGTGGACTGGACCCATGGATATTATTACTTTTTTTAAAAAAAAATGCACATTACCAAATGCATGCATTAGTTTGGTTTACTAGTATATGTCAGTTCAGGGAACAAGGGCAACACAGTCTGTGAATGTATTCTGACTGGTTTTCCTCATAACCTAAATGTTTCTTCAAGATTTGCCTAGTGATGACTGCATTTCATGACTGTGTAACAGTAACCATTTATCTTATCCAACATAAATATTAGCAAAAGAGAATTATCAGTCATTATCTACTAAATTTGCAGTGGGTTATTATTAGCTCAAATGTGAAGAATATTCCCTGTGTAATTTAAATATGACAACTGAAACCACACTTCAGTCTTTAAAAATCTGTTTCTATGGTATTTCCTATTCAGCTTTGTATTAGATTCCTTATCCATAAAATATAGTCCGAACATTTCCATCTTTTTCATAGAGTTGCATTTTCTGTCCTCCAGAGACTCTTGGTTTTGAAAGATCATAACAATTATTCCCTGCTGGGGGCAGACAAACCCAGGTGTGTGCGCTTTCTCTTTCTGATCTGTTAGCAGCCTTTGATAACATTACCCATTCTACAATGGACCATGCATATTTTTCCACTATTCAAACAATATAAAACCTTCTTTTTATGCAGCTTTCATTCAATCGTTTTTGTTGGTTCCTCAAAGAGACTGTTTGAGGATGATGGGCAGAACTTTCTTTGGGCTGATGCTATTCACTTTTTTGTTTTTGTTCCTGCAACCTTCATTTCATTCACTCATTAATTTCTATAATTTGTCACCCCACCTGTTCCCTAGGACAGGGGTTTCCAACCTTTTCAAGCCAGATGCCGGGTCACGCTCTCTTAGTCAGCTTCAAGAGCCAAACTGCCATTTTGCCCTGCCTGCATGATGGGGGTGGCCATTTTGTTCCAACAGTTTCAAAGGGGGTGACCATTTTGTTTCTCGAATGTCCTTGGAGGGGTGGGGGCCACATGAACTGGCACCATGGGCCATATTTGGCCCATGGGCCTTAGGATGGGAACCCCTGCTCTAAGAGGAATAAGGCAGCTTACTTAGACTATTAAAACAAACAATACTAAAATGCTAAAAAAATACAATAAATTGTTACAATATTAAAGAAGAATATGAAACCAGCCCCCAGTAAAAAATTGCTGCAGTGTTTTGGACTTGAAGTTTTCAAATATGTTCCAAAGGCAGTCCTGCATAAACCATGTCACAGTAATGGAAATAGGATGTAACTAAGGCATGTGTCACCATGGCCAGATCAGACATCTCAAGGAACAGAACTGGTGCACAAGTTTTAACTGTGAAAATACACTCCTGGCCACTACTGAAACCTGGACAACTAGAGTCACAGACCCAGGATCATCTTGCAGAGTGACTTCAACTCTTTTTTTTTAAAGCCAGTACTGTACAGAAATTGAGGGGAACTGCAGTGTCTTAGTGGTTAAGATGCAGAACTCGGCAACTGGAAAGTTGGCAGGCCAGCAGTTTGAGACATAAGTGCTGCATGACAGAGTGAGCTCCCAGCTCTGCCCCAGCTCCTGCAGCTGTAGAAACACATTATGTTATGTGAATACAGTGACATATACATTTTCTTGCTTCTTTAGACTGTCTTTCCCTTCTACATTTCATCTGATAGGCTTATCCGTTCAACAGGTAGGCACCTGGAGAAAGCTTCAACCACAATTCAGAAGTCAGATGTGCTCATCAAATCAAGAGGTGGGGGGATAACTTGTATTCCTAGCACAGTATACAGGAAGCTGACATTACATCATTTTCTCACAATCATCACCATTCAATTGAAATGCGTCAAGGTCTGCATTTTACAACAATCAAAAAATCACTGAGCTGGAAAAAAAAAGGGGGGGATAACTACCATATTTTCCAGTTACAGTATTGTTAAAGTATCATTTTCTTTTGGGACTAGAACAGCTTAACTCCAAAAAAGATAGTAACTCCCTTCCATGCCTACAGCTGTGCTAATGAATAAATTGTTTCTTAAAGAATGTGCCATGGAAATTCCAAGGAGATAAAGGCTATGAAGCGAGGGAGACTTAGATATGCCCAAATCTCTAGCCCAGACAGTTAGCTGCTGTAATAAAATGTTTGAACATTGCAAGCTTATGTATGCATCCCTATGTCTGGACTTTTTAGCCACACCAGGGAATAGCAAGCTCAAGGCACACTATTGTTATTCATTCCCTCACTAGGCTTCCACTAGAAACATGCAAAATTAAAACCAACTATACAGGAGAGGTCTAATTTATCCCTCTGAAGAGCATGAACTGCAGCTGTAGGAATTTCATCACTTACTCTAAAATCCTAGTTATCAAAATCCACATTGCAGGCTTCTGCAATGTGCACTGAGGTTTTTAACAGATTCACAGGTTGAATTCACCCTATAGTTATGTTTCTTCTGTATTCCCATCATCATGCATGGGTGTGAAAACTGAACAGTTTTTTTTTAAAAAGGCTGAGATGAAAACAAATTGACACCTTTAAGCTATGGTCTTGGAGGAGAGTTTTGTGGATACCCTGGACTGCCAAAAAGGCAAACAAGCCTGAACTCTCTCTAGAGTCAAAAATGATGGCACTGATGCAGTCCTACTTTGACCACATCATGAGAAATCAAGATTCTCTAGAAAAGCTGAAAACTGGAAAAGTTGAAAGCAGCCCTCGTCGCTCCCGGGAGTGGAAGCGTTTTACGGGCATGTTTTACTTCTGCTTCTGGGAGCGATGAGGGCAGTGTGGGCCAGATGAATTGGCATTGGGGCTGGATCTGGCCCATGGGCCATAGTTTGGGCACCCCTGATTTAAGGCATTTTTATAATGAGAAATGGCATCGAAAGGAGAATGGAGAAGAGACAAACCATTGTCCAATGAAGCTAAATAGTGGTCAGTTTCAGTGATGGGATGTAACAGGTTCTCACCAATTCGCCAGAACCGGTAGTAACTTTTCCCAGTGTCCCGGAGAACCAGTAGCAGCTTTTGGGGGGAACCACCTTCGGGGCTTACCTTTTCACTGGTTTCCCCACTGCACATGCGGCCCAAGCACTTGGTGTGCATGCACACCTAACAGTGCTTGGCGTGTATGCACGGCCTCCTTGTTGTCCTCCCAAGTGGGGAGGAGAAAGAGAAGCTGCTAGCCTGAAGCTTCCTATAGCCTGTTCTCCAGGGTAAGTGACTCACCTTTGGATGTGGTGTGTCTGTGTGTATTTTAATTTGTATTTAATACCTTTACCTATATTGATGTACTACCACAGTTCTTAAAAAGGCCTGGTGGCCTGGCTTGGGGTTTTTAAGCAAACTCTTGGAGTTACCTCATCACCTGTGTTGTTCCAACTGCTGTTCCAATTGGAGAACCCTTAAGGAGGTACAGCTGTTTTACATTTACATTAAGGCATATTATCCTGGAGAACTGGTTAGGCAAAGACTTAGTACCTAACTGCTTTAATTGTTAAAAAGTTGAAAAGTGCCAAAATGAAGCCCTCTTGTGGTGAGTTCATTCTGTAGTTCCTTCCATCTGACATAGTGTGAGAAAGATTAGCCAGAATAAGCTTTAAGCTCTGGTTTAAAAGCTCTGGTTGATTTGTGTTTAGGGTGGGTGGGTGGGTGTATATTAATGTATTTTTATTTTATTTTTGTATTTTTTATTTTATTTACGGGTTTGTGTTGTGGGTGGGTAGATTGAGGTGTGTGTGTGTGTGTGTGTGCTTACTTTTATTTTATTTATTTATTATTATTTATTTTTCTTTGGTCTCGCCCACATCATGACATCATGATGTTAGCTCCGCCCACACTGTGATGACGTCACGGTGGGGTAGTAAATTTTTTGACATCCCTCCACTGGTCAGTTGAGATGGAAACTTCCAGTAGCAGAGTCATCAAATGGCAGAAGATTCAAAGGGGGCCTCACAATCAAGTCCCCAACTCAGATGCAAGCAGCCTTTCACTGTTTAGATATTCTTGTTTAGGACACAATAGTTCTGGCTCTTTATTTTCACCAATAGGGAAGGAGAGATATTTATGCAAGTCTGATTCAGGAACCTTTCCAGGCTACCTCAGAAGTTGAGGATATGGACTGACAATTGAGCAACTCAGAGGCATTAAGAGCACCATCATAGCTAAAGAATAGCTCACCATCCAGAGAGAGGATTTCCGTAATGACAGTCAGGAGCTAGAACCTGGTTCCAGAGAAGATGAAAAGCCATGGAAAAACTATGGATCAGCTTCAAAGAACCAAGTGTGCCACAACATTTGCTTGTCCTCATACATAACCTGTACCTAAAAAAATTAAAGGCTACTGAGAGGACAAAATAGTGACCACTTCACAAAGCCTGGCTGGACTTTAAGATCTTTAGGAGAGGCCCTCTTAAAGATACCAACAGTTTTAGAAGCTTGTCTAACAAGCATGCAGGAGAGGACCCTATAAAAGGCACTCTCTTCCAAGTTCTGATTTGCTTCCACTCACTGCATTTTTGAAAGGTATAAAAACAGATCTTTTAGCCTGGCATATGATATCTAAAAAGGTTTGCTGTGTTATTTTTAATTTGTGTTTTTGCTGAGCTAATGGTGTTGCATTTGTTTAATTTTAATGTTTTTTTCCAGTGTGGGAGGTTTATATTTTGTTATTTTTAAAGGAACTTTAAAATTAAAATAGGGATACTGAAAGTTCAACAGGGGAACATTTTAACCAATCAGGATTAAGTAAAAATATATACAGTATACTCAGTGGTGGGCAGCAAAAATTTTCGCTAAAAGCAGCAACCATCCAAGATCTGCCCCTGCCAGGGCTTCAGGTACATCAGGTTTCCTGCCCTCATTACAGGCATATGCATCCTCACTTCTCTAGGCCTCCAGTTTCAGCATTGCATGGTAGCCACCCATAAGCCACACTAGAAACTCTCACACCTCAGTGCCAGTAACTTGGGATGTGCATCAGAACAAGACTGAGTTAGGATTAGTGAAGATAACTAGTCCTGTGGTGGACCAGCCTCCAGAACAGACCTCTTTTCAACCCTCTGCCCAAGCTCTAATAAACACCTCTTTGTTTGAACCATCCAGTGTCGAGGCCAAGAGGGACCACCTGACAATCCTGGCAGGCTCGGTGGGGTTCACAGCTGCTCTTAAAACATTTTAAAGAAATAAATCACCAGAATTAGATATGAGTAGAACTATTCCAAGCTACAGAGACAAAGTTTATCAAAATCCTGATGGGAATATGCCAACAAAAATGGAAATGAGAACAATGGCCCATAGACTGGAAAAGTTCGATACACATTCCAATCCGCAAGAAAGGATATGCCAAAGAATGCAGTAACTATAGGGCCATTGCATTAATCTCCCATGGAAGCAAAATGATACTCAAGGTTTTATAATGACTTTTACTATATAGGGAGTGAGAAATATCCAATGGATTAAGAGACTCAAGCGATCAGAATTTTGTAAGAAAGCCAGTCTGTGCTTTATACGTGACAGCAAATTCCTCTGATTGAACCATAAAAAGCTATGGGCTGTTCTAAAAGAAATGGCTGTGCTTCAACATTTTATTGTCCTGTAAGGTCCTGTATAGGTCCTATATGGACCTATAGTCCAATTAGGGAGAAGAGAATACAGTATAGAGAAACAAAATGGTTTCCAGACTGAGGAGCCATGGGGGAGGAACTGCCATCTAGATATAGTTTATCTCCCTGTTTATTCAATATATACACAGAACATATCATATGTAAAACTGAATTTGATCCAAATGAAGGAAGTGTGAAAATCATCTAAGATATGCACATAACACCATACTACTGGCAGAAAATATCAATGACCTGATGAAAGTTAGAGAAGAAATTTTGAAAGCAGGATTCCAGTTGAAATTTAAAAAGACAAAATACATGTCTACAGAAGAATTAAATATTGTAACTTGAATGTTAGCAAAGAAGAAACTGAAATTGTTAAATATTTTCTATATGTCAGCTTAGTTATCAATTTAAATGCAGACTGAAGCCAAGAAGTGAGAACAAGACTGAAATTTAGAATTGTCATTGTGAAAGAAATTTAAAATGATTTACAAATGTTGGGATGTACTGCTTAAAACCAAGGCCAAGATTATCTATTTTATGCTACTCTTAATCACCATGTACAGATATCAAAGCTTCACAACAAAGAAAGACAACACGAGGGGAGAGGTTCAGTCCAAAAAAATTTACTACCTATTCTGTGGGTGTGGTAAGTTGGGTGTGGCCAGGAGGAAAGCACTGCATAGCACCCAAATTAGGACTACTTTATTTCAAAATTTGGACGGGCAGGGTCAGCCAGAATTTCTGCTACTGGTTCTGGCAAACTGGTGCAAACCTGCTGATGCCCACCACTGGAAGGGTTAAACCCATTTTGGGACTTGTTGATGCAGAGTTTTACATATACAATGGATCACTGAAAGACACATACATATGTTTGATTAGATCTAAAATGTCTAAACTAAGACAATTATTCTTAAGTCATATCACAAGAAGACAAGACTTTCTAGAAAAAATGCTAGGAAGTTGTAGACAGAAGAGAAATAGTTAAACTAAATATGAGATGACTGCATAAAGGTAGCCATGGCCTATCATTTGAAAGACTTGAACAAGGATGTTAGTAAAGGTTGTTAATTCATAGGATTGCTGTAAGTCAGAAACCAACCTGATGGCCTTCAACGTTACCTTTGATATTCCTCAATCAATATGTCCAACACACCAGAGATGACATTCAAAATATGAAATATGCCATCATTCCACCCCAGACATGCCAGTCACCTTTGATTTCAATGGTTAAGCAGTATGGATGGGAGACTACCAAGGATCATGGAGGGTTTACTGGAGATGGGTCAGAGCTCAGTGTAAAGCATGGGCCCAAATTCTGTTTTAAATGCATGTGTGGGGTAGGTGAGAATTCTGCCTAAAGCCAGAGCTGACAACCATGGGCCAGGTAGTCTGAACCATGTAGAGTCCTGTGCTCCTAAGAACCTGCTGTAATCGTGTCCTCTAAAACAGGGGTTTCCAACCTTGGCAGCCAGGTCACACTTTCTAAGTCAGCTTTGAGGACTAGATGGCCATTTTACCCTGCCTGCATGATAGGTGGTAGTGGCCATTTTGTCCCAACAGCTTCAAAGTAGTGGTCATTTTGTTTCTTGAATGACCTTGAAGGGATGGAGGACCACATGAAATGGTGTCACAGGCCAGATCCAGCACACAGGCCCAAGGTTGGGAACCCCCACTCTAGAAGGAGCTGTGAGCTGGAGTGTAAGGCTGGGGCCAGTTTCTGTGCTTTGCAGTGATGTATAGGGTGAAGTCAAATGACATTAAAGACATTTATTTCTCATTGTGACTGGAAGGTTGGCATGTCAGCAGTTCAAGACCCAAGTACTGCAGGACAGAGTGAGCTCCTGTCTCTGTCCCAGCTCCTGCCAACCTAGCAGTTTGAAAGCAAGAAATTGCAAGTAGATAAATAGGTACCACTTTGGTGGGAAAGTAAGCACATTCCATGCACTCTGGTGTCTAGTCATCATGCCTGCCACATGTCTATAGAAATGCCTGCAAATGCAGACAGTACTGGCTCTTTGGAGATAAACAGAGATGAACACTGAACCCTAGAGTCGGATATGACTGGCTTTCAAACAAGGGTGACCTTTACCTTATGAATGCACTTCCTTGGTTACTATATGTTCTATAGGGATCACACTTTTCACAAGGACACTCACAGAGGCACAAAATGGTTTGTTTTTCTGCTCTTTGAAAGCTTTATTACAATGACAACCCGAGTCCCTGCAACAGGAAGCCTGCTTCTTTCCCAGTGATGTTCTTTTTATCTGAGCAGCATGCACCAGCCAACAGAGGGCGAGATGAGCATGAGCAGACATTTATAATGCTTCGCCCTGTTCCACCGAAGTGAATGCACAAGGATTCATCCGGAAATGAGCCGAAGGAACGTAGAGATCCAAACTCCTATTGAAAAGGGTGGAAATACACTTGGGAGGGGGAGGATAGGAATTAAGCTACAAAGAGCAGCTTTTTGTCCTTTCCCCCCAAGACAAAGATGAAATACAAGTTTGCAATGAGAATGATGCCTTGGTACATTTGAAAGGGCAGTGAAACGATATGCCTTGGCAATGATGAAATTGAGACAAAGGACTGCAGGTGCAGCCAGCTAACAGCATCTGTGATTTAGACTGCACATAAAGATTCTTGCTAACTTTGTTTTTAAAGGCAGTGTTGTATACCATTTGGGAGCAGGCTACATCCAAACAGAGAAAGGACTGAGCAAATGGGCAGGAGTGAATGTCATACAAACAAACAAAAAACAAACAAACAGAATTACTTCTTGGTGAAATGTCCGTCTGCAGGCTGACACATTTTAAATCACCTGGTTACCTTGGCAAGCAACAGCCAACTGTGAGTTTAGAAACCTTATCAGAGTTTCCAGTTGTTGTTACCCTCTTCCTAGGCCCTGAAAGGCTAGCCTAGACTAAACTGCATTACAGCACACTACAGCATACTATTAGTTTTTATGGACTTATCTATAAATATTACTAGCATACATAGATTGCCTTCACTGGTTTCAAACCTCATTAGGTGCTCTTTCTCAGTCCCTGCAGCCCTTTTTCCCTGTTCGTAATTGATCTCTTTCCCTTCATCTCATTACTCTTTTGATCTGTATCAGCTCCTCATAAGATAGAAAACACTTTGAAACCCCATCCTACCAAACCTACTACTATTCCTCTCCCCCTTTCTCCCCTCTTCTTCTTTCTCAATGGTCTTCTTCCCAGTGTCATTTCCATTTTCTCTTCCTTTTGGTTCTCCAGTCTCCAAGAGTTTCTCTTCATCTTCCTCATATTATACAGTACTGTAGTTCCCTTTACTAGCAGGGAATAAAAATTTGGATTTTCTAATTATTCTTCCAGTGCAATACAGGAGCACTCAAGGTGTTTTGTGAACTTACTAGACACCTTTACCAGCTTTTGCAGCTTCAGAAAATATCAATTTTTCAGCAGGCAAAATTGTCCCAGAAAAGGGAATTCTACCAAAACTGGGATCTTGCTTGAGGCAAACATTTGCAAAAATCTGCAACAGAATGTAACCCACTGTTCTACCCAACACACTCCAATCATCATCCATATCACACCAAAGGAAGATTTAGACATGCATCATGTTTCTAAGATAAATGCAGGAAAAACAAGCAAAGCCATGTGATCCTAGCACAAAACAAAGACAAGGACAGGTGATACCTTTACTAAATCATGAAAAAATAAGTAAACAAAGAACTGGCTTTCAACTTAAGCCAGCTTTCATCAAGCTTTTTCTTCTTCCGTGTCTAGGCCAGACGTGAAACTGCCAAAATGAAGGCACCTTTTGGTGAGTTCATTCTGCAGTTCCTTTCACCTGACCTAGTGTGAGGAAAGATTAGCCGGCAACACAAGATGGCTATTACCAGGGCACACCAAATTGTGGTTCAAAAATACCACAATCTTTGAGGAGGCTCTTTCTGTGTACCCCTTCATCTGGCTGTGCCCCCAATATATTGTGGCTAGTGCTACCTGTTTTGCTTTTTTGTTTTTTACAACATTGTCCATTTACAGGAAGCAACTCCCTTCTCCTGTTTCCTAACCTCGAGTTCTATGGCTAGCTGTGATTTTATCAGAAATGCCTCACTGAGTGGCAGGGAGAGATAACACAACTTAACCTCAAGTGTGGCTTGGCAACTCCCTGCAGAGTCGAACTGTGCAAACCCCATAATCAGCCCAATGGATGCATAGCTGACTTTCAAGCAGCAGGGGAACAACAAGGAGTGCCAAATTATGAAACCAGCCATGCCTTTAGCAACCTCCTCCTTCTCCAGAGATCTGAAGATATATTTCTGTCCAGCACAGATGAACACACACGCATCGTCATCATCCATACATAATTTAACATGAAACAAATATGGTAATTAGCAAAAAGTTCAAAACATTAAATGTTCATTAGTACATACAGCTGCTCAGCTCTGTCATTAACAACAAACCAAAACCAAAGCTTCAAAAATCAGAGCCTAGTAGTATGGCTGCTTAGGGGATCAAGTTCCTGTCTATTCTTAGCTATTTTTGTATTATTATACACCAGCAACTCAAAGGTTGCTCATAGTTTGGTGCAGTTAGGTCTGAGACTCAAAGTAGGTAGTTAGACAGGAGCTCTTGCCTCAGGAAAAGAAAGAACCCTAGGGAGATGCAAAATCCTCTGGCGTCTCACTGATACATCCATCCCCATGAGAAATGACACTGCCTGTTCAGAACATTTATCAACAAAAATGGGTACATTATCATTGCAAAGATACATTTTCCCCAAGAGGTTCATTTGCAGTGTTAACTAGTATCGTAGGAAGAAGGCATGCTGTTCCCTTTCCTCGTTGCTAATTGGCTAAAGAGATTGGTGCAAGGTTGGTGGTTACGGTATTTTTGTTTCTCATGACTGTGCCAGCTGGCTTGGTGTTCATCTCTTATGATTTCCTATAAAAGTAATTACCATCTTGCAGCAACATAACAGTACCAGCCATTTGTTTATCGGATTGGGATGCCAACCCTTCTTCCTTCCTTTACACAATTATTTTAGTTGTTCAACAAGGCACTTGGCTGCTTCCAACAGTGTCTGTCTGACACTGGAACAAGCACAGGCAAGAGCACCAGTGGGCACCATATAGCCCTAGTGCCATGGTGGCAAACCTTGGCACTCCAGCTGTTCTTGGACTTCAATTCCCAGAAGCAGGTGTACTGACTCGGGCTTCATGTAACTGAAGTCCAAGAACAGCTGGAGTGCCAAGGTTTGCTACTACTGCTAGTGCTCCTGTGAGCCCTCACCACCTTTCTTAACTTGCTCACAAAATTGCCAGGCAAGACTTGGAATGCCTTATTGTGTCCTCTAGAGCAACTGAGGACCAGTTTTGCCACATTTTGAGAGCCATAGCAAATGTGGTGCCCTCGCTCCCACCACTACAGGAAGTGGTGCAAGCTGTGAAAATGGGTCGTTGTCGTTGTCATCATCATCATCATCATCATCATCATCATCATCATCATCATCATCATCATCATTAGGATGCCACCCACTCAGCCACATCTAATACACATTGTACATATCATATCAGAAAATATATCTCTCACAATACAATGAAATGGGATACAAATAGAATAGAATAATAAAAATAAATCACAGTGTCATATAAATCATGACATCATATAAGTCACAGCATCATAAATCACAACCATCATAAAACATTAAGAAAAAAAGAAAAAGTCCAACAAATCATCTGCAAAAGAGTCCAAGGCTGGTCGGTGGGGGGATATCCGGCCCCCAGTTCTTAATATCAGTCTTTCATGCACTGTGAATGCACCCGCCACCACTGGAAGCAGCAGAAGGAACCACGCCTCTAGCCTGCACATCAGTCTGTGGGGGCGTGGTGTGACCCACAGAGCAAGAAAGTTGGCCACTCCTGTTTTACACAATTTCTAGAACAGTGAATACAATTTTCTCTTCCTGGATCAAATAAATAAATAAATGATATATTTAATACCCTCACCCTCTCTATGCTTTAGTTCAATGAATGTTCACTGTGCTTGTTTTGTGATTAGTTATTTTGAACAAGCATGTAATCAAAAAATAGGAAGGCCTATATAAACCAATGTTTTATATCCCCTTCCCTCTCTATAGTCCCTTCTTAAACTTTGCACTTTGGGGGAGAAGGGAAGGAAGTAAAGTTATTTACAGTATATTGTTAGAAGCCTGCACTACTCAAAAAAGAGAGAGGAAACATTACAAGAAAGAGCTTTGTATCACAGACTGGACATACCCCAGATCAGATATTAAATGAGCAATGATTTTCACAGTTTCTTGTGAATGCTGCTAGCATCCATGCAGCAAGGTTCCTGCTTGTATGTATTTGCTACACTTTAATAAATTTAAGATGATACATGTATTTTCTTTACACTTAAGGGAAACTGGAACCTTCATTAGTCTCTTGATTATTCCCATAGGGTCAAGGACTTAAGTGCTTTACAATTATGCTATCAGGCATCTCATATGCTAATTAAACTTAATTAGCCATCTGCCCCCCAAAGCCTATCACAGTAATCTGACCTTGTACATACTGAAGTATTTGTTAGTTCAAAAGGGGAAGTAAAATCAGTGCTCTAGACAAAAAAAACCACAGAGAGAATCCTAAAAAGCTTCCACACAGTTACAAAAACTAGAAAAGCCCACAGCAACAATTAAGGAAAACCTGGACAGGAAAGCAGCATTTTTTTTCAAGTTGCAAATTCACTGGTCAAGTGAAATACCGCTTTAATACAAAAATGCCTAGACAAAAACCACAATCTGTTCAGAGTGTATCTATGTGAAGCAGATGATAAACATGCCAGCCAATACTATAAAAACGAATGGTCATAATCATATTAGATCACCTGCTGACATAACTCATTCAGGGTAAATCTCACAGGCAAATTGCTGCAAGTTAACAAGGCCATGTAGGCATTTACTGTTACACACCATATCATGTGACTGGGCACAATGGCAAATGTGAATGAAGTCCATTGGGAGGGTACTCAAGAATTCTGCTAAGAATGGGGAGAGAACAGTGGTAGGAAAGATGGTTCTTCTCTCTTTTTAACTAATGCAGCCAGACTCCGACAACAAACACAGACTCCTGAAAATCAGTCTATAAATTCCAGGTGTCTTAGTTCCCCAAAAGTAACTTTCCCCCATTTGTGGGTAAGTGTACCTAGAATGCCACAATAAAGGACTGGTAGAGAATCATTTGGTTTGTTAATGTGTAGGCCAGATGTATGATTTGTTGGCTTGGTGAGAATGTAATGCTTCCAATCTCCTAAGTATGGTTAGCAAAACAGATACAGTTGTACCTCGCTTAAAGAGCATAATGCGTTCCACAGGATTGCTCTTTAAGCGAGTTTGCTCTTTAAGCGAAACATCATTGTAAGTGGCCAATTGTGGGGGGGGGGGATTGAGAACACCGATTTATTTGTTAAGCGAGTTTTAGGTTGGTTTTATTTGTTAAGCAAAGCGAACATTCAGAGAAAATTCTGCTCTTTAAGCGAGTTACTCTTTAAGCGAAACGCTCTTTATGCGAGGTTTGACTGTATTATATTATTGGCTGCCTCAGACCCCCTGCTCCGCAGTCTTCCCTCTCCCACTGAAATCATTCCCATCAATTGCTTTAGCTATACTGTAGCATTATGTTTCTATCAGCACTAACTATAATCAGGGGTTAGGATCAGAGTGTGAGCCAAAGATGTAAAGGGCTATGTCATGTTGATCAAGATAAGCATCAGTGTAAACTAAAAGCTACATGAAGGCTAAAAGGAGGAATTTGTGTAGAAAGAAAAGGGAGGGGGAAAACTACATCTGTCCAGGGAATAATTATGATTATGATAGCATCCCCATAGGGATGTTGTAACACAGCTTCTGTGAATATTGACAAATGGACAGGTCAGTTATTTAAGGAAACACCATATATACTTGAGTATAAACCGAGTTTTTTAGCCCCAAAAATGAGCCCCAATAAAGGGACTCGGCTTATATTCATGTCAATGACCACGAGGGTCCAAGAACCATGCCGGATTGAGATGTGTCAACAATTTAATTGATTTTACCACGTTTTCATGTATTTTGATGATCGAAACTCACTAGCAGCTGCTGCATTTCCCACCCTCGGCTTATACTCAGGTCAATCTATTTTCCTGGGTTTTCAGGTCAAAATTAGGTACCTTGGTTTATATTCAGGTCGGCTTATACTTGAGTATATACGGTAACCAATAGACTAGAACTAGATACATCTGCAAAATGAATTCTATACCTCTTCAAAATTAGAGTAAAACAATGACATGCATCATATCAGGGGGAAAGCTGTTTACCTGGTAATGACAGAATGCTTCAACAGTCTGAACATAAAAAATTAATCACTAATTAAAATTGCTTCTTCTTGTAATCTGCTCTGGCATTTTTACTGCAGCATTAAGAGGAATCACCTTGACATTTTCATCATGTCATCATTACACTATAGAGTTAAAACTGCTCTTTGAGCTGTACATCAAAAACATTTTTAAATATATTCTATTGTATAGAGATATGATCTCATGATCTAAACAAATGCTAAGGAAGTAGCTGTGATTAATCACCAATTCTATTCACTCTGAAGTTAGTGGAAAATTCTGTTTCATCTTGATCATTTAATTAGTAAAACTAATGATTATTTTTAAAAATGAGATTTAATGAGAAAAATGTTTCACCAGTTTATCTGTTTGAAGGTTTTTGTAGAAAGAATAAATGACATTTTAAAATTTCTAAACATGGAGAACTTTGTTCAGGTATTTTTCTTCAGTGATGAAAAACTGAAAACCCACTCTGATACACAAGTATCCAGAAGAAGGACTTCTTACTTCAGTAAGACATACTCCCAAGTAAATATTAATACTTCTTTCAAAACTCTGTTTTGTAAACCTTTCAGAACAAGAGCAGTCCTATTCAGAAATTGTTAGAGTAATTCAATTGTGATGTAATTAATCCTTGCATTACTGTGATTAAACCTAAATTTCCCAGAGATTGATATAGATGGTACATCATCTGGAACTATTATAAATTCCTTTAGAAAAGCCAGGTCCCTGGACACTCCAAAACTGCAAACCTGATTTAGTGGTTAGTGCATGACTCAATCCAAAAAAAGTCTTATTTCTTCGTCATCAATCCTACAAAACAGAACACCTCTGTCTCAGTGGCGTAGGAAGGTGGGAGCGAGGAGGGCGACTTGCCCCAGGCGGCACATTTTGGGCTATGGGTGTTCTTGGACTACCATTCCCAGAAGCCCTAGCAGGAGCAGGCACCAGCATCCACCAGGGGGTGGCTAATTTGGCTTATGCCCCTAGCAGCTGAAATCAATGCTACACTACTGCTCTGTCTTATCTGGATTGTGTTTAGCACACACTGATCTGAGAGTTGAGTTCAGTTGGTTCCTTAGACTGAGGAGGAAAAAAAGTATCGGTGACACTCATATTCTAGTTGCCACACAACATACATTTTTATATGAGTCCTCCCAGTTTTGTACAGATATCAAACAGGTAGGAGACAAGATCGGATGTAGAAAGAGAGTTTGGTGGTTGGCCACTGCTAAGGCATCAGGCAGTCATCTCCAAGCATCATCTGATCAACAGGATCTCAAGGACAGGACTACATCACTGAAAACCACATTCCCACATCCCATAAAGGCTATCCAGAAGAATGTCATGGCTATCAAATGCCAATTTGATTTCAAGCTAAAGCAAGCTTATTATTGGTCCAGTCGGGACTGTTTTCTCTCTCTCAATGCATCCCTATGGGGATGCATCAATTTATATAAAACCCCTATTTACATAAGAAGCTATGGAACTGACTTTTTACATAAACCAGGGTTTTACTGTATAGGCGATCATCATGGTAATCAACCATGAAGATTGTCCTGGGAACAATATAATATGGTAGTCTTCCCTTTGCCTCAAAATCATCATCATCATCATCATCATCATCATCATCATCATCATCTTCTTCTTCTTCTTCTTCTTCTTCTTCTTCCATATCCAAATCCTTTTGGGCACACAAAGTCCTCATCAGCCCCAGGCCAGGCTTGATGAAGCCCCTGCCCTCCATCAAGATGGATTCAAGTGGGATTTAATCCACTTGGGGACCATCACCCTTCCCTGTGGAATTTGGCACCCAAAGCCATTAGTCCTCAGGGTCATCAGGTTAGTTAACTGCCACCTGATACTCAGCGTTGAATCACTGGTAGTATCATCTACTCTATTACCATAGCAGGATAACCTGGCCAGACACAGGTTAACATATAGCTGAACAGATTTTCATTGACTGCTGATCCTTAAAATGCTGCCTAATGTGAATTATCAGAGGAACTTTATTTTTCATATCCCTGGAACCAAACAAACCCCAGAGGTGTGTATTTCTATTACACTTGTTTTTAGGTCACTTTATGTAAGCACCCTTTGATCTCAATCTTCTTTCTCTCTTTTTGGCAAGATTTGGGCATGGAATACACAAGCATTTTCTATTCCAAATCTCCATTAAATACCAACTGTTAAATGTAAATACTGTACAGATCCAAAATCTAAACATACCACAAATGCTTAATAACTCAATTTCATGTGTGCAGTTCTCTGGACAGATTCAGAAAGAATGAAATATTGTAGCAGCTTATGTTTTAAGACCCCACAGATCCCAATTCAATGCCCACATCTGGCAAACCATCTGGAGGATCAGGTTGCATTAATAATAAATTTTCTTGAATGCTACTTTTAAAGATACAATGTATTCATGTTAATACCCTCTCAGACACCAGCAATAAAATGTAAAATGGTACACTCTGCTTTTTATCAACCATCTGTCATTCTCTGAACTAACCAGTCCTTAATGCATTCTAGGTCACTATGCTGGAGAGTTGGCATCTATAGCAGTGTCACTGAAGGCAGTTTCATGCCTAGAGATTTGCACTGTGCCAAGAGAAAACAACAACAACCAGAGACTAAGTAACAGTGGCTTTCAGATGATGTGTTTAGTAACCTTTCAATACAGTATTGCTTGTCTATAAAAAGAATAAAAAAAATCTAGGGACTTGTCTCTGTTTCTTAAAACTTCACAAATCAGATATAAATAAAGATCAATAGCCGAGAGGATCTATGCACTTCTCCTCTCTCAACACTAAAAATAAGATCAGTTTATATATAAAAACTAGGATGTTTTTAAAATGCAAGGTACACTGAAGGAAAACAGATATGGTAGGCAAACACTATCCTAGCACCCATCTCTTTTTTCAATCACATTCTATAAAAAAAAACCACCCAATATTTGGTTCAAACAATGTACAGTACTAGTAACCACCAAAAGAGAGAAAGATAAATGGCTTTAATTATTGCTTATTTTAGAAGCACACACTGTACACACACATTACTTAAAACACCTTATTTTCACTCTGCTTGTTCTCCTGCTGTGAATACACATTTTCTCAAGTCTGCGATTCACACCAGGATATTTGCACAGTACTTAATGCAGAAAGTATATATTAGGAGGTAGTCAACTGGGTTTTCAATGCCATGAGGCGGATGGCTACAAAGTGACTTTGGAGCACTGCTGCTACATAAGCAAATGTTAGCTGTCAATGCCAGGCAACGAGCAGCCAGCTAAAACATACATGCCACTATTCTGTTAAATGTTTCTCTAGGGGTGTGTGGAGTGTCTATATGAGTCATGTTCCACCTGGCTCAGCAGCATAATACTAAGTGGGAAGTTATCTGAATCACTTTGCCATCCCAACTTAACATAACAGTCCTCTTTACTTCTTGACAATAGGATACAAAGTAAAGGTGTGGCATAAACTGAAGCAAATACAAATTGTGTTCTTCAGTTACAGCAATTGATATTTGTAGAGCCTTTTGGCACCTTTAAAATGAGCAGATTTATTGTAATGTCATATACTATAGATCGCAGTTTCCATCATCATCAGTCTTTTTCAGGTGGCAGAAGCTGGCTCCCCTCCAGAATCTATAACTAAGGAAGGCATCAACTGTAGTTTTATGAAGTAGAACGCAAATATAATTATATTTTAAAAAGAAAAAGGGGCTACATGTTCATACTTGATGATGCAAGTTTTATTTATTTCCCCCCTTCCAGGAACCCAGATTATTGCAGCCAAAATGGACTGGTCCTTCAATTCAGTAAGTGAGCACCTCAGATTGAAGCAAACACCCTGGATCCAAGGGGGCCACATCAGTGACACTCCCCACTCATTCTTCCAGAGAACCATCATCCTTTCTCTCTCCAGGAGGATATCAACATATGATACACACCCTATCCTGCATCTCTCCAAAACAGGTGGGATGGAAGAACTGTAACCAAGGCTCAGACAGCTTCTGTACATGGAATGAAGAATACTATCTTGTCCTTTGCTTTAAACTGCAATATATCAGGGAACCTTACAACGAAATGCTGCATTGCTAATAGTAAAGTACTTGTCCTCCTACAGAAAAGTTGCTATAGATCACCCTCCTCCTTAGCAGTTTAACAACAGATAGCCGTTCATCCTGTATAAATTGGTCAGCTGTATCTATGGAAAAACAATGTATTACTTCACTCCACTTTTTGGCTTGCATGCGAACAAAAATGGTTTGCATGTGAACTTTGCCACTTTCCATTCCTTTCATGAATTCCTGTGAGGAACTCTCACTGCTTGTGCTCTCATGCAATCACGCAGATAGCAGTGCCGAATCTGAACTGCCTCCAAGAAGAAGAAGGCTGGCTGTGTGCTCCAACCAATTTGAGATGCATGAACTCCTGGCAACAAAATAGTTATTTCCTCAGAGGTTCTTGTTGTATTCAGCACTCCATGGGTTCTGTTCAAGTTAAATGTCAATTTATCGTACTGCAGTGGCAAACATCTGACCCAGGTGCAGTTGCTAAAGGTGTTAGAAATCATTTGTGCCCTTACACTTTTCCATGTGACTGTGATGAAGAGTAGATAGAAAGAGATGTTCAGCATGAGACCTGGACATAATGTGCTTTCCTTATTATTACGTACTGTTATCATGTCTTCTTCTTCATAGGAAGTGTAAAGGTTGCTATAAGAATTACTAAGTGAAACACAGGAAAAGCAGCAAAATAGAAAATATCTGTTTACAAAGAGTCGCCTGGACTTAGTCAGATATATCATCATATTGGGAAAACTTTGGCCCTCTGAATGATTTGAACTACATCTCCTACAGTGCATTGCCATTGGCTGCTTTGGGCCTGCTGAGGCAAGCAGCAGACCCAAATATCTGGCAGACCAACGTCTTAGTCCCACCACTAAAATATGGCACAGTATTATGTGAACAAGCTTGGCTATTTGTGTTTTGATCCAACTACTATCTCTTTTCCACTGGGTGACTGGAGGTGTTGCCAAATCACCCATTCCCTAAGATTTCTGGTCCAAAAATCTGAGACAAACCCTTCTGAAATCTCAGATGTGGGCAAAAAAGGTTTCAGAAGGTGACATTCCCTCCCCCCCCCCCCCGGGCTTTGTGCCACTGTTGCCAGAGCTTGTGCAGGAAGAAGATTGATGTGTCATGATTCTGGGGTTCACTCCCTGCCTTGTTCCAAATGGCACAATGAGCCAAATATCAAAATGGTGAAAAGAAGAAAGAGAGCAGTAGTGAGAGAGGTAATAGTATATAATTTTTGAACAACAAATTTGTTGTTTGGAACAACAAATTTGGCAGAGCATCTACCCCTCAGAAATCAGGCCTGTTTCACCTGCTCTTCTCTTATACCTCAACTCCAAGTACCGACTCCCAGGTTTGCTAGAAAGTCCATTACCTGTCAGAGGGCTTTCTCAGTAGAGACTCCAGCTAACTGGAATGCAATACAGCAATACCTCAGATAACACTAAGACTTGGTTCCACAATTCTTGGTGTTATCTGATTTTTAGTGTTATCCAATCCATGTTAAAATCCTATGGGATGGATCAGATAACATTAAAGGTTCAGAGAGATACATTGTAACCGCACAGGCTTTAGCGGTTGCTATCCGATCCATCCCATAGGACCTTAACGTTATTCGATCCAATTCTCCTCCCCAGATTACTTAACGTTATGCGATTTTAGCGTTATCCAATCCAATCGTTATCCGGTGTTTTACTGTACCTGTGAAGCTGCATTTGATTTTCTCTTTAGGGTCCTTTAAGAAGCAATTGAAAACTCTTCTTTTCCAGGAGGCCTTTGGCAGCTTGTTGAAGTTTAAATAGGACACCCTCCTATCATGGCCACTTGGGCTAGTGGTCCTTGGTGTTGATTGGACTGGGTGGGTGGGTGGTTTTCTATGGTATTATTGTTTTGTTCTGCTTTTTTAACATTGTGAGACACCCAGAATGGGAGTGTATCCCAGAATGGCAGGGTATAAGTCAAATAAATAATAATTAAATAATAACAACATACACAGTGAGCCCAGGCATCATTTGGGCATTGATGGGTACCAATGTCCCACCATTAAAGTTCATTCAGTTTTTGTCCTGGTCATACTTGCATGTATACTTCACACATACAAAAACATAAGAAGCTACATCTTCTGCCAGAGCTGCTCACCCTGACTTGTGTAACCCTGCCTAGAAACCTGGTGCTGCACAGCAATTGCCACAGGTGCCAGCTGATGCCCTGAGACCTGCCAACTAGATTTAGGAACCCTGTGAGATTTGCTTCAGCTTTCAGTCAAACACATTTTAGAGTAATGTCCAAACCCAGATTCTTCTTCTTTCACGTCTTGATCAAATCCTGGACTGCCAAAATGAAGCCACTTTATTGGCTTTGTCATTGGCCAAACTTAAGTCCTCATCGGTGCATGTTTCTGACAGTAATCAACAGAACAGTAAATGAGCCAATGGATTCTATATCTCTCCGCATTCACACTGTGTGTTGTTGTCTGCCAGCAGCCCACACTTGAGCATGTTTGTCTTACATTTCAGGACTCTGACCCTCAGCCTCTTGTTAACATAAATAGCAAATTGTTTTTCCTCTTCAGCTGAAAGCCATGCTCCTTTGTAGTTATGACAGGAGTCCCATGCAGACAGTGAAGGGGGCAGAAACTAGTGACATGTGAGACCTGAGGCAAAAGTGGGAAGAGTCATCATCTTTCTCTGTGCCTTCTTCCATTCTCTTTTTCTCTGCCTAGAGTGCTGCTGGGGAAAGCACATTCTTTCCAGAAGTCTAAAGTGATAAATTGTATAGGAGGGGATCCACGGATACTGCCCCCCTGTGGATAGGTGGGAAGCCAACTTTAAACCATAGTATATGAAGTTGGAATGTTTCCCAGTATTGAAGAGCTACTTTAAAAGTCTCATGGCTGTACACACTTTCCATATCCTCTATACCACAATTCCCCCTCCCTTGTAAAGACTCTTTGTACCATTAGGAACATGAGGACAATTTTCTGGTCTCATGACCCTGTTTTAGGCTATGAGAAACTTTTTTAAAAATCACCAGGTATATTCATAACTGCAAGGTGTTGTTTTGGGGAAGCACATATAGTCCATAGATTGCATTTTTTTCATCCCTACACTAAACCATAGGTAAGATTAACTATAGTCAAAATCCGCCACCTGCTATACCAATTCTACATCGATCAAAACAATAAATGTTATAATGCCCCACAAAACAAGCATGCAGCTTATATCTTACTCAAAAGCCTTGGCTAAATAGGATTTATCTACAGATAAGTGATAATACATTATGGGAATGAGCATCACAAATGATGCATCTATCTACAAATTAAAAAGCCAGAAGGAATTAGGGTAGGGGTTTGTGGGGCATGGACTTCACATGCCTAGAATACTGCTACAGACAGATATAGAGGGTTATTTTTGGTTTTCTGGCCTGATTCCCCTTCCTCACATCTATGGTACTTTGGAAACAGAAGGAAAGGATCTTTATTTCTTTCCCTACTATCTCCTGCAGAAGCAAAAAAAAAAACTATTTGCACAATGATATTGTATTATTACACCAAAACATGTTTATCACTTTGATATAAACTTTGATACAAACTCGATATAAACTTTGTAATATCCCAAACTACCAGCTTAAATGAGATTTATAAATCTGATGCTATCTTCAGCATTCCTGGCTCATATGTCTTTCACTAAATAACACTGGAAGTTATTTCATTTTCTATTTTTCTTTTTCTTTTAAGAGAAAGAGGCAGAATAGAAGGAAAACATTCAGTATGTGTAACTCACGTTTTAAGATGTCGCTGAAAAATGTGATGGAACACTATGAATTCCAAAATAATCATGAAGCAAGGGTTATTTTGGAGTCAGCATAAAATATTTAGCCTTCCTCTAGAATTAAAACATCTATTCCCTTCTTCTGTTCAGGGCATACCATTCTCATGATACAGAATTCAAAAACAGTTCTTTAAAGAGTGCCAGTTCATCTGCCAGCATATAAGTCTTCATTAAAAAGTTATGATACAGCTATACAGAGTTGCTATGACAATTTTTAAAAAACTGAATGGAAATGAATGGGCAACAAAATGAAATGCATATATAAAGATAAATATGCTGCAGATGCTAAAATGTATGAAACAAGATTAAAAACACACAGGAATCTTTTGTCCCTCACAAAATATTGCAGTATCTGCTTGGAATTTTTAGTGTTTTTCAGTCCAGGCTTCAGTCATAATTAAGATCCTCAGGAAATGGCTATGACCACCAATTACATTTTGTTCAAAGAAAGGTTTTCTTGCAAACACATATTATGTTCTGAGAGTATGCTGCTTTCCAAAGGAGAGTAACAATTAACAATTAAAGCTATCAGTTTGATTTGGTCCAGAAATTGACATCCTGTGAGAATAGAAAAGTATTAGCATGTTCATAATACTCATTCCTTTTAGCAATCTAGCTCTCTTGGTTTGTAGTATCTGAAGTTTCAGCCCATTTGCAAAAGGATGCCCAAATATAACACATAGCAATAATCCATACAGGATTTTCCAATACTGTGAATAATGATGCCAAGGCTATCTTTGTCTAGATAGGATCATACTTCATATATCAACCTCAGCTACTAAACGATATTCTAAGCTACTTCTTCTTCTATGAAACTAAAGAAACTTGCATTTTTATTAAAACGATGGCTCTAACAGAGGGGTCGGCAACCTTTTTAAGTTGGGGGCTGGGTCATGCTTCCTCAGACAGTTAAGGTGACTGGACTGGTGGTCCCCACCATAAACACTGCCATAAACGTGTCCACAGCTGCCATAAACATGTCTGTAGCCGCCGTAAAAGTGTCCATGGCTGCTTCCAGTGGGGGGCGGGCGGCGGCAGTTGGAGCAAGGGTAGGGGCCAGATAATTTGGTGCCAAGGGCCATAGGTTGTCAACCCCTGCTCTAACAGCATCTCTGAACAATAGCTCTAACCTTTCATGAGGAATGGTACCCTCTTCAGGTTATATACAACCCAAGAGAGCAATGTAACATTCCATCTTTCTTTCATTGAGCAAAAGATAAGGGTTTGACAGGTAGGCAAAATGGACTTCCTGTGCAGAAAGTTAAAGCCTGTGGCTTTGAGGCCAAGTGGAAAAGACTGGAGTATATGGACTAATCAATTGGTTTGATTCATACGTTTGTTTGTTTGTTTGTTTGTTTGTTTGTTTGTTGGTTGGTTGGTTGGTTGGTTGGTTGGTTGGTTGGTTGGTTGGTTGGTTGGTTGGTTGGTTGGTTGCTTGGTTGGTTGCTTGGTTGGTTGGTTGGTTCATTTCACTCTAGGCCACCATTCTAAAATGATGTGTGAAGCATGGAATGTATTTTTTATTATTATTTTCTGCACATATTCACATCAGCTTAACTGACTTATCTTACTTTGGACATATAAACATTTTTGGTATTTCATAAAATGGCTTGTTTTTGCAAAGAGTTAAAATATTGAAGAAGAGGTAGAGGAATTAAAAACGTAAGTGTCCGTTTAAAAATACAGCTTGAAAGTTGTTTTGGTTAGGCCAATCAATAGTACAAGACCAATTCTTTCGGCAAGCAATCATGTTTCTCTCATGATATATAAAAAGGAATGAGTTGTACCTTGCAAAAAATAAACAATTAATGAATGTGCATGAAATAAAAAGGCATATTTTATTCAATAGTACTATCCAGTGATACTGGAATCAGGAACAGATATTCACTAGGGTTGCCCTTGATAGGTCCACTCACTCAGCCACCGCTTTGGGGAAAAATAACGTATTTTTACCTTAAATGGTTAAGCTTGGCATCAGTTAAGGTAGCCAAGCCTATGGGATTCTTTCTGTATACAACTAACATAGCTTACAATTACCCAAGTAGACTAAGAAAATATTTATATTAATATAAAATCAATTATGGCTATAAATAGTAACCAGAAAAACAACCACATCTAAATTGATCCTGGAAGCAGCACACAGCAGTTATACACAAGGCTATGCCATGCCACATTCCAGCTCCAAAGACATGTAGCAGCCAAGGTGAGAGGCTCCTTTATTTGTTTATGAGCCAACAACAGAAACTCATCATGGAATTTCCCCCATAGTTTCAAGCAGGCATGGCTTGGATAAACTATTGAAATAACTTTTCTGTGTGAATTCTTTTTAAACTTAGAATCATAGACTCAAAGAATCATACAATAACTCCCATTGGAAGGGGACTTTTAGGTTATCAAGCCCAACCTTCTGCTCTATGCAGGAATCCAAATCAAAGCAGATCTGACACATGGCTGTCCAATTCTCTATTGAATGCTTCCAATATTAAAGTGTTCACCACCTCTTGAGGTAGTTGTTTCCATTGCCATACTACTCTAACCCTTAGGAAGTTTTTTCTTATGTTCAGCCTATATCTGGCTTCCATGCTTAAAGATTTAAGATTATTTAAGAACTATAATTTATTATTATTTATATTTTTACCCTTAAGAAATGCTTCATATAATTTTATTTCAAAGAACCTAGATATACTAAGAAGTGTTTTTATTTTCAAAGTGGGATATTTTAAAGAAGTGATCTCTATTTGTTTTTTTCAATGTTCCTTTCTGGGCTATAAACTTTTAAATTTTACAATGTAAACTATCATTTTTTTCAATTCTTTTTAGTACAGTATTTTAATTGTATTTATTGTGAACTTAGGTTTTAGTCCTGCAATTTACTACAGGCTAGAATGCATTTACATCTAAAGCTTTTCAAGCTTTGTTTTTTGTGATTTTGCTTTTCATGCTCTTATATTTGGATTATATCCTAGTTTAATAATTTGTGCCTACAGTTTTTCATGATTGTAAAATAGTATTTTGGAATAACATGCCTCTTACATGTTTTTCCATCACTTTGAAGTTCTTTGAAGATTTTAATGCATAGAAACAATGTAAAGAAGTAAAACTTGTAGAAATAGACAAGCTGATATTGCTTGGGATTATTGCCGTTGGCAGTTGCAGCTGCTACTCGTATCCGAATATATACTTTTTTCTGGAAATAATTTTCATAATGACAAACAGGGAATATGCCATTGGCATGCATTTGTTTAAGGTTGCCATAAAGTGACCCACACACTATGATCACGGAGCCATCTCCTGCAGCATGTATGACATGAGACATGCAGGATTCAACATCGAGATTGCAATGGACTGCTGCAGCCTTGAGGATATTAACAAGGTGCACCTTCACAGCCAGTCTATCTGGCCTCTTCCACCTCCATGTCCATTGGGAATCAAAATAGTGAAGTGATTCCTCTTCTGCTCATTTTGCTGTTGGGCCCGATATGATGGTTTCCAGTGGCATTTTCTCCACTGAGAGGGCCTTCACCCCATCTAAAGGGGCTCATTCACCCGTAGCCATTGGCCCTTTTAGTGAGTCAGGTTATTTACCACCTCCCAACACTCAGCGTTGAGTCATTGGCTATACGGTCTACTTCCTTACTGTAGAGTGTCTGGCCTGGATTATTGCAACACTGCTAAATTTTGTAAGACTTATACTGTATCTTGATTCTCAAATGAATTTTCATATGTTTGGAAATGGTCATCTGATTTCATTCTGAATTTAATCCTTTTTTGGGATAAATATCAGCTGTAATGAACACAAGTTTTTTATTTGTTCCCCTGGAGGTCTGTAACTTATGGTCGAAGTTCCTGGGGCAATGATCTGGTATCAGAAATCTGACCTTGACAAGAAAAGGTGTGTGTGTGTGTGTGTGTGTGTGTGTGTGTGTGTGTGTGTGTGTGTGTGTGTGTGTGTGTGTGTGTGTGTGTGTGTGTGTGTGTGTGTGTGTGTGTGTGTGTGTGTGTGTGTGTGTGTGTGTGTGTTGCATATCTCCATATATATCCTTCCACTGTTGCATGCATCTCCTTCATCTTTTGATGTTGTCTATCAAGTGAGAGGAGAATCAAAAAACAAAAAGTCTTCCTATTTCCCTCTGATGTCTATGCTGTTAAGAACTAACAAATCTTTGATTCCTCATGAGAGAGGATAGTCACACTGAGTTATCTAGGAGTGAATAGTTGCAATGTTTATTATTATCTTAGATCTGCAGTTTGAAGAAGAGCTGAGAAGTTAAAATTGATACTGTCTGTCATCTCTCTTTGTCTCACTTTCATATATATCAGTACAATACCTAACTGGACGGAAATGAATTTTAATTCTATGCAAACATTTTGCTAAGTGAATTTTAAAAGTTGAGAAACTGATTAAAATTAGCTGAAATTCAGCTGACTAAAAACACGAACCCAATGTATAGTATAATAATGATTGGTTATATTAATTCAGATTTATCCAAAACTTTACTGGCAGTTTCCCAGGGTAATTATTACAAAGCCGCTAAAGCAGGGGTTCCCAACCTATGGCCTGTGGGCCGGATCCAGCCCTCAGCACCATTTCATCCAGCCCATCACTGCCGCTGCCACACCCAGAAGTGAAAGCTGATGCATTTACATCAACTATAAAACATGCCCACACATGCGTAAACATGACCGCAGCTGTCAGAAACGTGGAAGTGGGTGCATTTACGACAGCCATAAATGTGCTCACTTCCACTTCCGGGGGCATGGTCAGGCCCACAGCATAAAAAGGTTGGGAAGCCCTGCACTAAAGATATGTGCCCTGATTGCTCCAAAAGTGCTTATGGATTTTAAGATAACATTCCCAACAGCAAGTATAACTGTTGCCCAGCAAGCTATCTTTCCTCTTTGAGTCCAATTCCAAAGAAATACATGGAAAACAGGTTCTTTTCTCTGCAATTGAGATGTCCAGAAAAATGCCCTGGTTTCCTTAGCACTATCAGAAAAGGAAACAAACATTTAACAAAAGTGCAACCACACTGCTCCTTTTGTTGCAGGCTGATGATCTAAATAGGATCAATTGGGTTTAGGGAGCTTCCTCTGGATCAATTTCCAGTATCATGAAATGGCTTAAAAACTGGCAACTTTAAGATACAGTACAGTATTGGCAAACAGTTCAGTGGCTGGGGCAATAGGTAATTCTCTCTTCTGGTTGCCTGCAGTTGCTCTTTCTCTTTCTTGTGGGGAGTGGCTCCAATTTTGTAAACTGCTCACCACCAGTTCTTCACATAAAGACAAAGGAAAAATAATAATTTAATTGAAGTGATTCAGCTCAGCAGCAAGGCTCAGGCATAAGCAAACAAATATTAATTTCTCTTTCCCTGTTCCTTAGTAAAAGACCAGGGGAAGTGCTCAATTTGCTGATATCCTGAGGTGGCTCTTTTACAAAGCTACTTCAGAATGCCATAAATTGACACCGGAAGCAGCCTTGGCATCTTTGACAGATGCATGGCTCAGTTTTGGTCCATTACTAGCGATTGTATGTACTGAAAACCAAAAAAGTAGAAGCCCCTGATAATGGCTAAAAAAAGTGGAGCTAAGGGCTTTTAGACGACAGACTGGTCCGTTCTAGTGATCAGGTTGTCTGGTTGCCGGAAAAGGGAAGGATCAACCTTCTTCTGCAGATTGGTTGACTGACACATACAAGACAGAAGAAAATACAGGTTTTTAAAAACAAAGCAAAACATGGTAGTAGATCAATCTGAGTGTGTATTATAGTAACTTTCTATAGGCAGGGTGGCATTTCCTTAAGAGTTCCATCAACTTCTGAATGTTGCATTGGTTCAATATCCTGTTGAGATCTGTGTCCAATATCCTCTTGAGTAAGCAATTTATAACAGTGTATAATGGCAACATTAATATTATCCAAACAACATGCTAAGGAGGAAAATACAGAGAAAATCTCCAGGAGTAATAAAACCCTTTGAACAGCGTCACACATTTCAGCTCTTCTACACAAGAATTTTATTTTTTTATTTGTAAAGCAAGAATAAAATGAAGCTTATTTATAAAATACAACTATTTATAAAGCCCTTAAGTTGAACTGTGGAGAATCTGGAAACAACAGACTCTACCAAAAGGCTCAAAACCTAAAACTCAATGATACAGCGTATGTCTCAGAGCTACTGAAGATTGGGTATATGTTTTTTAGAGAAGGCAGCAGAATGAAAACTGAAGTAGCACACATTTTTGTAAGTGTGATCAACAGATAGTGTTACCCACTTCCTGGATGAACAGGTTTTCATTCTGTTTTGAGAAAGGAGGCCATGGCCATCTTCACCTCTCCCCCACCATTCTCAGAGGTGGGAGTGAGTGTAGAGTGGCTGTTTATAGCTAGGACCTACTTTTGAGTTCCTTTTGAACCAGCAGGATGATTCCCTTCTGCTAGAACTCTCTGGGAGCACCCATGCCCTGCCTACTTGCTCTCTTTCCACAAGTAAGCCCTGCCTACTAGCCAGGCTTTTACTGATCAGGAGTTCTGGAGGAGAAAGGAAACCATTCTATGGAACAAGCCATCTGCTTGCCATCAACAATGCCTGCCTATTGCTTCCTCTGGGTCTTCTTCCTTTACCGGCACATTTGACTTGTTAGGAATACGGGGAGATCTCTTAGAGCAATGCATTACTATCATATAGTTTTACAGAACTAGTAGGGGTGCACAGAAAGAGCCTTCTCGAAGATTATAGTATTTTTGAACCAAAATTGGGCGTACCTTGGTAACAGCAACCTTGTGTTGCCAGCTAATCATTCTCACACTAGGTCAGGTGAAAGGAACTGCAGAAAGGTACCTTTGTTTTGGCAGTTTCACGTCTGGCGTAGACATCGAAGAAGACAGAACTAGCAAAAGAACATGATCTAACAAGATGAAAGGACCTGGCAAACTTGAGTTGGAAGCTTGTCCCATGGAATGGGGGCCACCACCGAGAAGGTTCAATTCCTCATTGATGACTTTTTTAACTTAAAGTGCAGTCATTTTTAACAATGTACATTGGGAAGAGCATGTGAAGCAGATAGCTGTTTTCTGGAAGAGATGTTCTGACAAGTATCCTAATCCATTAAGGCCTTTATTAGTCATAACCAGCATCTTTAATTGATCACAAAAACTGACAGGAAGCCAATGTAGGCGAGCCAAGACCAGGGATTTGTGATTGAAATTACTAATCCCAAAAATCAGTCTGGTCACCTCATTTTGGATCTGGTGAACTTTCCATACTATTTTCAAAGACAGCCCTATGTACAGAAAATTGTAGTAGTCTATTTTTGGCGTTACCAAGGCATGCACCGTGTTATTAGGTAGGGGTGCAACTGGGTAATCAATCAGAGTTGATAAAGGGCACTCCTGGCCTAGCCAACATTTGAACCTCTATAGCAGGGATGCCCAAACTATGACCCACAGGCTGGATTGCCACCATCACCGGAAGTGCCCCACCGCCACCAGAAGTGCCAGTGATATCTGAATCTAGGGGTCAGTGCTCATCTCTGGTTCAAAGCCGAAGAGCCAGCGCTGTGTGCTTCTGCAGACGTTTCCATGGTCATGTGGCAGGCATGACTTGCGGCAAAATCATGCTGAAACGTGCCAAAAAATTCAGAAATGGCACAAAATGTTCCACCCTTACTCCCTCCTACATGGGAAGTGACAGGGGAAGGGAAATGCCCAAAAATGTCCGGTGAATTCATGCACTGCTGCCGCCACCGCCAGAAGGAACCATGTGACCGACCCACTCAGCAGTTTGAGGGGGCGTGGTCAGGCCCCTGGTGGAAAAAGTTCAGGCACCCCTGCTCTATAGAGTGTGCTGGGTCCAGGAGTATCACCAACCTGCAGACCCAATCTCTCAGGGAGAGTGTAACCCAATTAAGGACATGTAAGCAGTCCAGTGATCCTCTTAACAGTAGGATCTCTGTCTTATATGGATTCAGTTCATTGGGTTTTACTAATAGATTTTGATTGCAAAACCCCAGATCACACAAGAGGAAGAAATGGCTAGCATAACTTTAAACACATGCTAAAGAAAAGAATACCTTGAACTATGACCATATGGATTCAGAAAGGCTATTCTGCACTTCAGCAATGGAGGACTATTGGACACTGTACTTATTTTCCATAAAATATTTTACTCACTGATGCCACCAGAGAAGGAATAAGAAAACCTAATATTGCTTCCTTTCTTTAGCATACCTTCATGAGTTAATTAAATACAAAGAGGGTGGAACTATATCTCAGTACAGATACCCACAAGTTAAGTAATGTGTTACAAGGGTACCGAACGTCATGCACTTATAAGCTCCTGGAAATCACAGAAACAGAGGAAGCTGACTTATATCCAGCCCATTGTTGAGATGAACAGACAGTGATGCTTTAGGTTTCCAGCAGGACTTTGCTCATTTCTGCTGGGGGATGCTGAAGGTTGTATGCAGAGCATGTGCTCTTGCACTGAGGCATGCTCCACACTATCAGTATGCCTAGTTATTTATTATTTATTATTATTTATTAGTTCAAATTTATATTGCCGCCCACTCGCCGTGGTGACTCAGGGCAGCTTACAAAAAATACCTTACATTACATAACATTACAATACGTTGGTGTGGGCTCAGAGGGATGGGTGGCAAAGTCCTCAACCTGCCCTGGCTTCTTCTTCCCCTGGCATTTGGTGTAGGCACAGGGGGAGGGGAAGTTGTGCAAGTATCCCTGTGGCGCAAGAGACTACTAAGAGAATGAGTTTTGGTACATCTTTTCCCACTCAATCAATGGTGTTTAAGTCAGTATAGTGACTTTGGGACAGGCCCTCATTTGTGCCTCGCCCTCCACTCATTATGTGCACTGAGGCACACTATGCTCAGTGCTGCCGATTGCCTTGAAATCTGATATGCTAAGAAAGGTAAGAGATGGCTTAATAATGTTTTTTTGTTTTGCTTTGTGATAGTTTTTGCCTGCCCAGCCTGCTTGGTTGTTTGCAGGTTTTCTGTTACATTGATCTTCAGGCCTAAGGTTTCCTAAAGGAGTCTATAAAAGCAATGAGAAGACAGCCGCCTTCAAGGTTGCAGTCTAATGGACAATGGGCAAAAATAAAGGGATGGAAGACTTATGGTGGCTCATTTCAGCCACCATATATCATAGGAATATACTTACTCCAGATCTGATTGCAGTCAAATTTGCTATTCTCCTTTTGCTCTGGCATCCAGTGCAGCTCCCGGAGAAGCGGTGAGGCATGCACATACCACTCACACCCCAACGCCACCTGGGCAGCCGCATTCTGGTCCAGTTGAAACCTCTGAATGACACAATGACACAAATGTAATAAGATGAACTCAACTCCAGCGTTAAAATGACATCAATTTAAAACAGCATCATGTATTCAGCTTACCCATCACATGTATCACTGTAGATACAGAATCCAGCTCGTTTAATGGTCTGCCAATTACTGCCAGAAACATGCGCCGATGAGGACTTAAGTTTCGCCAACGACACAGCCAAGCAAGTGGCTTCATTTTGGCAGTCCAGGTTTTGATTGGGACATGAAAGAAGAATGTATTACCAGTGGTGGGCATCAGCAGGTTCACACCAGTTCGCCAGGACATGTAGTAGAAATTCTGGCTGGCCCCACCCATCCAAGTTTTGAAATAAAGTAGTCCTAATTCGGGTGCAACGCAGGGCTTCCCCTGGCCACGCCCACCATACCACGCCCACAGTGTGGTAGGAAACATTTTTTGAGCCCACCACTGTGTATTACCATTGTTTAAGTGTTTTTAACACCTGCTTTTTCATATAATTCCTACTTGCAAAGAACTAGTTAGAAAGCTCAAAAAAGCATATTTTAAAACAACACCTTCAAGGCTGCTAACCGTCACATACAAAGGCACCAGTCTTCCTGTTCTTCTGCCAGTTTTGACTGCATAGATGTTGTTAGATCACACATCTAGGGATTAATCTTCAAGGCAACTAATTCTAGAATAGTTTCACCATAATGGGGTCAACGCTTCAGGAAAAACAAAATTACAGATTTACAACAGTTAGAGAATTCTCTACAGGATTCTGTGGTTGATACCGAGAAGACAAACTGTGCATCTACAGATAATTTCCACAGGAAAAAATAATGCTTTTCTTGGCCAAGTATTCTGTTCCTTAAGAAAAGTGTAAGCTCACAAGGCAGCTGACTTTCGAGTAAAGTTCGGATTCCATCTTAGAACAAACAAGATGATTGTCAAGAGCAAAACAGTTAGTGCTCCTATTTATCCTTTTTATCTTTTCAGCTACACTTTGAATTTGTAGTTTTGAATTTGAAATCCAGTGGTCTAGTGGGCATTGTGTTGGGACTATACCTCAGGAGACCTGGATTCAAATATCTTCTCGGCCATGAAAATTCCCTGCCAAATGACAATGATAAGCTATTTTTTTTGAATTTTTTCACATATCTCCAGACAATTTTAGTTGCAAAAATTTATAGGATGCATTCCACGCAGGCTTTCAATAACAGACAATGTTGTTTGTGAATGGGGCATTTAACTAGATGGATGGTGTATTTCTCTTATACTGTTATGTCCCTCAATGGTGTTTCCTTTTTTATGCTTTTATTCATTTTATGTATTCACATTATTTTACTGTAAGGCACCTTGAGCCACACTCATGAGATAAAGGAGGAATAAAGATCAAACGAATGAATCTGTGCTGTTCTTATCCTCTGAAGCAGGCTGCTTTAAGTCTTGTTTTTAAAAATGAGGACAAATGTTTGTGGCCCAAGGCTGTGGAATGGGTTCACAGCAGAGGTGAAAACTGATCTCAGGTTTCCCAAGCCTAATTTCCTGTCCACTAAACTACACTGGCTGTCACTGCTAAGGAACTGTTTCATGAGATGTTGCTATTTCAATAAGGAAAATAAATGGAATCAATCCGATACCACCACACAATAGACACAATGCATACACTGAAGACAATGTAGGCTGCATTTTAACTGAGAGTCAGTCCCCAGTGAAAATATAGTGGGGCTTATTTCTGAATTTGTATGTACAGGGATTCTTTGTATGTCTCTATGAGATACAGAACTATGTTAAGATTCTTTCAAACTCTTAGAAAGCAAACATCACCTCAGTTAGAAAGGAAGCAACCTGGAACCCATCCTTCAATGAAGTGAGGAATTAAACATAAAGCGTTATGTATGCATAAAGTTAAAGTTCCAGATATTTATTATTGGGGACTGGGTAAAATATGTCAGAATGGATAGAATGTCATGTTTGTGAGTAGATCTCTCTCCAGTGGTGGGCAGCAAAAAAATTTCGCTACTGCACCATGGGCGGAGCCTATGTTGTGGGTGGAGCCTACATCATGGGCAGAGCCTATGTAATGGATGTATACATGGCCACATGGCCATGTATACATCTGCAAACACAGGCAGCACTGGCTCTTTGACTGTAAATGGAGATGAGCACTGCAGCCTAGAGTTGGATATGACTGACTTTTGAACAAGGGGGACCTTGAACCACTTGCAGGGACAAAACCTGATGGGGCAGGGCAGGGAGGTGGGCATGGCCACCCAAGTTTGCTACCCCCCTCCCAAAGGCCACCCAATTTCACATACCCCCCTGCCCAGAGCCCATCCAATTTTGCTATCCCCCCTCGGGGGTGTGAACCTGCTTCAGCCTACCACTTTCACTCTCTCTCTCTCTCTCTCTCTCTCTCACACACACACACACACACACACACACACTATCACTATCAACTTTAATTCATTTCCCTTCTTCATGAGAATTCCTGCAGCAATACAGTAAAGGTCAGGTATTTCGTAAAACAATACAGAAGCAAAAAAAAAAAAAATGAAAACCACTTTTTTTAATATTAGGCACTCTTCTAAATTAAGGAAACATATGGCATATAAACTTTGAAGAACTTTGCACAAAAGTCCTCTCTAAACAAGGAGCATATCTGTAATTTCTGATTTCTTGGCTTTGTGCAGCTTGAACTACAATGAGGTAGCATTGATGCTGGCTTTAAGGCAAGAAGTTTTAATAAAATCACTGGATATTTATACACATGTGCATACAATATGCAAATATTTAATATCTATACTCACACAATGTGTAAGCTATAGCAGATTAAAAAACAGCAACTATCGGGGGGGGGGGGCAGAATAAAACTTTGTGTTGACACACCAGCCTTTTCAATCGGCTTTAGAGCACTTGAAAGTAAAGGGAACCAACAAATCTTGCTAGTCCAGCATTACTCCATAGTGACCAAGTACAGTAATACCCCGGATAACGATGGTACCGGATAGCGCTAAAACCGCATGACGTTGCAAGATTTTTGGAAAAATCTTGTATCGAATAATGCGATTTTTAGCGTTATCCGGTACAATCGGGGGGGGGGATGGTTGGATTGGGTAGAACATCGACCCAATCCAAACCCCCCAGGGCCCGCCCGCACGATGTTTGGAAAGTGTATGGGCCCACATACCTTTTCCAAGCATCGTGCAAGCGCACGCCTGTCAAACGGGGTTTGGGGAGGATACGGAGAAAATCTTTGTATGCTTCCCAAACCGCGTTTGACAGGCACGCGCCAACGCGCCCGATGTTTTTTAGCGTTGTTTGGTGTATACCCCAGACAACGCTAAAAACCGGATAACAACATGACTTGTGAAACTAAGTCATAACGTTATCCGGGGTACTACTGTAATTGTTAGGATACATGAGCTAGTGTTGCAACAAGAGCAAACCAATGACTGTATCTTTAAGGCTCTGCATGTTACCCCAGCCAGGTGCTATCATTAAGGGTTTGTAAGTAGCATAAATTCAGGCAACATTCACAGCCACTTTGCTTCGTGCCATTGTTTGCTTCATGCCACTGTTTGCTTGCTGTTGCCTGCCTGCTGTTTGCCACTGCTGTTGCCACTGTTGCCAGCCAGCTGTTGGACTGCTTCGTCGTTTCCTGGTATGTTTGCCTTGCCGGATTGCAAGACATTGGACAACATACCACTGCCACATTGTGGTGCCTTAATCAAGGACTCTGTGTTTGGAATAGAGCTAAAAGGAACTGCTGACTATCTTCAAAGCCGACCTTGAAGGAACAGATAAGGTTTGGACTGTGTTTGCTTTGCTTTAATGAAGATAGAAGTTTAAAGCTCTCAAAGACTGTTTATAGACTTTGCTGCACCACATAGTCTGAGTTGAAGACATGTGTTACCTTGCACTTCGTGCACAGCTTTGTATATAGTGTAAATAGAGAATTCCTACAACCCAAGCTGAAAGTTTGTTTTGTCTATTACTACAGCAAACACTCTTACACTCTAGGGTGTGGCCATAGCCAGCCACTTCTAGCACTCTGCTATATTATTCCATCCCAGTAATTGCTTGTGGAAAGCCCCCAGGGTCTCCAGTGAGTACAACAGCATTCTCTCATTTGAATGACCTGGCAATTTGGGAATACAAAGGCATACTGCCTCTGACACCAGAGGTAAGACAATGCCATCATGACAACATAGTTCAGTGAGCTATGGTAGTCATGCTCAAACACTAGATCTAAGTCCTAAAATACTTAGATCAGAGCTGGGTAGGCCATTGGTAGGCTTTTGAAGAGACATCTCCAAAGGTGAGCATTAGGTAACAGCTGATTCAGAAGACATAGGAATGGCTGCAGCATATTCAAGTGGACTGGATTGCACAAAGGAATAGCCGTGCTTTCAAATTCAAGTTTGATCAATGAAGTGACCAGATTCCAGGCTCTGTTCCCATGTTGCCTAGTAAAGGGGCACTTTGGGGATTAACCACTGCATACATTTCATAAAAGAAAAGAGCTGGAATACTTCCCTGCACAATGCTGCTGAACAGCACATCAAAGAAAACAAAGCCATGGCACTGCCCCAACTCATCTCTGTTCATTTTTCTTCCATTCAACCCATCTGAAAGATCAGAGCATCTTGCATCCTAAGAAATCCATACCAGTGATGGGATGTAACAGGTTCTCACCAGTTCGCCAGAACGAGTAGTAACTTTTCCCAGTGTCCCGAAGAACCAGTAGCAGCTTTTGGGGGGAATCACCTTCGGGGCTTACCTTTTCACTGGTTCCTCCACTGTGCATGTGTGCCAAGCACTTGGTGTGCATGCACGCCTACAGTGCTTGGCGTGTATGCACGGCCTCCTTGCTGTCCTCCCAAGTGGGGAGGAGGAAGAGAAGCTGCTAGCCTGAATCTCCCTATAGCCTGCTCCCCAGAGTAAGTGACACACCTTTGGATGTGGTGTGTCTGTGTGTATTTTAATTTGTATTTAATACCTTTACCTATATTGATGTACTACCACAGTTCCTAAAAAGGCCTGGTGGCCTAGCTTGGGGTTTTTAAGCAAAGCCTTGGAGTTATCTCATCAATAAGCTACACCTGTGCTGTTCCAATTGCTGTTCCAATTGGAGAACCCTTAAGGAGGTACAGCTGTTTTACATTTACATTAAGGCATATTATCCTAGACAACTGGTTAGGCAAAGACTTAGTACCTAACTTCCTTAACTGTTGAAAAGTTGAAAAGTGCCAAAATGAAGCCATCTTGTGGTGAGTTCATTCTGTAGTTCCTTCCATCTGACCTAGTGTGAGAAAGATTAGCCAGAATAAGCTTTAAGCTCTGGTTTAAAAGCTCTGGTTGATTTGTGTTTGGGGTGGGTGGGTGGGGGTATTTTTTATTTTATTTATTTAATGTATTTACGGGTCCATGTTGTGGGTGGGTGGGTTGAGGGGTGTGTGTGTGTGCTTATTTTTATTTTTTAATTATTTTCATTTTTTATTTGGCCCCGCCCATGTCATGATGTTGGCTCCGCCCACAATGTCATGACATCATGACATTAGCTCTGCCCACACTGTGATGACATCACAGTGGGGTAGTAAAATTTTTGACATCCCACCACTGATCCATACCCACTCATGAATCTTCTGCTAGGATATACTATTCATTCTAGCCTACTCTGTGGGCATGGTATGGTGGGTGTGGCCAGGGGTAAAGCCCTCTGTTGCACCCGAATTAGGACTACTTTATTTCAAAACTTGGATAGGCGGGGCCAGCTGGAATTTCTGCTATCAGTTCTGGCGAATTGGTACAAACCTGCTGAATCCCACCACTGATTCTAGCCATTATCAGGAAAGAAACTACTGAAGAGCTTGATTTTACATCTGTCAGTCTCATATACAATACTGTATAACAGAAGGGAACCATCGATAAAGAATTTACTAAAACTATTAATTTTTACCGAAACATTTCACCATTCCTTTACAGGGTAAGAATTGTTCTTGTATTTGAACAGCAGTTTGCAGGGTGTTATTATGTTATTCCATCACTTTCATTCCATATGTGGTCCATAAGTTGTCACTACTCTTATTCAAACGCAAACTGTTTTAAAGAGGGCCTTAAGTGTGCCTTAGAAAATCAAACATCACAGGGTATCCTGTAAGTCCCTATTAAATCTTTCTCTAAATTTGCAACTTATTGTATCCAGGATGTCACCAGTATTCTTGCGCTCAGGTACCCACGTACTTGTCACAATACAGTCTTCAAGTATACATGGGCTTAAATCGGGCATAATTCTCTGGAGAAAAGAAAAAAAATACATATGGCCAGATAGGGACTTACGGGCCACCCTGTACAATGTAATATTCATGTACTGTACATAGAAGGAGGGAGAAGTTCATGGCAGTTGCTTCAGACTATGCATAGATAGGTCCAGCACTGGACTACAAACTCAACATCCAACTGATTTCCTCTCTTTGCCAGTGTGTAGATTTTTTTCACATAGCCTGTGGCTATAGCTATCAATCACAGCATCGCCTCATGCTGTGCTTCTCCCACCATCACAGGCCAGGGAAAGGGGAGACTGGAGCATCAGAAGGCAATACTACAGTAATTGGGACAAAGCTGCACCTGTACAAAATATGCCTACTTGTTATTATGGAAGTTAGGAGAATAAATGCATTATTTTTTTTGAGTAGAGATAAGGTTTTACCAATTTTAATCTAAAAAGGAATTAATCTCAGATACCAAAAGTATGAGAACCTGTATGTGGTCCACCCCCAGTCACAAAAATGCCATGTGCCTTTTTCTCCATGTTACTTTTATTTATCTCTCTATGTGCTACTGTAAATATTGAATGTATTAAGTCAAATCAACATGTGACTAGCGTTCTATCTTTCTTACACAAACAAAAAAGCTTGAACAAGTGTGTGGGTGTGGGTGCCTGGTTGAATATTTGAGAGTGAACAAAACAGAACAGCAAAAAATAAGACAATAATGTTGTGCCACCTTAAAGACTAACTCCTGTATTTAAATGTGAGCTTTCGTAGACCAAGTCCACTTCATCAGACATAAGAGTAAGGCCTCATGGCATCAATTTATACACGTATTGATGGTTGAATATTGTGTTCCTCTAAATCATGTGGTGGCTTAGTGGTTAAGATGATGAACTTGACCACTGGAAGGCCAGCAGGTCATCAGTTCAAGACCTGAGTACTGAACAATGGAGTGAGCTCCCGTCTCTGTCCCAACTCCTGCCAATCTAGCGGTTGGAAAGCAAGAAATTGCAAGTAAATGAATAGGTACCACTTCAGTGGGAAGGTAAACTGCATTCTGTGCACTTTGGTATATAGTCATGCCTGCCACATGTCCACAAAAATGTCTGCAAATACAGACAGCACTCGCTCTTTGGCTATAAACAAAGATGAGCACTGAACCACAGAGTCAGATATGACTGGCTTTCGAGTAAGAGTGACCTTTACCTTTACCTAAATCATGACACATGCATGGCATCATGCTGCTTTGCCAGCAAAGCTTGCCCCAACCCCTTCACTGGCATTACCAAAGCTGATTCTCTAGTCTATCCACTTCACTGACTTTCTACTAGGTTGTGCATTGTTATGCTATACATAATATATAACACATTAGAATGCATTATATGTCTTTTATTTCATTTTATGTTTATTAAATATGCAAATTGGCAATAAAAATGTTGGTGTTTATATTGGCAGCATTGAGGAGTGAATGCTAGCTGAGATTTACATGAGATTAACTGAGGCATACAGAGTCATGCTGAAACTCTGAGAATTTCAAACCAACTATCCCTCCAAATAAGAAGACCGATAGCTGCCAAATCTAAAACACTTGCTTTCCAGGTTTTTCAGGCTATGGCTATATATCCCACTTGCAACAATTTCCACCTCTAAAATGGATGCACAAACTGGCCTTAAATTGGCTTTAATACTTAGTTTAGGAGGGATTTCAGTCAACAGGCTAATTGAAATTTACAGTTTTACTTTAACGCACAATTGATCTGGTAATTTCTATTCATTTTCACTATACTATACAGTATACTATACTATATTCCTTGAAAGCACCTCAGCTGTGTTTTTGCACTAGTAGACTTGAAATGTTGACTGAATTTTTAGAAACGGTGCAATATTTTGAAAAGTACAGGTGTTGTCTAGAGCTAGGGTCAGCAAACTTGGCTCTCCAGGTGTTCTTGGACTTCAATTCCCAGAAGCCCAAGTCAGTACACCTGCTGATCGGGGTTTCTGGGAATTGGAGTCCAAGAACATCTGGAGAGCAAAGTTTGCTGGCCCCTGGTCTAGAGCATTAGACTTTCCTCATTTTTAAGGCTGCAGTGTTTTGTACTTTCCACCTCCAATCAAAGTCTTGGGATATTTAAGCATCAGAATTGATGGATGCCAGAGCCTATTATTTACACAGTGGTGCCCAAACTAAGGCCCGGGGGCCAGGTGAGGCCCCCGATGCCAATTCACCCGGGCCGCAAAGCCCTTGTCGCTCCTGGAAGCGGAAGTAAAACGTGCCCATACGGGCGCATTTTACTTCCGCTTCCAGGAGCGACGAGGGCTTTGCAGGCCGGGTGAATTGGTGTCAGGGGCCGCACCCAGCACCCGGGCCTTAGTGACTGGCTCCCTGAACCACATGATTGGCCCACAGCCCAAAAAGTTTGGGCACCCCTGATTTACACTTCAGTGCTGCTACACTTCTCATGACTGCAAGGAGTCTAAAGACATTTTTTTTTCTTGGTGAATAAACCTTTCTGATGTGCTTATACTTTTTTCTTGGGGAAATTCAGAGCAGTTTACCTGTGGTTCACCTTCAACCTCCCAGTTGGAACATGTTTTGTTTTTTAAATAGCATAATATACAGTATATTTGTTCTGTGGAGGTTAATGTCTCCCAATAATATCTGATTAGTGTATTCTGGTTAAGTAAGGGAGAAGTTAAATTAAGCCTAAAGAAATCCCACACACCCCTGCTGTGTGCTATGTATGGCTCTCGCTCACCCTAATTATGAAACAGAACAGAAGAATAAAGCAAAACACACTGCATGCGCACAGCAAGCAAGAGACAAAAGGAACTCATACAACCATTATGTTTGCTTACAACCACAATTATCCTAACATTATTGCAGGATTTTTAAAAATGTATCTGATTATTTTTTTCATTCTTTTCTGTATAATGAGATGTAAAAACAAAACATAAGGGCTGGAATTCCACTACAAAATAATCTATAAGATTATGCCTTAATGATTCCTTAAATATATATACTTCAATCCTGTTTGGTATCTGTAGCAGCCTTCTCCAACTTGATATTCACTTGGTATGGAGATTGAGGGAGATGGGAGTGGTGGTCCACATAGCTGGATGCTGATGGTTTGAGAAGGCCAATCCATAGGGGAACAACATAAAGTATAGAATAAGCCAACTCACTCTGCAAGGAAAGATATTTGGGAAGAGAGGCCCCGGACGCAGATGGACCTCATTGTTAGGGCATATTTTGGGTATTGTAGAAAGATACTTGCCTACTGAGCTACTGTACCTTTAGGAGACCTATAAGGGTCTAGACACAGCTGTTGGTAATACAGGTATTGATGAGCAGAGGCTGATCACACAGCTGTAACCACTTGGAGACATGAGTCTGGACAGTGCACAGCTGTAGCCACTTTGAGAGTGAGTCAGCAGAATTACTGTATATCAATAGCCCACCTGGGATGGGCTAATCTGAGGAGGAGGATTGACTGAGAATTGGGAAGAGACTGACGGATATTTGACAGACGACATCTGACAGACGAGGGACAAAGAACTGCTGCAGGACGTTCTGCTGATGCAAAGAACTATCAGGTACAGTACTCTGAACTGCTAAGGAAAGCACACCGACTAAGGCCTTGGGCAAACTACAGTCAGTGTTTGCTGTGGCAGGACTCTGTGTATGCTCATTGGACTTGAGCCATCAGGATACCAAGCCTTGAATCTACTGTGGGGCTTGAAGCCAGACTCCTACCTGTACATAGTTCTGTGTCTGTTGTTTGAGTGTGTCCCTCACCCAGAAGTAAAGTGCATCATTGTTCACTGAGACTGTATGTGTGTCTTGAAAGCCAACCTTCCGCTGTCGCATTAGCTAAGCGCTATTCTGCTAACGTAAACACACATATGGTCCAAAAACGTTTGACACTCATGGCTGAAGAAGACTTCTTGGCTGGGGTACACAGAAAGAGCCTTTTCAAAGATTGTGGCATTTTTAAACCACAATTAGGCGTGCCCTAGTAATGGCAAACTTGTGTTGCTAGCTAATCTTTCTCACACTAGATCAGGCAAAGGGAACTGCAGAATTAATTCATGAGAAGTGGCTTCATTTTGGCAGTTTCACGTCTGGCCTGGACACGGAAGAAGAAGAATGGCTAAAGAACTGGTGTGTATGTCCTCAGAAGAACTGTTCCGAGGTGTTAAGAACAGGAAGACTATCACCATGATAGCAAATACAAGTCAAACCTCACATAAAGAGTGCATCGCTTAATGAGTGCATTGCTTAAAGAGCAGAATTTTCTCTGAATGTTCGCTATGCTTAACAAATAAAACCAACCAAAAATGCGCTTAAGAAATAAATCGGGGTTCGCACCCCCCCTCCTGCCAGAAGTCACAATTGGTCACTTACAATGGTGTTTCGCTTAAAGAGCAAACTCGCTTAAAAAGCAATCCTGTAGAACACATTATGCTCTTTAAGCGAGGTACAACTGTATCCAGAATCGATATGGCACCTAAAGAAGAAGAAGAAGAAGTCCATATAGGAAGGATGATATCTTGGATGAATAAGCAAGCAAAGGTTGGCCAGAAGAGGAGAAGTCAAAGCAGGCTCAGGAGGGTCCCCACCCCTACGCCCCTGTAAAGATAGGAACAGTTTGATTGAAGAGTTGCTTTCTTTCTTGGAGAGGACACAATATTCAAAAGGGAATGGCTACCTTCTTTATGTCAAATAGGGACAGGGAGATGCTAAAACAGGATACTAAAAGGGAAGTCGGTCCAAAGTTCCAACCCCATCCTCATCCTCCTGCTGTGGCAACAGAGAGTGAGCGTGTGCATGTCCGACCATTGGAATGCAGATCACAATTCCCAAGCCATTGTTCAGTCCAAAAAAAGCGGAGGGATAGATTCATTCATTAAAACCACAGCAGATGGCTGTGCGGCAGACAGGGAGCAGCGTGAAGTGGGGCCACCAGCTGGCAGCAACCGCATGGGCAGCATTCAGTCGCAGCTGCACTTTTACTGTTTCTTTCAATCTCCCTGCATTCCTCAGAGAGCCACTTAGCAGGAGATCCCCCTCACATTTAATGGGACAGCCCTGTTCAGTAAGGCATTCAGCTACTACTGCCTCTAAACAAGGGAAGCAACTCGTGTGTCAGAGCAGGGGGGGAGGGGAGAGATTAATCCCAGAGGCAACGTGACTGCGCAGTATGGCTCCCCACAAAAGTTTTATCCAAAATCACAACATTTAAAAAAGGGTAAATGTAAAACACCTTATATGCCTCAGGAGAAATCTGTACATAAGTCAAGAGGCAACAGTTAGGACAGGATATGGAATGACAGAGTGGTTTGGAATAGGAAAAGGAGTAAGACAAGGCTGCATTTTGTCATCCTGCTTATTTAACTTATATACAGAGCACATAATGCGCAATGCAGGGATGGACAAATCACAAGCTGGAATCAAAATTGCTGGGAGAAACATCAAAAATTTGAGATATGCAGATAATGGCATAAAGTAAGGAAGACCTAAAGAAGCTCCTGCTTAGGTTGAAAGAAGACTGTGCAAAAGCTGACTTGAAACTCAACATCAAGAAAACCAAGATAATGGCAACAGGCCCTATCAATCCCTGGAGAACAGATGGGGAAGACGTAGAAGCAGTGACAGACTTTACCTTCTTAGGATAAAAGATCACTGCACATGGTGATTGCAGCCATGAAATAAAAAGGTGACTGATTCTTGGGAGACAAGCTGTGAGAAACCTGGGGAACGTAGTCAAAAGTAGAGACATCACCTTGCAAATTTGAATAGCCAAAGCAATGGTATTCCTTGTGGTAATGTATGGTGGCGGGAGCTGGACCATAAGGAAAGCTGAGCTCAGTAGACTAGATGCCTTTGAGGTGTGGTGTTGGAGGAGAGTTTTGAGAGTACCCTGGACAGTGAGGGGAACAAATACTGTATATACTTGAGTATGTTAGGTTTTTTAGTCCACAAAATGAGGTCCAAAAATGAGACTCAACTTATACTCAGGTCAATTTAAACATATCCACACAAATGTCTAAATTAATTAATTTTACCATATTTTCATGTATTTTAATTATTGAAACTCACTAGCAGCTGCTGCATTTTCCACCCCGACTTATACTCTGGTCAATCTATTTTCCTAGTTTAGAGGTCCAAACTAGGTACCTCGACTTATATTCAGGATGACTTATACTCGAGTATATACGGTAGGTCAATCTTAGAAGAAATCAACCATGACTGCTCCTTAGAAAGTCAAATAGTAAAGATGAAGCTGTAACTCAATAAGCCCCATTTTAAGTGGCACTTTTTTATTATCTTTTTACCCACCTAAATGTGTTTTAGTACTTTCAAAATGATGATTCCAAATCTGGGGGAGGAAGAAGAATGTAAACAATATGTGCCTCATGGAATTAGAGAAATGGAACTTAATGTATGATTGACATATCTTGCTGTAAGATCATTGGTTGGAATCCCTAATGGGGAGGGCCAGAGGTGTAACCAAGAGATGCAGACACACACACACAGGCATTCTCTGGAATGTTGTGCATTCATTTTGCAAAATGTTAGGCTTGGAAAAGGAGGAGGTCTATGGGCTTTCCCTTAAACCAAGCAACTTGCTTTATTTCTGTTTGAAATGTTTCCTGATCTTTTGATGGACTGTATCCTGAACCTTGCTATGCTTCAGGGGCATAGCATGAGTTTCAGCCTCTCGGGACACAGGCCAAACTTGCTGCGCCCCCCTCCATAGGCCCGCCCCCTGCCCGCCTAGGCTCGTCCCCCCCCCCCATCAAATCCAAAATGATACCACGGTGGGGACCAGGGGGTACTTTTTCCTCCTTTGCTGACTTCATTCTCCTCTTCCTCCCGGGGCTGGCCTTGCTCCTGGGTCGAGATCCAGAAACTGAGGTGGCGCAAGCCCAGCAAAGAGCCCACTGTTGGCATCCCAGGTGCACAGCCGTGCCACCTCTGAGCCCAGTGGCAGCAGCTCATGCACCTTTAAGCTAAGGGGTTACACTCCCTATAAGTAAAAAAGTTCCAATGCTCTGATTCTGTGAGCATTCACTCCACTATACTACTGCTGAAGTACCAAACACAGAGGTGCATATGGAGGCCAGCTAGGGCAACCAAGCTTTCAGTCTTTTCCCAGCTCTCAACCAGAATCGATAACCAAGATTTCAAAGGACTTAATACAAACTCTGCACTTTATTTCACATCACTTCTATAAGAGTGACTGAAGCCTAGCACTGAATTGTAATAACATTTTCTTTATTTCTATAAGAGAGTTATGCAGATATAGGAAAGCACATTTTTGCTGACAGCTCCTGGGTTCCTTGAACTTTTAATGAAGGAGGTAGATTTCTTTGGCAAATAACCTCGCTTACTGTGGAAAGGGTGTTTAATTGTCACAGGCTGAAATTTTCTTTTATCAGTGTGTTTTTGAACTGTGTTTGAAAATATGAATAAATGCAAATAAAATGTAAATATATTTCTACTGTCTACCTGTGAGCCACCTGGAGTCATGAGAGAGGCAGGTTTGAAATGAAATGCAATCCAATGCAATCCATTTATCCATCCTGTTACTCCCCAACATAAAACAAACCACCAGTGGCCAACAAGAACAGAAAAGGTTGTCAGAGAATGGACAAAGCAAAACAAAACCAAAACGTTGTAGCACATGTCTGATGAAGTGGACTTGATCCATGAAGGCTAACATTAACATGTAACAGATATTCTTCAAAGTGTTACAACATTTTTTTGTTTTGTCTTGTCTATACGTATTCTGATATGCTTGAATCACAGACTAACATGTCTACTATTCCAGAAAAAAACTTGTGTTTGCAGCTTTCAGAATGTTAGAAGAATGATGATTTTTGTAGACATTCCTACTGGTTCTTAAAATACTTCCAGCAGATTAGAAAACAATGACAATACTGTTCTGGCACCTGACAGATTGACAAAAAGCTTGTATGGATATTGGTAGCCCATGAAAATATTTTGGCCATAATAAAATGCATTTTTGCTATGACAACTAAGATAGCCGCCTCATACATTCAATCAGTTTGACCTCAAAGATGTTGAAAATAAATTCACTGGAAGTACTTTAAATCTGTTCATCTCTGTCTGTCTAGTTGCACACAATGCTGTCAAATGTAAGGAATGTTAAGTCTCATTGATTTCAATAAAAGAGGAAATACATAACTAACCTAGAAATCAATGGCTTCTCACAAACGTTTTCCTCTATCTGCATGATCACAGTTTATACAGAGCTGAAAAAATAATAGTGGTGTTGCTTCAGTTTTTAGTTCTAGAATTGTTGTTCAAAAGGATGGAATTCCACATGTGTGCAGGATAAAGAACACAAGAAAAAAATTAGACTTCAGTTGCAAGAGTGAATAACATTTAAGATGTGCAGATCAATAAAGAACATTTAAAGTTGGGCTGACAGGTGCAGGATAAGAATGGCAGAATTCCTTTGAGCTTGTTCCACTGTTAAAAGGAAAGAAATAGGCAGCTGTGAAGAATTATAGGAGGGAAGCAACATATCTTCAAAAAAAAAAGACAAATGAAAACTAAAAAGGCAAACACAGAGGAATACTCACATTGTAATGTGATTGGTTGTTGGCACTCTTTCTGCTTAAGGCCATTCTAACAAGCTGCCTCTTCTCCCCCCCCCCACCGCCCACACCCTCTTTGGAAAGGCAGGTGAAGGACCCAGACGGTGAGGTAGTCATGACTCCCATGAGCAGATGGGAAGAACAAAATGTTGTGCATGCTTCAGTTGACTTGCTTGCTTCTCTTTTACAAATCCTTTTGTAACATATACCATGACTGGCAACCCAGCTGTGCAGGTTCTTTGTTCTGAGGAGGATTAGTTTAACATAAGGGTCCTGCATGCTGTCCCTGTATCATGACAAAATACAAGATCCTTTCCCCCACCCTCCACTCCAACCTGACTAATAGACAGGCAAGACAGATGAAATTGGGTTAAAACTCAGGCCATGTTTCATTAAATTTAAATATGTCCCTTAATCTGCCATGGGGCTTAGGGTAGTACTATGTAACCTGGTACTAGAGCAGGTGGACCCCCTCAGCCCCTCTCTAGCCCAGATGGGTGAGAGACTAGCCTCCATGCAGTGCTGTATCCCACCAGCCATGCACAGGCTGGCTCAATTGGGGAGGCATCTCTGCATGAATCGCTGTTGATCATATTGACGAGTTGCCTTATGATGCCTCCTGCATGCACACTTGAGTCACATGAATTGCAGCACATATCCAGCAGCCAGGTCATCAAATGATGCCTTGAGGGACTCGTTGCTACTACCCAGCACTACCTGCCAAAATCTATTCCAAATCTAGCCCACTATCTTCCAACTATTCTACTCTACTATTTAGCAACTCTTACTTCCAGGACATTCTTTGTCAGAAGCTTATTTCCTGAAATTTGAAACCACTGGTTCAGGTTGTGTCCTCTGGAGCCACAGAAAAGGAGCTTGCTCCATCTCTCATGTGATAGTCCTTCAGATATTTGAGGATGCTTCCCACATCACTTCTCAAGTCTTCTCCAGGCTAAACATCTTTAGCTTCCTGAAATCTTTTCTCAGAGGTTTGATTTCTAGATTCTTTAACATCTTCCAGAACTTTTTACTACTTGCTATATTTCTGTTTGTTGACATCCTTCTTAAATTATGTTTAACAAACAAACAAAAATAATAAATAAATAAGATTAAAAACAAATTTTAAAACAATCAAAACATTTACAAATATTTAATAAATGCAGAATTCCCAAGACACCTCCTGCCAGTTTTTAGTAAAATGCCTTTCTGAAAAGAAAAGTCTTTACTTGGCAATAAAAAGATAAGAAGGAAGAGACCAACAGGGCATCTCTGAACAGTGCATCCAAAGAGCCACTGTAGTTTATTTTAATGCCTTCCATTTTTGTGTGTGTGTGTCTTCAACATCTCTTGAAAAAATTTTTCACATATAACCAACTTACTTCCTTATTTCTGAGTATTTCTGGTCACACAATCTCAACTAATATTTCATCAAGCTTACCAGTACTATTAAATCAGTTTGGTTTAAGGGGGGGGGGGGTCTCTACTACCCTCGGCTCAACCTTGTGTTAATGTAAGAAAACTAACCAAGGTGAGATTACTTCCACCCAAGCTTTCCACTGCTTTTGCTTCATTGACCAGCCAGATCTTCCTTGTTATTGATCAGGTCAAGAAAACCTGATCTTTGTTGCTGATTATTTTTCTCCTTCAGAAAGATGAGATTATCATTAAGGCATTCAGCTTCAACATTCAACTCTAGATACTGGTGTTGTAAGAAACGCTTTCTCCCCCAGGGATAAGCAACTTCCAAGCATCTCAAGAACACTTTTTCCTCCTCTCTAAACCTAGCAATGCCCACACACACACACACACACACACACACACACAATGCCTCTGTCCTTTCAAAGCACACACACCCTGCAACTCAAATAGGCAAAAGCATATAGAGATTGAAATATAGTAGTAAGTTAGAATAGACCCATTGAATCAGTGAGGACTGTTGAGTCAATTCCTCTGTAAGTACAATTGATTCAACAAATCTACCCTAGTTGAGGCTTACTACTATTTTTCAGTCATCTTTGCATCTTGAGTCAACTGAGAGATTCTTTCTCTCCTATACCATAGTTTTCACCTTCTGTAGGAGCTATTCTAACGCTGTAAAGACTTTGTTTAAAGAAACAGAAAGTGTCTCTCCCATCACAAAAGCCTGAAATAACCAATAAGGAGCCAAATTTGGTTTAGAAATACTAATCAGTTCCCTATATGCCTTGGGTAGAGACATTATTTTCATTTCTGAGGTGAAAAAACTAGGACTGTTTGGGAATTCAGATGATCTGTCATGCAGTACCCAGGGATCGAACTATGACCTTCCAGTCAACAAGTTCAGCATCTTAACCACTTGAACCACCAAAGTCTTCTTTCTATAAATCATGCATAATTTTATACCTCTTTAAAACAGCTATGATTCTGTTTTTTCTAAGCTAAACTGCAACAAATATTGTAACATTCCATCACAGGGTGCTTTTGGGTATCTTTCCAGCTCTGCGATATCCTTTCAATATCTGATGAAATGACCAGAACACGATTCCATCTTCAATTTGTATAAAGGCATTGTGATATTAAAATTTATTTCCAGTTCCTTTTCTTATCATCCTATTACACGTACAGGATCTTCCTGTATCTTAACTAGGTTTAAAGAGAATAGAAAGCAAACTTAGAAACCTATCCTTCACCTTGTTAGTTCTGCCTAAGTTTCAACAGAGTTTCAAAAACTTCCAACCAATACTTTGCCAGTCTATTAATTTTAATTTGTACACTTTGCATACCACCAAGATAAATGTTCATCTTTGGTTTTGCATACAAAACCCAAGCCTAGATGCAGCTAGGTGATATTTTATTTTATTGACATAATTTTTGCTCAGTTTTTTTTTAAGGCTAAATACAAGCCTTAGTTAAAATAAGGGACTGCAGTGGCTCAAGTCACTGAGACACTGACTGGGAGGCAGAAGGTCAGCAGTTCGATTCCCGAGTTCTGCAGGACAGAATGAGCTCCTGTCTCTGTCCCAGCTCCTGCCAACCTACCCTGTTTCCCTGAAAATAGGACCTCCTCCTATAGTAAGGCACCCCCCTATTTTTCCCCACCTCAGAAATATAAGGGCCCCCAAAAAAATAAGGCACTCACCTAAATCTTGCCCTGGCAATCTGCTGTATCAGCAGTAAATGTGTACTGTATTCTTCTTCGTAATGGAAAAATAAGACATCCCCTGAAAACAAGACCTTGTGCATATTTTGGAGTTTAAAAAATATAAGACGGTGTCTTATTTTCGGTGAAACACGGTAGAAGTTCGAAAGCAAGAAATTGCAAGTAGATAAATAGGGACCACTTTGGTGGGAAGGTAACAGCTTTCCGTGCACTCCGGTGTCTAGTCATGCCTGCCACATGACCATGGAAACGTCTGCAAAAGCAGACAGCGCTGGCTCTTCGGCTTAGAAACAGAGCTGAGCACTGACCCCTGGAGTCGGATACGACTGGCTTTCGAGCAAGGGAAACCTTTACTACTTAAAATAAAATTGTTTTAAAATGTGATCCTTCAGCTCTGATTAACATCACACTCAGTGAAATAGCACAAGCATAAATTCTGTTTTTAGTTAAGTTCCAAGTGTACTATGCTGAACAGATAGGTCAAATACAACCAGGAAAGAACAAAGAAGTACAGTGAAAATCAGGGGGTGGGGGAGCGGGTGAAGGACAGGTGCAGCTTCATTTTTCCTCAAAGCTCATAGAACAGAAGTCTATCCTCCTGGCACATTTTTGGCTTTTCAGAGTCTCTTCAGAAAATTCATGGTATGTCCTTTCACTGACACAGGTTTAAAAGCAATTCTAAGGCTTATTGTTCACTTGGTTCCCCCCAAAGGTTACAGAACACTTCAGAAAACATCAAACAAAGAGCTAATATGTTAAGTTACATTATTCTTGTGACCACAATATAAATGAGAGGTAGATATTTATAAGGATTAACCTACTTATAACCTTTTAAGAAGCAATTACATGTTAGCGGAGAAGTGACTAGATGACCAAATAAATCATAAGAATTCTAATTATTAAGTGCTATGACCTTTTAGCTTTTCTTTGTTACAGCCTGATAAGTGAGTATGAAAGTTACACTGCCATGCATTTGCACAGTCCTCATTGGCTGCATCCAGATGTCCATGTAGGGTTGAGGGTGAAGGAGTTGTCACATAAAGTAAGAATAATGGTCTAAGTATAAGCACATTCTCTGAACTTAAGCTGCTAAGACATGAGTGGGTGGAGGTGTGCCCAATGAGCATCCAGAGTGGTGGTTTTGCAATAAAACAAGCTGTGTTCCCTGCAAGTAAGCCATGTTCTTGAACCTACAAGACCTGTACAGGTCTGTTAAAGACAGGACTCTTTGGAAGGCATTAATTCATAGTATTACTGTAAGAAATAAACTTGATGGCACGTAACAACAAAGTCCACCAATCCCCTAGACCAGTGTTTCCCAAATGCTGGTTTTTGGACTTCAATTCCCAGAAGCCTAAGTCATTTCCCCAAAGCACTGATCAGCCAATGTACTGACTTAGGCTTCTGGGAATTGAAGTCCACTAGTGGGCTGTGTACCCCTTGTTGGGAACCACTGCCCTAAACATTTTTCCTTATCATTTCACTGACAGTTTAAAGTCTCAGAGTGGCATGAGACTTTTGCTTATCCTACTCTGTCTTCTTAGTTGTTTGTTAACTGAGGTCGGTGGTGTTCATAAATAATCTGGAATCTGTTCTTTGGGTTAGAGAAGTGGTTCTCAATGTGGGGTCCATGCCCCACAGGGAAACTTCAATTTCCAAAAGCCTAAGTCAGTATATTGGCTGATCAGTGCTTTGGGGAATTAACTTAGGCTTCTGGGAACTGAAGTCCAAAAACCAAAGATTGGGAAACGACTGGGTTAGAGAGTAAATATCAGCTATGTGTTTGGCATAGAGGGCACTGAGCCCATCCTACGCTTTTAGTTTTGGCAAAATTCTGACTCTCACAACATAAAGTATTAAGACTAAGTCCAATTGCTGGTGCCAACTGGAAAAAACTCATTGAATCAATGGAGCTTATATAAATAGCTGATTTACTAAATTTCCACTGATTCAAATAGGCTTACTACAGTATATTTGCACTAACAAATAGATTTAGGCCTTAATGCTGTTGTACTATTTGTACTTTTTAACACTATGAAGAATTGCAAACTGATGTAGACACTACATCTTCACATGCTGTCATGATACCTTATTTAATACATCTGTCTTAATTATATATTCCAATGCAGTTGGTAATTCAATCCCCTTATTCCTTTTACCCTGTTGAACAATTAACCACAATCCACAACTGTAACCTACACACAGATTACACAGGTCTAGTCTCAGTGATCACAATCCATATCCTCATTACATTTTTAAAAACTAGACTAGAATATTAGATTTAATACTACATCTGCAGCAAATATGATCAAAGACCATAGAACACACCTATTAACATGCATGTGTACACATGTGAGGCAACATTATCTTTATCTTCCACTCCCATAAAAGTATTTTGTATTGTTATGATACAATGCTGTTTAAAATTCAATTTGCCAGCAAGATTTCTTAGTACTATATTCATGTTTAAAGATATTCCACTATATTGGTACAAGCAATGATACAAACAACATGAAAATGTAAAGCTGTTCTATAAATAGCTAGATAGCACAAAGAAGAGTAACAAAAATTTTAAGAGACTAACCCTAAGCATTTAGAAAGGCCAATTATTTTAGGTTTTCTGAACAGGAATTTAATTGTCCAGAATATTTGTAGAGAAGCTCTGTACTGTAATTCCAATTAAAAGCTGACGTGGAAGGAACTATGGGAAACACCACAGGGAACCTTAATCTGCATTGCATGATCCCCTAATGTGCCCATGTGCTACAAAAAGGTGGGGGAGATCTCTCCAGAAGATGTGTTAATGAACTGCTGAAGACTGGCTTATTCACAAGATTTCATAGATCTCTCCAGAAGTGTTGCTGTGCCAACGGATGGAGCCAAGGTCCAAAAGAATGATGCAATATAGTAGGGATTCTTCAGGGGGGGAGTTGGGGAGAGGGAGAGATTTCCTCTTCCAAAGAGGCAGAGTTCCTATCTTCTCAGGAACAGGATCCATGGAGCATTGGTGTAGGTAAAAGGAATGAAGTACATTATTTCTTATAGCATGGACCTTTAAGGGTACTGTGGATATAGCTGTAGTTTCATCTCCATATTTTCAGCTTAGCCATCATCAGCAGTTATTCTGAAAAATAATACAAAAGAACCCAGTATGCTTTCTTGGCTTCAATAGCTGGTTCTAAAAACAGCCTCCTGTTGAATAGGCTGGCAATTAATCAGTATGATATTTTTACCTCTCAGTTCCAACTTATGAATAATACTTCATGTTGTACTGCTTCATACAACTTGTTAGGTAAATTCCAAGCAGAAGGAGTGGGAGAGAATTTGCATTTGTTTTCCTTAATAAAAAGTAAAAAGGGGAACCATTGTATCACATTTTTAAAAAACTATGTGGAAACAACATATGCATAGCAAACTGTGTGCCTTCATTCACACACACTGCGCTGCTGGCATGAAAACGCTTTGCCTATGTTAGGCCTTGTGTTCTATTAATTTTTTTTAAATTAACAAGGCTTCGTGTTTCAAATCATGAAAAAAGCAGGAACATTCTCCAATACAGTGGCAACCAAGGCAGGTATTTCCCTATTACTGTATGTCCATTTCCCCAGTTCTTCATTGGCCACAGACTGGGAATGACAGGGTTTGTACTATATCACATCTAGAAGTCACCAGATTGCTGAAGGCTGCCTTATTCTGGCTATCTGGTCAGCTTCATGTCACCTGTAGCATAAAGCAGATACAGTACAGTAGTATAATACCAAAGAAAGGCTTTCCCCTCAACCAATCCCTGAAAATAAGAAAACCAGAAAATACTGTACTAGATTGGGAGAAACTCTTCCAGAAATAGGCAAACAAAGAAGATTATCTGTGTGATCCATATTCAAATTGTAAAGATGCAAAAGTGATCTTTTCTTAGTGATCCAATAAAGGTACTGTATTGCCTGTTTCCTGCATCTTCCATAAGTAGAAGCCTTGATTACATCCACATTACACAATGAAAACTTTGCTTTAAAAATCTATATGTGATTTCTCTTATTTGCATAAAACATTCTTTTCTTAGAATGGCTCCATCTACCAAGTCTTCTTCTGATCGTTCTGTAAAAAGATTCAACCCCAATAACTCTGGTTGAAACACCTTCTGTCAGCAGGGCTGGGAAAGACTGCTGTGTGGAGGCCTTAAAGAGTGTGTCACCAACCTGAGTAGAGCAGAATCATGAGGGCCACAGCTAACAAAAGTTAATTTCCAGACTACTGCTTCCAAAATCTTACTTGGATAGATTGTTTGGAAGATTCTAGGACAAGGGATTCTCAACCTGCTAGCCCACGGAACCAAATAATCCGGCCCCCGCCCTCGCTCCAGCCACTGCTGCCATCACCGCGGGAATCAGCCATGGACTCATTTATGGCCATCATAAATGCATTTATGACAGTCATAAATGAGTCCATGACCTTCGTAAACACATTTACAACAGTCATAAATGAGTCTGTGGCCTTTGTAAACGTGTTGACAACAGCCATAAATGAGTCTGCATGTTTATGACAGCCATAAATGGCTGAGGGACAACCAGTCAGGCCCTTTCAATTGTTTGAGGGAGCATGACCCGGCCCCCAACTTGAAAAAGTTGAGAACTCCTGTTCTAGGAAATGCAATCCAAAATGACGACTTTTCCAAGCTATATATGGCATCTTCAAGAAACTCACTGAAATACTGTATAGGTCCAATAAACGAATGCAGACTTTGTCACGAAAAATCCTTTATAAAAAAAAACCTTGCCGCATAATACAAACCATGACTGAACACACTTCTAGATGATGTGGAGGCATCTTTCTTCCCTTCCCACCCCTTTTCCCCTTGTTAAATAAACAAGGATTGAAAAGCTTGAATTGTGTTTTCTTTCTGTCACCTGGAAGCTGTATGGATAGCTCAGTGGGTATGATATCTGATTGCAGACCCAGAGATTGGTGATTCTGGTACCCCACTGTGCTTCCCAAGAGAAGAGCCAGGCTGTGTGACCTACAGCAAGCTCCACAATCCCAGGATGCTCCCAGAAGAAGGGAGTGATAAAACCCTTCTGTGTATCCTCTACCTAAAAAACTCTGAAAAGGATTGTCGTTAAGTCTGAATTGACTTGACAGCACACCTTTGCAGGTGTAAAATACAAAAAGAATAAGCCATGCTTTCTCCTAAATTAAAGAAGAACAGATGCAATTTTTTAAAGTTTAATTTCCAATTTGTATAGCTGCCCCACTCAAAATGACTCAGGGTGGCTCACAGCATTAAAAACAATACAACAATACAAAAAACATTAAAACCACACCCATAAAAAACCAATTTAATGTACTGTACTACAAAAATTAAAAGACTGAGGATTAAAAGAGGGAGAACATTGCTGTTATTTTATCAGCCAGCAGGTGGGGGTTACCACCTCACAGGTGCCCCACACCTGCTTCACCAGCCAGATTTTTAGTTCTTTCTTGAAGGACAGCAACTGTGTCTGGAGTCTGAGCTCATTTGGCAGGAGGTTCCATAGGGCTGGAGCAGACACAGAGAAGGTCCTCCTCCTGGTGGCACAGTAAGAGAGCCGTTCTGGTGGGATGGACAGATGTTCTCGGGGTGACACGGTCGCTTAAGTATCCTGGCCCACTACCAATTTGATTGCCATCAACACAATATTTTGAAAGATGTCTGAGCACCTTGTAAGATACAGTAAAACACCGGATAACAATTGGATCGGATAACGCTAAAATCGCATAACATTAAGTAATCTGGGGAAGAGAATTGGATCGAATAACGCTAAAGTCCTATGGGATGGATCGGATAACAACCACTAAAGCCTGTGTGGTTACAATGTATCTCTATAGAGCTTTAACGTTATCTGATCCATCCCATAGGATTTTAACATGGATCGGATAACACTAACAATCAGATAACACCAAGACTTGTGGAACCAAGTTTTAGCGTTATCCGAGGTATTACTGTATTTGCTTTCAAAGTCTAATCTACCCTGCTTATGACCAACACCACTTTAGACCATATGTATGCAGCAGAATGCCAGCAGAACAATTTTGTCACATTAACATGCTCTTCCTTCTTAATAAAAGACCTTTTCAAAATATGTCACATTGTTGAAAATTTGAATTCTGGTGAAGATTCTAGAATCTAGAATATACTCAAAGCTCCTTAAACCTATTACAAATTGAACAGTGTTTTGTACTTACAGGGAGGTTTGATTTCAGAGCATACAAATAAATAATGCCTGGTTCTCTATGGTTTTGTTACTCATTGTCATTATTATACATGATTGTATAGGACTGCGAATAACACGAAGTTGTGCAAAAGCCCTCCTGGCCATGACTGCCACCTGCTCTTCGAACAGTACTGGGTCTGTTTGAGGCAAAACCATCCCATCCAGAACCAAAGATGGCAGCTCCCGAGATAACGCAGGACCCCCCAAACCACAGCCACTCAGTCTTGCTGGGATTCAGCTGTAGCCCGTTGTAACCCATCCAGACCCTGACAGCCTCCAGGCACCTGGATAGGACTTCCATTGCATCACTTGGGTCCCCACGGGCCGAAATATATAACTGGGTGTCATCTGCGTATTGGTGATACCTCACCTCATGGGAACGAATGATCTCACCCAGCAGTTTCATGTAGATATTAAATAGGAGAGATGTCAGGATCACCAGCCATCCTACTCTACCTTGGGGTCTCCCTACGTTCGTTCCGTGGGACTATCTTTCAAAGAGCTCCCTACGAACTTCCCCAAAGTTACCTAGCAGGAGAGCTGGGCTGCAATTCCAGCTAAAAAACCCTTTAGCTCCACCTCCTCCTGGTCCCATTCAAAACCATGAATGACCAAGGGAAAAATAAAAATACTTAGGGAGATATATGGTAGCTCTTCAGTGTGTGTGTGTGCACTGTGTTACCTCTTACCAAATAAAAAGATATTGTAGAAGAAAAACGTAGTTTATTTGTTTCATTAGCATAGTCCATAAAAAGCATAGATAAGAATCAGTAGCATAAGAATCAGTACAGCAAGCAAAACATAGGCATAGGTAATCATCTTGAACAAAAACCAATAGTCCATAGCATGTTGCTCCTTTGGTATCCAAAACAGAACTGAGAACCCTTTTCTCCAAAATGGAGTTCGCTGACCAGCGTGGTACGCTATTCTCCAATCAGAGCCCTTCCTTGCTCTTCTAAGAGAACTTTCCCACAACATGAAACTGTTTATGCACCTGCAGGGGCTACAGCCTAGCAGAGACCTAACATTGCTTCTACTAGCAAAGAGATAGAGAAGGGAATGTTACTGTACTTGAAAACAACCAGTCTATTAGACACACAGAGAATAAATGATTTCTGGAAGCCTTTAGGGAACCAGGGTTCCTCCATCTTTGGGAACGTTAAGAAAATAGGGTTCTTCCCATGACAAGAGGCGAGAGCACCGAGCCCTGAGGCACCCCATATTGAAGGAGCCTAGGGCTGGACCTCTCGCTCTCCAACCACACCGACTGGGTCCGGCCCCTTAGAAATGAGGAAAACAAGGACCACACAGTGCTTTTTGTTTACAAATATAATAATAATTGCTTGGTCATGAAGGTTTGACTGAATTACACCTATAGCCAAAGGAAACTGTTAATTTTTTCCAATAACAGCTTCACATATTGCTTTATAGTAAGAGTGACTAGAAGGAACTTTTCTGAGCAGGAGTAACTATTTATCTTTCTAGCACTAAACAATCATTTCTTCCTGTCTAAATTGAAAGAGAGCCCCATCTCTCTCTGCTCTGTGTTCTTCTCTTTCTTTCCGAATTGGTGTCTGTTGTTTTGTTGCTGTTAGTCTGTTCACTTGTTTTCTAGAATGCATGCAGTAAAGAAAGCAGCATGCACATATATAATTCCAAGTAAAGTAAAGGTGACAGTTGCCCTTGCTTGAAAGCCAATCATATCCAACTCTAGGGTTTGGTGCTCATATCCATTTATAGCCAAAGAGCCAGCACTGGTCTGTGTCTGTAGATATTTCCGTGGTCATGTGGCAGGCATGACTAGACAGCGGTGTGCATGGAACACTGTTTACCTTTCCACCAAAGTGGTATCTTGTTTTCGAACTGCTAAGTCTTGCTTTCTTGTCTTGCTTTCGAACTGCTTTCAATGTATTGCTTTCGAACTGCTAAGTTGGCAGGAGCTGGGACAGAAACAGAAACTCACTCCACACTCGGGTCTCAAACTGCTGACCGGCTGACCTTCCAGTTGTCAAGTTCAGTGTATTAACCATTAAGCCACCACTATACATAAAGAAACTGTTTTTTATTCTTTTTCTAGAAATGTCTCAGAGTGAATTATTGGGACTGTGAGTGCCAGTTAATGAGACAGGGGAGGATTCTGGACTTTCAGCTAGTCTCCTCTATAGGTCTCTGCACTTCTACTCTGCAGCTAAAGGAAATTTTATCAGAAATCCAAAGCTCTGCAACAGAAAAATCCACTGTACCTAAATTTGAAAGAAAGATTAAGTCATTGGGTGTTGGAAAAAAATTGTTTGCTATACTTTTAAAAGTGAATGTAATCTTTTTTATTTTCCCTTTTCCTTTTTCTTTTTTATATAAGACATAAAATATAAATCAACACACATACAAAGCCAAAAACAAATTTATATCACATGATGTCATGCCACTCACCACACCTTCTGGAACATTTGAGCATCCATTATTTTTCTTCTCTTGATTTCTTCTACCCCATTTCTCTCCTAAAATACATTGTTTTATCTCATGGCACCTGGCAAGGTAATCAATTTTTTCACCATCCCAGGACTTAGTTTCTCCTTCCTATTTGAATTAATTCCTGAAATATTAACAGTTTCTAGTGGGTACATAGAAAGAGCCTCCTAAAAAAATGGTGGTACAGTATTATTGAACCACAATCGGGTGTACCCTGAGCAATGGCAACCTTGTGCTAATTGATATTTCTCACACTAGGTCAGGTGAAATGAACTGCGGAATGAATTCACCAAAAGATGAGTTCATTTTGGCAATTTTAAGTCTGACCTAGACATGAAAGAACAGTTTCTAGGTTCTAATGAGAGGCATTCTGTGATGTATAGTCCGTCTTATGTCAGCTACAAACATGTGTCATCCCGTTCTGGAGTCTACAATTTCTCCTTGAGGTTCAAGTCCACTTACAAAAACGATGAACCTGAATTTGGATGGGGGGTTTGTGGTTTGTTTGCTTTTTAAGCATCCATCCTTGTCAGGCCACTTCCCTTTTCCCACCTCCTCCCTCATCAGCATGCCAGCTTTGATTTTTACGATTATGTGCTGATTTGAAGGGATGGGACACCTCTCTAAGAGCTTCACTGTGTCTTTGCCTGTGAGCAACCACAGCAGCGATAAGGACAGAAGCTTCAGCCATCTCAATAGAGGCAGAATCACAAAGAGCTCCTCTGATCAATTCTGGCATCTGGTCTTACCCTCATTAGCACATTAAAGCTGCTCTGTCCATTCTATCAGAGCCACTCTGTTCATTCTCCAGACTTGTCTATGGAGCCATTTATGCAACTGCTTTTTGGAAACTTCCCCAGTTCAAGAGGCACTAACCAACCTCTTTCCTAAAGCCGAAGTTACAATCTGTGTGGTTTTTGTTTATGATTTTTTTAAAGTCTTCTGCATACAACAGGTACTCAGTAAGTGCAAAACTTCTAAATCTTTCCACTAAGCAGCATATATTCACATGGTTTGTCTTGCCAAATGACACCTCATGTAAAAGCTCTCTGTCTCTCTCCCCCCCCTCCCCATACTTGCTGCAATTTGGTACATGGTTTTCTTCATGGATTTAGAACGTCATGGAGTGCATAGTTTTGCACCATTATAATACTGTATTAGGAGGAAATGTCTCATTCTGAATATGCTCAGGAAAAGGCATGTAGAACAGAGTAAGAAAGCAAGTGGATTTGGCAGGAGGCCTCTTCAATAAAGCTGATCAATTTAAATATGCAAGCAATGCTTGATGACATTTCTGCTCATTTGTGGCATTTTACAGCACTTCCCTGGCAATATTAGCACAATCCCTGATAAGAAAAGTGGTCAAGTGATGTGGCAGGGCAAAAGTCCACTTTTTTACCTGCTTACCATCTTGCCACTTCCTTCACTGTCCACTCACCATCATTTCCCTCCTTCGTGTAACTGGTAGTTTCTTGCTTCTTGGCCCATGTCTTATGTCCTCAACCTAGAAGAAATACCATGTGTACTTCTGTAGGGATACATATACACCCCTTTGGAGAAGAAATAGAAATACCAATTAAGGAAAATGCAGGATGTTGCTCTGAAGAGAACAAGCTTTTGAATTTGAGTGAGTGAGTGAGTGAGTGAGTGAGTGAGTGAGTGAGTGAGTGAGTAAAAGAAAAAAAGAAAATGCCTATTTCAAAATACAAGCAAAACCAAGTGAGTTACTGATTCCTGTAGGTTGTGCATTTATCTTTTTTTAAAGCCCACAGAGAAAGACTTCAGTTTGAATAAGGAATCAGACATTTTCCTATGATGTACCATGGAATCACACATACAATATTCATCCATACAATAAATACATACACTTCTGTAAATATAAAACTAGCACATTAGAGAGAATGGTACAGTACAGTGAAACCTTAGTTAATGTAATTAATGTGTTCTCCAGAACGTTTCTTACAGAGAAAATTACTTTAACTGAATTTCCCATAGGATGCATTGAAAACCAAAATACTTTAGTTAACCAAAACCTGGTTTCCCATAGGAATGTACTGAAAATCAATTAATCTGTTCCCAAAAAAATTCTGTAAACCGAGCCACTATTTTCTATGGATTTCCTTTTGTTATGTGATTTTTATGTTAACCAAGCTGTTTGTTAACCAAGGTTCCACTGTAATGCCAATTGCATTCACCACACATGGGCAGCTCTTAATAGTGAGCCAAGAGGTTCTTCTATACTAGGAAGAAGAAATTAAAAGGCAAGAGGGGATTAGTTTTCAGAAGTGTAGAATTCTGTGGAGAAGAAATGGTGGGACAATAACTAAAATACACCTCCAGCAGAATGCACTTTAACATCCCAAAATGGTGGATAGAACAGTGTGATGGCTGGCAAGCAGAGTTGTGAGTTGGAAGAGTGAGATTCAGAAATCCACTGAGCTATTTTCCCTTTCAGCCTGATCTATCTCCACAAGGTTGCATTGTGGGAAATAAGGACAAAATAGCGGGCGTGAGAGCCCTATACAAAATCCTGAACTTAATGGAGGAAAGATGGGATGCAAATGTAACAAGTAAATAAGCAAACAATGGGAAAGGTACTCTAAAGCAGCAATCTCTAGCAAAGATTTAAGCTGTGCCATTAAAATCAAATAGCATTAAATGTGCTTGATTTAGCATGAATTGATTTAGCACAGGTCATTTCCAGCACAAATTACAGAAAAATGCAGAATATTGACTTCAAGTGGAAAAGAACATGTGATATAAGTTTGCCAAAACCCACTGAAATCAATAGACTGCACTTGCTTTTTTAAAAACTCTGACTAGAACCCAGTATGTAATTGTTCTGCACATTCACCTAGCAAATGTTCCAAGAAGAAACACAAAGATATTATAAGGAAAGAATGCAAAAGGCAATCCTTGTAGTGAAAAGAAAAACTTAAGAGGGATGATGGAAGAAGCACTTAACATTGTGAAGGACTTGCAAAAAGCAAAAGGAAAGGGGTATAGAAGTAAGCTCAGAATCCTAAATGCAGTTCTAGAAAGTAAAGTGAAATCTGGTCTGAAAACACAAGGAAGAATTAAATCACTAGGAGTTGATTGGATACCTATAGAACAATCTCAAGACACTGGTTCTATTAAAATCCTAAGAAGCATATGTCAACAAATATGAAAACAAAATGGTACTCCATAGACTGGCAATGTTCAATATACATTGTAATCCCCAAGAAAGGAGATATTAAGGTGTGCAGGAATTATGGTACCATTGGTTTAATTACCCATGCAAGTAAGATGATGTTCAAGTTGTTACAGCAAAGGCTTTTAATTTGTATGTTCAAATTGGATTACAAAAAAGAAGGTGCACTTGAGATTTGTCTGGAGAAAGTGAGGCAAAACTATTCCCATCCTGTCCCACAAGTGACCTTACTGCAGACTTCTGTTTAGTCACTATAGGATGGACAAAGTAAAGCTTTGGTCTGATCTAGTAAGGTTCTTCTTATTTTTTATGGGATATCTAACAGATCAACAAGGATTTCTAAGCCCCCCTGTGAAAACCACATTGCCTTCTTCTTATATTATGCTGCTAAAATAAGGAAAACTTGCTGGAAGCAGCTGCTGTGGTAGGTTTGTGCATGGAAATTTTATGAATGCTATAAACCAATTTTGACAGTGAAAGGAAAATCCTGGACTAAGATTGCTATGCCTGGGCCACTACTCTCTGCTGGCTTCAGCTGATACAGGTGGGTATTCTAGTGAGAAACAACATAGGTACTGAAAGTCTATAATCCATCCATTCCTGTGCTGAAGGATGTACATACCCAAATTAGTGATAATCTTTGTTGCCACCTCCACAATACTATTGAAGAAGGAAGTAATGAAGTTAAAAGGAAGATCTCAGTCTGGTGGGAGTGCAGGTCACACACAACTGTTCCACACAAGAATGCTCAAGTGTTCAAGGTTACAAGCACTCATGCTGTAAGAGTAGGAAAGACAAATATACTAGGTCTTCAGATTTCTTTTAATTAACAGCAGAAATGCCACCATTGATTCAGATTGACATCTGCCATACTACCCATGAAATTTAGTTGAACATAAAGATTAACAGTAACAGAACATTCCCAAGGCTGTGTTCTTCTGGTTCCTGTTTGCTTATACTGTACAGTATCACTAACTAAGCAGTCGGTGACATCAACAAAGCAGTTCATTTTTAATTTTATCTACCAAATTTCTTAATTTGACAGCTGCAAATATCATTTTATGACTCCAAAATGTTGTGACAGTTTGCTTTTAGCCATATTTTCAACACACAAAGCAGATATGAAACCCTCTGGTCATATTGGGACTAAGTACACGATGTCCCTAGCTCTGAGTTGAGATTCACTAATGGCCATTAAAAGAGTGATTGGCTTTAACTCTAATTCAGATTTGCTGTGTGAAGGGTACTTCTGAGTATACATAGAACATTCTGGAAATGATTATCCTAGATCAGAATCAAGTTGACAACATGTTATTTTACTATTGCTATTGTTAAATGCTATGGTTTTCCTTAGAGTAGAAGCTTCATCTCCTCTAGAATGTCAGTAAAATTTTGCAACATAAGTTATTGCCGAGGTAGACATAACTGTGACTCTGTGATATCTATAATTACCATCATCAAAGATCCAGCCTCTGAAAGTCAACACTTCCTTTCTCTCTCTCCATTTCCTCTAAATAAAACTGCCTGCCTGTATCATTCATTATTATCAGTGAATTATACCACTAGCTAGTTAACCCAGGCTGAAAGGTGAACAGGTAGATCTAATTGGGGTAAGTAAATCATGCCATCATAGAAACCCTCAGCTAGAAGGATCTACCCCCATGACTATTTCTCCTCTTCAGATATCTGGTCGGGTGATTCTGAGGGTACTTCAGTCACAGAAGAATCAGTTCATGCTCAGATGTTGTGCCTCCCTATACACTAAAAGTGTGTTATCCAAGTGTGTCACAGAAGCAACCCTTGAATCAGGGGTGGCCAACCTTTTTATGCCACAAGCCTGACCACGCCCCCTGTCATAAATGTGCCCACTTCTGTGTTTATGACAGCCGCAGGTGCGTTTTACAGCTGACATAAATGTGTCCACTTCCACTTCCAGGTGTGGCAGATGCACCAGACGCAGCGCCAAACCACATGAAAGGGTGTCACGGGCCAAGGCCCGCCTGTCGGCTAGCCCCTGCCTTGGAGGCTCTTACAATAGTGACTAAAACCTAGTTACATTGTGCTCATACTTAAATGGCTTCTTTGAGTAAATTTAATAAGAAATAATTTAAATTAACAGACTTCAGCAGAGTTTTTTTAATTCAATGGGTTTACTTTTTGCCTTTTAACAAAATCTTCCATGGTATTTGATTCCCCTAATCCTGTGATATTCTCTGTATAAGACAAATATAGAGGGAAGCAAGCAGAGAAGATTCACGTGGAAACATTCTTTATTTAAGGTTGTTTCTTAACTTATCTGTTTTAAATTTGCAGCCCTCCAGATTTAATGGGGAAAACTGGCAAAGGATTTCTCTGATCTCCAGAATTGCTTTGGCATACTGATTCTAAAGCTTCACAGGACAACTTGGAAGGCATAGGTGTGAATATGGTGGAACTTGTTAAGCAGAGTACATGTGTGTTCAGTCTAATTAAAGAAATGCTGGATAATCGTGTTTGTACTCTTAATTCTGGAATCTTAGCTGATGGGGCTTTTTGTTACCTCCATTGAGTGTGTATTGTCCATTAACTATTCAAACAGTGCAAAAACACTTTTAAAAAACCTGAGCAAATCAAGCAATTCTTAGATAAAAATTAATCCTTCATTAGAGATTACATGTATTGTTCTGGGATAACGTGTGCTCCTTTGAGTTTAAGTTTGGATAGCAGCCTCTGCTACGCTTCCACATAGAAAAAGCAAGTTAAATATTGAAATTACACCATGATCCTTTTTATTATTGGAAATTAGATCTAGATAGATACTTTGTGAATTTTCCCCAACTGTGTGAAAGTACAGTACTGTACTGTACTTCACAAATTCTTAGTAATTCAAGGACAACCTTGTCATAAAACCAAGTAAATTATGTAGCCACATAGTTACCAGTCTGGCAAGGCCCTAACAAATGTCCGTTATCTAGAAACTGGAGAAATAGATCCTTCCATTTAGACTGTATTTTAGAAGGGCAATCATTGAATAAAATTCCTGAAATCCAATAATTCAACAGATATGTAGAGATGTGTCAACTTACATGATATAATGGGGAAGACAGATAGGAGGTTTTGTTCTAATTTAAGTTGTTATTGTTGCTGGAGACTTTGTAATGTTTATCACTAGACAGCTGACATAGAAATGAAATAAATAAATAAGGAAGTACTGCTGAAAACAGTAGTGGACTCATCATCCTCTGAGTACTAAATCAATTTCTGATCAGTATCATTTCATTAATGAAAACAATTCTCTAGTCTTCCATTAGCAGTACCCTAAATAACTGTTAGAAGCTATTACAATTATGGGAGGATATTTACAGTTAAATCTAGAAACTATGGAATTTTATATCATAAATTAAATTGGACGTTTCATGTTATGGAGAGCTGATATATTAGTATTTTTATTTTGGATTGCCAACAGAGCTAGTGCCAAAAATAGATTAATCAATTTTAACAGCATCCACCTGAATAAACAAATCAAGGTGCGAAAAGACGTATGGTTCAATTGAGTTCAGCACAAAAGAACACTTCTGGAGTGTTTCCATTCGTAAAAATCCAAGCTCTATTTTGAAAAGAAAATTCTAAAGAAAAGAATGCCCCAAACCCTTTCAAACATTGTGACCAAAATCCTAGTGTGTTTCTACAAAAGCATAGTACTGTACTGTACTTAATTTATGGCAATTTACTGTGAAGATTTACAGCAATTTTGTTATGTCATCAAGGATATTTAAAAGATTTTATTACCAATTTCCAGATCTGCAAAGAAATACTGAGAATACTCATGAAATGTCTACCCTTGCTGCTAACAGAAGAGTAATGACAAATGGGGAACCGCAACAAAATGTTGCATCATGGAACATTCCTTCACTGTTTGAGTCAGTCATGCCTTCTTCCATGATCTTCTCTTCTACTCATCCCCTCCTCCCAGCCTGTCCCTCTATTAGTTAATCATCATTCCATAGACACTGAGGACTACCAATCTTCACTGAGTATTCTTCCTATACCAACATTTTTTCGACTTAAAAAAAATTAAGGCTCTCTGGAATCCATTGATACATTTAACCCTTGGGTGGGGCCATGTTAGCTAACAGATGGAACTCACATCTTAATATTGAAAATATAGATAATGGTCTTAAGATAGTTGGAAAAAAAAGTTGGCTGATAAGGCAGATGCAGCTCCACAAAATGTTCCACAGAGTCGGTGCCACCACTGAGAAGGCTCTCTAGTTGTGACCTTCCTCACTACTCAGTGTCAGCAGCTAGAGCTGCATACTCTGGGAGGACCAGGTGATGCAGGCAGTAGATCTTTGGGAGAGATGATCTGCCAGGTAACAAGGTCCTAAACCTTTTAGGGCTTTGTATGTTAAAGTTGGGACTGCAGTGGCTCAAGTGGTTAAGATGCTGACTGGAAGTCAGGAGGTCAGCAGTTCGATTCCCAAGTACTGCAGGATGGAATAAGCTCCAGTCTTTGGCCCAGCTCCTGCCAACCTAGCAATTCAAAAGCAAGAAATTGCAAGTAGATAAATAGGGACCACTTTGGTGGGAAGGTAAACAGTGTTCCATGCACTCCGGTATCTAATCATGACCACGGAAATGTCTGCAGAAGCAGACAGCACTGGCTCTTCAGCTTTGAAACAGAGATGAGCACTGAACCCTAGAGTTGGATATGACTGGCTTTTGAGCAAGGGAAACCTTTGGCTATGTTAAAATTAATACCTTCTGCTTGATAACAGTATGCAACAGGGAACCAATGTTTCTGGGCCAGGGTTGGAGTAATATGATCAAATTTCTTCACTCAAAAAATCAATCTGGTCATAATGTTCTGAACCCACTGCAATCTCCATATCAAGGACAAGGGCAGTCCCACATGCAGAGCATATAGTAGTCAATTCTCCAGATTATCAATGCATGGACTAGTGATGTTAGTGACAGTCGTTCAAGTAGTATTAGCAGTAGCTTGCATATGTTAATTTTTAAATTGCATAATTTGACTATAGTCATATAAGATGACCTGAGAAGCAAGTACAGTAATGGCTTTTTTTCATATAAAAGACTAAACTAAAGAAGAGTAAAGAGTTCTAGTGGATGATAAACCACAATAGTTCACAGCCTGCTTATTCCTCATACAAGCAGTAAGAGCTAAGCAAATGGTGGATTTTCTATCCATTATAATTGTTTATTGTAATGTTCAAATCTTAACTCTGGCTTGCCCAAGGAAAGACAATCCAGACTGCTATTTAAGAAATTCAAGATAGAAAGACAGTGCCTTGCTAGCTGCAGATGATGATAGGTGCAGTCTATTACATCTAAAGAAGACTTGAAAGAATTGCTTTATTATCTACTCTAAAGCATCTGAAATGAGATTCAACTCAGGGCTCATATAGACATTATAATGCTTCTGTATTTGCATCAAGTTTCTCAAGGTGGAAATAGACTTAAAGGTCGCGAACTATGCAATGTACAGCTAAGCACACATTTTTGGGGCCAGAGAGGAGTTTATTTCAAACATCCCAGTGGGGTTGTCTATTTTGAATTGATTCCAGTCATATTTTAATTTTAGTCGTTATGCCTGTCTTTGGGATGAGACAGAGGGAGTAGACAGGCAAGCAAGCAAGCGAGCTACAGATCAGGGTTAAAGGTCCTGCTGTAGGGAAGTTTGAAGAAGCTAATGAGATCAGAGGGAAATGGGAGGTTCTTGACACTTTGACACTCCAGAATCAGGAGGGAAATAAATATTTTTAATATTTATGTTATAAAAGCTTAAAAGTTGCATAATATATAAGTGCTTAAGTGATGGAATGCTGCAATGGAAATCATTCAAAACAAAAATTGAAAGTTTTGCCACCACTATACCACCACTTCAGCAGCTGCACCATCACTCAGATCATAATTTTGGTTTAGACAATCGCCACTGCAGTGCTATAGTGCAATATATATAATGATGTGTATTTTTTATATATATATTGTAACCTGCCCTCAGTGGTGCTGCCATCAAGAGGGCAGGATATGTATGTATGTATGTATGTATGTATGTATGTATGTATGTATGTATGTAAATAAATAAATAAATAACCTCACAGTTCCTGTTGTGTTGAAGAGCCAAATTGCTTAGAAATTCAGCAATCTAAAATCCTGTGTAGTACCCTGGACCAATAATTAGTCAGACTGAACATTCTCCCATTGGACTGAACACTCTAACACAAGGATCATTGTGTAACAATAAATCAACTTTAAAAAAATGAAACTGCTCCTGATTATTTTTTCTAAGATGTAGATTATGCCATAATTGTCCATGCCTGAATCTGTCTGACTTCTGTTAAGACGAAACAAAAGAAGAATATCCAGTTTCTTGTTTATGCAAGTTGAATTGGTATGGCATTCTGTTTCCTAGAGTCCATTGCACTTTGATCAAACTCTATACCCTTTTAGGAAAGCTCACAAGATCACACTTTAGAGCCAACAAATTACAAATAGTGTGCAAAGAAGGTATGCACAGATATCCCGATCCTTCATTTTAAGCATATAAAAGCCTCCCACTAAACATTTTACATCTGGCTTTAGCTGGTGGCCCTTGCTGCTGCTGCTGCTGGCGGTGGCGGCGATGTGCTGTCAAGTAATTTTGACTTAGGTAAAGGTAAATTCGCCCTTACTTGAAAGCCATTCATATCCTGCTCTAGGGTTCAGTGCTCATTTCTGTTTATAGCCAAAGAGCCAGCGCTGTCTGCGTCTGCAGATGTTTCCATGGACATGTGGCAGGCATGCCTCAACACGGAATGCTGTTTACCTTCCCACTGAAGTGGTGCCTATTTATCTACTTGCAATTTCTTGCTTTTGAACTGCTAGGTTGGCAGGCACTGGGACAGAAATGGGAGTTCACTCATGCAGTACTCGGGAATCGAACTCTGACCTTCCAGCTATTGAGCTATTGAGCAGTTGAGTTCAGCATCTTTGCCATTTGAGCCACTGCAGTCCCTAGTTTTGACTTGTGACAACCCTTTTCAGGGTTTTCTAAGTACAGAGTACTTAGAAGTAGTTTACCAACAATATTTTACAGGGTGCTCTGAGATTGTGCAGCTCACACAAGGCTATACTGACTGGCTCTTCTCCTGAGTTACACAGTGGGGAATCAAAATTTCAGTCTCTGGTCCCAACTCATTGAGCTATCCCTCAAGGATGTAATAAAAACAAAACCAACCAAGTAAGTTTGTAGATAGCGGAGATTATCATCCTAGAAATCATCCTAGAAATCATTTCTGGACCACCACCACCCCTCTTTTTGAACTTTTGGCTGGGTCCACATGTTTGCTGACTGTTTAGCTGCTGATACCATTCAGTTAATTTTTTCCAAATTTCCCATAACCTTGAGAACTGGTTACAACATAGAGGGAGTAGACATTGTTCCTTTTTTCCTGCCTCCCCCCACACACATTCTACAATAACCAGTAGCACTCAAAATGGCCCTATACCCTAATATGCAGAAACAAAGTAACACAGCATCCCTTGTCTTAAAATTCGCTATAGCCAAGTTCTTGTGCTGATTTGGGTAATTATTACATGTGATTCGAACACTTTGAGTCTAATCTATTAAGGAGAATGTCTTTCTCCCTGCCTGACAAGATTTCCAAGATGTTTCCAGGTTGAGAAGAGTTTGTTCCAGTACTGCACAACTGGTTGAATCAAAGAAATCAGCAATAATATTTTCCAAAAGCTAAAAAAAGTCTTGGAAATTTTAAATCAGAGTTTGAGAACATGTTTGGACTATAATCCCCTCTCCCAGGCAGAATGGCTATTTCCATTAAAATGTACTCCCTTATTCACTCAATTTTCTTGTAGGAGGCATGCTTAAAAGGGACTCAACGTAGGAATCTTTCTTCACTTCCATAGATAAAATTGGGAAGCAATGACCAAAGAAAGAATATGCCTTCTCTGTCATATGCCTTCTCTGTAGCCATGATGAATAACTTTGACACTCCAGGTGTTCTTGGACTTCAGTTACCAGAAGCCCAAGTCAGCACTCCTGCTGATCAGGGCTTCTGGGAATTGAAGTCCATCCAAGAACAACTGGAGTGGTAAGGTTCACCACCACTGGCCTATAGGCATTCTCCTTTGCCTAGTCTTCTCTATAACCCTCCTGTGATATAGTGGTTAGAGCATGGGACTCTAATTTGGGTGACCTATTCAACCATATAACTGATAATGGTGAGATCTCTTGGCCCTGTTGTCGTGAGAAAGTATTTTTCATTGCCAATTCTCATACGGTTGTTCTGAGAAAACAATGGAGAAGATAAAAGCCATGTTTGACAATTTGAGCTCATTGGAGGAAAGATGGTATATTAATGGAATTAATACTAATAACCCTTGTTAGCCACGATGTAAAAAGCAAGCAACCATGGTTGCTACTATTTCTCCTTTCCACACCCAAATTAGAAACCCACTCCAGACAATGACTGCCAATCATGGCTTTAGAGGTAACAACCTTGAATAATAATCATATAGCCTAATCAAACAATATGGGGATGTTGTTTCAACAAACTCCAGGAACAAGAAACTGGTTCGTGAGAGGATAACAAGCCTGCTGAGCTGCGATTTGACAGTGACATCTGAAATGAACCACATACATGCTTAGGATTAATTGATACCCCTTTGGGCTAAACCATGTGATTTGTAGACTAATGTAAGTTCTAGCAGTTCCCTTTTTAAAAATTAAACACTACTTACGGATCTTTTTTATGTACCACTCTCAACTTCAACGGTCTGTCCTTTAAATATTTATGGTCCCAACACACCCTTTAGGCACGAGAAACACTGCAGCTACTCAGATGTTGCCTGGCCAGTGACGATCACCCCCTGTACTATAGTGCAATGTCTAGAAGACCGCTGTTTCCTCATTTTTTGCCAGTGGATTATACTGAAAGCATGTGGATACATACAATAACAATAATTTCACTTGGCCATCTATAAGGAAACTTGCTTGGACATCTATCTGGGGAGGATCACGTCCACTAGGGGATCATATCATTAGGAGGGGATGTTGTCTATATAGAGAAAATCTCAGGTTTAATTCGTAGCACCTCCAGGAGGAGCAGGGAAAGACCTCTGCCTGGAACCATGATGAACCAATGGCATTCAGAGTTGACAGTACTGGGCTAGATGGATGAAGGGTTTGGCTCAGTGCAAGACATTTTCCCTATTAGCAGCTGGCAGCTTTGAGGCAATCCTTACCCTCTAAAAACCTCAGGGGGCATGAAGCTTTGCTTAGAATACTGAAAATGTGTGTGTGCACACACACAAACACACTCACAATGCATTTCCATGCAAACAAAGAACCATCTAATCACGGATATGTTTCTAAATCTTTCTCACTTCATTTTCTTCCCTCAAATAATGTAGCAGATGGATCTTAACTCCTTAGAGAGTTTACTATTAAGATTTTAAAGTGCCATTTCTCGTTGCCAATTATTTGGAAGAGATGCAATCTAGACCAGCTGATTCCAGAGATCCATCAGAAGGGAAGAACCTGAGCTCTACACAAAGGATGCTTAAAAGGACCTTCCCCAACGATTACAAACACATTATATTCCCACAACCAAGTGTTGTGCATATTTTCCCACAGCCAATGGCAGAATTCACACATTTTTTCTTCAGTATGAAATACTGCCTATATCACTACCACCTCTGCCTTTATGCTACCAAAGGATTTTCCCACTTGCATATGAATTCCAAAGCTGTGGTTCTCTTCCTGCCATTCTTCTGGGACCACCAGTGCTACCCCCTTGCATGCACTTTATAGGATGAATGAGCTTGTCTGTGAGATTGGGGGTGGGGGCACTATTTAGTTTCCAGAAGATGTCTGTCACTTAGTAGATGTGTTTCCTTTTTCTGTATCTTAATTTAGAGTTATGGAAGAGCTGGGCGAGAAGAGATTCCAAAGACCTGGCCAATGTCTTGTTCTCTCCTTTGTTCTGCCAAATACTGCTCTCTAAAATGTTGGGGACAATAATGATCTATTCAACATTTTGGGATATTTTCTGCTACAAATGCAGGCTTCCATTTTTGCCCATTTGGTAAAATTACATCCCATCAACCATCACCACTAGAATCCCCTTCCTTGGGAACCACAGCTCAATATTTGAGAAGGCTGCCTATTGTTCAAATCCAGAGCAAAATGGTGACCTTTCTTCACTGCCAATCCCTGTCCCAGAGAAATTCTGGACAAAGAAACACAGGGAGGTTTTACTTTCGAAGGGACATGTGTGTGCACGCACATGCACGCATGTGCCCACACACATGAACACACAGGTGCGCACTCACACACATAGAGAGCTGTTCTTCTCCCCACATACCACCCACCCACCCTTAATGTCAGCCTTGGATCCCACTGCTAGCTGGCCAGAGCTGAGCCTCGAAACAGATGGAGCCATGTTGAGCATGTGCAGAGTGACTTTCTCTTGCAATTTTGGAATAGTAGCCATGCTAGTCTGTGTTTCAAGCATTTACTTAGAGAGTAAACAAAACAAAAAGACAAAAAAAACATTATGGCACTTTAAAAACTAACTGCTGCATTTAAATGTGAGCTTTTGTGGATCAAGTCCACTTCCTCAGATGTAAGAGTGAGGCTTCGTGGCACCAGTTTATATACATCAGGTACAGAAGCACCCAAGGATTAGCATAACAGATAAGTATACAAATCTATGTGGATTTTCTTGCAACTGGTAATACCTGTTCTTCAGATTCGTTGTGAAGCTTCACCCTGTTGAACTGCAAATGGTGAGTAGATGGAGGCAAGACAAACATTGTGGCATGACACATTTTGCTCATGAGTTTACCCTTCAGATCTAGCATCTATTGTCTGAGTGGCCCAGACCAAGTTCTTCCAAGGGGAACTTCGCCCCCCCCCCGTCCACTTTTCTGGGTCCCAGAAGAAGCCGGTGGCTGCCTGCGTCCCCCCCCCCCCCGCACATCCAGGACGGGGCCCTCCCGGGCAGGGGGAGCTCGGCAGGCACCGGCCGGCCCGGCCCGCTCACCTGTTAAACACTTTCCGGATCCTCTGGCGCACGCTGGACGGGGCCGACGAAGCGGGGGCGGAGAGGCTGCCGCTACTGCTCCTGCCGCCGCCGCCGCCTCCCTCGGGCGGCAGGTTCTCGATGGTGGCCACGACGTGGTTGGGCTGCTGCTGCTGCTGTTGCTGCTGCTCGGGCGAGAGCATCGCGGCGGGGCTGGCCATCAGAAGCGAGCAGCAGGGCGCATCGTGCGCCGCCCGCCCTGCCGAGCGAGGAGGGTCCCGCGGAAGGGGGGCGCGCGCGGCTCCTCGGGGCTCCAGCGCCGCCCGCCTCAGCGCCGCTGCTTAGGCATGCGCGGGGGGGCCGGGGCTCTGCCCTCCGCTGCTCCGACGCTGGCGACGCCTCCCTCAGCGGCAGCAGCAGCAGCAGCAGCCAGTGTCTCCCCCCCACACACACAAGCCGGGCGGGGTCCGAGAGTGACCCCGGGGGTGACGGGCGCTCCCGCCCAGCCGCTGCCTCGCTCGCCTTTTGTCTTGCTCAGCCCAACCCAGCCGGGCGTCTCTCCCTCCCTCCCTCTCCTTCCCCTCAGGTGCAGCCCTGGCGCCCAGCTGGCCGCCCAAGCCTGGCCAAGGGGCGGCTGCTGCTGCCTCTGCGCGCAAGCCAGCCAGCCAGTCCACGCGGGGAGGAAAGAGGCAGCGCCGAGCGGGGGCGCTCTCCGCTCCCCCCCCCTCCACTCCGCCCTCCTGGCTCCCCCCCTCCCCGCCTTTAACAATTGCGCCCACCAGAGGGAGCGCGTGCGAGGCTTTCTCTCCCCCCCGCCTTCGGCTCACCCCCCCCTACAGGGTACTGCGGTGGCTCAGGGGTTAAGAAGCTCGCCTAGTTAGCGGCAAGCCGGCAGCTCAGGAGCCGGGTACTGCACGGCGGAGTGAGCTCCCGTCTCAGTCCCAGCGCCTGCCAACCTAGCAAGACATTGCAAGCAGATAGCAGCACCACGGCGGCTTAGTGGTTAAGACGCTGAGCTTGGAAACTGGATGGTCTGGGTTCGATGCGGTACCCGAGTGCTGCACAACGGATCTTGGGGACAGGAAAGGAGCCTCACTCGGGCGTCTCCTGAGCAGAGTTACTCCAGCGAAAATCTCTGACACGAAATTTATTTCTTTATTTTGTTGCTCAGTCGCACAGTCGATTCCGACCCTCTGCGACCCCATGGACCACTGTCCGCCAGGCACTTCTGTCCTCCACCCTCCTCCTCAACTCGCTCAGCTCTGTGCCCATTGTGTCTACAATGCATCTAGACATCTCATTTTTGGCCGCCCCCTTCTTCTTTTGCCCTCCACCCTTCCCAGCATCAAGGCTTTCTCAAGCGAATCCTCTCTTCTCATTTGATGTCCAAAGTACTTTAGCTTCATCTTTACTATTTGACCTTCTAGGGAGCAGTCAGGGTTGATTTCTTCTAAGATTGACCTATTTGTTCTCCTCGCTGTCCAGGGGACTCTCAAAACTCTCCTCCAACACCACATCTCAAAGGCGTCTATTCTTCTGCGCTCAGCTTTCCTAATGGTCCAGCTCTCACAACCATACATTGCCACCAGGAATACCATTGCTTTGACTATACGAATCTTTGTTTTCAATGTGATGTCTCTACTTTTCACTATGTTCCCCAGGTTTCTCATAGCTTCCCTCCCAAGAAACATACATTGCCACAGGGAATACCATTGCTTTGACTATGCGAATTTTTGTTTGCAATGTGATGTCTCTACTTTATTGCAAGTAGATAAATACGGACCACTGCGTTGGTGAAAAGATCTTGGGGGATAGGAAAGGAGCCTCATTCGGTGCCCTGAGTGGAGTTCCTCTCCAGCAAAAATCCTTTCAACCCAGAAAGCACCTTTGTGTGCTTCTGACACGATTTTTTTTTTAAAAAAACCCATCCACAGACCTTCTCAGCCACCCCCACCCCTCCCCTCGCTCTGAATTGTCTGCCGGGAATTGTAGTTCCCGCTTGTTCTTCAGGTGTTTCCCCTCCTGGGGCGCCCCAGACGGCTTTCAGAACCACCCAGCCTTGGACAGCGACGGCGGGGCGGTCGCTGAGAGCTTAGGGCAAAATAATAATAATATACTGTATAAATAAACACACACAGACACACCTCCCTTCTCTCGCTGGCTGTCTCCAAATATCACACGTTATGGGACCACCCGAGAGGCGTAAATTGAAGCACCCGGGATGCAACCAGGGAGCCGCGCTTGAAATAGCTCCTGGCTGTTCGACGTGGACGCCTACGCAGAGCAGCGCTCCTCAAAAGGCCAGGAAGGGCGACTCTGAACCAAGCGCGGGGGCGGCAAGGCGAGAGAAAGGCAGGGGGGAATAAAAACAAAAGCCCCGGCAATGGAGAGGTAAAGGTAAAGGTTTCCCTTGCTCGAAAGCCAGTCGTATCCGACTCTAGGGGTCAGTGCTCATCTCTGTTTCTAAGCCGAAGAGCCAGCGCTATCTGCTTCTGCAGACGTTTCCGTGGTCATGTGGCAGACATGACTAGACACCGGAGTGCATGGAACGCTGTTACCTTCCCACCGAAGTGGTCCCTGTTTATCTACTTGCAATTTCTTGCTTTCGAGCTGCTAGGTCGGAGAAGAGGCAACGATTAAACGAGAGAGGATTTCATCCACGTCTGGCGCAAGATAATTTACTGCCCATGGTGCCTCGCCCAAATTGGTGCACAGTACTAAATGCTAGCCATTATTTTGGCTGATGAGGTAGAACCGTGATGGCGAAGTTTGGCACTCCAGATGTTCTTGGATTTCAATTCCCAGAAGCCCAAGCACCCTGTGAATCCACACGAATGGGTTTACTGCGATTCATCTGGCCCGAAGTAAAACACACCCGCACCACTTCCTTCCTTCCTTCCTTCCATTATTTGTTTGTTAATTTCTTCATTTCAATTTAAATACTTCCCCATACTACAATCACTTTCTGGGCAGTTCAGAACATAATCATGCAATCACAGTCAATAACAACACAATGCAATATACAAACACATATTATAAAAACAATTAAAAAATAAAATCCCAGAACTAGCTAAACCTGTCTTTAGATATATAAACAAATGTAAAACAACACTGAACATCTCACATAACACATTAATAGGGGGAAAAGCTTTGAAGAATTCTGTTTTGACTAACATATTAAAAACTGAGCGGAAAGGCACCTGGTGAACATCTGTTGGTAGTTTGTTCCCTAGGTAAAGGGCAACAACTGAAAAAGCTCAGTTCCTGGTATTCTATCTCTTAGCTTCCCTAGATGTAACTGTTTTTAACATCATGGACTGTGAAGAAAGGTTGGATGGATCCTTGGTCTTTTGTCCTCTGCATGAAGCCAGTATTTTACAGTAGGAGATAAAACAGCTTCATTTAAACTGACTAGTGTTTTAAAGGCAAAGGGAAAAACTCTGAGACACATTAAGACTCTACTCCTTATTTAAGTTTGGAGAAACAGAAAAGAAACAAAGGAGAAAGGGATTTAACATTGCTAGGCTTATACAATCTATTCTCCTCTGCCCTGCTCTCAAGAGAAAGAAAGCAGAAATTAGTTAAGACAGAAAACAATTAAAAACTTTCTTATTCAAGGAAGCCTTTCAGAATGTTATCCCTTTAGCAATAAATTAACCAGTCAGTTGATCCTCTGTGCCCTCAGATGCCAGTTATTTTAGTTTAGGATATATATATACTGTATTTGATTGGTTTATTTTTAATTTGTTGTGTAGTTTATTATGTTATTTAGATATTTGAATGTACACCATCCAGAGTCGGGAATTTCCCAAATGGGTGGTATAAAAATGCAATAAATAAATAAATAAATAAATAAATATTAAAGCTGACCTGTGACAGTAAGATTAAATTTTTAAAAAGGACCATTCTGGAGACAAGAAAAAGAAAAGGAAATTCGATTTTATGATAGCAAAAAAGTGTAAGATATACCTCTAGCTCCATAATTGCCCTTTTTTATTGTGGTCCTTACAGAAGAAATGAGTGGGTTTACATATTATATTTATCCTACAATAATTGCATCTGCCCCTTGACCACCTGACCATATGAAGCTAGCACCATCATTAGATCATATATCCTACTTCTTTCTTCGTATGCAATAACTCAAGAAATGAAACTGCATTTAACACAAACCTGGTTTTTAAAGGGGAATAGGGTGTGGACAACCAAAGCAAGCCTAGTGGAAGAAGCACTGTGGAGCAGGAAATACACTTTCTGATGGGTTCCAGGGAATGAAGTTTATCTTTTGCATGGAATTTGCCCTCTCCTGGATTTGATGCTATTGCTGAATACAGCCAACCATACTTACAATGCTAATGGTGCTCTAGCATCTGGGGAGAGAAGCGAATAAATGGTTTGGCTTCTGTCAGAAGAAAAGTGACAGTTAATATTTTCCTAAGATCTGGGGAAACCTTTATGATCTGTGGCTCCCTTCTTGGAATCCCCACAATGCAGGGATCCATGCTCTCTTGTCATCCTCTCACAGGGGTCCATAGACAGTAGAAAACCAACTCCCTTTCTTCTCTCAGGATAGTCAAGGGTCTACCCCCACCAACCAATCATTTTGTGTGCTCCTATCAGAGCATCCATTTTGTACAACCCACAAGAATGATCATTTTGTATGATTCCAACAGAGCAGCCCTTTAATGCCTGTCTGTGAACAGATACCTTGTAAAGACCAGAGAGAGGTCATATGGGGCATCACACAGGTGTGTAAAATAACATGTAAAATTTGGCTTTCTGCATTTTGCTCCATTTGAAGAATCTTCTCGGTGTTCTAATGAAAACAAAGTACCATAAATCCCCTACAAAACTGACATTTACTCTGTGGAATTAAGTCTGGCCCAGGCCTGCAAAGAATTTCCTCTATTTTGAATGTAACTTGTCCAAGCTTTGGACCATGGCCGAACATTTTGCTCAAGGTACTGTTGGTTGATAGGGCCATGGTACCTTAGTGGTTAAGACACTGAACTTGATGACTGGAAGGTCAGCAGGTCAGCAATTCAAGACCCAAATGCTGAGCGGCAGAATGAACTCCCATTGTCTGTCCCAGCTCCTGCCAACCTAGCAGTTCGAAAGCAAGACACTGCAAGTAGATAAATAGGTACAGCATTAGCAGGAGAGGCAACAGTGTTCTGTGTGCTCTGGTGCGTCGAATCATGCCTGTCACATGGCCAAGGAAACATACGCAGAAGCCAGACAGCACTGGCTGTTTGGCTGTAAACGTAGATGAGCAAGGGAGACCTTTATCTTTACTGCAGGTTGACCTGCTTATTTCCAGTAGCAGTGAAATTGTACATAAAGGAAAAAGAACAGTTGGGATTCATCTCAGACTAAATACTGGACCATCCCAGTACACATATTCATCCTGCCCTCCAAAGGAAAGAGTCTTTTAAGTGCTGACATGGAATTATTGCTCAATTGTTCCATGTCTGTAACACTCAATGTGAATACAAATACATTAGGAGCTGATATAGTAGATCCTACAAGCTGCTTTGGGCAGCTCAAGATGGACACCCATGTAGCAAGGAAAGTATATTGTCTGACTTGGCGTAGGGTCACCTTTGGCTCACTAAGCATTGCAGTAGCTTGAACTGATTGTTCTTTTATTTATGCATACACACACTAGCAGCTACTGGTACGGGAGTGTACCTAAGAGGATCTTGTGCTCCAAAAACGCATTAGGCTGGTTGCAACTATATGCCAGAAGATCATACAGTTGACTGCTAACATCAACTGGTGATAATGTAGTAATGGAAACTATCAGCAGCAGCTTTAGAAGTCTATAATGATTGTCATTTTAATAACAGAGACAAAAATGAACCTATTTAATGCTTGAAAAGATATAACAGAACAAAAGAGTGTGGTTTGAGCATCCCCACACATACACACCTTTGGCTGAAACAGAAATAATACAATGTCATTTACTTTCCAGGCATTTGCAGTAACATTAGGGGATAGACTGCAGAATTATTTGCATTAGGCTTAGCCCTGTAAATGTTACCATGATTTTTTAAAATGCTAATCTGATAGTTCATCTCTCTCGTTCCTTCGAAAACATATTTCTTTTGCAATTATTATCCTTCTGGGCTAAACCTAACCCCTGTGTTTTGGATCAAACTGCATTTCTGAGTAGAGTTCAAGGTCGGCTGTGGTATAGTAGTCTAATTTGGACATAACCAGACATGGCACGTTTGCCATAAATAGCTCAAAGCTTTACAAATGAGCCTACCGTGACATGGTTGAACTATGTCACTGTCTCTGTCATTTAGAGGAGACCATTCTACAAACTTAGAAGACTTTTCCTTTCTCCTACTTCCTTAAATGTTTTCTAATTATTTAACTAGAATAAACAAGCAATGCTGAGTAGTACAGCTACTTCGAATAGCTTCATTCTGTAAAAAGTGTAGTTTAAAAATTCATACTATTGTCTCCATTAGTGGCATTCAAGATAAAGCTAGACAAATGTAGAACAGGATTTGTTCAGTGTTTTATCTTGATGCCCAGGGTAATTTTGATGATACCAGGAGTGATTTCCCTCCTCTACATTGCTGTATATCTCTCCTCCAAGTATATTCTAGTACACCAGAAAGGACACATTGAATGAGTACACACATGAGAAATGAGTTACACTTTCTAGTTTCACAACTTAAATCAGCAGGGGCATAGTCCTTCTGCAGAGTTTCTCCTCACATGGGAGAAAACCCACAGTGCATTACAGTTCTTAGTTTTTGTTCCTTGCGGTGCCATTAGGTAAAGGTCGCCTTTGCTTGAAAGCCAGTCATATCCAATTCTAGTTTGCTTGAGGTAGTATTGAAGACACTCAACATTTCATCCGATGGATGATCCTGTCAGCCTTATCCTTGCCAGCTGTAGTGTATTAATTATGTATTTAGGTATGAGCAACTATCATGCCGTGAACCTGCTCCACACCTGCAGTTCCTTCCACTTGCTCTGACTGATAGCAATAATCTACTGCATGTTGAACCTCGCTAAAGCATGCTGCCTTGTGCAGATTCTCATTCCGTGGGCTCTGGCTGCTTTTGTCAATGGCCAGTAACACTGATTTGAACAGTGTATGCAGAATTAACACATTCTCACCCATGTGAGTGTAATCCTGAAGCCATGGAGGCTAGAATCTTTGCACCAAAGGATAGTTTAGTTTTGTTGACTTCAGTGGACCTATACTGGCTTGTGCCATATCTGATTCTGAATATTGGTGATCATCATGGTGATGAGCCATGAAGATTATCCTGTGAGCAAAGGCCTTCCATCTGCCTTCCACATTGCAGCATGACACCCCTACCACTGATCCAATTCCACAAGTCACTTTCTAGGCCTGAGCCCTTTTGGCACACAAAGTCCTCATCAGCCCCAGGCCAGTATTGATGAAGCTGCTGCCCTCCATTAAGATGGATTCAAATGGCATTTAATCAGTGGTGGACATCACCAGGTTCGCACCAGTTAGCCAGAACCAGTAGCAGAGATTCTGGCTGGCCCTGTCCATCCAAGTTTTGAAATAAAGTAGTCCTAATTCAGGTGCAATGCAGGGCTTTCCCCCTGGCCCTGCATTTATTACCACACCCACAGTGTGGTAGTAAAATGTTTTGGAGCCCACCACTGGATTTAATCCACTTGGGGCCATTACCCTTCCCTGTGGACTCTGCCACCCAAGGTCATTAGTCCTCAGGTTGTCAGGTTAGCTAATGCCTGATGATCAGCTTTGAGTCCCTATCAGTATCATCTACTCTATTACCATAACAGGATAACCTGGCCAGACTTAAGCAGTGGATTTAACTGCCAACAAACCTGCAGCAATTAGCAGATGTCTCCATGCCATAAAAAGGTTTGCTCACTGAGTTCTGCTTAGCAACAGCTGTTAAAAACACAAGAGCAGGCCTAAGTAGATTTAGATTTTGTTTGGTTCCTTTGGTCAATTGGCAACCCTAAGCAAAGCCATAGGTTAGTTACATCAACTGCCAAATCCTAAACATTTTCAGCAAGAGAATATTTCCTGTGGAATCTAACTAGACTTTTTTCCCCCTAAGAGAATATGTTTAAGCTTAATTTTGCCTCGGTTTGCTCAGACTACCAAGGTTTATCTGTTCTCAAGTAAGTACAGTACTGAAAAGGTTCTGGGCAGCACTGTTCTAAGGATGTCTACTCAAACGTAGGTCTTATTCCCATGTACCCTCAGGTAAGTAAAAAAAGATTGTAGTTTTAAATTCATTGCCTTCAGTCCAAAGCCTTTGATGCACTTCTCCATTGAAATTAATGTGTTGTCACTTAGCTAGTAGTGGAACCGATCTGTCCAGGTGGCTACATTGGGATGTAAATAGAACTAAATTCATTTTGATTGAGGCTGCTGAATTGGTTTTTTTAAAAAATAAGAAAACTATATGAAGAACCCTAGACTTTGATCTTAAATCTGTCTCTGTACAGATTTGTCTGGCAAGTACAATTTTTTTCAGACCAAGTCATTTTAAAAAAAAGTATTGAAGTTCCAAGTAACCAAGAGGCAAAAAAAATGCATCATGTACACTCACTCAAATTTGCAGGTTCAATAGACATTGATAAACACCAGGGAGGAAAGGACAAGTTTTTCCATGGTGCACAATGGATATCAAAATAGGTGCCAAGTAGGTGTGCCTGAGGAAATTACTCCAAATAGAAGCTGCAACTACTAATAAGAACTTCTCACTGCTCACCTGACTTCAAAAGGACAGACTCAAGTGGCTTTCCAGCATTGATTTGTATGTGATATAGAAACAAATTGGAGGGTTTTTTTCCCAAGAAATCTTAAATGCTAAGGAGACCAAGCAAGGCTTTAAAGGTAAAAACAAACCATTTGTTGTGGTCAGAAATGGCCCAGTAATCAGAAAAAGTTTCAACAAGACAATACAGTTGTATTTAAAACCTAAGGGCTTTGCAGCTGAATTTAGATTTGAAACCTTGGCATTAAATGCACATGGATTTTGCTGTTGTTGAAAGGAGTCACTCATAGGAGTCCTTCCTCTTAGAATGAAACACTACAGGAGAAGAAACTGGAGATGATTACTGTATATGCCGGCATAGAAGACGACTGGGCGTATAAGACGACCCCCCCCCCAACATTTCCACTCAAAATATAGAGTTTGTTATATACTCGCCATATAAGACAACCCCCTCTTCCGCACACCTTCCACACACCAAATAAAACATAAAAGAACATCAGATTTGATTTCAACATCTCCCTGTGGCCAGCACTAGTGTGCATGTGCGAGCTCTGCATTGACAAAGGGCGGGGTGGAGCACTGCTGCTTCCCGCCGAGCAGAACGGGCTGGTCACGCTGAAAAGTCTGGCACCCCTGTCTCACTGTTGATGCTCGCCGCAGCCACGCTGGATACCGGGCGATACTGGATGGTATATAGAATGAGGTGGGTGGGCATCGGGAGGCACTATAGGCACCAGGCGGGCATTGGGAGGCCACTATGGGCACCGGGCGAGCATTGGGAGGCCACTATGGGCAGCTATGTCTATCCCAACTGAAGTGCACCCGGAGTATAAGATGACTCCCCCACTTGGAGGCATGTTTTTCAGGGGGGGAAAGTCTTATACGCCAGCATATACAATACTTGTGTATGCCAGAGGTCATACATGGCCAATTTGACAGTGGGAAATGGGGACAATGTGTGGCCCGAACAAGTGGGTGACAGAACTTGCCCTTGTGCCTTGGAGAGGAAGGACCATAACAAATTGTCTTCACACACACACACTCTCCCCCTTCTTCTTCTTCTTCTAAATACTGATCTTTAGGCAATGAAAAATTTCTTATTGCAAACAACAGAATTGTGCCCTTTCCACCTTATTTGTGGGTCCAGACAGTCCTCTGTTTTCCAGTGTGGTATATATCTTTCTACTTTCCTCGTTAATGTCATGTTTGGTCATAAAGCTAGCTTTGATTCCCCGCTCTCCCATTACCTTATAGTTTAATAACTTTTAGCAAGCTGGGGATTCAGCTGGTGCAAACAATGTCTCTCTTTTTTTTATCATGCTGATGGATATTAGTGCAGGAGCTAGTTCAGTGATGCAGCTTGCTTAAAAGCCAAAAAGATTGGCCTAACCTCATGCCTTGAAGGAAATCATTTACATTCATATGATGTTCATTAAAATTGGGAGATATGGGATGCTTTGGCTGATTTAATCTAATTGCAGAGATCTGGTGTAATATTATCAATTTGCTTGACACTTCCTCTTATGTTGATAAAGTAAATTATTCTTCACAGCATATGGCTGAGTTATATCAGACAAAGTCTAACAATGGCACTAGAATGTTCCAATTATGCTTTCTTTAGATCAGACTCATTCTCAGAGTGGAAGAATTGTAGAATCACAGGCTGAGCCCCTCTTGTACTTAGCATGAGAACATTAAATTTGAGCCAGACATCCTATAGAGTGAAGTCAGAAAAGCCCTAAAAAGCACTGCAAACAACAAAGCCAGTGGAGATTATGGTATTCCAGCTGAAATTTTCAAAGCCCTAAAAGATGATGGAATCAAATTATTGCATTCTATATGCCAGCAGATTTGGAAAACAAAACGATGACCACAGGATTAGAAAAGATCAGTATATGTTCCAATCCCAAAAAGGGTAATGCCAAAGAATGTTCACACCTAATCATTTCCCTGGATTGAGAACCTGTCCAGATGCTGTTTGTCTATGACCTTCTTCATCCTGCAACACAGATTATACTGATGGGATGGGGTGGGCTAATTAAATTTACAGTTAACTACTTCAAAAAAGCCACACATTCCTCAGTCCTGCCTTTAACAATGACCATATGGCCATGGTGGCTGCGGTTGATCAGAGCCATAATCCTACCTACCTGAAGGACAGCCATTTAATAGCTTGTGCTCAGTTCCACATTACAAGCTGGTGCTTGTTGGATTGTTTGTGCTTCCTATGAACCAGCTAAGTTCTGCCCAGTTCTCATGATGTTGGTGTTCTTCCATTTCTTCTCATTGAATTTCCCTCCATGTAATGACATGCTTGGGGTATGACTTTTTCTCAAGCAAGCAGTCTCACTAATGCCTTTGCTTTGCAAAGTGTTGTTTTGCCACTGGTAAAATTAGCCAGTCCCGCCTCACATTTGAACAAACCAGCACATAATGATATTTTGTGAAACACCTCATGGTTTGTGGATAAAACATTCCATTTAGGCACTCAGCATCGTTATACTAATGTCTGAAGTACTCTTAAAATCTCAGATAAATGGCTGAGAATGTTTTATCCAGGCATGTGTGCAAATGTATTCAACTGTAATTCAGCACTTGGCCACCCCACCCCTCTTTTCTTGTTGTTTTCTATGCTGTTACAAAAAGGGGACAAAACAGAATCAAATTAAATAAGATGCTCCTAGTAAAAGGGAAAACATTTCAGAAACAAACTAAAAAGGTTTACATTTGAAAACAAACAGGAGAGTGCTTTATGAAATGACTGACTTAGTATGTATGATGCAGCGACTATTTTAGAAATCAATTGAAAGTCTGAATATATTTATTAAGCTTATTGCTTTACTTAAATCAAAAACGCATTTCTGGGCAACCCTGTTGTTGATATCTATAGGAAGCCATATGTACGCTGTTACTTCCCATCACTGAGTGTAAATAATGTTTTGTTGTAAAATTATTTATTTGTTGTCTTTATTTGCAGGTGTTCCAAAATTGACCCAAGATAATTTACAAATTATTATGTAAAATATTGTTCAAGAAACAATCTTCTAAACCAGGGGTGCCCAAACTATGGCCCGGGGCCCAGATGTGGCCCCTGAGACCAATTCATCCGGCCCGTGAAGCCTTCATTGCTCCTGGAAACAGAAGTAAAATGCACCCGTATGGACGCATTTTACTTCCGCTTCCAGGAGCAGTGAGGGCTTCACAGGCTGGATGAATTGGCCACAGGGGACGCATCTGGCCCCTGGGCCTTAATGACTGGCTCCCTGAACCATGTGATCGGCCCGTGGCCTGAAATGTTCCTTCCCTATTTATCTTCTTGCAATTTCTTGCTTTCGAACTGCTAGATTGGCAGGAGCTGGGACAAAGACAGGAGCTCATTCCATCCTGCAGTACTCAGGAATTGAACTGCTGACCTTCTGCCTCCCAGTCAGCATCTTAGGCATTTGAGCCACTGCAGTCATACTTCTTTGGATAATGGAAATTAGTTATGAACCCTTGACAAGTCTCCAATATAGAGTAAGAGTACAAGCAAACGCATACAAGAACACCAGATCTTTCAGATATATTGACCCCAAACTACTTGGACTTCTACTTGGAAACAGATTGAAAAGCAGTGCAGTTAACACAGGATTGGCATAACCATAATGATGTAGCATTCCAGAAATCAATCTGGACACTGTAAGTTTGAACCAGCTCCTGGTAGGTGTACATAGATATTGTTGTGGCAATATAAACCTGTTGTTATTAAAGCATGGGCCACTGTGGCAGGATCTGTCTTCCCTAGACAAGGTGCAAGAAGTGCACTAGCCAAACCTCGTCAAAAGCCTCCTTGATATTCTGGTAACTATGTTTGGTTCAGAAACACTTCCCAGTTGTGAACCTGATTTCTTAGAGAAAGATATGATCCCTATCTAGGACTGACTATATTCAAAATTCCACTCAGGTTATCTACTGATCCATATTATTTGTTTATTCTCCAGAGCAGGGGTGGTCAACCTTGGTGTGCTGATCAGGGCTTCTGGTAATTGAAGTCAAAGAACACAAAGTTGGACACCCGTGCTCTAGAGTCTAGACCAGTGATGGCCAACCTCGGCACTCCAAGTGTTCTTGGACTTCAATTCCCAGAAGCCCAACTCAACACACCTGCTGATCAGGGCTTCTGGGAATATAGGTTCAAGAACATCTGGAGTGCCAAGGTTGGCCATCACTGATCTAGACTGAACCTCAGACTGTACCTCCTGGGAGAAAAGCCAGCATTTGCAGCCTTGGGTAAGCTGCACAATTCCGGGGCACTCCATAAAGCTGGGAATGGTGAAACACTTTTGAATATTCTTTGCCTAGAAAACCATGAAAATGATAGCAAAAACCAGAATTGACTAGATCACACAATATTGTTGCTGTTTCTGTTTTGATAATTGTATGTTTGCATTTTCAAAACTGTCCTTCCCAAAATTGTCTTCTACAAATGTCTTCCCCACCAGGTTTCTATTTCTCTACATGTTTTCCTAAACGAGCTAAATGAGTAGAGCAGCCAACAAACAATGTGTTTTTTTTAAAACACCTTCTTGGTTTATACTGCTGTCCCATTTGTCAAGTAGCTCTGATTGTTCTTAAACCTGTTAGTGCGACCCTCTAATAGGGCAGACCATCCAAAAGGATAGAGGACTCTCTTCTGTCACAGAGGACATCTGTCTCCCCAACATGTGATGTGCAATTACATTTAAAAAAAATAAGTAAAGTAAATGTCTGTGTAAGCCTTTCGTAAAAACTGAACAGAGCACATCAGCGGAAAAAGCCACTCTTACACTCTCAGGCAGAGTCTGACATTTACTTGTTTATTCTGAAATGCAAATAGAGCAACCATATGCAGAATTTTTGCGGTGTTCAGTGTCTGATTAGTGATCATGCTGATAGGCTACATTTCTGAAACATCGTTGCTAAGCAATACAACTTCAGGCATGTAATGAGGTTTCCAGCGGCTACTTGAAAATGAAGGAAATTATCTTAGCTTCGCAGGTTTTTTGATCATCAGCTGCATTATAAGGCTTGTATGATAAATGGGTTTTTAGTTTACACATGCACAGACACACCTCCCCTGCCAGATCCTTTTTTTGCTGTTCAGCAGCTTTTTATAGACTGCAATGATGTCTGAAGATAATCCTTATTTTTGAAGATGATTGTGTTTTTAAAGTAATTAAGGTCAATTAATTTTTTTCCTTATACAGTATATAAAAACTACCTTCATCAACTCCAGACCAAACTAAATGAGATCCCAAAGAAGCTCAGGAGAAAAAATATAGATGTTTGAACTGACGTCCAAGACATTGCAAGTAGATAAATAGGTACCACTTAGGTGGGAAGGTAAACAGTGTTCCATGTGTTCCAGTGTTTAGTCATGCCTGCCACATGACCACAGAAATATCTACAGATCCAGACAGCACTGGCTTTTTCTGTAAACGGAGATGAGCACCGAACCCTAGAGCCGGATACAACAAACAAGGGCGACCTCTACTAAACTTACAGATATCCTGCATTCTCAGCTGTTTTGGACACATATTGGTGCAAGCCACATTTTGGTATCCCCACATGGGAGTTATTGCAACAGGGCATTGTACCACAGCTTGTACTTTTTTGAGCCTCTGTCACTGTTTTCCAGTGCTCTGCTTTAACCTGATTCCAAGCAAGGTGTTTACTTTGGACAGGTTGAAGTAGAGACTTCTGCACTGTAACATCCTTTCCGCTGAGCCTGGTGTAAGCATCCACCTGACAGCTGGTCGAAAATTGATAATGGTTTTTCAGGGAAAATAAAATATTTCTTCTATACAATTATCATTGCTTTGTCTCACTTCGGCAAAAAGGATAAAAATTCCTATTTCTGTATATTGCAGATCAAACTCAGTGAGTGTACAGGAAAAAATTATTTTATCTCCTCTGACCATCCACAGAAGATCAGGGGAAATGATCCGTTTCCAATACCCTGTACTGGCTATCAGCTACTTCAGATTACCATACATTCTCTCCTTGATCTCTGTAGTTTTACTTCCCCCTTCTAATTTTTAAAAAGCCAAATGCATTTGCTTCAGTTCAAAGCATGTGATCACTTTGAACTGGTGTAGAAAGGAAAAGCCAACTGAATCTTGGCAGTGCAGTAGTTAAACTACTGTATTGCAGCCAAAATTGTGGATGTTGTGAGTTCTATCCTTCCAAGGTAAGTAAAATGAGTACCCAGAATGTTAGGGTAACTTGTGAACTGCCCAGAGAGTGAACTAAGTGCCATGGGGCAGTATATCAGTATAATTGCCACAGTGGCTCAAGTCACTAAGATGCTGACTGGGAGGCGGAAGGTCAGCAGTTTGATTCCCGAGTACTGCAGGATGGAATGAGCTCCCGTCTCTGTCCCAGCTCCTGCCAACCTAGCAGTTTGAAAGCAAGAAATTGCAAGTAGATAAATAGGGAACACTTCGGTGGGAAGGTAACAGTGTTCCATGCACTCCGGTGTCTAGTCATGCCTGCCACATGACCATGGAAACGTCTGCAGAAGCAGACAGCGCTGGTTCTTCGGCTTAGAAACAGAGATGAGCACTGAACCCTAGAGTCAGATACGACTGGCTTTCGAGCAAGGGAAACCTTTACCTTTACCTTATTGAGCACACATAAACAGACAGAGGTGTACTTTGTCAAAGCGCTGTGCATGCACTGGTACACAAACATGTAGCACTCATACTTGGCAAAGACTCTCCATGCTCTTTTTTTTTTTAATCAGCTTCTTCTTTGGGAGCAGAGCTCCTGTCTGTGTACCTGTCTTTTGACAGCTTAAGGAGCTATGGGTAAGATAAGAGACCAAGAACTAGTCATTCTTGCAGAAAAGCCTTTTAAATGCAGTTCCTGTGATCAGTGCTACCTCCAGGTAGTGAGAGGTTTAACTACGCCACAAGGTCATTGCTGCTTTCTGCCAGTAATTTCCCCCTGAGACATGTTTTTCAATAAGAATGTTGCTCCTGCTTTTAGTGTATAATAGAAGTTGATTTGTTCTTATCAATTAACATGTCTTCATCCTTTTCTTGGTTTTTTTTTTTTTGGGGGGGGGGTTAAGTAAAGTTTTTCCTCAACATCCACGTGCATTAACTCTGATCAGTTTTTTTAATTTGTCATATCTTTTCTTGACATGTGAGTACTCAAAACCAAGAAGGAAAAAGGAGACAACCTTACGTTTAAAAGCTTATACCCAGAAGGTCTACTTTTCTGAATCCTCACATCCTACCAAACTCTGCTCAGAGGACTAACCAGCAAAACATTTGAAACTCTTGAGCACCACCTGCTGATAAACCTGTGTGAGAGCTAGCTTTCTTGCTTTCCACTACATTTTTCTGCCAGGAAACAAACAAGACAAGTCCACCCAAATGCTTAGAAGATTTTTGACGAGCTGTTACTGTTCCAGAATATTCAACAATTCAAGGCAGCTGATTGTTGACACTCACTGTCAGCCTTTGCTCTGTGTTTCGCAGGAGAAAGTTACATCATCTTGTCACTGCCATCATGGCCAGATCTTTTTTAAATTCATGCAATTAATTAATTAAATTTATATATCACAACTATTGGGCATTGACTTAGCACCCCAGACTCATAAAACTTTATTGCTGAAGAAATAACAAGGAGCTTTGTTCCCTGATATGTTGTAGTGGCAAAGACAGGAATCGTGCAGAATGAGAAGGAATTGCTACTACTACTACTACTACCACCACCACCACCACCACCACCACTACTACTACTATCACCACCACCATCTTCCTGCCTGGAGTTGAAATTTATGACTACCTCTCACTCTTAACACACTTAAAATTCAGTAGAACTGAAAGTAGCTACCCCACACCAGAAGCTAATTATTACTCGGAAATGTTTATGCAAAACTGTTTGCTGTGCTTTGGCAACTCATCACCAGTCAGGAGTGGATCTGTGACTCTTTTAACCGGATCTCACATGTTCCCTACATAGAAATACTGTATGACTCACCTTTCCCTTACCTTGTTTGTCCATTGCATTCCTCCTTTCTTCTCTCTACATATAACTCCTCCGCAAAACAGTACTTCATTCATCTAATCAATAAGACAGATTCCCATCAAAGCCAACAGGATTTCAATCTAGCCCAAAATTGTAGTCCAAAATTGTAACTTTTCTTAGCCCTGTAACAGCCTTAAGTAGCTTGAGACCCATGTATTTGATGAAATAACATATCCTACCTACATCAACATGCCCTTCTATTGAGATCATTAATGGAGCTTCTGTTTCTACTGGGGACCCCACAATTTCAAGCTGTCCTTCTGCTCTGGAAATGTTATTCCTTGGAACATATTTAGGAGGTACATGGGAGAGGGAGAGGAAAGTAAAGTTGTGCTATTTGGATGGATCCCCCTGGAGTCATATATATCACTAAACATTCCCAGAGCTTGCTGGAAGATCATCGCAATAATCTTGAATTTTAGTTCTTCTTCAGAGGAAAAAAAGGAAGATCTTCTGATGCTTCTGAATATACTCTACATTGGTTGGGATGTCTGAGCAAATAATACACAAAAAACATATCTGTGTTGAAGAAATTCACTTCCTTCCATATAGGTCTGCCTGAGTTCAATCTCTCTTCCATAAGGAAGGGGACCCTCCATAGGAGAATTCAGCGGGCTCAGGGGGTGGTGTGGTAAGAGTAAGAGCATCCCATTAGCCAAGCAAAAGCTTGCTCACACAAAGTTGGATGTACCCTTGCATTTTCTTTAGAGTGAGTGATAGAAAAATTGCACTGACATTTTTTGTCCAAGAACAATAAATAATGAAATAAATAATCAAACTGGTGATATATGGATTTCTCTTGTTATTTAAGGGGTGGTTGTTTCCTGAGATGTTAACTTCTTGTGATGGCTCAAAGTCCCACAGTCAAATGTGAAGTATGATGACAAGAGACAGATTCCTGAAGTAGAACCAGGTGAGGAAGAATTTCACAGGCATGGTTTCTCTGTGACACCTTTCTTTTAAATTCACATTCCCCTTTTCCTTAAATAAGATGGCACCTATGTGAAATATATCCTCAGGAAAGAGCTCGTGTATTCAAAACGAATCCAGATAATTTTGAAAGTATTCATACCTACACAGGAACACTGAAAGGATGTGAATCTTGGAACAGCCAGAATGTATGAATATTAAGTAGCAATTTAATTACCTTTTCAGGTTACCTGAAGCTAAGTTGTATTTTATAAACACCAGGTGGTATGCCTGTTTCTTAGGGAAGCAAATCATAATTGGATAATTGATGGCATGTGTTGCTGTTTCTGTACCATGTAATTAACTAGTTTATGTGTGAGCCTTTGTCACCCAAGTTGTAATCTACATATTATAGTAGAGATGAACTACAGTCTACGTGGAGTAGAAAAATCCTCTGGTGTCTTTTTTAATGTTTAAATTTAGGGATGAATAAAGCCATTCCCTTCGGCCAATGGCCGATTTCTTCAAAAACTAATATTGGCTACAGCTACTAGACTTCTGAAATGACATATACCGGTAATAATCACTTCCGCATGGGGTATCAGATAAACTTTTCAGTCAGACTATTCATATTTTAAATGATTTGAATGTGGCTTAGCTTTAAAGGTGAAGACATAGGATTGCTTCCTGGTTGGTTTCAATAAGATTGGGAAACACCTCATTTTGCCTGGATAAAAAGCTGCAAAAATAATTGCTGTGTAATTTGTGAAGTATTGTTAAGATGTCCTAAGCTGTTTCGATGAAGCCATAACTAGAAAGCTATACTTAGGATAGAACCACTGAGATCAGTAGGACAGCTCTAAGTATACAGTATTTATGTCTGGAGGCATTCTAGGGTATCCATTATCATGCTGTGCCCTTTACAAATTACAGATGCTGAACAAAGTCATTGTTGAGCAATTTGAACTAAGGGCAAAAATAGTCTAAATAGCCTACCATCAAAAGAAGAAAGTCATTAAGCAACAGCTGCAATTAAGTAATGCGCAAGAACTGTTGCCTCCAAGAATCTGCAAATCACCTTGTTTGTTTTTTTCTCCTCAAGGATTTTCTTTGGGATTTAAGTGTAGGATTCCTTTGAGATCTCGTTTCTAAAGCTGTAAATAGATGTTATAAAGAACTTGTTTTGAGAACAGATTGCAACAAGTTTAATGCAATTAGAAGTTAAGGATGTTGATGATGCTGATAGGTGACTGAGGTAGTCTTCTCTGATTTGCAACATCAGACTTCAAAGGAAACCCACAATTAAGTTCAGAAGGACCAATCCCCAAACAGAGCAAGGTACTTTTCACACCACTGAAAGGTGTGAAAATCACCTGTTGTGACATTCAGTTGTTTTCCCTGCTTAAAGATCTGCCAACATCTGCTTCTGGCCTTACACACTAATGTCTTCATCAGTGCCTCTTTAACATGCTTTCAAGTCTAATGCTGTAATGAAAAGTTCTTGCTCATTACTTAAATTCAAACGACTCTTAATGGTTTTCTTATTTTAATAGTGACTATTTCTGCCCTTAGTTCAAATTGCTCCACAATGGCTCGCATTGTGACTTTGTGCCAATTATTCTATATAAATTTATTATTATTATTTATTTATTTATTTATTTAGATTTATATTGCCGCCCACTCACCGAGGCGACTCAGGGCGGCTTACAGTCAAAACAGCAACAGTACAATAAAAATTATAAAATGCAACCACATAAAACAACCAAACCAGAACACTAACTCCTGTCAGGCCGTTGTTGTGGGCCCAGAGGAGGGGGCGATGTTCTCAGCCACTGCTAGGCCTTGGCATCTTCTTCCTCAGGCCGTTGTTGTGGGCCCAGAGAAGGAGGTGATGTTCTCACACTTCTCAAAAGGTGATTTGAAAAAGCAGGAGAGGAAGTCACATCTCCCATCTTCAGCTCATCTGAACAGATTTACTTTGTTTCAAGTATATGTTTAATTCCTTTCTGCCTAGCTGGGTACACAAAGCACTGAATAGATTATACATGTAAATAAACAAATGAGAGAATGCTCCATCAGGAATGTTGAAGGGAGACAGGTCTCCGACCAAAAAACCCACAGCAAACATAAAGCAAGTGACTTCAAGTAGGCTTTGGCATGTTATATTCACAAAGTGACAACCAAAGCAGCTGTTTGAGCTGTATAACCCATGAGTTAGCCCGGTGGTACAATGCAGACAGATCAATCACTACTTAAAATTTGGGCCACAGTTTTGTCCCACGTGTATCGCAGCTTTAAATCCCTTAATGACCAGAATTTGGCTACAAAGCAGCAACCTTGGAAAATGCAAAGACTTGAGCAGAACAATTATGAAGAAGCAGGAGATGCAGACATCTGAAGTGTAGGAATTAAGTGATCCAAGGTGAGCAGTGAGAGGATCTCCCAGGTGTTTTTAAGCCATTATTTATTTTAGTTTGGCCATTTCCCCTGCAGATTTTTTCTTCCATTTGCTTCATTGGGTTCCTACTGTCTGCTACCCCTCTCCTATTCTATAGGTGTGCCATGGAAATAAAAAGCTACCCACCTGCATTTTCCTTCTTCCTTGTATTTACCACAGACATACCAGCAGTGGAGCAGCAACTGGCAGAAAGGCTGTACATCCATAGGTTTAAACAGTGCTCCTTCTCCCCTCATGGAGAGAGGAGATCTATTCTTTCCTTTGACCCTGAGAGGCTCTTTCAGGGACCATACAAATGTTTTTTAATGATATAAAATATTTGTCTGTCCAAAACATTACACTGAGTCCCTGGTTTAACATGTACACAGTAGTGGGATTCAATTTTTTTACTACCTATTTTGTGGGTGTGGCCAGGGGGGAAGCCCTGTATTGTACCCGAATTAGGACTTCTGTACTGTACTTTATTTCAAAACTCGGATGGGCAAAGGGGCCAGCCAGAATTTCTGCTACCGGTTCCAGTGAACTGGTATGAACCTGCTGAATCCCACCACTGCATGTATGGCCCCGTGTCTTCCCTTTTCCACCAGTTTGGTGACACAACAAACTTGTTTTTACAGCAAAGGCTTTTAAATACCTTGAAGGAAAGTGAGCATAACACAGTAAGAGGTTGCAGGGCAGGTGGGAAATCTTAAATATCCTTAGGTAGTGACAAATAGAGCCATCCTGACCCACTCAAAGAGTTCAGAATAGGCCTGGAAGTAACCATCCATTGAAGGAAATGCATCCCATCAGCAGAATGATATATATCTGCCTTGAAGGCCCCACAACATGCACACAGAAAGCTCCACAGGCATAAGACATAAACTGGTTTCAGGTCCCAAAGTGATCTGGCCCAGCAGAATCTTCTTCACTTCCACTTTAACTCCTTTGGGTGTCAGGATGGACAAATGGAGGCTTTGGATCTGTTAAATCTCCTGCATCCCTCTTCTTCCCTAGAGGCCTGAGGATCAAACCTACTAACCAATGATGGTAAACCTTGGCACTCCAGGTGTTCTTGGACTTCAATTACCAGAAGCCCAAGTCAGCACTCTTGTTGATCAGAGCTTCTGGGAATTGAAGTTCAAGAACATCTGGAGTGCCAAGGTTCACCATCACTGTACTAACGGCACTAGCTTGGAACTCCTTTGTGCTCCTCCTTATGTTCAAATGCTGCTCTCACTACCCAGGTCACTCCACCCATAGCTCAGTAAAATCTTAAGTTTACAAGGCTTATAAGTATGTTCCCCAGCACAGTCACTTCACAGGTTGCCCAATATTGCTTCTCTTGTTGTTAGATCAAAAGCAGTTTATGGCAAATGAGGGAAGCAGCAGCTCCAGCTGACTCAAGTGCTGCTGACAACTCCCAGATCCTTAACAACTAGTTTTATTAAATGAAATAGGTAACGTTCCAACAAGAGGAGGAAAGTTCTAAGGAAACCAAAGAATTACAAAAAGTGGTACGTGAGCATCTCCAGCACACCTACTGATCAGGGCCTCTGAGAATTGAAGTCCAAGAAGAGCAGGTGCACCAAGGTTAGCCAACCCTGAGCTAGTCTGCTGAAATGTCCACCTCAACATCTAGTAAAGATGCAGCCCCCCTACTCCTGACCCATTGTGCATCGGGATATTTTTTGAACCCCCTGTTCTGTAGCTTTTTAAGAGGCCTTCTGGTCTGCTCTGTCCACAGGCTCTGGCATGATCTGTTCATTCATAGTTCTCCATTTGAAAACAACACAACCATGAAGAGAAGGGAAACACAAATGGGCACTGCATCTCCTTAAAAAAAAAACACCCCTTGGAAAAACAGATCAAAATGGGGCAGAAGAGTACAATGTACTGAGGACAGGGGTGTGCATGGAACATTTTCCACATTTCTTTTGTTTTTGGGTTCTTTGATGTGGGGTAACTCTTTTTATGTTTGTTTGTGTACCACTTCTTTTGCTTTACACAAAAGAGAAGACCTCTTTAAACTTTCCCAGTCATATTTCTTGGCATTCTAAAAACCCTAATGAAGACTTAAAAGTTACTCAAAAAAAGCAGAGGTAATACAGAATCAAATTTATTCTACAAACAAACAACCATGCATGAAAGAGGGAGGGATTAGCTAAGTAAGAAAAGACAAATGTCACAAGCTGTTCCCAACCAAAAATAGCCACCACTCTTATAACCCATGGCACACTGGCAGAGTGACAAAGTCCACCCGCTGGCCTACTCGCCCCTCAAAAGCAAACAAAACAGTCCCAAAGCATACATACCAAGACATAAACAATTAACTGAATACTAAATACATACTAAATTATCTAACAGGATTTTTTTTTAAAAAAAAGAACATTAGAGTATATCTACCTAATATTTAAAATGGGGAAAATAACAAAAAAAAATACACAAAACTCCCTTTACTTAAAAAAAAAAGGGGGGGGGAAGCAAGCAGATAAAAACAAAACAAAATAACTAAAGCTCCCCACCCCCCAAACAACCTACTATAATACAGAAAAAAGTATTCCAAATATAATTTGATGCCTCCTCTGAGTCCAGCAGGCAGTAATAGCAAGCCAGGCAGCATAAAAAATACTCCTAAAAAGGCCAATGATTTAAAAAAGAGAGAGAGAGAGAATGGGGGAGGGGAGGAAATTGGGGACAATTTGAGATGGGAAAATAAAAAAAAATCCAAGAAGTCACATTGGCACAAGCAGGTTGCTTGGCAGCAGCAAAAATGACCCAAAGAAGTCATCTCAAAATCAAGAAAGAGAAAATGCCAAAAAAGAAGAGGAGGAGAAGGAGGAAGAGGAAAGGATCCAAGATAATAATTTCATGTCAGAAATCATTCTGAGTTGAAAGGATTTTTGTGGAAGAATTTCTGCTCAGGGAATGCCCAAATGAGGCTCCTTTCATGTCCCCATGAGCTGGGACAGAGACAGGCACTCAAACCGTCGTGCAGTACCCAGGGCTCAAATTGCTGACATGCCAGCCTTCCAGCTAGCAAAGTGAGCTTCTTAACCACTGAGTCACCACAAGTCACAAGATGAAGTCACAAGAGGCAGGCAGCAATCCACAGTAGAAGGCACCAGGCATTCAGTAAGAAGTGATAATCCATCAGAAATGACTAAAAAAAAGCAAAGAGTTCTGGAGGGAACAGCAGCTATGCGGCTCAGGCAGCTACAAAACCACCACCACCGGTTTATTATTGATGTGTTTTTGTATTGTGACAGTTTGATAGTTCATTATTGTAATTGTGATATTTGGTTTCTTTGGAATGTTTCTGAAATGTTTTTGACATTATGTAATTGTAATTGTTACCATGTAATTGTGATATTTTGTTTCTTTGTTAGCCACCCAGGGTCACTCTGTGAGTGGGGCGGCATACAAGTTGAACAATTAAATTAAAATTAAATTAAATTAAAAATTAAGTCTGTTTCTGGATCTTTTACAGGTCCAGAATTCCTGCTCTGCCTCCTGCTGAATGTTCTGACTAGCTGCTGACAGCCACCCTTGCAATTCTATGGAATGAAAAAAATTCAGGACTCAGTAAAAGCTAAAATTGAAAAGAAGAGAAAGGAACGAGGACTTGTTAATAAACATGGATGCCAAAAATAGTGGGATGCAATGGACAAACATTAGAACAATATTTTAGACCTCAAACCTAACAAATATTACTCTTTCATTAACCCTTTATTGCCCCAAACCCAATGGAATGAAATACAGTGGCCCAAAATAGCAACTTCTGAGTAAGAAAATTAAATTAAATTCACGACAGAAGTCTGACTACATGAAACAAAGGCAGCAATCCACAAAGCTTCCTCAGGAACTACATAGCTGGTGCACCTACCAAGCAAGCAAGCAAGCACGCAAGCACACCTCAAAAAACAGCCTAGTCCAACAAAATTCAACAATGCCAGCCCACTGGAGGGGACTGATGCAACAAAATAAAATACACCAGACCAGGCCACAAGTGGTCAAAATTGAGGACTATTTTCCTGTGTAATAAGACCCACTATCACTGTGGACACAAGCAGTTCCAGAGGAAGCTCCTGTCATGCAACATAGAAACACATTGCTTTCACTCTGTCCTTGCTCTCACAGGACATTCAGAGGTGTTTAAATGCAGGATGTATTGGTCAACCTCATTTTTATTTATGTGTGCTTTTTACTCCGATTACTTAGTTACATGTATATCCAGCCCATCTTCCAAAGAGCTAAAGTTGGCATACAAAGTTTTCCTCCTCTACACATTATTCTCCCAACAACCCTATGAAGTAGATTACACTGAGAAAGATCGACTGAACAAAGGTTGAATGCTATGATGTGCAGGGGACTTGAACTGACCCCTTCCAAGTCCCAGTCCTATATTCAAGGTAAAGGCTGCCCTTGCTCGAAAGCGAGTCGTATCCAACTCTAGGTTTCAGTGCTCATCTCTATAGCCAAAGAACCAGTGCTGTCGGTCTGCAGACAATTCCGTGGACATGTGGCAGGCATGACTAAACACTGAAGTGCATGGAATACTGTTTACCTTTACCACTGAAGTGATACCTATTTATCAACTTGCAATTTTTTTGCTTTTGAACTTCTAGGTTGGCAGGAGCTGGGACACAGACAGGAGCTCACTCCATCGTGCAGCACTTGGCCCTTGAACTGCTGACCTGCCAACCTTCCAGTCATCAAGTTCAGCATCTTAACCACTAAGCCACCACAGTCGCTTCCTATATTCATACTTGAATTTTTTGGAATAGTAGCTGTGTTAGTCTGTGGTTCAGGCATATCAGAAAACAAAACAAAATAAAAATAAAATAAAAAACACTGTAGCACTTTAAAGACTACTATATTTTATTGTTAGTTTTCGTGGATCAAATCCACTTCTTCAGACAAAGAGTGAAACTTACAGGCATGGTTTTTATACACCAAATTCAGGGGGTCAAAGGGAGATGGGTGTGGTCAAGCAAGATGACAGACGAGCAAGCATAACAATACAGCTTCACACAGCCATTAGCAACAATAGATTATTCAGATTAGCTCTATATGACTCCCTATCAATCTCAAGGTTGCTGAGAAAGCCCTTTCTGGTCTCTGATCAACTTTTGACCTGATTGTCAGAAAAACAAACAAACAAACACTGTACTTGGTTACTTTCTGTTTTGCTAAAGAGAATTGGCAGGAAAGTTGTAATATAAAATCATATAGCAATCTGTTTATCAAATTTGATAACGTCCCAGAAACCCTTTGCTAATATTTAGTCTCCTGCGATGGGTGTCTAACAGATGGATATATTTGATTTCTGCTGTCTCCCTTTCAATCCTAGTTTTGTAATTTCTCTGTTCCAGAATTGCAAGTGACTGCAGTGGCTCAAGTCACTAAGACGCTGACTGGGAGGCAGAAGGTCAACAGTTCGATTCCCGAATACTGCAGGACGGAATGAGCTACCGTCTCTGTCCCAGCTCCTGCCAACCTAGCAGTTCGAAAGCAAGAAATTGCAAGTAGATAAATAGGAACCACTTTGGTGGGAAGGTAACAGCATTCCATGTGCTCCGGTGTCTAGTCATGCCTGCCACATGACCATGGAAACGTCTGCAGAAGCAGACAGTGCTGGCTCTTCGGCTTAGAAACAGAGATGAGCACTGACCCCTAGAGTCGGAAACGACTGGCTTTTGAGCAAGGGAAACCTTTACCTTTAGTTAGATTGAAGTGGTTCGAGACAGGTTTCTCCATGTTGCCATTCTGGATGTCTGATTTGTGTCCATTAATTCTTTTGCATAAAGATTGTCCCGTTTGTCCTACATAAAGCACAGATTGATATTTTTGGCAAGAGATGGCATAAATCACATTGGCAGCAGCACAAGTAAAACTGCCTTTAATGTTGTGTGTGGTGCCATTGGGTCCAGTAATACTGTTTCCATACTAGACCCTACTGCAAATCCAGATGTCAACTATGCCCCCAGTTGCTCTGGACTGACATTGAAGGTGAAGCCCAAGTATTTTGGCCACCAAATGAGGACTCACCAGAGAGGGCCTGATGCTGGGAAATATTGAAGGCAAAAGTAGAAAGGGCAGCAGAGGATGAGGTGGCAAGGCAGCATCATTGATGCAGTGGGCATAGATCTAGGTAGACTCTGGAGGATGGTGGATGACCGAGGAGCCTGGCATACTGTGGTTCATTGAGTTGCAAAAAGTAAGACTCGGCTGGGTGACTGAACAACAAAGTATGGCAATCCACATAGATTTGTAAAGATACAAGCACCAGATTCCCATCCTCACCATCCTCCACACACACAGCCTATGCAAATGGGCTACAAAATAGCCCATCTATCAACTCGCCACCCCATTGACTTTTATGACTGCATGACAGCGAGTGGAAGATATGAATGCAATCTCCTAGGCCATTGCACTGGCAGACAATTGCCCATTTTAATATAGATAAGTCATGGGCAAGCTGCACAGTTCCAAGGTGCCCGCAGGAAAAGGAGATAGTAAAGCATGTCTGTGTATTCTCCACCTAGGAAATCCTGGAAGGCTTGCTATAAGTCAGAACTGACTCAATGGCACACAATTAATATTAAACATAAAAGCATCCCTTCCTTTATGAGAGATGCTGCTGAAATATAGTTTAGCATTAAAAATAAAGCAACAGACTGACGGATGCCTGGAATAAACAAGTCTTTTCGATTTATTTTGTCTGTTACTTTAACACAGATGTTTATGGTAGTTTGCAGCTATTATTATATCTTATATGCAGGACTAAGGCAGGACTTATCACAAAAGAAGGCATGCTTTTATACAATTGGTTTATTGCACTTTGTGTAACTGTTCCATTAATCTACATAATTAATGGTACAGGATTAATGTTTAAAACAGGAGTTCTCAACCTTTTTTAGCTGTGCGCCAGGTCACACTCCCTCAGACAGCTTCAGGAGCCGGATGGCCATTTTGCCCTTCTTCCACCACATGGCACTTCCTGGTGTGGTGGAGGTGGGGCCACATTAAATGGTGCCACAGGCCACATCTGGCCCATTGGCCACAGGTTGAAAATCTGTGGTTTAAAAGAGAAATGGCATTCTAAAAATTTTTTCTTATTTACATAATCCATTATTTTCATAATCCATTATGTGATTCAGAATAGATACAGATGGTTATAAAAGGAGAGCCTTGTGGTATATTTTATTTAGGCATGAACCATTGGAACAGTTCTGTTCTTTAACTGTTCTGGGATTCAGAGACCAACTAAGTAAATTAGTTCCATTTGATTTAATTCTGATCAGAAGTTCAGATTCTAGCATGAAGCGGAGAGAATTTTAATGCAATCTATTTGCAAAAGGAGAAAAATCCAAAGAAGTGGCGAGTGGCTTTGATGGATTTAAAAAGAAAAATTTGTTTTTTCTCCACCTTCTGTACTTGTAAAATTGCACAGAGGTGATCAAATAGCAAAAATCCACCAGCATATGATCCAACATTTTACCAGTGAATTAGTTGGAAAAAAAGGTAAAAAAAAAAAAAGCTAATGGCTTGTAGAACCAAAACAAATCAAAAGTGCCACCAAAAGTTCTTTTACTCTGGTTTGTCAAGCTGAATAAAAATTATGAAACTGGTTTGCTATTTGTTTTTGTGCAGTTTTCGCAAGACTTTGATTCCAGTCAGTTGAGAGCCTTCAGGCTATTCTTAAACTGCATCCTAAAATAATTCCTTAGAAAAATAGCAACATAATGCATTGTTGTGTAAACAGGCCCTAATTTGGAGACTTTGACAATTTTATCAGTAAAGAAATCCCTTTTAACAGCCAGATTTGGCTGAATTAATTAGGGTAGCTATGCTAGAGATACTGTATCTCCTATATAAGCCTTTCCGTGACAGCAGAATAACCATTATTCTTTCTTTCTGAAAAGAGAAATTTCATAGATTATGTAGGTCTCCTACTTTATAAAGCTAATGCTATAATTCAGGCCTCCTTGGATGAAACAGATTGCTCAGATCTTCTAGAGAATGGGCTCAGTGCCTATGTTGAGACTGGGTGAAAAACCTATACTGAGAACTACACGTGAGAAAGGGAGTAGTCCTTTAAATTATCCTCAACATCTCAATGGCTTTTGACATCACTAACCATGTTTTTTAATTGTGTCAGAATCACACAAAGATGCTTTTCTGGGTTGAAATGATTTTTGCTGAAGGAACTCCATTCAGGTGACGCCTGAATGAGGCTCCATGTCCCCAAGCTATTTTCCCACCAAAGTGGTCCCCATCGATCTACCGTATATACTCGAGAATAAGCCAACCCAAAATAAGCCGAGGCACCAATTTTTGACCTGAAAACTCCAGAAAATAGATTGACTCAAGTATAAGCCAAGGGTGGGAAATGCAGCAGCTGCTAGTGAGTTTCAATAATAAAAATACATGAAAATATGGTAAAATTAATTAAATTGTTGGCACATCTCAATCTTGTGGATTTTGGGCCCTCATGGTCATTGACCTGAGTATAAGCTGAGTCCCCTTTTGACGTGAATTCAATTAACATCTTACGTTTTGGTAGGGTGGTCTGACTGCGTTTGGCATGTAACGAAAATTGTGTACTTTTGACGAGTTGCCACAACAAAACTACAGCACTGACGAAAATAAGAATTATGTCATATGAAAGATCGTCTCGGCGACTTTCAGGAATGCTAGGACCCAAAGTCCAGGAATGCAAAATGATGATGTCATTAAATTTGAAAGGTGCCTCAGAAAAATGACATTTTTGCTTGTCAGTGAGCCAGTGACCAAACCATGCAACCGATTGATGTGATCCAAAGTGTGTTAGAGGATAAAATAACCTTTGTTATGACACTATTAGAATTTTGGTCGGACTTCAGAAACAGTTTTTATGACGTTTACAAAAAAAAACCCTCGAATGACATCACAAAAGCGTTCAAATGAAAGGGACAAATCTGTTGGAAACTGAGCAAAACCATCCAATGTCCTCATCAGCAACTTCTATCAACCACAGAAAGTGATTTGGGTCGATTTCAGACAGATTTGTCCCTTTTTATCTGAGGGTTTTTGTTTTGTTTTTAGGATTCTGGTCGAGGACTTATGGATAAACGTTGTCATAAAAACTTTTTGGAAAGCCCAAAAAAAATTCTAATAGGATGGTGGAGGACAGAAGTGCCTGGCGGACAGTGGTCAATGGGGTCTCAAAGGGTCGGAATTGACTGTGTGACTAAACAACAACAAATCTAAACACACTTTGGATCACTGCGATCGGTTGAGTGGTTTGGTCGCTGGCTCACCAACAACTGGATGCCCATAGCGAAAACGTCATTTTTACAGGGCAACTTCCATGTGTAATGACATCATCAATTTGCATTCCCAGCCATTGAGTCCTAGCATTCCTGAAAGTCACCAAGACGATATTTCAAATGGCATAATCTTTATTTTCATCAATGCTGTAGTTTCGTTGTGGCAGCTTGTCAAAAGTACACAATCAAATTCACGAACTAAATCCCTGACAGTAATGTCCTTAGACTCTACCTGCCACACTTTTGGGGGGCTCATTTTTGGGACTAAAAACTTGGCTTATACTCAAGTACATACGGTACTTGCGATTTCTTGCTTATGAACTGCTAGGCTGGCAAGAGCTGGGACAGAGACAGGTGCTTATTCCATCTTGTAGTAGCCACTGCAGTCTATGGGGTGGTATAGCAATTATACTTATGAGGTGGCATATAAATGGAATTGCTACTGTGGCTTTAATCCAACCCAAGGCAACCCATGGAACCCCTTGTCAGTGTGGGACAAGCTCCAGATATTGAACCAGTATGTCCTGTTGATGCATCTGTCTGTACTTTGAGATGACTTTGACCTGCTTAACAAAAGGATCTCCAGAAATGGTGCTGCAAAGCTGCCCTTTGACTTCAGTATGTGGGAGCCCTCAGGGTTCTCTATTCCCCCCCTCCCCACAGCAGTTTTAACAACTGTGTGAAGCCACTACAATATGTAGTTTCATATGTGTCAGATGTCATCAGCCCATAGATATCCATCTCTCCTTTTCTTTTTCATTTGCAAATATTCTAAACAAATGTTCTTGTGCAACAATTGGTTTGATGTGGGCAGAACCCTTAATTTAATCCAGATTGGACAAGCATCTGTAGATGAAGGAGGAGGTGGCCCTCTTCTGTTTGGGTGTTGTATTCTCCTTGATGCTCACGTGATAAGTTACTGTTACAAGTGCTTTTACCTAACTTAGTCAAGTATGCTATCTGCCTTTCTTGGATGAAACAGGTTTAGTCACTTTTCACATACAGGGTATGTGGGTCACCACCTAGTTGGACTACTGTAAGACATACTCATGTTTGTCTCTATAAAGTATTTGGAAAAAATAACAGATGAAAATGTAGTAACTAAACTGTTCTCCAGAAGCTGTTAGGTTCAATTTCTGTTTTATCTATACCAATTTCAATTTCATTTCTAGGTGAAATTCCAAGTATTGTTTTATTGTTGCACTTCCCATCTTTCCTCCTATCTTTCCTCCAATGAGCTCTACCTGGAATACATGGCTTATTTTCTTCCTCCCTTATCCACACACACTCAAACCTTTTTTTGCCCCCCCCCCAAAAAAAAAAAAGGCAATAAGGGGAAAAAATCAATTATGGCATGTTTTATTTTAGCATGATGAATAAAATATTTAAAACATTTCCTAAAACTATGTACAGTATATCTTAGAAAATAAGTCTGACAAAATTTCATGCCTATTCATTAAATTATTTATTTATTTATTTATTTATTTATTTAAATTTATATTCCCCCTACTCACACAGACGACTCAGGGCAAATTACAACCAATATACAATACATAGTTAAAATTCTAAAAAACAAATTAAAAACCATTTAAACAAAATCTCATTCCTTTAAGTAAATGAGTAAGAGGAATAAAGGGGTAAGTGTAAGATGTTAAATAAGACAGCGGGGAGGGGTCAATAAGCCATCAGTACCCCACACCATTCCCGCCAGCCAAGTTTTCACACCCTTCCTGAAAGTCAGTAGCTCCGTCTGGAGGCGCAACTCTGAAGGCAGGCGGTTCCACAAAGTCGGAGCGAACAAGGAGAAGGCCTCTTTCTAGTGCCAGAGAATCGAGCCTCTCTGGCAGATGGCACAACTAAGGCACCTCTCCGATCTGCTCTGGTGGGACGGACAGATACCCTTGGGGGGATGCAGTCTCTCAAGTATCATGGCTCACTACCATGTAGAGCTTTAAAGGTAATGACCAGCACCTTGAATTGAACCCGGAGGCAAACTGATAACCAGTCCCTTCCACATGCTTTCCCCCTCTCAATTCTTTTTATGATACTGGATGCTTTATGCCTACTTGATACAGTGCAGAGGAAATATAAATAATTTTCTTTGTTACTAATCCATACAGTCAGCAAAAACAAGACCAGGGGCAGATTGTGGCTCAGATCACAACCTACTGATTGCAAAATTCAGGCTTAGACTAAAGAAAATAGGAAAAACAATTAGGCCAGACAGATATGACCTAGACAATATTCCTTGGGAATACACAGTGGAGGTGTGGAACAGATTTAATGGCTTGGACCAGATAGACAGAGTACCAGAAGAATTATGGACAGAGATGCGGGACATCATGCAGGAGGCAGCAAGAAAAACCATACCAAAAGAAAAGAAGCGTAAGAAAGCTAAGTGGTTGTCCGATGAGGCTCTTAAAATAGCAGATAAAAGAAGGGACGCAAAAGGCAAAGGAGAAAAGGAAAAATACAATCACTTGAATATAGAATTTCAAAGAAAAGCAAGGAGAGATAAGGAAACCTACCTGAATGAACAGTGCAAAGAAATAGAAGAAAACAACACAAAAGGTAGGACTAGAGAGCTTTTCAAAAAAATTGGGGAACTCAAGGGAACGTATAAAGCAAAAATGACCATGATAAAGGACAAAGATGGCAAGGAATTAGCTGATGCAGAAGAGATTAAGAAAAGATGGAAAGAGTACACAGAGGAACTCTACAGAAAGGACCTCAACACCCCTGATAATCACAATGATGAGAACATTGAACATGAGCCAGACATCCTAGAGAGTGAAGTCAGAAAGGCCCTAGAAAACACTGCAAACAACAAAGCCAGCGGAGATGATGGTATCCAAGTCGAACTTTTCAAAGCCCTAAAAGATGATGGAATCAAATTATTACATTCTATATGCCAGCAGATTTGGAAAACACAGCAATGGCCACAAGATTGGAAAAGATCAGTATATGTTCCAATCCCCAAAAAGGGAAATGCCAAGGACTGTTCAAATTATCGAACAATTGCGCTCATCCCACACGCGAGCAAGGTGATGCTTAAGATAATACAGGATAGACTGCAACAGCATGTGGAGAGAGAGTTACCAGAAGTGCAGGCGGGGTTCAGAAGAGGCAGGGGGACCAGAGACCACATGGCCAACATAAGATGGATCATGGAAAAAACAAAGGAATATCAGAAACAAGTATACTTCTGTTTCATTGATTACACTAAGGCTTTTGACTGTGTCGACCACAACAAAATGTGGCAAGTAATTAAAGAGATGGGAATCCCAGAACACCTTATATGCCTCATGAGAAATTTGTACATGAAGCAAGAAGCAACAGTTAGGACAGAATACGGAATGACAGAGTGGTTTGGAATAGGAAAAGGAGTAAGACAAGGCTGCATTTTGTCACCCTGCTTATTCAACTTATACACAGAACACATAATGCGCAATGCAGGGATGGAGGAATCACAATTTGGGATCAAAATTGCTGGGAGAAACATCAACAATTTGAGATATGCAGATGATACCACCCTAATGGCTGAAAGTGAGGAGGACCTAAAGAAGCTCCTGATTAGGTTGAAAGAAGAAAGTGAAAAAGCTGGCTTGAGACTCAATATCAAGAAAACAAAGATACAGTAAAACCTCATATAACACTAAAACCTGGTTCCACAAGTCTTGGTGTTATATGATTTTTAGTGTTATCTGATGCATGTTAAAATCCTATGGGATCCATAGAGATACATTGTAACCACACAGGCTTTAGCGGTTGTTATCTGAAGCATCCCATAGGATCTTAATGTTATCTGATGCAATTCTTCCCCCCAGATTCCTTAATATTATGCGATTTTAGTGTTATTCGATACTAATGTTATATGAGGTATTACTGTAATGGCAACAGGCCCTATCAGTCCCTGGAAAATAGATGGGGAAGAAGTAGAAGCCGTGACAGATTTTACTTTCTTGGGATCAAAACTCACTGCAGATGGGGATTGCAGCCATGAAATAAAGAGGCGATTAATTCTTGGGAGGCAAGCAATGAGAAACCTGGGGAGCATAATGAAAAGTAGAGACATCATATTGAAAACAAAAATTCGTATTGTCAAAGCAATGGTATTCCCTGTGGCAATGTATGGTTGTGAGAGCTGGACCATTAGGAAAGCTGAGCGCAAAAGAATAGATGCCTTTGAAATGTGGTGTTGGAGGAGAGTTTTGAGAGTCCCCTGGACAGCAAGGAGAACAAATAGGTCAATCTTAGAAGAAATAAACCCAGAAGGCTCCTTAGAAAGTCAAATTGTAAAGATGAAGCTAAAGTACTTTGGACATCAAATGAGAAGAGAGGATTCGCTTGAGAAAGCCTTGATGCTGGGAAGGGTGGAGGGAAAAAGAAAAAGGGGGCGGCCAAAAATGAGATGGATAGATGGTATTGTGGAGACAATGGGCACAGAGCTCAGTGAGTTGAGGGGGATGGTGGAGAACAGGAGTGCTGGCGGGCAATGGTCCATGGGGTCGCAGAGGGTCGGAATCGACTATGCGACTGAACAACAAAAAATGTTGATGGTCTCTTCTGTTTAAAATGTTGTTTTGCCTGATCTATACAAACTAGCAAAATCAAACAGATTCTGTCCATACAGTTCAGGAGATTTTTGCTCCATTTGGTAAATTCCATTTGAATAAACTGTTTTTAATATGCCAATTGAGGTAATTTTATGCCAAATCACGTACAGTCCTATTTTATATTTCTAAAGTAGCAAAGTGATTTCAATCTGTTAAAAAAAAAATCCTAATGTTGCCTTGATGGTATACTGGTTAAGCTGCTGTACTGAAGCCAGAATGTTGACTCAGTCTTCCATCCTTCCAAGGTTGGTAAAATGAGTACCCAGCATGCTGGGGCAATTGCTAATTAATTAACTGGTGAACTGCCCAGAGAGCACTGTGGGCTGGTATGTAAGTCTAATTGTTATTGCTATTTTTTTCAATTTCTCTAAAAAATTCCAGTTTTTTACCATAGTTTCAACATTTCTGGAAATTTTACATTTCTCCCCCAACAAAAATAACATTTGGCACTTTGGAGAGGCCTGATTCACTTCAAGAACCACTACAGGATTCTTCATTTCATGTTTAATCAATTTGAAAATACCCAAATATCTTCACTTTACTTTGGATAAAGTACTTTGGACATCAAATGAGAAGAGAGGATTCGCTTGAGAAAGCCTTGTTGCTGGGAAAGGTGGAGGACAAAAGAAGGGGGTGGCCAAAAATCAGAGGGCTAGATGGTATAGTAGATGCAATGGACACAGAGCTGGGCTGGCTCTCCAGTTTTAAAAAAATGTAAATTATTTCTGTATGATCTAGACATTTGTTTGGAACCTATGGTGGCATTTCCATTTATAGGCAAAATTAACACTGAGTGATATCTGTTCAGACTCAGCCAAACTACGAGCCTGATCTTTCAGCTTGACTGTTTGTTAATGAATGAAACAAACAAACCATCACTCTGTCTGGTAGGTATTAAACCTGTTGTTAGCCAATATTCAACTGACCACAGGCTTCAAACACCAGTTGAGATTTTCCAGTTCCTCTTTATCAGATAGAGAGGTCTGCATGTGTCATCCACACATTAATGACACTGCTTTCCAAACCTATTAAGCAGATGTTATGTGGGTGTTAAAAATTAGGAAGAACATAACAGAGCCCCAAGTAATCTTTCAGCACCACCTTGTAACCTGCCTCCTAGGTAGAACTAAAACTAGCACTTCTTCTTTCTTGTCCTGATCAAACCCTGGACTGCCAAGATGAAGCCACTTTCTTCATTTTGTCAATTCCCAAACCCAAGTCCGCATCGGTGCATGTCTCTGGTACCAATCGGCAGACCAGCAAATAGGCTGGACTCTGTGTCTCTCCACATTCACACCATGTGTTGTTGTCCGTCAGCATCCCCACTTGTGCATGATCGTCTTGCAGTTAGGGACTCCAACCCAGCCTATTCAGGGTCCTCCAAGTGACGTTGGGGAGATTTGAGATCTTCAGCTATATCCTCCTTTAATGTTATTCTTTGTCCAGTGAGCTCCCTCCTCCATCTTCTAATTTGGTTTTGTTCTGGCATACCCTCAAAAATGTTTGTTCTTGCCACAAAGCTCTTCCTGGATTTGAGCGGGCGGACTTGAGGCTCATATCCATCGGAGGGTGTTGATGGTCATTCTCTTGCTTAGTTCTCTCTGCATCTGCTGCTACTTCTCTCCTGCTCTTAGGTGGAGCAATACCAACAAGAGGGTATGTTTTCTCAACTGGTGTAGGTTTAAGGCATCCTTTCACTATCTGCATGGCCTCATTAACAGCAATGTCAACTTTTGTGTGTGCTACAGAAACTCTCAGGGCCAAAGCTGATGTGCGCAATGTGGTTAAGTTCCCCATTTATAGTTTGTGAGTTTCCTAATAATGTTATTCCTTGTACTAACTTTGGTATTCGGGCAGGTGCTGCTTAAAAGAGTGCCCGGTCAAGCATCACACAGAGGTATTTTGGTGTTGAACAGTGCTGTAATCGATTCTCTTGCCATGTAACATTCAACTTAACCCTTACCTCTCGGTTTTGAAGGTGTAAAGCACATACTTGAGTCTTGCTTGGATTAGGCTTCAAATGGTTGATGCTGTAATACTGTACACAGGAGCCTCCATGAAGATTGTAAATAGTCAGGCGTACCCTGGGCGGCAACCTTGTCAGCTAATCCTTCTAAAACCTAATCAGACCAAAGGAGCTGAGGAAACTAGCACTTAATAGTGTCTCATAATCATGCACTCCAGAAGAGACCAGCGTTAATAACATGGAGAGTCAGTGACCCAACAGGCCTGCCTCCCAAACCAGTTCCTAGCAGTGATCATCTACTAAATCCCTATTAAATTATGGAGACTAAGATAATTGTCAAAACAAAGGTGCCTTTTGGTGAGTTCTTTCTGCAGTTCCTTTCGCCTCACCTAGTGAGAAAGATTAGCCAGCAACACAAGGTTGCTGTTACCCCATGGTATGCCCGATTGTGGTTAAAAAAATACCACAATCTTCGAGGAGGTTATTTCTGTGTACCCCAGGTAGAATTATTACATATGTCCAGACAACATCACTGCCTGTAGAAAGATATATTTATTTACTTTACAGGTTCAGATTTTACTCTTAGTAATGAAATGCAGTTTAAGTCAATTTCTTCATCATAAAAATTTGCTTTACATGTTATTTACAGGTATCCAAAGATATACAGAATGTCACTGCCATAGACTACATCTTCTCACAGGACGAGACAGGGAGAAGCTTACCACAATGACATACATTCAAAGAGTAAATTGTGGATATGCAATTTTTTTTTGGCACACCTAATTTCATGGTGGGTTCTGGCCCTGTAACACAAAATAGTCTTAACTTCAGGGTATGTCAAAAGAGAGGGGCAAATGAAGATGCTACTTTAAATATTCTTTGGCAATTTGCAGCCAATTGACCAATTTAAGCAGGAAAAAGAATTATCATACAGAAATGAACAGAATCATTTCTCCATTGCTATCATAATTCGCATCAATCTGTCTTTGGTAAACTCATAGTCCTGGAGGTCAGTTGGCAGATCTCCTTAGGGACTTCTATTCATACATACAATATGCAGCATCCAACATTTAGAATATTCTCCAGAGTCTTAACAATGGAGTGGGCAAAATACAGGGTATTGCTCAGTCATTCCATTCAGTCCCAACACTGATTTTAAAAACCTCAGCACCAAAACAACAATAACAACAACAGCAATAACAAACAGCCACCTTCAATTCCACCAGTTTTTGTATGGATTGCAGCATCACCTCATATCCTTTCTCCATTAACACTAGTGATGCCTGCTGACTTCCAGTTTTAATTTCTTGCCATTCATGGTTGGTTTGGGGCATTTTGGGTCTATCAGAGAACAGCAAAGGAAAGAAAAAAACTTATGATGTCATCAGAACCCATGCTAATCATAAAAGTTTCTTGTAATATACTGCATGTGTTCATTAATTTTGTAACAGAAAGCACAGGGCTATACTCCAAGCAAAAATCTGGCATTCCACTTAATACATACATAATTCCAATGCCCTCTTTACTTTTTTAGTTCACAGCAGAAGGCATTTTTTCTCAGATACAAGCAAAATGAAACCAGTTGACATTTTTGTTACTGGCTTTTTGAACCTTTTACAAATTTGATACAAAAAAAAAGAGAGGGGAGTTTAACAACAGCATAACATGCAATATTTTACTCCACTAATTTGTGGCAATTATAAAAAGCCATGTAGAAATATGTTTAACTTCAGTTCCCTTTTAAATAAAAATTTCTCAAGAACAAGAATCTGGCATCACCATCCTTAAAAAAATATGCTTTTGAAACAGAACACTGAAAAGATAGATGCTTTTGAAAACTTGCTAAATGAAGTCTAAAGAGAAAATCAGAATTATTTTCTTTTGAAGAGAAGCTATACACAATATACAGTATCAGCAGTTAAGTGGCCTGCAGAAAATAAGCTGACAAAAATAAGTCTCTCACACTGTCATACAATTAACTCTCATTCATGCAAATATTCATGTAGTATAATGGTTTCAAAACAAAAAAGTCATCAGCACATCCTACATCAATGCTATTTCTTCCTTTGCTGCAATATGCAATCAAACATGAATTTAATTCACACCTACATTTATTCAAAACAAATAATTTATGATTTAAATGTAAGACAGCATGGTGTATGTGGAATGCAATTATAAAAATTCAATCCAGCCATTTTTAAAGAGAAATATATGCCTTACATATTACTTGCCTAACAATCTGAGAAACCAACATGTGATTCTACTTTAAACATCGTCAAATAGAAGGTTCTTATAATTCATGTTGTGATTGAGAAAATTCAGCCTGTAGGACTTCATTACATGATCCAAACCAGCATCCACCCATGTTTACTGAAGTCTTTATGCAATTCACCCATTACCAATTAAAATACTTACCTTCCCAGAGAAAAAAAGGAAAAGGTGGTAACTATAAGATTAGTTGTTCAAGTACTTATTTCACAATACATTTAATCTGCAATTTCAGATCACTCCCACATTCCAGAAACAGCTTTGTTGCATTTTTCTGCTAAATTCTTTTCAAGCTGTAACATTAAATTCCATCATTACACCACTCCCAAGTGACGTCTTTTGAAAAGTTTGTGAAAATAATTAAAGTAGTATGTTCCCACAAACTGAACTGTGGAGGTCCAATGAGAAGACACAGATACAAGAGAAGATTCTGGAAAGGAATTTGTATAAAGTCCAATGTTATCCCTTTTGATTATAGAGCTTCTCTCTATTAGACGTATTTCTTGTATTACACATTTGGTCACTGGAAGGAACGCCTAAGCCTTTAAGGCGCCACTTTACAACATCCATCATATGCCAGATACGACAGCAGTAAACCATTGCTTTCCCACATCTCCACAGACTATGAGTAGACACACGTACAGATTCTAAAAAGGTAAGACACTTTATTGAATTTGATAAATTAAGAGACTATGTACTGGACTTGAACGTATCACAGGTACTTGTAAACAGAGGCACGGGATCCTTTCCACAGAAATTTTGATCAAAGTTCTGTAAGTCATTTTCCCACACGCTGATCACAGTCTGCATAGTGACAGAGGGCAGAAAAGAATTCTTCATAGCTGACGTTCACATGTGAAGGCAAAGAACTGAAAAAATATTATTGAAAAAAATTAACTGTCATATACAATCTGTACACTACATAAACCCTGGCACCATCATCCTAAACTTTTACTCTGAACTCTGGCTTATTATAATACATAACATACCATATAAACATAATTTTGGCTAAAGGAAGACATCAGAGAGAAACTGCCTAGATCAGTGATGGCGAACCTTGGCACTCCAGCTATTCTTGAACTTCAATTCCCAAAAGCCCTGATCAGCAGGAGTGTTGACTTGGGCTTCTGGTAATTGTAGTCCAAGAACACCTGGAGTGCCAAGGTTTGCCATCACTGGCCTAGATCAGTGATGGTGAACCTTTTACCGAGTGCCCAAGCTGCAACCCAAAAACCATTTATTTATTGCAAAGTGCCAACATGGCAGGGCGAACTCTGTACTGGGGCAGGAAGCACTCCCATTGGGTTCCAGGACAGAAGGGTGGAGTGAATTCTGTGCTGGGGCAATGGCACATGTGCCCACAGAGAGGGCTCCGAGTGTCTCCTCTGGCACACGTGCCATAAGTTTGCAAGCACTGGCCTAGGTGAAAGTGAATGATGATGCTTTGTTGCATGGTGATGTTCTGCCGTATGTAATAAGGCTGTGTAGGTTCTCCCCATTTTTCAATACTTACCACTAAAACGTTGTATATTATGATGGGCAAGAAGTAGTACCCAATGAAAAGTGGCCTCTGAAGACAGGAGACACTTTCAGTGCATTACATGCACATAGAAAAGCCTAAGTTCAGATTGCAATATTTGCTTTCCTCAAATGAATATGTAGACAACTCAAGTGATAAAGAAGAAAACTCTAAATACTAATACAGTGGAACCTCATACAACAATCGCCCCGTATAGCACCAAAATTGCGTAACAATTAGGTTTTTTGGGGAAATGGCATCCAGCATAACAATTTTCTGTACAGAAAAAATCGTACAACCATTTTTCAATGGGGAAAAAACTTAGCAAAAAAATATTGTTGTATGATGCATCCCATAGGGAAAATTGCTATATGATGCATGTATCGTGTAGCAATTGTTTCATACAACAACGAGCCTTGTGGAACGGGATTAAAATCGTTGTATGAGGTACTTCTGTATAGTTATTCCTGCTACTGACTCTAGGCTTTTTTGAAGGGGCCACGTTTTCCTAGTTTTTAATTGTTTCAATGAGCAAGGCTTAATAAGGGTAAGGTTTATTTCCCAATATATAAATTAACTGTCAAAATTATCTTGCAGTTACAGTCTAAACAGCATTATTTGGGAGGCACAGAAATTGCTAAAGCCAAAACCTCTTGTGTGCTTGGATGTGTGCATGTGAGAATGAGTGATGGACCATCAAGATGGAACCAACTAGAGATTCAAGTCTAGTTTTCCTAAGGCCTAGTTTACATTACTCTGTTGTAATTACACAAGAAGATTTTGGCCACTGTATATGTTACATCCTTAGTAACTGGCTGGGTAAGAGGGGCCATCTTAAAAATGGGACTGTTACTTTGTTTTGTTTTAAATATATTTTTCAATGGTATAAGATGCCTTAGGTCCTCCTGAGGAGAAAGGCAGGAAACAAATATTTTACAAAAATAAATAAATCAGAAATCTTTATATGCCATTGCAAGAATGCAACCAATTGACTGTAATTATTGTTCACCCATAAATAAATAAAAAGACAAAGAACTCATATGTAAGGTCATAATGGAGGCCAATTAATCTTTTAACTATTTTGTTGTTCTTGTAGACTCAAAAATAGGTACAAAAGAATAAGCCTCCTCTTTTTAATACAGTACATGCTTATTTTATTCTTATTATTTTGTCTTTTAAAACAGTTTCTGCATTTTGTATCTTTATACGTGTGAGAGGCTGCACATCTCAATGAGCTGAAATAAAAGCAATTGTCAATACATCTTTTTGCTGTTACTGTCTAGGGCAGTGATGGTGAACCTTGGCACTCCAGCTGTTCTTGGACTTCAATTCCCAGAAGCCCAAGTCTCTGTGAATCCACACAAATGGGTTTACTTGCAGTAAACCCATTCATGTGGATTCACAGGGACTTGAGCTTCTGGGAAATGAAGTCCAAGAACAGCTGGAGTGCCAAGATTCATCATCATGGGTCTAGGGGATGATGGCAAGAGGTGTGTTCCTTGTTAAAAGCTAGCTTATTAATACTCACATGCATCAGATTTAGGTTGAACAGAGACAGTCAAAGCTATGGGTACTTCAAAAAATAGCGTGTTTAAATTGTATACAAGTTATATACAGTTCACTTACACAATTTCTGTCAATCTGATCTGCCAGGGAAGAAATCCCAATACACTGTCCACAGGACCAAACTTCAGTATTAAATCTGGATCAGGAAAGCCTTTAGTACCTAGTTATATACAAAAAATGTGGAATCGTTGAACGTTTGAAGAAGCAAAAGAAACTTGGTTCATTAGAGGTCCAACATATCTTTATTACTCCATGCAATCAATGCATTTGCAACATAAAGATTCGAGAAATGATGGCTTCAGGAGAATGATGCCATACAAAACTTCACAGATTAACCTGTGTGTCAGGTTCAGCTGGCACAAATATAGCCGCATTGAAAGCAATAGCAATTACAATGGAACCCTGACATATAAACAGTTCGAGTTAGAATTTTTTTGGACATACACATTTTTAATATGAAAAATTCAACATACAAAAATATATATGTGGTGACATCTAAAGGCCTCTTCTGGAAATCTAATGTGTTTTTGACATACAAATAGCCTTGTGGAATGGGGGAAAAAATCATATGTAAAGCTTTTACTGTATACTCATAGCAGTTATCTAGCTAAAGCACAGTGCTACCATCGACAGTGATTATTTGACCTATATGGTACTTGTGCTGAAACCATAACCTAGATAGTAATTGCCACTAGCTTTTATGGAATTTGCTTTGCCTAAGAATATGTAGTTAGAATTTTTAAATGAGAAAAGAAAATCTTGATCTAATGTTAGTTTTATTTTCTTAGTTATTATGACAAAATTAATCAATATTTTAACTAATTGCTTGAAATTCAGTAGCAAGTCACAACTACAGTGGGCCCACTGAATCAGCAAGGATGTGGCAAGTCAACTCCTTTGTGTGTTCGGTTGATTCAACAAGCCTATGCTATTTTCGACTTGCCATTAGATTTCAGCCTCAGTATTTTTAGACTCACCATATGCTGCCAAATTTCAAACTGCACTCATCTAAGCAAGTTAATGACCACAAAGAGAAATGTAGGCATCATTAATCTTTGCTGTTGGTGTAGATCCTACCAGTAAAGTAAGCAATCTACTGCTTCTTGTTGAAAATACTTGCTAGTTCAGCAACAAAGGTCAACCATTGAAAAACTTTTAAGAAAGTCTATTCTCTGTAGAACTCTTTGTTGTACTGCACATATGCCTTTTCTAAATTGTAGCTACTGCCTGGAAATATTAAGGGGTTTCCCACTTACAGCAATAAGTCTGTGTCACCATGACTCAACCTTACTTTAATATCCACTTTTTCTTCTTTGAATTGCTAAAGCAATTGTGTGATCACTCAAGGTTCAAAGAAAACACAGTTGCTCAAAGATTGCAAATAGGTTCAATAATTTAAGACTAATTTAAGTTAGTAACATTACACATAAGTTAATGTTATTTTTAAGTCTGAAGATACGGTATATATGAATGCCACCATCCTTGTTTAAGGAAATCAATTTTCTGTACTAATATTTATTTCCATACAAGCTTGATTTTCTTATATTTGCACCACCAATGCAGTGGGTGCACATATGCCTATTTCACCTTACATATAATATACATAAAGGTTCACAAAAGAATATGTATAGAGGAAGTGATCTTTAAGTATTCTTTAAATTCTGCCAAAATGAAGATTTTTTAAATCTATGGATTAAAAGTGAAGACCTGAAAGGGGCAAAATTTAATTTGAAAACATTATTACAAGATGAACTACTTCCCATGTCTAACTCCTTTGAAAGATAAATGGCATCTACCATCATACTTACTACTTAATAAATTCTCCAAGACATTCATATCCAGATCTGTGCATTTTTTTTGCTTTTGTGCTACTAAATGGCAAAATTTCTGAGCTGCTCTTGTTATATCTGACTTTCCATCCTCTGAAGACAATATGTTCAGTGTGGATTGACAATTTAAAACTGTAATTAAAAAAACAAAGAAACCAGTGAGAAAAATGTTCTTGGACTTGAAGTCAGCCTCTTCCTCAGAATATCAAGTAGTGTACAGCTATATCATTCACCATTCTTCCCCAGTTCCATAGCTGCAGAATTCCTGATACAGAAATTTCCAGCGGGATAACTATGTTAGTCAGTTGCAGTAAAAACTGAGTCTTAGAACATTATCCCACATAATAACTTTTCATGGTCTGTAACCTACTCCTTAGCTTTTAAAGAAGGGCACTGTTTAAACGTGCCTTAGGTCACCCTTGTTCAAAAGTCAGTCATATCCAACTATAGGGTTCAGTACTCATGTGGGTTTACAAAAGAAGAGCCAGCACTGACATTTCTGTGGCATTTCTGTGGACATGTGGCAGGCATGACTAGACACAGTGGGTTTACATTCCCACTGAAGTGGTACCTATTTATCTACTTGCAATTTTTTTGCTTTCGTACTGCTAGGTAGACAGGAGAAGGGACAGAGATGGGAGCTCACTCTGTCATGCAGCTCTCAGGGCTCAAACTGCTGACCTGGCGACCTTCCAGTCATCAAATTCAGTGTCTTAACTGCGAAGCCATCGCAGTCCCTAAATGTGTCTTACAAAAACATAAACTGACAAGTCCTTTTATGCAACTTTACTGCAGTGTGTACGGGTTGCAAGCATCTTAAAATTGCATTTAATCAGTGGACATTTGCAACTGATGATGTCATCACTAATGCCATATATGGAGCTGTGCAACAAGTTTTCAACCAGTGTGTAGACCTAACAACTCAAGACTTTTAAACAGCATTCTTACCTTGATCTGTTTTGTCCTGATTTGCAAATTTCACTACATATTTGGAGCAATCGAGATTTAACAACTCCTGCTGCTGTTTTAGGATTTCATCCATTAGTCTCAAATTATTTCTTTTGAAAATACCTTTTAGAGAGATAAACAAGAAAGGAATACTCAATAGTTTATTTCATTCTTTCAGAAAATCCACACTTTATTTTAATAGACTTTAGACCAGTGATGGCCAATCGCAGCACTCCAGATGTTCTTGGACTTCAATTCCTAGAAGCCCTGATCAGCAGGAGTGCTGACCTGGGCTTCTGATAAAGTCCAAGAACACCTGGAGTGCCAAGGTTGGCCATCACTGCTCTAGACTCATAAAACGGTTAACTAAAATCAATACAGTTCTATTTCTTAAAAAGACAAGATGAACTGGCTTTTATTCACCCTTGGAAGAGGCAAACATAAAGAATCAAATATCCAAGAACAACTGCAAAGGATTCTTTGTACATTTGCCATGAGATCAGACTTGTAGTATTTATATTAAGTTTCCATAACCAAGGTCTGTAGCTATTTAAATTGAACTCGAGGAAATACCTGACAAAAGCTGACCTCTTTGTTTCAAAAACCTAGTCTACAAATTAGAAGGTAATGTGGCCACAAGTCCAGAGAATATTCAGTATAACTGATTTCAAGAATGACACCTGCTTAATATTTAACCAGTGATAATTTAGATATATTGTTGTACCAGTATAACTAGACAAGAACCTAGTGCTACCCTGGGTTCTTTTGAAGAAAAGGCAAAGAAAAGACATGATAGAAAAGAATCACAAAAAATAACATCCTAGAGTGAATTTACTGTTTCACATTAATCTAGTGACACAAAATAAATATAACACAGGACAATTATTCAATACTATTCAATAAAAGCAGGACAATTATTCAATTCTATAATTAAACAGGAAGATTGTTACTATATGTAATCAACAACCTATGGCTCCAGCTTCATGTGTCTACTAATGAACCTTTTGAATTCTTCTGTTCATAATAACCTCTTTGCTTTGACTATAAAAAGCAAAAAGGTGTTGTGTATGGAGATTCCCCACTTTAAAATATCTCTTACTTAATTCTTTACACGGAACATCAGCTAGAAAGGTGGAAATTATGGAGAGACATCCTGTTTTAAAATTGTAAAGCCAAACAAGCTGCTTTTAATTCTAGATGTTTTATTTTGTTGAAACATCATGGATGATTAAATACCAAGAATACAAATTCAGTAGATCTTTAATTTGTTTCTCTCTCATTGATGTCTTCACATCAATGATTTTATATGTTTTTATATGACGTGTTTTGTAATCTACCCTGAGTCGCCCTGGCGAGTAGGGTGGAATAGAAATTTGAATGAATGAATGAATGAATAGTGACAAGAATCCTACCGGTGTTTACAAAAAGGTTGTGTACATTGTTATGGTTGATTAATGCTAACTCACAAGATACCAGGTTGCTTCTTAGTCATATGTCTACTCACATATCCAAATACACAACTACTCCAGATTAATTGCAATTAGTCACTGTAAATTATAGAAACATATTATGGGAACATAAACAGTATTCCAGCCAGTTAGAACTTCTATTAGTGTCTCTCATCATCATCTGACTGCAGTACAGTAAAACCCCGACTTACATATGTCTCGAGTTACATAAAATTCGACTTACATAATGATTTTTGCACTAAAACCATGTCCCAATTTACATAACACAATTTCCATAATAAAGCAAGTAGTAGTAGTAATTTCCTATGGGTTTGCTTTGAGTTACATAAAAAAATCATTTTTCCTATGGGGTTGTTTCGATTTACACAAATATCATTTTCCTAAGGGTTTGCTTCAAGTTAAGTAAAAAATTCATTGTTCCTATGAGTTTGCTTCAAATTACCGTATGTAAAAATTCATTGTTCCTATGGGTTTGCTTTGAGTTAAGTAAAAAACCGATTTACATAAAAGCCTACAGAACAGACTTTTTATGTACGTAAGGATTTTAGTGTATTAAAGAAAACAAAACCTGGACATTTTGCTACCTTTGGGCCCCACCCCACTCCAAAAAAAATCACAGAGTTGGAAGGGACTAACTAGTCCTTTGACCATTTCTATTTTAAATTTCAGTCTGCCATTCAATTATTCAAGTGTCTCTCTGTTGTTGTTTTACATTATTAGCATAGCTTCATTATAGCTGCATTTGGATTTTATGCTAGATTACAGGTTAGCAAAACAGAAACCAATCTACTTTTCTTTCAGATTCCTGTTTTATCTCCCACGAAGCTGGAAGAGTTTGGAAGCTTTTACTGAAGCACGCTCTGTGATGTTGAAACTCAGAACTGCAGCGCTGTATTCAGTTTAAAGATATAAATCTCAGAAGTACAATTTAAAGCTGCCATGTTTTTTTTTAAATAACTTCAATTATATATAGATGCTGCCAAACTGATTAAAGAAGGAGAGGTTTTAAGATTAGGAATTTTGTTTCCCACAACATAAGCATACAAAATTGTAGAAGGCAAATTGAGCTATTTTTCTGGCAATCTACACTTGCCTTTCCTGGTAAAGCAGAAGCATAGCTATTTCAACTGAAGGCTTGTATGTCATTTTACAAATCCAAAACTCCTTCAACTATAACTAGGATTTCTTTCTTTTTATTTGGTACCTCAAAATGATGAATACAAGGTTACCTTATGGATTATCTTGAAATAGTTGCTCAAAATATAGTGATGTAACTTGCTGGAGAAAAAGATGCAAAGGAGGACCTGCCTATATTTGCTAATTTCATTACTTTTCTTCTCTTTAGACTTGAAAAGTTTAACTTCTGACGAATTAAAAAGAGAACTACAGTACCTGGAGTGCAGGCTGGGTTCAGAAGAGGCAGGGGAACTAGAGACCAAATTGCCAACATACGTTGGAATCATGGAGAAAGGAATACCAGAAACAAGTCTACTTCTGTTTCATTGACTATACCAAGGCATTTGACTGTGTGGACCACAATAAAATGTGGCAAGTAATTAAAAAGATGGGAATACCAGAACATCTTATATGTCTCATGAGAAATCTGTACATGAGTCAAGAAGCAACAGTTAGGACAGGATACAGAACGATGGAGTGGTTTGGAATAGGAAAAGGAGTAAGACAAGGCTGCATTTTGTCACCCTGCTTATTTAACTTATACATAGAGCACATAATGCACAATTCAGGGTTGGATGAATAAAAAGTTGGAATTAAAATCGCTGAGAGAAACATCAACAATTTGAGACATGCAGATGATACTACCATAATAGCAGAAAGTGAAGACGACCTCAAGCTCTTGCTTAGGTTGAAGGAGGAGAGTGCAAAAGCTGGCTTGAGACTCAACATCAAGAAAACCAAGATAATGGCAACAGGCCCTATCAGTCCCTGGAAAATAGATGGGGAAGAAGTAGAAGCAGTGACAGTCTTTACATTCTTAGGATCTAAGATCACTGCAGATGGAGACTCCAGCCATGAAATAAAAAGGTGACTAATTCCTGGGAAGCAAGCTATGAGAAATTTGGGCAACATAGTTAAAAATGGAGAACATCACCTTGCAAACAAAAGTTCGCATAGCCAAAGCAATGGTATTTCAGGTAGTGCTGTATGGTTGTGAGAGCTGGACCATAAGGAAAGTTGAATACAGAAGAATATACGCCTTTGAGATGTAGTGCTGGAGGACAATTTTGAGAGTACCCTGGACAGCAAAGAGAACAAATAGGTCAACCTTAAAATAAATCAACCCCGACTGCTCCTTGGAAGGTCAAATATTGAAGATGAAGTAAAAGTACTTTGGACATTAAATGAGAAGAGACGATTCACTTGAGAAACCCATGATGCTGGGAAAGGTCAAGGGCAAAAGAAAGGGGCGGCAGAAACGGAGATGGCTAGATGGCATTGTTGACCCAATGGGCACAAAGCTGGGCAGGCTGAGGAGGATGGTGGAAGATAGGGGTCCCTGGCGTGCAATGGTCCATGGGGTCACCAAGGGTCAGAATCGACTGTGTGACTGAACAACAACAACCATATGACCCCCAATTGTCTCTTAAAGTGTATTTTTGAAGGTTTACTTGGCAACCATATGGTGCAACGGCAGAAAAACAATCTCAACATGCTCAATCTCAACAAGACATTTGATTTCCATCTAATTGGAATTCTTGGTTCAGCCTTCACAGGTTCAGCCTTCAGTACAGTGCCAGATGTTATCAGAGTTCAAGTGCATCTTCTCTCAAAATTAAGTATACAATTCAGATTTACAATTATATATTTTACTATATGATTCATATAGTATGAATATGCCAGTCTGGCTAGGTTATCCTGCTATGGTATTAGATTAGACCATACTGCCAGTGGTTCAACACTGAGTGTCAGGTGGCAGTTAACTAACCTGAAAATGCTGAGGACAACCAGCCTTGGTTGAGGAAGTCCACAGGGAAGTCTGATGGTCCCCAAGTGGGTTAAATCCCACTTGAACCCATTTTGATGGGGGGCAGCAGCTTCATCAATACTGGCCTGGGGCTGATGCATGCCAAAAGGGCTCAGGACCAGAGAGAGACTTGTGGAACTGGATCAACTACTGCTGTGACTTTAAAACAGAGGTGGTCCTCTGGATATTTTTACACTTTTCTTCCCATCAGCACACCAATGGTGGGGTGATAGAAGTTGCAATCTAGCATCATCTGGATGGCCAGGTGTTTCCCTGCTTCAAAACAATACTTAAGACTTCAACTTTTATAAAATGGTTAAGGCACTTTGAATTGATTGTATTCAGCTCTTTCTTTGTATTATCTGATAAAAGAGCAACAGCTCAATTTGCCCAGGACCATTACATGGAGGAATGCAATCAAGATGCAACAAAATTTATAATCTATGAAGACACAATGACGTAAGTGGCCAACACATTTCTTTTAGGTCCTATTGAAGGATTCTCAGCTTTCCTTCTTCTCCTAATAATAGTATCAGCGACACTTTTTTTCTACTGATGTACAGTACTGCATTTTGATTTTTTTTCCCCAGTGCGAGCTAACAGACAGATCATTCTAATGCTTTTGTGGGGCAGGGAAGAGGTAGAGCTCTGGGATCTGGAAAGATGCTGTCAATCCCCCCCCCCCCAATTATTTATAGAAACCAGTGTGGAAAGCATTAACCAATAGCTTTTCACCTAACCATCATTATAGCAGAAGTAAATTTAACACACACCCACACTGGCCTTATTGTGAAGTAATAAAGTCACAAGATCGTGGTAGCATGTGATTTTCTTTAGCATATAAACTAGCTCCTCTGGAGAAGGTGAGCTGTCATGTCTCCTTTGACAAGTAAACATATTGTGAGAGAACAATCTCTCTGATCTGATCTAAGAGAATAACCAGATGTGGAAGTCTCTTCCTGCAGTCACTTGCTATAGATCCCTAGGACTCCTTTGGCCACATATACTATGGGAAGTCAGCCCAATCAGGTTCCTTTGCTGACTTGTACAGAAAGAGATTTTATTCCACTAATAGCAGAGTGAACAGTTAAAATATTAGAATGGATATTTTCAAATTGGTTCTCATTTTAAAGGGTTATTTATCAATTGCTAATATGTAGTCTAACTGGCCCCAGAACAAGCTTTGCATATTAGCTTCAACAACGCAATTTATTTGATCTGACAATTTATCCTGACTATAAGAAACAGAACATTTTATGGCATCTTCACCTATTTTATAGAGATTGCAGTGGCTCAGTGGTTAAAAGGCTTGCCTCATTAGCTGGAAGGATGGAATGAGTGCCTGTCTCTGTCCCAGCTCCTGCCAACTCAGCAGTTCAAAAGCAAGAAATTGCAAGTAGATAAGCAGAGACCACTTCAGTGGGGGGAAAGATCTTGGGGACATGAAAGGAGCCTCATTTGCGCGTCCCCTGAGCAGAATTCCTCCAGAAAAAATCCTTTCAACTCAGAAAGCACCTTTGTGTGCTTCTGAAATGATTAAAAAATCCTATTTATGTAGCATATTAGAGATTAATGTTTGGAGCTATAGCTTTACACAGCTAGTATATTATCTCTGATCCTCATTTCACTGCATTTAGATTTAAAATACTTTTTACTGGAGCTTTCTACCTGAGATGTTTAAAATTATTTAAATTTGTCTGATTCTATTTAAAGGTTTTAGCTAGTAACAGTTTATTATATTATATTTATTCATTTAATGGGACTGAGTGTTTTGTGAACCGGCCAGAGAGCATCCTTGCACTATGAGGAGTTATGCAAGCTGATATAATACACAAACATATAATTTTAAGTTAATGACAACAAACTTCTCTAGTTTGTCCTAACATTTACCAGACCTTACTCCTACTTATCAGTAATGGACACGAGGTACAAATGTAATTTGTTCAATAGCAAAGTATTTAAACCTCATGGTCAGTAGCTTACTGAGCTTTAATTCACAAATGTAATGATGCAACACTTGTGTAAGCACTGCTACTCCATATGCTGGTGTCAGACCTTCATGCTGCTCACCATTTGTGTAACAATCATACTTGCACAAGCAGTGTAATCCTGTGTAACTATGGTCATGTGACCTCATGTTCAGCAGAAGCTGAACAGGATACTGGGCTACATTCCTTCTGAGCACACCCACAGTGCACTGCAATATATTAAGTCTTAAACCTGTTGCACTAATACTTGGTTTTGAATGAACATATGCAGAATAATTACATGTGCCCACTCACTTTACCTCTCTGTGGACCTTCCTATCTCATACTTCTAGAATTACCCACCGCTAGAATGTCCTCCCAAATTCATCCCAAACTGGAATTTGGCCACTAAAAACTAATGAAATGGATATAAATCAACAACTTATTGTTCCTATCTTTTTATTGTATTATTGAGGTTGATTGCTATAGGACAAACAACATAAATAAAACGTAACACTTTCCTTGCTGATTTAAATTAAATCAGATATAAGTCTGCAGAAATGTGGCCACAGAGTGCCTCAGAAAATAATGTTTGACTGATTGGTGTAACAAGCAGAACTTTACCTGTTTCCTGCTGACAGATGGTGATGCAATAAATGACAAGTTTTCCAACTGTATTCAACTGTGGAGGACTGAGGAGCTCAGCAAAATATTACAAGCTTCTAAAATGGAGACGACAATGCAGCTGGTTACACAGATGCATCTGCTGTCCATTAGAAAAGAGAGGCCTAACCTTTTCTTCTAAACTGTGGGCAATTCGGAGGTGTTTCTCTGCCAGTTAGCATTAGCTAGAGCTGGATGGCAAAGTACAGCAGTATTTCAAGATTTGCTTCCACAGTGACAAGTCTGAATCCTGTTTAGGCAGCTGAAATAATGTTGTGAGTCCTAGAAGCCCATTCTTTCATATTGTGTTTACTGTAAATAAGAGGATGTGTACTTTGTATATATGCTCTCTCCTTCCCTGGTAGAGAAACCTGAACATGCCCTTTAGATAATGTGTACTGAAAATTGAATGTCTATGACTGATTGAACAATGGAGGGAGGATTGATTTGGTTGCTAGTGCATGACTTCATAAGAATATATAATGTTTTTTTATTGTTTTTTTAAGGTTTTTACAATATTAAAAATAAACTAACAAAACAATCTACAAAACATAAAAGAAACAATTACATACAAAAAAAAGTAGTTCTCACGTACATCCTACAACGTTAAAAGATGAGAAGAGGAAGAGAGAGAAAAATACATGTCAATATAATATAATGTAGTCAGACATTATTTTCTATACATTTGCTATACTGTATATTTTCATCTTTATATCCACTCTCCTCTTTAACCACCATATTACAACTTTATTATTTTGTACATGGTTCCTACCACCCAGTGCACTACAGTCCTTGAGTCTACCAGCCACTCCTTTTACAACTCATTCATTCTGCCAAAAATACATTGTATTCGGAGCAGGTTTTTCTCCTTTATTATCCATCAATGTGTGTTGTAAAAAAGGTTTCCAAATGTCCCAAAATCTATTTTGTTTTATTAACCCCCTTTTTATATTTAATTCCCATGTAAGTTTAAGAATATATAATGTTTAGTAGTTACAAGAAAGGGACAGAACACAAAGGTCATTGGCCCTTTTATTCCTTTGATGGTTTCTATATCACTTGAATATAAAAGATAGTTGATTTAATTTGCTGCAACCAAAACAAGAAGTCTTATGGCAATGCAAAGACTACTACAGCACTCAATTTAGTGAAATGAGTTTAGTTCCACAAAAACCCTTGCTACAATTGGGTGTAGTTCTGAGCACAAACTTTTCTGGGAGTAAAGACCATATAACTCATCTACAGTATGGGAAATCTTTTTCAATACAACCCTACATATGTATACTTAGAAATAAGTTCCACTGGTTTTGATGAGGCTTAGACCACAAATCAACGAATGTATTTCACAAGGATGTGTAAAAGTTAAGGAAGAAATTAACAAGTATTGCATTCTAATAAATCCAACTGTGAAGTGTGTTAGGATTTGGTTGAATTAACAGCGGGCTCATATAAATGAACAGATAGGACCTTGAACAGTTTCCTTAACAAGAATGTAAAATGAAATGAAAACTTGAAATCAGCACACTGCACTCCCAGATCTACAGTAGAACACGGAATTGTGAACTCTAAAAAATAATAATTAAAAAAGAGTATAGTGAAATGTGGCTTTATAGCAGGAAGTTATTAAATTCTTGGGCTGACAGGATGACTAAAAGAATGAAAAAATGCCAAGAAATCATAAACAATAGGAAAACAGAAAACTAGGAACACATTGAACAGATAAAGAGAAATTAAAAGTACAAATAGGTAGATCACTGAAGGTAAAAAGAATGGGGGAAAGTAGAATGGGAAGGACAAAAACTTTGAGAATGAGCACTGTATCATGATGTGTATAATCAGTTAAGATGATAGATTCCTGGTGGTACAGTGGTTAAACTGCAGCCAAAACATTGAGTTTGATCCTGATGGAGATAAGATTAACTCAGCCTTCTGTCCTTTTGAGGTCAGTAAAATGAATACCCAGCATGTTGGGGGCAAAATGCTAATTAACTTGTGAACCTATCAGAGTATGCACTAAGTGCTATGGGGTGAAATATAAGTGTAATTACTATCAGTTCTATCACATGGCATGGCACCGTGGATTTTAATATGGGCCACTATTTTAAAAGATGGAAACATTTGCATTCCAAATTTAACACATAATTCTAAATATTTTTATTTATCAAGAAGGAGACCTAAACAGGTTTACTAAGATGAATGAAGACTAAAAAGGAGAGCACATAATGGGTAGGAAAACAGAATACTTCCATCACATTTTACAAGGAACCATGCAAGGGAAACCAAGTGGAGGGAGAAAAATGCAGAGAACAAAAGAACTTATGAGCTAACAAACCTCCAACACTGGGTCTGCATGTACCACATCACGGCTGAAGACCTGCTCTAGCCAATCATCAAATAAGCTTAATGCTCCAGCAAAAAACAAACAAGGTATAATGTCCCTTGCAAAGTTAGAAGGTAAGGGATACTTGGCTCAGTAGTACAACAAGCGAGAAGGATCTTAGAATTGTTGAAGATCGCAAGCTAAATATGAGTCAACAATGCAACGTGACTGCAAAAAACACCAACACTGTTTTAGGCTGCATTAAGAGAAATCTCCCAAAACCGTGAGGTATTAGTCACCCTCTATTCAGCACTAGTTAGACCACATCTAGAGTCCTGTGTCCAATTTTGGTCACTTTAAGAAAGATGCAAACAAACTAGAACAAGTACAGAAAAGGGCAACAAAGGGACTGGAAGCCAAGCCATATGAATAAAAGCTAAAGGAACTGGACATGTTTAGCCTTAAGAAGACTGAGAGGGGATATGATAAGGTTAAGGTTTCCCTTGCTCGAAAGCCAGTCGTATCTGACTCTAGGGGTCAGTGCTCATCTCTCTTTCTAAGCCAAAGAGCCAGCACAGTCTGCTTCTGCAGACGTTTCCATGGTCATGTGGCAGGCATTACTAGACACCGGAGCGCATGGAACGCTGTTACCTTCCCACCAAAGTGGTCCCTATTTATCTACTTGCAATTTCTTGCTTTCGAATTGCTAGGTTGGCAGGAGCTGGGACAGAGACGGGAGCTCATTCCTTCCTACAGTACTCGGGAATCGAACTGCTGACCTTCCGCCTCCCAGTCAGCGTCTTAGTGACTTGAGCCACTGCAGTTCTTCAAATACTTGAAAGAAAGACATGAGAAGCAGGATCTATCCTTAATCATTTCAGAGTGCAGGACTCGTAATATCAGGCTGAAACTACAAGAAGCCAGATACCGGCTGAATATCAGGAAAAACTTCTTAATGGCTAGAGCAGTACGGCAGTGGAACCAACTGCCTCAAGAGGTGGTGAGCGCTCCAACACTGGAAGAATTCAGGAGAGAATTGGACAACCATCTGTCAGATCTGCTTTGATTCAGATTCCTGCATTGAGCAGGGGGTTCGACTCAATGACCTAAAAGGGCCCTTCCAACTCAGTGAGTCTATGATTCTATGACTCAAAATAATTTCCACATTAACTGATCATTCAGATATTGATATTTATGTTGAGTCTGTTATAGTTATGGGATTTTTATCTAGATTTATTCTCCTGTGTATTCTCCCTACTTCAGCTACAAAGGTACATATTTTAAAGACCAAGATGATATATTTGATTATACCATGTTTTTACTGTGTTTTGAGTGTTTTTAAAGTTTGTTAGCCACCCTGGGTCTTTGTGAGGAGGGCGGCATAAAAGTTTGATTAAATAAATAAAATGCAGTCTTCCTTGATAGACAAGGGGGAAATGAGCCAGCATGACATATGCTGAATCTATACTGGATTTCCAACACTTCCCAACCTAAGGGGATTGGAAATTGCTAAGGACTACTACTAGCCTTGCCCACAGAAGGAAGCAGGCTGATACCAAGCAGTTTCTGTTTAGCTTTGAGAAAAGGAGACTGAGAGGGGAATATGATAGCAATTCAAATACCTGAAAGATAATCATAAAGCAGAAGGGAAGGATCTGTTCTCCACCTTCCCAGATTGCAGGACACATAATAATGGGGCTGGATATCACGAAAAGCTTTTTAATGGTTAGAACAGTACGATAATGGAACCAACTGACTCGAGAAGGGGTGAGCGCTCCAACACTGGAAGCATTCAAGACAGAATTGTACAACCATCTATCATTATCTGCTTTGATTTGGATCCCTGCATTGAGTAGGGGGTCGAACTCAATGGTCTCAAAGGCCCCTTCCAACTTAGCTACGCTCTGATTCTACTACTGGTGTCCAGTTGGTGTTCTTCAGGAGTTTCTCTGCCCAGATCACTCCTGGATCTATCAATTTTCTTCTTCTGATGTGAATTTCAATTCTGAAGAAGACAGAAGCATCTATTTTGACGTCTCAGCTGTAACCATTTAGCCTGGAGTGTTCTTTCCAAGACGGTCATTAGGAAGCTAGGTTCTCCAACTGAGAACACTGGTGTTGTTGTTTTTTTTAAATCATGTCAGAAGCGCACAAAGGTGCCTTCTGGGTTGAAAGGATTTTTGCTGGAGGAACTCCGCTCAGGGGACGCCCAAATTAGGCTCCTTTCATGTCCTCAAGATCTTTCCCCCACCGAAATGGTCCCTATTTAGGTAAAGGTTTCCCTTGCTTGAAAGCCAGTCGTATCCGACTTTAGGGGTCAGTGCTCATCTCTGTTTCTAAGCCGAAGAGCCAGCGCTGTCTGCTTCTGCAGACATTTCCATGGTCATGTGGCAGGCATGACTAGACACCCTATTTATCTCCTTGCAATTTCTTGCTTTCCAACTGCTGGGTTGGCAGGAGCTGGGCACAGACGACGGGCGCTCACTCCGTCACACCGCACCCGGGTCTTGAACTGCCTGCTTGCCAGCTAACAAGGTGAGCTTCTATCTTAACCGCTGGGCCACTGCAGTCCCAGAGCTCCGGCTGAGGCGAAAAAGAGCTCTGTCGGGCCACAGAAGGAGGCCCCGGGCGAGGAGAAACCGGGCCACTCACCTTGGTGGTCGTAGACGCTGACGTACGAGATACCCACGGCCATGCACCACACCACCAGGCTGGCCATGTCGGCGTAGCTCTGCTCTTCCTCGGTCACCACCAGCCCCACATGCCCGGGCAGCTTCTGCAGCGACTTGGCCTCCTTCATCCGCCACCGGAGCCCGCCGCAGACTTTCCGCCCCGCCGCCGCCGGCTTGTGGAAGGCGAACGGGCCGCCCCCCGCGCTCCCCTCCGGAGGCGCCAAGAGCGTCCGGCAGGCGGCGGCGGCGGCAGAGGCCGCGCGCCACCGCCAACGGCTGAGCCGCGCGCCGCGCCCTCCCAAGCGGCCCCCTCCTAGCAGCCAGGCCAGGAGCGCGCGCTGGACGGCGAGCAGGAGGTGGAGCAGCCGCCACAGCCACCCGTACGCGACGCTCATTGGACTAGACGGGAAGAGAGGGGGGGGCGGCGGCAGGAGCGCGAGACGGTTCGGAGACAGGGGGGAATGGAGCCTCAGCCGGAGCGCGGGACGACCACCACCATCCCTGCCTTCCCTCACCGACACCGTTTTATCTGCTGCCAGGCAGCCTCCGACAGCGGCGCCATCTCTGACCCTGACCCTGACCTCTCCCCTCCAGCGACGTACGGGCTGCCTATTGGCTGAGGTAGCGTCACTTCCTGGTTGAGGGAGCAAATGACGTGGCTACTCCCCCCTATCGCCGCCCCCCACCTGAAGGAAAAGGGTGGAGCTTGAGCAGGAGACGGGATATTTTTTTTAGCCGCCTAGTTGGGTTTGTCTTAGCTTCAGACCTTTTCCCCCTCAATTCTCAAACAGCGGCCTCTAGCGGCGGGAGTGTGCCCTCCAGGCTGCTGCTGCTGCTGACCTGCTCAATGGTTAAGAGTCTTAACCATTGGGTGGTCAACCCACCCACCAACCCACCAAACACAAACCTGTCACTTACCTGCTAGTATAAGTGCCTGGGCAGCACCATGTTGCAAGATGGATATGGTCATCGTACTGGTTCTCTAGGATAATATGCCTTCATGTCAGCGATGGGATGTAACAGGTTCTCACCAGTTCTCGAGAACCGGTAGTAACTTTTTCCAGTGTCCCAGAGAACCTGTAGCAGCTTTTGGGGAGAACCACCTTTGGGGCTTACCTTTTCACTGGTTCCCCCACTGCGCATACATGCCAAGCACTTGGTGTGCATGCACGCCTAGTGCTTGGCACATATGCACGACCTCCTTGCTGTCCTCCCAAATGGGGAGGAGGAAGAGAAGCTGCTAGCCTGAAGCTCCCTATAGCCTGAAGCTCCCTATTTTTATTATTTTGTATTTTTTCTTTGGCTCCGCCCATGACATGATATCATGATGTTAGCTCCGCCCAAACTGTGATGACATCATGGTGGGGGAGTAAAATTTTTGACATCCCACCACTGCTTCATGTAAATGTAAAACAGCTGTACCTCCTTAAGGGTTCTCCAATTGGAACAGCACAGGTGTAGCTTATTGATGAGGTAACACCAAGACTTTGCTTAAAGACCCCAAGCCAGTGAAAAGGTAAGCCCCGAAGGTGGTTCCCCCCCAAAAGCTGCTACCGGTTTTCTGGAACACTGGGAAAAGTTACTACCGGTTCTGGCGAACTGGTGAGAACCTGTTACATCCCATCACTGGTTAAGACGCTCACATTGTTAGCTGCCCAAGACATGGCACCGAGGAAGGCTTGGGACTTGGGCAACGACAAAGCGAAGAAAGTGGCTTCATTTTGGTAGTCCAGGGTTTGATTGGGACGCCAAAAGAAGAAGAAGCGGAGTTCCTCCAGCAAAAATCCTTTCAACCCAGAAAGCACCTTTGTGTGCTTCTGACACAATTTTAAAAAAACCTGCCCAGATCAAACTTTGGACTGCTGGATTGAAGCCACTTTCTTGACTTTGTCATTGGCCAAAATTAAATCTTCATTGGCACACGTTTCTGGCCAGACCAGTAAATGAGCCAATGGATTCTGAATCTCTGCACATTGTAATGTAATGTATTGTCTGTAAGCCGCCCTGAGTCGCCACGGCGAGTGGGCGGCAATATAAATTTGAACTAATAAATAAATAAATAAATAATAAAATAAAATTCACACCATGTGTTGTCCACCAGCAGCCCCCACTTGTGCATGTTGGTCTTGCATTTAGGGACTCCAATTCTCAGCCTATTCTGGGTCCTCCCAAGTTTAGTTCCTCAGCTATATATCCTCCTTTAATGTTATTCCTTGTCCAGTGAGCTCCTTTTTCTACTAATTTGATTTTGTTCTTCTGTGTCCTCAAGAAGGGACTGCCATATGGGGAGACTTCACTGAATATGTGTTTTTAAAAAATCTAAAAGGATTCAGGCCTGGCCAAGAAAATAACAGGTTTTTAAAAATAGGGAAAGGTATAAAAGTAAAAGAAAAAAAGATACAGTATGTGAAATAGAAGAAAAGGTCCTAAGGGTGTAGGGTGCAATTGTCAATTGTTAAATGTTATACTGTGCATTGGAACCTCAGTTAATGTAATTAATGCATTATACGGGACGTTTCTTACAGTGAAAATTATTTTAACCGAATTTCCAATAGGAATGCATTGAATACAATTTCCCATAGGAATGCATCGAAAACCCAAATACATTAACTGAAATGTGGTTTCCCATAGGAATGTATTGAAAACCAATTAATCCGTCCCAAAAATATATATAAACCAAGCCACTGTTATATTGATTTTGTTTTGTTATGCATTTTTATGTTAATCGAGCTGTTTGTTAACAGAGGTTCCACTGTACTGTATTTGTTTTTATGTAATATTTTTAAATCACATAAGAAGCACACAAAGGTGATTTCTGGGTTGAAAGGATTTCTGCTGGACGAACTCCACTCAGGGGATGCCCAAATGAGGCTTCTTTCATGTCCACATGATCTTTTCTCTACCAAAGTTGTCCCTATCTATCTACTTGTAATTTCTTGCTTTCAAACTGCAAGGTTGGCAGAAGCTGGGACACAGACCGGTGCGCATTCTGTCAACAGTGCTCATTCTGTCATGCAGTACTTGAGTCTTGAACTGCCGACTTGCTAACCTTCCAGCTAACAAGGTGAGCTTTTTAACCACTGAGCCACCGTGGTCCCCTTTATGTAATATAAACAAGGATGATTATTACAAATTTTGTATAAGCCTTTTAGGGTTGTTTTTTCTATTTTTTAGAAATAGACTAGACACTCCGTTGTCTAATCATACCTGCCACATGTCCATGGAAACGTCTGCAAATGCAGACAGTGCTGGCTCTTTGGCTATAAACAAAGATGACCACCAAACCCTAGAGTCGGGTAAGAATGGCTTTCAGGCAAGGGCAAACTTTACTATTTCTATCCTGAAGAATATTTGTTCTTGTCATAAAGCAATTCCTGGATCTGAGCTGGAAAACTCCTGGCTGAAAATCACTGCAGAGCTTTGAGCTCACGATGATCCCTAGTTCAGATTTTTTTTATTATTTTACTTTTTCAAACAACTTGGGGCCAGTGCAGCTCGCTATTTTGTCAGTTCATCTGTTTTAATCTGGTTTATAAACACTTGGTAGCAGATAACACACAAATGTTCAAAAGCTAGGTATTACCAAGAAAAAACTGACTTCTCATACTGAAACAACCATGCACAAAAATTAGAAAAGCTTTAGATGGGTTATATCTTGATGGAGTAACAATAGTGGGGTGTGGTCATTATGCCCATGTCTCATCACTGCTTCGAGAACTGCACTGGTTCCCAGTGTGCCTCCAGGTCAGTAATGTCGCGTGGATTTCAGCCGCCCAGGGCTTAAGCCAAATTTGCCACCCCCTGGTGGATGCCGACGCCCACTCCCACTAGGGCTTCTGGGAATTATAGTCCAAGAGCACCCATAGCCCAAAAAGTGCCACCCGGGGCCAGCTGCCCCCCCCGGGGGCCCCTATGAGACGCCACTGCTCTGGGTGCAATTCAAGGTGCTGGTAATTACCATTAAAGCCCTACAAGCAGTAGTCGACATCAGCAGGTTCGCATCAGTTCGCTAGAACTGGTAGCAGAAATTGTGGCTGTCCATGCCCATCCAAGTTTTGAAATAAAGTAGTCCTAATTCAGGTGCAACACATGACCATGCCTACTATACCACACCCACAGTGTGGTACTAAAAATGTTTGAAGCCCACCACTGCCTACATGGTAGTGGGCCAGGATACTTAAAAGACCGCGTCACTCCAAGAACATCTGTCCGTCCCACCAGAGCGGATTGGAGAGGCTGTCTTAATTGTTCCATCGGTTAGAGAGGTGCGTCTCTGTAGCACCAGAAAGAGGGCCTTCTCAGTGTCTGGTCCAGCCCTATGGATCGCCCTCCCAATTGAGCTGCGTCTCCAGGCAGAGTTGCTGCCCTTCAGGAAAAGGTTACATGGCTGGCAGGGCAGGTGTGGGGCACCAGTGATGTGGTAACACCGGTCTGCTGGCTAATATAGTAGAACACACACACTCTCTTTTAATCTTTTACTTTTTTGTCAGTAGTTTTTAATGGATTTTTATTGCTTTTAAACTACAACTGGTTTTTGTTTTTTGTGAGCCACCTAGAGTCTTCAGAGTTGGGTGGCAATACAAATTAGAAAATAAATAAATAAATAAATATAAAAACCACAGTGGCTCAAAATTTATTAAGACTAGCTGCTTTATTTTGGAGTGAACGTTCTTGGATTACAGCAATACACTTTCTCAGAGATACAGTTAATACATGGACAAATGAAAAAGTGACTACCACTAGTTTTCTATGTAGTTGCATTCTTGTCTAATTCATAATGAAAGTAGAATCTAAAAAAAAAAACAAAGTGGGTTCTATTAAAATACTTTGTGATTGCAAAAAATATTATCCCATACCTGCATGCTCTCCGTTACTAATATTGGGTTTACATACAATTCACAGGTAATTTCTAAAGAGTAGATGTACAGAGGGTGTAAAAATGTGTACACATTTTAAGAAAGGAACAAAACTGAAACTTGCAATATACGTATACCAATAACCAGTGTAGCCAGTTTTCTGCGGTACACTACCACAGGTAGAAGTCAAGCGGCGTTAAGTCATTTGGAAACTTAACCAACCATGGTCATCTTCAAACAGTGTATGTAATAATATTGGGATGAAAACATTCCATTTTGCTATTTTAAGAATGAGTCATATGCTTGTTTTGCTAACTCCGGTATCACGCACACATTGTTTGGTAGACTTCTGTGGCCAATGTGTAAACTATTCCAACACCATTGTAGAAGAAGCAGGACTTGTTGCTATGTGAGGCCTCCAGGATCTTTCCTTGTGCACATCACACACAGTACCATGCCTCTCAAACTTATCATGAATGCATGAGATTGTTAGGCATTTTAGAGGTACTCACTCCTCCACTGTCATGTTACTTCCACAATGTTCTCGATATTCATATACTACTTCAAAAAGGTCTTGGGCTCCTCAAGCAACAACTGTGCTTCCATCATTTTCTTTGTCTGTCCTGGCCATCACATGGTGACACTAGCATTCATTCTTGTGAACGAACATCATACTACACATTGCTACCATAATTCAATTCAACTTCAAAAAGTAAGACATAGACAATATCTTTAAATGTGTATACATTTTGGCAACCTCTATATTAGACTGTTGCAAAAAAAAAAAATCCCACTTTTGAAATTAATATGCAGATTGTATCAGGCACTCTAATAGTATACTATACTACATGTACACTAGTAGTGCTACCTCATTGTTACATAAGATTTAACTGAAAATCTCAAAGATTGTCTTGGAGATAACTGAATTGACCCAAGTACCCATCAAAAGCTATCAGAAAGATATACAATAAAACCCCTACTTATGAAAACGAAGTCTGTTCCGTAGGCTTTTGCTTAAATTGGTTTTTTATGTACCGTATTTGCCGGCGTACAAGACGACTGGGAGTATAAGACGACCCCCCAATATTTCCACTCAAAATATAGAGTTTGTTATATACTCGCTGTAAAAGACTACTCCCTCTTCCGCACACCTTCCACACACCAAATAAAACGTAAAAGAACATCAGATTTGATTTCAACATGTTAATTTATATCCAAATGCTTATGACATGCAGAAAAACTATCACAAGGCTGTATGTTATCAAACATGTACAGTAAACATAAAACAGTACAAGTTTATTAAACGTAATTCACCAAAGACAATTCACTAAAGCTGAATGGAACAATAAACCTATGGGAGCTGCCTGCTGTTTGTTTTCTAATCTGTTAACCAAACTGGAACTGTCAATGATAGAAGGAAGATAACAAATAGAGGGAGAGGGCAAGTGCCAGGCAAGTCCCTAGCAAGTTTGCTGGCATGACAGTTTCCCTTTAAAAGCCTTCAAACTCCTGTTTGTCATCTGATATTAAAAGTTGTTATCCGATCCATCCCATGGGAACGTAATGTCATTCGATGCAATTCTCCTCCCCAGATTGCTTAACGTTATCCGAGGTAAATGTTATCCGAGGTAAATGTTATCCAAGGTATTACTGTATTTTATTCAACTGAAGTGTACCCGGAGTACAAGACGCCCCCCCCCCCACTTGGAGGCATGTTTTTCAGGGGTAAAAATCATCTTATATGCCAGCAAATACAGTAACTTGAAGCAGACCCATAGGGAATTTTTTTTACATAGCTTGAAGCAAACCCATAGGAAAAATGAAATTTTTATGTAAATCGAAGCAAACCTATAGGGAAATGAATGTTTACATACCTCGAAGCAAACCCATAGGAAAAAGAATCTTTATGTAACTCAAAGCAAACCCATAGGCAATCATATAAATCTGTACATGGGTTTAGCACAAAATCATTATGTAAGTCGAATTTTATGTAACTCGAAGCTTATGTACTCAATCTATTTCATAGTCATAATAATCATCTGTGTTTACACTGAGACTGGAGGCTTCATCACCATTGGCTTTCTTTCCGATTTCTTCCCCGATGTCAGATGCATGTGAATTGTGGTTGGCGCATGAGTGCAGGATCCTTTGTGATGACATCCAGCTCTGACCCTGGCTTTCTGTTGGGGATGTGCACTGTCCCCCCTTGACCTCTGTGCCTTTTGTCACGAGCACCCTTCTGGTTCTGAGGAGGTCACAGGTGCAATTCCAGGGGTTCCCATCCAGATACAGGTACCGGAGACGAGGCAAGTACCTCAAGAGACTGTAATCCAGGCTGGAGATCTTGTTGTTCCGTAGATTTAAAACCTGCAGGTGTCTTAAATTTGACAGTTCTTGGTCTTTAATTCTTTGTATGCCATTTCCTTTCAAATCCAATCTAGCTAATGTATGTGGAAGGCTAAGGTGGGGAGAAAAAGGGAAATAAAACCTGAAAGATATAGTTTTTGTCATTTGTACAGGCTCTTTCAGCATGTCATATGTTTTGCAATCTGTTTCATTGGCCCTCACAAAAACCATGTCATATATCTTGGCCCATGGGGACCCTAGCGATGCAGTGGAAATCCTTTCCAGGTGCCTGGAGGCTGTCAGGATGGGGGACAATGGGCTACAACTACATCCTGGCAAGACTGAGTGGCTGTGGGTCAGGAGTTCCGTGTTATCTCAGGAGCTACCATCTTTGGTTCTGGATGGGGCGGTTTTGCCCCAAACAGACCTGGTGTGTAACTTGGGGGTCATCCTGGACTCCCGACTACTGCTCGAAGAGCAGGTGGCAGTCGTGGCCAGGAGGGCTTTTGCACAACTTCATGTGATTTGCCAGTTACACCCGCTCCTAGATCAGGACTCCTTGCTCATGATCACACACACTCTGGTCACCTCCAGACTTGATTACTGTAATACACTCCAGAATGCGGCTGCCCGGGTAGTGATGGGGTGTGTGCGGTAGGCACATGTCTCACCGCTGCTTCGGGAGTTGCACTGGTTGCCATTATGTCTCTGGGTGCAATTCAAGTTGCTGGTTATTACCTTTTAAGCCCTACATGGTAGTGGGGCAGGATACTTAAGAGACCGCCTCACCCCAAGAACATCTGCCCGTCCCACCAGAGTGGAACGGAGAGGCTCTCTAGCTGTTCCATTGGCCAGAGAGGCGCATATCTCTGGCACTAGAAGGAGGGCCTTCTCTGTGTCTGCTTCTGCCCTATGGAACCTCCTGCCAATGGAGCTACTTCTCCAGACAAAGCTGCTGCCCTTTAGGAAGACTCTAAAAACATGGCTGGCAGGTCAGGTATGGGGTGCAGGAGGTATAAGGACCCCAGCTCGTTGGATGATCTGAGCCCCTCTACTCTTTCCCTCTACTTTTTTAATTTGTAAGATGTAGCATTTGGTGTGCTTTTAATTTTAAATTTCATTTTAACAGTTTTAAGGTTTTTAGATAGTGTTTGTGTTTTATTGTCATTTTTTTATTACTTGTAAACCGCCCTGAGTCACTTCGGTGAGAAGGGCGGTGGAGAAATATGAATAAATAAATAATAAAATAAATAATAAGTCATAGCATGCTTAATGCCACTTGATTAACTGCACAGATAAAAGAGACTTCAACCTTATTTCTTTGTCTTGAAGGGCAACTAGGTTATCATTTTAGCCAGGGCTTACCAGGACCCACCTCTAGAACAGGGCGCCCTAGCATTGAGGATGTCTTGAGTTCTGGCATTTTTCTTCGATTGTTTTTGAAGCTAGATACTGCGCCCAGGTTTCCTGATACCCCTATGAAGTAAGCTGAGCCTTTCTTGTCTACCTTTGGAACTCTTTGGAACTATGATCCATTATTATATCTCACTGTTGTGCAATGTAGCTTAATGTTCATGGCTCATTGCATGAGGCTCCTTGCCATAATTACTTTACCATCACAACAATCATTTAATTTCCTAAAGTGAGAGATGGTAACTTTGCCCAAAGCTATCCAGTAAACTTCATGCCTGAATGGGGGTTTGATCCTGGGCTAATTGCAGCCTGAGTGTGAGTGAGAGCTGAACACAGAATGATTACAAAAATAAACATTTATTGTGTAGTCACGTTTCAGCATCCATGGAACTTTACAAGGGTTCACATGGCATTGTCTTCCGTGGATAACCTCCCATAGGTAGGTTTTCCCTTTCCACAAAAATTATGTCCTAGAAAGGTACAATAGTTGCACAGTGACTTTCAATTTATAGTATTGAGAGATGTCACTGGTAACATTCAACACTGTAACCATGATATGGGGTAGAGTGGTCTTCTAAATAATAAGACTGCATTCCTCACCATTTGATACACTGTCTAATACTAATGGGTGTTGATGTCCCATCTGTGAAGTCATGGATTCTCCAGCCCAGCCCTTAGTACGACTCCCATCTCCTGCTCAAGGAGCAGGTGGCAGTCGTGGCCAGGAGGGCTTTTGCTCAAGTTCGAGTGATTCGCCAGTTACGCCCGTTCGTGGACTGGGACTCCTTGCTCATGGTCACTCATGCACTAGTCACCTCCCAGTTAGATTTTTATTTATTTATTTATTTATTTATTATTCATACTTATCAACTGCCCTCCTCACCGAGGTGATCCAGGGCGGTTCACAATTCATAAAAAAAACACAATAAAATACTCTTAAAAGCATTCCTTAAAAAACCCTCAATTTTAAACTTTAAAATCAAAATCTAAAAACTAACTGAGGGCAAGCGGGGCTTAAATCAACTAGCGGGCTGGGGTCATAGTCCCTCCCACACCCCATACCTGCCCTGCCACCCATGTTTTTAAATTTTCCTAAAGGGCAGCAACTCCGTCTGGAGATGCAACTCCGTTGACAGGAGGTTCCATAGGGCCGGAGTGGACACCGAGAAGGCCCTCTGTCTTGTACCAGAGAGACGTGCCTCTCTGGCCGATGGAACCAGAGACCCTCTCCGGTCCACTCTGGTGGGCTGGGTAGATGTCCTTGGGATGATGCGGTCTCTCAAGTAACCTGGACCATTACCATAAAGGGCTTTAAAAGTAATAACCAGCACCTTGAATTGCATCCGGAGGCAAACTGGGAGCCAGTGCAGCTCCCTCAGCAGCGGTGAGGCACGGGCATAACGCCCGCATCCTAACACTACTCGTGCAGCTGCATTCTGGACCAGCTGAAGTGTCCGAATGGTCACCAAGGGCAGGCCCATTTTTATTTTATTTTTTGCTGAAAGAAATATTTTCATTATTTTGCGTGAGTTGAGTTTTCTCAAGTTTTCAGATAGAGAGAAGAAAGGCCTACTGCAGGTACCTTATCTGTTTATTATGTGATATAAGTCTTGTGTCACATAATAAGCACATGGATGGCTAGTGTTTACTTTTATTTCCACTAGATGCTGACTGGTTAGTTCATTAAGTTAGGTATCTGGCTGTGGAGCCAGAGATTGGGCGTTTGGCTTCACACTGTGCATCCCAGATGAGCCAGCTCTGTATGACCTTGGGCAAGCTGCACAGTCTCAGGGTAACTTCCCAGAAGACGGGAATGGTAAACCACTTCTATGTATTCTCTACCTAGGTAACCCTGGAAAGGGTCACCATAAGTCAGAATTGACTTGATGGCACACAATAATACATGATGATATTATGTAGTAGCAAGAACTGGGCTATATAACATGGTGGTGGTCTCCAGTTTCAGTTGCTTACCTTAATGGAATAGCACTAAGTAGATTTTGTTCAAGTGCTAGATTAGACAGTTGTGTGCATTTCTCCAGGGCTCCATCTTCAAACATGGTAACAGTATTGTTATCAAGGAACAAATGCTTAAGCTCTCGTAGATTTTGGAATTCTTGTGCCGTAACCTGCCTAATCAGGTTATGACTGCAATCAAATTTTTGCAGCTTGGTTGGTAATCCACCTGGTATTGCCTGGAGTTTGTTCATCGACAGCTCTAGTCTAGTTAAACTAGAAAGATACTGTATACCATCCACTGATGAAATCTGGTTTTCAGACAAGCAGATCTCTGACAGGTTTGCCAGTTGTTTGACATCTCCAGCCCTCAACATTTTGAGCTGATTTTTTTCTAACTTTAATGACAGTAAAGATGTGGGTAGATCTGGAGGCACGTCAGTCAATAAATTGCCATTTAAACTCAGAAATAGCAAATTATGGAGAGATGTGAAAAAACTTCCTGGGAAAGACTTCAACTTATTATTCTCCATTCTAAGATGTTTTAGACTAGGGAGGTAGATTGGTCCAGACACAGATTCCATATCATTTCCATCCAGTGTCAAACTCTGTAAACTGTGAAGGGAGGAAAGAGTAGTAAATGAAAGAGTTAATATCAAATTGTTTTGTACATCAAGGACTCTTACATTTCTTAAACCTTCAAAATCAGATTCATGGAGAATGCTTATTAAATTATCTCCAAGTTTGAGTACTTCAAGGCCTAGTGGGAATGAAGTTGGTACATGTCTTAGTTTATTTTTCCAGAGTTCCAGGATTCTTAAGGCACTCAAAGCTTTGAACGTGTTCTTCTCCACCAATTCTGTCCCACTACAGGTCAGGACAAATTCTTCAACGGAAGACATTCTGAGAACATCTGCAATCTGAAAAACAAAAGCCATGGCTACTTTAGTTCAGTAAAGGATCATCTCAGGAATAGCTTTACAGAATGCACACACAGAGTCCGAAACACTACCTATTTAAGTGAGTCACAATTATGTGAGGGAATCAAATTGTATGAGTGCATTTCGGCCATACTGTATCTGATTTTATGCATGTTCAATGGCAAACTGGGGCCCTCAAGAGGTCTGGCCAAGTTATCCTGCTATGGTAATAAAGTAGAGTAGACCATACTACCAGCGACTCAATGCCAAATGTCAGGCGGCAGTAACTAACCTGACCACCCTAAGGACTAGCAGTCTTGGGTGCTGAAGTCCATAGGGAAGGGTGATGGTCCCCAAGTGGATTAAATCCCACTTGAATCCATCTTGATGGAGGGCAGCAGCTTCATCAATACTGGCCTGGGGCTGAGGAGGACTTTGTGTGCCAAATTGTCAATATACGTTGGATCATGGAGAAAACAAAGGAATATCAGAAACAAGTCTACTTCTGTTTCATTGACTACACCAAAACCTTTGACTGTGTGGACCACAACAAAATGTGACAAGTAATTAAAGAGATGGGAATACCAGAACACCTTATATGCCTCAGGAGAAATCTGTACATGAGTCAAGAAGCAACAGTTAGGACAGAAAACAGAATGACAGACAGGTTTGGAATAGGAAAAGGACAAGGCTGCAATTTGTCACCCTCTTTATTCAACTTATACACAGAGCACATAATGCACAATGCATTATGCATTATGAATCACAAGTTGGGATCAAAATTGCTGGGAGAAACATCAGCAACTTGAGATAGACAGATGATATTACCCTAATGACAGAAGGCGAGGAAGACCTAAAGAAGCTGCTGTTTAGGTTGAAAGAAGAGAGTACAAAAGCTGGCTTGAGACTCAACATCAAGAAAACCAAGATAATGGAAACAGGTTTTAGCAGCACCTGTAAAGTAGATGGGGAAGAGGTAGAAGCAGTGACAGACTTTATATTCTTAGGATCAAAGATCACTGCAGATGGTGATTGCAGCCATGAAATAAAAAGGCAACTGTTGCTTAGGAGACAAGCGATGAAAAACTTGGAGAACATAGTTAAAAGCAGAGACATCACCTTGCAAACAAAAGTCCGCATAATCAAAGCAATGGTATTCCTGGTGGTAATGTATGGTTGTGAGAGCTGGACCATTAGGAAAGCTGAGCATAGAAGAATAGATACCTTTGAAATGTGGTGTTGGAGGAGAGTTTTGAGAGTACCCTGGACAGCGAGGAGGACAAATAGGTAGATCCTAGAAGAAATTAACCCCGACTGTTCATTATTTGTTTGTTTGTTTGTTCAGATTTATATTGCCGCCCACTCGTGGAGGCGGCTCAGGGCAGCTTACAGTCAAAACAGTACAGTAAGAATCATAAAATACAACCTCACAAAACAACCAAAGCAGAACACAGACATTAGAAGGTCAAAAAGTAAAGATGAAACTAAAGTACTTTGGACATCAAATGAGAAGAGAGGATTCACTTGGGAAAGGCTTGATGCTGGGAAAGGTGGAGGGCAAAAGAAGAAGGGGGCAGGCAAAAATGAGATGGCTAGATGGTATTGTAGATGCAATGGGCACAAAGCTGGGCAGGCTGAGGAGGATGGTGGAAGACAGGGGTCCCTGGCGGACAATGGTTCATAGGGTCGCAAAGGGTCAGAAGCGACTGGTCGACTCAACAACAACACCAAGAACAACAACATTTTAAATCCTTTTTCTTTCTTAAGTTAAAAAAACTGATTTGAAATCTGATTGTATTGTTAATATTAACATTATTGGTATTACTGTTGTTATGGTGTGTGTGTGTGTGTGTGTATTTGGCAGATGTTCTCATATGGGAATAACTGTTGTTATGGTGTGTGTGTGTGTGTGAGAGAGAGAGAGAGAGAGTGGGTGATTTGGCAGGTGTTCTCATATGGGAATAACGAGAGTGGTTTCTAAACAAATGATAAGGGTTTGGGACACATTTAAATGTCCACACATATGCATACAATTTAACATTTTTTCCCTTTCAATAGGCATGATGCATTTGTTTGTACACTTTTGTGTATTTTATCTATCTGCTCTTACAATGTGGTGATTTAAAAAAAAGATTTGAAAGGTAGAGCGGAAGCACTGCCCTAAAATACAAACCTAAGCGGAATTATAGTTGTGGCAAAGAATTAATAAATGAAAAATTTAAGACTATTTTTGTTGCAGATTTCACTCATAATCCAGACTGATTTAAACTGGTATTCTCAAATAGAAGGTACCTATTTAATGACTAAGGTCTATGTAAATGTTTAATCAGTTCATAAACAATGGCTCCTCTCTGACTGGGATTACAAGTGGATTTAGTCCCGAATATTCATAACCATAACCTGTGTATCCAGTGAAATTGTTCAGAGAACTTGATGCCTGAAGATAATTAAAATATTTATCACTGAAACAGCAAAAAACTGAGTTGGCTAGAAAGAGGAAGAACAGGGCAGGTCACTATTTAAAAGAGTGATTGAGGAAATCTTGGAACATTTTGTATCTGGTTATCCTTACTGCTTATAGGGAGAGTTTGCTAAAGTTTTACTCCTGAATAGATAGCAGCACACACCTAACATATTGTGTAGCTTGGTCCATGCAATGGAAATAGTATCATTGTCAACAGCAGACTGTCACTGATTAAAGAGTTCTTTTCTTGATTTTGGTGTGCATATGATTTTGTACATTGAGACAAAGTATTGCATACCCTGAAACTAAGAAAGGAACTCTTTAACCAATAGCAATCTGTTACTGATTATGACACCATTCCTCTTGTACAGGATATTGACTAGTAAGACTTACTTCTCTCTAGATGTATTTAGGAGTACATCATTAGATGAGGATATACTAGGACAATTTTAATTATTTGGGTCCCAGAATATGCCATATGAAAATATTGAATATAGTGTTTATTAGTTAGTAAAGAAGGCAATCTGCTCTTGCTATACTTGTAAAAACATTACTACATTAAAATACCATGGGGGATACTTTTTCTGGTTTATGTTTAATATTTAATACTATTTTGAGGCTGTAAAAGGACTGTTTAGAACTATAAAGTCATATATTAATTAAAAATATCAAATGTTGTCTACATTGTGTGTTTTATTTGAAAATGTTTTGAGGTACAATCCTTAATTGGGATTAAATATCTCTGAACCCAGTGAGTCTCACTGATATGATGTGCATAAGATTATACCAATCATAAATTATTTCTGAGGGTAAGCCAATACCATCAAGGATCCTCTGTAAGTAGACAAACTGAAGTACATAATACAAGATGTCCTTCTTGCCTATATTCCAGCAGAAGCATGAGTTCCAAATAGCCCACTTATGCTTGCACAAGGAAGTCCTAGAGAGTCAAAATGCTCATGCTATAGTCACTGTATTCTGTCCAAGTAACTTGAGTCCAACTGATTTTAATGGCTTTACTCTAGGTAAGACCAATCCTGGATTCTTCATGTTTTCTGTTTCTATATTGGATATAATAACGTGTTACTATTATCGTATGTGTACATCACAAAGAAGAATTAGAAGAGTGGTTATACACTGATCAGAAGCCGATTGTTGACTTCTTGTTTCAGCTGTTTTAAGTAGATGGAACAAAGAATGATTGTTCTTTGAAAAGGCATTCTTCCGATTTGTGTCACTATAGCTGTCAGGTCAGTACTTGACAAAATAGTCACTTAAAGTGATAAAAAACCTCCATTTTTCTTTCTGGTCCTGACACGCAAATACTATTTTTCCTGCCCTTGAAACTGTGGTTATATTTTATACTAATGAGCAAACAGTGACCTTTTTGTGTAGGAAGATTGACTGGTCTGTCACATATATTAGAAATACTCAAGTAAATTTTGGCTGCCATCTACCAATCTTTCCTCATGTATCATAGAGATATAGTCTTGTCAAACTGCCAGGACGAGCTACAAGTCTTGACAAATGCACATTTAATGGCAGACACAAGCTTTGTTGAGGTGCAGTGACCCCGAGTTGTGTCATGAGATCACAGGCAATGAACACACAATAGGGAAACCTGGGGCTTCTCTTTTTTCATAATCATCATCAACAACAACAAGAACAACAACAACAACAACTTCTCTTTCCATATCTGAATCTGAATATAGGCAATCCTCATGGCAATCAGCCATGAATACTGTCCTGAGAATATGATGCAGTGGCCTTTCATTTGTCTTCCACATCACAGCATGACACCTGTACCAGTGATCCAGTGCTGCAAATCACTTTCTGGTCCTGAGCTTTTTTGGCATTCAAAGTCCTAATCGGTCCCAGGCCAGTAATGATTAAGCTTCTGCCCTACATCAAGATGGATTCAAGTGAGGTTTAATCAACTCAGGGACCATCACCCTTCCTTGTGGACTTTGGCACCCAAGGCCATTAGTCCTCAGGGTTGTCAGGTTAGTTAACCGCTGCCTGACACTCAGCATTGAGTCACTGGCAGTATGGTCTACTCTATTACCGTAGCAGGATATCCTGGCCAGACAAATCTTTTGCCATTGGCTGTGCTACATGTGACTGATGGAGGTTTCAGGCCAAGGCAACTGGAGAGCAAATACTCATCTTTGGCCTGCCTGTTGTGAACCCTGGCTCCGTCTGCAACATGAATACTTTAATCCAATACAACAGTGTCTCCCTCCAAGACTCTTCATTTCAATGACAATGGAGACTACCATAATATTTGCTAGATTGCTACCATCACCTGTATTGCTCCATAGCAATTTTTCTCCTCAGGTGTAATTAAAACAGGATAATTAAAAAGTATGATTAAGGCTAACATTGTAAACACACTTGGCAGGAACTTGCTGCTCAACCAATATATTTACAATCAGTCTGTTCAAATAATATACCTATACCACATAGTTATCAGTTTGAGATCATTTTAACTGCCATGGCAGCAATTTACAGGTTTCTGGGATTAGTAGGTTGATGAGGCACTTGAACTTATCTCCTGTAATTAAGGAAAATGCAGAAAAGCTTTGAATGAAGTGCCTCACCCAACTACAAATTCCAGGATTTCTGTAGGATGAAGCCAAGGCAGGTGAAGAGGCATCGCTCTGCTATTATGGTCCAAGGTTTATCCCTATAATTAAGAAATGGCTAGATTTATCACAAAGAGCATAAAGAGGTTGACTGCAGAATAAACACAAGTGTGGGACAGTAAATTGATTGACTATGTGGTAAGGTTTCTGCCTATAACTGAGTCTGGTCTGCAGCAGTAAGCCAGAGTCTCTAATATTTCATCTGGTGCTAAGATAAGCTTGGCTTGATTATCAATATCTAATCAAGACAAAGGCAAAAGTACAATTACAGTATTCTTTTTTTTTTTTACATTTGACAAAGATCTCACAGAAAAAAGTGCCAACATCAAAACACAGAACTGACCCAGAAACATGTTTGCCTTACATGTGGGTCAAAGAAACTGGATTTATGTCTTATAATAGAAAGTGGCCACATTATCATGAGTTGCAGAAATAGTTTGTTTTTAAAATCAGAATATGAAGAGCTTGGTGATATCTAGCGACTCTTTAACATCTGAATAATCTGAGCCGTGTACAAATTAATCTGAAACTGGATTTTAACTGATTTGTGTTTCAGTCTAAAAACATGCCAGGTATATGGTCTAGAATTTAATGGGTAACTAGCTTGGTAGTACATCGATAAATAGAAACAAAGAGTCTAACAGATTTTATGGGAATAGGGTTTCACTGCCTGACAACTGAAGTCCCAAAGTTAATTGTAACTCAGGCTACTACCCTATACTGTACTGTATATATTAAGCTGGGATTGAATAAACCTGTAATTACCCTGTGAGTCTTAAAATTATTTAACTGCAACAGGGTGGAAGCGTTCAGTAACTGACATGCATGTGTCCTTGGGGGACTAAATTTTTCACAACTAAAAAAAAAAAGGATTTGTGGTTTAGTTTTATAAGATGGCCAGCTGCACATTGCCTGTAACATGAATTAAATCAACAAAACAATGTCATGGAAGCATTTTTGTGGTATTAAAAATGAACAAATAAATTAAACAAGGCACACAAGAAATACCCTTATGACTAAGACTGATTCACAGAAGCAAAGTTCAAGGTGAGTCCAGCCATAATTTTAGTGGATCATTTAAGTAAGGCAGGCTTTTAAATTTCACATAATTCTTCATTAGACAAAGATGGTATAAAAGGAACCCTAGTGGCACAGCAATTAAACTGCTGTATGGCAACCAAAAGCTTGTGAGTTCAATCATGACCAGGACTAAAGTTTGACTCAGCCTTCCATCCTTCCTTCCATGGTTGGTAAAATGAATACCCAGCATGTTGGGGGGAAAATGCTAATTAACTTGTGAACCGCCCTGAGAGGGCACTAAGGGCTTTGAGGCAGTATAGAAGTGTGATTGTTTTGCTTTGGTTTGAATTAGTGACACTAATTGAATTAGTGAATTAGTAAGGCCAAGCTTATCAATATTAATATAACTGATAATTTGGCCTGTTATTTTTAAATGAATGAAGGTCAACATTGAAACTAAGACAGATACTCATTATTGTTTTCACTCTTATAGTTGTGTATGTGTGTGAAAATGTGTGTGTGTGTGTGTGTGTGTGTGTGTGTGTGTGAGTGTGAGAGAGAAAATGTGTGCTTACATGCACACACATACATGCACCGGCCAACCATGTTGCATCCAGCTCACAAGAGGGTTGAGACTAGCAAATATGATGGTCAACATACACAGTTGCTTTTGCCCAAATTTAATTGTACAGTGGAACCTCGGTTAATATAATTAATGTGTTCTCCGGGACGTTTCTTACAGCAAAAATTACTTTAACCAATTTCCCCACAGTAATGCACTGGATGCAATTTCCCATAGGAATGCATTAAAAACCAATTAATCTGTTCTGGGGGAAATTCCATAAACTGAGCCACTATTTTATACGGATTCCTTTTGTTATATGATTTTTATGTTAACTGAGCCATTTGTTAATCGAGGTTCCACTGTATGTTAGTGTAATTTGTCCATATCGTGTGCCTCAGACACTACAACACAGCATCCCTGTCTCTATATATTTAAGTAATATATTTAGGTTTATAAACACACCTAGCATCAGGCTACACTTTATGTGCTTTCTGGCTCGGTCTCTATTGTATCTTCTGCCAACAAGATGGTCCCCCCTTTCTTCCTTCTCCCCATGCCTACTTTTCTTCTGTAGTCTAGAATGTTAAAAGTTAGCAGCCCTTTGTTATTATTTAGTCGGATTGAATAGAAGGTGGTAGGTTCTGTTTTTAATGTTTTAAAACTACATATTGTCTCCCAGCTCTATGCACTGAGAAGTAAGCTTGTGTTGAATGGTATGGGGTTTGCTGGGCAAAGATTTCTAGCCAGGACTGCAGCCACAGAGAGAGCTTCTCAGTAAGGGAAACAGCAGGACTCTTGGGTTGTTAAAACAGAGAAGTTCTCTACAGGTAGTTCTGCCTCCCACTTTTATGCTTCCTTTGACCTAAAGATCCTTTGTTGAACAACTGGCTGGGTAGCTCAGTGGTTTAGTTATCTGGCTATGGAGCCAAAAGTTGGGAATTTAATCTCCCACTGGGGCTTCCAGGAGAAGACCCAGCCTGTGTAGTTATAGGCAAGCTACACAGTCCTGCAGTGGCTCAAATGGTTAAGATGCTAAACTTGGTAACTGGAAGATTGACAAGTGAGCAGTTTGAGACCCAAGTACAGTACTGCATGATGGAATGAGCTCCATCTCTGTCCCAGCTCCTGCCAACCTAGCAGTTTGAAAGCAAGAAACTGCAAGTAGATAAATAAGTACCCCTTCCGTGAAAAGATAAACAATGTTCTGTGCACTCTGGTTTCTAGTCATACCTGCCACGTGTCCATGGAAACGTCTGCAAATGCAGACAGCACTGGCTCTCTGGCTATAAACAGAGATGAGCACTGAACCCTAGAGTCGGATGCGACTGGCTTTCGAGCAAGGGCAATCTTTACCTTTATACAGTCCTAGGATGCCCCCCAGAAGAAAGAGAACAGCAAACCAGTTCTAACTATTCTCTGTCTAAACAACACGGGGGACACAGAAAGAGCCTCCTCAAAAATTGTGGTATTTTTTAACCACAATTGGGCATACCACAGTAACGACAACCTTGTGTTGCCAGCTAATCTTTCTCATGCTAAGTTAGGTGAAAGGAACAGCAGAATGAACTCACCAAAAGGTGCCTTCATTTTGACAGTTTTACATCTGGCCTAGACACGGAAGAAGATTTAAACAACCCTGGAAATGATCACTACATCAGAATTGACTTGATGGCACATGATGTTGATCATAGTGATTAAACAGATATCTTGATTGTCCCTTGGTTGGTCAGCCTAATGAATGAGAAGAAACCATCCTACCTGGAGTGTTTTGATTCTGCTGTGGCTGATGTGAATTCTCCTTGTCGTCGAAGCAATCTCTTTAGGCATTTCTCCCACTCTGTAACACCGCACTCTCCCTGCCTGGTCACAGCTACATTTCCGTGGACATGTAGGAGATCTTGCCTCGTAAAGAGTAAGCAGAAGGAGCAAAATGTTAAAGATGTGCATTATCTTAAACAGCTACCTCCTGAAAAGAGAACCTACTAGCTATGGGTCTACACTCTATGTGTTTACGAAGCACAAACTCTTTTACACCTGCTTCTTTTATACCTCAGCATCCTGATAAAAGGATAAATACAGGTGGACAGTCTAATTCTGGTGGGGTGTCCCTCCCCCCCTTCAAAACTTCCTTGCTTTAAAATATCAGCATGCTGCACAAAGAGCAAAAGGTTTAAACAATGATAAGGAAACGTTATTTTAGACAGCATGGGAAATTGATCCTATTTATTGCCTGACGCCTGATCTGCAAACACTTCTATTATCGGCAGTCTCCCTGCTTGGTTAAATGCGACACCACAGAAGGAGCTGAGAGCAAAGATAAAGAGCTGTTTTAGAGTGGGCTATAAAATATTTGGATTTCCCACTGCACTGTATTTAAAAAAACACTACGGAAAAAGGGTTGGCATATTCCTTTCATTCCTTCCAAGTCAAAAGACCCAGAAGAACACAAAGCCCACTTACTTTGTTTAAAAATAATGTTTCTGGTTGGTACATTTTTACATGGTTCTGCAATGCATCTTCTTGCTACAAGAAAAGCTGAAGGTTGATTACAAATATAAGTGTAACATTTTCTGCTGCAGAAATAAGTAATATAAAAAATCTGCCCAAATTACCTGTTTCTTCTTCTGCTGCTGTATCCAAATCTGAATACTGTATAGGCAATCATCATGGCAATCAGTCATGAAGACTATCCTGAGAATATAATGCATTGGCTTTTCATCTGCTTTCCGCATCGCAGCATGACACCTGTACTACTGATCCACTTCTGCAAGTCACTTTCTGGTCCTGAGCCCTTTTGGCACGCAAAGTCCTCCTCAGCCCAAGGCCAGTATTGTTGAAGCTGCTGCCCTCCATCAAGATGGATTCAAGTGGAATTTAATCCACTTGAGGACCATCACCCTTCCCTGTGGATTTCACTACCCAAGGGTTGTCAGGTTAGTTAACCATCACTTGACACTCGATATTGAGTTGCTGGCAGTATGGTCTACTCTATTACCATAGCAGGATAACCTGGCCAGACTGGGCAATAATTTTATTTCCACTTACCTGAGTGTAAGGCACAATGAAATAAATTGTGCTTATTTTCAGTAGATACAGATACACAGCAAGGGGATGAGAAAATGTAACATTAAGTGGTTCTATTCTTAATCTGCTACTCTTCAGTCAAATTCCTATAATCTTTACAGCTGCCAGGATAGGGTGAATCAACAAAGAACTCTTTTCTCACAATCACATCCCCAAATTTATGACTAATGCTAAATAATAACATACAGTAGAACCCCGCACAACGAAAAACTTTGGTTCCACAATGTCTTTCGTTATACAAATTTTTTGTTATACGAAGCATGCCTTGTATAACAAAATTCCCTATGGGATGCATCGTATAACGAAAATCTCTATGGGAAAAATCTACAACAAAAAATTTTCATTGTACGATTTTCCCCATAGAGATTTTCGTTATACGATGCATTCCATAGGGATTTTCATTATACGAGGCATGCTTCATATAACACAAAAAAATTGTATAACGAAAGACATCATGGAACCCAGGTTTTTTTTTTTTTTGTACAAAGTATCCCGTAGGGATTTTCGTTGTACGATTTCCCCCATAGAGATGCATTAATTCGTTATACGGGGCATAACGGTTAGTGCAAATCCTCTTTGTTATACGAATTTTTTGTTATACGAAGCATTCGTTATGTGGGGTTCCACTGTATGAAGAGGAGCATATGGAATCATGTGATTCAATCTGGGATAGAGAAGGTCTACAGAGATTTCTTAACAACTTATGGCAATTCATCTCTAAATGTAATGCCACTTGCAGAACTGCGTAATGGTATTTGAGTCAATAAATAGGGGCTGCCTTGGGTTCAAGAACTCCAGGGGGTCCAAAACGGTACATCCATATTGTTAACGGGCTGGCTACAGAGGTCACATAAGCCTCCCTGGTTCCACAGCCCAGTGGCTGTCAATCCATTTCTGGGCACACAATTCAAAGTGTTAGTTTTAGCGCAGAAAGCCCTGGTGGGTCAGTGGTTAAACTGCTGTACTGCAACTGAAAGATTGTGAGTTTGATCCTGACCAGGACTCAAGGTTGACTCAGCCATCCTTCTGAGGTCAGTAAAATGAGTACCCAGCATGTTGGGAGCAAAATGCTAATTAACTTATGAACCACCCAGAGAGTGCACTGTGCTATGGTGCAATATATAAGTGTGAATGCTTAAAACAGCATGGATCCAAACTATCTCATAGTATATAGCTCCCCTTACGAGCCTGCTCAGATGTTAAGATCCTCAGAGGATGGCTTTCTTTCAATCCTGCCAACCCTCACAAAGGGCATTTTGTGTGGGTGCAGGAGAGGGCCTTTTCTGTTGCTGCTCCCAGGCTCTGGAACTCCAGGCAGAACTCATTTTTGCTGTCCTTCTGCAATCTGGTAAAGCTCTTTCTCTTTAGGCAAGTTTTTTATTGTGACTGGCTATCTAAATGTGGCTTTAAAAATCAGGATGATCAATATTTGTCATTTTAAACCTGTATTTATTATAATTTTCATTTTAATTATAATTATAGTAAGAGCCCTGGTCTGGTGGCACAGTGGTTAAACTGCTGTACTGAAGCCAGAATGTTGTGAGTTTAATCCTGACCAGGATCAAAGTTGACAGCCTGCCATCCTTCCAAGGTTGGTAAAATGAGTATCCAGCATGTTGGGGGCAAAATGCTAATTAACTTGTGAACCACCCAGAGAGTGCACTAAGCACTATGGGGTGGTACATAAGTCTAATTGCTATTGCTATAATTTTATTTAATCATTTTCAACAATGTGTATTTATTCTTTTAAATATTCAAACCATCAAAGTAAAAATATTTTAAATAAATAAATAAAATATTTCATTTTAATATGTTTGCTAAAGTCTCTCCAGCAAAAATCCTTTCAACCCAGAATAATTTCTGACACGAAATTATTATTATACTGGATAGAAATCACTTCACTTTTTGTGTTTCCCTTCAGCAGACACTTGTTTTGTTGATATTTTACTGCCGTAGTCTCTTTTATGAGGCTTTAAAAAAAACAATGGGGTTTCATATATGAACACAAGATGCCCAAAAACATATTTCATAATTAAATGAATTAATATAAAAAAGAAATAAATCTGGACAATTTATTTAGAAAGGAAAACTCCAGCAGAAATAAACATATCCTGGGATTTTTTAACTTGATTTTGGAGGGAAAGACATCAGGGGGGCATTTAAAAAAAAAGTTGAACAGGGATATGTCCTTGGATTCTGGTATTTTAATGAACTGCACCTGTCTGTGATAAAAATCTTTATTACATGGGAGTGTTTGTTGTACTGTTTCCCCATCTGTCTGTTTATGTAAAGAAGTTTGTTTGTTTTCTTATCAAGAGCAAATGCTGCACCTTTTTATACACAAGCCATTCCAAAAATTCAAAGGAAGTGTCTACTTTCAACAGAGGTTACTTTAGAATCTCTAAAGCTCTTCCTCATACTTTTAAGTCTAGAATCCAAAATGCATTTGAATATAGCAAGAAGGGTTTCTGAATACAGTCAAACCTCGCATAAAGAGTGTCTTGCTTAAAGAGTAACTCACTTAAAGAGCAGAATTTTCTCTGAATGTTCGCTTCGCTTAACAAATACAACCAACCAAAAACTCACTTAACAAATAAATCGGGTTCACAATCCCCCCCCCCCCCGGTCATTTACAATGGTGTTTCACTTAAAGAGCAAACTCGCTCAAAGAGCAAACTCGCTTAAAGAGCAATCTTGTGGAACGCATTATGCTCTTTAAGCGAGGTACAACTGTACACAACAATAAGGAAGCACTATTGGATATGACCAGCGATGATAACAACACACAGTTTTCCATATCCAAAGTTGCATTAGGTTTGTGAAGATGCTTGGTGGTGATATGACAGGTAACTTGCTTTGCAGTCTTTAAATCTGATGAAAAATACAGATTGCAGTGGTAGAAAGAAAGATTCAGTAGCAGCCACTGATGATAGGTTGTTGCTGGGTGTGTGTGTGTGCTAAAAGGGACCAGCCTTGTTGGTTTTGTAGTGTAAACGGCCATGCGGTCATCTGGTTTCTTAGCTGTAGAAAGATCAAACCTTAGTCCCTAAAGCAGATTTTTTTAACAATACACATTTTTTTTAAAAAAAGTTGTATGGATGGAAAGGAGATGGTATCTGTACACTAAGTATGTATGATACTTGTCCTGCAAGGATGGACAAGGCAAACACATTTCCCCCAGTAATTCAGTGCTGTCGTCAGAGTACAGAGAAAATGTGATTTTCTTATAACAAATGTGTTATAGTTCATCTTCAATCCACTAAAGCAGTAGTGGCGAACCTATGGCACGCGTGCCAGAGGTGGCACTTGGAGCCCTCTCTGTAGGCACCTGTGCAATCACCCCAGCACAGAGTTTGCCCTGCCCCTCTGCCCAGCAACCCAATGGGAATGCTTCCTCCTCTCGCTAGCACAGAGTTCATCCCGCCCCTGGGTCCAGCAGCCCCATGGAAGCGCTTCCTCCCTCCCCCCCCCAGCACAGAGTTTGCTCCGCCTGTCTGCCCAGCTGCCCAAGGGGAGCATTTCCTCTCTCCCCTGTTGCTGTGTTGGCACTTTGTGATAATTACGGTAAGTGGGTTTGGGCACTTGGTCTCTATCTATCTATCTAGATTCGATTTATATCCCGCCCCAATCACGAAATGCGACTCTGGGCGGCTTACAGACATATCAATACAATACAATATCAATACAATATAAAATTCAGTCAACATAATATCCATTAATACAATAAAAATATCGTAAGACACACTAGAACAGCACATGGCACATAGCAGTACAGTATCATATAGCAGTTAAATAATAATAGGTAACTAACAAATCATTGCTGCTTGAATGTCCTCAATGAGGGCCGGGCTCAGTGTCCTCTACCGTATCTGTGGTTCTTAAAGCCCTCCACTCCGGCCGGTGGCAAGGGCGGGAGGAGGGCGACAGCGTCGGCGTCCCAGACTCCAGGCCAGCGGTTTTTGAAGCCCTCCACTCCGGCCGGTGGCGAGGGCGGCAGGAGGGTGGCAGCGGTCGAGAGTGAAGACGTCGGCGCGGCCAGAGTGTGTCCGAAAGTGTCTCTGGCCGGGGCTCCAGCCGGCGGTCCTTTTCACTCCCCCGGACAGGTGTTGCAAATCCGGGGTCTCTACAAGGTTTGCCATCACTGCACTAAAGTAACTAGTCTGTATTCCTTATACAAAGTAAATTTGAGTGATAAACTCTCTGAACAGGATAGTGCACTGTGACTCTTCTGAAATACCATGATTCATTATAGTGGGTTATGTTATTATTATACAGCCACTGACTCCTATATATAGGCTCATCGAAAAAGGACAAGGAAAAAACTAAAAAAAAAAAGGAACTCAATGATTCTAGTCTTGGTGAACTCTGTGCTAGGGAGAGGATGAAACATTCCCATTGTGAATCTTCTGAAATACTGTACCATGATTCTTTATAGTGGGTTATGTTATTATTATACAGCCACTGACTCCTATATAGGCTCATCGAAAAAGGACAAGGAAAAAAACTAAAAAAAAAAAAAAAGGAACTCAATGATTCTAGTCTTGGTGAACTCTGTGCTAGGGAGAGGATGAAACATTCCCATTGTGAATCTTCTGAAATACTGTACCATGATTCTTTATAGTGGGTTATGTTATTATTATACAGCCACTGACTCCTATATATAGGCTTATTAAAAAAGGACAAGGAAAAAAACTAAAAAAAAAAAAAAAGGAACTCAATGATTCTAGTCTTGGTGGCTATGCTTTGTCTTCCTTGTCAGGAATTCATTCATTCATTTCGCTCCTTTGGGATAATATTTCCCACTCTGGGCGGTATGAAGCTAGCCTGTGAAGCCAGCTTGACCTGTGCGATGAACTCCATATAGAGCTTCTTGAGCACCTTCCAGCGGGGGGGGGGGGGGGCGAGTGACCCTTCCAAGTTCTTTTGTTTCAGCCAATCAGCGTGCGGGCACCACGACGCGTTCCAGGACAGCGCCCCCCGTGGCCATGAACGAGATGTTCGATGATGTAGGCCGGGGATCCGACCCAAGCCGAGCTGGCAAGCCGGCCTTCGTTGTGGCAGGCTAAAGCAGCCGAGCGCCGATCTTCGGCTCTCGGCCAACCGGCGGACAGAAGCCGAGGGGGCGCCTTCCGCGCATGCGCTCTAGAGGAGACGGTTTTTTGGCGCTGGTGCTACCCGGGGCGACGTTTCGCCGGCTCTGAGGGAGGGAGGGCGGACGGGGGGGCGCGGCGCCCGAGAAGGGAAGGGGAGCGGCGGGAGGGCCGTTTCGCCACAGGCCCTAGGCCCGGAGCCTGAAGCGAGCCCTCACAATGTCTGGGGTGGGCGGGGGGTCGGCCTCCGCCGGGGCCTGTGGTGGCGGAGCAGCGGCCTCGGCCTCCTCCTCCCCCGGCGGCGGCGGCCTATCCATGTTCCGGTGGCTGGAGGTGCTGGAGAAGGAGTTCGACAAGGCCTTCGTGGACGTGGACCTGCTGCTGGGCGAGATCGACCCGGACCAGGCGGACATCACGTACGAAGGGAGGCAGAAGATGACCAGCCTCAGCTCCTGCTTCGCCCAGCTCTGCCACAAGGCCCAGACCGTCTGCCAGATCAACCACAAGCTGGAGGTAATGTGGCGGCCTGGGAGGAGGAGAAGGGCTCCTCCTAAGTCGTCCACCCCGGTGGCCCCTGGCAGGAGAGGGGCCCTGGGAGGGTGTGGAGAGAGATCAGACCTGCAATGACAACGAGGAGGAGGATCATGGCAGATCTTTCCCCTCCCCTACCTCAGGAGTAGAGACATCATATTGAAAACAAAAAATTGCATAGTCAAAGCAATGGTATTCCCTGTGGCAATGTATGGTTGTGAGAGCTGGACCATTAGGAAAGCTGAGCGCAGAAGAATAGATGCCTTTGAGATGAGGTGTTGGAGGAGAGTTTTGAGAGTCCCCTGGACAGCGAGGATAACAAATAGGTCAATCTTAGAAGAAATCAATCCTGAATGCTCCTTGGAAGGTCAAATAATAAAGATGAAGCTAAAGTACTTTGGACATCAAATGAGAAGAGAGGATTCACTTGAGAAAGCCTTGATGCTGGGAAAGGTAGAGGGCAAAAGAAAAAGGGGGTGGCCAAAAATGAGATGGTTGGATGGTATTGTGGAGACAATGGGCACAGAGCTGAGCGAGTTGAGGGGGATGGTGGAGGACAGGAGTACCTGGCGGGCAATGGTCCATGGGGTCGCAGAGGGTCGGAATCGACTGTGCGACTGAACAACAAACCTCAGGAGGATGCATTTTAATTCTTCTTTCGTGTTCAGATCAAACTTTAAACCAGGGGGTGCCCAAACTATGGCCTGGGGGGGCGGGCGGATGTGGCTCCCAATGCCAATTAATCCGGCCCATGAAGCCCTCATCGCTCATGGAAGTGGGAGTAAAATGAGCCTGTATGGCAGTGGTGGGATGTCAAAAATTTTACTACCCCGCCGTGATGTCATCACAGTGTGGGTGGAGCCAACGTCGTGATGTCATGACATTGTGAGCGGAGCCAAAGGAAAAAAATTAAATAAAAAAAAAATAAGCACACACCCACCCACCCACCCACAGTACAAGGACAGCAAGGAGGCCGTGCATATGCGCCAAGCACTGTAGGCATTCATGCACACCAAGTGCTTGGCGCGCATGCGCAGTGGGGGAACCAGTGAAAAGGTAAGCCCCGAAGGTGGTCCCCCCCCCAAAAAAAAAAAAAAAAGCTGCTGCCGGTTCTCCGGGACACTGGGGAAAGTTACTACCGGTTCTGGCGAACCGGTGAGAACCTGTTACATCCCATCACTGCTGTATGGGCATGTTTTACTTCCGCTTGCAGGAATGACGAGGGCTTAGTGGGTGGCATCAGGGGCCACATCTGGCTACCAGGCCTTAAATGACTAGCTCCCTGAACCAAGTGATCGGCCCGTGTCCCGAAAAGTTTAACCCCCCCTTCTTTAAACTGTCAAATAATTTTTTTATCATTTCAGAAGCACACAAAGGTGCTTTTCTGGGTTGAAAGGATTTCTGCTGGAGGAACTGCTCAGGGGATGCCCGAATGAGGCTTCTTTCATGTTCCCAAGATCTTTTCCCACTGAAGTAGTCCCTATCTACAGTACTTGCAATGTCTTTGCTTTTGAACTGCTAGGTTGGCAGGAGCTGTGACAGATGACAGGTGCTCACTCCGTCATGCAGTTCTAGGGTGTTGAATTGCTGACTGCCAATCTTCCAGCTGACAAAGCGAGCTGCTTAACCACTGCCAAAATGAAGCCACTTTCTTGGCTTTGTTGTTGGCCAAACTCAATTCCCCATTGGTGCATATTCCTGGCAGTAATTGACAGACCAGTAAATGAGCCAGTGGATTCTGTACCTCTCCACATTCACACAGCATTTTGTTGTCTGTGAGGAACCCCAACTTAAGCTTGTTAGTCTTGCATTTAGGGACTCCAACCCTTAGCCTATTCAGGGTCCTCCAAGTGACGTTGGGGAGGTTGACATCTTCATCTGTATCCTCCTTTAATGTTTTTTGTCCATGGGGTTCCTTCCTCCATCTTCTAATTTGGCTTTGCTCTTGTGTGGTTAAGATGTTGAACTTGAAGACTGGAAAGTCGGAGTTCGAGATCCGAGTGCTGCATGACGGAATGAGCTCCTGTCTCTGTCCCAACTCCTGCCAACCTAGCAGTTTAAAAGCAAGAAATTGCAAATAGATAAATAGGTACCATTTCAGTGGGAAGGTAAATAATGTTCTGTGCACTCTGGTGTCTTGGCATGCCTGCCACATATCTATGGAAGCAGATGCAGAGAGCTCTGGCTCTTTAGCTATAAACATAGATGAGCACTGAACCCTAGAGTTGGATATGACTGGTTTTCGAGCAAGGGTGACCTTGACCTTCAAGAATGTTCTTGCCATAAATCTTTACCTGGATCTGAGGCTCATATCCATTCAGAGGATGCTGACAGTCATCTTCTTGCTTTGTTCTCTTGGTTGTCCGCTGCTACTTAACATTCTTTTAATAAAGTTAAGTACAGTATTGTCAATTCCAACCTTCAATGACCAGAGTAGGTTATTTTTAGGATATAAAGGGAAGAGAACTATTCCTCCTTGTGATGGCACTCTCAAACCTTGTGGCTTGCCTGACAGGACATCTAATCCACTCAAGTGGACATCTAATCCACTTCTTGGGCGGCTGATATTTTGAAATCTAGAGGATCTCAGCTGGCCCCCATGGTATAGTTGGAGTTTGAAGTCTTGGCCCAAGAGCTTCATGTTGCTCAAATGGAACCCTTTAATTCACTGAGGCTCTAGGCAAGAGAAGATCATGATCACACTTTCTGTTTTATATCTCTGGCACAAGAGTAAATAGGATACAGTACAGTACTATGTTTCTCAGGTCAGTTGAGTGGTTGTGATGTGCAGGAATGTAATGTACTGTACAGTACTTGGTACTGAAGAAACATTATGTTAAACCTAAGTGATATAGCACTTTAAAGACTGACACTTATCTGCCAAAATCCTGTTAATCATCTGCTGCATCTCATGTTTATTTTAAACCATTAAAGGTTTCTCTCTCACTCTTTTATGTTCTAAGGCTCCCTAGGGCTCCCTTTTGGCCTGAGGAAATTTTAGGGATGCTGGGGATTTTATTTATTTAATGTATTATTTGCATTTAATAAATTTGCATAATTGTGTGGGTCACTTCATGGCAAGCTGTGATCCACCTTAAACAAACTCATGCCAATGGCATTTTTCCTGAAAATGATTTTCGGGGGGGAGGGGAAGTATACTCAGTTACTAGTTGCAGCCGCCACTGACAATTTGCACTTATATCCCACCCATCTGAGATATTCTCTCATTCTTGTAAGAGGGGAGCCTTAGTAGTACAAAATTACCACTATCTTGCTGGCAGGGGTCCCGATTCCAGTGGTGATGATTGGGCAATGATTTTTGAACATACTACAATCTTTGAGGAGGCTCTTTTCTCTGCCTGAGATCTTAGGGAGCCTCTGTTAGTCACAGCAAATAGAAGCATGTTACACAGGCAAATAAAAATGTCTGACATAATAGAATTTCTTATACAGTACTGTATGCCTTTACCATAACTTTGGAAGACATGTCACAGTTGAAGTAAAACTGGGCCAAACTCACAGTGAGTCAGTCTCATTGCTATGTACAATACATCTTGAACTAACTTAACATATGTGTATGGAGGACTAATCAATTGATGTATGCTTTTGAAGTTTTTCTTACCATTAAATGCTGTATTAAATACGTTGTTGCTACATGCCTTATGGATTAGTGACTTCCAGAGTCACATCTGTTTTATGAATTAGTGACATCTAGAAGGTCTGGTGATTAACAGCCATGCCAGATCTTGCAAACTGTTTATTGAGTCAAGCAATACACTTTTCCTGCAGTATTCATTTTTCCTAATGTTATTGTCTTTTCCAGTGAGTCTTTTTTTCTTATAAAAGATCCAGAGTATAGTAGCCTCAGTTTAGTAATTTTCTTTTCTATTTGGAGTTCAGACATGATTTCATCTAGAACTAATTTTTCTGGTAGTGTCCAATTTTCTGATTCATGAGAATCCCACAGTAGGCATTATTTTTGACCTTGGATCCCCATTTACATGTCTTCTAAGTCTGAGTCTTCTTTTAGTTTCTTGGCTGCATTTTCCATCTTGATCCATGATTGAACCAAAGTATAAAAATCTTTCACCATTTCTGTTTTTGTCAACATCAAAATTATGTAAATTCTGTATCATTATTTTTATCTGATTTTTCATATTTATCAGTGATAATTGTGCCATTGGTATATTTTGCCAATAATGTGGTGTTATCTGCACATTTTAAATTAGATGTGCTTCTATCAGTTTTCCTTCATCTGAATTTATTGCTGCTTATCATGGTACATTCTCCATAAAGATTGAAGAGACAGGGAAATAAAATGTGCCCTTCTCTGATATCTTTGCCAATGGGAATTCATTTTGGTTTTTCATGTTCTGTCTTCATAATAGCCTTTTGTCCAGAATATAGTTTATACAGTGGTACCTCACTTAAATAGCATAATGCGTTCCACAGTATTGCTCTTTAAGCGAGTTTGCTCTTTAAGCGAAACACCATTGTAAGTGACCAATTGTAACTTTGGGATTGGGGAATTGCAAACCCCGATTTAGTTGTTAAGCGTGTTTTTGGTTGGTTTTAGTTGTTAAGTGAGGCAACCATTCAGAAAAAATTCTGCTCTTTAAGTGAGTTAGCCTCTGAGGCGCTCTTTATGCGAGGTTTTACTGTACATTAGAAGGGTGAAATAATGTGATACATCCATTTCTTTTAGAATAGTCTGTAGCTATTTATGATCCACATTACATGTTTTCTTTCTTGAGCTTACCTTGTTATGTACTTTTCACATTTCCCCCCAATTAGATATGTCATGAAATGTCCAACTTTCCTTTTGATTATGCCCACATCAGCACCTAGTGTTTTAGCTTTAGTTAAGTTGCTTCACTAGCAACAGTGCTATTTGTACTTAACCTAACAATTGTTTTTTCATAATGGCAGAATAAGCTTCTTCCAACCTTGGAATCTTGCTTTTCAGTCCTCTTGTTTTTGTTTTAGACTGCCTCATTACAGTTTTTGAAGTATTACAGTGCAGAAAGTGATGAAGACCTAAAGAAGCTGCTGCTTAGGTTGAAAGAATAGAGTGCAAAAGCTGGGATGAGACTCAACATCAAGAAAACCAAGATAATGGCAACAGGCCCTATCAATCCCTGGAAAAAAGATAGGGAAGAAGTAGAAGCAGTGACAGATTTTACTTTCTTAGGATCCAAAATCACTGCAGATGGAGAGTGCAGCCATGAAATTAAAAAAACAAAAACAAAACACGACTGATTCTTGGAAGACAAGCTATGAGAAACCTGGGGAACATAGTTAAAAATAGAGACATCACCTTGCAAACAAAAATTTGCATAGTCAAAGCAATGGTATTCCCGATGGTAATGTATGGTTATGAGAGCTGGACCATTAGGAAAACTGAGCACAGAAGAATAGATGCCTTTGAAATGTGGTGTTGGAGGAGAGTTTGAGAGTCCCCTGGACAGTGAGGAGAACAAATAGTTCAATCTTAGAAGAAATCAACCCTAACTGCTCCTTAGAAGGTCAAATAGTAAAGGTGAAGCTAAAGTACTTTGGATATCAAATGAGAAGAGAGGATTCACTTGAGAAAGCCTTGATGCTGGGAAAGGTGGAGGGGAAAAGAAGAAGTGGGTGGCCAAAAATGAGATGGCTAGATGGTATTGTAGATGCAATGGGTACAGAGCTGGGTGGGTTGAGGAGGATGCTGGAGGGCAGGGGTGCTTGAAGGGCAATGGTCCATGGGGTTGCAAAGGGTCGGAATCAACTGTGTGACTGAACAACAACATATTAAGTGCTTTATCTTTGCCATACTCCACAGAACAAAGAAGTGTTAGAGCAGGAGTTCTCAACCTTTTTAAGCCAGGGGCCGGGTCACGCTCCCTCAGACAGCTTTGGTGGCTGGGTGGCCATTTTGCACTTCCTACACCACATGGCACTTCCTGGTATGGAGGAGGCGGTGGAGCCACATGAAATGGTGCCATGGGCCGCATCCGGCCCATGGGCCACAGGTTGAGAATCCCTGCATTAGAGTATCACTACCATTGGCTATGAAAAATCCTCCACAAATGTCTCCTTCTACTTTTGCTGCTGCCCATTAAGTGCGTTCATGAATTTTGTCATCCCCCTTTATCATTGGGAGTGTCATTTCTTTTTTTGCTGATGTTAATTGTTACATGATGCTGGGAAGGGTGGAGGGCAAAAGAAGAAGGGGGCGGCCAAAAATGAGATGGCTAGATGGTATTGTAGACACAATGGGCACAGAGCTGAGCGAATTGAGGAGGATGGTGGAGGACAGAAGTGCCTGGCGGACAGTGGTCCATGGGGTCACAAAGGGTCGGAATTGACTGTGCGACTGATCAACAAAATTGTTCATTCCCGAAAATGAGGAATACCTCTTGATCGGTTGTCTCATCTTTGGTCATACTGTTTTGGATGATTCTTCTAGCAGTCTAGATCTGCAGTAGATTCTAGCTTTCTAGTGGTATTGCTCTCATCTTTCTGATGGATCAAACCCCCTCACCAAGTTAAGAGGTACATTTAAGCAGTGTCTGAAGTATCAACATGATACAATTTCAAAGGTGACTCAAGGTAAGTAAATATTTAACCCAGTGACTAATTCCTGTACAGTGGAACCTCAATTAACAAATGGCTTGGTTAACATAAAAATTGTATAACAAAAGGAAATCCATAGAAAATAGTCACTTGGTTTACAGATTTCCCCCCAAAATGGATTAATTGGTTTCAATGCATTCTTATGCGAAACCACGTTTTATTTAATGTATTTTGATTTTCAATGCATTCCTATGGGAAATTGCATTCAATGCATTCCTGTGGGAAATTTGGTTAAAGTAATTTTCGCTGCAAGAAACATCCTGGAGAACGCATTAATTATGTTAACCAAGGTCCAGTGTATTTTAATGTTAAGTCCACTTTGTCAGACATAAGAGTGAAATTTCATGGCATTAATTTATACATATACCTCTCTACCTGATACATATACAGTAATACCTCGGATAACGTTTACCTCGGATAATGCTAAAATTGCATAACATTAAGTAATCTGGGGAGGAGAATTGGATCGAATAACGTTAAGGTCCTATGGGATGGATCAGATAACAACTGCTAAAGCCTGTGCGGTTACAATGTATCTCTATGGAGCTTTAACGTTATCCGATCCATCCCATAGGATTTTAACATGCATCGGATAACACTAAAAATCGGATAACACCAAGACTTGTGGAACCAAGTCTTAGCGTTATCCGAGGTATTACTATAAATTAATGCCATGAAGTCTCACTCTTATGTCTGACAAAGTGAACTTGATCCACGAAAGCTAACATTAAAATGCAGGAGTTAACTCAGTGAGTTTCTATGATTGAGTAGGGATACAAACTTAACTCCTAAATCCTGAGCAAAAGTTGTAGCCTTGGCTCAAGTACAGTACTTTGTTGGCACTACATAGTCACATAACTTGGTGAATTATTACATAGTAATGTATTTTGAGTGTATGATTGCATTCTTCCAAGCATATATTTGAGACACTGGTATGGATATTATATGCATATGTGTTTTGGGCTCATACACTATCTTCTCCTTTCTGTGTATGTATGGAAGACAATAGAAAAAGTCTAGTTTGGATAGATTGTCTCATAGGTAAAAAGAGTTGGTGAAAGAAACAGGCAACTAAATATTAAAATCGTGGCTTATCCTTTCTTGAAAGGAAAATGTGAAATAAAAATAATCTATTTATGAAACATGATTAACTTTCTGAGAGGCAAACTTTCTTAGTGTATAAAGTAATTGAGAGATGATGGGCTACTAGGTGCTAGAGTTTTTGGATGAGACCAACTCCCTTGGCCCTTGCCTATTTGGGTTTAGGCCACAGCTTGAAACAGAGTCAGCTCTGGTTGCATGCATAATCTCTTGAGAGAGGATGACTAGTGAGAAATCTCCTTATTGGTCCTCCATGACTTTTCAGTGACTTTGATACTGCCATCCATGCGATCTTCCTAGATTGGCTCTCCGAGACATGTGCTGGCTGTGGTCCTTTCTGGAGGGTTCTCTTGGAGAAGTGATGTCGTCCCCCTGGTCCCTTAACTGTTAGGTTCCTCAGGAGTCAGTTATCTTTCCTATGCTGTTCAATAGCTATATAAGACTGATGGATGAAGTCAACCAGAAATTTGGGGCATCTGCCCTTTTTTCAGTATGGATACACAAGTCAATTTCCTTTCTACCCTCTGCAGTGGACACTATACCTAACCTTGAATGCTACCTGATTGACTGAGGTTATGGACTGAATGAGTCTTAAAAGACTGAAGCTGAACCCAGAAAAGACAGAGATCTTGCTGCTAGGAGATACATCTTCCTGCTCATTGGGAAGACCTTTACAACTTTGAAGGGATTCCCTTCCTATTAAAAGATCAGCTCCACAGTCTGGGCATTATTCTGGACCCAGCATTATGGATGGAATCCTAGGTAGCTGCTTTTGTTCAATCAGCCTTTTTAAAATCTTCAGTGTATCACTCAGCTCTAGCCTTGCTTTGATATCAGGTCACTAGCAATGTTGATCTATGCACTGGTAATGTCAAGGATTGATTATTGCAATGTTCTCTATGTGGAACTTCCTTTGAACCTGGTATGTAAACTTTAATGGGTCTAGAACGTGGCAGCCAACTTACTCTTGGGTGTTTTAATTATGTTTTGTATACTGTTCAAAGCAGCTTGCTAGTGAGCAGTATATAAATGTAATAAATAAATTAATAAAATAAATAAAAATACTGTAAGTCTAATGCTTCCAAATTACAGTAAAACCTTGCATAAAGAGTGCCTCGCTTAGAGAGTAACTTGCTTAAAGAGCAGAATTTTCTCTGAATGGTCGCTTTGCTTAACAATTAAAACCAAACAAAAAACTCGTTTAACAAATAAATTGGGGTTCACAATCCCCCCCCCCCCAGTCACAATTGGTCACTTACAATGGTGTTTCACTTAAAGAGCAAACTCGCTTAAAGAGCAATCCTGTGGAACGCATTATGCTGTTTAAGCAAGGTACAACTGTATTGTCTATCAACGTGGCAAACGTCTTCTTGTTCGTAACTCCTCAGAACAGTTCGTCTGATAGCTATTTTCCAAAGAATGTATATGCCATTATTTTAAATTTATGGGTGCTTGCTGGCTGACTTAGGTAGGAGGCTGCTGAATCAAAGGTTGGGAATTTGGTTTTCTTCTGTGCTTCTTGGAAAAAGAGCCAAACCATGTAGTCTTGGGTAAGTTGCATAGACCCAGAGTACACCCAGAACAAGAGAATGGTAAACCACTTCTTAGTATTTTATACCCAGAAAACTCTGGAAAGAGTTGCCATAAATCAGAATTAACTTCACTGTACATTGTTGTTGTTTTTGCCATTGTCATCATCCTACTGGTATTCACATAAGGTGTGTAAGTTACCAGAGCAAATTGATAAAGTGCTAGGCGTGCTTCTCAATCATGTGCCTAGCATATCTTCATTTAGTCTCAGAAAGTTATGCAGACCATATGCAAAAAGCTTCTACTTGGTAATTTCCTTCTGGCTTGGTACTCAGTAAAACTCTCAGCACTATTCCAGTATCTATTTGTAGGTACATTAGTACATTAGTAGATACATTTAGGTGGAGTGATGGTCCCCTCAGTAGAGGTAATGCCACTGGAAACCATCACATTGGACCCAATAGCAAAATGAGTGGAGGAGGAACTCTGATTCCCAATGGCCATGGGGGCGGAAGAGGCAATACCAGATAGACTGGCTGTGAAGGCGCACCTTGTCCATATCTACAAGGCTGCGGCAGTCCATTGCTGTCCTGGTGCTGAATCCTGCATGTCTCATTTTGTGTGTGCCTCAGGAGATGGCTCCAAGATCATAGTGTGTGGGTCACTTCATGGCAAGATGGGATCCACCTTAAACAAATTCACGCCAATGACATTTTTCCTGCTTGAGGGGAAAATGCATTCTCGGATACAAGTTGCAGTCAACGACAAGTCAAGAAATTAGTTTGTTGTGTTGTGTCAATTTTGATATACTGTATTGTTGAAAATATATTGTATTCCATCTTGGTGGAAAGCAAAGAGTTCTAATTGATCTAATTGAGATCTAAAAGATCTAATTGAGTCAGCCACCCTCCCTGCTCTGGCCTATTGTTTTGAAACTTGTGTAAGTGTAATTCTTAAAGTTTAATTCTAATCTTAATTTTAATTTAATTTTTAATATTTAATTAACTGTAGTCTCAATTTTTAATGGATGAAGTGAATTTTAATATGTATGAGGCATGTTGGAGTGTCATATTGGCTGTGTATTTACTATGTACTGTTGTTTTAAGCCATGTTTTTTCTGGTTGTGTTGTAAGCCGCCCAGAGTTGGGTTTACCTAATTGGGGCGGGGTAACAAATTGGACTAAATAAATAAATAAATAAATAAAGAGTTAACATGATGAAATGCTTTGGATATTTGCATCAAAAAGAAATTTATTTTTCACAGATTTTAAATATCTTGCTGATAAGTCCAAATTATAAGTATAATTAAGGACATGAGGGAAGTTACAAACAAGAAGCAAAAAATAATCAAAATACAGCGATAATAAATAGTAGCAGGCATAGGTATCAGCATCTTGGAGATACGGTGTTGCATTGTTTGTGATAATCTATTGTCAGCTGTAGAAGAAGTCTTTATAGGTTATTATTAGGACCCAATATTCTGTAGGTTATTGGTACTCTGAATTGTGATGTATTTCTCTTTATTTCTTCAGACAATGAGTCTTCATATTTTGCCAGAAGAATGCTTGAAGATCTCTTCAAGGGAGAGAAAAAAAATCTATTAGAATTATAACATTTTAGATAGGCATTAACAGAGATTGAGGATTTGGGATTTTCTTTAATGGATCCATTTAAAATCAGCCATAAATAGGAGATAGAAAGAATGCCTGCATGATATCATAAGATTTCTTAACTGCCCGTCAAAGGATTGTCTGGCAGAACAAGTTAGGCAACTGTTTCCCACAAAATGGGTTAGTCCTGTTGCAAAATAGGATTTGGTCCAGCATTTTTCAAAAAAGAAGAGAGTTGTGTGCTCAAGCTATTGCAAAGGAAGGATTTTTTTAAAATTAAAACTATTCCTGGCTTGTGGATTTGAATTTAAACAAAAAAGCTGTGAAATGTGTTTACAACAGGAGCTTTATTGCTTATCCTTTAAAAAAGCAAATCAGGACAATATGGGTTTTTGATTTTTGAGTGTTAGAGTTTGGGTTTTTCCCAAAAATCACAAAATGAAAAAAAAAACTCATTGTGATGGGTGCTGTCAATGCCTGTAGCAATTTCTACAGAGAATGCTGTAACTGAAAATTCCATCTCTGTTATGAAATAATGGCTTCTTCTGTGTCTAGGCCATATGTGAAACTGCTAAAATGAAGCCACCCTTTGGTGAGTTCATTCTGCAGTTTATTTCACCTGGCCTAACATGAGAAAGATTAGCCAACACAAGGTGGTCATTGCCCTGGGGCATTCCTGATTGTGGTTAAAAAAATCCACAATCTTGGAGGGGACGCTTTCTGTGTACCCCAAATTATGGAACTATTAATTGTACATTCATATACTGTAATCAGTTGAAAATGATTAGGAAATTAGTTGTCAAACTGTTTTCCTGGACATTTAAGAACTTTGTGATTTGACTTAACTTCTACAATAAGACTTTGGCTGAAGTCTTGTCCCATCACTTTATCTTTGAAAGGTTGATGATGTAATCATTTGTGATTTTTCAGAAATAAAAAAAAAAACTGAAATTCCTCCCAAAGGTCCTGAGGCTCCCATGAGATCACTTTTGTTGTAAGGAAGCTATTGAAGGCTTTGGATGAGGAGAATATTTAATTTCTGGAAATTGCTGCTGACAGTGGCAGTGTTTAGAAATTAAAATGTTTCCCCCATTCTACAATCCTCAATGACTTCCTCATGATGAAAAGTGTCCCACATTTTTTTAGGAAGAGGATCAGAATTTCTTCTTTCTGAAATATCACCATGCTGATGGCATCTTCAGCCTTACGCACCATAATTTCACAAACTGTATTTCATCTATTGATAGTGGTAGAGGAAGTGCTAGGAAGGCAGCTAGCTTGACTACCATATTCTCCAGTATACAGCTAAGTCCTCTATATACAATAGAACCCCGGATAACGTTATGACTTGGTTCCACAAGTCCCATCGTTATCCGGTTTTTAACGTTGTGCGATACATTGATCACACAGTGTTAAAAAAAAAGCCCTGTATCCCTGGAGGCTGCAGGAAGCCAGAACGTCGGGATTTGAATCCTGACATTTTGGCTTGCTGCAGCCTCCACGGAGGTGGGGAAACTTTGTAAACAGCTTGGATCGGGTCTGCCCACCTCCCTGGACCCGGCGGGGGGGGGGGGGTCAGAGATCCCAAAATTGGTAAAAAAAAAAAACATCCTTTTTTTTAACCAATTTTGGGGTCTCTGACACCCCCCCCCCCCGGCCGGGTCCAGGGAGGTGGGCAGACCTGATCCAAGCTGTTTCTGGGCTTCCCCGACGTCCTCAGCCAGTGCAGCAATCCAGAATGTCAGAGTTCGAATCCCGACATTCTGGCTTGCTGCACAGGCTCAGGACGTTGGGGAAGCCCAGAAACAGCTTGGATCGTGTCCCCTGCCTGCTCCAGAGAGATGAGAGGACCCGATCTACAGCTGCAGGGTGGCTGGGGAAGCTGACGGGGACTCCCTGTCGGCTTCCCTAGCCACCCGCCCTTGCCTCCGCAGCTGTGGGGTGGCTGGGGAAGCCGACGGGGGAGCCACCCGTCAGCTTTCCAGCCTCTCCACCCCTGCCTCCGTAGCTGCAGGGTGGCTGGGAAGCTGAACGGAGAACCCCGTTCAGCTTTCCAGCCACCCTGCTGCTAAGAACGACTGTATCGGATGTTAAAATCGCGTTATTCGAGACAAGATTTTTCTGAAAATCTTGTAACGTTATGCGGTTTTAGTGCTATCCGATACTCGCGTTATCCGGGGTATTACTGTATATAAATTGCCTGAGGTTATAGATGTGGCCGATAGGACTTGCTCCTGCCCAACAGTTGATATTCCTTAAGATTTTCTTTAATATCAGCTTTTGACAGTTAGAGGACTTGGTATTAGGGTCAAACCATCCCCACCACTGGATGATTAGTGTTAACCTGTCTTTGGTCTGAAAGATTCCATTTAGGTATAACTACTAATCTTCTTTAATCTTTATATTTCATACATTTCTGATCCTTTTAAAACCATATTTCAAGTTAATGGGTGCAACTCAATTTTTTAGGAGATTCCAAAAGTAAAATAATGTATAAAAAAGTTGTTTTCTTTGGACTGAATACAGTATATCACGATCAGCGTCACTGAAAGACCATGCACTCTAGTATTATGCATGAGGTGAAATCTTATTTTGCTCTCTTCAGCTCATAATGTTACAAAACTTTATAAGGTCTTCTCGCAATAATTGTCTTTCAGTATAAATACATCTCAATATTTTATTTTATTTTTCTCATATTCTAAATCTTGTTGTCTAATTTCCAGTTCCTTCTGTAAGAATTTCTGAGATAAAATTTGTCACTTCATTGCCACTGCACAGTGAAATTGTATTTTTAGAGAACTGTTTATCAGAATCTTGGAATTTCCTCATTGGATAAGAATGAGGTTGGAGCCTGCTTGTGTAAAAATTAGGATGGATTTCTTGGATAAACATCATATTAAAGATATGGAATATATCTTGGAATGGGACTTTGATGGCTCAAGTGGTTAAGACTCTGTACTTGAAGACTGGAAGGTTGAAATTTGATACCTAGTACTGCACAATGGAGTGAGTTCCTGTCTCTGTCCCAGCTCCTGCCAACCTAGCAGTTCGAAAGCAATAAATTGCAAGTAAATCAATCAATAGGTACCACTTTGGTGGAAAGGTAAACACCATTTTGTGCACTCCTATGTCTAGGCATGCCTGCCACATGTCCACAGAAACATCTGCAGACACAGACAACACTGGCTCTTTGGCTATAAACAGAGATGAGCACTGAACCCTAGAGTCAGATACAACTGGCTTTGAGCAAGGGTGACCTTTACCATTACCAAATGATATGGAATAGAAAATTTAAAAATCAGTGGCTGTTAGAAAATACGTAATGAATATTCCTTTGGTTGATTTTTGCCTTATAGAAGCTAGAAGAGCTGTTCTCATTCTGTTGCAGGGAGATCTTAGTGAGAATACTTGGAATCTGGGACTAAATTGACAATAGGAAAGTAGATTGATATTTTATTTTTAAAAACCACTCCCTGCCTTATCTGCGAAGCTTTGCTCCATTGGGCAAAATTCTTTTAATATTTATTTGCACAAAAGGGCTCACAGAAGGTGCTGTGATTAATTGAGAAGGTGTTGGATACATTTGTTTGCAATGAATCTTGCTACAAATGTTTGACTGGCACCTCATCTATTATCCATGACAACTTCCACAATTTCTCTTACATACAACCGTACGTGCCCAAAAGAATCCTGGCCACTTCTTTCTTTTGCAGTTGTGCTATGTTGAACTGTTTTCATGCTGGCATTGTATTTAATCTTTCTTTATATGGTAATATATTGTAGAAGGCTGCAGTGAACATTTCTGGGTGGCAGCAAGAGCCAAGTCTTGGGTTGCCTTTCAGGATGCAGAATTTAGCTGTAAATAAGTGTTTCAAATGTTTTAGCAGTTAATTTAAGTATACTGTATTTGCCAGTGTATAAGACGCATCAGAGTATAAGATACACCCCATTATTACCAAAATAGCCTACTATAGGCCACCATATACAGCACAAGACACAATCACTTTTTCAGTGTATTTTTTTTTGGGGGGGGAGTGGGTTTATATACCAGCAAATATGGTAACTTCAGAATATCCATTCTTTTATTTTGTAATTGATATGTGTGTAATGATACCTTCAAATATAGTTTTCATCTGTTTGAATGAAGTTAGCTGTTTGTCCAAAGGTATGTTGAAAAGTGACTGATTAACCCTATTTGTATTTATGGAATATGTGAATGTACAGGTTTATAACTCCTAATGATCCAACGTTTCCCAAACTATGTTCCATGGAACACTGGTGGACTTCAGTTCCCAGAAGCCTCAGTCAGTCCATTAGCTGATCAGTGCTTTGGGGAAATGACTTAGGCTTCTGGGAATTGAAGTCCAAAACCCAAAGTTTAGGAAAAACTGTAAAGACTAATCTAACCCCACCCCACACACCCTGGGCTGGTGACAGATTTAGACGTTAACTGAAAAAATGTAGTATGCAGAACACTTGTAACAATATATTAAAGTTAATTATAAATACAGCCACAATAAATAAAAAACATTTTTCACAAAAATCAGATTCAACCTACATCCTCCTGATTTTCTTTCAGAGCCTTAGTACCTTTATAAATGCTATCCAATAATTCTGACACTCCACATGGGTATCTTGGAAATTTAGGAATTAGATAAGATAAGATTTTTTTTAAATAGTTTTTTAAACAATTACCTTTTTTCTGATGGAAAAATATAAATATGTCATATTTTCAATATCTGGCAGACCTTTACCATCTTTAGTTTAGAAGCTATAAGTCTTGCTGAAAAGTTGAAACAAACAGGTCAGTTGGTTAGTCGTTTTACTTCCTGCAAGCTAATCACACACATATATATATATAGGAAATGTGTTAGTCAAAGATGAAACTATAGCCACCGTTCCTGCTCAGTCATTTTTGTTTGTACTTGAAGGAGTGTCTCCTCTAAAATCTTACAACTATAAAAAAAAGTAATCATTATAAACCTGGTGATATATCTGAGCATGCTGCCCTGTGTGTCAGCTCTTTTGTCTCTTCTTGTGATTGTAAACTGTACATATTTAGTGCTCCATTTTAACATTCCCCAATGTATTTGAGGATTAATGTTGCCATTTTCTCCCCTCAGTAGAATGAGAGATATCATTTTTTTTTTTAAAAAGTAAATGTCAGTGCATAATTCCAGTCTTTCTGAAAGTATAGTAAGATGTAGTCTGATACGTAAGTAAATATAAATCTACAGGAAAATATTATGAATTATAGCCTTCCAGTGACTGAAGTCTGCACAAGTTTCAGGAAAGTGCTTTCATAGCAGCCAATCAGAATCACTTTTAGCAAGATGATGAACTATAAACCTGAATTTGTATTTCTTATGCATCTAACATTTAGCTGAATATTGGGAGTTAATGGATACAAACATACACAAAAAGTTAATACCAAGGTCTCTGCTTTGAAACAAGCACAGATAGCAATTAAACCAGATTCCCAATCAAAGGCCTTTTAATGTTGATGTAGATTGTCAGCTAGAGGTTATGACTAAACTGTAACTGTAGTCCTAGAATTCCACTCTGCTAACTGTAATAATGTGACGTGCCAAACATATTTGGAATTCAAACACAAACATTCTTCCCCCCCCCAGCACAAACCTAGTAGATTTCTGTTGTTCTTGTTTCTGACTGATTGCTCTGAACTTAGTATATAGTATTTCAATAAGTCAGTTCCTTTCATATTCTTAAAATCTTCCTGCATATAATAATAACCATGTGTCACTAAGTTGCTTCCTCTTTAATGGCAATCATCACAAAATTTTATAGGTAAACAGTACTCAGAAGTGATTTTCCACTCTTTTTTTCTGATGGCACTGTACAACTTACCAGTCACAAGTGCTCCAAGGTATCTTGGCTGACTTCTGTTCCCATGAGGCACAGTGGGGATTCTAGTACCCAGGCCCTGGCTCTGCAGTTGGGTGCTCCAACTGTCTGGGCGGTACCAAGCTGAATGGATATGTAGGAATTGCCCTTTTAGCCTAAGTCCCTCATCTCCATTGCTGTCATCAAAGTAAAAGTGTGGAAGCTCTTCACTTTCTCCACTTTCTCCTTAGTGCAGTTTGGATCAGATTCTGACCAGTGTTACTAAGGACAGAACAAGTCGTGGTATTGCAGACAAAAGGTCCAGTGTAAAAGGTTGCTATGCACAAGTTGACAATGAAAGCTTATGGCAGTATACAATTAGTAGAGCAAGAAAAAAATGCCAAACTGATCAATAACTGATTGCTTACATGCCTTTGATTTGTACTTGTAGTAATGCATTTATGAGATCAGTTTGTCCTGTATAGATCTGATTTTCAATTAGGCAAAGGAGCTTCCACAGTTTGGAAAAGGTCACTTCTAAAGTGGTTTTGCTGAATTCATCTTTTCTGAGAACATCCCATCCCCCCTTTGGTAGACACAATCTAACAGTCATGCCTTCCCCCCCCCCCAAGAAGAAGTGATATTTACTCTTTGATCCAGGATTGTGTAATTAATACTGATGATTCTGATACTTTAAATAAATTTTGAAAAGGGAGTTTATCGTAACAAGAGTCAAAACCCTCTTCTGTTTTACTCTGTCAATATTTTACCCTTATAACCTACTGACCTACTTTGAATCTTTCAGGCTCAGCTATTGGACATGAAATCAGAACTGACAGAAACACGGGCTGAAAAAGCAGTATTAGAAAAGGAAGTGCATGACCAGCTGCTACAACTGCATGCTATTCAACTTCAACTCCATGCTAAAACTGGCCAAAATGTTGACTCAGGTACAATAAAGGCAAAATTGGTGAGTGGTTTTTTTTTTTTGTAGAAAATATATATCTGTACAGTAGAGTTGTTACTTTTATTTGTATATATGCATATATATTTGTATATATGTATATACGTGCATGGGTGGGTATAGAACTTTTCACTCTTCAGTTGTGTTGTCCAAGATATACTCTATAAAAAGTAACTAGAGACACACATGTATCTGTTTTTTCCTCTTTGTCTAGGGAGATACTTAGTTTGTTTACTTTGCTATTATGAGAACTCTGGGAATGTGGAGTGAGTGAGTTCATTCTGCATTTCTTTTTGCCTAACCTAGTGTGAGAAAGATTAGCTGGCAACACAAGGTTGCCATTACCCAGGTAAGCCTAGTTGTGGTTCAAAACATACCACAATATTTGAGAAGGCTCTTTCTATGTGTCAGCAATAGATTATAATTTTCTTTGGTGAAGAAAAACATTTAAGGCTGGAAAAATACACCTTGCTGAGAGGGATGTATGCAGAGTTTCAAATTTCCTTGCCCTCCATCACATAAGAATAGCAGTGGGATTCATGGATTCTTTTTCACCCATTTATCTCTGCGATCCCGCCCCCCTAAAAAATCTTTTAATTGTTTAAGTCATCAGTGGTATAGGGGCATGTATTAGCAGCAAAAGAGGCTTCTCCCTGCTCGCCCGCTGTAAGCAGTTGGAAACCTAGCTGACTGAATGATAGAGAATAGGATGTTTTGATAGTTAGAATTCCTTCAGGAGCATCTAAAAGGAAGAGAGGCAGAGGTAAAAGGAGAGTTTTATAAAACACTTGTATATTCTGTATCTGATGCTGTTTTTGCGCTGCTGCTATATTAAAGGGAAGGAAGGTTTTGTGCAGGGTCAGTGAGACTGCAAAGGAGGTCAGAGTGAAGCATCAGGTTTTTGTGGGAGCATTAGCCAGATTTTCCTTATTAAACACACACACAGAGAGAGAACTTCTGACTAACAGGGTGTCAGCTTTGACTGTCACTGCTGAAATTCTGCTGTGGAGGATGACATTTGCATCTTTTATTTGAATATGTTATATTCATTTTTATTGTAATGATGAGGAATGTAGGCAGTAAACATTCAGATAATTGCTCTGAAGTGCTTCCCCAGCAGTAGTACCACTTTATCTAATGAAGTGAGTATTGAATGAATTTTATTTATTTATTTATTTATTTATAATTCACATTTAGATAGCCACCCACTCGCCACATTGTAGCGACTCAGGGTGGCTTACAAGATTAGTACAAAAATTCCCCAGAATGAGAGCTTAATACAAGATTAAGACAAAAATAGCAGGAGAGAAAAAGCTCACGAAAGTTTGAATGTTCAAGTGCCCGCACAGCTGGGGCAGTGACTTCAGCCGTGGCTCCTGCCGGCGGCCCTTTTATTCCCCCAGACAGGTGGAGTGAGTCTGGGGGAGGGCGGAGACATCCTCAGGTGCCTGCATGGCTGGGGCAGCAAAAACGGCTGCCCACACAGCCGGAGCAGTGTATTAGTTGCCTCTGTAGTTGTGCGTGGTTATGTTTGGCACTGTTTTAGCTACTGCAGTATGTAATATACCATCTTCTTTGATACTTCTAATACTTTTGCCAGAATGTCTAATGACAACACTTTTTCTCTCTCATCTTAAGTCTATCCCTTCTGTGGAAGATATGGTAAGTTCACTGGCTGCCTTTATCTGTGTTTGATTTTTAAACGTTGCAGTAGTTTTATCCAGAGTTTCACATTTTGACCTAGAGGATTAGTGCCAGTGAATCTTCTCTAGATTTTTTTCTTTTCCAAGTTTTTTAGCCAAGTACTTCTTGTCTGTTTAGTACTTTTGTTAGATTTGATGCATTTCCCCCCTGACCTGCATGTCTGTATTTGCTGCTGTGATTAACTTGAAATTTTTGAAGTAACAATTGGTATTAAATCTAAACTTGGCAGGTTATTAAAATGTGCATTGGTCATAGCCCAGTGATCCAGGCTATTAACTCCTTGATATACTGAGACTTTGAATAAAATAAGCTGTGATATGGAATGAGTGTCTGCTTTTCAAAAGAAAAAAAAATCAAAAATAATTTAAAAGTACAATGAATCCTAAAAACCTGTCTAGATTTCTATCCAATATCTGTAGTGCTGTAACATTACTATACATGCAAAATGACATGTATAATGCTTTTCTATGTTTTTGTCATTTATAGAATAATACTTTAGGAAGTATTTATTACTTTAAGTCAATAATTGCTAAACCCTAAACCCTATGATACATTTTTGCTTTGAATGTCTTGACAGATGGACAGAAACTAATAATGACAGTTCATATAGAAATTCAAATCCTGTAATTTTCTGGTTTCAAAGATAATAGGTGTGTAACTGTATATAAAGTTTTAGAATGTAGCCAAGAAATTTCAATGCTCCTTTTTCATTATGAGATGCTTGCTCATATACTGAATAATTTTTCTGTATGGTTAAGAAATTCAAATCCTGTAATTTTCTGGTTTCAAAGATAATAGGTGTGTAACTGTATATAAAGCTTTAGTATGTAGCCAAGAAATTTCAATGCTCCTTTTTCATTATGAGATGCTTGCTCATATACTGAATAATTTTTCTGTATGGTTAAGAACTTCTTTGCTTCCTGCTATTATCTCCCAATGCTCAAAGCTCTGGATAGACTGGAGCTTCTCTGCCTTGAGACTGGGGGATCCTATCCACTTTCCTATCTGCAAATCTAGCCAAAAAGATGTCAATTGGGTAGCACAAGAAAGACATTTGCTAGCAGTGCCAAGACAATGATTTAGGTGGGAGGGAGATAAACTTGAGCTTCCTCTGTAATTCTTCTTTAGGGCTTTACTCCCCTACCCTAGCATTTCCTTCCCAATATTTAGAAAGAGAGGATTAAGCCTCCCCTTTGCTATATGTTGAAGATGAGTGTGTGGAAGTCTGTCTGTTTCTACATAGAGCAGGCCCAGCACCACCCAGCAAGTTATTGACTCTTGCTTTGCAGCCTAGAATTTTATGAAGCTCTATCATGCTCTTTACCTGTTTCACCCCTATCTACCGCCAAATTATACTTTTAAGAAGACCCAAATTAGCCAATGAAGTTAGAAGTGCTAAATACAATCTTGGGTGAACAGCATCCAATAGTAGGTTTGTGTGGCAAAAATATTATAAAAACATAATGTTTTATTATAAAATATCTGGCCTTTTTTTAAAAAATAAGACTTTGCTCCTCTCATTTGCTATTCTTTTAAGAATGAATGTCAATCTATTTTTCTCCGTTAGCTGCTTAGTCATCAGGATCACTTTTAGGTGATCACAAGACATATGTGTGTAGTTCCTTCTGAACAAAATTGCTGTTCAGATTTTCCACTCAGAGTGCCACATAATGCTTAAAGAGTTTGGCTAGAATGTGTTCTTTGTGGACTTGCACACTTTTTTACTCACTTGAAAGATATTTATGTAAATATGACTTTATCTTAGGTAAGAACTTTGACTAGGCAAGCTTGCTTCATAATGCAAGGCTACAGTTGTGTGTCCTGGCTTTCTTCTGTGAAACTAAAGCTTTATGAATGCAGTTGCAGTCTTTGTACCACATTGTATCCGAATATTTTAACTGCATGTAAAATAACTGGAGTCTTTAATTTTCCAGGAAAGAGAACTTGAAGCCAACAAGAAAGAAAAAGTGAAAGAAGCGAAGCTTGAGGCTGAAGTAAAGCTGCTTAGGAAAGAAAGTGAGGCACTTCGTCGCCATATAGCTGTGCTCCAAGCTGAAGTATATGGGGCAAGACTTGCAGCCAAATACTTAGATAAAGAACTGGCAGGAAGGTATGTAAAACAAAAATGAAGTCAGTTATCTATAGTGATGTTTTGCTTCAGCATTGTACTACAGGAATTAAAGAATGTTTTTGATCTTTCTGGTACAGAGGTACAGAGTCTGTACCTCTGTATCAGAAAGATCAAAAATATTCTGTACAGAGTCTGTACTTCAGTATCTAATGTGTATAAATTGATGCAATGAAATCTCACTCCCATGTCTGGTGAAGTGCACTTGATCCGTGAAAGCTAACATTACAATGTAACAGGTAGTCTTCAAAGTGCTACAGAGTTTCTGTTTGTTTATTCTCTGATATGCTTGAAACACAGACTAAGATGCATACTATTTTTTAAAAATGATATTTCTGAGGATCAAATGAGGATTGTCCAAGAGTAAAAGAGAAGAGCTTTTGTTTACACAGTTCTGAATTGTTCTGAATAGTGCAGTGGTGGAAAAACCATGAAGATCATAATTTATTTGGGTATCTCAAGGTGATTGCAGCCATGAAATAAAAAGGCGACTGATTCTTGGGAGGCAAGCGATGAGAAACCTGGGGAACATAGTGAAAAGTAGAGACATCACATTGCAAACAAAAATTCGTCTCATCAAAGCAATGGTATTCCCGGTGGCAATGTATGGTTGTGAGAGCTGGACCATTAGGAAAGCTGAGCGCAGAAGAATAGAGGCGTTTGAGATGTGGTGTTGGAGAGTTTTGAGAGTCCCCTGGACAGCGAGGAGAACATGTAGGTCAATCTTAGAAGAAATCAACCCTGACTGCTCCCTTGAAGGTCAAATAGTAAAGATGAAGCTTTGGATATCAAATGAGAAGAGAGGATTCACTTGAGAAAGCCTCGATGCTGGGAAAGGTGGAGGGCAAAAGAAAAATGGGGCAGCCAAAAATGAGATGGCTAGATGGTATTGTAGAGACAATGGGCACAGAACTGAGCAAGTTGAGGAGGATGGTGGAGGACAAAAGTGCCTGGCGGACAGTGGTCCATAGGGTCGCAAAGAGTCGGAATCAACTGTGCAACTGAACAACAAAAAGGTGAATGAAAAAAATTCAAAATCAAATTAAATGTTAAGAGCATTGGACAATTTTTGACTGGAAGTGGGCTACTTCAAAAGCGTTATCTCAGTCGTTTACTAGATCTTTTGTACAAATGGTGGAGAATACATTGCATGGACATAAATGATGCATTGGTTGAATTTAGAGGACTTGAGAATGTGGGACTGAAAGGAAAGCATAGCTGAAAACATGTCTGGATAAATATTGGTGTATCATGTTCTCTTTTTTTACAATACAGGGTTCAGCAAATTCAGTTGCTAGGTAGAGATATGAAAGGACCTGCTCATGATAAACTCTGGAATCAGCTTGAAGCTGAAATCCATCTGCACCGGCACAAAACAGTGATCAGGGCATGTCGTGGTCGCAATGACCTAAAGCAACCCTTGCAGGCGCCCCCAGGACATGTAAGTTTGTGGATCATATCATTTGCCAGCATAAACAATTGGTGGCTTTCAGAGGTGTATTGGATGTATGGCTCCATCTGTTTTCATTCAATCTTCCTGTTTTGTTTTGACCAAGGGGAATATCCATTGTTTGGGGTGAGATTTTGCAAAATCAATGTAAAGTCTTTATTTTCTCCTTTGTCCCAAAATATGTACTACATCCAAGGGCTGACATACAAAATGGTAGAAGTTGTACACATTTGGAACTTCAAGAGTAATTATGATAATCTGTATTGGAGTGTAGAAGAGATGGTCCTTGATTAGTAACATGGTGAAATGTACAAAATATGTTTATTCACTACCAGTATCTCTAGACATTGAAAGTACAGTAATACCTCGGATAACGTCAAGACTTGGTTCCACAAGTCTTAACGTTATCCGATTTTTAGCCTTATCTGATACATGCATCAGATAACGTTAAAGTCCTATGCAGATGACTCAGATAACGTCAACTCCATAAAGATACATTGTAAATAACACAGACTTCAAGTGAAAGTCAAGGAAACATGCTGGAACCTTAAAGAACTTTTAAGAAATAATTGTCTAAAGGGTAAATACATTACAAAAACATGCTATACCACCCTGACTTTAGGGGAACAAAGCCATACAGCATTTTTAAACTTTTGAAAACTTTATAAAGTGCTGTTTTAAAAGATCTACTCCCTCGTTTAGCTTCTTTTCAGAATCAGCCCCCCCCCCCCAGCCTGGCTTGCTCCCAAGCCTCTCTTAAGAAGCACCCCCCCCCCGATTGCTAAGTCCCTTAGCAAGCCAGAAGGAGGTTTTCAGAATCAGCCCCCCCCCCCCCCGGCCTGGCTTGCAAAGGGCTTAGCTATCCAGGTCCCAAGCCTCTCTTAAGAAGCCCCCCCCCCCCATCGCTAAGTTCCTTAGTAAGCCAGATGGAGGTTTTCTGAACAGAAGCTAGGAAAAAGTTTTCTTCTTTTCAGAATCAGGCCCCCCATCTGGCTTGCTAAGGGGCTTAGCTGAGGATCAGATGCTGTGATTGTTATTGAGATCATGCAACCTTGGCAGAAAGCGAGCAGGCAGTCCTTCCCCCCTTCTCCCAAGGCAAACTGGTGAGTCCCAGCCATGCCTCAGAGAATTTGAGGCAAACATTTGCATCAGATAACGTTAACATAACATTATCTGATGCAAATGTTTGCCTCAAATTCCCCAACGTTATCCGATTTTGGCCTTATCCGATGCAAACATTATCCGAGGTATCACTGTACTTGCCATGTTTTCAAATTACATTTTGAGTACCAACTGTATATTTTACTGGTATGAGAATATTAATTGAATGTCTCTACTTTCTTGGTTGCCACATTTGTTGCAGTACTCTTATTTATCTTGGAAACGATGCAGTATCTTTTTTCTTACACCTGTTTTTGAAGAGCAATGAATAATACAAATGGTTCTTCCTCATGTCATGCTCTTCACAAAAGATATAATTGTTGTGGAACTCAGAGCTTGATAGAACAACCACAAGAATTGCTGATGTTGTAGAAAAGGTTTTCCTTATTAGATTTTATTGCCACCAATCTCTTTAGAAGGGCAGCTTCCAAAGGAGCTCTAGTGCACAGCTGCCACGCCCTCCCTGCATCCTGACGGTCAGCAGTGGTGGGATGGGGTGGAAATGAGCTTAAAGGATCCTTCTGCCCCTCCCCCCCCCATCCCACTCTCCCCAGCTGGTGGTGGGATGGTGGGGAAATGGGCTTCGAAGAATCCTCCATTTTCCCACCCCACCCCACTCCTTGGTTGGTGGTAGGATGGTGGGGAAATGGGCATCAAAGGATCCCGCTCCCCCTTCCCCCACCGCACACTTCTTGGCTCCTGGAGTTAATTTTGGAAAGTCATGAAAAAATGTAGAAAATTGTTTTTTTCTTTAAAATGTGTATAAAAAATGGGGTGCGTCTTATATGCCAGAAAATATGGTAATCTCATTTTTTTAAAGGGTGTCAGTATTCTGTATCTTTTGCCTTTGGTCATGGTAATTGAAGGAGTACTTTCTAAACTCTTAAGAACAGACTTGGATTTGAATGGATCCACATGCTATACTATTAGGCCAGGAGAAGAGATGAGCAATACCGTAATAGAAAATTGTGCTCTCTTGTGTTTTTTCTGGCAAATTGTGAACTTTTTTTCATAATTCTGTTTCATTTTTTAAAAACTAGAATCCAGATTCGTTAAAGAAGACCCAAGGCGTTGGTCCAATCCGAAAAGTACTTTTGGTTAAAGAAGATCATGAAGGACTGGGCATTTCAATTACTGTAATATTTGAATCTATTTTCTTCTTCCTCTTCTTTGAATTCAGTACATGTTCATATTACATTTTCTTTATTATCTGCTGTGTGTAACGCTGTGTCACATTAACTGTGCACATTTGCAAAAGCCAGTGGGAGGCTAAAAACATTTCATTGTACTTCTGTGTATGACAGTCCATTGTAAACACTCTACACAAGTGTGAAATACATAAACTAGCAAATAGTTTGTCACTATCTTTGCTGGGTAGTTATTAATTTACCCACTTTTGACGGTATGTGGAATATTTATATTCTCTCTGTGATAAAGTTATGTAAAATATTCTGAAATTTCTGAAGTCTCTGACTTGTTGAATGTTGCTGTAATAGGGTGGAAAGGAACATGGCGTTCCCATCCTAATCTCTGAAATTCACCCTGGTCAGCCTGCTGATCGTTGTGGAGGTCTCCATGTTGGAGATGCCATTCTGGCAGTCAATGGAGTTAATTTGAGAGATGCCAAACATAAAGAAGCTGTCACTATTCTTTCTCAGCAGGTAATTTTTTTATCCTTTAATATTGGACTGGTTGATATGGATGTGCTCATTCAGTGACTTTATCCCCTTGATTCAGAGGCCAGGATCCTATTGCAGAAATCTGCATGTTCAAGGGCAGCAATGCAACAGTTCACTCTTTCTGATTCTTCTTCTTCCATGTCTAGGCCAGACATGAAACTGTGAAAATGAAGCCACCTTTTGGTGAATTCATTCTGCAGTTCCTTTTGCCTGACCTAGTGTGAGAAAGATTAGCCAGCAACACAAGGTTGCCATTACCAGGGTACACCGATTGTGGTTCGCAAATGCCACAATCTTTGAGGAGGCTCTTTCTGTTTGAAATATCATTTGTGCAATCACTTGCCTGATTTTCCAATGAATGTGTTACTGGTCACATTGAAGACAATCTGTCAGAAGAAGGGAAATAACTGCACGATTGCCCTTTGAGTTCAGTTTTTCCCAAGAAGATTCTGCCCCTGGTGTCTGAAAGGCCTTCCTTCCAGATAATTGTATTATGTCAAAGATTCAGTGAGTGAATATACACTGCAGATGTGGACTTGATCCATGAAAGCTTACATCAAAATACAGCAGTTGGTCTTTAAGGTGCCACAACGTTTTTTGTCTTTTTCTTTTGATTTGATTACTCTCTGAAATATTTACCATGTGGTCTAGGAATCTTTGTTACTATTTTGTTACGTTGTTACTATCCAAGCAGAATCACTGGATTTTACAGAACACACAAGAACAGTTGCACAAGTCATACATGCTATTTTGGGTGTCACTCAAATGCTCAGTTGTGCCCTGCTTCCACAGCTGATGCATAATTAGTTGTGTGACTCAGATAACGCAAAAATGTGAAGAACTCTTGTGTGATTACTCTTATCTTCCTAGTAAACCCTTGCCTTTGTAAAACAAATAGTCTTGTGGCATTATAGGAGACTGAGTTTTTACAGTTTTCTATGGGGTTTTCTCATTTCCTCCACCCTTCTGCCTTGCTTACAACTGTCGCCCCAACCTTGATGACTCAGAGCCTTCCCTTTTTCTTCTTTGGCAGCTGTTGTTACTGCTAAACTTTCAGGAAGAATGTGTATCCCTTGGTTTAGTTATCAGTCCAAATGGAGACTGCAGCCAAGAAATCAGAAGGAGACTGAGACTTTGCAGGATTCAGAAAACAATCATGATGTGTAAGGATACAGTGAGTTCAGCTGCCAAGGAAGAAAAAGGGAAGCCCTGAGACATCAAGGTTGGGGTAACAGTTGTAGCAAGGATGTGTAGGATCAAGTGGTTAAGATGCTGAATTTGATGACAGGAAGGTCAGCAGGTTGCAGTTCAAGACCCAAGAACCGCACAATGGAATGAGCTCCTGTCTCTGTCCCAGCTCCTGCCAACCTAGCAGTTCAAAAGTAAGAAATTACAAGTAGATAAATAGGTACCAATTTGGTGGGAAGGTAAACAGTGTTCCGTGCACTCTGGTGACTAGTCATGCCTGGCACATATCCACAGAATTGTCTGCAGCTTTGGCTCTTTAGCTGTAAACAGAGATGAGCACTGAACCCTAGAGTTGGATACAATTGGCTTTCAAGCAAGGGTGACCTTTAACTTTACCTTACAAGGGGGGGGGGGTTTGGACGTGTTTGAAGTGGTCCTAAAGCTAATCAAGCCTGATCTTGAGGCTGCCTTACTATTGACATATCAGGAGATGGCAAGATTCTTTGGAAAAGACAATAATGATGGGAAATGAGGTAGGCAGGAGGAAAGCAGGAAAACCAAACATGAGATGGATTGATCCCCTATTGGAAGCCACAGGCCTGAGCTTAGAAGAGCTGAGTATGGCTATTAAGGACAGGTCATTTTCCAAATCTCTTGTACATAGGGGTGTCATACTTCAGAAACGACTTGACAGCACATAACAATGACAACAAAATGGGTTTTTGGGCAGCCCATTTCACTAAATGTATGGAATGTTGTCTAAGCTGATAGATTCTTATACACATAGAAATTTGGATGAATGTAGATTCAGAAAGTATCTGCACAACAACGCTTTTGCTACTGGGAATACCACATGTGATTTACATGATATCAAGTGTGTTGATTCCAAATCTGAACTCAGTATTTGCCTATCATGTATAGATTTTTAGTTATAGGTGTGCTATAGCTGTTTAAATGGTCAGTAATTGGTTAATGTATTTTTATGTGGGAACATTATAACAGTTGCAGCTACCACTATGCATGCTGCCACCTCAGCTGAATCATGTCCCCTGGTGGTATGCATGTTCCAGCAGCGGCCAGGCATGTCTGGGCAAGTTAGTGAGCTGATATCAAAAATAGGTATATAGTGAGATAGATCAAGGACTTGTCTCTAGTGCAAAACCATATTATTGGATAATACAGCAAGGCCATAGTGAATCTGTTTTGAGCTAAAGATGAGTAGGCACAGCTGTGAGAGAATGTCGCTAATAATGTCTTTTCGCGTAATTAATTTAAGATCCTGAAGTCCTAGACAGAATCGGGCTTTAGATTTTGATTCAGTGCACTTGATTTAGTATAGGACACATGGATTAGGCCAAATAGCAGACAATACTATTATTTTTTGTGATGCAGTGTAATGATTTAACAAGGGCCCATTAATAGTTATGAAAGTCATGTCACAAGATTCTTTAGTGCAGTTAATCTCATGATTTACTGGTATCTTTTGCCTTTTCCTCCTTCACAGCTCACCTATGTGTATAAGTACAGTAATACCCTGGATAATGCTAAAACTTAGTTCCACAAGTCTTAGCGTTATCTGGTTTTTAACGTTATGTGATACATTTATCGCACAACATTAAAAAGAAAGCCTGAGGATTGATCCTCCTTCCTCTTTGGAAGGTGCAGCTAGAATTCAATGTGTGGAATCCCCGCTGCCCTTTCCAAAGAGGCAGGCAGATTGAGCCAAGCCCCAAAGTCGGCAGGACTGGCCTCACCCTGGGAAGTGTCTTTCCAGGCAGAAACCAGCCCTGCTAACTTTGGGGCTTGGCTCTCCGGTAAGCGTTGGCTTCCCTGAAAAGAAGCCGGCGTTGGGACGCTCTGAACGCTGGCTTCCTTTCGGGAAAAGGAGTCCGCCTTCCCCCAAAGGAAGTCGGGTATTGGAGCTGCCCCATCCTGGTGAGGAAGGAGCCAAGTGCCTGGCCTGTTCCCTTCCAGGGCGAGCTGTGGGTGTGTGTCTGCACGCACATTCTCACAAAGGAAACCAGCACTATGGCGCTCTGATCGCCGGTTTCCTTTGGGAGGAAGCGCGTGTGCGCACCCACTTCCCCCCAAAGGAAACCAGCGATCAGAATATCCGATCCCCCCCCCCAGTTTCCTTTGGGGGAAGGCGGATTCCCCCCAAAGGAAGCCAGTAATCAGAGCGTCCGAACACCTGCTTCCTTTCGGGGAATGGAAGAGAGCATCCTATGCCAGGTTCCCTTAACCAGGGGTCAGACACTTGGGTCTACGGAGGCCCCCTTGCCCCCCCCCCCCAGCAAGGGGACCTCCGGAGAACTCTGCCCCAAAGCCCGCAGGGCTGGCTCTCAGCCCTGCGGGCTTTGGGGCAGAGATCAACATCAGGAAATTTGAGGGAAATTTTTGCTTCGCAAAATGTTAACATTATGTGGTGCAAAACCGTTCCTCAAATTCCCTGATACCGGTGCATTCGTTAACCGGGGTACCACTGTATGTGCCTGCTGAAGCTGTATTCTTTGCATCTGATGAAGTGGGCTGCTATCCACAAGGGTTTATGTCAAGTAAATGTAAAAATCTTCTTAGTCTTGCAGATGCCACATAACTCTTGGCTGTTTTACTACAACAGACTAACATTCCTCCTTCACAAAACATCTCAGATTGTTGCAGTGCTTGTTGTGTAATATTTTTCAACTTTTTCAGCTGTTGTAAATAAAAAGAGAAGCCACAGAAGAGATGAATCAGCTTCTGAATGGGAGTTGAACAGAGTACAGTAATACCTCGGATAACGCTAAAACTTGGTTCCACAAGTCTTGGTGTTATCCGATTTTTAGTGTTATCCGATGCATGTTAAAATCCTATGGGATGTATCGGATAACGTTAAAGCTCCATAGAGATACATTGTAACCGCACAAGCTTTAGCGGTTGTTATTCGATACATCCCATAGGACCTTAACGTTATTTGATCCAATTCTCCTCTCCAGATTACTTAACGTTATGCAATTTTAGCGTTATCCGAGGTAAACATCCGAGGTATTACTGTACTGTTTTGAGGCTTTTGGCGAACTGCTTCCCCTGAGCTTTGTGGGGCTTGCTCACTCCTGTTGAGCTATAATTGCAAATGAGGCCTCTGAGTTGAGAATTTAAGAGTTATGCCTGATAGATTGTACTGTATTACTGTGTTACAGTGATGGTGAACCTTTTAGAGACTAAGTGCCCAAACTGCAATCTAAAAACCACTTATTTATCACAAAGCGCCAACACGGCAACAGGGGAGGGAGGTAGCACTCCCATTGGGCTGCTGAGCAGAGGGGAAGGGCAAACTCTGTGCTGAGGGGGAGATAAGAAGTGCTCCCATTGGGCTGCTAGGCAGAGGGGCAGGCCTCTTTGCCTGTCTCTTTGGTGGGGCAAACTGTGCTGCGGCAATGGCGGACATGCCAACGGAGCAGGCCCTGAGTGCCACGTCTGGCACACATGCCATAGGTTCGCCATCACTGTTGTATTATATGGATAATTCAGATCACGTTCTTTCACTTTTCATGCTGATAATCTTTATCCTTTTTTTTAGAGGGGGGAAATTGAATTTGAAGTTGTATATGTTGCTCCAGAAGTAGACTCAGATGATGAAAATGTAGAATATGAAGATGAGAGTGGGCATCGTTATCGTTTGTATCTTGACGAATTGGAGGAAGGTGGGAATTCTGCTTCTTGTCGAAAAGATGGAAGTGGAGATGTCAAGCCATTGCAAGGTAATGCCATTAAAAGTATAAATTTAAATGTTCAATAAATGCTTTGATAAATCACTTTAGTCAACTTCTACGATTTTCACACACCTGTCTGAGCAAATGTTACACAGTAAAGTACATCTTGGAGTGCCATCCATTACATTTGTCTGTTAGGCTTAGGGTGAATTGAGCCAGAAGTTTTGCTACCTCACAGTCACCAAACCCAAAGTTCACCACATGTCGCCTTGGCATATTTTATGCTTTAGATATTTAGGATCAGGTGGTGGTAGTTCTCCTTTGCTGCTCTACCACTGTATTCACATGCTTTCCTCCTTGGCAAATGGTGCAACTGCCTGCTTTATTCTGTGTGGGATTCGGCTCTTCATGTTCTCTCTTCTCGATGTGTAACTCTTTTTGTGATGTTCATAGCAACATATTCAGGATAGGTTAATTTTATCTAACCTGATACCAAAAGCAATACATTTTTCTTCCCCTCTCCCTACCTCTCACCTACGCACCATGGGACTGCTTCTGTACTGTACCAGCACACTTTTGCTTTTATAGTTAGTGGGATTGTCTAGTTTGCTTGCCTTTCTACCATTCAAAAAATCTTGCTGGGAAGGTAGTGAGAAAGCACATTTATTGGTAAGTCTTTGTAAAAGCACATGTGTATGGGCTTCTTGCACATTTGTTTTCTGTGTAAAAATAATTGTGACACGAGTTTGTTCGTAAATTCTAAGATTATGCGGTGACTTAAATTCTTTTTTTTCTCCTCTTTTGCAGTGTTTGATAAGAAAGCAAGTATTGATGGTCATGAAAATGGAGATCTAGGACATTCACTGGAAACTGAAGAGACTGTATCCAAACTAACACATTCTGCTGAGAGTTTAGCTTAAAATTCCAACCCCTCACTTCATCAGTGAGATCAATCTTTTCCAAAAGATGGCTTGCGTAGACTATTTTTGTTCTGTGTTATAAATGTCAAGGAAAGATGTAAAGAAGGACTGTTAAAAGGTAAACGGAAGCTATATTACTGGGAGAAAACACCCTAATCTTTTGGTTACCTCAGGGCTTCATTATGAGCAACTCTAAATGTATAAATTCCCCACTTTTCTAAGCTATTGCATGTCAGATTAGTTTCCCATGAACTATAAACACCAAAGCATGTTGTTTCCAAATGGTTTTCTTTCATTTAACTTTGGATCGTGTTTATGATGCAAGATACAGAATGATGCAGAAGAACTTGGACACTTGATTCCTCTGACAAATAGGAAAATCAAAACATCCCATCCACTTGCTATGAAATAGTCTTCAAATATCATATTAAAGGAGGAGACCTCTCAAGTAGAGTAGGCCTATCTAGCTAGTTGTTTTAAAATACATCTTGCAAAAAAGTGAACAACAAAATGTCATTTTAGATTTCCACAGAAGACCATAAGCATTTTGTTTTAAATATAACCTGTTATGTAACATTTTCGGTAAAAATTGTGAGCTAAATCTCTGAAATAGGTCCTTGTAGTCTGTTCAGGAGATTGTGTCTCATGTGTCCTTTAAATTTGATTGCCAATCGATGCTGGATTTGATATATTCTCCAGAGATATTAAAAATACTAAAGTTTAAAATGCAAAGTAAGTGTAAAATTGGCCTGCTAGATTTCTATCTGCCCTTGAGTTTTTTATCAGCCTACCGTAAAGTTAGTATCATTAAGTATATACCATTTCATCAGAGCTGATTTCTATTATTCACACTAGTGTATCAATTCTGTTTTAAGGTGATCTTATTTTAAGGAGCCCAGTAGACTTCATCTTCTGCAGGTCTACCCTTGAATATCACAAGGGGTAAGGGGCACTGACCCACCATGCAGTTGAAAATTCTTCTTGGTCAACTTTGTATATGTACTTATAGCCACTATTTCCTCATCTCTCTTGCAGTTGGGCAGCTGGCACACTGAATCTGGCTGCAGCTTCCGGAGCTCTGGTTGCCTGCTCTTTTTCCTGATGCCACAACCATAATTATTGAATTACCATAATTTTGCCACAGGAGCCCAGCTGTGCCAACAATGGCAGATCCAGTTACCAGCTAGGGCTCCAAAAAATTTTTGTGTACAAACAGAACCACAGAGTTCAAACGTGTGCTGTTGAAGGACCAGGTGTCCTGTACTTCAGGCAGTCTGTGATTATGAGGCTCATACAAAGTATGGTAGCACTGTTGCTCCTATGGAGTTACTCTCTCTCACGTGTCTCTTCCCCTTGTGGATGACTGGAAAAGTTGCTAGCATGGGGGTGTAAATGCCTTTCTGAATGAACTCTGTGTGATCATTTGCAGATAATATTCTTTATAAGCCCTTGTTAAAGCACTTCACCTTTCTAATGCTTCTCCTGTAACTCTTCTAGCATGTTAAGGTAGAAGAGGGCACTGGGTAGACATTCTTCTTTAGGCTTTGTACCAGAGTTTAGGGAGGGAGCTAGCTCCTATCTTTCAAAATAATAATAATAATAAGTGGGAGCTTGGAAGGTGGGAAACTCTTCTAAACCTGGAGGGTTTCCACATTGGCCAAAGGTCAAATCTCCTGGAAAACTTTCGTAAGTAGAGGACTTTCCTCTTTCAGGCCTATGGGTTTTTATGTGAGCAGAGTGATACAGAGGAGCCAAGGGTAAGATGTTCCTCTTTGCATTGTGCATGGTAGCCCCCCAAAAAATCTGAAGAGGTTCATGATATACCCTGAATGTGTGGCTAAGTAGCTGGCCAGTTGCCTCATCACAAGATTCATTCCCCCACTGTTTTACCTACTTTCAAAACATACTTAGTAGTACTAGGACAATGTGGGGGGGGGGAGAGTGACACTACCATTTACTGGTTTTAAACTCTTTCTAGTGTCACTAACTCTATGCCATGATGGTGGCCTGTAGATCTAGTTGTATTATTAACTGAGAACCACCAGTTCCTGGGAACAGGAACGTCGCAACAGGATGCTTTTATTGTTACAAACCTATTAAGACACCTGGTAGTCCTGCAGTTAGAGCCATTGTGGGAGAAATTCTCTAGTTACAATTGGGGTGACGGCAGTAGTTTATCCCAGCCATACATTCAGTGCTTGCCTTGCTGCCCTTGACACTCACACTGCTATATTAAGAGAGTCATAAGAATTGGCCTGACATAAATGAGAGAGAAATGGATTCTGTATCTTGTAGAATCAGAGGCCCGACTTGTTTAAAACTACAGTGGTCCTCATACTTTACCATATAAGATTTTAAAAAATAATCCTAAATGTTGCAAAATATTTATTCATCTGTAAGCCCAAAACATTTTAGAATGCATTGATGCTGAAACAGCTATCTTGGGTGAATTCTTCTCCTGCTTTGTGTGTGTATCTATGCATATATATGCACACACATATGTATCTTATTAGAATGCACACTTTATACATGCAGTAGTTAAAAAACATGTAATGGTGTTTTTTATTATTATTGTAGGATAAAGCATGAAATGCCTGCTTTCCATTCCCTTACGCAGGCCATCAAACTGCAACATGTAAAGATGTGTTTTGAGGGTGGAAATAATGTAGAATGGAACCATTGTGTTTTTTCTATATAATGTATATACAAAAAGTGAAACCCTTTACTGTATTGTCAATTAACCTAATGTTGAATGTTAAAAATGTGTTGTAGAGCACAGTTAAACTTGTCTCATCTAGCTGCACTATATATATGTTTATAGAGAGATCTTTAAAATGTAAATACTTTATGCAGAGATTTTGCTATTTATAAATACTCTTGACTGTTGCTCAGAAAATAATGTTGAGTGTCATTTGACTCACTTGCTTATGGAACTGTTATTTCATTTGCAATACATTTTTATACATGCTTCTTTAATATTGTATATTAAAGTAATCTTAACCATGGAGCTGCCTCTTAACGATTTTGAACAAAGTAGTGACACCAGAAAGGACATGTGCTCTGTATCTTGGGAATGGGCCTTTGCCTGCCACCTTGAAGCTGTCCAGTATGCGTTAAATGGAAAGAAAATTATTTGCTGCGCAATATTTTGTCTGGGTATATTTCCCCACCACCACCACACACACACACACACACACACACACAAAGTGGGGGGAATCTAACAGTTGTGTATGTTGATATGGGAAGCAGCATGAACCCTGCCGGGCTTACGTGGGAAGGAGGTGGGCAACAAACAAGTACTGCCTTTGCTGTCCCTGTTTGTGTTCAGCTCAGCCAAGCACACATTGAAACTTCCTTCTGTCTGCCTTGCAAATGGAGGTTGCCTAGTTCTCTTATCAAATGCATCATACTTATGTGGGTTCTGATTCCAAAATCTAGACTTATGTTCTAAATATGTGCAGGCATGTAGAAGGGGATATTGCAATGCTTGCATGATCAGCTCCTTCCCTCGTCTAAGTGCTGCTCTAAGTATTTGCTCATGCTTCTGGATGGATCTCTGGAGAGATGAACAATGTAATGTTGGTCCTTAGGTTGCATTTGTGTAATGCGGTTGCTCTGTCCTTTTCATGCGGAGAAGAGTTATGAGAGTATCTCAAGCACCGTGATGGCGAACCTTGGCACTCCAGATGTTCTTGGACTTCAATTCCCAGAAGCCTAAGCCCCCTGTGAATCCACACGAATGGGTTTACTGCGATTCATCCGGCCAGCACTGCCCTCGCCGCTCCTGGAAGCGTAAATAAAACACGCCTGTATGGGTGTGTTTCACTTCTGCCTCTGGAAGCCACGAGGGCAGTGCGGGCCTGATGAATCATAGTAAACCCATTCGTGTGGATTCACAGGGGGCTTGGGCTTCTGGGAATTGGAAGTCCAAGAACATCTGGAGTGCCAAGGTTCACCATCACGGCTCTACCACCACCTCTAGAATAAACTTTTTCACTTGTCTCTCTCTAGCAGGCATTAGTTCCCAGCATGTTGAATTTTAGTCTGTTCAAGGAAAGACTTTTTATGTCCCAATGGAAACAATAGTTTGCTGATTCTGCATATACTGTACGTTATGTGAAAAAGAACAGACTCCAGAAGCATGTTCACCTTCATGTTCTGAGAGCCTGATTTAGGTGTTACTAAAGATGATTGTGCTATAAACAAGCAGAGAGGGGAGGGCCTGTTCTCACCTATTGTGATTTCCTTGTTTTCCTTGCCAAGACAAGATAGAAGACGTTCATATGTAGACTTTAAGAATCCATAGTTTACAGACCATGTGTAAGATTAGTGGGAGCCTTTCTTTCTCACACTGAGCAACAACAACATAAAGAACATGACAACAGAAAGGGTCGGGCTAAGCATTCCCCTCTGAATGGACTAGCAACACCAAATTCCATAATATTTAGATGAGCCTTAACTGTTCTGTCTCAAAGATGCAAGAATCAGCTTCCCCTTCATTTCATTGATCCAATTTTACTGTTTCATTACAGGCAAACTTTTACCCTGTCCTTTTTGTTTGAACTTTTCTATGTGAGTGATGGTGTTGTTGTAAGCAAGTCCTTAGATTGTAACCAACGCTGGCAAATAGTGTAGATAGAAAGGTTCTCTCTAAGACGCCTATGCCTATGGTTTTCCAGGTCATGGAAGCCCAAAATGTTTGCAGTTTTATGCCTGTTGTGAATGGCTGTGATTATATTGACACTTTATCAAACGCATTGGACTGTCAGACTGGCAGTGGTCATATATCTGGCTTGTGAGGTATGATTTGTAATACAGTATCTGTATCCTCTCCACCCACCCTGTTCTTTTAGCAGTAACTAAAATACCCACTGCTTCCAAGGTCTAAAAGAGTTTGACTTGAAAGGCTTCCAAAAGAGATAAATGTGACTTTAACTTGCATTCATTTTTTATAGTTTATCATGCAACTATGTTTATCTTTATACAGGAATGTGTTATTTAGCAACCATTAAACTATCTGCAATTCCTTTCACCTTTGAAAGATAACAAACTTTGTGTTAAGTAAGGTCTTTGCAGCTCTGGAAAATTAGACTTCAGATACTTAAAGCAACAAACTGAATTTTGATGAAATGTGAGGCAGAACCTGTAGCTGGCATTTCATGTAAAATAAATTAATTTTGCCTAGTATGGTTATGTTATCTCTCACTTGAACCAGCTTGTCATTTTATAGATATATGTACTATATAATATCTAGATCTTATTTCTTGTAGTCTTTGCAAATAATGTGTGTGTTGTTTGACTTGCATATGATATAAAAATGTTGAAACATGCCATTTAATCTAAGAATGAGATTTTTATTACCCTGTAAATAAATCTAGTTGTAATATGTAGTTTAAGCATTACATTGACCAGAAACATTTCAGAATGACTTTTTTTTTTTGCACTGTATGCCTTTGTAAATTAAACCTCATTTATTCTGGCTGAACTCCTTAAGTCCTTAATAGTTGCTCAATGGCATCTAACATCATTATGCATCTTGGTCCTATATACTAAAGCAAGCAGAGTAGTTGATCCGTTGGTCTTGGCTCTAGGAAATTTTAATAACCTGATTACAAAATACAACGTTCCACGTTTGGATTTGAGAAAATGAAGCAGTGCATCTCTATTGCTGCCTCATCTACATTGTTGAAAATCAGAGGATCATTGCTAGTCCGATGCCTCAGGCCTCTTAAAGAGCACCCTCTTCCATTGTTACTTGAGTCAATAACTTTCTACCATTGCACTGTGTATATAAGAAAGCTTTGGACTGTTACGTTTTGGATCACAGCTTATCAGTCTGTCACCAAGGCCATCTTTTAGAAGTAGTTGCAGCAGGGACTGCATTAAGACTGCTTAGTGGCTAAGCAAAGAAAGCTCCAATATTTTGGCCATATCATGAGAACAACATAAAGTATAGAATACTCAAACTATCTGCAAGGGAAGAAAGGCCCTGGATGTAGATGGATTTCATGGCTGAAGAACTTGACATACTGGTGTGGCTTGTCCTCAGAAGACCTGATCTGAGGAGTTAAGAACAGGAAGACTATCACCACAGTGATAACCAATATGCGGAACAGATACGGCACCTGAAGAAGTGGCTGTTTTCCACTGACCAAGGAGACTACAGCTAGACAATGTAGATGCAGGTTTTGGTTCACAATAAGGATTTGTACTATCTAATAAGAAAGGCTGGAAATGGGTGGGTTTTACCTGCTCTTTGTCTGAAGCAGTCCTCTGGTATTATTTCCTGTAAGAACATGTGGATAAAAAAAGATTTAAAACCCAGCCTTCCCTGTCTCCCTCCCTACTTAATTTTTACACCTGCCTAATGAAAAGTGAGTGTTCGCTTGGAAGCTTACCATTGCTTCTGCTTTTGCACATGATTTGTGCCTTCCATTTGGCCTAATTACAGGTAATCATAGTACAATATGCATTTCAGAATTTTTGTTCCAGCACAGCTTTCCTTGCTTTGCATGTAATTATGGTATCTGTATGTGGACTTTGCTGTCCCCCTGCAGTCCTGTCCTTGATAGTGCTGTGAAGTCAACCCGCTATGACCACATTTACTGTTTGATGCCAACCTTTCTGTTTAGACAACAGCATGCTCATGAATAGTACACACCAGTATCTCTCAAGGCTGAGAGTCTGAGGTCTGATGGACTCCACTATCCGTGTCTGTGTACTGCCTCTCTGATAAGTGCACACTGAAGGACGACATTACTAAAGGCTTCTGGATGCAGTATGTGTTCCCGTCTCCCCCTAACCTGCAATTATTTCCGTTGTATGCAGACTCAATTTCTAAGTAATGCAGACTTGGTTATGATGCTCTCAGAATGGCCAGGAGGCAACAAATGTTACTGCTGCATTCACTGAAAAACTTGGGTTGGGTCGAAGATACATCTCAGATTCTTGTGTCTTAGTCTTGTCTCTTGTGATAGACATAAGACCTTCCAAAGTAGCATCCAATACAGCAAGAGGGATCACAGAAGTGAAAATGGAGAGGACCTGGATTTATGTATTGTGGGAGGTATCAAACATACATGGATGTGGTTCTTTTTTGCATCATTACTTCATTGTGATTGTAGCCAGTGTATGTCTTAGTGTACCGGCGCGTTTTACTTCCGCTTCCAGGAGTGGCAAGGGTGGTGTGGGTCGGATGAATTGGTTTTGGGGGCTTGGTCTGGCCCACGGGCCGTTGTTTGGGCAGCTCTGGTTTAAGCAGAGAAAATGGCAGCCTAAACATCTATCTCATCCTGTTGCAAAACGGATTGCAAGGCCTGTGGGAGGAACCATGTGACTGGCTCACTGAACCACATAACCTATGGCTGAAAAGTTTGGGCACCCCTGCTGTAGGCACACGGAGGTTGTGGCAAAATGGGATTTTTTTTTGCTGTGATATTTATATACAGTAATACCTCGGATAACGCTAAGACTTGGTTCCATAAGTCCAATTTTTAGTGTTATCCGATCCATGTTAAATCCTATGGGATGGATCGGATGTTAAAGCTCCATATAGATACATTGTAACCACACAGGCTTTAGCGGTTGTTATCCGATCCATCCTAGAGGACCTTAACGTTATTCGATCCAATTCTCTTCCCCAGATTTTTTAACATTATGCAATTTTAGCATTATCTGAGGTAAATGTTATCCGAGGTATTACTGTACTTTATAGAAATGGGTTACTATGTCAATTGCTCCTTGGAAAGTTGTTACAAATACTAAGTACTGTACATTAATTCAAGATTTCTTACATCAGTAATGCCCAGTACACATGTATCTGGTTTTAAAGAACTGACTGTGTCCATGGAGGGTGGTTAATCATAGGAATAGTACTGAATTACTGTTGTCTGTATTGGCTCATCAAATTTGGGCCATAATCAAATTTAGTTTGGGATTCTTCTGCATGCAACTCAAGTGCGACTTCTAAGCAAACATGCATAGGGGCAGGCTGCAAACATTAAAAAGGATTCGTTAGACTGCATCTTTATACCCACTGACCTGGGAGTAAGTCCCACTGAACTAAGTGGAATGTATTTCTGACTAGGCATGTGTTGTATTTCCTGTTGGTGAAGTATTAACTACAGACAGTTTTTTCATAGCTTTGATGAGCTCACCAACCTCTATATTGGTGTTAATGATGTACCTTTCATTGGTCGTAGTCATCATGACAATGAGGAAAGATCATTAGGAGTTGTAGCTTTCAGACATCACGAGGGGAGTCACCTTTTGCTTTATGTGCTCACACCCAACTTTCCCAGTGTGACATTTTCCTGACATGTTGGACCAAAACGGCTCTTCTGAAGGATTTATAGCTCATTTTGATTCTGAAATACAACAAAATGGAAATGTCCAAGGATAACATTTATGCATAGTGAGTAAATATGCTTAACTGCTAGACATTCGTTTTTTCTTTAAAAGCACAATTCACCAATTGCCTACCAGGAGTAAATAGAATTTAGTGGAGCTCACTCCCAGGTATAAGATTGCAAACTTAAATCAGCAGCTGAGGTTTTGGTGGCTTCATCATGGACATACAGTATTTCCTCTTACAGGGAATTCCTCTTCAGTTTTTCTCAAATGTACACATATAATGATGTTTCTTTCATGAAATTTTGCAAAATTTCAAAAATCATTGAAACAGTTGTCTAATGTGTGTTTTGATTTGCTATTCATGCTTCTTTACAATTTAAAGTCACTGAGAAATTTATTGATTGGTACTTCTTTCAATTAATGCTATGTTCTTCTGAAGCAGTTGCTGCAGATGTAGAACAATAGGTCTTAGTTCATGAGAATCCCAGGTTTCCAAATTAATATTTCACCAATCTGGCAGTGAGAGAGTGCAGTGTCAGTGGATTGTAGTTAGAAGATCATTGAACCCTGGACACAATACTTAAAGAGCAAGACTGTCACAGAATAAACAAACACTACCTCTACGGTGTTATCACTGATCACTAGTGTTCTTGGTGAAGTAATTTCTCGTATGAGAGAAAATGCATTTTATGAAGATGCAGGAAGTATAAAACTGCAAATGATTATGTTTGGCAATTAGTGAACAAGTGAAATTATCTAAAGATGGGCAATACATCTATTTTTACCACTGAACTCTCTCACACACAGACTAGCTTCCAACTCCACATGAATCTTCATCAAGCTGGGTAATTAGAGAGCAGGGTGGTGGTGCAGGAAAAAAGATCAGTCTCTAAATCCATAACCTTGTTAAATATGTTCCAAAAAAGAGATAGCAGAATCTACCTGGAAAGGATTTGTTTTAAAATTATGGACATGTATGAAATTCAAACAAATTTAAAATGATTTGATCAGAACTAGGCTATTTCAATAGTGTTCCCTAGACATTTACTAGATCTCCCTTTGAACACTTGGGCATAAATTGAATGCATATGAATGCTGCATTGATTGAATTTCTCCATATTCATAGAAAATTTGTGCTGTGTCCAAGTAGTCCCATTTTACCTGATTCCTCTTTAATCTTCCTACGTCAATTAGAAGTCTATTAAGTAATTTCCAGATGGTCCAGCCAGATTTTTGTCCTGTTGAGAGACACTCTTTGGGTTCCATGGATCATATATTACTATAATACAGATACACACTATTTTTCCCATGGGCTTAAAAAAGATGAAAATAGGACTTCCAGATGCAGCAACATGAGTGGTCCTATATTTTATATTGGTTTTTTTCTTGCAACCATGGGAATGTGTAGCGAAGCCCCTTTGTAGGTTCTTTTTGTAATACAACTGCATATCACTGAGACCTGGCCAGTGGAAACTGCAATAGGAACATTAGGTCACTGTATTCAGATCAATAAATAGCTATCTGCAGTTAATTATGTTTGGTCATTACTGTTCTGAATCAGACATAACTCAAAGCATGAAGCAAAAGGCTATTCATGCACTTAAATCTAACGCATATCATTGTCTAGTTATATACTCAAAAAGAGAAGCAAAGCACCAAAAAAACCATGAAAACAATGAGTTTTCTGATAAACCTCATCTGCTGTCTTCTGACATTGAGGATGCCAACTAGAATTGTTTCTGCAAATGGAAATGCCTCTTGATTAAAGAAAAAAACGATCAGATTTAATGGTAATAAAGTAATTAATTATAAAATTGGGATTGTAAATAGTGAGTTGAAATGAGATGAATCATTGGAAAATATATGCAGGTGTTTATCAATAAGTGCTTATCAAAGAATGAGTGAAACGGCCAAACTAACCATGACAAGTGCTTTGAGGTAGAATTCAGATGAATACAAATTACAGTGCAGGAGAGAATTTTGAAAGTGAATTGGAGGGAAAAAGCAAATCAGACAACTAACAGCAACTAAGGTTGATGGATGTGGGCAAGCAGGCTAGTAAACTGCACTCCCTAAAAGATGCATAACCTCATAGAGCCATGATGGCAAACTTTGGCAATCCAGATGTTCTTGGACTTCAATTCCCAGAAGCCCAAGCACCCTGTGAATCCACACAAATGGGTTTACTATGATTCATCTGGGCCGCGCTGCCCTAGTCGCTCCAGGAAGCAGAAGGAAAACGTGCTTCCAGGAGCTATGAGGGCAGTGCGGGCCGGATGAATTGCAGCAAACCCATTCATGTGGATTCACAGGGTGCTTGGGCTTCTGGGAACTGAAGTCCAAGAACATCTGGAGTGCCAAGGTTCACCATCACTGTCATAGAGTAAACAGATTTGATCACTCACATGGAAGTCATATTAAGAAGCCAAAAGAAAGGCAATATGGTCACTCACAATTACGGTAAGATTACTCACATCTGGTGACTCACATTACAGTAAAAATGCAACTCCTTTCTCAGTGTCCCTTCAGTCTGCCTCCCTTCAACACTGAAAATTGGCAAAAGAATGAAGGAAGCTGGTGAATGGCACCACGACACGAGAGAGATGGTGAGATGCTTGCCTCAGATTGCAATGTTAGAGGGAACAATGAACAAAGCCAGCTGCTTTTTGATCTCGCCTCCTTGACATTATTTTACAAGATTGAAAACAGATTGCCTGGCTTGCCCTGCTGGTTTTAAATGTCAGAAGCAGTCCAACATTTTGGTGCCTTTTTATTTATTTTATTTATTTATTTTTAGATTTCTATTCTGTCCTACTTGCCGAGATGACTCAGGGCGGATTACAAAGCATACAAAAACATATAAAATCACAAATTCAAATACAATTTTTTAAATTAAAAAAAATCTAAAAACAGTGTAAAACAACTATTCATTAATAAAATAGAGAGAGGGTGGGTGTAAGATATTAAATAAGCCAGCGGGGAGAGGTTAGTGAGCCATCACTACCCCACACTTGTCCCGCCAGCCAGGTCTTCATACCCTTCCTAAAGGCCAGTAGCTTTTGCTTTGCTCTGGATCCAAATCTGCCATTCCTTCCTCAATCTGGACTTCATACACATTGATCAGATTTGTTTTGGAATTTAGACTTTGGCATGCATACATTCTAAAACTGTATGCATGCAATCTAATAAAAAGCCTTTGTTCCTACGCTCATATATATAGTGGGCCAGGATACCTAAGAGACCGTGTCACCCTAAGAACATCTGCCCGTCCCACCAGGGCGGATCGGAGGGGCTCTCTTGTTACTCCATCGGCTAGGGAGGCTCGCCTCACTAGCACTAGGAAGAGGGCCTTCTCTGTGTTCGCCCCGGCCCTTTGGAACCTCCTCCCAACTGAGCTGCACCTGGAGACAGAGCTCCTGCCCTTCTGGAAGAGCTTAAAAACCTGGCTGGCAGGACAAGTGTGGGGATCCAAGAATGGGGGATCCCATGTGGGGTGGCTAGTCTAGAGATAACCCACCCTTTCTGATCATACCCCGATACTGTTTTAATTTTCATGAATTTTTAAATTTTTAAAAAATATTGATATGTTTTTAATCTATGCTGTAAGCCGCCCAGAGTCGGGCTTGCCTGATTGGGGCGGGATAGCAAATATGAGTAGTAAAGTAAAAAGTAAAGTAAAGTGAGTCATGGTTGCTCACCTCTGGGCATTACAGCCAATTGCAAGCAATGGAGATGAGATATCTGAGGGAGGTCGAGAAGAAAACCAAAGCATGATTGAGTGAGAAACATGACCATCAGATAGAACCTAAACATCCAACCCCTGAGGAGTACAATCAAGAAGGATCAGTTATGCTGGTTTGGCCACATCAACTGAATGGCTGAAACCAGGATCCCACGGCAGGCATGGGAGGACCAAGTGCAGGATACAAGATCCCAAAGCACACCCTGCATCAAGTGGATTGATAACATCAAGGAGGGCCTTCACGTTCGCAGTAATGACCTGAGGCGAGACACAGAGCTGTTCAAAGAGAGATCCCAATGGAGATCCTTTGTGGAATCCTCTACACTGCAAGGTAAAAGAGGCAGCGATTAAGTAAGTAAGTAATTTCTGTTCTTTGGAGTACTAAATATATTACGTTGCACATAGTTATTGGTGACTCAAATTTCTCTTATCTTCTGCCAGTAAAAAGTGCTTTGACTGTTGACTTATCTTGGAGCCACAAGTATGCCTTTCTAAATTTCTTGGGAACAAACATTGTTGTTTGGTAATGGTATGCTTTGTAAAATCCTAGATCCATGAAAACAGTTTTTCTAGGCATAAATGATGAAGTTAGTTCATGGTCATACTGTTGTGACTGAGAAAAACCTGGTTGTGTATGCAGTTTCAAGTTCAATCTTCAACAAGTTAAAAGGCTGCTTCTGACATTGTGTTCTCTTACCAGGCTATGCCCTAATGCAGGGGAAAAGAAAAACTTTGTAGGGTGGATATACCAGTATCCGTGCATATTGTGATGCAATCAAAAAGGTATTTTATTATTATCTCACATTATCTCATTTTGGTATGGTTTTACTCAACTGCCCAGTCGCCATCAGAGGCCCAGGGGGAGATGAGTGCCCCATCTTGCCCCCTCCCCCCACCCCATACAAAAACCTGGGGCCAGAGAGGAAAGAAGGCAGTGACCAAGGCCTCAACTGCCCAGTTGCCATCACAGATGCCCAGGCGGAGTCTCTGCAGGTGGGTGGGCAACAGAGGACACCAATGCGGGCCTAACCAGTGGCCAGAGGCAGGAGGAGGGAAGGAGTCACTGCAATGGATGCTCTCGCCAACGACTCATAGCTGCATGCATTCGATAAGTAATTAAATTACCGTAGTTGACTTGATATAGCGAACTTTCCTTTTCATACCAAGGTTGATGACTAACATGATACTTTTAACTTTTGACTACATATATAACTTCTTGTTTCATAAATCCAGCATTAATCAACTTAATTTTAGTTTGTTACTTTGTGTTACATTTTGATAATATGTATGACAGTAAAATACTGGTGTAGAAACTGGCAAACCACATCAGGAAGTTTGCCAAGAGAACTTTATGGACTAGAACAAAAGGCAAAGCAAAGGGGCAAAATAGATGAAACAGGATGCTTAGGCCAGGTCAGAAGAGGGGGTGGAAAGGACAGTGGGAGGAGAAATACGGTGTTTGTAAGGAACAATACTGTATAGGGACATGGAATACGAGATCAATGAATCAAGGAAAGCTGGAAGTAGTAAAAAAGGAAATGGAAAGAATAAGCATTAACATATTGGGAATCAGTGAGTTAAAATGAACAGGGATGGGCGAAACCATCATATCTACTACTGTGGACAATAATACCTCAGAAGAAACAGAGTAGCCATAATTGTCAATAAAAGAGTGAGAAAAGCAGTAATGGGATATAATCTTAAAAATGACAGAATGATTTCAGTCAGAATCCAAGGCAAACCTTTCAATATCACTGTAATCTACATATATGCAGATGAAGCCATAGTTGATAAGTTTTATGAAGACCTACAACACCTCATAAAACAGACACCAAGAAATTATGTCCACATTATCATAAGAGATTGGAATACCAAAGCAGGCTAATATTGTTTTGCCAAGAGAATGCACTGGTCATAGCAAATACGGTACCCTCTTCCAGCAACACAAGAGGAGACTTTACACATGGACATCACCAGATGGCCAACATCAAAACCAGGTTGATTACATACTCTGCAGCCAAAGATGGAGAATCTCCATACAATCAACAAAAACGAGACCTGGAGCAGACTGTGGCTCAGATCATAATCTACTGATTGCACAATTCAGGCATAAACTAAAGAAAATAGGGAAAACAATTAGGCCAGACAGGTATGACCTAGACAACATCCCTAAAGAATACACAGTGGAGGTGTGGAACAGATTTAATGGCTTAGACTTGATAGACAGAGTTCCAGAAGAATTATGGACAGAGGCGCTGGACATCATACAGAAGGCAGCAAGGAAAACCATACAAAAAAAAAAGAAGCGTAAGAAAGCAAAGTGGTTGTCTGATGAGGCTCTTAAAATAGCATAGGAAAGAAGGAGTGCAAAAAGCAAAGGAGAAAGGAAAAAATTCAACCAATTGAATACAGAATTTCAAAGAAAAGCAAGGAGAGATAAGGAAACCTACCTGAACGAACAGTGCAAAGAAATAGAGGAAAACAATATCAGGGGTAGGACTAGAGATCTTTTCAAAAAAATTGGGGAACTCAAGGGAACATTTAAAGCAAAAATGACCATGATAAAAAACAAAGATGGCAAGGAGTTAGCAGATGCAGAAGAGATTAAGAAAAGATGGAAAGAGTACACAGAGGAACTCTACAAAAAGGACCTCAACACCCCTGATAATCACAATGATGAGAACATTGAACATGAGCCAGACATTCTGGAGAGTGAAGTCATAAAGGCCCTAAAAAACACTGCAAACAACAAAGCCAGTGGAGTTGATGGCATCCAAGTTGAACTTTTCAAAGCCCTACAAGATGATGGAATCAAATTATTGCACTCTATATGCCAGCAGATTTGGAAAACACAACAATGGCCACAGGATTTGAAAAGATCTGTATACGTTCCACTCCCCAAAAAGGGTAATGCCAAAGAATGTTCAAATTATCGAACAATTGCGCTCATCCTTCACGCTAGCAAGGTGATGCTCAAGATAATACAGGATAGATTGCAGCAGCACATGGAGAGAGAATTACCAGAAGTGCAGGCTGGGTTCCGCAGAGGCACGGGAACTAGAGACCACATTGCCAACATATGCTGGATCATGGAGAAAACAAAGGAATACCAGGAACAAGTCTACTTCTGTTTCATTGTCTACACCAAGGTCTCTCTCTCTCTGACTGTGTGAACCACAACAAAATGTGGCAAGTAATTAAAGAGATGGGAATACCAGAACACCTTATATACCTCATGAGAAATCTGTACAAGAGTCAAGAAGCAACAGTTAGGACAGAATATGGAATGACAGAGTGGTTTGGAATAGGAAAAGGAGTAAGACAAAAGGCTGCATTTTGTCATTGTCCTTATTCAAATTATACACAGAACACATAATGCGCAATGCAGGGTTGGACGAATCACAATTTGGGCTCAAAATTGCTGGGAGAAACATCAACAACTTGAGATATGCAGATGATGGCAGAAAGTGAGGAAGACCTAAAGAAGCTGCTGCTTAGGTTAAAAGAAGAGAGTGCAAAAGCTGGCTTGAGACTCAACATCAAGAAAACCAAGATAATGGCAACAGGCCCTATCAGTCCCAGGAAAATAGATGGGGAAGAAGTAGAAGCAGTGACAGTGACTGTAACCATGAAATTAAAAGGTGACTGATGCTTGGGAGATAAACTATGAGAAACCTGGGGAACATAGTTAAAAGCATAGACATGACCTTCCTATCAAAAGTTTGCATAGTCAAAGCAATGGTATTCCCGGTGGCAATGTATGGTTGTGAGAGCTGGACCATTAGGAAAGTTGAGCGCAGAAGAATAGATGCCTTTGAAATGTGGTGTTGGAGGAGCTTTGCGAGTACCCTGGACAGCGAGAACAAATAAGTCGATTCTAAAAGAAATCAACCCTGACTGTTCATTAGAAGGTCAAATAGTAAAAATGAAGCTAAAGTACTTTGGACATCAAATGAGAAGAGAGGATTCACTTGAGAAAGCCTTGATGCTGGGAAAGGTGGAGGGCAAAAGAAGAAGGGGGCAGCCAAAAATGAGATGGCTAGATGGTATTGTAGATGCAATGGGCACAGAGCTAGGCGGGCTGAGGAAGATGGTGGAGGACAGGGGTGCCTGGTGGGCAATGGTCCAAGGGGTCGCAAAGGGTCAGAATCGACTGCACGACTGAACAACAAATTAGGTGTCTATTTGGCAATGTAAAGCTTGTCAGAGAAAATATATGATTTTTGAAACTTTTTCAGATAGCAGAACCGAGAAGATTATATAAAGACGAGCAAATCACTGCCAACTCAGATAGGATGGAGTTAAATGGGTCATTGGTACAACTCAGAGCACTTAAGCCCAAATCCTAGCATATTTCTTTCTACCCTAGTCTCTGCTTGCAAAAATAATTCTTTAATATTGTGAAATTATGGGTGGCTTCTCAAATTTTCTTGTAAATGTGTGCCTCATGGTAAAGGTCTCCGTTCTATGAAAACCAGTCATATTCAACTCTAGAGTTCAGTGCTCATCTCCATTTATAGCCAAAGAGCCAGTACTGCCTGCATCTGCAGACATTTCTGTAGTCACTTGGCAGGCATGACTAGACACCAGAGTGCATGGAACGCTGTTACCTTCCCACTGAAGTGGTATCTATTTATCTACTTGCAATTTCAAACTGCTTTCAAACTGCTGGGACAGAGACAGGAGCTCACTCCATCATGCAGTGCTTGGGTCTCGAACTGTAACCTTCCAACCTTCCAGTCATCAAGTTCAACATCATAGTACCCTAATTCAAAAACTAAAATCCTCACTTCTAGACACTGAGCTTTCATGAATGTGATTAGAATCCTTTTCAAAGGTAGGGACAGAGCATCACTTTTAACAAGATGACTAACTTAGTAGACCAAAGTCAGAAACTTTTCAGAAGTTGCTGAATTTGGAAAAAAAACTGTTGTTAATTTTTACTGGTTTTCTGCTTTTCATGTATGGCACTATTACTGATATCCTTTGTTATAATTCTGGTCCCCTTTCTGTCATCATCCTGGATTATATAACATTTACAGGTACAGGTACAGGCCAATTTGAATTGCCAACATAGCAGAAATCCAGGATATACACTGTTTTCCAGGCTAACTGATCAACAGTACTGCTTTTCTCAAAGATAATGTGATAATCATTTGTTGAAAAAGAGAGCCAGCTTTGATTCAGAACAAAGTTCAGAATTAACCACGGAGCTAAAACAGAGTTACAAAGCATAGGATTTAACCCTGGGATATTAGATCTTCAACCTATTTATTTATTAATCACACTTGTTTATCGCCCCCTCACCGGAGTGACTCAGGGCGATTTACAACAAGTCATCAATAACAATTAAAATCGAATCAGAATTAAAATTAAAACTGAAAATTAGCTCCCACTGCTTATACACTATGACATGTCAGAACCTGTTAGCCACCAAATTGCAATTGGGAGACATTACATACACAGTGCTTTGCTTTTGCTAATAATTCTGGCCTGTTCATAATCTGTGACAGCTAAAACTATACTTTTGAACTGCTGTTGTGCTCTAATAGTTTTATTTCTAGTTTGGAGAAGCACCATTAGGGAAGATCAGCCACATTTCCAATTAATGGGAAGAGGCACAATAGAATTTGACCTAGTTTACTCAGACCAATTCATCTTTTGTGGACGAATGTGTAATATGTACCATTGCAACTCTACTATAGGTATATCTCTCACATACATTCTCGAACAGTGAATTACTTTTACCTTTTTTTCCTCAGCACTAAAATCAGCTTGAGATAGGCTTCGTTCCTTTAAGATCAACTAGTGTGGCCATTAGGATCAGTCAGTAGCATTCTGTGTTGAATGAAAAGAATAATTCTGCATTATTTGGAACTGCTAGTTTCCTTGATTGGGTGGAGTTCCAAATACCTGTACAGCACTTAACAGTACAGTATTTGAAAATTAGCTGAGCTTCCTATATGATCACTAGGGAACATGGTTTGCCTATAGATTTACCAATGTTCTTCATACAATATTCTAGCTACCAATTATATGCTTTGTTAGTATCAATATATGGATGCTCCTGCCTGTATAATCTGCTGGACTACAAATCTGCCCTTATTGTACAGAATTGCTAACAGGGATGGGAATTGTGTTCAAAAACAAAAGGAAAAATAAACAGAAGTTTTTTCTCTTTTGAGTTTAGAGATCTTGCTACAACCGAATATGAAAAAGGGTCATGTAAAAAAATGGTTTTCTTCTATTCTCTTTCATTTGACTTTACTTTCACCACCTGTCTGTCAAATCACCTCAGAAACCTTACATCAAATGACATCATGAGGGTACTGTCAGCAGCCAATCAAAACATCTGAGAAGAGGTGGGTGTTTTGAAGCTGCAACAAGGCCTGGATTAGTCAGATATCAATGGAAGTGCCTTCTTTATTTCACTCAATTCATTCCTTGTACAAGCTCCCTTCTTTCAGCCTTTTTGCCTGGCTACCCGTGCCTTTAAAATCTGTCCTTTTTCTTTGATATTGGGATTTTTATTTCATTAGGGGCTATTTTTGCAGCTGCTTGAAGCCAGCCTAGACTTAGGGGGGAAATATTTTAGGCATTTTGGTTTGTGAAGATGTTGGTTATAGTTTCCCCCTTCATTTGCATTCTTGCTTGCCCATCTTTAGGGAGAAAAAGTGTTTGTATTTTGATTTGCTATTTTTCCCTCTTTATATGTATATGCATGCTTTTGCTGATTTTTAATTATTTATTTTGTTAATTTCAGAATATTATCCCCTTATAACAATACATTATCTAGTTAGTTGATCCTCTGTGCCCACAGACACATTGTTTTTATTTTAGGATGCATTTATTTGGTTTATTTTTATTTTGTTGTGTTTTATATTATTTTGATGCAGTATTTGTATGAACACTGCCCAGAGTGGGAAATATCCCAAATGGGCAGTATAAAAATGCAATAAATAAATAAATATTCTGTTAAAGTTGCATATTATTTTGGAGGGCTGTTTTGTTTGGTGGTGGTTGCTTGTACAGTGCCTGCTTTTGGAGTAGAATAATTCTCTGTTGCCTTGCCTAGGCCTTTTTACAGTAGTTTTTATAGATTCTTGGGATTTAAAAAAAAGCAAACAGTAGTTGGTAACAAATGTGTGACCATAAAGTTAAAAAAATCATCCATTGTATTTTATAACAGCTTGGCCTGAATACAGTAATACTTCACATAACGAATTTAATTTGTTCTACGAGGCTGCTCACTATGCAAGTTTTTCGCTATGCGAGTCAGACTCGCATAGTGAAAATTCCTATGGAAAAACTTGCATAATGAGCTTTTTTAGGGGAAAAACTCTCACAGCAAATTTTTTGGTAATGCTAGTTTTCCCCCATAGTTTTCCCGCATAGCGAGTGTTTCCATAGGGGAAGTCTGACTCACATAGTGAAAATTTCTGTTATGCGAGTCGGATTGCTTTTTGAAAAACCCACTTGTTGTGCGAGTTTTTTTGCAAAGCAAAACACTCATTAAGTGAGGTTTGACTGTATAGGTAAAAACGCCATACCTGGTCAAAAAAATTTCCTGTATAGCCTAGTATTCTCTATTTTGCATGACACATTTTCTTAAGTATTTCAGGCAAAGGTTTTCACATTATCTGTCTCTATTCCTTTTTAAAAAAACTGCAGATGCTAAGATTTGCAGCTGGAACATTCTACATGTAAAGCATATTCCGTTCCACCGTTAAGCCATTTTTCTATTCTCAAAAAGAGATTTACATTACAATTTCTAATGCAAAACATAATTCTATATGTACAGTATTTATTTAGATGGAGACTTCATATGCAACTTTGCTTACTCTCCAATATGTGACTATACGATTAGGCTGTGTGCCATTCCTAAAAGTTACATCTTCCTACTTTTGAATTAATCTGCATGTTATCAATACTGGTCAATCCAAAGAGCCTTTTAATGAAGAAATGGGTTCAAGAATCAGTTTAGTTTCTTTAGCACCTTGATGCATGTGGTTTTTCTTCTGTATTTCCTTAAAAAGAAAAATATTTTGCAGTCATTTGCTACAAGAAATGAATTGTTCACCAGGTCACTGAGCAAACTGACTCAATGAGCAGTCAGCTCTATTGATAATGCTGTGTGTACACATAGGGCTTGAAATACTATAGAACCTCAAGAATGAAAGAAGCCCCAATTTGCCCACAAATGCAGTGTGTGTATTGACTTCTGGGAAAGTTCAACTTTATTCTATAAATAAATAAATTTCTATTACTTATGAAATTGAAAATACGCTTGGAATAGTGTTGGCCTGCTAAAATTTCAGACATCGCTAATGAATTACAATTATTTTAAGGTGGGGTTGCAGTGTATTACCTCTCTTATGACTAGTAAACGCAGAATAACACCTGTAAAGAATAAATTATATCACTCAATTTACATAATTCAGAAGGGTCACAATACAATTTATGTTAATACCAGATTTGCACTGTGTTGGTAGAGAATTTTAGTATTTTTTATAGCAGCGATTATATGAAACTGTCTGAAAGGACTTCCAAGAAATGCGTATCTCAGAATGCAGTATGGGAAAAATAATAGTATTAAACTCAACATGTACTGGCTGAATTCAAGACATTGCCTTCACTTCGGAATCAACGAAATAACCAAGACACATCATTGACCACGCCCCAATACACACAAATGAATTAAAGGGATATTTAAGTTATCTTTCTTAAATAAAAAAACCTTATATACACATTGCACATTAGAACAGAGCACCAGTATTACAGCACCAGTATTACTGCTTGTAGATCTCACTGTAAAGGCTTGCCATGGTGAAGAGAGATGGATAGCATTCACCAAGAATGGCACTTCACTAAAATGTCACTATCAACCATTCAAGGTAAAACAGTAGTTCTCCTTCGTGTTGTTTGGGGATGCACACTGATGGGTTCTGCGCCTGCGCTGAATCCGGAGCGGAGCTGGAAAGCTGATTGGATAAAGAGTTTTGAATGTGGGACCGCCCACCATGCCCAACCCCTTTAGGCGCCATTTCGCGCTCTCCCCTCAGTTTGCTTTTTTCCGCTGCGCAAGCAGGAGCCTGGAAAAAAAGCTGTGAGTACTTGCTGAGATTGTCTCAGAATCTTCCAATTTTTCCTACTTTACAATTTTTCTCGGACTAGGGGACTTGTTCCCTTGGTCCTCGTGTGGCTGGGGCTCGCCCTCAGCCGCCGTTTAAAAAAAAAAAAAAAAAAAAGACCAACATCTCGTGTCGGGGCCTCCCGGCCGGGATAATTTTTTCTCTTCGGCCATCTACTTCGGTGGATGGCCTCAGCGGCAGCGTTCAAGCAGTGTCCGTCCTGCAAGAGAAAGTTCCCTAGCTCGGACGGGCACGTGCGTTGTCTTCGCTGCCTCGGGGAGAGTCACCAGGTCCAGACCTGCGAAGTCTGTCGCGGCTTCTCGAAGGCCGCCATCAAGAACCGCCAGTACCGCCTTCAAGCCTACCTCATGGAGGCCGCACTGGCACCACCGGCTCCCCCAGCTCCAGAGCAGGCCGCTTCCACGTCTGCTCCTTCAACCTCCGCTTCTTCTTCCAGGCCCTCGGCCTCTGAACTGTTCAGGCGGAAGAAGGAGCAGGAGAAGAAGAAGAAGGACAAAAAAGAGAAAAAGAAGCGCCGTAGCTCTTCGTCTTCTCTTCCTCCGACCCCGGCACCGGCTCAACTTTCGCCGCCACGCTCCCTAGCATCCGCCCCGGTCGCAGCTCCACCTACGCCGGGTAGGATGTCGACCGAGGCCCGGGACGCCACGCCGGAGAGGGCCCACAGCCCTCCACCGCCGCCGGAGACTCCTCCACCTGTACCACCGCACAGGTCTTCCTCCCTCCGCAGTCCTTCCGTGGTTCCTGGTCCGGCTACCGAACCGCCGCCCCAGTTGAGCCTCATCGCCCCGTACATCGAGGCGATGGTGCGGAAACTGCACACCGAGCTCTACGGCCCGCAGACGACACCGTGGGAGCGCCCTCTGCCCTCACCACCAGCCACGGAAGCACCACCGCTCCGTGAGGAGGGCCCCGCACCGAAGCGGCAGAGGGTGGAACAGGCGCGGTCGGAGGCCTCTCTCCCTCCGTACCAGCTGCCTTTGCCGGGGAGCGATCCGAGATCCGCCAGGCCGTACTGGTCGGACTCGGACCCCGAGGTCTACCTGCCACCGCCCAGCGTCTCGGCGCGGTCAGGAGACTCCGACTCGTCGGATCAGGAGGAGGAGCAGCATCAGCCACCGCCGGTTGCGGTCGACAAGTCCCCGGACGACAACATCGGCGCCGTCCACGGATCCCAGCCGGAGGATTTGAAGACCTACACCGGACTGATCACTCGCCTCGGATCCACACTTGGGATTCGGGCGGAGGCTCCCCCGGACGACTGTGAGGACGTCGTCTGCGGCTTGGCCGACCGCAAGGAGTTGGTCCCCGTCCGCCTCGGACTGCTCCCTAAGATTGCGAAAGCGGCCAAGGAGGTGTGGAAGAAGCCGGTCTCTTCGCACTCCGTATCCAACAGAGTGGACTCTATGTACAGACTGCTGGACGATTCCAACTTTCTGCACATTCACCCGGCACCGAACTCCCGAGTGGTCAAGGGCTCCCAACACCGGACGCCGATCAGCAGCACTCCCATCCCGTCGACCCAAGAGGGGAAGAAGCTGGACGCACTGGGCAGGAGGGTCTACGCCAATGCCTCCTTGTCCTTCCGTGCGTCCAACTACGCGACGGCCATGGGAGGCTACCAGTGTCGACTCTGGGAGCAAGCGGAGTCGTTCAAGTCCCTGCTGCCACCTGATCGACAAGCGGACTTTGAAAAACTCTGCATGGAGGGCAACCACCTCTCCCTCCAGCAAATCCGCACCGGCCGCCACGTCACCGAGTCGGAGGCAAAAAACTTGGCCTCCGCCATCCAGCTCCGTCGCCACGCCTGGCTCCGTTCGGCTAACCTGCAGGACGATGTCAAGCGGCTCGTGGAGGAGCTCCCCTTCGATGGCGAGGGCCTCTTCGCCAAGGAGACCGACACCTCCTTGGGAGAGCTGAAAGGGGACTACGCCACAATAAAACAGCTCCGCCCTCCACACCGTGGGTCCGGCCGTTACCATCAGGACCAGCCGTCGACGTCTCAGGCGGGCCCATCCTATCAACCTCGCCCGCCACAGAGACAAGGGGACTACTCCCGGTACCAGCCCTACCGGCAGCGCCAACAACCCAACCGTCCACGCTACCAGCAACGGCCTCAGACTGGCAAGCGTACGGAACGGAAGGGCAAACAACGTGTTTGACTCTTCCGTGACCGAGACTCTACCCTACCGCCCCCTTTCCGACTACCTATCGGCGTGGTCTGCCATCACCACAGACCGATGGGTTTTAACCATCTTAGACTCTGGCTACGCGATCGAGTTCGAGAGATGCCCTACTGTCGGACGGATCCGCATCACCGATCCATCCCCACCGCTCCAGGAGGAACTAACAGCTCTCCTAGAGAAGGGCGCCATAGAGCCGGTCGCAGCGTCGGAGTCTCACGAAGGGTTCTTCTCCCGATACTTCCTTGTGGACAAAAAAGACGGGGGGGCACGTCCCATCCTGGACCTCCGTCTTCTCAACAACCATATCGACGCGAGGAAGTTCCGGATGGTAACCCTTCACTCCATCCTCCCGCTGATCAACCACGGGGACTGGTTCACCGTCATCGACCTGAAGGACGCCTACTTTCACGTGTCCATCAGGAGGGAACATCGTCGTTTCCTCCGATTCCAGGTGGGCGGCAACATCTACCAGTACACATGCCTACCCTTCGGCCTCTCCACCGCTCCGAGGGTATTCACGAAGTGCATGGCACCGGTGGCTGCTCATCTGCGACTGCAAGGCGTCCAGGTGTTCCCGTACATAGACGATTGGTTGATCTGCTCCCCGACCCAACGAAAAGCCAAGGACGACGTTGCACATTGCCTCGCCCTTATGCAGAGCCTCGGTCTGCGGGTCAACTTCAAGAAATCCCAGTTGACCCCCACTCAACGAATAGAATACATCGGAGCCGTTCTAGACTCTCTGGCTCTAAGAGCCTACGCCCCAACCAAACGTCTGCTCGACATCCGCACAGTGGTGGCACGGATCCAGGGCAGACGTCGGGTCCGTGCGAGGGACGCCCTCCGTTTGCTAGGACTCATGGCGTCGACCACGGCGGTGGTCTCGCACGCCAAACTCAAGATGCGCTCCCTCCAGTCGTGGTTCCTCTCCTCCTTCAACGGCACCCACGACAACCTCGGGAAGTGGCTCACACCGACTCCCGAACTCCGAGACCAGTTAAACTGGTGGACAATGGACCAGAATGTGACCGCGGGGAGACTCTTCACCCTTCCCGCACCGTCCATCCAAGTCACCACCGACGCGAGCACCCACGGATGGGGTGCGTGCTGCCGCGGACTACGGATTCACGGCATATGGACACCCGAGGAAGCCGACCACCATATCAACTTCCTCGAGCTGCTAGCGGTGTGGAAGGCGATGAGGTCCTTCAGACCGTCGATCGCGGGCAGTGTGGTGCAGATCGCCTCGGACAACACCACGACACTAGCCTATCTCAACCGGCAAGGAGGGACCAAGTCTCTCTCCCTCCTCTACCTGACCGTCCAGATGTGGGAGTGGTGCCTGAAGGTACATGTGTTCCCCATAGGTGTCCACATCCAGGGCACCCTGAACTCCGATGCAGACTCCCTGAGCCGCAAAGGGACGGCGATGCACGAGTGGGAACTGGACGAATCGGTATTCGACCGCCTGTGCCGACGGTGGGGCACACCGACCCTAGACGTTTTCGCGTCACAGACCAACTCCAAGTGCCGCCGTTACTGCTCCCGAGCGGGGATCGGCCACGGATCGGAGGGCGATGCCTTCATGGTGCCGTGGCACCAGGAACTGCTGTACATGTTTCCACCGATCCCTCTCATCCAACGGGTCCTGATACGGATCCGTGCGGAGAACGCCTGGACGATCCTGGTTGCCCCGTCCTGGCCGCGCCAGCCGTGGTTCCCACTACTCCAAACCCTGGCTTGCGATCGTCTCCGCCTACCCACCGATCCGAATCTCCTCCGCATGGAAGACGGTCGGATCCTTCACTCCGATCTGCCGAGCCTACACCTGACGGCCTGGCTTATCCGCCCAACATAGCACGGATCCTTGATCTGTCAAGGAAACCTTCCACACGGAAGTCCTACGATGCCAAGTACCGTCGCTTCACTGACTTCCTAGCATCCAGCGACCGCACCGTGGACTCCGCATCCCTGCAGGATGTCATGTCCTACCTCCTGCACCTCGCCGAGTTGGGATCCGCACATTCATCATTAAAGGTCCACCTAGCTGCTGTGGTCGCCAAGGCCCCACCTTCTTCAGTATTGTCCTCCGCCTTCAGAGACAAAACTGTTAAAAGGTTCCTTCAAGGGCTACGCAATGCCTATCCTCCAGTGAAGATACCACCCCCTCAGTGGTCCCTCACTACAGTGCTCACCGCACTCACGAAGGCACCCTTTGAACCCATGGCTTCGGTGGACATTAAATTTGTCTCCTACAAGACTGCTTTCCTTGTAGCTATCACTTCTGCCCGACGGGCAGGGGAGCTGGCAGCCCTTCGGTCTGACCCTCCTTTTCTCAAGTTCTACCCTGACAGGGCAGTATTGCACCCAGATCTGACATTCCTGCCCAAGGTCCTGACTGAATTTCACCTGGCCCAAGCCATCACGCTTCCAGCATTCTTCCTGAATCCCTCGTCTCCACAAGAGAGAGTGTGGCACTCGTTGGATGTCAGGAGGGCTTTGCTGTTTTACACCCAGAGGACTGCGTCCTTCAGGAGAGCAAAACAACTGTTTGTGGCTTATGGTGGCAAGACTAAGGGACAGCCTCTGTCTGCCCAGAGACTATCTAAATGGATCTCAGGTACCATTTACCTGGCCTATCAGATGTCATCCCTGCCACCTCCGCCTCATGTCCGGGCTCACTCCACCAGGACACTGGCTTCCTCCACTGCATTCCTAGAGGGCATCCCGATGGAGGATATCTGCAAGGCTGCCACTTGGTCCAGGTCCTCCACCTTCATCACCCACTACCGGGTTGATACAAGGTCCGCCCCTGATGTCAGACGGGGCAGGTCCATCCTGACGGCTGGTCTCCGATCCTCTTCGCTGATGACCGCCCATCCATGATGCCATCGCGCTCTCCTACATCTCAGGACGCCGGCTGCCCACCATCCAAGTAAGTGAGCTTGTTAGTCACCCATCAGTGTGCATCCCCAAACAACACGAAGGAGAAGGACAGGTTTCACTTACCAGTAACTGTCGTTCTCCGAGTATGTTGTTTGGGGATTCACACAACCCAACCCTGCCTCCCCTCAGGGCTGCCGGCCTGAGATGGCCTTAGGCTTAGCGGGCAGCTTTAATATCAAACTGAGGGGAGAGCGCGAAATGGCGCCTAAAGGGGTTGGGCATGGTGGGCGGTCCCACATTCAAAACTCTTTATCCAATCAGCTTTCCAGCTCCGCTCCGGATTCAGCGCAGGCGCAGAACCCATCAGTGTGAATCCCCAAACAACATACTCGGAGAACGACAGTTACTGGTAAGTGAAACCTGTCCTTCTACTGACAGACAGTTTCAGCTTGGTTTCTTGGTTACAGAAGGGCTGTCACAGCGGTCTGATTGGTGGGTTCCTGGCAGTATCTAGGTGTAGAATAGCCCTCCCTTGCCAGTGAACCAGCTTGGGGCTTCTGATAGCCTGTGCTATTGTCCATCATGGGCAAGGTATTTTTTGGCTTATCGTAATCCTTCTGACTTTGTGGTGTTTGATAGTTCCCACTACCAATGTCAGTCTTGCCTAAGGCAGTGAAATTGCCTAGTGAAACTGAATATTTATGACCAGAAGAAACGGCAGGAATGTTGTAGCAGTCCTCAGAAGAAAAATCGTTTTCTCCTCCTGTATGTCGTTCTACAATAGGAGTAGCATATTCAGGCTCTTGATTGGTTAAAGGCAGTGCGTAATCATGGCGATTTGCTCTCTGAGGACAATGGTAATGATTTCCCATCTCTGAGCAACCTTTCTTCTCATCCTCTGTGTCCATTGGTTTGAATGTGGATCCCTTCCGGGTTACTGTCCCCGTCCCTATCATAAGAGGCTGCTGATAATCTAGAAGAAAAATAAAAGCTCTTTTGAAATTCAATGGACACTGCATGCCAACCACTACCTTAGTTCAGACAATTTCACCAGCTTTTTAGTATGAATAAACTGACAGATTCAACCAAAATAAGGTAAATCAATAAAAGATGTCTGTAGGACAAATATGAAAAATTCTGTCCGGCCAAGGACAGGGAAACACCCATAATGTCTTCATTTAGCAAGAAACCTATTTCTTATCCACAGTGAATTAATTAACTTCTGTTCGTGGATGGTGAGTTCAAACTTGTTCCTCACATCGAATTTTCAAAGAAAATTATAATTACCTGCCATCTCTCTAGTGACCAGATCTAATTTCTGTGGTGTTTCCTTTTCATTGTTATAACTGATGGTGAATTCAGTTGACTGATGTCTGGCAAAGGGCTGCTTGATTTGTTTCCAGAGACCTAGAACAAATACATAAAAATCAAAACTTGTAGTCTTCAATAAGGAAACTTTTGTGTCTTGCTCATTCTTTGAATGTGATAAACAAATGCAAGATGTTTACTGCCTACCCGGTTTTCCAGTGCCACAAGAACCGTATGTAACTCCATTCTTTCCTCTCCTACAATGGGGGAAAAAACTTCAAAGTAAATGTTGTTCTCCTGGCTTTTTATCCCTCGGTCTTCTCTGGATGAAATTCTGCTGTTTAGTTATGACGGTGAAAGGTAGACAGTATTGCAGTAGCTTCCCGATATGAATTAACAAATCCTCTCTTGGATTTTGAGGCACATGGACTTTCCATGGACCTGAACAATCAAGTAGGGACTTGATAATGGTCAGTGAAAAGCTTCTGCAAGCCATCATATTTGTCTCCTGCAAGTGTAACTAAACAACAGGATTCTGGCCTTTGGGTTTTATATGTTTTCTTAGGTTTTGTCAGTGGTCTTGAGACTCAGTCCTGTCAGAAAGGTGGTGTATAAATACAATAAATAAAAGATAATATATAAATTTCTTATAACTACAAGGAGAGAGCTACCTATACTCAAAACACTGCTAGAAAAACAGTGTACAAACTATCAATGCCTGGCTACAAGGAGAATGAAGGGAAATTATTTCTTACTGGCCTATTCCAAATGCTCTACTTCTCACATACCCATATATACTCGACTATAACTCATCCCGAATATAAGTCAAGGTACCTAATTTGGACCTCTAAAATTAGGAAAATAGATTGACCCGAGTATAAGTTGGGGGTGGAAAATGCAGCAGCTGCTAGTGAGTTTCAAAAATTAAAATACATGAAAATACGGTAAATTTAATTAATTTAGACATTTGTGTGGGTATGTTTTTGAGTTTTTATGGCCATGTTAGTGCTTTTTTTAAATGTATGTTTGAATTTGCACCACCTCATTTTGGGACTCTCAGGGTCGTTGACCCGAGTATAAGTTGGGTCCCCGATTTGGACCTTATTTTGGGGCTAAAAAACTAGACTTATACTCAAGTATATGCAGTAAGTGAACACTTAAAAAAAAACTTCATATGTCATTTTCTCTCAAACTTATTTATAACACCACATTTTGAGAGTATCCTCAGCACAAATAGTTAATCAACAGTTAACAAGTTGCTGGGGCTCTTATTGTGTTTGTATTGTTCCCATCTCCCTTATAACTGAATTACAGCCCATCTGGTAAGAACACAGAACTCCACTCTTTCCAATGCCCAATCCCTCTGATAGACACAAAATACCACATATTCTTCTTGCCTTTCTTTTCAGACTATGCTGCTGTGGCATCCTTGCCCATAAATGCCTCTCCACTTTGTACTTCACTGAGCAGATAAGAGGGAAGAGGCAGCTCACCAGAACAAGAGGAACACACTCCATTAATGAGTGGACAAGGTGAAATGGGGGAAGCCCGGAGAATGTGATTTCAAAATAAACATCACATGGAATGCTATATGAGCAGTACCTTGGAAACAAATACAATACTAGGTGTTGGCCCTGCCATAAAAAATCTCTGAAGAGACTCCTCAGGTTTATCATCCTCTCCTTCATCTGATAAACCCACCACTTTCCCTTTCAATTAAAACAACTAGCAAAGAGACTTTATATGACCCTAACCATGAGAAAGATAATATTTCTCAGGTTTGGATAGAGGGGGAGGAAAGAAAATAACATACTTTCGCAGGGCAGCAGAGATGTAAATTCCAGAAATCAGGAACAGTAAAACCACCACCAGTACTGGAACAATTATGGCAGTAAGTTTCAACCCTTAAATAAAATAAACAAAAACAAAAACAGACTGAAATCACATTGGGGAGTAAAACAGATGAGAATTGGGCTGCATATTAATAATCTTATTGGTAAACACAATGCAGCAAATGCTTTGTTGAGCCCAGAAATAAAAACAATTATCTTCATATATAAATAGGACTCTTTTCTATTCTAGAAAGAAATTGCTATAGAGATCTGCAGATCTACTCAGATGACAGCACCATTCAGTTAAATGGTGCTTTCCCCCTTTTAAACATTATATGAAGACTGCATGTTATTCAAATTAGGCTTTTATATGATATTATGTAGAAGAGCCACAATTCAGGCATCTTACATTTTAAAAAGCTTTCTATTTCTCAACAGCACATTAACAATTCACAGCAATTCCTGGGGCTCCAGGAATTTGGGGTCCCATGTTGGGTGGCTGATATGATGGGACAGCCACCCCTCCCTCACTCTTTTAAACTTTTAAAATCTTTTTAAACCTTTTAACCTTTTTTAATCTTTTAGATTTTTGGAAATTCAGCGTTTAATTCTTTTTTAATTGACTTTTAAGTAATTTATGAACCTTAAGGTTTTAATTTATGAATTTCTGTAAGCCGCCTAGAGTCAGGTTCGCCTGATTGGGGCGGGATAATAAATCTAAATAAATAAATAAAAATAAAATAAAATTATCATCTGAGAAAAGAGAATAGAAACAACAGAATGGTATTCTGTCCCATATGCTTTATATTTTAACAATGAGATTCTGTGCATGTTTAATAATAAAATACTCAATGCGGTTAATTTCCTAGAAAGTATTTTTAAGTTTTGTGATTCCCAAACTCCTAGACCAATCATTTTCAAGAATGCAAAATATTCTTCCTCCTGTTTGTAACTAGCAAAGTAAAAAAGCCACATTTCAAAGACAGTAAATGGTTTGCACTCTCCTTGGTCTGGATTCCCTTGGGGATCATCTGTAGGGGACACCTGGCCACCCACATCTCTACAATGTGCTCCGTACCTACGTTGTTCTCTTCGGAAGGCATGGGCTCCGTAATTGTTCTGTCCTCTCTTATAATTGTAACACCTGTGCTTTGACTTGGTTTTTGCCAGAGTGGGTGGAAAAGGGAGTTGTTAGCTGCAAAACCAGGAATGAAACAAAATGAGCTTCGTCAGATTTGCGCAACTCCCTGATTCTATTGCTTATCAAGAATTGTTGTGTGCCCCAAAATTTGCCTACCTTGTGCAATACGACAACCAAGAAGTTCCACCTTTAGGGCTATTCTTTTCTGCCAGCTCTGAGGAATAATCTTCACATATCTGGCAACTATAGGGGGAATGAAATTATTCCGCACTATGTCTCCGGGGTTGGAATTGGCTCTGAATACCTGCAGTTTGAAATAAATGTGGGTCATGTTTCTGTAACATAAACATTGAAAACAAATATGTATAGAAGCAAACATATACCCTGCCTTCCCCCACCCCGATGATAATACTGTAAGACAATACTGGACGACAGATTGGAAACTTGTCAAGAGACAAATGCTTTTAATACCAGAGATGGGTTTTTTTTTTGGAGTCTAGATCAGCAGCTAAGTTGTTCAGCTTACTGCAAGCCAAAGTAAGATAGAACAGGAAGGGAGCAAAATTCCCAACTCCCTACGGAATTGTTTAGACTACATGTGTGGCTGGCTGTACAGTCCTCAATGCTGTACAGTCCTCAATGCTGTACAGTCCTCAATGCTGTACAATTAGAAGACCGTGCGTGGAAGCAGTTCCAAGTAGAGTCAACTAGAGGCTCTGTGTGTGTGTGTGGGGGGGCACATACCCAATCAATTAGGAGCTCCCCTATATCCTGAAGAAGAAATGTTTTGTTTAGAATTATATTCCTAAAGCAAATCCCACCCACCCACCCCATAGCACCAAGAAATATGCAATGCAATAGCTTTATTGTGTGAACTTTGGGACTCCTCTTACGTACAAAGAAACGCCTGCTTTGTCAGTGAGAGGAACTGTTTCATTCTCATACTGATTGGCACAAGCCTATCAAACATGACATTAGAGCAGGGGTTCCCAACCTTTTTGCACTGTGGTCTGGACCATGCCTCCCAGACAGCTGAGCAGGCTGGTCATGTGGTTCCTCCTGCCATAAACACTCCCGTAAAACATATCTGTGGCTGTCATAAACATGTTTACAACAAGCACAGGCACATTTACACATGTGAAGGCACATTTTACAGCTGTCGTAAATGTGTCTGTTTCCACTTCTGGTAGCGGCAAGGGTGGCGGTGGGCCACATGAAATGGTGCTGCAGGCCGGGTCTGGCCCATGGGCTGTAGGTTGGTCACCTCTGCATTAGAGTGACCTAAACTGGAGAAATCAGCCTTCTGTGGAGGCAACATTAATTTACATTACAAAACTTAGATCTCTGTGTCCGCCCCAGCCCTATGAAACCTACCACCAGTTGAGTTACGTATGCAGACAGAGCTGCTGTCCTTTAGGAAAACAGTGAAAACCTGCCTGGTGGGATGGGTTTGGAGGATGGGTGACACAACCACCCCAGCCTGTTGGCTAATCTGAGTCCTTTCTCCTCAATGTCAATTTATTAGTTGTAATTTTAGTTTACTCTTTTAATCTGTTTTAGCCAATTTTAAACTTTTGACTTAACAATTTTAAATTGGTTTTACTGTTATTGATGATTCTGTTGCAAATTGCCGTGAATAAGTTTGACAAATAAATAAATAAATAAATAATAAAAAGACAGAGTACATCCTCTTTCTTACACACATACACTTTCTATAAATAATTCTTTGTAATTTATTCTCAGGCAAGGTAGCACTTATTTAAATGGATGGAACAGCAAATAAACACTCTATGCACAAGCAAAAACAAATACAGTAATACCTCGCTTAAAGAGCAAAATACATTCCACGAGATTGCTCTTTAAGCCAGTTGCTCTTTAAGTGAAATGAATTTTCCCATAGGAATGCATTGAAAACCAAAATTTTGTTCTGGACCTCAGAAAAAAGCCCCGAAAAAAACTTTTTTTTGTTCAAAATTATTTATAAAGTGCAGTTAAACAGCATAAGTAGTGTGCAGGAACATGTTAAATCAAAAAATAACATTCCAACATCAAACTTCAACTTTTAAAACATAACACATCAAGAATAAAGTAAAAAAAAAGGATTATTTTACAGGGTACCCATTCAAAACTCATTAATAAAGTGCTCTTTAAAGGCAACTGAACATAAAACACACTTCAACAGGGAAACATGGAAAACTGCAATTGTGCAACATTTAAAAAACTGGGCCAACACAACAAACAATGTTTTAACTGATGTCTCAGGTAGAGAAGGGAGGGGGAAGCAAGGAGTTCTCAGAATTCTCTTGATCTCCCCTCCTTTTTCCCACAGTGCAAGCAAGCCAAAAGAACTCTGAGAACTCCTTGCTTCCCTCCCCCTCTCACTTTGCACCATGCTTTTGGCTGTAGAAGCACGGAAGCGCTTCTACGGCTAGAGGCACCCTCCGCTGATTGCGATGGGTGCTCCCGCTTAGCCACTTGCCAAAATGGGCCGAGTGGCCGAGTGAGAGCACCCATCACAATCGGCAGAGGGAGCTTTTGGCCGTAGAAGCGGTACCGTGCTTCTACGGCCAAAGGTTTCTTCTACTGATGGCGAGAGGCTGTCTCGCTTGGCCCCGCTGCTGTTTTGGCAAGTGGCTGAGTGAGACAGCCTCTCGCAATCAATGGAGAGGTGCTTTTGGCCGTAGAAGCACGGAAGCGCTTCTACGCCCAGAGGCACCCTCCGCTGATTGCAATGAGCGCTCCCACTCAGCCACTTGTTGAAACAGGCCAAGGGGCCGAGTAAGAGCACCCATAGCAATCGGTGGAGGGAGCTTTTGACCATAGAAGCGCTTCTGTGCTTCTATGGCCAAAGGCTCCCTCTGCTGATTGCAAGAGGCTGTCTCACTTGGCCCCGCTTCCCCATGGGGAAGTGCTTCTATGCCAAAAGCACCCCTCCGCAATTGGCGAGAAGCTGGATCTGTTCTTGTTAAGTGAGTTTTTGCTCACTCAATGAAGCATTTTTTGAAAAATCCTCGTTAAGCTAGTTACTTGTTATACAAGTTACTCGTAATGCAAGGTATTACTGTACTGTATAGTCCATTCCATACTTATAGAAAAAAATGCTGCTTACTCAGTATATTGCATGTTGTTTTTGCAGATGACTATTAATTTTATGTTGCCATTTTTATATTTAAAAAACTGTGCAGAAAATGTTTCAACAGATCCGCATAGCAGACAGATTTAATTATTTAACCATGCTGACTTATAATAGAAGATGAAAAAGAACTACAGTAATACCTCGGATAACGTTTACCTCGGATAATGCTAAAATCGCATAACGTTAAGCAATCTGGGGTGGAGAATTGGATTGAATAACGTTAAGGTCCTATGGGATGCATCGGATAACAACCGCTAAAGCCTGTGCGGTTACAATGTATCTCTAAGGAGCTTTAACGTTATCTGATCCATCCCATAGGATTTTAACATGGATCGGATAACACTAAAAATCAGATAACACCAAGACTTGTGGAACCAAGTCTTAGCATTATCCGAGGTATTACTGTATCCCAAAATGAATCCTTTACAGTTCAATTGTTTCTACATAATGTGACGAGATACTGAAAATTACTTTTTCAGGCCCAATCTCTTAGCACAGCATCTTTCATGTTAAGGAGCAAAAACAAAAAACAACCACACACACACAAATAAAAGTGCAAGCAAACACTTTTCTTACTGGCAAATGCCAAGTTCCTCCAATTCCTACAGCAGGCTAGTAAATTGTGGGGGAAGTGTTTCTAGGCCTTTTCTGTACTTTGACTGCTAGGCCTGAAAAAGAGGATGATAATCTAACTTTGTCCCTGCTAAAGGGAAGGAATATTCTAATCTAGATGAACCTATCCACCCACTTAGAAGCATCTTTCCATTAGAAACCAGAAAAGCACTGGTTTCAGTAAAGGAAGCAAGAGGGCACAAGAAATGCTCCAATCTTTACAAAAGTAGAAAAACTTGAAAATTCTGCAGAGAGAAAGGTAAAGCAGACTGAATGGGGGAAATTTTTTAAAAACAGGTCTTCCCATAAGATCCACAAATTCAGAGATTAGCAAATGATGTTAAAGTGAGCATTCTTAGAAGTTAATTAAAAAGCAGACATAATTAAGTTTACATTCTTAGGATCAAAAATCACTGCAGATGGTGATTGCAGCTATGAAATAAAAAGACAACTAATTCTTGGGAGGCAAGCTTTGAGAAATCTGGGAAGCATAGTTAAAAGTAGAGACATCGCATTGCAAACAAAAGTCTGCATAGTCAAAGCAATGGTATTCCCGGTAGTAATGTATGGCTGTGAGAGTTGGACCATAAGGATAGCTGAGTGCAGAAGAATAAAAGCCTTTGAAATGTGGTGCTGGAGGTGAGTTTTGAGAGTACTCTGGACAGCAAAGAGAACAAATGGGTCGATCCTGAAGGAAATCAACTCTAACTGATCCTTGGAAGGTCAAATATTAAAGATGAAGTTCAAGTACTTTGGACATCAAATGAGAAGAGAGGATTCACTCTAGAAAGCCTTGATGCTGGGAAAGGTGAACAACAACAACAAGGGGGCCACAGAGGATGAGGTGGCTGATGGTATTGTTGACGCAATGGGCATAAAGCTGGGTGGGTTGAAGAGGATGGTGGAGGGCAGAGGTGCCTGGTGTGTGGTGGTGCATAGGGTTGCAAAGGGTCGGAATCAACTATGTGACTGAAAAACAATCTAACCTACCACTCTGAAGGCTCTGATTAATTCAGTGTCTCTCTGAGTTTCATCCCTGCTCTTTGCTTCATTCAAATCAGAGTTGGTTGGAAAGTGTATTTATGTAAGGAAGCAAACATCCTACTTTGGGGGCCTTTGGAGACTATGGTACAGAGTGCACGTGCTTTGAACTCCATTGTCCTTGAGTTTACAATCATTTGCACAGTTTCTTGTAGTCTAAACAATCCCTCGCCTGGAGAATTGCCTTCCTGCTTCCTCTGGTGAAAAGGAATCTCTGGCTTCCTTGTATGTGATTCCTGCATTATAGAAAAAGATCAGGGTGTATACCTGTGCATACCTAGGCCACTTAAATCCTAACCAATCAATAGAATTTAAGCAAAACTGCTCAGGATTTTAACCTGAACTGTATGAAAAGAGCAAATGGAAGGTGACACTGAAATGCTTTTTTGAAGGAGGGAAAATTTCAGTTCAATATTCTCTCCTCTTTCCCTTCAGCCCCTAACCCTGGTTACCTTTTCTTCATTGCTTAGGATTCCTTTGTATGTCCTCCATTTTGAGTTGTTATTTCTGTAGTTCACAATAAACGCCTTAACATAATAATTAAAATTGAGCACAGTGGACCCTGTGGTTCTAATTCCTTGTAAAAGAAAACAAGTGAGAAGGGGAATGATAAGTTTTTGGTTAACCATATGTATGTATGTAAATAAATAAAAACATTTCCTTCAACAATGACAACTATTTTATACCTGAAGCAAAGTAATGAGACATCACTATTGGGAAGAAAAAAAACACATATTCTTTCACCAGCACCTGTGTTCTGCAGATGCAAGTATCTATTTAAAGGAGATATGCACTCTACTCCCAAACAATGGCTGTAACCTCTGTGCTGCCAATACCAATATCACAGCATCACCCCCAGCAACAAGGATAAGGTTAGCTATATTAGTAAAGGATCAATCCTTTGTATGTCATCATTATGTTTCATCATCTGTAATACAATGGAACGACACAGAGCTTCTTCCAAAGCATCTACAGATGTTTAACATGCTTTTGGATTTTAGTAGCAAAGTACAAATGCAAGCTTCCAAGCATACAATTAGTATACCTTAGAAAGCCACACCCTATGGCAGTTTTCATTCATTTACATCATGTGTATGGAGATGCATTCTTTCATCATGTGCAACTACAGATAGCAAGCCTCGCTGCAATGCTCTGGGTTGGGGGGGGGGGAGAAGTGTTATTTTCAAGTGGCAGAGAAAAGTAGGAGGATAAATCAACCAGAGTTAGGTATGTGCACATGAAAAGAAGTGGTGTAGCACCCTTTATGTTCTGAGAGCTGCATAATTACATACAGCTGGTTCAGGGTATTGTTGCACTGAGAATTGGGCCTCTTCCAAATTATCAATATTTCTCTCTTTATCTGTGTCTGGCATGTATGCATTCATGTGCAAGAGAGAAAGAGACAGGCAGCATGTACTTTCACATGTACTGTTCTTGCATTTATATACTCTTCCTTTATAGTGCAAATGGTGGCGAAGGCACCATTTAGGGACCTCCTAGAATTACCAGTACTGTATACAGTAAAACCCCAACTTACATATGCTTCAAGTTACATAAAATTCAACTTACATAATGATTTTTGTACTCAAACCATGTCCCAATTTACATAAATGTCCAGATTTACATAACAAAATTTCCATAATAAAGTAAGTAGTACTAGTAGTAATTACTTATGGATTTGCTTTGAGTTACGTAAAAAAAAAATCATTTTTCCTATGGGGTTGGTTTGATTTACATAAATATCATTTTCCTATGGGTTTGCTTTGAATTAAGTAAAAAATTCATTTTTCCCTGTGGGTTTGCTTCGAGTTATGTAAACATTCATTGTTCCTATGGGTTTACTTCAAGTTAAGTAAAAAGCCGATGTACATAAAAGTCTATGGAAGAGACTTTTTATGTAAGTAGGGGTTTTACTATATTTAGGTATATATATTTTTACAAAAGTCCTAGAAAAAACATAACCAATTACATGATTGCAAAAAGACACTGTAAAACAGTGGTGCCCAAACTAAGGCCCGGGGGTCAGGTGTGGCCCCCAACGCCAATTCATCCGGCCTGCGAAGCCCTCATCGCTCCTGGAAGTGGAAATAAAATGCTCCCGTACAGGCGCGTTTATTTCCACTTCCAGGAGTGACGAGGGCTTTGCGGGCCGGATGAACTGGCGTTGGGGGCTGCACCCGGCCCCCGGGCCTTAGTGACCAACTCCCTGAACCACATGATCGGCCCACAGCCCAAAAAGTTTGGGCACCCCTGGTGTAAAACAAGTTTGGAAGATGCCTTGATAAAAGCTACAATAGCTGTTGATAGAAGGAAGACATCTGTTTAACAAACCACGAATTGCTCACAACTGTGTTCTTGGGGAGGTTTTCTGCTCCTCCAAGTGCAGAAGAGTTTGATCTAAGGTCCTAAAGCTATCTTTGATAGCGAGGACAAGGTGCACTTCTAACAACTCAGAAGTTTGTGGACACTAACTACGGTAATACTAATGAGGCTTGCCGGAGTCCTCCAATTAAGCTTTTAATTAGGCATTCCACTTCTTACACCTAGAGCAGGGGCTCCCAACCTAAGGCCTGTGGGCCAGATCTGGCCCACAGTGCCATTTCATGTGCCCACATCCCTTCAAGGGCATTCCAGAAACAAAATGGCCACCTTTTGAAGCTGTTGGGACAGAAGGGCTGCCCCCATCATGCAGACAGGGCAAAATGGCCATCTGGCTCTCAAAGCTGACTGAGAGAGCATGATCTGGCCCCTGGCTTGAAAAAACTGGGAACCCCTGTCCTAGAGCACCATTTAAACTTCACAAAATCTGTCTAGCTTACAAAGAACTGTGAACAAAATCGGAACTTGGTCATGATCACATTTGAAGAACACCCAATAATACAACAAATTCAATACAATAAGAACAAATAACCTCTCAGGGCAGACAACCCACCTGTAATTCTAGTCCTTTCTCCTAAGTCAATTTCCAGCCATTGCCGGTGGTTGCTCTGATTGGCTGCCCAGGAGGGTCCTTGAACTTTGAGCCAAGCTTTCTCTGGAGACCACCGCACCACCTCCCCGATGTCACTGGTTTCATCCCAGAATGAGGAAGCCGTGATCTGAGAATTAGAAGCATTTCCTCCTTCCAGACTCAGAGATTTATTACAGCCTTAAAATTCAAAATTAAATAAGAAAGAATATCTCATATGTAGCGATGCCAATTTAGTTTATTTTTATACAATTTATACATGCTGATTTAGCTTATACTGTTTAAAAGGAAGGGGGAATGGGACCTCCAATAATTTCGCACTGCAGTTCCCAGCGAAAGATGCCCATTGCTAAAGAATGCCGACTACAGTCATAAGCCTGGATGACAGGATCACATATTTCTCACGTATCTGTACTACATCAAGAGATCCTGTAAAAACTTGTTTTCCCCGCTGATCCCAACAATAAACTACATATATGAGCCTTTATTGCACCAGGTTTCATGTACAGAAACCTGCAGTTAGCATCCAACATACAATTCTCTGACAACACAATGCCTAAACTAGTCCTATTAATGAAGATATAACATGGCAAGTCCCAGATTGCAACTGGGAGAGTTGATAGCAAACCAAGTTCCCAGTAACATATTAAATTCAATATGTAATTTTAAATAGGTCTTGCAGGTACAGTGGAACCATGCTTTATGGAAGCCTCGCCTAATGGAAAACTCACTATATGAAAGGAAATGCCGAGAAAATGACACCTCAGTTACGGTTTTTGTTTTGTTTTTGCCATACGATAAGATATTCTGGGTTTTCATACAGCGCACTTAGCTCCACCACATGGCTACCAGGGCAATTTGATACTTCCTGGTTCTGGAAGGAGCTTTTTGGATTTTTTCACCACTTTTAAGCCACATTTTGGAAACTTAAAAGCAGTAATTAGATACTTCCAGGCGCAGGGCAAAGCAAAACAGCTGATTGGTGGGCAAATTACCAGAGCTAGCAACTAGAGGTGGCTGTTGGAAGTGCTTAAATGCACTGAAATGCATTGAAAACCAATAAATCCCTTCCCGAGATCAGGAAAAAAGCAAAAATAAAAAGTATTTTATCTGTACAAATCTCTTTATAAAGTGGTGAAAACACAGCAAAAAATTGCAAAGTGCACTTTACAAAGAGTTTTGAACAGAAAAAATACATTTTTTGGCTTTTTTTTAAACCTCCAGAACGGAATAATTGATTTTCAATGCATTCCTTTGGAAAATCTCACTTCTGCAACAAGGAAAAATTGTGATAAGGAAAAACCTGCAGAATGGATTAGTTACATAAAGCAGGGTTTCACTGCATTACTAAAACATGTAGATATCATATGCAAGGGAGAGAAATGGGGAACAGTATATTCTTGTTAGATTTTACTCTGCACCAAAAGCCTCCACTGACAGAGGTTCCACGTGTCAGGTATATGTCCTAAACATGAGGGCAACAAGAATAGGAAAGGTTGGTGCAGAGCTTGCTTGCTTGTTCTTCCTCTCTTTCTATTATCTTCCAAAGCGGATCAAATATTTTTCAATAAGAATAGGCTAGAACCATAGTTTAGGTACAGTTCCTTCAACTGTAATTCACAGGAGCGTCTGGTTCCTTCACAATTTGAAAACATGTCGTGAAATAAAAATGAACATCTATGTAATGTCTATAACAGTGGTTTCCAACAGGGGGTACACAGCCCACAAGTGGAATCCAATTCCCAGGAACCTAAGTCAGTACATTGGCTGGTCAGTGCTTTGGGGAAATGACTTAGGCTTCTGAGAATTGAAGTCCACAAACCAGCCCACAAACTTTTGGGTTTTGGACTTCAATTCCCAGAATCCTAAGTCAATTCCCCAAGGTACTGATCAGCCAATGTACTGAATTAGGTGTCTGGGAACTGAAGTCCCCCTGTGGGGCATGGGCCCCACATAGGGAACCACTGGTCTAGAGGCTCTGCACTGTGCTATAGGAATTCTTCAGCAGTTATGAAAAGGTTGTCAGTACCAAGTTTACGTGCTAAAATATATTACTGGTTCAACTCCCCAGATTATTTATTAATTTATTATTTATTTAATTCAGTTTCTATCGCCGCCCCCTCGCCAAAGCGACTCTGGGCGGCTTACAATATCTCAATAAGAAAAATGTATCTGGACTACTTAAACTATATGACCAGTGGGCTACCTCCCATTGGAATAAGAAACATACTAAAACCCATGCACAGTAACAAGCTTAACATGTGATACTATTCATGCACCAACTTGGCCGCTAATTCTGAAAGATTCAATGGAACGTTCTTCTAAATAAGAATAGTATTTTCCTCCCAATCCTTATCTGTAATTTACACCTGTAGAAGGGTGATGACATCATGGCAGGGGGCAATTTCCACTAACTTTATGAATTTTCACTAATTTTCTGTCTCATGGCCTTTCCAGTTTCTAACTAATCCCAGGCATTGCATAGAAGCTGTGGGATGGCATTAGGAATTCTTTGAAGTCCTCCAGCTAGTAATGTCATATAATGGCATCAATTACCAGAAATTAAAGACTTCCTCTTCCCATCCCATGTACCCACATGATGACAGGTATTACTTGGAAGCTGCAAACGCTATGAGAAAGGAACAAAGTTTTTAATCAGCCCTTTCCATGACATAATCACCCTTCCAAAAGTGCAAATTAAGAAATGGGATTTCAGCCTTACTTAATTATGCTTTAATGTAATATGAACGTTTCTTACCATTTGACTCAAAAACAAACCGTTTATCTGACAGAGACCCACTGTAAAGGAAGAAAATGATGTCATCAGCATTATTTTGTCTACTAACTTTCCATTTTTAAAACAACTCATTTTAAGGTTAAATAGCTCTATTTATTTCATTCCTACCCTGCCTTCTGATCCAATTTTTATTCTAAAAACCAGAAGCCTGGCTTGTTAAAAAAACACCCTTAAATTGCAGTTGCTTGATCTGGATAAAACAGGAAATTGTAGTGAACTCTAGACTTGCTGTTATATTTATTTATGCAAAAGTTGCATGTGAGATTTTATGCCTCATTCTTACCTCAGCTTGTTAAACTAAAACATTAACAATATGCAATCATAGTTTCCTGGTTTATATAAAGTTGCAATGAATGGGAAACATGCTAGTTTAGTCATGACTCACATGAAGGAAGAAGAAAGGACCGCCAAGCCAGTCTTTAAAAAGCAGAAGAAACACGCTAACACTTACTCTTGAGATAAAATGCCGTTGGCAAGGATTCCTTGATAGCGCCTTATTCCTTTCAGTTGGACCACATTAATCCGGCCGCCTAATTCATCTGCAATTATTCCAGCATGTATGGCAGATTTGCACAATAAGGAGGTCTGATATTTAGAAATCAAATAGCAGATCAGGTAAGATTTCTGTGTTTTAAAGAAACTATAATCAATATGCTCAAAATGAATACATGGCCTCCTTTCAAAATCCACGCCTAAAGAGATTTTACTTGTTGGTCAAATAAGTTCTAAGGTTAATATTTTACAGTCCAATAATCCTCCTCCACCTGAGGTTTACTCGGAAAATCATTAACACGGTGTTCTTTCTATATTATTCAGCTAGGAATAAACAGCCAACAGTTTTGTTGCAGGTTTTTCAGTTATGAATTGCATGGTGAGTCTAAGGAAATGTTGTCCTCAAACAAATCACTCATCCATTTTGGATGCTATCTAACAAAGAGTGATTGAAACTAACCATGTCAATTAGCCTGCATTTGCACAGAATTCCAGGGAAATGTTTACAAACCTTTCTAACATGCACTCAGAAACAGTCACACTCCAACAACACACAAAACACACTCTCTAAAATGCTAGTAATAAAAGTACTGTACCAGCAAACTACTATGGCCGAAATCCTGCTGCCTAGCATACTAATTCACACTAAAATACGCCTACTAAATGTGGAGAAATTCAATCAATGCACCATTTACGTGCATGCAATTTATGCCCCACCATGTATACATAAGACCACCTAGAAAAATATTTAGTTAATGACCAAGACACTATTGAAATAGCCTACATCTAGCCAAAAAAAATCTAATTACCAACCTTGAAGGAAGAAGCAACAGCTGTGCGGCGCAACCAGCCAACCGGCCATAAGAACGCCACCGGCGCTGCCGCACTTCCCCCTCGACCGGACCCGGTCTTGAGGGAAGAGGCAACAGCTGTGTGGCGTGGCCGGCTGGCACTGGCTGTGAGTGAAGAAACAACAGTGGCGTGGCCGGCCAGCTATAAGAACACCAATGTGGCTGCCACCGCCACCAGACTTTTACCTCAGCCATTTAGCTTGGAGGGAAGTGGACAAGTCTGAGTTTTTTGCAATGTTTTCCCCCTGTGTATTGCTTTGAAATGTGTATTGCTTTTGAAATATGTATTGTTCTTGAAATGTTTTTTATATTGTGTTGATGTGATACTTTGTATAGTAATACCTCGGATAACGTTTACCTCGGATAACGCTAAAATCGCATAACGTTAAGTAATCTGGGGAGGAGAATTGGATCGAATAACGTTAAGGTCCTATGGGATGGATCGGATAACAACCGTTAAAGCCTGTGCAGTTACAATGTATCTCTATGGAGCTTTAACGTTATCCGATACATCCCATAGGATTTTAATATGCATCGGATAACACTAAAAATCGGATAACACCAAGACTTATGGAACCAAGTCTTAGCGTTATCCGAGGTATTACTGTATTTATCTATTACTTTGTTAGCTGCCCAGTCTCATTGCTAGTGGGGTGGCATACAAGTATAATAATAATAATAATAATAATAATAATAATAATAATAATAATAATAATAATAATAATAATAATAATAATAATAATAATAATAATAATAATAATAATAATAATAATAATAGGGTTTGAATTTTACCTGTTTCATATACAGTACATCTATAATTTTAAATTGTACAGTTCTCTCATATGAACAAAGAACCAAATCTCAGCGATTTAGTAGGCCTACTCTAGTGCAATTTACTATGATAAGCAACAGGATTTCAGCCATTACTTCCTACAGGCAGACCAAAACTCATACAATTCTTTTCTATTTCCATATAAAGGAGTAATTATCTATTCATTTGGTGATAGAATAAATGTTCTCTTAGCCTAAATTCTTAATAAGATCCCATAACTTCCTGGATAACCTAGGAAATTTAAGATTAAAAAAACTGTTTTGAACTCTTGTAGTTAACAATAGAATCAGTTCAGTATGGAGAACCAGCTAAAGGGCAGGACGTATTCACTACTGCTTCATCTAATATTTCCTCTTTTAAAAAGTTGATTTAAAGAAATGTAAAAATGTGGTTTGCTTCACTATAATCTTCCAGTTCAGTTTTCCTAAGCAGTTTGCCACAATGATTTCAAGTTTTTAGATCCTCTGCAAAATGGACTGTCCTCCACTTCACAGAACAGGTTGATTTACTTGCCTAGCAATGGAAGCCACTCACTCAGTAGCACTTACCAACGGGTGGGATAAATAAATAAATAAGTAAGTAAGTACACACACACATATATAAATAAATAAAAAACAGAGTTAAATTTTTGTTTTGTACATTTCTGATGATAAAAAACATATTTTACAAAAAAAACACTGCCATCCATTCATTTCTGTGTTCTCTGTCTCAACAATACTTACGTCTCTGTAGCCTTCCACTATATTCCCAGAAATATCACCTGCTATGTCTCTGCAACCAGCTGGACAATACTTGCTACCATGAAGGAAAGAAAGAATCCTGCTTTAAGTAGGAACCAAAATGAAGTGCATTGTCTACCCACCTGCATGCATGCATGCAAGCATACATGTACTCACAGCAGGGGTGCCCAAACTAAAGCCCATGGGCCAGATCTGGCCCCTGATCCCAATTTATCTGGCCCACAGGCCATAGTTTGGGCACCCCAGGTTTAAGCAGAGAAAATGGCAGCCTAAAATTTATCTCATCCTATTGCAAACCATATCTGTTGCAAACCATATTGCATGGCATGTTTTACTTCTGGATCCAGTGGGAGGAACTACGTGACTGGCCCGCTGAACCATGTGATTGGCCCATGGCCCAAAAAGTTTGGGCACCCCTGCATATAGCCAAAGACATTTTGTAGGATAATCTGAGAAACAAAAATATTTCCAAGTTCTAGCTTATTCATGTGCTGTGTAGATAATGGTACAGATAACGTGTAGATAATGTATTGTGTAGCTAATGGTACAAACAGAAGAGAAACACATTTCACCTCCTTGGTTTCATTCAGCCATTTCACACATTAAGAGAACAATTACTGCCTTAAATAAAGCAATTCCTCAAACCTGCAACAAGGAAATCTTTAGCTTTCAGTTGTTCAGACAGATCCTGGAAGGTATTTAGTGGTTTTAACTCCCATTCCCTGGAGCCAGAAGCAAGGGGTCAGGGTCAGGGACCATCACACTGAAAATGCTGCACTGGATCACCTTGGCATCACAATCTTCTATGCCTCAAACTTTGCTCTCCAGATGTTCTTGGACTTCAATTCCCAGAAGTCCTGATTAGCAGGAGTGCTGCCTTGGGCCAAGTTTGAGGACTCTTGTTCCATGCTATGTTGGGACTGCAGTGACTCAAGTGGTTAAGACACTGAACTTGACGACTTGAAGGTCAGCAGGTCGAGAGTCGAGTAATGCACGATGGAATGAACTCTTGTCTCTAACCCAGCTCCTGCCAACCTAGCAGTTCGAAAGCAAGAAATTGCTTGCAAGTAGATAAATAGGTACCCTTTGGTGGGAAGGTAAACAGCATTCTGTGCACTCTGATTTCTAGTCATGCCTGCCACATGTCCACAAAAACATCTGCAGACACAGACAGCACTGGCTCTTTGGCTATAAACAGAGATGAGCACCGAACCCTAGAGTCAGATACAACTGGCTTTCAGGCAAGGGCAAGGGGTTCTATGCTATTCATCAAGGCAGCACAGAAGTCTGCTGCAGCATTCCTTAATCACTCTGGAATGCAAAATCTCTCATAGGAAGACATCTAAGTCTTCAAGTAGATAATCACAGACTGAAATGCCTTTAAATATGACCAAGAAAACACATTCCTGAGGTTGGCAACAAGGCTTTAAGCACATCACAAGTAATTATGTACAGTACTAAGTATTTTCAAGTGCAAGATGTAACAGGACAAGCACAACGTCTGTTTCATAAACCCATATTTACCTGTATTCTTTCTCCACATAGTGGTTTGCTCTCTCCAGACATGTGATGAGATCTGTTGAAAATAAAAGCTAGGGTAAAACTGGAACATACTGTACACGGAGAGAATAAATAGATGTAGCTAATCAGTTAAAGCTAAAATGCTATTCTCTCAAACTTCTCTTGAGCAATCAATCAACAACCACAGCATTCCCTCCATCTCTTCTTTCTGGGGTACACAGAAAGAGCCTCCTTGGATATTGTGGTATTTTTGAACCACAATTAGGCGTACCTTGAGCAATGGCAGCCTTGTTTTGCTGGCTAATCTTTCTCACACTAGGTCAGGTAAAAGGAACTGCAGAATGAACTCACCAAAAGGTAGCTTTGCTTTGGCAGTTGAAAGGCTGACCTAGACACGTAAGAAGAATCTCTTCTTTCTTTAATACCATCCCATCTCCTTTAACCTCATGCCAGATTCATTTTCCCCCTCTATATGAACAATTCCCAACCTAATCTCAGGATGATTATTGAAGGGGATGTTGTTCACAACTACATTCCAAACAATTACCAAGCAAGTGTAGTGGAAGGTATTCTGATGGCCATTTTTGAAAAACATTGATACAGTATGTCAAGGTCACAAGTCTAAGACTGAAGCAAAAAGATTTACTCAGCATATTATGTCTTAATTGTCAGGATAAGTTCTTATATTTGGAAGAGAAAATTTGTTTAAAGAAATGTTTTGCTTTATACAAATTTGTATTTAAACTAGGTGTAGGTAAGATGCGTTTCTGTTTTAGCTAACAAAATCTAGGGTTAATACATGATACATATTCTTCTGGTATTTTTTGAAATTATTTTGTTAAGTTTTTTTCTTTTTCTGTGTCTAGGCCAGACGTGAAACGGCCAAAATGAAGGCACCTTTTGGTGAGTTCGTTCTGCAGTTCTTTTTGCCTGACCTAGTGTGAGAAAAATTAGCCAGCAACACAAGGTTGCCATTACCAGGATACACCAGGTTGTGCTTCAAAAATACCACAATCTTCAAAGAGGCACTTTCTATGTACCCCTTCAGTAAAGTAAGGAATGTTTAAAGGCACCAGAATCTGCTAACTGATGAGCTAACAGTTTTCATTAAACTTTAATGTCCTCTTTGCGGATTACTTAGCTCTTACATGTTTTCTAACAATGTTTGGGTAACGATTTTTGTTGTTCATTTAATCCAGGGATTCTCAACCAGTAGCCTATGGGCCAGATGCGGCCCATAGCACCATTTCATGTGGGGCCCCACCGCCTCCACCATACCAGGAAGTCCCATGTGGTGGAGCAAGGGCAAAATGGCTGTCCGGCTCTTAAAGTGTCTGAGGGAGGATGACCTGGCCCACAGCTTTAAAAGGTTGAGAACTCCTGATCTAATCTCTGATATAATTTCCAAATCAACAGCTAAAATCCCATAAACTACATCCACTGGCATAATACAGTCATCATAGATCTCAGCATTGAACTGCCACTCCTTATTTGGTGACAAGATGTATGCTACTGTATTATAGTGGTTTAAAAATAATAGGATTTGTGCCATTGTCTATGAATTGTTTTGCACAATTTCCAATTCCTACAGAACAATATTGTAAAACTGTTTCGTTAGCCAGACTTACAGGTTGTTTTTTTTTAAACCTATCCTACATGACAGAAAACAGGTAGTTTTGAGTACTACTGAACCTATTTGGGCAAAAATCGATTTCTTGTAGATGGAAACATCCCTCGCATATGTCAGATTAGTTAATCACCGCTGAGTTGCTGGCAGTATGGTCTACTCTTTTACTGTAGCAGGATATCCTGGCCAGACCAATTTAGATCAAAAGTAAACATTCAGAGGTCAATGCTGGCTAGAAAAGCACCCAGAATGCTAGTATGGAAGATAAGATGAAGAAGGGGTTGACAGAAGGACTCGTGGAGACAGAAACAATATTGCCATTGACTTTTCTTTTTTTGTAAGAAAGGAAAAACAGATTTAGATGGTGCTGCTAAAAACAGATTTAGATGGTGCTCAAAGAACATTCAAAGAACAGTGTGGGTTTGAAGGAAAATTCTTTGAGGGTGATAGCGGAAAGCAAAGAGATTGGAGGGCTGTACAGAAAAAAATTAGGAGCTCTCTGCTCTATGATATCAGCAACCCTCCCACAACACTTAGAAATTATAGTTAAATAGCTCTGGTTTCATTCTTGAGAGGAATTACAGAGTACAGTCAAACCTCGCATAAAGAGCACCTCACTTAAACAGTAACTTGCTTAAAGAGCAGAATTTTCTCTGAATGTTTGTTCCGCTTAACAAATAAAACCAACCCAAAATTTGCTTAACAAATAAATCGGGGTTCGCAATCCTCCCCATCAGAAGTCACAATTGGTCACTTACAATGGTGTTTCGCTTAAAGAGCAAACTTGTTTAAAGAGTAATCCTGTGGAACACATTATGCTCTTTAAGCGAGGTACAACTGTACTACAAAGTACTAGTAAGTCTACATTGGCTGGATATCTCAGAAGTTTAGACACCTGGCCGTGAAGCCAGAGTTTGGGAATTCTGATTTCCCACTGTGTTTCCAGGCTGTGTAATCATGGGCTAACTGCACATGATTACCGGATGACCCCAGAAGAAGAGAAGAGTAAACCACTTCTGTGTATTCTCTACCTGGAAAACCTTGGAAAGGGTCACCATGAATCAGAATTGACCTGAATGCACACAATGATGATGATGTGTAGAATGTCTAATTCTTATACAAGTAGAATCATGAGGTTCTGCCTTACAAAGCAAAAAAATATATAAAATAGATCTTTATATAGAGAAAGGGCAGGGAGAGCCTGAAATGTATGCAATATTTTTTTTAAAGGTTTGTTTCTGATTGCATCCCTTTATTCAAAGGTAGGTTCTTTATTTACTCATTTTGGTTTGTTTGATTTTCTGCTTTCAGAATGCCTGGTTTACTAGCCAGCGTGTGGGAAATTACTTTCTCTACATTTTAAAGACAATCTAAAATGCAGTGCTACAGCCTCAATATTTATCCATAATGATTTCTGGAAATTAACTTTACCTGGATGATCGGTACTAGCAAAGGATATTAGAAAACCCCTTCCAGAGATGTGGGATCTGCTCTCAAAGTAAATGGTTGCTTCATTAGAATCTAAGATGATTTCTTCGGGGACAGGCACGGTGCCACAATATGGTCCTAAACACATACAAAACACAAGAAAGCATATAAAGCACATTATATATGATTTTTTTTAAGCCGCTACATATCTGATGGAATTTTGGCTTATAATCTTTGAAATTACATGGCCGATTAAGTTTTTGCCATTTCATGTGGGGGGGGGGGGGACTATTTATGGTATTTAACACTTCAAATTATTTTATCATCAAGTAGATGACTTACTGCTCACCACCCTTTGAAATACAGCATTTTTAAAGGGTAGCTATCCACTGCATAAACAGGCAATCAGTCGAAGTAGTTGAATATTCATGCATTCTTATTGAGAGAACACCAGCAGACACTACAAGATGCAAACTGTAATTATCACATAAAGCAGGGGTGGCCAAATTATGCCTGGGGGCTGGATGCACCCCTGATGCCAATTCATACGGCTGCAAAGCCCTCATTGCTCCTGGAAGTGGAAGAAAAACATAGTGACCAGCTCCTTGAACTGTGTGACTGGCCAGCAGCCTGAAAAGTTTGGGCACCCCTGACATAAAGGATATAAAAATGTGAATAGGCACACTCTCCTTGAGTGAGAATACAGCCTCTGAGCAATACACCAACATACATAATACTACCTACAGCAGTGTTTACTGTTTATATAAAGTATGGCCTAAACCCAATTGCTAATCATTTATGTAAATTTCACTGATTCAATGAGTCTCGTCTAATTGTAATTAGCAATTGAATTCAAGCCAGTATAATTAGGTAATGGTAGCCTTTGCTTGAAAGTCATATCCAATTTTAGGGTTCAGTGCTCATCAATGTTTATGGCCAAAGATCCAGTGCTGTCTGCGTTTGCAGACATTTCTGTGGACATGTGGAAGGCATGACTAGACACTGGAGTGCATGGAACGCTGCTTACCTTCCCCCTAATTATCTACTGGCAGAAAATACACTTTCAGAACTAATCAAGCTCCTGGAATCACATTTGAACCAAATTCATTTTAAAAAATAGAAGCAGATCTTCTCCATGTTGTAATTATTATGTTTCTTCTGAGTTACAGTTCATATAGTACATTCTATTATCTATAAAGATAAATTTCTGAAGCAATCACTGCATCTGGATCAAACAGTACACTTCTGCAGAATTTCCTTATCAATTCCTTTGACTGGATTACAAAACAAGCAAGAAGAATGCTACCAGACAGACTCTATCTGTGAGTTAGTCTTTCACATATTGAAGGTCACAAGACAGTTAACCTTTCCCCCCCTCTCCCATTTTCACACAAAATTTGCAGCCACATATTTTCCCACACACACCTTTTGCTGTTTCTAGCTTAAATTTCTCAGTGACTTGTCTATTGCTCAGGTATAATTAAGACTGCTGACTCAATCGAAGACTGACTAATATGAGACAGTCTCTCAAAACAGCACAGGTAAGAATATTCCAGAGGATTATGAAAACCCACAACAGCGTACATGTGTGTCAGCTTAAAAGGAAAAAAAAATCTACATTTTTTTCATTGCAAAACCCTTGGGAAATTAACAAGTAAGATGAACGGAAAAATTATTATTCCACATAATATACACATAATGGAAGAATTAACAGCTCCTAAACAATTCATTGGACTGCAGTGGCTCAAGTGGCTAAGACACCTACTGGAAGGCGGCAGGTCAGCAGTTCGATACCTGATTACTGCAGGATGGAATAAGCTCCCATCTTTGTCCCAGGTCCTACTAACCTAGCAGTTCGAAAGCAAGAAATTGCAAGTAGATAAACAAGGACGACTTTGGTAGGAAGGTAAACAGTGTTTCGTGTCTAGTCATGCCTGCCACATGACCATGGAAATGTCTGCAGAAGCAGACAGTGCTGGCTCTTTGGCTATAAACAGAGATAAGCACGGAACCCTAGAGTCAGATATGACTGGCTTTCGAGCAAGGGTGACCTTTACCTTTAAACAATTTGTTACAAGACCCGAAAGTCACCAAAACCCTTCTGCCCCTTCAGAATCTGAAGCTTAACTACAGAAGCTGAAGGAACCTGGAGATCATAACCTTAATGATAAAGCAAAAAAGCTTTCTTGCAGAATACCTTAGACCAGTGATGGCGAACCATGGCACTCCAGGTGTTCTTGGACTTCAATTCCCAGGAGCCCTAATCAGCAGGAGATCTGACTTGGGCTTCGGGGAATTGAAGTCCAAGAACACCTGGAGTGCCAAGGTTCACCATCATTGCCTTAGACCCATATCCTGAGTTCCATTTGCAAGGAACTAGGGAAACACAGATAACCTCTGAGAGTCAGAGTAGCCAGTACAGGATCAGAAAGAAGAAATGAAATAAGCCTGATAAAGACATATGCAAAATACTCTTTTTGTATTCCTCTCACAGCTAAACCCAGCTGTATTCTTGACCATTCAATTCTTTTTGAGCAGAGTCTTTTCCCATCTCATTTCTGCAAGAGTTTGCAAATACATTTCCTTAAAATTTCTGTATGAAGTTGTATTGTACATAAAATTATACAGTCAAACCTCACATAACGAATGCCTCACTTAGCAAAAAACTCACATAACAAGCGGGCATCTCAAAAACTTTCCGACTTGCATAACGAAAATTTTCGCTATGCGAAACGGACTTTTTCTATGGAAAAACTCACATAACAAACATTTCTATGGGAAAAACTCACATAGCTTTTTTTTCGCTATGCGAGTTTTTCCATAGAAACTTTCGTTATGTGAGTTTTTCCATAGGAATTTTCGTTATGTGAAAAAAAAACTTGCATAGTGAAAAACTTGCATAGCAAGCAGCCTCGCAGAACAAAATATTTTTGTTATGCTAGGTTTGACTGTATCCCTAATACATGCCTTTTCACATTATTTCCCCACAGGTACACAACTTAAATACAATTTTATTTCATGCATTACTATTTTTAATACATTTTAATCGGAAAATTACTTCTGCCAAATTTTGTTAAGGGTGAAAATTAAAGGATAACCACGTTCTAGCTCAAGTTCGGGTTGAGCAAGAGTTAGATCAAGTTAAAGTTAAAAACTGCAAAGTCTCTCCTCTGTCCTTAAGAATTTCTATCTTCCAACACCTCAGTCTTACTACCGGTAGTACTTACATACCATGCACTGTTGCAGAACTGTGGATACTAAGATAATTAGATTCACATCTCTGGGATTCAATATCCAAGTCTCCAATTTTTAAGATCAGACGTTTTCCCTGAGGCACCTTAATCTTCTTTTCACAGATGGTGTAGTTGGGGTAAGTCCCAGGATAATTCTTGGATGCCAGAGTTCCACTGTCCTGATAGATGGTCATTGGTCCACAGCCATCACCTGTTGGGGTGGGGAATTGAGAAGAGTGAATGGTTAAAAACTTATATTTAGCTAAAATCAGTGGACATGCTTCTATCCTACTTCCTATCCTAATAGTGGAGCAGATAAAGAATAAATAATTCTTCCTTTCTACCACATAAACTCATCACGTACTCAAAGAACATTCTTTTTCTGGTCATCTTGATAATGGCCAAGATTCAATTAGTTTATCTTCATATAACTGACTTTATAAAAGATTATTGTTCTTATAGAAAAGAGCAAAGAACACTTAGCTCTTCACCTCCATAGAGAAGTGGCAATGTATTACAGGGAGAAATAGAAAACAGGATTAAAAAAATGGGTTTACATATGCAGTACAGTATTGTAACTTTGTACTAAAATACCGTATTAAATACTCTGACAATCTGTATGGTTTACACCAGGCGTGCCAAAACTTTTTTGGGCTGTGGGCCGGTCATGTGGCTCAGGGGGCTGGTCACTTTGGTCCATGGGCCAGATCCAGCCCCTGGCACCAATTCATCCAGCCTGCAAAGCCCTCATTGCTCCTGAAAGCGGAAGTAAAACATGCTTTTGGGAGTGACGAGGGCTTCATGGGCCAGATGAATTGGCATCGGGGACTGGATCCGGCCTGTTGGCAGTAGTTTGGGCACCCCTGGTTTACACAAATCCATGCACTGGTACTGGATCCATGGGATTCTGTCTATTTAAAAATAGCTTGGGAAGAAATGATTCTAACAGCTACAAATGACCTCAGCAGGGAGCCTCTTTTCTCCAGCTACATGTAACCAGGGAATACTTTATTGGCAGATGTTCGCCTCTGTATTCAGAAACTGAATGACTGTTAACTGCTATCTATAGTGTCCACTATCCCGACAGTTCTGCTAAGCAGATTTGAAAAGGCTGTTTTACACAACTGCATAGCAAGATGGTATTTATTGAGTTTCCTTCTTTCTTTTACACGTGACAGTTGATGAACACAGCAACAATCTAACATACCACGGAGCCATTGCTTTTCTTGGAGAACTGATATAATTTCAGACTGCAAACCTGAACACATTGGGAAACAAAACCCATTTCTGTCAGCAGTTCCAAACAAAATTACACAAAATGTCCTGCAAATTGGCTTCTTTCCCCTGTCTCATTCTGGAGAATCCAGAATGAACTTTATCCCAAAAGGACAAGACAGACTGAAGGACATCACAATATTTGTTTGTCCCACACATATTTTTTGATAAGCAGGAAGAGGCCATTAGGACCTATCAATGCCTCAAGGAGTTACTACCTTATGCGAAGCATAAATCCTTTTATAGGAGTTGTGTGTTTCTTTTCGTTTTACTTGAGCTTGAACACATTACTTTTTACTAGAAGGCACCTGACTGTCCCTGCACCAAATGGAAACTCTTATTTGAGGTTGCTAAAAGAAGAAGATACAAATGGAGCTTCATATCAAACAAGAGCAACTAATTTGATTGCGGTGATGATGGCTTCCTTAAGAAAGTACATCTTAAACATATCACCACAGAAAACGAGAGAGTACTGTACACTCTAAATATATTGCAACATAAAACGAGAGAAGTAATTGTATAAGCACATAATGGAATAATGGGTGGAGCAGATATCAGAATACATGGAATGTATTGAAAGACAGGGAGAAGAGAGGGTGACATCCAAATAATCAGTTCAGGTAATCTAAATGGTTTATTATTATCATATGACAAAGGGCTCTAGACTTTATGTCTGATAAATATACATATATATGTCTATTTAGTCTTTCAATCACCTTTGTTCTACTCTTAGTGGATTCTGAGGTTGCTCTATGTCCCTACACATTCTGATTATTTATAGAGAGAGCCCTGCCCAGTGTTTTGTCTGAACAGATTCCATATCTTGACTTAAAGCATCCCTTGGACTCTACAATCAAGAAGCTTTTGTCAGGACATCTGTTTCACCTTACCTTCTATAACTTGCTGCTGGAAGACTTCAGATTACAGTTTGCATAGTTTTATATCCAAACTTCATCTTGAAAGCCCACTTTGTTTTTTTTTTAAGAAATCTACTTCTCTCTTTTTTATAAACCCACTTTTTTGCAGAAGCTTCTCCGCTTCAGGTGGGTTTAAAAAAATACTACCTGAAAGCTAATTGAAAACTTGTGACTGGAGACTTTTGCCACAGTTATCAACAACAAATGAGAAATGCTAAACTTCCCTGGTGTAAGTAGCATTTAAAATAAACAATACCTTCAAGTGAGGGGAAGAAAAGTAATTAAAAAACACTTTAAGAAGCAAGGTAAGGGGAATGTCACATGAATGGCAAGATACTGAGTACAGAACTCAGTTCTTCAGCGGGAACATCTGGAAGAGTCTTCAGCAAACTCCTGGAACCTGAATAGATATTAAGAGTAATTTAGTGGCTACTTAGTTATTGAGACTGTTACTGGCCTCAGGGTCTCTTGAAAGTCTTACCATCTCATGGAACTTGACAAATGATGTATGCAAATCTTTACAGTAATACCTCGGGTAACATTTACCTCGCTAAAATTGCATAACAAGTAATCTGGGGAGGAGAATTGGATCAAATAACGTAAAGGTCCTATGGGATGGATCGGATAACAACCGCTAAAGCCTGTGCAGTTACAATGTATCTCTATGGAGCTTTAACGTTATCCAATCCATCCCATAGGATTTTAACATGCATCGGATAACACTAAAAATTGGATAACACCAAGACTTGTGGAACCAAGTTTTAACGTTATCCAAGGTATTACTGTATTTAACAAGCCATGATATACACACTAGTCAATGGCAAAATGCAAAAAAATAATAATAATAAAAAAAATCTGGCAACTGCTTTTTAAAGAAAACTCCCCAAATCTGTCATTCTGTGAATTTTATTCAAGTTGTGCTGTCGAGTTAAGAATATCAGAAAGGGAGGTGCATGGAAAAGGATGATGTTTAAGTATTAAAGCTGACATCTGATGTACACCAACCTGAAACTAGCTGAAGTTAGAGCAACTGATTTCTGAATAGGCTGGCATCAGGGGTAACACATATTTTGAAATATCAGAACATGTGCAGAGGAAGCTGTCTTTTATTATTTTAGCATGTAATACTTTTTACTTCCCAGCACTGGGGGGGGGGGGGGATGGGATTTCAGAAGGCCTAAAATGACAAAGATCCACAAAATTCATGAAGCCACTAGGAAAACAAAGTGAGCTAAAATTTTCAGCAAGCAGTTATTTATAATACAAAAAAGAAAGAACAAGATGAGAAGCAAGAATGCTGATGAACTCACCTAAAAGACATTTTCTCAGCTTAAGCCTTAAAGCAGGGGGTCTCAACCATTTTAAGATGGGGTCTGGGTCATGCTCCCTCAGACAGTTGGCGGGTCAGACTGGTGCTCCAGTCACTGCCGCCGCCACCAGAATCAGTTGTGGACTCATTTACAGCTGCTGTAAATGTGTTTACGACAGCCATAAATGGGCCTGTGGCCAATGTTACCACCACCACCTGATTATTTGGCGATAGATTATTTGATGCCAAGGACTGTAGGTTGAGAACCCTTGCCTTAAGGGATGAAGTGACTAGGTTTTTAGCAGATGTCTAAAGATACACAGTGCTGGATCCAGAGATAGGCATATACAGCTGCACTGGTGACAATGAACATCTGCTTTCATACAGCAGTAAAATGTGACACAATATGCAGATTATCAAGGAGACTGCTGAAGCTGATGATCTCTATGAGATGTCTGCAGGGGGAAATCCCCACCACCACCAAATCAAGCAGAAAAAGGAGGTCCAGGCTGCAAACCAGCGTGTCTTTTTGCCTGCTGACTTAGAACAGAGAACCAGCCCCACACGGAGGAGAGTGCCTAGGGGAAAGGCGAATATCAGAAAAAAACATCTTAATGATTAGAGCAGTAGGACAGTGGAACCAACTACCTCAAGAGGTGGTGAGCGCACCAACACTGGAAGCATTCAAAAGAGAGTTGGACTACCATCTTTTCATATTTTCTTTGATTTGGATTCCTTCATTGAGCAGGGGGTTCCAACTCAGCGATTCTATGAGTCTATGTTGGGCTCATCAAAACTCAACCTAAAATGCATTCCACAAGAAAACTGATTGCCAAAGAAGTCACTGCTGGTCAGTTCTTTAAGCAAGATCTCAAAGGATGAACAAAATAAGCAGGAAGGGACATATAAAAGAAGGCAATCCTTAGGTTACACAGTTCCATAGAGCTTTAAAGTCACCTCTTTTACGCCTTCCAGCAACTGCGTAGGTGTAATGTGCCTTGACCATAAACACATCCTGGCAAGAGCATTTGAAACCAATTACAGCTTTTAATACTTTCAAAGGGCAACCCCACATTAATTAAGTAGCTTTCCTCTCTTCTGCAGTAACAATTGCTATCATGCTAGTTCTGTTCTACAGCCAAATCCACACAACAAAAACCTTGCCTGTCTTCCTGTCCCTCTTCTGGTACACATTAGCATGGGCCAGCTTATTGTGCAATAACTGATATACTTGCTGAAATATCATATCTAGAGACAAGTAAGGGGAGAGTGTCTACAATGTTCGTCATCAGCTGATTATATGGGTTTCTGTATTTCATACAGTTTATTCATACCCAGAATACAAGGGATATCTTTGACAAAAACTTTTTCCGTCACTATGGCCTCTGATAAGTCAGAGTTCAAATGTAATTGCAGTCAGGGCTGTAAAACAGGTTTCTGCGTGAGAATTTAGAAATACACTTACTCAACATTAAAGCTGATCATACAACCCTTTGGAAGATTCCAAGTTATTTTAAAATCTTTCTTGTGCATATGAAACATCCATGGGACTAAAACTTTACTAAAAGGCTTCAGATCCAGTCTACTTTTTAATTCTAGGCAATTTATTATGTAAACAATATAATCATTTATTCCTAGATCATCAGAGCACTATTTACATGGAAATAAAAAATAAACACCTTGAAAAAAACTTTTCCTTTTGTTCACTGCTTTCTACACAGGCTCTGTCAGTATACAGTTTTTTAGTTGTGCAATGACAGCACTTTGGAGTTAAAAGATGTACAGTATCTGGACAATAAATATACCATGTATGAAGACAAGGAACTAGGAATTACCATATATCCTCAAGTATAAGCCAACCCTAATATAAGCCAAGGTACCCAGTTTTGACCTGAAAACACAGGAAAATAGATTGACACGAGTATAAGCCAAGGATGGGAAATGCAGCAGCTGCTAATGAGTTTCAATAATCAAAATACATTAAAATACTGTAAAATTAATTAAATTGTTGGCGCATCTCAATCTGACGCAGTCTTGGGAACCTTGTGGTCACTGACCACAGTATAAGCCGTTTCCCCTTTTTGGGGCTCATTTTTGGGACTGAAAAGCTAGAATTATACACGAGTATATACAGTAATGCAGCATTGAAGTAACTTTATGTGCTCGAGCTTGGATGCATCTTTCTTGACACTGAATCTTCTGTTTGGAAATACTTGCCAACTTTACTTCATGTATTTTTTTTCCAAAGTAATTATCACAATTTTCATAGGATTTCAGTTCTTTACAGCATAGCTTACTTATTCAAAACACATTATAACATCCTGCAGGATGCTACTTTTCCACACATATAAGCTGTATCCATGATGGTGAACATTGGCACTCCAGGTGTTCTTGGGCTTCAATTACCAGAAGCCCATGTCAGCACTCCACGCCAACACTGGGCTACATCAAGCTAGTAATGAAGCCTGTTATTTCTAAAGCAGGGGTTTGCAACCTACGGCCCATGGGCTGGGTCCAGCCCACAGTGCCAAGTAATCCATCCCTGCCTGACCTTGCTCTATCTGTCCCTGCCACCACTGGTGGAATGAGCATGGACTCATTTATGGCCACGTAAACACGTTTACTACAGCCGTAAATGAGTCCACGACCATCGTAAATGGTCTGAGGCGGCAGCTGAAAAACAATGAGAACCCCTGTTCTAAAGCTTAGAAACTGCCTTCTGTAAACCATTTGAACTGCAAGTTAAAGTATCACTAACATACAATGGCACTCTCAGATTATTGGCAAAAACGTATCTTTACTCAGAAACAAAGTATGCTTGTTTATATCACATTGGTTTGCTTTCATCAAAGAGGAAAAAAGCAGGATTTCAAAATTACATAAAGGAATGTATATCAGAGAGTAGCAGTTCAAAAGCAAGAAATTGCAAGTAGATAAATAGGGACCACTTTGTTGGGAAAAGATCCTGGAGACATGAAAGGAGCCTCATTCGGGCATCCCCTGAGCAGTTCCTCCAGCAAAATTCCTTTCAAACCAGAATAATTTCTGACACAAAATTACAAAAAAATGTTGTGGCACTTTCACAACTAATCTAAATAACAGGCATTACCAGCTGTATAAAAACACATTGACTTTTATACTTATCTGATAAGCTAACCATTCTGACGAAGTGGACTTGATCCACGAAAGCTCACATTAAAATATAAGTCTTAAAAGTACTACTGTATTTTTGTTTTGTTTTTATATACAGTCAAACCTCACCTAAAGAGCGCCTCGCTTAAAGAGTAACTCGCTTAAAGAGCAGAATTTTCTCTGAATGTTTGCTTCGATTAACAAATAAAACCAAACAAAAACTCGCTTAACAAATAAATCAGGGTTCTCAATCCCGCCAACAATCGGCCACTTACAATGGTGTTTCGCTTAAAGAGCAAACTCGCTTAAAGAGCAATCCTGTGGAACGCATTATGCTCTTTAAGTGAGGTACCACTGTACTTGAAACACAGACTAACACTGCTACTATTTTTAAAAATATCAGCTAACCTGATGTGTATAAATTGATGTCATGAAGTCTCATTCTTATGTCTGATGAAGTGGACTTGATACACGAAAACTAACATTAAAATACAGCAGTTACTCTTTAAAATGCCACAACATTTTTTGTCTTTTTGTTTTGTTTACTATCTGATAAGCTTGAAACACAGACTAACATGGCTATCATTTCAGAAAGTAATGTAGGTTTCCAAGACCAAAATGCATAACAATTTTCTAAGAAATTGTAATTCTGTAGAGCAGTGGTTCCCAATGCGGCGCCCACACCCCAAAGGGAGATTTCAATTCCCTGAAGTCTAAGTCAGTACACTGGCTGATCAGTGCTTTGGTGAATTGACTTAGGCTTCTGGGAACTGAAGTCCAAAAACCAAAGCTTGGGGAAAACTGCTCTAGAGGTTATTTCAACAGTCAAGTGTGCATTGGCCTTGGGCAGTTGTTCTCAAGGAGCTCTGGGGTTTGTTACCCTGAGGCGGAGTCTTCAACTGAAAATGCAGCTCTGTCCCAGTAAACTGCATTGTTTACTTGTGCAACTTCTAGCTATCTCTTTTGTTCACTGGATTGGTGACTCCCTCCTCTCTTTTGCCTCACAACCCGTAGAAATGCAGAATGGGGCTCCCTTGCTTGGGTAATACAGTCTCTCTCTTTGCAAGGACAGAAGATGTTTACACATTCCCTGGTGTTGGCAGTATGACAGGAAAATTGTGACTGTTGCAGCTACACAAATAACTGTCCCACATTAATAAGGGGTCAGTACTAGGTGGCTCAGTGGTTGACTCTTTGACTATGAGGCTGCAGTGGCTCAGTGGTTAAGAAGCTTGCCTTGTTAGCTGGAAGGCTGGGAAGTCGGCAGTTTGAGACCTGGTACTGTCCCAGCTCTTTGAGGACATGAAAGAAGCCTCATTCGGGCATCCCCTGAGTGGAGTTTCTCCAGCAAAAATCCTTTCAACCTAGAATAATTTCTGACACGAAATTATTATTATTATTACTTGGTGCCCGGAGGCAATTTTTGCTGATCCTTACAATAATAATCAGTTAACCATGACAATGGCTGTACTATTCTGCTTACAATGCACAAACAGCATCAGTTAGGTATCCAAATATCTTCAGACGAGTGCCATTAGAAAACAGTCTCATTTACATAGTAAAGGCAAAGGTTTTCCTTGCTTGAAAGCCAGTCATATCCGACTCTAGGGGTCAGTGCTCATGTCTGTTTCAAAGCCGAAGAGCTAGCGCTGTCTGCTTCTGCAGACGTTTCCATGGTCATGTGGCAGGCATGACTAAACACCAGAGTGCATGGAACGATGTGGTCCCTATTTATCTGCAATTTATTGCTTTTGAACTGCTAGGTTGGCAGGAGCTGGGACTGTCCTGCAGTACTCAGGAATCAAACTGCCGACCTTCTGCCTCCCAGTCAGCATCTTAGCGACTGGAGCCACTGCAGTTATCTATGCATTTACATAGATAATCATTTTAATTCAGCAACCTACCAAATGGCATGAAGGCAATTCATTTGAAAATGGTCAAGCTGGTCATTCCAGTTGGTACACCAGATATGTTAAATAAAGTAGCCGTAACATGTCTAGCCAGGTTTTCTTTCTATGGTAACAGAGTGGACCATCCTGTCAGCAACTTAGCCAGTTGTCAGACGACAGTTAACTAACACAACAACCCTGAGGATTAATAGCCTTGGGTACTGGAGTCCACAGGGAAGGGTGATGGTCCCCAAGTGGATTAAATCCCACTTGAATCCATCTTGATGAAGGGCAGCAGTTACATCAATACTAGCCTAGGGCTGATGAGAACTGTGTTTGCCAAAAGGGCTCAGAACCGGAAAGCAAGTCATGGAGCTGGATCAGTGGTACGTGACATGTGTCACGCTGCAATGCGGAAGGCAAATCGAAGGTCACTGCATTATATTTTCAAGACAATCTTCATGGCTAATCACCAAGATGATTGCCAATACTGTATTCGGAATTGGAGATGGCACAACAACAAGAAGCCATAACATATGTTTAACTGTTCAGTAGGAATAGGACTTTTTTGAATTGTAGTTCCCAGAATTCATCCAGAAGCCCCTCAGGCAGACTTGTGGGAGCTAGCTATAGTCTAAAAATGGAAATCTATAAAGCACTTTTCACTACTTAGCCCTAGGCCTCGGTCTCTGTCGCCATTGTTTGCCTTCAAAGGATTAAACTGCCCAGTGGTCATTGGAATGAACGCAGTTCAATGGGAGTCAAAGTGATGGGATGAGTCCTTCTTTGACAGGTGCCTTGTATAAAGTCTAATGGGCAATGATCCTGTGAATCACTGCACCTCCCATGGAGCCCTGCCACACCCAATGGGCAATTTCCTCCTTTTACAAAGGCAAAAAAATGGCAACACATGTAAGTACAGTAATCTTCTTTTGCAGACTGCCAAAATAAAGACACTTTCTTGGCTTTGTCATTGGCCAAACATAAGTAATGTAAGTAATGAAAATTGCTTTATGGTATTTTTCAACCTGCAGTTCTAAGAATTCTACCAGGGAAGTCCCAGTCTTACTGTTCAGTTTTACTAGGCTTGAGGTTGAAATAATATAAAATGAGAATGGCAAGTACAGTACTGCTAATATAGAATTAGTGAGGATTCATGAAATAACTACGGTATAAACTAATTCATGTGAAACTTTTCATTTCAGAGTTTAAATATTCCAAATTAGCTTAAAATGTGGTGTCCTGTGCTTTGCTAAACCATACATATTTAATGTATACACAATGACATATGATGTCTTTGAAGTCATTAAAAACAGGATGCTTCACAAGAACAGCTTATTTTAGGGTTTCCTGCATGGTAACATAATTTCTATGCCTCCATTTATTAGGAACGTACAGGGAAAGCAAGACAGGACCTTTGACTACATAGAGTTATAAAGTGCATTACACATGAATGGGTAAAAAGATGAACAGATGCTAGTCATAGAAATGAAAGGAACAGTCTCTTGCTGCAGCAATCCTATGGAAATGAATTTAATTCAAAGAGCATGGTAGTTGCCATGTAAAATTGCCATTTGAAAAAAGAAAATGTCCAGGTAGATGTTATAAAAATATAACCTTTAAATAAAGCTCCAATGGGATAGTGAGCTGGCTTTGCCGTGTATCCCCAGCTTGTTATATCATCATTGTACAAACTGTGAATAAGTAGTAAATATACATTCTCTTCTCTAATATTTTTAACAGAGTAGAAATGTCAAAATATTGCTTTAGATATCCAGAAGCATAAATCCAGCTTACAATGACTAGCTTAACTAATATAAAACTTTAAAAACAACACAGAAGTGCTCTTATTCTGTCAATTTTACACTGTTGCATATATACCCCAAAACAGTAAAAAAATTGCATGGAAGGAAGAATCAGAGTTTTGTTATCCTGCTCTTAGGAAACAACCAAGACAAATGTGACTTATAAATAAATAAATAAAGCAGTGACAAGTTGTTGACTGTGTACTATGCCTTGTCATACATCAGTCTGAAGGTTATGATTCTTCAGAAGGTTAAATGACTTCAGATCTGGCTGCTTTGTATCCTAGTTGGGAAGATATTCTCCTCACATTCTCTTAGACACAAGAATTGTGAATGAGAACAGCCACAGCCTCTTTTCCAGCTCCAAGTAAGAATTAAGAAACATTATGTTATATGCCGTCATGTCAATTCCAAATTATGATGACTGCAGTAGCTCAAGTGGCTACAGTCAAGTGCTGACTGGGAGGCGGCAGGTCTGCCATTCGATACCCGAATACTGCAGGACGGAATCAGCTCCTGTCTTTATCCCAGCTCCTGCCAACCTAGCAGTTTGAAACCAAGAAACTGCAAGTACAGTAGATAAATAGGGACCACTTCGGTGGGAAGGTAAACAGCTTTCAATGGACTCTAGTCTAGTCATGCCTGCCACATGACCATGGAAACGTCTGCAAAAGCAGAGAGCGCTGGCTCTTTGGCTATGAAACAGAGATGAGCGCTGAACCCTAGAGTCAGATACGACTGCCTTTCAAGCAAGGGTGACCTTTACCTTTACTAATTGGGTTTCCAAGGTATGTAAAACATTTAAGGGGTGGGTTTCAACAGTGCTACCCCAAAGGAATTTCCACATTCAAGTAGGGTCTCCAGGATCATAATCCTGCTGTCTGTCCACTACACTACACTGGGTCCCTGTATCCAGTATAATACAATTCAGCAGTGTGTTAAATTAAGACTCATGGCAAGGATTAAAATCCTAGAATCGATCCCTTGTATGATGGCCCATTTAACAAGTGGATGAAATTTAAACATTTTCTAGTCATGTAACTCAGATTGTAACAGGCGATACAAATACAGTACACACAAATGTTAACACTGAGTCTTTGCCCGTCATGTCTGTTCTTCAGTGTACTAAAAGCCAACCATGCATTAGAGAAGCTTTCATAGTGCTTTGTCGTCATAGTATCTGTAAAGTAATGAAGGAATTATCAAAGATCTTCACATTATCCCTATCATCCTGACAGCAGGGCTGTCAGACACATCAATATTATTGTGCACAATAATGCTGATGGGGTACTAAAAGGGTTTAGCAAGGAACAGTGATTTCCCTAAGGCCACCTTGTAAGCTCTTGTAAATAGTAATTGTGTGCTGTCAAGTCAATTCTGACTTATTGTAACCATTTCCAGGGTCATCTTAGGTAGAGAGTACACAGAAGTAGGTTACCTTTTCTTTGTCCTGGGGTTATCCTGGGTCTGTGCAACTTGCCCAAGGCCATATAGCCTTCTCTATCTGCAGGCACTGTGGGGAATTAAACTCACAGCCCCTGGGTCCACAGCCAGGTACCTAAACCATTGAGCTATCCAGCCCTGATGGAGCAGTGGTAAAACTGCTGCCCTGCAACCAAAAGGTTATGAGTTCGATCCTGACCACAGCACAAGGTTGACTCAGCTTTCCATCCTTCTGTGGTCAGTAAAATGAGTACCCAGAATGATGGGGGCAAAATGCTAATTAATTTATGAACCGCCCAGAGAGTGCACTAAGTGCTATGGGGCGGTAATAGAAGTGTGGTTGCTTTCCTGTTGCTGGAGCTGAATTTAAACATGAGTTTCTAGTTTTCACAGGTAGAAGAAGGTAACATAGCATCTACTACTTTATATTTGGGAGATCTCCAATAGATCAAAAGTTCTCACTCCCCAGTTATTTAACAGTAAACAACTCCTCCTCCCACTGTAAATTAGATTGCTAAAAAAAATGACACTGTAGTGGAAGGAGGTAATAAAGAGAATACATGTGTGTGTGGGAGGAAGGACTCATAACTAATTCTTCATTACAGTATTTAATTCTAAATGTACACACATCTTTTGCATCAAGCTCCTATTCTACTACAAAACAGATTTTATAAATCTGAAATCTCTTAATCCTGAAGTATACTTTTCAACACAACATTTCTCCTCGTGATTGCTTTAAGCCTTCTTTGACAAAAACAACAGAATAATTCATAAACATCATGTATAGAAATGGGTTACTGTTACAATTCTCTAACTACTCTGAGTCATGGATAAAGTAGGCATGGATTAACTAGGTCAAACTATATAAAGCGCTAAAATCAGCCAAAACAACACAATGCACAGTTATATTAGCAGGGTTGTGTTTCCCAACTGCCAGAGACAAAGGAAAAGGCATTAGTGTGGCAGAATAGCCAAAACAATGAGCTTGTCTCCCTTTAAACTGATTCAGGAAACCAAACTCTTTTGTCTGAAGAAGTGGACTTGATCCATGAAAGCTAACATTAAAATACAGCAGTTAGTCTTTAAAGTACCAAGTTTTTTGTCTTTTTATTTTGTTTACTTGCCGATATGCAGGAAACCATAATTTAACCATTCTAATTCTCATTATATTATTCAACATTTCCTTTTTAATTAACAATATTTAAATGTAGGATTGACAGGTGTCACAACTCTATGAAATTTCACAGCTTCAGAAAAATCATTTCACTTCCCCAGTGACCCTTAGTTGAAGACACTTGTGTCTGGCCAATTGTATCCCAACTACCTTCTGAGCCTAAATTACAGCAGAGGCACTAATCTTTCTCGCATTCTGTCAGGCAGAAGGAACTACAGAATGAATTCACCAAAAGGTGGTTTCATTTTGGCAGTTTCACGTCTGAACTAGAGACGAAGAAGCCCAAGCAAGCCGTTAGCTTTTTCAATGCATACCTAAAGTGCATAACACTAGTGCTCCACCTTTCACCCATGACTTTCTCACACCAAGTGGAAAGGATCTGAACAGAAAACATGACTAAATGCATTCACCTGAATGTATGTATAGTGTTTCCTTTCACTAGGAACTCTACTTCCCTGCAGATCAACAAACAGGATTGTAACTTCAGACTACACAATTTCAATCACCCTCCTGACTTTTTTGCCCTGGGCCAGCCTTAGGAGATGATCATTCAGATCTGGCTTTTGACTAACTACTGTAGTTCAATCCAGACATCTGAGCTACTTTGCAAGTGGGCTTCTGAAACACAGTGCATTGAACTGAATGGGGAAGCCATGATGTGGCTATGCAGCTTTTGCCCCAGAATGCCCCAGGGCAAGGATGATGACGTGGACTTGATCCACGAAAGCTAACAGTGAAAATATAGCAGTTAGTCTTTAAAGTGCTACTGTGTTTTTTATTTTACTTTATTTTGTTTATTTTGTTTTGTTTTGTTTTCTGAGATGACTTCCATCAACCTTATCTCTGTGTGTGTGTGTGTGTGTGTGTGTGTGTGTGTGTGTGTGTGTGTGTGTGTGTGTGTGTGTGTGTGTGTGTGTGTGTGTGTGAAGCATGATCATTCAAAAAAAAAAAAAAGCCCCTGCTGTCCAACAAACAGAAACATTACCTATGAAGAAACTCACTAATAGTCTAGAAGGCTTAACCTAATGCAGAAACTTAAAAGAGATAAAGTGAGGTGGGTGCGATATAGTGAGAATGCTACTTTCAGCCTTAATATCTCACATAACTTCAACTAGCTTTACTTCTTTGACCCTGTATTTACAACCTTTCAGAGGAGATGGAGAATTTTAGCCAAACCATTCCCAGGAAAGTAAGAAAACACAACCCAAGCTGCAGTTCTTTTTCCACCACTCTAAGTATGATACAGTAGTACATAAAATGCAAATTAAATAAAGACAAGGAGGTGTTTTTTTTTTTTTTTAAATTGAGATCTAAAAAGTGACTTCATTTTGGCAGTCCGGGGTTTGATCGGGACATGAAAGAAGAATTCTAGACTTAAAAAAAAAAATCTTCCCTGGAAGGAAAGGAACATCTGGCATCTTGCACTGAAGGGAACTGCTGACCTGAGCGCCCATTTAAGCGCATTGCTCGCTCATTTGTTCACCAGGGGACCGGGAAAGAGGAGGAGGCGTGTGACAGTGGCGCGCCCATTCAGACGTGCGTCCATGAACGCGCGCACAGGTACAAACATAAACACGGCCACTTCTCTCCCCTTCCAACCCAGGTCTCGCAGCACACTCAAACACATCCGCGTTGCTTCCCTCGTCTGTGCCTTTCCACCCTCCCGTGCTCCTCCTGACGAAACTTTCCCCGCCCCAAGGATCGTCCGGCAAGGCAGGGCAAGGCAGGGCAGGGCAGGGCGACTCACCCAGCGCTTCCGAAGAGCTCCTGAGCAGCAAGGCGAGGAGCAGCAGCCACAGGACCTGGGCAGCCCTCAGTCGCCGGCGAGCGCTCATGGCCCCACCGACGCCCCCCCACCCACCCACGAAGCCCTGGTTCCTTTCCCTCTCGGTATCCGGCTGCTTCTCCCTCTGGCCTCGCCTCCCTCGGGAGGACAAGCCGACGGCGCTCTTCCCATTGGGTCCGGCGGATGGGGCGGCCCCCAATTCACCCTGCCTAGCCCGGCCCCTGTTCAGCCCTCGCGATGGGGTGGGAGCGGCTCGACGGCTCAGCCCCTGCGAGGTTGCTTTCCGAAAGCAACAGATATATATAGGGCGCGCAGGGTTGTTCGAGGTTGCCTGAAAGCAACGTCGCTCGGTGGAGTTGGAGCTGGCCTGGCCGAGGAGAGGAAGGGCTGATTCAGCACCCCATTCCCTTCTGGAAAGGCTGCCTTATTACAGGAAGGGCCTCTCCCACGCCTTTTGCTGCCTGAGGCCAGAGACAAGATCCCCCCCCCCTTTTTTTCCCCTCCTACCTTGTTGTTCTGGCCCACAGAAACGCTGGCCAAACCTTCAGTTGAATCGTTGTGGTTGGCCAAACAGGGTCTTTTAACAGGATTCTAGATTTGGGGGGGGGGTTTCATTGGGGACAACAATGTCACACTTACATATATAACATTGCCACCACAGAATGGGGTGGGGGTGGGCTGTTAGATAAAGAGGGTTTTGCCCCCTCCCCCACGGCCCTGCTAACAGATCTGCAAGTAGAGGGATTGTTTGGTACTTGGGCATCATAGGTCAAAGTCTCTTTTGCTTGAAAGTCAGTTGTGTCTACTAGGGCCGTGATGGCGATCCTTGGCACTCCAGATGTTCTTAGACTTCAGAAGCCCAAGCACCCATGAATCCATATGGGCGCATTTTACTTCCGCTTCCAGGAGTGATGAGAGAAACACAGGCCGAATGAACCGCAGAAGCTTTATCACCCTTTATTTAAGTACAGTATGTAAAAAGGGGGATTTAATAGCTCCATTCAGGATTGCAAAAAAGCAGAAGTGTCAGTAAAGTTGCCCCACCCAGCTCTATGTAATCTATCACTAAAACAATAGAGGCCTCAAGGCAAACAGAATCCCAGGACAGTCTGAGATGTTATAGTGATGAATAGATCGTCCTGCGTGCCCAAATATGGTATGAAGAGGAAGTGAAGATATTCTGGTTTGAATTGAACAGTTTATATTACATGAAACCATTTTTATTAATTTATTTGACATCCTAGGTATAACTGCTAATGAAACAGAGTGAAAGAATTAAGTCTACTGTGTCTTTTTGGCAGAAAGGAAAGATGCATTTTAAACAAAACTGCAGTTTCCAGCCTTTTTACTGCTGAAGCCCAGATAGGGGAGGGGGGCTTGCCCATGCCTTTCCAATAGCAGTTTGAGATCTTTATAGATTTATTAAAACTCACCCTTGCAGTTATCTTACTTGCAAGTGAATCATGGTACAGTGTATTGTTTGTGGACCTTAAAGTGGATGGCAAATTAAAATAACGAGAGAAGCATTTTTATTGAAAATAAAAATGGTAATTTCAAAATTGAGGTTACACCTTGATTGGCTACGAATGGTCAGGGAAGTGAAATTAATAAAACCTCTTTGCGTGTGCTGTCCATATACATCAGATTTGCATTTTGGCAGATGCTGTGGATCTCCAGCAATGTACTTGAAGAACTATAGTTTTCTTCCTACCCACCCCCACCCTCAATTTCCTAAATAAATAGCCATGAATGTCCAACTGCACTTGTGTAAATATACGGCTATTACTAAAAATACATTCGTAAATCCTATAATGGGTGCACCAGATGCTTTAACTGCTATAGAAAAACAGGGAGATTTTGAAAAGATATTATGTACATGTCAAACAGTCAAATCTATTTTTTAAATGTATTCTTGATTTGGAGGGATTTTGCAATGATAAAATAAGCTTTGTGGCAGAGCAGGACTGTAGCAGCAAAATTATTTCTTAATTATTCCTTCATTTTCCAGACTAATCTCCATTGTTACTATCATTGTTAATTTTCTCCTGTTTGAACTTTCTGGATTGAAATAAATGCCTGGCTGGCAACTTAATATACTATTTTATCCGGTCATTATTCCACATCACTGGAAACAAATCCCCATCTCCTGACTGCTTTAGTGAAATATCTCATGTGTGACTGTCTTTCCAATTTGTTCCAGTTGATAACAGCCTTGCTTTCATGACCTCTTCTACAACTGGCAGAGATGCATACTGATCTTGAGGTACACTTGTATTTTTCTTGTTCCTTTTGCTCTGTGTTTGCATAAAGTATTGGAAAATTGGTAGCCACACACTATAAACAGAGTAGACCAAAACCAAGCCAGCAACAGATTTGATGTGTGTGCATCAATGTGTGTATGAGAAAAGAAAATAATCTGTAAGGATTCTGTTTACTTTCTCTGCAGGAATTCTAAACATCTAAAGCTTAGTTTATTCATGCAAACCAACACCCCCCCCCAACAGCATATTACAGGCTCACATGGCAAACCCTCATGACAAATAAGAATAAAAACCTAGAGCCATTGTAGTTTTCATAGCAGCAGTTCACAATTCATTGCAGTCACACTAATAGCACAAGAGTCTGTGTACATTCCTGTCACTGATTCATGTTCTGATATCGCCAATGACACATGGATAGGAAATATGGTCAGCTGTTGTCAAGTGTGAAGAAAGACCTAGGCTAATGGCTCCAGAGAAGTACGTAACTACCTCTTGGTCTTTTTCAGCAAACAAGAGAAAAGTTTGTGGCACTTTCACATCTAATTTATTTCAGCTTGAGTTTTTGGAAGCAACAACTACAGCAAGGCTACAGGGGGTTATATTGTCTTCAGGAAACAGGCTTTGGACTTTTAGCCTTACTTTCTGTATATTTCCAAGGCAACTGTGGGGTGGAGGAAGTAGAAAGATTACTGAGACAGAGACATGCTAATTGGACTGGCTAGGCTGCAGCTTGTAGCCTTTGATGCTGGTCCTGATAAATTATAATAATGTGCCATCAAGTCAGTTTTAATGGTGATCCTTTCCAGAGTTTTCTAGGTAGAGTATTCAGGTTTACCATTATCTTCTTCTCGGGGTACTCTACTCTGGGACATCTGCGGCGGGGCGGGGCGGAGAAGCCGACACGGCGCCCAGCCCGGGGATTCGCGCCACCTGGCCCCGGAGCCCTGCCCTGCCGTGGGCTTTAAAAGAGAGACGTTGATGCCGGGACCCTCGCACCGCCGCCGCTCTCGCTGGAACATCTGTGGCGGGGCGGAGAAGCCGACATGGTGTCCAGCCCGGGGATTCGCGCCACCTGGCCCCGGAGCCCTGCCCTGCCGTGGGCTTTAAAAGAGAGATGCCGATGCCTATAAGACCTGCCGCTCCCCCCAACGTACTTTGGCTCCTCGTCCGGCCCGGCCCGGAGAGTGAGCCCAGCCGCTGCGCGGCGCGGGCGGGCGGCTATAAGACCTGCCACTGCCCCCAATGAACTTCGGCTCCTCGTCCGGTCCGGCCCGGAGAGAGAGAGACGCCAGTCCCGCTATTACCGCCACAGCTGAACCACGGCCAGCCACTCTCCAGTTAAATGTATATTTATTAATTGAAATATTTATAAGGGTTGAGGACTTTCCCTATTGCTTTGTACTGTATATCCATGATTGTTTTTGTATTTCTTTGACTGTACTGTATTTATATATATTTTTTATTATTTTTTATGAAGGTCTTGTTGACCACATTGATTGTATTATACTTGTTATATTGTATGTACATTATGTTTTTTATTGTAACATTGTTAGCTGCTCTGGGTTGCTTCGGCAAGGAGAGCGGCATATAAATTTGAATTTAATAATAATAATAATAATAATGTACCTTGCCCAAGGTGATGTGAGCTGAATCTTCTCCCATGGGCTCCATGAACAATGAAACTCCAACCTTTGGTTCTGCAGCCAGGTATTCAACTCTGATACGGGTCTATTGAAATATTTCTTGGAAACTTGATGAGACAGAGTTCAGTGAGATGACCAGCCCTAGAACAAGAAGCTTTTATTGGCAAAACTTCAGGCAGGCAGGCAGATTGGTAGAGGTATGCTCCATATTCAGTAACAGACACTCTCAGAGAATGAAAGCCATAACTTTCTGAAGCTTTTCATCAGGGAACAAGTACCACACAGAGCCTGACAAATTCCCACAACCTTATGTTTGTTTGTTGCCAAGTCCAGCTGGGTCAAAATAGCTCTGTCAGCTAGCCTAACAGAATTGCAGCCTAGCCAGGCCTGCTTTCTGCAATGACTTGGCCAACAAATATTTATTTATTTATAAAATATATGAACCAGCGTTCTACTTTTAACATGTTTCCAAGGCGATATGCAGTTAATCACAGCTTCAAAGAAAAACTAGGTGCTAAAACAAAAGTAGAGTTGGCATCAAAATATACAAACACATCAATTTAAAGGAAAAAATGTCTGGGAAAACTAACATTTTTCAGTCCAATTTTGAATATTAATAGTGAGGTGGCTTTATGGATCTATTAAAAAAAGACAGTAGAAATCAAAACTCAATGTCTACAGTCATCCAGAGCCAACTAAATTGGCTAGGACTTCTGTAAAATAAAGGTAGGAGATGTGTGGTCCTCAAAGTGTTGTTGAAGTACATATCATATTGATTGAACCATCTGCAATGAAGTTCTAAACGTGTACTGAGAAATTGTGTGTTTTGAACATATTTTCCTTTCAGGAGTGGCCAGAATGGCCAACAGTCAAGGATTGAAAGCTGTAGTAAACACATCTGGAGGGCACTGGCTGTTGAATTTCAGTGTGTAGGATTGCACATCAATAAGATGAAGTTAGAGCACATACCTTGTAAAGTCATGTTTGGCTATAATGATTTTTTTTTAAAAAAAATAAAACATACCCAGACAGCGCTAAAGATTTACAAGTGTCTATTGATGAGGTTTTGTAAAAACAAAAACAAGACAAAACTGTTTTGTGCCTTCTTTATGTTAATATTTAAAAACAACAGCAACAAAAAGAAATGTTCGTACTGTGACAAAGAATCATGAATAGTTTCAAAAATCTTTAAAAACTAATGGATTTATAACTGTCATTTTTATTTATTTTATTTTTGTTTCACTATTTTGTTTTTGAGAGGACAATTAACATGGTAGGAGGTATTGAATGCTTAAAACAAAACAAGGCAAAAACAACCATCCTTATTCTTGTCCTCTCAGTACTGGAACTTGTTTTAATATCTTCTCTTACATTTTATAGGGCAAATTTCAGTTAGCCCATTTTTTTTTATTCTGGGAACTGAAAACTTCCCCACAGACCATGTGTGAATTGATCCACCATTTTCCTCAATTTCAGGTGTTTATTATAAACAGCCCAACATATAAATGTGTGCCATATGTGTTTCATTTTTTTGTTGCATAAATATGCTGAAACTAATTTATTTAGTTAGCATTTTGAGGAAGGGGTAAAGAATAGTGGGCTATTGACTAAGATTGCCTGCAGTTCTTGTCATGTGCTGTCAAGTCAGAATTGGCTTATAGCAACCCTAATAGGGCTTTCAAGGTACGTGAGGTATTCAAGCAGTGATTGTACCATTACCCACCTCTGCCCTCTCCTAGTTTCTATGGCTCAGTTGGTTTTTGAACCCAGGCCTCCTGAGTACTAGTCTGTCAGTCTATCCATGATACCACACTGGCTATCAAAGCTGTATTGTATACTAGCTGGTGTCTATGCCCTTTTAACTGTTAGGTTAGCAACTAAGGCATCAGATGATCAGGTGGGGAACATTTGTTCTTTCTAATAGGTAGATTTGAAGGTGGAAACAGGCTATTGAAGACCCTATACAGAAGAGACTATGTCTAGTCAAATTGAAAAAATAAAATGCCAAAGCAGGACTGCAGTTGAACATTAAGAAGAAGAAGAAAATCATGACTGCAGAAGAACTACACAAATTTAATGCTGACAATTAGGTTCAGTTATAAATCCAAATGAGGACTGCAGCCAAGAAATCAGAAGAAGACGAAGACTTGGAATGAAGGAATTAGAAAAGTTCATCAAGTGTAAGGATGTGTTACTGTAGTCATAACCAAGATAATTCATACTATTGTATTTCCAATCACTATGTATGAGTGTAAAAGTTGGACAGTAAAGAAAGCTGACTGGAAAAAAATTAGAAATATTTGGAAATATGTTGCTAGAGGAGAATCCTTTCTAATGTAGGGATTCTCCACCTGCAACCTGTGGGCTGGATGTGGCCCATGGCACTGTTTCATGTGGTTCCCCCACTGCCTCCACCACATCAGGAAGTGCCATGTGGTGGAGGAAGGGCAAAATGGCCCCCTGGCCCCCAAAGATGTCTGAGGGAGCATGACCTGGCCCCTAGCTTTAAAAGATTGAGAACTCCTGTTCTAATGCTAGAAAGATAAACACGTGGACTCTAGAGGAACTCAAACCTGAACTATTTCTGGAGGCAAAAATGATGAAATGGAGGGTGTCCTACTTTGATCATATCATGAGAAGGCAAGATTGTCTGGAAAAAATGATGCTGGGAAAAGTTGAGGGTTGCAGGAAAAAGGAAGAAAACTATGAGATGATTTGACTGCTTAAATAAAGCTGATCAGGGATGTTGAAGACAATAAATTCTGGAGATTGCTCATTCATAACATTATCCTCAGGTTGCCATAAATCAGGGGCAACTTGACAGCATGTCACAAGAATAACAGAGTTGTTTTCTTGCAACACAAAAAAAGGCACTACCTGACCATCATAGGGCTTAGTTCTCAAAGCCCAGCCAAATTATTTTTGCACATCTCCTCTTCTCCTTGGCAGTAAAAATACAAAGATGAAAAATTCCGTAATTAAAATTTTGCTGCACCCAAAACTGCCCATGAATCAACCACCTCACTCTGTCTTAGGTTAGGGTTAGTTTTTTATGCAACTCTTTGTTATCTCCTTAAGGGAAAAGAAAGGGACAGGTAGAGCAGTGTTTCCAAATGTAGAAGTCACATTTTCAACGGTAGTGCTTTCTTTATGCATTAGGAAAGATAGATTGTTCTCTTAAAACAGGAGTTCCAACCTTTTTAAGCCGGGGCCTGGGTCATGCTCTCTCAGTCAGCTGCAAGGGTCCAATGGCCATTTTGCCCTGTCTGCATGATGGACAGGCTATTTTGTCCCAATAGCTTCAGATGGGAAGCCATTTTGTTTTTTGAATGCCCTTGGACGGGGAGGGGACACATGAAATGGCACTGTGGGAACACCTGTCTTAAAAGAATGATACAGCTTAACAGTAATTATGTTGCAAGCAGCTGTTGTAAAAAGGTGCGCAGAGAATTCTTTTGGCATGGACTACTACAGATTTGGTGTGGTGTTTGGTTCCAGATCATGAAACTATTAAGTTCTACCAGTACACAAAAAGGCAACAAAATAGTAGCTGACTGGAAGGTGGCAGGTCAGCAGTTCAATGCCTGCAGGATGGAGTGAGCTCCCAGCTCTGTCCCAGCTCCTGCCAAACTAGCAGTTTGAAAGCAAGAAATTGCAAGTAGATAAATAGGGACAACTTTGGTGGGAAGGTAAACAGCATTCCATGTACTCCGGTGTCTAGTCATGCCTGCCACATGACCACAGAAACGTCTGCAGAAGTAGACAGTGCTGGCTTTTTGACTATGAAACAGAGATGAGCACTGAGTCAGATATGACTGGCTTTCAAGCAAGGGTGACCTTTACCTTTACCTGACTGAAAAGAAACCCAAAAACAACAGTTACATATTTGTGCCCTGCCCTGCTTGGTCAGGTTTCAGATCAAATAGCATTTTGTTGGGAACTGTAGCAGATATAACATGGTTCAGTTTTTCTTAATGATGATTGGGGGGGGGGGAATCAGCTTTGGGCATCTGCCAAGGGAATGTATGTTTCTTCCTCCTATTTCTCCCTTAGGAGCACATTTCTGCTTCCATCTAATTGTCATTTCACATTGATGACAGATATTGGATTAATTTCCCCCCTTGTTTTATATTAGCTTTCCTTACAAGTAATGCTGACATTATTTTAATTGTTGTTTTAAAAAGGATGGAATAAGTTAATGTTAAATGATAGAGGTGGATGGAAACAAACTGCCAACACTGTCTCACAGTTTCTTAAGTGGGGTATTACAGCTACACCATACGTGATCTTGAATGAGAAAGAGCCTTACTAGTTACCTAACCAAAAAGCCATAATGAAAGGCATATCAACCCGTAATAGCAGTAGAAGACATGCATTAATTTCCAGAAGGTGTAAAAGAACTGGGAGGGTGTGCCTTAAGTTGACCTGTCACAATTCATTGTTCAGTGTCATTAAAAAGAAGTCAGGAGGCTTGTCAAGGCTAGAGCCTTTTGACTACAAGTGCTTAAGACCTCAAGTAAAATACCACATGACAGCTTGAATGGGATTTATTCTCTGTTCCTTTGCCAAGGACAAAAGCATTTATGACAGTCAAGTCATAAACCGTTTCCTTTTGTCCAACTGAGAAATGAAGTTTCATGTAAAGCTTCAAGTTCTTGCTCATTTCTCCCATAAATGTAATGAACTGTTTGTTCACCGTAGCCCAATTTTGAAATCAGGTCTGTAACGTGTTATTTAATTATTCACCAGATGTCCTTTTTTATTCTGTCCTACCTGCTGCTTTTTTCTATTTAGGATTCCTAACAGGATTTGGTCTTACCAGTTTCTGTAAAGCACGAAAAAGCGTGTGGGGGGCAGCAATGAAATGGCAGTTATTGTGTTTGGAGTCTGCCCTATTAAACAACCAAGAATGATAATGCAGCCTGAGATAATATTGGGCTTGACAATCAGTCAAAGGTTAATAATTATGTAACTGTTCCTTGTTGCAGAAGACAGCTGGTGCTTTCTTATTACCCTTTATGATCTGGGTGGTCTTGTAAAAGGAGGCAAAAGTAAATCAATAAAACAGCAGGGCCCATAAAAGAAGATGGATTCACACAATAAGATCCAGTAACTCATTAGTGTTAACACATCAACAAGAAGAAGTAAATCATTACTTTTGTATTAAGTAGAGTAAATGGATGGACTTAATTTTCTAAAAAATTAACATTTTAGAAACATTTAAAAATTTCAAAACAGTATTTTTAGCAGATTAGATATATCAGGGTGATTGTCCTGTGTAATTAATGTAACATTAACATTATTTCCAAGCTCTGCTTTCTGTTGTCTATTATTGGTAGTTTATGTCATATTATTTAGAAACAAAATACTTGATCACCAATATTTTATCAAATGTTTTTCACATGGTTACAGGTTTTTGCTAGAGTATGTGGTCCTGTGTGGATTTTGATGTTTGTTCCCATCTCTGAATAAAATCTACTGTGGAAGACTTCCCCTTTCTGTCCCCCTGGCTACTAAGGACTGGTTGGCTAGTCTACTTCGTACAGGTTTTTAATAGATAGTCATTGTCCTCAAGATTGCATTCTTGAGAGCAATGTGACAAACTAGATTGTGGCCCTAGAAAGTCAACCATAGCATATTCCATTACTAAACAGTTTTGTGTTGTAATTTTACAAGTCACAAGGATTCACATCTTAATAAAGGTTGAACGTAATTTGGCTGTTAGTCTCCCTTGTTTAGAGCATGGTTCTGATAAAGCTAGAGCTGTACCTGTATATCTTTGAGGGCCAGGCAAAAAAGATGGAGAAAAATGGGTTCTCCTCCTTTAATTGTGAAGAGCTTTTGCCATGGGTAGAACTTATGAAGAAATCCCAAATGTAAACCTTGGCATCTCCAGGTAGGATGGGAAAAGTCTCAAAAACTGCAGACAGTGGCTCAAATTATGTCACTTTTGTATGCACATAGAAGACAACTGGGCCAATGTTCAGTCACTTCTAGTTAGCAGTTAAAGAGTCCCTACTGAGATTCTCAAGGGCATGTCAAGTAGTAAGCACACACATCTCCAAGAATTATAGTTGTACCTTGTTAATTGTGACCTAGAAGAGACTAGATGCTTGCCTTCCTCATGTGTAAAAAGGCAATAGGATTCCAGGCAATGTAAATTATAAGAAATTATGACCTAGTGGTCTGATTTTGTATAAGGCAGCTTCCTGTGAAGCTCTACTGTCCAATACTGGACAGGAAAGCAAACAACTGTTAAACAAATTTTCTGAACAGTAGATACACAGAACAAAACAAAAAAAAAACGTAAAAGCAATGGTCAAGCATTGAAGACTGCACCAGTGCTCAAAGACACTGTAGATGCCGCTGAGCAAAATAATTAATTTTATTCTTTTATATGCTATAGCTGTGGAAGGCCAAATTATCTTGGACTTCCTATTAGCCACAAGAAGTCTGACATTTCACCCTTTCACTCTGTAAATACTGTACAAACAAATTCATTAGATTCTGCAATGTAATATTTGGTTGATCATATTTCTGAAAATAAATCACATTCTACAGATTCAATCTTATGAAGATCCTTCAAAAATCTAAGAAAATATGTTAGCGACAAGGAGTTTCTGGGGGAGGTTGTCGTAAACCAGTGGTTCCCAACAAGGGGTACACAGTCCACTAGTGGACTTCAATTCCCAGAAGCCTACGTCAGTACATTGGCTGATTAGTGCTTTGGGGAAATGACTTAGGCTTCTGGGAATTGAAGTCCAAAAACCAGCATTTGGGAAACACGGTCGTAAACGACAAAATGCTGATGGTATCTAAAAGTCTGTGTTTTAATCTTGTACTGTATTGCAATTCACAGTTGGAAGAGGTGAGTCCTCTTGTGGCTACAGTGTATAATATTGATAATTGCAACTTACTGACTTGAGTCCTTGGTTTTCTAGATATAGAGTACTGTACTCAGAAGAATTGTATCATTTCATTGTTCTTGGGGTGCTCTGAGACTGTACAGGGCGGTGACAGGTGGTTGGGTTGAGGCCATTATTAATTCCTCACTTCGGGAGGGGGTTTTCCCTGCTAGCTTAAAACATACCTTGGTGCACCCCCTCCTAAAGAAGCCATCCCTCGACCCCGCGGTTATGACCAACTACCAGCCTGTCTCCAACCTTCCATTCCTGATTAAGGTTTTGGAGAAGGCAGTGGCATGGTAGTTTCAGGAGATCCTGGATGAAGCAGATTATCTGGATCCTTTTCAGTCAGGATTCAGGCCCGGATATGGTACGGAAACTGCATTGGTCGCACTTGTGGATGATCTCTGGAGAGAGTGGGATGGTGGACATCCAACTGTCCTGGCTCTTCTTGACCTCTCAGCAGCTTTTGATACTGTCGACCATGGTATCCTTCTGGGAAGGCTCCGAGGATTGGGGATCCAGGGCACTGTGTTGTCCTGGTTTTCCTCATTTCTGAAGGACTGGACCCAGTCAGTGTGGTTGGAGGGTGAGAAGTCCAGCCCTAGGTTGCTCCAATATGGGGTGCCTCAGGGCTCGGTGCTCTCACCTCTCCTATTCAACATTTACATGAAACCACTGGGTGAGATCATCCAATCTCCAAGGGGTGTGGTATCATCAATACGCAGATGATACTCAACTGTATATCTCGGCCTGTGGAGATCCAAGTGATGCAGTAGAAGTCCTTTCCAGGTGCCTGGAGGCTGTGAGGGTCTGGATGGGGGAGAACGGGCTACAGCTGAATCCTGACAAGACTGAGAGGTTGTGGGTTGGGGGCCCTGTGTTATCTTGAGAGCTACCATCTTTGGTTCTGGATAGGGCAGTGTTGCCCCAAACAGACCCAGTGCGTAATCTGTGGGTCCTCTTGGACTCGCGACTACTGCTCGAAGAGCAGGTGGCAGTGGTGGCCAGGAGGGCTTTTGCACAACTTCGTGTAATACACCAGTTACGCCTGCTCCTTGCTCATGATCACACACGCTTTGGTCACCTCCAGACTGAATTATTGTAATGCGCTCTACACGGGGCCGCCCTTGGTGACCATTCAGAGGCTGCAGCTAGTACAGAATGCGGCTGCTCAGGTTGTGATGGGGTTCGGGCATTATGCTCGTGCCTCACCATTGCTCAGGGAGCTGCACTGGTTGCCAGTATGCCTCTGGGTGCAATTCAAGGTGCTGGTTATTACCCTTAAAACCCTATATGGTAGTGGGCCAGGATACCTTAGAGTAGAGACCGCATTGCCCTAAGAACATTGGTCCGTCCCACCAGAGTGGACCGGAAAGGCTCTCTGGTTTTAACTTGCTTAGTTTTAATATTTTAATATTAATTTTAACTGGGTTTTATATTGTGTTTTTATGTCTCTTTTAACCTTTGTTAGCCGCCCTGGGGCTCTTTGAGGAGGGCGGCATATAAGCCTGTAAAATAAATAAATAAATAAATAAAATGTTTCTTAGTACCTTTGAGTGCCTTTTTTTAAAAGTGGAAATATATTAAAATATAGTAAACAAGCAAAAAATAATTATGGTATAAAACAATTCTCCTTTACCATTTAGCCTAAAAAATTCTCTCAGAGCAGTTCAATGAAACTAGAGTAAGTAGCATAACAGTCTTTACCAACCAATTTCCTTATCGATTTAAGGAGTGACCTACTAGGAATTAAGGACAGGGAGGGAAGAGGAGAAAAACAAGCTCTTTCTGTTGAATATATTAATGCAACCCCACAATGCATTGGGTTAATGTAAATTATGTGCATAAGCAGCCAATCAGAAGAGTTCTCTGGTTTTCTGCATGTAGGGTCACCAGACCTGTATTAGCTTCCTTGCTATTCGGTTTTATTCAGTTTAATGTGTTTTTGCAATAGTTGTGTGTTTACCAGTAATTGTTCCACTGCTCTCATCTCTCTTACTATCCAGCTTACCTTACAAGCAGAGCTATTGTGCAGAACTGTTTATCAACAAAACAACTGTTTACTCTTCTATCTAAAGAAATGTAACTGGAAGTAAAGAACTGTCATTTTTAAACTTCAAGACGTGTGGAGAGTTTTAATTTGCTGGGCTAGAATGGGAGTCTAATATTTGGAGAACTTTCTAACTATAACGATTTGTTCAACTGCCCCGCCTACTGCTTTGTATCTGCATGCATATATGTATTTTAAAAAACTTTAATGGGTTAACTCTGCATTCAGACCATTTTCTTGAGCTGAGTCCTGCCTATATCAAAGTTTAACTTGAAAGATATAGTTAGGATTTTAATAATCTCTTCAAAATAAATTGAATATGAATGAAACATTTTCTTAGATGAAGTGGACTTGATCCACGAGAGCTAACAATAAAAATATAGCAGTTAGTCTTTAAAGTGCTACAGTGTTTTTTATTTTGTTTATTTTGTTTTGTTTTCTGATATGCCTGAACCACAGACTAACACGGCTACTATTCCAAAAAATTACCGTAGATGGGTATAGAGGGTTTACGTGGCTGATCCTCAGAATGCAGATAAACATTGTGTTTATGCTGTGGGAAAATATTTGCAACCATTTGCCAGCCCCATGTGCTTCTCTAACTTACCCACTTCAGTTATTTTGAGTTGCGTAGCTGGTTACAGTGTGTCAGAGCATGCAGCATAGTTAAGATCCCCGCTGAGCACTGCCCAGTGAGATGCCATAATAAGCCAGGGCATTTCAAGAGGCTAAATTTATGTTACATCTTATGATGTAGGGTTGCATTGCAGATTATGGCTGCAGATCATCCTCAAAGATTAATATGTGTCATATCGTGGAAAAAATCTGTCTCTCTATTTTTGTGACCTGTGGAAGGAAGGGTGTTAAATTACCCAGTGACCTCTGAATATGAATACTACATTTTTTCCCCTTTGCCTTGATGTGTTGTTAAGGGGTTGCTGAGAAGAAGAGAAGAACCGGCTGCAGACACAGAAAAGTGTGGGGCAGCATTGGGGGGGCGGGCGGCAGGGGGAACCAGTGTCAGAAAGGCCCAAGGGACCTTAGTTGAGTAGGGGATGAGGAGAGAATGATGGGGATGCAATACAGTGTGGAAGCAGCTTTCAGAACCTGATGTCTCCTATTTTTGCAAGTCTAGCCCAATACCTGCCAGCATATTTGCCTCCTGGAACCATTTTGTTAACATGGAAAAGAGAAGTACAGTGGAACCTCATACAATTGCCCTGAATAGCAGTGAAATCACATAACAATTAGGGTTGGGGGTGGGGAAATGGTGGCCCGCATAACAATTTTCCCTATGGATAAAAAATCATACAACAATTTTTCAATGGGAAAAACCACTTAGCAAATAAATAAATAAATCGTTGTACTGTACGATGCATCCCATAGGGAAAATCGCTATATCATAGGGGAAATTGCTATACAATGTATGCATCATATAGCAATGGTTTTGTACAACAGTGAGCCCCATGGAATGGATTAAAATCCTTGTATGAGGTACCACTGTAATTGTTGAAAGAGGGAAGGATAACCTGTGGTTTGGGAAGTGCAATCTTTCAGCTGAAACACACAAATCTTTACCTCAAGGTAGGTTGAACAGACCTCTCTTCTGCTCAGAAATGGGCTATAGTCCATGAAAGATGACCTTACCATTAGTGTAGTAATTGTCAAGATGCCTCAGGGTTATTTTTAATTGGGATTGGGATAAATTGTGACTTTCCACGGGTTTGGTGAGCCACCATTGGTGAATTTGGACACCAGCCATTACCTCAGCCCCCACTCCTCAAGACTATTTATTCTCATTCTTTCCAAACATTTTAGCAGGGCTTTGTGCTGGGTGGTGCCAAGCGCCATAACACTGAAACCAGTTCAAAGACTCCCGCTGATTTACTGTCCTTGGTTGCCGTCATTCCGAGAGATAGTATGTGAGCATGATCCAAAGACGCGGGGCTCGAGGAAGTTGTGATTTCTTCTGACCACAAGGTGTCAGCCTCATCCCATATAAACAGGTGTCTGTCATGGATCCATACAAAAAAGAACGGGGGGGGGGAACCCTTTTGAAAATTAGTAAAATAAAATTATGTGATTTTTTATTTACAAATGGATGTAATCTCACTATAATTTGACCACACCCAAATGTTAGTTATAATGCTGATGAAAAGCATCGATTTTGTTCATGCAACTAGTTCTCCATCATTGATAATTTAGCAACTTGTATTTCCTATGATTGGCCTGTGGTGACTTACTAGTTAAGATGCTGAACTTGATGACTGAAAGGTCAGCAAGTCAGCCGGTCATGACCTGAGTGCTGCATGATGGAGTGAGCTCCTGTCTCTGACCCAACCCCTAACAACCTAGCAGTTCGAAAGAAAGAAATTGCAAGTAGACAAATAGGTACAGCTTTGTCGGGAAAAGTAACAGTGTTCTGTGTGCTCCGGCATCTAGTCATGCCTGCCACATGGCCATGGAAACATATGAGGGGCAGACAGTGCTGGCTCTTTGGCTGTAAACAGAGATGAGCACTGCTCCTGAGAGCTGGATATGACTGACCAATGTATTTTTTGACACTGCATCTTTATCTTTTAACACTGAATCTGAAGTAGCACATTATTGGGAAAGTATTTTGTTAATATTGATGTAAATGATTCTAATTGTGTCTACACAGCTCTGTTACAGTTGAGCCATAGAAAGAACTATAACTGGCTCATTAAGAAAATTAACTCTTCTTCTTTGCTTCTTCCTTCCTGTGGGACTTCCATTTATTCCATCACTTTCTCATTTCAGAGGAATGTAGCCCTGTCCATGAATGCTTGCATGCTACTCAAAAGTTCAGACTGAAACAGCAATGAAGCATTAATGAGGCCTCTCTTCTCCTCTCAGCACTCTGCTTGCCCAGTATTATTGTGCTTGTAAAATGTGAATGGCTGACAGCAGTGGCGTGGTTAAGCATACTTGACACTGTATAAGCTTTCATTCAGGCATACTTTCCTGGTGCTGTAAGCTACCAGCAAAGAGTACTGTGAATATATGGAAGTACTGACTTGCTTGCAATAGATTTGAGAAGCTTAAGATTATTCTGTTGTCGATATGAGGATTTACAAAGCCTCTCTTTTCTCACTTACTATGTGCCTGAGATAAACATGTCTCCATAAAGAGAGCTCCCCTTCTCCTTTATCTGAGGTATCAGAAACTGTCAAACTTGGCAGATTAGGATAGTATGGACAGGGATAGAAGGCTCTTGAAACATGTATCACTTTCGTTTTGGGTGGCAGGCTTGGTGAATTCCATTCCTGTTGCATGATATCAGTTGTCAAGCTCAAGAATATGTAATGTTTCTGGCTACAACCACAACTACACACAAATGCAGTTCTGACCTATTTGGATTTTTTTTATGCCAAAGCATAAAATACCAAAGCCAAAGTTAGTACAGGGAACAACATCAGCAGGAAACTCACCAACTATAAATGGGGAATGCAACCATCCATGCTGCATACATCAGCTTTAGCCCAGAGCATCTCCATAGCAGAGAATGCTGCTCCAGTATAGAACACATCCACACACACAAAACAAGTTGACATCATTATTAATGAAGCCATGTGTATAGTGACAGGATGCCTCAAACCTACACCATTGAGAAAATATACCCTCTTATTGGTATTGCTCCATCTAAGATAAGAAGAGAACTAGCAGTGGACGCTGACAGAACTAAGCAAGAGGATGACCCTTGACATCCTCTGAACTGCTATGAGCCTCAAGTCCACCAGGGTCGAGTCCTGGAAGAGCATTATGGCAAGAACAAACACTCTTGAGCAGGGGTTCCCAACCTTTTCAAGCCGAGGGCCAGGTCACACTCTTTCAGTCAACTTCAAGGGCCAGATGGCCATTTTGCCCTGCCTGCACAATGGGAGTGGCCATTTTGTCCCAACAGCTTCAAAGGCATGGCCATTTTGTTTCTTGAATGCGCTTGGAGGGGTGGGGGCCACATGAGGTTGGGAGCCCCTGCTCTTGAGGGTACACAAGAGCAAAACAAAATTAGAAGATGGAGGAAGGAGCTCACTGGACAAGCAACGATATTAAAGGAGGATATAGCTGAGGAACTCAACCTCCCCTACATCCCTTGGAGGACCCTGAATTGGTTGAGAGTTGGAGTCCCTAAATACAAGACCAACATGCTCAAATGGGGGCTCCTGGTGGACAACAAAACACTGTGTGACTGTGGGGAGAGACAGAATCTGGCTCATTTACTGATCTGCTGATTACTGCACTGAGGAGGACTCATGTTTGGGCAATGACAAAGTGAAGAAAGTGGCTTCATTTTGGCAGTCCAGGGTTCAGTCGGGACATGAAAGAAGATACCAAAACACAGTTCTGTGTATTTTTGTGCACAGCTGCCCATAAACTAGTTAGCCCCAGATTTCAAGTATACAAAGCATAGCTCCACTCTATGTATGCCTAGCCAGAAGTAAACCTCAGTGTAACAGATTTCAGGAGAGGATAGCAGGGCTCAGTTCCAAACCTATTTATTCAGAAGTACAGTAATTCATTGTACAACAGGTTTCCAAAATGGAAAGTTCAATTTGGTTGTTTGCATTTAAATTTAAAATATCCAGCCTTTCATATCCATTGGGTTGGAAGACATTCATATTCTACTGGGTAATTTGTAATAGACCCACAATGATTTATCTCTGTCAGCTGTTTGAAAATAACTTACATTAGCAAACCATCTTCCAGGTTTGTTACAAAAAAAGTGTGTGGAAAATCAAGAATGAATTTTTCTCTGAAGAATTTGAGAGTAGGGTGTTAGTAGGTGATGACCATCAGTACCTACTCAAAGTTACCCTGCTTTTTAATTCTAAGTACTGTATACAGCTTTCTGCCTGAACCACACATTCATATCTACCCACATTTGGTGCATGTCCAGATTTTAGTTAAAAGCAGTGAAGGCCTTGCAAGTCTGAAGTCAGTTGATCCCATAGTAAGTACTTAATATTTAAAGAACCATAGTATTTATAGTTTATATGCCTTTAAATAATTTCTGTTTCTAGCCACTGAGTGGGACAGTTGTGGCTTAGTGGTTCAGATGCTGAACTTGATGACTGGAAGGTTGGAAGGTCAGGAGTTTGAGACCTGGGCGCTGCATGACTGAGTGAGCTCCCATCATCTGTCCCAGCTCCTGCCAACCTAGCAGTTCAAAAGCAAGAAATTGCAAGTAGATAAATAGGTACCACTACGGTGGGAAGGTAAACAACATGCCATGTCTAGTCATACCTGCCATATGTCCATCGAAATGTCTGCAGACACAGACAACATTGGCTCTTTGGCTGTAAACAGAGGTGAGCACTGAACCCTAGAGTCAGATATGACTGGCTTTCAAGCAAGGGTGACCTTTACTTTTACCCTTTAAGTACCCTATAGTTTAAGCGTTGGGGATTTTATGTACACCACCCAGAGTCACATGTTGATTGGGACAACTTTACAAATTGAATAAAATAAATAAATAAATAAAAATAAACAAATAACTGAGCAGCTATGGGTTTCTTCATTAAAGTAACCCTTCCCAGGACATCCAACCCAATTAAGTTGGCTGGTGGGAAAGAGAGGGTCCACAGTCCAGAGATAAGGCATTGAGCCATGGATAGTACATCTCTGGTCTAGTTCATCTTCACTTACCTAACTGCTCACAAGCTCCCAGTGAAATAAATGCCCTATTTTTGCTGCCTGCTAGATGAACATAACATGGAGTGGGAAAGGAGAAGAGAGCTGCAAGAGGTACAATTCATGGCTGGTGAGCTGTTTTGGATGTGATGGTTCATGTGTTGAGCTGGCTTAACACAGCTCTTAATATGTCTGATGGAAATATTCCTTCATCTCCCACTGCCAGGCAATTTATGCTTTCTTAAGGTCAGCATTGGCAAGGTGGCTCATACTTCATGCAGGGGGAGATGCCATACCCCAGAAGATGCTGCTCCTTACCTTGTTGCAAGGAATGGATCAAACGTGCTCACTCTGAATCAGCTCCTACTTTATTTAATTGAGCTATTCTGTTCAGCAAACTCATCTTGGGATTCTTTTCTGGGGATTCTTATCCCTCCTGATAATGACGATAACAGAATGAGGCTGCAACAATTATTCTGGATTAACTGAACCACTGTGACTATTCAGTTGTTAGGAGACACATTTGCCAACAATGTCAGTGTTAAGGTTTTGCTTTTCTCTGGTGGCCAGCTATCATTTCTTTACTTGGGGAGCGCCTCATTGCTCAGAATTTAGTGTGAGTTCAAAATGAGACCAGTGTAGAAAAGGAAGAGCAATATACTTGTCAGCCAGCTGAGAAGTATGAGAAGCTTGCAAGTTAAATTGATCTAGATTTTCCAGCCAAGGTCATGGCATGTTTTCCTCTTTCAGTTGTTTAAAGCTGAGGCAAAAAAAAAAATCTTCTGCCATTGAACCTTGCAAACCCAATTCATCTCCAGTTAAATTAAATGATCAAAGTGCTTTGCTCTAATGCAGTTTTCCCAAACCTTTGGGGTTTTTTGGACTTCAATTCCCAGAAGCTTAAGTCAATTTCCCAAAGCACTGATGGACCAATGTACTGACTTATGCTTCTGGGAAGTGAAGTCCCCCTGTGGGGCATGGGGCCCACATTGGGAACCACTGCTCTAATGGAAATATCAGGCCTTGAGATCTTGACTGGGGGAAAATACCCTGTCCCTCTGACTTTAGAATGTGCTGTGCCTGCCTAAAGATGTGTGATCCCCTTCCCTGCCAGAATGATCACCATGTTCTGCAGCCAGGTATTCTTACAGGTGTGGAGTGACACAGAGTAGAGGTTGTCTGTAGAACTAGAAACTTCAAAGATGGATCCTGTCACTGACATGATGTATGGGAGATGCTGTAAATAACACACATTTCACTGGGCAGTATTTCTCTACATGGTGTGTGCTCTGAAAGAAAGAGTTGTGTAACTTAAATTAATTACAGCCAATGACAGGTGGTGACTTCATGATTTATTGTCATCTCCTTATTTTACTAATGGCAAGACCCAGCCAAAATCAAGCACTTTCACCTCCTTTACATCAAAGGACAAAGGGAACCCATGAAGCTGTACTCGTGGTAGGTTGACAAATTTTCTCCTTAAAGGCAAATAGCTATCTCTTTCGTAGTGTACTAGATTAACTGACAGATCTTTATATTATGAAGCATGTAAATAAAACTCATTTGTCAGGAGATTTTTCTACCAATATGCTGAATACTTGTAGTACCCTTTGAAATTATAAAAGGTAGGACTGCCCAGCATCACACAGACTTGGGCCTGATGCCTGGAAAATATGAGTCATCTTTTGCCTACATGCCAGCCTAGGTTTTCAAGAGTTCAGCTTTCAATCTGGCACATAAATAAAGGGCAAATTTTTTATCTGCACTAAGAAATCAGGAGCTCTAACTTGAAAAGGCAAGCAAAAACCACCATAGGATTCAAGTTAGGACAATTTTAACCGAGGATTCTTTAGGTCTGGAGGGCAAGAAATTACATCACATTCATCCTAAGATATCTTGGACAACACACAGTCAGGTGAAAATTCTGAAAGATTGGTCCTTTAGATGTTCGACAGATATTGCTTCAGATCATCACAAGATAACACCAGTGAAGATCGTTTAGGAGACCCATGGTGTCTTCTTTAAATATATACAAGCGTGAGGTGATTAGAGGTTTGCAGGCATAATGCTACCATTATATGCCATTGGTTTTAACATTCAAAATGTGCAGTGAGATGCAAAGTAAGTTGAAAAGGAAATCTTATTAACACTTTTTAATGCAAACACTTTGTAATACAAACACCAGTAACTTGTGGTCTTTCAAATGTGGTTAGACTCCAGCTCCTATCAGCTGTAGGCAGCATTGTCAGTAATAAGGGATGGTAGGAGTCACATATCAGTAACAATCAACAGGGTCACAAATGGCCTAAAAATTCTAATAGATGTACTTAGGCTTGTGGGCCTGACTCTCTTTCACATAAATCTACAGAATTTTAAGGTGCTTAGTTCTATGGATTTCATTTCTGTCATTAAAACAAGAACAACAGCTGTGTGTGTGTGTGTGTGTATGTGTGTGTGTGTGTGTGTGTGTGTGTGTGTGTGTGTGTGTGTGTGTGTGTGTGAGAGAGAGAGAGAGAGAGAGAGAGAGAGAGAGAGAGAGAGATGATAGCAATAAGAAGTGCAAATAATTTTGAAATAAATAGAAAACAAACCAATGCTAGGATTATACAGTGTTGATAAAAAAAGAAAAGTACAAGTAATACCTCATATAACATTAGTATCGAATAACACGAAAATCGCATAACATCAAGGAATCTGGGGGGAAGAATTGCATCAGATAACATTAAGATCCTATGGGATGCTTCAGATAACAACCGCGAAAGCCTGTGTGGTTACAATGTATCTCTATGGATCCCATAGAGGATCAGATAACACGAAAAATCATATAACACGAAGACTTGTGGAACCAGGTTTTAGCGTTATATGAGGTTTTACTGTACAACTTAATAATAGACCACATAAAATGAATTTTAGCAGAGGCAACCTAGGACTATTCAGTGATTAGAAGTCACCAGGGATGGAAAAAAAGAAGTGAAAAAGAAATATACATTGCTAAAATAAAGGCAAACAAACAAGCCATAGCTGAAAGCAACAGTAGCTTTAAAAAATAGTGGATCGGATCAAACTTCAGGAGAATAAAGGAGAATAGCCTCACCTAATTGTGTGCCTTTGTACCTGATGTGTATGAATTGATGCCATGAGGCCTCACTCTTATGTCAGATGAAGTAGACTTGGTCCACAAGAGTTTAAATACAAGAGTTAAGTCTTTAATGTGCCACAACATTTTTTGACGTGAATTCTATGAACGTCTTACATTTTGGTTGGCTGGTCTGACAAGCTCTTGCAATGTAATGAAAATCATGTACTTTTGCCAAGCTGCAACACCAAAACTAAGGCACCCATGAAAATAACGGTTATGTCATTTGAAAGATCGTCTCAGCAACTTTAAGAATTGGTAGAAACCAAAAGCCGAAAATGCAAAGTGATGACATCATCGTTTTCGGAGGTAGCATTGGAAAAGTGACAGTTTTGCTCGCGGGGTGTCAGTTGTTGGGGGTCCAGCAAAAACAATATCCAACCAATTCAGATGCTCCAAAGTGTGTTTGAAAGAGGAAACATTAACCTTTGTGGGGATACTTTCAGATTTGGAATTGGACTTCAGAAACATAATCTATGAGGCATTTTACCAAAAACCACTAAAAAGAGGTCACACAAACCCCCCAAAAGGAGGGGAAACCAATTAAAAGATGAATATGGCAACTTCCTGAGGTGGAAACAGTTCACATGCAACATGTGGAGAAAAACAACGCCAAAGCAGGAATCCACAAAAAAGATATTGAGGAAAAATGTGACACTTTGAAAGGACTTTTCCGTGGGATGTGTGTGTTTGGCAGTGATCCAACAAAAAACCAATCGACCAATCAAAGTGGTCTAAAGTGAACTTGAAAGAGGACAGAATAACCTTTCTTTTGATACTTATACAATTTGGACCCCCAACAACTGACACCCTGCGAGCAAAACTGTCACTTCAGAAATATTTCCTATGAAGGTTTAAAACAAAAAAACCTCACACTTTCTTTCTAACCTTTCCTTCAAAAAAAGTACCTCTCCATTCTAGAATAGATACATTGGTGTGAGAATGGATACACTGAAGGAATCATGAAGGAAAAACTCTTTTTCTTTGCAGTTTGACTATTGAAATATTTATTAAAAATAGATCCTTTGCAGTTATTCACCTGTGGTGAATTGTTGTTTGTACACTGGGCTGCTTATGGACATGTGTGCATAGTGGGTAGAATTGGGGAGAATGGACAATAAAGGTTAAAAACATCCTTATTGAAAAATAAAATATAATAATAATAATAATAATAATAATAATAATAATAATAATAATAATAATAATAATAATAATAATAATAATAATAATAATAATAATAATAATAATAATAATAAACACAAATGAAATTGGGATTTCTGGTTTTGTGTTAAAACAATGTAGCAGTTCAAAAACAAGAAATTGCAAGAAGATAAATAGGGATCACCTTGATGGGAAGGTAAACAGCGTTCCATGCCTGCCACATGTCCACGAAAATGTCTGCAGACACAGACAGTGCTGGCTCTTTGGCTATAAACAGAGATGAGGACTGAAACCTATGACTGACTTTTGATCAAGGATGACCTTTACCTTAGCTCAGAAAAACTTAGATTTTATGAACATTTTATGAAAACCTTAATTTTATGAACATAAAATTCATGCACTAAATCCTTAGACTCTACCTGCCACTTTTTGTCTTTTTTTCGGTTTTGTTTTGTTTACTCTCCGATATGCTTGTACAGGCTACCATGGCTACCACTTCAAACATCTCACCTAATATGTTACTCAAAACAACAACAACAACAACAGCAAAATGGCACTGCTTGGATTAGAAGTCACAACACCAGCAGAGAGGAAATCAAATGAGCACATTAATGAAGAGAGTTTCCACCTTTGGGGTGATGTAACTAAGAAAACCCTCTCCAGTGTACTCTCTGATTTGCAGCCTAGATTGTTTGGGACACAGAAACCACCACCACCACCACCACCACCACAGTCAGGGCTGGATTTTCCTATAGGCTAACTAGGCTTCAGCCTAGGGCCTCAAGATCAAGAGGGGCCTATATATTGATATATATCACAGTAATGATGTACTTTATTATCTCTCATGTAATTTACAAACTTAGAAATGGGAGGTGAAAGGGCCACATAAGTGGAATAGCCTCTGGCCTCTTTTCATGTAAATCTGGCCCTGACCACATTTATATGCCACCTCATAGTGCTTAGTGGACTCTCTGGGCAGTTCACAAGTTAATTAGCATGTGATTGAAGAGATAAGCAAAAGTTGCATAGATTAAAAAAATGAGGTGTATTCAGTCTATAGTTGTGTAATCTGCTGCTGTTTTGTATACAACAAGAAAGTTGTACAGACCACTTCACAGTTGCTGTCGCTATGTTATTTCTCCATTTCTTAACCCTTCCAGTAACAGATTTTTATAAGGAATATTCTTGCAATAAGACTTGACAGAAGCTTCACATACACCTTCCAGGATCACCCAATGTCCCTTCCTCCCTCTTTCAGTAATAAACAATATTTAACTTTACCTTGTCTTTCTGCTAAAAAGTTGCCAAACAGCTAACCAATATTACTGATTCCACTGCACCCTATGAAAATGTCCACTTCTGCACCTATTCTCTGAGTTTATTTTGGAAAAACATTCCGTGACCACATTCCAAGATTATCTCCTTTTGCAAAATATCACACCTTATTTACTGATGGTGTGTATGTATGCAGTCAGTTTGCACAAGTGTGCACATCCAGTGCTATCTTGGGGTTGGATGGGCCACAATTCAGAACTTTTCCTGTGCATGAGCTGTGCAAAGTATACGCACTAGGACGGTGAATATAAAACAAATAAAATGTAATGATCTGGACATTTTAAGAAGGCAGAATCTTTTCAGTGTCACTCAGTATCTGGCTAGACGAAATTGCTGTGGTTCAGAAATTAGGCTTATGTTTTATCTACATTTACTATAAAAATCAGAAGAATGTTAGTAAAGCCATTTTAGTGTAGTAGATAGAGGAGCTGATGGCATTTCAAATGATGGCTCAGGAGGTCATGAAACATCACTGGAGGGCATCACTGATAAAATCCCAACTTTAAATATCTCACATACTGCACAAACACTACAAGGACCACTACAGATCAAAACTAACTTGACAGAACATCACATTCATAAGGAGATTCCATGTATGCGTAACAGCCACTTCAGGAAGGCCATATTCTTTAAGAATGTGTGTGAAGATGGCAGTGCATTTTAACAATCTTTTTCTTCAAGCTTACCGTGTGACTGTTACTTGTCAACTTGTGTAACAAATTTCAATTCCAGAAGTGTTATTGTTGTCATTATAGGAACAAAAGGATCTCCTTAACATTGACACATTGGCTTGGATCCTAATATAATTTACATTAATGAAAGTCATTCATGTACTGTAAGTAAAATGTCCTGTCCGTCTTTCTCCCTTTGGCCACGTGGACCACCTGAAGAATTACTGAGCTGTATGGCAATCAGTTAAAATTAACAGAGGTTAAGGTCAACAATGACTAATTAGCAGGATTCAGAATGGCTATGTATCATCTCCATTATCAGATGCAGTGTGTCTCTGTATATCTTTTACTAGGAAATGCAAGATGGAGAGATCAGTTGCACTCATGTCCAGCCAGGGGTTTCCCATTGGCAATTAGTTGGCCACGGTGTGTAAAGAATGACAGACTAAATTATTGTTTGGCAGTGATTCAGCAGGGATTTTCATATTTCTTATGGATGGAGCACTGAGGCAGACTTCCCAGGATTGGAGGTAGTTGCCAATATAATTTGGATTCGGATACAGCACAAGTAGTAGAAGAAGATTAACTTGAAATAATCTGTGGAAGAGAAATCCCCCACCCTGCTCCCCCCACAATAGCCCCATATGCCTTATTTGTATTGCTCAGGAATCCCCCTCCCCTTTCAACTGTGACTATCCAGAGAGGCTTTCAAGAAAGGTAGGAAGCTATACAGGAGAGAAGGGGATAAGAACCTTTCTTTCCATGAGCTTCCTTAAATTAACTCTTCTTAGGAGCCAAACCATTATAACCTGTAGGTCAGGTGTGATATCAATAACATAGGATTAAAATTCAAAGGGTTGAATTAGCCTTTTTGACTCTTGAAACCATCTTTTATCTCAGTCATGAAACACTCAACACCTGCACACAAATTCAGTCAGCAAAGTAAACAGCTTATTGCTACTTTTCTCTATTATTAAGGGAATGCTGGGATTCCTGGCATTCTTCACTCCCTCCATATGATCTTGTGGCAGTCATTAATCACATCCTCCCCATGTTTTAGCTTCCTAGTAGTCATTTTACAAAACAAGCAATCAGTAATGGGAAAGGAGCTCAAAGGTCAAACTGCTTCCTCCAAAATGCGTTTTGGAGTTTGTGTGAAGAAGTGACATGAAACTGTCAGACATAAAAGAACTTAAGCTGATCGGAATTGTTTGTGTGGATGTATGCAAAAGAGAAGGGCAGGGCTGGAAAGGGGAATGTCTATGGAAGTTCATTACTGATTTCCAGAAGAGGGTTAGTCTAAGACTAGACGTGGCAAAACAGCATCATTCTTTTACTTTTATTTAAACACAACTCAACTACGCACCTTGATGTCAAGCATGCTAGAGAGAATGGCTGTATAGAAGAGCTGTCCTTGGGGAAGCAAATACGGTATGTCTCTGTGTACATTGAACAAGACACGTTGGAACCAAACTTTCATTCCTTCTCAGTGAAATTTCAAAGCCCATAGCTGGGAGCAGTGATGGGATGTCACCGGTTCCAGACGGATCTCTGGAACCGGTAAGACCAATCCCGGAGGGTTCTCCGTGAGGGGAAGTCCACTTTTGGGGCGTCCGGTTCCGGACGCCTGACCGAAAGAAAAAAAAAAAATTAAAATCGGAGCGAAAATGGCTCTAATTGACTGCGCATGCGCAGAAACTCAATCTGACGCATTGCACATGCGTCAGATTGAGTTTCTGCGCATGCGCAGTCAATTAGAGCCATTTTCGCTCCGATTTTCAAAACATTTAGAACTTTCAGGGCAGCGGCGGCGGCGGCAGCCCTCTGAGGGGGGCGCCTCCCCGCGGCACGTTGAGGGCTGCCTCGGCCGTCCGCTGCTGACAAGCCCCATGCCCTGGGGACGCCCGGTGGGGTACACCGCTGCTGCCGCCTCCGCCGGGCGCCTGTGGGCCGGGTGCCTGCACCCGCCGTCCACAGCCGCCGCCCGCCGCCGCCGGAGCTGCCGCTGCCTGAATCCCTGTGGACTCCTTCTTGGGTCGGTCCCTTTTGAGCTCGGCTGCCACGCGCTGCGGAGGAGGAAGCTGTAGGCGGCGGCGGTGCGGCATGGGGACGGCCCAGGGAGGCGCGGCAGCCGCGGCTGCCCGTCGCCCCTCGCCATGGCCGGAGCCGGGCTAAAAAGGTACCGGCCCAAGGAGGACGCCACAGGGGTGCAGGCAGCTCCGGCGGCGGCGGCGGCTGTGGACAGCAATCGGGGTGCCGGGTCCCAAGAAAGGTAAGCGAGGGGTTTTTATTTGGGGTGGGTGGGTAATTTATTTGTGTTTTGGGTGGGTGGTTGTTTTTATTTTATTTATTTATTTGTGTCTGGGTGGGTGGGCTGAGAGGGAGGGGTGTGTGTGTATGTTTATTTTTATTTTTTATTTATTTTTATTTTGGCCCCGCCCACAACGTCATGACGTCATGACGTCGGCCGTGACGTCATGACGTCATGCCATTGGCCACGCCCATGACGTCCGTGACGTCATGGCGTGGTAGTAGAATTTTTGTCATCCCATCACTGGCTGGGAGGTAACCAGTTAAAAGTAATTTAGTTAAATGGAATGGTTTTTTAATGAAGGCATGATGAAGTTACATTTCATAGCTAATGTAAGAAGTGGAGATGAAAAGGTATTTAGAATGCAAAGGTTTACGCTTTCTGGTTAACACTATTTTTAAGGAGGTTTTAGAAGTGTTGTAACAGGAAGATTTCAAGTTTTATATCTCTCTACTCTTTATTTTCAATTCTAAAGTTCCCATTCCCAGAGCAGAAGGTAACAAAAAAGGCAATCCATCTTGAAGATCATGGCAGTGATGATGCAGATTAAGTTCATATTGATGATGGTCAGTGGTGTGCACCTCTTTGTGCACTCCATCTTCTGCATGTCCCTGATAAGACCAGCAATAACACCTTGCCTTCCATTTTGTTTCTTTGTCTTTTCCTAGAGATTGCAGCATGCATTGTACAAGAAAGTCTACATCTGCTACTGCACATGGATCACTAGTTGTGTTCCTCAAATGGGATTGCAGCCCTTTTTTTAACTATAGCAATAGCAAAGTATTAAAGTCTGTCCAACTTTTAGTAGAGTACAATACTGACCATTGATTGGGGTAACAGCTTGAGTATAACTTCTACAAAAAGGTGAAATGTTGCAACCAAACAACCAACTACTGAGTAAATTTGTGTAGGCTAATGCTGATCCTCTGGGCTGTGCTTAATTAGATGGACCCAAGCAGAAGCGTAGCGTGCCTTGGCGGGGTCCCGTATAAAAATTTGTTTGGGGGCCCTTAGGAAGGGTAAAGATTTCTCACAAAAGAAAAAACAAATTGCATAAAATTAAAAGAAATATTTATTCATCATAATTATCTATCAATAAACACTGCTCTCCGTCCGTAGTTTATCATCACATCATCGTATCGTATGTACATCGATTATTGTGGGATTCCCTCGTTGAAGTAAATGACTTAAATGGGGAAATCCCGCAGCCCGCGATAACCGATGTAGGGTGTTGCCAACTTTTGAATGCATGCTTTACGCGGGGAAAAAAAGAAATTGCTTTTTTTGACTTTTGTCATTTGTGAAATAAAATTTTTTTGGGGAAGTTTTTATTAATTTTTGCTTATGCACGTTGGGGGCCCCGTGGCCCGGGCCCCCTGTATAATTGATACGGCAGATACAGCGGTAGCTATGCCCCTGGACCCAAGAGCAAAGACTGAACTCCTATCCACACTTATTTGGGTGTAAGACTAATAGACCTTAGTGGTTTGTTCTTCTGAGTACATATATCAATGGGATTTCACTATGAGTGCACACCCTGGTCATTACATTTCATTATATGCATGGCCAATTTTAAGGCTCGCCAATATATTCTGGGGAGCTTGTGCTCCTGAGAAACAGGCAAAGGTTTGTTTTCTGCTCTTTCTCTGGCTATATAAGATATTGATTTTTGTAGCCACGATTGTTTCCTCTTCCTCTGAAGTTCTATCACAAAACTACAGTCACATTTTTTTTGTTTCCTCCATCACACGCTAGGTTAAAAGGAGGAAAGGTCCTCTTGAATGGTTGAGGAGAGAATTAGTAATCCGTCTATGTATCTGGGGAAAAATACCACAGTGACTTCATATCCCCATTTGTGTATGGGTCACCTCATCTGTAGATAATTATACAGAAAAGAAATGTGACTGCTTCTCCAGAGTTCTATACTTAGTTGGGACGGCCAGCATGTGTCTGCTCTGTAAATATTCAGTTTTACTTAGAAGTTGCTATCTTGATTTTTAACTCCTTCAGGATATACCGGTACTTCAAAAATACCCTCAACATTTTGCCAGCACTGTGACTCCAAGATAGTTTGCCCTTTAAATCTCCGTGAACTGATTTATTAATCAAGGGAACCAGATACTTCAGATGATACACCATACTCTATGAGAAGGATTGAATGTCCAAATATTGCCTTAAGGATGATAAACTGACAGTGAGTATCAAATTGTTTTTAATTGGTTTTTTTTAGCTGTTTGGTATTACGGCTAGGGATGTGTTTTGTCTACAATGCTGTTTTCATCCCACAAAGCTTGGCATCTAAATGTATCTTTCCAAAGCTTACTTTTTAAGTAGCACTTCTTTTAGATATTCTCATGATGTGATATTAGCTTAAAATAGGAAAAGCAAAGGGTGAAAAGAAATTAAGTTACGTGATAGCTACCATTTGCTTCCCAGGATATTACATTTGTGTCCTATGGGAGCTTGGATGTCAGTCGATGCTTCATTTTGTAGTAGTGAAGAAAATTCAGTGTTGTGTGTTTTAATAAAAATAGGAATGGGTTACCAAGAATATATACAGAGAACAGCAACAATTAAAACATGACCATTTAGTTTCATCTTCGGACCCAAATGCACAAATAAAGCTGGGTGTATTGATGGAGGTAAAACTGGAGAAAATAAGAGCTAGTTAGCAGCTAAGATTTTGGACAGTGATGGGATAATATATTTTTAAACAGTAAGTGAAACAGTGCAGGAATGGTTTTTAAAATTAACCTTCCTCTCAAGGAGCTTTAATAGAGACTATTGTGGGCACACACATTCTGCATTCATCATCTTTAAAAACCTGTGAGTTTAATTAAGTGGAAGGAGGGCACTCAGTCCCTGAAAATTTTATGGTGATGTGGTGTGGTGTAAACCTGGGACTCCCAAGAGTAATAACTCTGGGTCACTTTCAGTATTTGATCAAAAGTTTTGTTTTGTTTAATTGTAATTAGTATTAAGGAATTCCGACAAAATTTTATTATTTCTCTATGTGTTATAAATGCTTTTGAAGATATTTCTGTCTTTCTCTTGTTATTAGTATCTTAATTATACCAATTCCTCTGTTACATTTGTACTGCATAATTGTGTAAAATGTTGATCCTTATTTGTAGTTTCTCTGAAAACAGTGTTTCAAAACAACTGGCCAATAGAACCTTGATGGTGATGATTACGATGACGAAAAATCTACTGTTGGATTCACAGTCAAAGATTGGTATAAAATTAAAAGTTCAAGTCCTAACCCAGGAGCTAAGAACTGTTAAGGTAATGTCTAAATCAATAGGCAGTTCCTAGTAAAGTTGTTTGTTGTAAAATTAGGATAGTCTTGAACTTTGAGAGGAAAATATCAAATAAGACTTCACACAAGAGATCATATATATAAGGGGTTCTCAACCTTTAACCTGCGGGCTGGATCTGGCCCATGGTGCCAAATAATCCGACCCCTGCCTTCACTCCAGCTGCCACCAGAATCAGCTGCAGACTCATTTACAGCTTACCACAGCTGTAAATGAGTCCACAGCCAATTCTGGTGGTGGCAGCTGGATCAACCCAGCAACTTGACTTGAAACTGGCCCTTGACTTGAAAAGGTTGAGAACTCCTGATATATATGCATGACATGTAGTAACTTCTGTCTCCCTTCCCATTCTTCTTCTTCTTCTTGTGTCCTGATTAAACCCTGTACTGTAAAAATGAAGCCACTTTCTTCGCTTTGTCATTGCCCAAACCCAAGTCCTCATCGGTGCATGTTTCTGGCAGCAATCAGCAGACCAGTAAATGAGCCAGATTCTGTGTCTCTCCACATTCACACTGTGTTGTACACCAGCAGTCGCCACTGAGGACGTTGGTCTTACATTTAGGGACTTCAACCCTCAGCCTATTCAGGGTTCTCCAAGTGATGTAGGGAAGGTTGAGACCTTCAGCTATATCCTAGTATTATATTTTATTTAAAGGGACCAGTAGCTTTAATTGTTAGGTAGTAAATGTACTGTTTTGCAGAACAAAGACATTCACTTAATTGGATCCCAAGTCTGTGGTTCCTTTCCAAATATCCCCTTTTGCTTTGTGGATTTCTGGCCCAATGAAGAGATACACAGAAAGGAACCATAGATTGGAGCTGCAGTTATATGAATGTTTCTTCCTCCTTTCCCCTGGCCATATTGCTTTGCCTTCCTTTTCCTCATGTTTTGCTTCTTTCTTCTCTCAGTGGACTTTTACCACTATTGCTTTATTTTGACCTTTAGCTCAGTTTTTTTAATCTTCTTCTTTTCTCTCTCCACTCTTGTAGTGTTGTGACCAATTTAGCAAGATATGTCCCAAGTGTGTATTTGGTGTATATTTAGTGTTAGGAAGAAAATGGTTTGAGATTAACAAGAGATGCTATAAGCAATGCTAAAAAGAAAAACCAAAAACACAATTCTTCAATACATGCCTAGCAAACCACAGAGAAAAGAAACAGTTGTTCAGCTACTCAATGAGGATGGGAAAATGTTAACAGATAACAAAAGACAGGCAGAAGTATTCATTTCCTTTGACCTGGATTCCTGCATTGAGCAGCGGGGTTTGGACTTGATGGCATCACAGGGCCCTCCCAACTCTGTGATTCTATGATTTTGTCATGCCATGAAAAAATAGTACAAGACTGCATCTTCACTGGTCCCATGTAACAGGTCCTGAACATATCACTGAGCTATGCTCTAGTCTACAATATCTAGCTGGTGTTTTGCTTAAACCAATAGCAACCTATTTTTTCTATTAATTTCTTATTCCCCCTCCCCTTTCCTGGTGTTCCATTTAGTTTCATTTCATATTGTTTTGGTAGCAGTTGGTACATACTAATTTGGAATGGCATCATACAATGAGTCTGGTATGCTAGATCTTTGGTGTAGTATGTAATTTATGACATCTCCAGTGATGTGAATTATTTGATCATTTGGTTGATTTTGCTTCTCACCAGGGTTCTCTCCTGACCAAAAATGAAAATAAAAGATTTTTTAAAAAATAAAATGTATGCATGAGATTAAGACTAGAAAGCAAAGAAAAAGGTTGCTTAGTACAGAACTCTTAGCTTTCGTTGCTCTTGTACTGCTTATTTTATCATAGAGCATTACCCATCTAATCCACCATTCTTAAAAATTATCAAGACAATCTCACTTGGGATATGTCCCCAGTCTTTGGAATAAGTTATCAGCTGAGATACACCAACTTCTTCCAACCTTATCTTCAGGAAACTGGGGGAAACAGAATTATTCACAGCTGATTCAATAACTAATTTTCATGGATGCTGTTAATTTTAATATTAATTTTATTATTTCCCTATTTTTGTATGTGTTTTAATGTAACCATATTTATCAAATAGCACAAATTTGCTTTCCACTAAGTCTACAAGGACCTTCAAATGGTGCTTTTGCACACACAACAAGAAAGGTTTAAACTAAGCATTGTCAGCAGGATTTGGGCTATCCCTTATGTGAATGGAGGCACTCTGCTTGTGAAAAGTGTCTTCATTTGATACTGGAAGAACCCATAACCCAACATCGTTGATCCCTTCAGCCAGTAGAGAACTCTCCCAAGCCAATTACAAGGGTTGGAAGGGATGCATTGAAGGGGTGTGTGAGGTAGATATAGCACCCCTAAGCTTAAATCTGGGTCCACCCAATATTTGAGCAAAATGGTTGTGGAGTGCATGACAAGTAAATATAACACACATTTCAGATACTGTACAGTAATTACCTTTCTCTCTGCCACCAGATAGCATGAGATCTGTGGCATTGTGTCTTATTATTAAAGCTGAATCTTTGTTACACCTGAAGAGGTCACAGCAGTGGAAGTTTCTCCTGAAATCAGCACTACTGGGTTCAATTGGATTTGCTCCCAAGGAAGCATGCACAGCATTGCAGCCTCCACTCTTCCTCCACTCTTTGCCTTGCCAGCCAATGCTCTTCTTGTTGCAATGGCTCAGGATGTCATCCTGGCCAGTGACAACTGGGAGCTGTTCTTGGAAGTTCTCTTGCCTTTTTAGGTTATGAGGGTCTCTCTGTGTGTTTAGGATAATGTGATTGACAACTACACTCCGGCCCCAATTAGCACCCTATAATTTATTAGCGTCTGCTTTCAGATTATGCGTTAACTTCACAAATATGCCAACCATGGGAAACAGCAGCTATCAAGTGTCTCTCCTGCCCGATCCAACTTGTGGGGGCTGCAGTTAATGACAGTGAGAGCTGTGCGGGTCTGTCAAGGGAAAATAATCATTTGCCTCTTGCTCTGCAACCCTGGGGGAGCATCAAAATCAGATTAAGGTTCAGATTATGATATTTGCGTGTGTAGGTGGGGGTGAGGGAGGTGAAGGGGGGTTGCACTGCAAGGAAGAGGTTGAATCAGTTGACTAAAATGGAGACTGTTTTTGTTTAACTTCACTCTTGTTACTTGTGTAAACATTGGTGCTGCAATAACATACACAGCAACTGTGAAAATGTTGGGGTGACTGCTTCAAATGTTTGTAACCCTTAAGTGCTGAAATGGGAGGTAGATATACTAATGTATACTGCATGTGTGTGTGTGTGGGGGGGAGAGGTCTATGGATGAGAATATGGAGCTTCCCTTGAAATTCTATACTTATCTGTTCAATATTGCATGAAGCTCATTGGAGCAAAATTCCAAACTAAACAAACAAACAAAAAAACAGTACAGTGGCCCTGTTTTTCTTGCTGTCCCCTTCCTGCATGTCAAGTTCTATGACGATTTGCCCAGTGAAGAGTCCTGAACAACCTTCTAAATACACATTCTCAATTAAATGTTTAATAAGAATAGTATTGTCCAACCTTGGGTTTGGATTTTACTCATGGCCCAAACAGCTGTGTTTCTTATTTAGTTTCTTATGGAGAGTAAGAGGAGTAATCAGTCAGGGCATGACCAGAAATCACAGAAAGAAGATTAAATAAATAAATGTTGTGTCAAAAATTACTCTGGGTTGAAAGGATTTTTGCTGACTTATCACAACTCAAGAATGACTGAAAAACACCAAGGGCTTAAACTTCCTTTATTCAATACTTGATACCCATAATATTGTTGAATATTCTAGTACAGGATTACAGTGGAACATTAAGAAGACAAAAATCATGACTAAAGAAGAACTGTACAACTTCAAGGCTGACAATGAAGAAATAGTGATAATGAAAGATTCTTTATACCTTGGTTCAACCACCAATCCAAATAGGGACTGCAGCCAAGAAATGTGACGAATACTGAGACTTAGAAAAGACCATAAAGTGTAAGGATGTATCACTGGGGACTAAGACCACCCATATTATTATATTCCCAATTGTAATGTATGAATGTGAAAGCTGGGCAATAAATAAATCTGACAGGGGAAAAAAATGATTCATTTGAATGTGGTACTGGAGGAGAGCTTTGCAGATACCCTAGACTGCCATAAAGACAAAAAAGTGAGTCCTACCTAGAGCAAGTCAAGCCTGAACTGCCTCTGGAGGCAAAAATAGTGAAATTGAGATTGTCCCACTTTGGACACATCATGAGAAGGTGAGACTCTCTGGAAAAGACAATAATGCTCGAAATGGTGGAAAACAGCTGAAAGTAAGGAAGGCCCAAAGCAGGATGGATTGATTCCTCAAGGGAAGACACAAGCTATAATTTGCAGGAGTTGAGCAGGGCTGTTGAGGACAGGACAGTTTGAAGATCTATCATTCATAGGGTCACCCTAAGTTGGATATGACTTGATAGCATGTAACAACAAGGTCTTCCATCAATCTTCACCTTAACTGTGTTGATTTAGGAATTTGGGAGTCTTTCAAAATATCTGGAGAGCCAAAGAACCAACTCTGATTTAACTAAATGTTTTCATGATCATTAGAAGTAATCTCTAAAGACCCACTGGTGAAAATCCTATTTGTGAAACACCACTCATAAGGATAATAAACAAGCACATTTTGCATTTTGCTCTCTATCATTTTGCACTGGGGTGCTCAACTGAGTGAACAACTGAATATGTAGCCTGAGCAGGCATGAGCCTGCAACAGGCAGGCGGCAAGATGAAGCACACCACTGGCACACTTTCTGGTTTATACTCAGCAATACCAGTAGGAGTCTAGCCAAAGTTTGGCTTTATTTTCTTCCCAAATACAGTAATACCTCGGATAACGTTTACCTCGGATAACGCTAAAATCGCATAACGTTAAGTAATCTGGGGAGGAGAATTGGATCGAATAACGTTAAGTTCCTATGGGATGGATCGGATAACAACTGCTAAAGCCTGTGTGGTTACAATGTATCTCTATGGAGTTTAACGTTATCCGATCCATCCCATAGGATTTTAACATGCATCGGATAACACTAAAAATCGGATAACACCAAGACTTGTGGATCCAAGTCTTAGCGTTATCCGAGGTATTACTGTATGCAACAATCTTTAACAAGATTAGTTTAATTAGCATGGCCTCCTTATACCAGGAGAAAGTTTAAAAAAAATTAGAAGTCATTTATGAACAAAAGAACCAAGGTAGACTATTTTCCTAATGCTATCTATTCCAGAGATGGAAAAGTAACTTTCTGGAATGCTATTCTCAGAATCCCCCAGTTTGTGTAATCTGTGGTAGTGCTGGCCAGAGTATTTTGGGAACTCTAGTTCAGCAGCCAAAATCTTGTTGTATATCTACATAGTTGTAACTCAAAGTTACATAAGCAGTTTCAAAATTGGCATAATTTCAGAAACCTTTTCCAGCCAGCAGTTCTGCTGATGGGTCATGCAACCGTTTGCTATGTTAGATTGTACAATTAGCTATGCAATGGCATGGAATGGCATAGCTCCTCTGGGAATTTCTGCATGAGTTACATGAATGGCAGTAAGGTCTTGGGCAAAAATTAAGTTAGTGATCACTGAATCTAACTAGCAACATAGCTTCAAAGCTTTATGGAAGGATTTTTCATATCACTTGCAACTTGAGTTTTTTTTCCCTAAATAAAAATAGAGTGTTGAAACTTTGACCTTCTGCATATGCATTAAAACATATGTCCTTCCTGTAAACTATGGTCTGCTACCAAGAACACAATACAGTCATCAAGAAAATGAGATCATATTCTTCTCAAGAGACTGTCCAACTTTTAAGACTTCATGAGAGAAATTCTTTTGATCCCTTTATTCTAGGAGGCATGTTTGGTAGAGATGGAAAAGAGAGATTTCTTGGAGGCCAAGTACATTGCAGGTATTCTTGGACTTCAATTACCAGAAGCCCAACTCAGCACTCTTGCTGATCAGGGCTTTTGGGAATTGAAATCCAAGAACATCTGGAGGGCCAAGGTTGGCTATCACTGTTCTAGGAGATCCAGAGACTGTGAATGGCCTCCAAGAAATCTAGATGAAGGAGGCCAGATCGACTGTCTTCTTGGCAGATAGTCCTGTCATTCAGAGAGGCCTTTATCATCTAGCTGGGTTTTAATAGGCCCTCCAGATGCTGGGTTTTAATAGAAGGATGTTGTCACATTTAAGCAATCTGTTTTTAATTATAGTTTCATCAGTTTTTATATTTTAATTGTATCCATTCTTTAACATTGATTTTAGCCGCCTTGAATGCTATTTTTTTCCAGACATAAATCTCTTTTACTGCAAGAATGTGAAGGAGTGAAGAAGTTATATATCAAAACTGTTCTGGTAATACCAGTGTTTCAAAAGAATTTTTCTTCATCAGGATATGATCTTAAATATTTGTCTGTAGACAATAAAATGAATATAAAGCAAAATCGTATACTCTGACAAAACATTTTCAAGTTTGGCTATGAGCCTTAAACCAAGATAAAAATGTCTAAACATAATACATACCAAGATTTTTTAAACGCATCTATCAGCTTCAGGGAGGAGAATATCCTTTCATAGTGAGCTTAAAAACATTAAAACATACGGTACAATGTTGTAATATATATTGTGTGTGGAGTAATTTGTTCATGAGAAACAACTATCTTTTAAAGGTACAATGAGGAGGCAGAAATGGCTTAATAATTTAAAGTGACAACATGCTCAGAAATGTAACCATGCAACTGATTATAAGAAACAAGAAAGGTCCAACTCATTATTGAAACCTAATGGAACCAAAGTCTTTAGACGGTGAATATAAAATGCTTCTCTTTGCAACAACAATTTATCAATATTGGGTTTTTTCAAAAGGTTTAGGTTGCACAACTTCAAGAACGCCAAACTTGAAATGCTCATCTGTGTGACCCTCCTTGACATAGTACATGACTAAAGGTCCTTGTAATACCTGGTTTCTAATTCTGGACCGATGTTCTCCAATTTGTATCTTAATGGATCTGACAGTAGTTGATGGGGGCAGAGAGATTCTTTTAGGGCAACTGCTGAGCAGCAGAAATAATGAACAGTGACATCAGTAAAGAGTTTTTCATAGATGACTGCAGTGAGCATCAAGGTAACTCATATTATTATTGCTCAGAAGAAGATAGTAGTAAACCAGTTCTAAATATTTATATCTTGAAAACTATGTAATGGGACAATCTAAAATGAAACAAGAAATAATGCTGGCAGATGAGATTTCAAGGCTAGAAGGCACTCAATCTACTATCCAGGAACAAAAAAGGGTAAGTTTTAGTAGTGCAGTTATTAATGAAGTGACTTGATTAAAGCTGAAAGTACATCTTGAAGCTGGTGCGCACGGAGGTAGACACAAGTCAAATGTTGCATGATGTATATAACCAGAATATGGAATGTGAGAAGTATGAATAAAAGTTAGCTAGCAATCAGAAATCAGTGGAACATTTAAACATAGTAATAGCTGGGTTGAGTGAACAAACATAGACTGGAACAGAACATTTTCAATCAGATAATTACAAAGTGGTGATTCCTATCCTTGGGTCTCCAGATGGTCTTGGACTACAGCTCTCAAAAATCTTTGCAAGCACAGCTAAAGGTAAAGGCTATGGGCATTTCTGTCCAAGAATATACAGGGACAAGGTTGGGAACCACTGTTATTAAGCGTTTATCTTTGGAAACAACAAAACAAGACAAATGGTGTGACTAATAATGAGATTTAAACACTTGTAGAAGCAGATAAGAACTGTAATAAAGCTCAGTCTGAGTAACATTGAAAGCCTGCCACATACAGGATTATGTTCCAACTGCACAAGGTGAAACAGAAAGCTTTTATGCAAGTGTCCAAGAGAAGTGGTTCTTCCATCAAAACAGGATGTGATTCTGTGAGCCTCTGTCCTCATAAATCTAATGGAATTTCAGTTCAAGGGAAAACTAAAGATAAGACTGAAACTTCACTAGGTTCTAAGGCAGGGGTGGCCAACCTTTTTACACCTCAGGCCTGATACCTGAATATGCACAGTAAACCCATTCATGTGGATTCACAGGGACTTAGACTTCTGGGAATTGAAGTCCAAGAATAGCTGGAGTGCCAAGGTTCACCATCAGTGCACTAGGGCAAGTCCTCACATGGGAAAAATCTGCAGATTAGGTTCAGGTGATGCACTACATCAAAGTAGTTGATTTAAATTGTATATATTGGTATCAAATAGCTTGCCTCCTTTCTCTCTTCACTTCAGCCATATATTAGAAGACAAATGAGTAAGCAGGGAAAGACTGGAGAGGAGCTAATGCACTAACCCTGTATTCCAATACATGGTTAACCAGAGGTAAGTCCAGCTGCATTCAGACAGGCTACCTACTAAGTTTATCTAAGGTATAGCCAGGATTTCTTTGTGCCACATTACCAATTTCATCAGATTTGGAAAACTCAGCAAACTTAGATCTCCATGGTCTCACTCAGTAGAAGGCAACAGCTTATGTTCCTTTAATTCTGAATGAAGGCAAGGCTTGGAAAGGGCAGCCAGTGATGAGAAAAAGGAGGTGCAAACCACAGGAGAATGCAGCCCTTCTACCCAGATCTTGGAAAAGGTTACCCTTTTCCACAATGAGATTCAAAAAAGTAATTTTTCAAAGCTCTGTATTTCCAACAGCGACTTTTGTTCAACTTCTGTTTTTAAAGTCCCCTACGCATTAAGCCTTCGCTCATCTTCATTCACAGTGAATGTTCTGACCCAGTTTAGTAAAACACATTTTTGTTGCAAACTTCTCTCCGTATTCACTTAGCTTTTTCATGGTTTTGAGTGTGATTGTTCCCACATACGTATTCTTACCACTGCAGCCTGACATATACAAAAGCACCCCCCCCCCCAAAAAAAAAGAGAGAATAGCTTTACATATACACTGCTAGAGTTTGAGCAGGTGGTATCTTACTGGGAAAGAGATTTTGGCACCATGAGGGACACCCAGTGCGAGGCAGCTGTGTAAAAAGACCCCCACCCCCATGCAACTGGCTCTGAAACAAAGCTAGCAATACCATAAGGCCTTCGGGCATATTTATGGTTCACATTTGAATTACCCTCCATGTTATGGTCCTTGTTCTTTTTTTAAAAAAGAATGCTGTAAATAAAATTCTATAATAAATAAACAAACCTGGGGAAAGGCAAAAAAAAAATGAGGAGCGATAATGATCTATTAGATGGTAAAGAGAAATGTGATGCAAGTCAATAAAGTTATGCCTGGGGTGGATAAAGTAGAGCTGGAGAGGCTTTACCCCTCCCCCCTCATAATATGAGAATACAGGGTTACCTGGTAAAGCTGAAAGATGGGAAGTTCAGGATGAACAAAAAACAAACAAACACAGTTTCCCTTCATATTATGGAAAGTTTGAAGTATGAAATTCACTACCATAAGATGTAGTGTTTGAACAATCATTTGAATGGTTTTAAGAGAGGATTAGACAAATTCCTGGAGGATAAGTCTGTCAGCGACTGCCTCTGGTCTTGAAGGCTGTGCATTACATCCATAGCCTGGGTCAATGTGAATTTAATGGAACACCAACTGCTAGAGAATAAAAGAATACTCATGCCCTGATTATGGCCTTCCTCATAAGCATCTGGTTGGTCATACAATGGGAAATGAGATATCAAACTAGGCCTTTCCTTTGATCTGGCCGGGCAATTGTGAAAGTAGTACAGACCACCAAATCTCATGAAGTATCAAGTCACTAAGACGCTGACTGGGAGGCGGAAGGTCAGCAGTTCGATTCCCGAGTACTGCAGGATGGAATGAGCTCCTGTCTCTGTCCCAGCTCCTGCCAACCTAGCAGTTCGAAAGCAAGAAATTGCAAGTAGGTAAATAGGGACCACTTCGGTGGGAAGGTAACAGCGTTCCGTGCGCTCCGGGGTCTAGTCATGCCTGCCACATGACCATGGAAACGTCTGCAGAAGCAGACAGCACTGGCTTTTCGGCTTAGAAACAGAGATGAGCACTGACCCCTAGAGTCGGATACGACTGGCTTTCGAGCAAGGGAAACCTTTACCTTTATATTGCCTGTTAAAAGCAGGGAAATTAGGTTTTTTTCCAACCACACCCAGTTCCTATCACATCACACTTTTTATTTTTTAAAATATATCTTTCCAAGGTTACCAATAGGCATAAAAACTTTCCCACCTGTTCTGCTAAAATCCCACAATAAAGACCACAATCAGAGGATGAAGGGAGACATCTTTAATGCAACTTTTCCACAAAGAAACACTTCTTACATGTCCCCTCCAAAAATGAAAAGGGAGGGGAGGGGAGAGGGAGATGGAGACAGGGGCAGAGAGAGACTAAGTTGGTTGTCTACTAGAAATATAAACAGAAGAGCATTCAAATTAAAAGAGGACTTTTGTCTGCCCAATTATCCCCCAGCCCCTGATTTTCTCCAGTTGTTCCTGGTGAAGCCTGTCCAGGAATTTTCTTCTCTCTCTTCCTCTCCCTCCCTCCTCCCACCACTTCTTTTTCTGGAAGGGTCTCGTCTTTCATCATAAAACATTTCTTGTATAAAAACCTTATATATACATATGTATATATGTATTATCCAACGCAATTGTTGTGCCAGACTCAAAGAGGTGGCACCTTGGCTGTCATATTTCTACAGTTGGAACAGTTGTCTCTTGAACAGCTGCATTTGTGTAATTCTGGAGGCAGGGGGCCCATGCTAGTCACTCACCACTCATCACTGCCACACTGAAGTCTGAAAGATCCCAAATGTACATAGAGGTTCAGAATTATTCACCTTTTTTGTAGGAAGTGAAGGACAAAAAAATCTCATTCCCAACATTTGAATACTTCTCCATGTCACTTTGAGAGTGTAGCTGTGGTTGTTTTTGTTTTTCAGACTGACAATAAAAAAATGTTGGCCATCAGTATCTGATTCTTTTGCTTTGAAAAGTCAATGGTTTTTACATCCTTGTTTAATTTACTTGGTTCTTTTAGGATGGCTTGGCCACAATTTTGGGTGTAAAATGATTGCACTTGGTTTACACTTTCAAGAGAGAAAAGTTCATTCCCCATTTGATACATCCCCCAATGTCTTATTGTCCTGTTGGTTGACATGCCAATTCAAAGCAACATTTAGATCCCATTGTCTTGCTGATTTTCTTCTTCTTGAAATTAGACAGGAGATACCCATCACCTGGGGGGGGGATGTGTGGAGAAGAAGGAGCTTGCAGGTGGGAGGGGAAGGTTTAGATTCAGGCAGCTCAGCTCAGGAAGCTTCCACCACAGAAGGTATAACGGCGAGCTGTAAACCAAGATCAGAAGCTGTTACAAATGGATTTCAGCTCTGTCACCCGTCCTATTTAGGCAGAGATCTGACTAGAGGGAGGAGGTCTAAAACCAATAGAGATCCTTGCTTTTATCCTGAGGCTGCAAACCTGAAAACAGAGAGAGAGAGAGAACAAAATAGAAATAAAACAAAACAAAAAGGAGGAAGGAAAGATAAAAGGACAGAAAAAGATCAACAACACCACTTTTTGGTATGATTTGATAATCTACCTGAAGCTTAAGAAGACACAGCCTGAGACAAAGAGAACAACTAAATTTTAAAGAAAGAGATAAAAGGGCCAGGGCTCAGATTTGCACCTAAACCTGGCATTAGAAACAGGTTTCTCATGGTGAGACCTGATCAACACCCTCCAAACAAAAACAAGGAGGATTGAGAAGAGGCTAAAGGTATTATTCAGTAGAACTTGAGGACAAGGTGAAGCAAGAAAAATTAGTCTGGTGCAGCAAAATGGTAGCAAAGATGTTTTGTTAGTGGTATAAGAATTTAATCCCTGCTAGAACTTGATGTACTGTGACTGAAAGCAGAGGGAGAAAATGAAGGAGTAAATACTGAGGGGGGAAATACATTACCCACCACTACAAGACAATAAGTTTTATTTTTTATATCTTGAGTAGTAGAAACCAGATTGCTTCCTCAAAGAGAGAGAGGGAAGGAGAAAGGAATTACCTGTGTTTGCACACCTACTAGATTAGAAATTAAGGTAATAAGTGTAGTAGAGATCTGATAGGGTGAAATAATTTGTTGTGAAAAGTTTGGTAAAACATAAAAACCATGAGTTTCTAAGAGTGAAATAAAATGTCACCAAGAAAATGAAAGAGGAGCTGAAGATGCTGCTGCTGTATGTCTATTTTACCTCCTTCCTAGTAACATGTGTAGTACAATGTCTGATATTCTGTTGTTTATCTCAATGAAGTGGGGATTTGGTGAGTTCATTCCATTCGTTCAAATGGATCTTGCATAACCTCACTGCTAAAGCAGTTCCAATGGCCGCCAATCCATTTTTGGGCACAATTCAGAGTGCTGGTTAGCCTAAACAGTTTGGGTCCAAGCTATCTAAAAGACTGCATCACCCTTTATGAGCATGCCTGGTTGTTAAGATATTCAGAGGAGACATTTCTCTTGATCCTATCACCATCTCAGGTACATTTAATGGGGACCTGGGAGAGGGCCTTCTTTGTCACTGTTCCTGGACTCTGGAACTCCAGGTTGGCTCCATCTTTGCTGTCTTTCCATAAGCAGGCAAAGACCTTTCTCTTCTCTTTCCATTAGTGATTGGCTGCCTAAGGGTTTGGGTTTTTAAAAAAAACAAAATTGAACTCTTGTGCTTTTCATTGTTATTTTAAATGTGATTTGCTACTGTTTAATTCTTTTTAAACTATTGTAATAATTTATTGTTTTAACTTTTAATATCATTTATTTTAATACTGCAGGCCACCATGAATTCTTTTTAGGAGAAAGGCAGCATATAAACAAATTGTTACAACTTAGTTTAGTGTAGTAAGTTGCAATTAGAGTAGACCCATTTGAATCAATGGAATTTATAAAGGAGTTGACTTACCAAATCCCCATTGATTCAGTGGGCCAGTTGTAGCATTTCAGCCAATGTGTGACATAATGCCATCATGCTATGCATTTACCTGCTTCTATCATAGACAGCCAGTTATGAAGAAAGGGTCGTCAGGAAATGCATGGATGTTGAAAGGCAGATCAGTAAACAGATGCAACCTGTGGAAATGGGTTATAGTCCAGCTGAAACTTCAGCTTTGTAGTTTTCATACACTCTTGGTTTCAGCCCTAAGTCTTTATGCTCAGCTTTTGGTAGTGATTGAAAATGAACACAGTTAAAGCTCATGTGTCAGCTATGCACATTCCATGAGATGTCTGATCTGGCTACACCGAAACATTCCTTAGTATATCCTGCTTGGATTACTATAATATGTTCTACATATGAATGTCTTTGGAACATGTTTGAAAACTTCATTGAGTCCAAAAGGCCATGGCCAGACTGTTGGCCACTTACACAGGAAACAAAAAGTCCATCACTGCCCATGGGGATGGTTTTGTTCAATTCAATATGCTGGTTCTGGCTCATAGGTTTGTGAGATTTTTACAGAAGTTCCTCTTTTTGGTTACATTACTCTCACTGGAAAGAATGGGAAATATCCTTTTTAAGTTTGCGCCCAGGCAGCAGCACTGTCTGATAAAGAAAGGTTATATTAGACTGTTCCTTGCCATCCTCAATTAGGAAAATAACTTTCTCTTGTGGCAGGGTTTTAGCAGCTGAATAGGTTGGTGAAGAGGCAGCTTTCAAAGAGAGAAGCTATGCCTTTTCCTTTTTAATATTTGCTTCTAAGTATTTAAAACGTTTTAATTTAGTGGTCAGCTTGGGGTACACAGAAAGAGCCTTCTTGAAGATATTGGTATTTTCGATGCACAATCAGGCATACCCTGGTAACAGCAACCTTGTGTTGACAGCTAATCTTTCTCACACTAGGTCAGGCGAAAGGAACTGCAGAATGAGCTCACCAAAAGGTGTCTTCATTTTGGCAGTTTCACGTCTGGCCTAGACATGGAAGAAGAAGTGGTCAACCTTATGTTTAATTGAATTTTAATATTGTAACTTACTGTGCTTTTAAGTGTACAGTTGTACCTCACTTAAAGAGAATAATGCGTTCCACAGGATTGCTCTTTAAGCGAAACACCATTATAAGTGACGAATTGTGACTTCTGGTGGTGGTGGTGGGGTTGTGAACCCAGATTTATTTGTTAAGCGAGTTTTTGGTTGGTTTTATTTGTTAAGCAAAGCAAACATTCAGAGAAAATTCTGCTCTTTAAGCGAGTTACTCTCTAAGCGAGGCGCTCTTTATGCGAGGTTTGACTGTATCTGTTTTATTGTTTAGTTAGCTGCCTTGGGTTGCAAAAAATCCCCATGGAAGTAAGTTAAATACATAAATGGTGCAATAACCTAACCTAACATAAAATGTGGCATCAAATAATATTCAGAAGAGAGTTGGGGGGGGGGTTGCTTCTTCTATGCAGCAGGAAATTATCTTCACACACATTGTTATTTTGCTTCCATTGCAAAGAGGCCTTCCTGACAATGGTCTCCCATCTACATCCCTAGTTTAATTACAAACAAAAAGGTTATTCAGGCTGTGATGAAGAGACAGACATAGATGAAAAGATGATCCTCAGGGCCTTACCTGTGTCCACATTGAGGCCTAAGCTCTGTGCCATTTCTCCAGTTGGACTGGAGAAAGGTGCTGGTGTCGTCCATGCTGAAGTAGCAGGTTCGCTCTTGCCAAGTTCACACTGGGGGCTGACAGGTGTGGGCACAGAGCCAGGCGTGAGGCGGTGAGGGCGCACAGAAGTAGCGGGCACCAGCAGTGAGCTATAGCGAGGGTCAAAGTGTGGCCCATAGACCTCATGCACTGTAGTAGGACGGGGGTAGGTGGAGCTCTGCGTACCAATGTAAGGGTGGTGGTGGTGGTGATGGTGGTGATGGACAGGGTGCCATGGCTCTGGGCCACCCTGGTGAAGATGGCTGTGCAGTGAGCCTGGGGAATAAGGGTCCGCTGTGGCAAAGGGCAGTTCACTGTGAGTGCTGGCTGCCAGGGGGCTGCCTAAGGAAGCTGGCACTGAAGAGGGCTGGTATGTACTATTCCAGAAGGAAGCCGGGAAGCTGCGTTGGCTCATGGGAGACGATCCATCTGAACAAAGGAAGGGAGAGAAGAAAACATTAGAGCAACATCTCAAGGGTTAATCTGTGACAGATGGTTAACCAGTCCTCTCTTGAATGCCACCAGTTGCTTTTAGGTTGTGCTTCCTCAACATTGATTCATGCACAGCAACTCTAGCCATCCTAGATAAAGGTGAGGTGAGGAATGCTGCAGTTCAACCACAGCTGGAGGTGAGGAATGCTGCAGTTAAACCACTTTGTTCGCACTTGCACTGGGGAACATTCATGTTCTACTTTGTTTACAGGGAAAAAAATGGGTCACCTGCAAACTTTCTCAAAACTAATGGAAGAACAGATCTACCCTGGAATAAACAGCCTTTATTGGCCCACAGAAAGGTGTTCACACACACACCCCTAGTATTCCTTACAGTATAAAGACCTACATTTTTAAAAGTAATGGTGAACTATTTTGGCTGTCATTTTCAGCACTTCTACAGGGAATGGGTTTTTCTTTTGTTTGTTTTGCTTTTCTTGTGTATATGTGTATAAAATCTATGTTGGCTTGCAGCGGTATTTGTCTCATGCTCCCTTTTCCTATACTCCTCAACATTCAATTTTACAAAATTATAAAAGACAAGCTCAATGTTGCTGTTAGCAGTGTAAAGAAGGATAACCTCCTCTAACCTCATGACCTCTAGATGTGATGGACTCCAGCTAAGTCACCATTCACAGATAGCACTGGATGGCACTAATTGTTGAAAGCAATCCTGAGGTCAGCATACTGGTTGAAATAGTCAAGTTTAGATTTTTAATTATATCTAGAACTACTGATGTACAAACATCCTAAGATTATTTTTATTCATTCAAACTGAATCAAATTTATTTATTTATTGGATTTCTATACCTCCCATTCGGGTATTATCCTACTCTGGGAGGTGAACAAACAGAAAATGAATAACAACATTACCCATAACAAATCAAAACCCACCATCAACAAATACATCATAGACTAAACTAAACTAAAATAAAAATAATTGGTGTCAGAGGACATCAGGACTAAACCTAACTGGCTAATCTATTGACAAGGGGACAATGCCCTGAAAGGCCTCCTTGAAGAAAAGCATTTTAATTGTTTTTTAAAGGTAGCCAGTGATGGGCCCTGGTGCAGCTCCACTGGTAGTGTATTCCACAGTGTTGGTGCCACCACAGAGAAGGCTCTATTTCTGGTTAAAGATTTTCAAGCCATCCTTGGGGTTGGCACCTGGAGCTGCACCAACTGTAATGACCAGGTGATGCGGGAGTTGCTCTAAAGAAGAGATGGTCCAACAGATAACAAGGTCCCAAATCATATAGAGCCTTGTATGATAACATTAACACCTTGTATCTGACATGGTGGGGAACAGGTAACCAGTGCAGGCCTGCCAAGGCTGGGGAAATATGATCAAATCTCTTTAAACCTATCACCAGCCTGGCTGCTGCATTCTGGACATGTTGTAACCTCAGTATCAGACACAAGGGCAGCCCCACATAGAGTGCATTACAGTAGTCAATCCACGGGATTGCCAATGAATGGGTCAGTGTTATGAGAGACCGCCAGTGCCAAGTAGGGGCATAAGTGTGCAATCTGTTGAAGCTGGAAAAAAGTGGCTTTGGACACCACCACTATCTGTTGTTCCAATGAGAGCAGTGGGTCCATCAAACTGAAACACTCACAGAATCATTATTTCCAGAAACCACATGGCCTGCTTTTGTGGCCATAACTGAAGCACCCTGATGGACCTTTTAGGTCATCTGTACTTTTAAAAAGATGGTGTCTCTTTTCACCCCTACATGGGAGAACTAAGTTAAAATACAATGCAAATGTAAAAAATCTGCATAGACTAGACTAGGGCTTCTCAATCTTGCCCCCCCCCCCAATGTTCTTGGACTTCAGTTCCCAGAAGCCTTGATCAACAGGTTTGCTGACTTGGGCTTCTGGTTATTGAAATCTAATAACACCTGGAGGCCCAAGGTTGAGAAACCCTGGATACTGTTACCTGGATTCACTTTGGTGCTCTATCCTGCATTAGCAACATTGCCACAAACAATTAGTGATTATACTAAAAGAGTTTTTTGTTGTTGTCTGTGAAAATACCCTAATGCAATGAAAAGTCTATGTTAGTAGCATCAAAACAACAACAAAACTCCTTGAGAAACTCAGTTCTTCTCATGCAGAACATCTTTAAAAGGCAGCATACTAATGAACTCATCCAAGCGGTCAAGGATTGAATCAGGAAGCAATTGCTGACATGTCAGAGATACACAGAGAGAGCAACTCATCATTTTCAATGAGACCATTAGCATGTTACAAAGCAGGTGGCTACCACTCAGACAGTTAATTGGAGGCACCAGTGGTCCTTCAGGCATATAATGGTTTTTCATCCATAAAGCCAACAACAAAGGACCAAACTCAAGGCACCATTTACTGGTAGGTAAAGATAAAGGTTTCCCTTGCTCAAAAACCAGTTGTATCTGAATTTAGGGGTCAGTGCTCATCTCTGTTTCAAAGCCAAAGAGCCAGCGCTGTCTGCTTCTGCAGACGTTTCCATAGTCATGTGGGAGGCATGACTAGACACCGGACTGCACAGAATGCTGTTACCTTCCCACCGAAGTGGTCCCTATTTATCTACTTGCAATTTCTTGCTTTCGAACTGCTAAGTTGGCAGGAGCCGGGACAAAGACGGGAGCTCATTCCGTCCTGCAGTACTTGGGAATCAAACTGCTGACCTTCCGCCTCCCAGTCAGTGTCTTAGAACAAAAATTAATCTGGAACTCCAAGAGAGGTCACTTTCAGAAAAGGAATAAAAGAACCGTTACTGTACATTAGCCAAAATTCTATTGTACAACTTTGCACAATGAAGATGACGCCATGCCATTTCAGGGCAATAAAAAGCTTCCTTGAGACAATCCCCATCCCACCCCCAGGTTTCAGGGATCTCTAGGGATTGCACTCAATGTAAAGCAACCTTCAGAAACCATGGAATGATTGAAAGCCAGAACATTGCTGCCATTGGTAGCATTTCTGTAGCAATTTTTCAGCTTGAAAGCATTTTCCTTCCAATTCCATTCCATAACCCCTGAAAGCTGTCTCAGGATGATAGAGATCCCTAGAAATTCTTGAACTGGTCTGTCTGGCCAGGTTATCTTGCTATGGTAATAAAGTAGACCAGGGATTCTCAACCTGTGGCCTGTGGCACCATTTCATGTGGCCCACCCTGCTGCCTCCACCACACCAGGAAGTGTCATGTGGTGGAGGAAGGGCAAAATGGCCATCCGGCCCCCAAAGCTGTCTGAGGGCCCGTGACCCGGCACCCAGCTTAAAAAGGTTGAGAACTCCTGAAGTAGACCATACTGCCAGTGATTCAATACCAAGTGTCAGGTTAACTAACACTAATTAACTAATGTGACAACCCTGAACACTAATGGTCTTGGGTTCCAAAGTCCACAAGGAAGGGTGATGGTCCCCAAGTGGATTAAATCACACTTGAATCCATCTTGATGGAGGGCAGAAGCTTCCTCAATCCTGGCCTAAGGCTGAGGAGGACTTTGTGTGTCAAAAGTACTCAGGACCAGAAAGTGGCTTGTGGAACAGAATCAGTGGTAGGGGTGTCACGCTGTGATGTGGAAGGCAGATGAAAGGCCACTGCATCATATTCTCAGAACAGTCTTCATGGGTGATTGTCATGAGGATTACCTATATTCAGATTTGGATACAGCAACAGCAGCAGCAGCAGAAGAAGAAGAAGAAGAAGGAGGAGGAGGAGGAGGAGGAGGAGGAGGAAATTTTAGAAGGAAATTTTTTATTGATAAAATTCTTACTACAGTACCATCTGTCGAAGTGAACTACATAAACTTGCCATCACTTTCAAAAACTTAGCTCAGTAAACATAGTTACATATATAGTGATTGTGGAAGGAAATATACAGTATATACAATACCAAAAGAACAATAATATTTACAATTATACTGTCATTTACATGAAACTTAACTTTTGATATTCTAAGTTATTCCCAAATTTGAAGAAGAAGAAGAGCTGAGTGCGTCCATAGAAAGCTTTTTGTTGCCCCAAATTGGCTACCCAAGGCATTGACTGAGAAAATCTTCCTCACTGCCTACTGTAAAGTTGCACGATAGGATTTCAGCCATTTTTTTTTTATTGCAACTTTGCAGGTTACTCAGGATAAAGTTTACTAGGGGATGTCAGTGAGTTCATTTATCCAGCAGGAAAATCCCCTTAGGAAGGCCTTTAACACAAATATTTTCAGATTAGGGTAGAAAGAGAAACAAGGGGTGAAGTGTCAGAACAAATTAATTTAAAAAAATAGAGCACCAAATAACAAAAAAAGCTAATGATTTAATTATCAGTAGTTCAATAATTAAAAGCCTAACATTTGTAAGGGAGAATGTGTGTTGGTTTATGTATTTTATACTGAGCAAGTAGGAAACCAAGTTGATTTTTCTGGGGAAAGGGAAGCATTCTGGAGACAGTGTTCTGCCACCAAGAAAGCCCCAGAGGAACTTGTTCTGTTGAGTGATTGGAATGACTTGACAGTTCCAAAACAAAAACAAAATGTTACAGCCCAGCATCTATGACATGTCTTGTTGGCAAAAAGACAGATAACTGATTCTAACTAAGATAAACTTCTTAGCAACAGCTGACACATGGAACGTGGTATTTGTCAACTCTAATTTGCAGCTATTCAGAAGACCCGTCTCACTCTTGAGAACAGAGTTGAGCAGAGTTGGCTACAGTATGGTTATCCTCAGTATGAAAAGGCCTACAGAATCTGATCCCCTCTTTTAGGTCTAATTTGAGATCCATTTCAGTACTTCATTTCCAGGAATACCCTAGATTTCAATACAAAACTCTGCCCTAAGAGTATTAATGGAAGCAACTTTCCCCTGAATTGAAATGGGTAGAAACTTAGCTGTGCAAAAATGCATGCTACACATACCCCTTCAGTTATTCCCCCTCCCGCTGACCTCACCCTTGCTTATTGTGACTCCATTTTTCTAGTTTGAAGGCACTGACAAAGAGTGGAAGGGCATCTATCCTGCCTCTGCTTTAACTATGGATGGTTCAGCACATCTGTGATGCTCCAAAGTAACTTCCCAAGCTCAATCAAAGTACCTGTTTGTTGCAGTCCAATGCACAATTAACAAGAGCCTTGTATGAGACAAGTAGAAAGTATAAATGATGGGGAGACACACCCACCCACCAAAGAATTAGTTCTTTTCTCCCATTTTTTAAAAATTGGAAGTGGAGTCCCTGTCTTGTTGGGAACCAAGCTGGGTGATTCTGGTTTAATATCTTGGCTTCCTGTGTGTCCAGGCAAAAACAGAACAAAACTTCGTGTCTTAAAGATGGTTATATTTCTACAGCTAAATTTCCATTGCTTGGTGTAGAAAGTTGCATTTAGAGTAGGCCCATTGAATCAATGGAACTTTGGAAGCATCTTTCTCTTACCCCAACCTCTCACTAATTCAATGAGCCTACTTGAGTTGCCAACTCATTAGGATAAGCGACTGGATTTCAGCCAATCTGAGCTTTCCTGGATCAATGTCCACTTCCAGTAGTTCCTGGCCACATCCTCTTTTATTAAAACTAGGTAGAAAATTCTACCTAAATCGAGGTCTGGAATGTATTCCTCCGTTTTCTGTGCTGCTATACAGATTTTGCATTGCTAGTGCTAAATAGTGGGAGAATATGCATTGAATGTATTAAAATCCATGCAAAGTCTGTTGCAGATAACACTGGTAGCACCAGACTGTAAGAACTGCGGTGGCTTAGTGGTTAAGACACTGAGCTTTAAGACTGGAAGATCACCAGTTCGAGACCGGAGTACTGTTTGATGGTGTGAACTCCCATCCCAATCTAGCAGTTCGAAAACAAGAAATTGAAAAGTTACTGGAATAACAGGCAAGTTTGGTCTTGGAACACAGAATGAAGCAGGCCAAAGACTGATAGAATTCTGCCAAGATAATACACTGGTCATAGCAAACACTCTCTTCCAGCAACACAAAAGGAGATTTTACACATGGACATCACCAGATGGACAACATCGAAACCAGATTGATTACATACTCTGCAGCCAAATATGGAAAACATCCATACAGTCGGCAAAAACAAGACCAGGAGCAGATTGTGGTTCAGATCACAACTTATTGATCACAAAATTAAGGCTTAGACTCAAGAAAATAGGAAAGACAACTGGACCAGACAGATATGATCTAGACAACATCCCTAAGAAATACACAGTGGAGGTGTGGAACAGATTCAATGGCTTGGAACAGATAGACAGAGTGCCAGAAGAATTATGAACAGAGATGCGGGACATCATGCAGGAGGCAGCAAAGAAAACCATACCAAAAGAAAAAAGCGTAAGAAAGCTAAGTGGCTGTCCGATGAGGCTCTTAAAATAGCAGAGGAAAGAAGGGATGCAAAAGGCAAAGGAGAAAGGGAAAAATACAATCACTTGAATACAGAATTTCAAATAAAAGCAAGGAGAGATAAGGAAAACTACCTGAATGAACAGTGCCAAGAAATAGAAGAAAACAACACAAAAGGTAGGACTAGAGATCTTTTCAAGAAAATTGGAGAAATCAAGGGAATGTTTGAAGCAAGAATGACCATGATAAAGGACAAAGATGGTAAGGAATTAGCTGATGCAGAAGAGATTAAGAAAAGATGGAAAGAGTACACAGAGGAACTCTACAGAAAGGACCTCAACACCCCTGATAATTACAATGATGAGAACGTTGAACATGAGCCAGAAATCCTAGAGAGTGAAGTCAGAAAGGCCCTAGAAAACACTGCAAACAACAAAGCCAGTGGAGATGATGGTATTCAGGTTGAACTTTTCAAAGCCCTAGGAGATGATGGAATTCAATTGTTACATTCTATATGCCAACAGATTTGGAAAACACAAAAATGGCCACAAGATTGGAAAAGATCAGTATATGTTCCAATCCCCAAAAAGGGAAATGCCAAGGAATGTTCAAATTATTGAACAATTGCGCTCATCCCACACACTAGCAAGGTGATGCTCAAGATAATACAGGATAGACTGCAACAGCATGTGGAGAGAGAATTACCAGAAGTGCAGGCGAGATTCTGAAGAGGCAGGGGAACTAGAGACCATATCGCCAACATAGGATGGATAATGGAAAAAACAAAGGAATATCAGAAACAAGTCTACTTCTGTTTCATTGATTACACTAAGGCCTTTGACTGTGTAGACCACAACAAAATGTGGCAAGTAATTAAAGATATGGGAATACCAGAGCACCTTATATGCCTCATGAGAAATCTGTACATGAATCAAGAAGCAACAGTTAGGACAGAATACGGAATGACAGAGTGGTTTGGAATAGGAAAAGGAGTAAGACAAGGCTGCATTTTGTCACCCTGCTTATTCAACTTATACACAGAACACATAATGCGCAATGCAGGGATGGAGGAATCACAATTTGGGATCAAAATTGCTGGGAGAAACATCAACAATTTGAGATATGCAGATGATACCACCCTAATGGCAGAAAGTGAGGAGGACCTAAAGAAGCTCCTGATTAGGTTGAAAGAAGAGAGTGAAAAAGCTGGCTTGAGACTCAATATCAAGAAAACAAAGATAATGGCAACAGGCCCTATCAGTCCCTGGAAAATAGATGGGGAAGAAGTAGAAGCAGTTACAGATTTTACTTTCTTAGGATCTAAGCTCACTGCACATGGTGACTGTAGCCATGAAATAAAAAGGCGACTGATTCTTGGGAGGCAAGCGATGAGAAACCTGGGGAGCATAATGAAAAGTAGAGACATCATACTGAAAACAAAAATTCGTATTGTCAAAGCAATGGTATTCCCTGTGGCAATGTATGGATGTGAGAGCTGGACCATTAGGAAAGCTAAGCGCAGAAAAATAGATGCCTTTGAGATGTGGTGTTGGAGGAGAGTTTTGAGGGTCCCCTGGACAGCAAGGAGAACAAATAGGTCAATCTTAGAAGAAATCAACCCAGAATGCTCCTTGGAAAGTCAAATTGTAAAGATGAAGCTAAGGTACTTTGGACATCAAATGAGAAGAGAGGATTTGCTTGAGAAGGCCTTGATGCTGGGAAAGGTGGAGGGCAAAAGAAGAAGGGGGCGGCCAAAAATGAGATGGTTAGATGGTATTGTAGAGACAATGGGCACAGAGCTGAGCGAGTTGAGGGGGATGGTGGAGGACAGAAGTGCCTGGTGGACAGTGGTCCATGGGGTCGCAGAGGGTTGGAATCGACTGTGCGACTGAACAACAACAAAACAAACAAACAAACAAACAAGGACCACTTTGGTGGAAAGGTAAACAGCGTTCTGTGCACTCCCGTGTCTAGGCGTGTCTGCCACATGTCCACAGAGATGTCCACCGAAGTGGTCTTTGTTTATCTACTTGCAATTTCTTGTTTTCGAACTGCTAGATTGGGATGGGAGTTCACACCATCAAACAGTACTCTGGTCTCGAACTGGTGATCTTCCAGTCTTAAAGCTCAGCATCTTAACCACTAAGCCAGCGCAGTTCTTACAGTCTAGTGCTACCAGTGTTATGATGCAGACAGCGTTGGCTCAAACAGAGATGAGCACCGAACCCTAGAGTCAGATACGACTGGCTTTTGAGCAAGGGCGATATTTACCTATTTTGTTGTTCAGTCTAAGAACCAGCAAAGGCTTAATAGCAGCAGTGTATCATCTCCAGCCAAGGGAAACCACTTAGGGCTTACCTTAAGCCTAATCAAAACTCAATTACTGTACTTGAAAAAAGACGTCCAAATGGATATAAAACAATAAAACCATTCCACTCTCTTCTTGGTCGTTACAACTACAATCCTCTATACAGTACATCCTATAGCTACCGAATTCAGTGAAGCTTACTGCTTTTTACAAATGTATAGGATTGCATTATGGCTGCAATCCTACACACAGTATCTAGATTGGAATCTACGCATTGGAATTGACTTCTAAAGAAATATGATTCAAGTCGCATTCATTATTTAACCGGAAATCTTTCTGGGAAACTTTACCAGAATCGGGCTTGCATTTTAGTGGCGAAAGTAAAACTCACTAAATTCCGTTAAATTGATACTGTATACGCGTAATAATCTTTAAAAAAAAACAGGCTTGATTGTACTCTTAAAGTTATGACTGTGTTTTAGACGTTCAAACTTTTTCGAACGGAAATTTCACCTGTGGCGTAATAAATCATCATTTTTGGAGAACACAGGCAAGATTGTTTAAACATGGAAAGGGTCGGGATGCGTTGGGAGTCGAAAGAAAAATTCCATTGCTGAATTTAGAGACCGCTTTAAAGAGGAGCAATTAGTTATCTTTAAATACGTCTTTCCCCTTCTGAGCCCATATCCCCTCCATGAATTTCTGTTTTAAAAACCAGTATACTCTCTTAAAAAACAACAGCAATAAAATTACCTGGCCAGCGATAGCCAATACATCGGACCAAAGGGAGGTGTAAACGAAACACTTTGAAAATTATGGGAGAAGGTAGGACTTTTTAACAATAAATATATACATTAGGAAAGTCTGATTATTATTTTTTTGGCAATAGTAGCCGTGTTAGTCTGTGTTTCGAGCACATCAGAGAGTAAACAAAACAAAAAAGCCAAAACTTTGTGGCACTTTAAAGACTAACAGCTGTGTTTTAATGTTACCTCCCATGTCTAATGAAGTGGACTTGATCAACGAAAGCTAACATTATTAATATAGCAGTTACTCTTTAAAATACCACAACTTTTTTTAAAAACTCTGATATGTTAGGAAAGTCTGATGCCTTTATCAAATACATGGAGAAAGTGCGCAATCCTAAACAGCATAGTAAAGGTAAAGGTTTCACTTGCTCTAAAGCCAATTTCTTGCTTTCGAACTGCTAGGAGCTGGGACAAAGACGGAAGCTCATTCCATCCTGCAGTACTCGGGAATCGAACTGCTGACCTCGCGCATTCCGGTCAGCGTCTTAGCAACTTGAGCCACTGCAGTCCCACACGCATAAGAGTCGAGAGAGGAAATGGCTTCCCAAGACGTACAAAGAATTGTGCTATCAGGCTATTCAAGAAGCGAGCACTGCGGCTGGGGGGGGGGGGGGGGGATGATCCAACGCTGGCCAGTTTCTGCGGAGCAAAAGGTGTTTGTTTGCCCCTCACACACTCGTTTTCCTCGTGCAAGCCGAGGGCTGCCTTTCTTCTTGGATCTTCAGTGATCACCTGCGTAGTGGCACTTTCCGCTTACGCAGCAATAAACTCCACAGGATACCTGCCAAAGGCGCCTGCTCAAGCTCTTCGCTAAACTGCGTTGAAGATGAGGGGGGGGGGGGGGAGCCAATTGCGAGGAGGTTTTTAAAACCAGCCACTCTTCTGCGTCTCTTTCACGATCCTTTTATGTAATAGACGTGCTACTTCGTGGCATCGGTAGCCAGGAAGTAACTAACGAAAGGGGCGATGGAAATGTGACCAGGAAAACGCGCCTTTAAAATCGTTAAGCTTCGCAGACCTGGTGATGGAGAGGGGCTTTAATTGTTGTGTGAAGTAGCCCCAGGCACTACGGCGCTTCTCACTGCTCGAAAGCCAGTCATATCCGACTCTAGGCTTTGGTGCTCATCTCCATTTACAGCCAAAGAGCCAGCGCTGTCTGCGTCCACAGACATTTCCGTGGCCATGAGGTACGCATGACTAGACCACGGGAGAGCAAGGAATGCTATTACCGTTCCCGCTGAAGCGGTGCCTATTTATCTACTTGCACTTTCTTACTTTAGAACCGCTAGGTTGGCAGGAGCCGGGGGACAGAAACGGAAACTCACTCCGTCGTGCAGCACTTGGGTCTCGAACTGCTGACCTGCTGACTTTTCGGTAGTCAAGCTCAGCGTCTTAACTACTAAGGCACCACGGTTGTCTACAAAGACGACTACCTGTCAATTTCGGCTGCAAGTGACGCGCGCGCTTGTAGTTTTGCAAAAATGAGGTCTTTTGCCATAATCGCACCCTGATTCGCACGAACCTAGTTGTCCAGTGAAGTCTTTGAAGTGACCCTTTTTTGACGAGAACAGTTGGCATCAGAATGGTATTTTCCCTCTAGTTCAGACAGAAAAAATAAATCACTGAGTCTATCTCCACCGAAGATGTTTCCCCAGACGTGCTGGGCTTTTGTCTTCGTTTGCTCTGCTGATATTTCGCCCTTTTTGCCATAAAGCTCCAGAGGATGACCGTCCCCTCTAGCTTCGCAACGAGGCCGCCAGGCAAGATCAGGCCGGGAGAGAAGAACTTGCTCGCGGGACAGTCAGTGAAGCTCCTGTTTCAATAAAGACGTAAACCTGATGTTCCCAAGTCCCACTCCAATGCTCTACCCGCAGCCTCACGCACAGGAGGCAAACGTGGTCGACACCTTTCTCCGATACAACCACCACCACTTCGGGCGCGCTGCCAAAGAAAGGCAAAAGTCCTTCAAAGTCTCCAAAAATCGCCCCAGCGGAGGTGTATGTGATTGGTTTTTTGGCCAAGCAGGGATTTGAACACCCATCTCCTAGCCCAGGGATGGCCAGCTTTGACGCTCTAGGTGTTCTTGGACTTTAATTACCAGAAGCCCAAGTTAGCACTCCTGCTGATCAGGGCTTCTGGGAATTGAAGTTCAAGAACATCTGGAGTGCCAAAGTTGGCCATCCCTATACCTAGCCCATCACTCTGTCCACCACACACTGGCTCCGTCACCTTGGGAAGTAGTAGGAATGAAATCTATCACTCAACTCAGTCTGTATTTCAGAGAGAGAGAGAGAGAGAGTCTCCATCCGGGGTTGTCTTGTTTGGGATGTCTTTCCCCAGCTACTTAGATAAAGGGTTGCCAGGCAATCATCATCCTCTCCCCTCCCAATCCCGCCTCCCAGGTCGTGTATCAAAACACACGGTTTTATTGATCAGATAATGCACAGGTGATGATGAATTGTACTGAGTAAATTTTACGTCTTGTTTTATTGTGATTGGATCATTCCATTTTTAATCTGTTTTTGTAATCATATTTTATCTAATGCATTTAAACCGTACCAGAGACATTGGGATAAAATGTCGTGCCCGTCACACTGGTTCAGGCTCCCGCCGCCCCCCAGAGCCCCGCACAGCTGAAGGACGCTCAGCTAGGGTAAAGCTGGTGGAGGTCGCAGGCTCCGAAGCCACTTTTCTTCCCGAGCTAAGCCTATCCGGCGTCTGCCCCCTAGTCTAACCCACAGCCCGGTTTGGTGTAAAGAGGGCTCAGTCTCACGTTGCCAACAAAGCCCAAGGTGTGCCAAGCCGCTTTTCCACACCTGCCAGATGCGCAAGAATGAGAGAGAAGCGGCTGGAGCACTTCAGGAGAGAGAGAGACGGCATTGATCTGCTCGCAGCGGCCCTCACGGAGTTTTCCGCAGCCCTGTTCTCAAGCGAGTTTTTCGGCCCTGCCCCGGGCCCCCTCCGGGAGCATCACCACTCGTCCACCCACCCCCCTTTTAGAGGTTGCCCTGAGCGAGGGCCGAACCGGCTGCTCCCCGGACAACAGAGAAACATCTTTGCCAAAGATCTTCCGAGCTGGTCGCCTTTTCAAACAAGGAGGGTGTAATTTTAAAGAAACTAGTCCTTACTGGCCACTGTCTCCGCCAATTAGTTATCACTGGAAACCAAAAGACAACACAGGTGGTGGAGAAATCAGGAGGATGGTGCTTTACCACAGAACCAATCCAACCCTGCATGTCTAATTCAGAAGTGAACTTCACTAGCCTAGTTAAATAGGTAGCAGCTGCATCCTGTCCCAGACCCGCTTTCCCCGGGCATTTTCAGAATGTGATTGAGAGATTTCAGCATTGCCACCTATCAGTGAGTCTTCTTGGCCAAGCAGGGATTTGAACCCAGATCTCTCAAGCCCATCACTCCTTCCACTAGATCACATTCGGACTTCCCCTAAAAATCCTTTCAACTCAGAGTAATCACTGACACGAAATTATTATTATTGCACTGGCCCCCCTCACTTTGGGAAGTAGTGAGAATGAAATATATCACCCAACTCAGTCTGTATTTCTTTGAAAAGGCTGGATGTCTGCATAGCAAAGTACTGTATGTAGAACACAAGAGCCTCAAGTAGTATTTACAGGGCAATACCCATCAACTCTGGCCTGCAACGTCTATTACAAAGGATGATGGGGAATGGAGTTCAACAACTTTTTTAAGGTTCCTGTTCCTAGCATTACAGAATGCTAGGCAGCCACATGACAGTCTATGGACAATCTGATCCTCAACCTGACCAGTGCACAATCCAGTCAGACATACTGTACATACTTTACTCTCCCATTGATTTCAGTGGAAATTATTTATGTAGGGGTTTGGGTTAGTCTAGCTGTTGGAAAACTCTTTTGGAAGCATCATCTCTCTTGTTCCTCCCCACAGATGTGCACTGGGGGCATTCTAGAAGTAAGCTGTAGCTATCCTATTAACTTTTTCTTTTGCTGCTCTGATTCCAAATATTTGCAATCATTATGGTGATCAGCCATGAAGATTGTCCTGAGGATAGAATGCAATGGGCTTTCATTTGCCTTCCTCATTGCAGTGTGTACCACTGATCCAGTTCCATAATTCACTTTCTGTCCTGAGCCTTTTTGACATACAAAGTCTTCATCAGCCCCAGGCCAGGATTGAGGAAGCTGCTGCCCTTCATCAAGATGGATTCAAGTGGGGTTTAATTCACTTGGGGACTATCACCCTTCCCTGTGGACTTCATCACCCAAGGCCGTTAGTCCTCAGGGTTGTCAGGTTAGGCTGCCTGCACCTGGCCAGACAAATGAATTTTGCAATCTTTTATATTAAGCTCACCTTTGCCTGATTTATTGCTCCAGGAGATAGACAAACAAGGTGCATTTAAAACCTTACAGGAAACTCTCTTGCTGTTATACTATACAAGCGAAGAGACCTTTTAACAGAGCTCTTTCACAGATACAGTATAAATAACCTGAGTCAAAATTTACAACACTAGCAGTCTGATTTCTCACAGTGGTCAGTAGGAAGTATAGAATGGAGTGAATCTAGCCCATCCCTTCCAAATGGTGAGACTTCAAGGCTCATCTGCCCTAAACCACTATAAACAATGGAAATGGGAGTTCTAACTGACAACATACTGAGGCCACAGATACCTTTGGTCTGGATCTAGAGCAAATGAACAAAATATGGCCCTTCAGATATTGTAGAGCTTCAGCTCCCACCATCCCTCTCTATTGGCTATGCTGGCTACAGCTTCTGGAATTTGAAATCTAGCAACATCTAGAAGGCTTCACATTTTCCACACCACCCTAGAAGGAGGTCTCAAGAGGTACATGAATAGCTTTCTGTGACATATGTCATCTGCTGATAGTTGTACCTTACAACTAAATCTTCCTTGAAATCAGTCAAGTTTCCAAGTACCGTCTTTAGGCTGGATCATGCCCATCACTTCAATTAACAAAACCTGTGTGTAATATTTGACATTTGGCACTGGTTAATTTTTTGTTTTTGATGCTCCTTTAGCTATTTGAATACAACAACACAGCCATGTCAACCTGACGTGTGAAACACAGATCAACCAAGTAAGTCAGTTTTTGTGTCCCAGTGGAGCAAATGACCTGTCACATTTCTGAAATCATGATGAAGATGCCCTGTGTGTGTGTGTGTATGACACATATTCCTACATGGACCACCACTTAGCCAAACCTCTAGACATGCTTGTTCAGAAACAAGCCCAGACATCAAATAGGGAAGCACAGAGCGTGTGATGTAGGATATCTTTGAGGTGCAAAGTGTGCCTCCTTCTTATACATGCTGGCAATAGGAAAGGATAAAATTAAAAAGAAATAGAAGGCAAAATATTGTAGCACTTGAAAGAGTGACAGATTTATTTTAATGTGAGCTTCTGTTTATCAAAATCCACTTCAGAGTAACACGATGCATTGTTATACACCTAAACTTTTTCAGGACTCAAGCCCATACAGGCCAAATTTGTATAAAGTCTGTGCATATTGCTATAGTCCTGCATTTAACATGCAGGAGTCAATTTGGGGATTGTGCAAAACAGTTAGGATCTGGAGAACAAAACCTAGCAATGCCTCTGGTAGCAAAGTATTGTACACGGCCAATAAAAGATGTACTTCCTTGCGTTTTTCAAGGGAAAATCTGAGATATTGCTTTTCTCCTAGGTTCAGCGAGGGAGATTTCTACAAGTGTTTGTAAAAGCAGTTTATTGTTAGGAAAAAACCTCAATGGATAATTCACAGTAGTTTGTCCCATAATACATATTTTGTCTCTGCCATTCTGCATTCCATTAATGGCTTAAAATGGCTGCTAGAAAAGTCCCACTGTAATAATCCACCTGAAGCACAGTTCTTCTAGTTGCCAGTTTTCATCACATTAAGATGCATAGCCCAGGAAATGAAAATGCAGGCCACACCATCAATGATGTTGCCTTGAAACTCCCTTCAGACCTGGACAGTATAGTCAATGGGCAAGCATGATAGGAAAATTAAACCAGACAAAATTTGGAAGGCCACAAGTTTTGCACTTTTCTTCTAACATGTCCTCCTTTCAAAGCATTTGGCCCTGTTTGAAACTATTGTGCAAATTCTTGCTATTCATGCATAAACTGCCCAGAGTGGGATACCACCCAAATGGGCAGTATAGAAATGCAACAGATAACTATAACAGCCTAGTGGTACCATAGTGTTTTCACCAGGTATCTGCAGTCTTTTCACTTTTATTTTTTTACTGCAACAAACCAACATTGCCCTCCTTCTGGAAACGGTTACTGCACCAGCGAGGTAAAGGTAAAAGCTGCCCTTGCTTGAGACCCAGTTGTATCTGACTCTAGGATTCGGTGCTCATCTCTGTTTACAGCCAAAGAGCCACTATTGTCTGAGTCTGCAGACGTTTCCATGGACATGTGGCAGGCATGACTAGCTGCCAGAGTGCATGGAACACCGTGACCTTTCCCACTGAAGTGGTACCTATTAGGTTGGCAGGAGCAGGGTCTCCAACTGCTGACCTGGGTGTTCAAGATGAGACCCTGCCCTGAGATTTCTCTGTTACTTCTCTTTCAAAAGTGTTTGGAAGAGTTACTTGTTTGGATTACAGCTCCCCGATTTGCTCTCTCAAGCCTTTGCCTGGAAGATTCGGGGAACTATCCCCAGCATCCAAACCCTGTCCCAACAGCCTTTTCTTTCCGGCCGGGAAGGGACGAACCACCCAGCCCGGAGGCACCCACCCAGCCCGGAGGCAGAACCGGTCCGCTCACCCCTCCACGAGCTAGAGGTCCTCGCAGTGGCTTTGGCGCTGCTGGGCGAGTAGCTGCTGGGCTGGCTGAGGGCTCGGCTAAAGTGCTCGTCCACCACGGCGCTGATGTCCCCTTGGAAGTAGGTGAATAAGACGCATCGGGAGCTGATGTACTCCGCCTCGGGCGGCCGCTCTTTCTCCGGGCTGCACTCTTCCTCTTTGATGCTGGCCGGGGCGGCGGCGTGGCTGGAGAAGGGGCCGCTGCTGCCGCCTCCTCCGCCTCCGCTGCTGCTGCTGGCGCTGGGGGTGGCGCTGGCGCCGCTCTCCGAGGATTCCTGCATTTTCGAGTAAAAGGCGAGTTTCTGTGGAGGGAAACCAAAGGGGATCAGGGCGGATTCCCACGCGCGCACTTCTGCCCGCCGGCCGGCCGGACCTCGCATTCGGCGCCGAGAGGGGCGACGGTTGTTTCGAGGCAGGCAAAGGCAACCCGAAACTCCTGCCTCTCAACCTCACTGTGAACCACCACCACCGATTAGGAGGCATGACTCTTTAAACCAGGCAAGCTCACTTTTTCTGCCCGCATTACTACACGGTAGTATACCTATTTTTTAAAAATCACCAAACCAGCTCACGTTGAAAACAGGGGAGCCCAAACTACTGCCTGGATCCGCCCCCGGGCAATAGAGACTGGCTCCCTGAACCACGTGGCCGGCCTGAAAAGTTTGGGCACCCCGTCTAAAATATGCAGCTCCACAAGTTCACTCTTATTCATACCTATTACAGACTCGGACTTTGGAGCACTAAGGTCACTTGCTGGCCGCTCTGTCCAGCTACAGGCCAGCCCTGTGGTCACCGCAGTTCCCATTGGAACTGCAGTGTATCCAAAGCCCACCTGTTGAAGCACACCAACACCAACCTCCTTTTCTCGCCACGAGGCTGTCTGTAGCACAGGTAGGGCGCTGGCTAGCTAGGGGGGGGGCACCCACCCACCCAGGCCTCTCTTGGCTCCTTCATACGTTCAAGTCGTGATCTAATGCGAAACGCTTGCGGGGAAGAGGTGGGAAGGGCTCTCGTGCGAACGCCGGGCGAAGGTCACGCCAAGACTCTGAGGAGGAAGGGCCATGGAGAGCATTGCGCTGCCTCCTGCTGCAGCCAACCCCCCACCCCCCTGCAATCTTTGCAACGCTTTCACACAGGAGCCCACGGTTTGAAAAGACCTGGAAACGAAGGCACGACTCCGGTTTAACAGCCTGCTGGATCCAGCCTGCAGGATCGGGGCCCCCTTCTTTTCTCGACACTTGGGAGGAGGAGAAGCTTCCGCTCCCTGCTCTGGCCGACCGGCCTGCGGGCGACCGATCCGCGCCAAGGCAAGGCAAACGCAGCCCTTGGCGTTGAAAACGGCAATCAGTGGGGGCGGCGCAACGTGCTCCGGATCCCCCCCCCCCCAACTTGGCTGCCCGGCCAGCGCGCTTCGTTTGGGCCCCGTCGCTCGAGCGCATCCGGACCGCCTGTGGAATGTCAGGAGAGGCGGCTGAGGAGCCGAGGCGTCAAGGGGCTCGGAAACACCGCAGGATGGGGATGGGTTGATGATGCCTAGGGATGGGGCCGGCAGAAAGAGGAAAGAGGAAAGAGGGTGGGTGGGTGGAATAAAAGAAATTGGGAGACATGATTTTACATCCAAGTCTCTTGGTTGGGTCACAGGTAAGGAAACCCCCCTCCTTCCCCCCAGGTAGCAAGAGTGAAGGTGTTATTTTTTGTAGGCCAGTATCTTACTCCTAGTAGAGCCACAAGGTCTAAGATACTGGCCTACATAAATAACAGCTTCGCTCTTGATCTGACTCAGTGGGACTGACATAAGTATTGATTCAGTGTGACTATTCTAGTTGGCATTAGCAAGAGGATGCTGGCCATACACTGCTGCATCCAGAACCACAACACTTTAGTCAGTCACAGTAGCAGGGAGTGGGAATTAGTTTTTACTGACTGATTAAAAACTTTGTTGAGTAAAAACAGAGTCTTGTTTTAAAATCTAACGTATCGAATATAATAAAACCCAGCTTGTTATTATATCAGAGAGTAAACAAAACAAAACAATAACAAAAAGGGGAAAAAGTTGTAGCACCTTAAAGACTAACTCCTATATTTAAATATGAGCTTTTGTGGATCAGGTCCACTTTGTCAGTCTGTGCGTTTGTCTGTGTGTCCAGCAGATTCATGTTTCAAGACAAATGGGAAAAACGCAGACTAGAAAAGAAAAACACATTGAATTTTTAAAAAAGATTTCTAACAGGAGATTTGGAAAAAAAAATTTAGAAGGAATTTTTTTATTGATAAAATTCTTGATTTGGGGTACACAGAAAGAGTCTCCTCAAAAATTGTGCTATTTTTGAACCACAATTGGACATACCCCAGGCAGCAACCTTGTGCCGACTAAACTTTCTCACACTAGGGTCAGGCAAACACGTCTGGCCTAGACATGGAAGAAAGAAAAGCAAGAGAGTTGTATTTTGGGACAGAGCACAGGAGACTTGAGGTGTTTGCTTCGCTTTTTTCTAGAATCCAAAGATCAACCCAAGGAAAGCCGGGTGGGAAAAAAACACATAAATTTTGAATGAACGGATTTTGAACCCATGAATTGGAGTGCCAAAAGAGACTGCAGGTTGCCGATTATCAAAATTTTCATTCCAAATTACTCCAGGCTTATTTTTTTTTCGGATCTCAGAAATCTGCACCGAAGACCCCAAGGTATCTACAAAGATGATATGAATAAAAATTGCAAAGAGGTGCAAAATAATTTGGTACCTAGATTCCTTTGGAATCTGCCTAATAGAATTGTGTGCAGGGGGGAGGAGGAGATCCTCACATTTTTAAAGAGATTCCTTAGACGAAAAGTGGGTCATCAAAAATCTAGAAAACAAAACTTCTGTAGCGAATTGGTTTCCCCAACGAAGGAAAGGCAAATGATTTAGAAGGGGCAACATTTCAAGCGAAGGTTTGGACTTCTCCACTCCAACCCGGCTATTCTTAAGCGGTTTAAACGTCCATAGGATTCCAAACCCACTTTTTCCTTCTAAAAGGCAACACCAGAGTTCGTGACAACTGGCTTTCGAAATCGAGGAAGGGGAAATGATAAAGTCCCTCGTCTTTTTACAACATTTGGTACTTTGGGACGTACATTTTCTAGTTATAGTTGGAGAAAAGAGGGCGGAAAAATGTTAGAGAGAGGAACGAATGCACAACGAGTCTTTTCCGACAATTTTTCTTTCTTTTTTTTTTGGGGGGGGGGGAGGAAAAGCATTTCCTTGGCAAGCGGAGGAAGGAGAAGCATTTCCTACAGGATCAGATTAGTTTTACTAGACTCTTGGAGAGAAAGGGAGCAAGTCTGCACCAGGTTTTCCACGTCTGTCGTTTTGCAGCTGCTGCAGCTAAAGCCGAAAAGAGTAATTGGATTCGGACACGGGTTTCACGGATTGGGCAAGACCTAGGACTGCTGCAGTCAGCTGCGCCTGGGGTGGAGGTGGGGAGGAGGAGGAGAACCCCGACACGATGGGCTAAACAACGAATAAACCCTTTCCTTCGGAACAAAGGGAGAGAGGGCCACTTAGAGGGGATGGGATCAATTGACGTGCCTAGCAGCTCGGAAGCGACAATTCAGCGGGCGGGGCAGTGCTGCCCTTCTCATGGGGTTTTCTGACACGTCAGAGGTAAATGGAACACTGCACCCAAACAGGCGTTCGATTCCCTGCAGTGGAGGGTCTCTTCCTCCAGAGGCCATATTGGTCCACGGCCGACCCATTCATTGAGCAGTCTGAGGCTGTCCATCTAGAACAGCAGGTTTCTGGGTGTGCCGGATGTAAGGTAACGGTAAAAATCTCCCTTGCTCGAAAGCCAGTTACATTCGACTCTAGGACTCATCTCCTCTTACAGAAAAAGAGCCAGCGCTGTCTGAGTCTACAGACGTTTCCGTGGTCATGTGGCAGGCATGACTAGAAACCGGAGCGCAAGGAATGCTGTTACCTTTCCCACCTAAGTGGTCCCTATTTATCTACTTGCAATTTCATGCTTTAGAACGGCAAGGTTGGCAGGAGCTGGGACAAAGACGGTTGTTCATTCCATCATTTAACACTTGGATCTTGAACTGCTGACCTTCCAGTTATCAGGTTCAGCATCTTAACCACTAAGATAAAATCAGGAATGAGGTAATAAGGAAAAGAACTGGAACAGAACCAATCTTGCACTACATACAGAAACAACAAATAAAGTGGTTTGCCCATTTTGAGAGAATGTTTTAGAATTCCACACCAATACAAGGCATACTTGGAAAGAGGAGAAGGACAAAGGCCACGAGGGAGACCCAGGGGAAGGTGGAGAGATAACATCAAAGAAATATTGCAAGAACACCTAATAACACTGGTGGAGGCCTCTAGAAGTGACAGGACAAGAACCTTGCATCTCCCTCGACTGCCGATGGGGTGAAAGAGGAAGGGAAGCAAAGAAGAGCCCACTTGACTAAGCCACCGCAGTACCCGGAACAGACAAACCAGTTAACAAATTTGGAGTTTGGTTCTCATTGCCCCCAGCACCAGACGTTATTTTCTCTTCCTTTTGGGGGAGGGAGAACATCTTACCACTGAAATTGCGGGAAGACTAAACGGATTGTTTTCTCCTAAAATCTCGGTTCCCAGTCCTAGACATCTACTTCCGCGTCAAAATTTAGTTAGGAAGTTGGCCGGGCGAAATTTAGTTTGGAAGCCTCTCCCTCTCTGTTTCCTTCTCTCTCTCTCTTTTTAATTACTCTGGAAAAACGCCTCTGGCTGGTGTATTTGGAAGGCCACTTTTTAATCTAACCATTCAACACTCACCCGCGAGAGGAAGAAAATATTTGGCAAATCCTTTCAAAGACATAAGGAAAACTATTCCAATATGCATGGGATGCAACCCCAGGGTTTAATCCTGCGCACCCGACTCTAAGAACACGTCCTACCGAATTTGTGGCTCAGCGGGTGTTGTTGTACTGCACGTGCCATTAGCAACAATTGGACTGAGATGACCAAGGGCGAGGGGTGATGGGAATCGGATTTGCCAATTCTTGAACAGGATTTGGTGGGGAACTTGCTTATGAATTAGACATCCACAGGACCTTGTTCTGGCTTTATCAATGCACATTCGCCTCTCGGAAATATCAGAAGGCAACGATTTCCCATCATGCCAGAAAGGAAGAGGGCAACGTGAACGGGGCAATCTTTCGAAACATTTTTGGGATGGACGAGTAAGCAGGGAATCCAATGCCTGTCTGGGTGCAGTGTCCAATTTACCTCCGCGGTTGACCTGACATGTCAGGATCTTAGCAGCAGCAAAGCCGATGAAAAGCTATGTGGCATCTTAAAAATTTTCAAGTTTTATTTCGCACCCGCTATTTGGATTGCTCTGAAAGACGTTTCTGAATACTCCAAGAGAACTTACTTTCAGCTATAGGAAAGGCTGTGGTTCAGACTATCGCGCGGGAATATCTTAGGCCCCTTTCCCGACCCTTGCTGTTTTAGCTTATTCTAATCCAAGATGGTTTTAAAAGTGGGAAAGACCATAGGGCCCCATTTGCTGCTATGTGCCGTCAAATCTGACCTGTTTTATAGCGACCCTTATAGGTTATTGAAGGCGAAGTGTTTAAGGACCGCTTTTACCAGTTCCAATCCTCCCACAACCCATCCCATCAGTTTCCATGGGATCGAACCCAAGTCTTCTGAATCCTAGTCCATTACTCAATCCATCATACCACACTGGGTACCCCATACCTTGCTCTTATTCCTCCTTTAACATTCCGTTTCCATTTTCTGCAACAGAAAAAAAAAAACCTATCCAACGGGAACAATTATCCTTGTAAGCCGGATTCTTGTTGTTTCGAAATTGCTTTACAATATGGATTTTATATGGAAGTGGATTTGCAACCCTACTAGCACTGACGTAGAAGTAAGTCAGTTACGATCAGAGATATTTATTTTTTATGAGTCAGAAATACGATTTCGTTGTAAATCATGGCTCGTTTGGGAAGGGTAAATTGATTGTTAATAGCGAAACGATGCTTTGTCTGTACTTGGCTATTGAGTCATGAATGGGAATTTATTTCAAGCAATAAAACACCCATATTTGTTAAAGGCAGGAGCCATGCAAACATTTCCGTTCGGATCCTATTGGTTAATGAGAACGGATTGTCTATAATTAATATAACGAACCTTAGACTCACAGACGTCTGGAATTCCTAAATAACCTCTACCTGGATAGTCAATTTTATTCCTTTTTTTGTCTCACACAAGCATAAGGGATGTGAAAATAACCGTTTCATTTAAGACGGCAAGCCAGACGGTGTCTAAAAGAAACCATCCTGCAGCTACTGTTACACTCACTCTTGGTCTTGGCACTGGGATCTTGGAGACTGTTAACCTGCTTACATCTCATTGAAGCCAATGGATTTCAGCGACCACTCTGGCAATCCTAAAATACTGTAGCAAGGGGTTCAATTTCCTTAGATTTAATGGGACGTTTACTTTCAAGTAGACGAGATTGAATGGTTAAAAGAATGTGCGAGATTTGTCCGCTACAAAAATCTTTCCACACGTTTTTTGGCAACGTTCAGACCTCGATGTCTGGAACATGTGGATGATTTCACACGAAAATAACAGGGGCGGCGGCGGCGGCACACACATAGAACCCTAACTTCCCATCGACGTGAGTTACAGCCCCACTCAAAATGAATTTCCTGCTAAAATTCGCACCCCTGGAGATCAAGGGGGCGATCACCCTTCTGTCTGTCAAGCTAACCGAGCCCTGGAGTCCACACTCCGTCTTGGCAAGGACCGGGGGGGGGGGGGAACCGTAATGGAGAAAGTGTAGCTGAAGTCTTCACCTCGTCTACACCTCGCCTCCTCCCTTCACCCACCAGGTCCAGGGAGGAAGACGAGGCATCGCCAGCCCGCGCTAAGTGCTCATCATCGCGGAGGAATCGTTATGACAAGAAAGGGATGCTGCCCTTTTGGCCAAAAGGAGGGCCGCCCTTGGCAGTGTTGCTTTCCAGAGCCCCATCAGTGGGAGGAATCTGGGGCACCTGAAAGCGCCTCTGGATTTGTTGTTGTTGAGTCGCACAGTCGATTTCGACCCTTCCCGACCCCATGGACCACTCTCCGCCAGACACTTCTGTCCCCCACCATCCTCCCCAACCCGACCAGCTCTGTGCCCACTGCATCCACAATACCATCCAACCATCTCATTTTTGGGCCGCCCCCTTTTTCTTTTGCCCTTCACCTTTCCCAGCATCGAGGCCTTCTCAAGTGAGTCCTCTCTTCTCATTTGATGTCCAAAGTACCTTAGCTTCATCTTTACTATCTGACCTTCTAAGGAGCAGTCAGGGGCGAGTTTTTCCAAGACCCACCTGTTTGTTCCCCTCGCTGTCTACTCCCCCCCCCCCCCACGGGTTCTTCCCCTTGCAACGTACCTGGTGGTAAGGGCTGTAAGCTGCGGCGAAGTAAGGCTGGGGAGGACCATAGACTTGGTACATAACATCCAAGCAGCTCATGGCGAAAGCCAGCGGGGACTCATGTAGGGGCGCGTCAACTCGCGGGCTGTGCCAAGGGAAGGGGCGCCTTCCTCATGGGCGCCCTTGCTTCCTTTCCCGAGCGTGGGTGGGGGGGAGACCGGCACCGGCGCCTTCTTCTTGCCCGCCCGCTCCTGCCTCGCTTCCCCAGCTCAGCGCAATGACATCCCAGCGGACGCGCTCCAGGCGAAAGGGGCGCGCCGGGCGCCCGGCGGGAGGCATTTAAACAGCCGGCTCGGCGTCAGAAGGGGGCGGGGCAGCGCGGGGACCAATCGGAAGGCGGGGACGCGCGAGCCCGCCCCCTCGCCTGGCTTGCCTCAGAGTTGCCCGCTCGCGCCCCGAGGGGGCGTTTCCTGAGGTCCCTCCCCTCCCCTTTGCGCGCTTCAGCACGTGCTGCACTGCCTCGCCTTCTTTTGGCGCGCCTGCGCCTGCGCCCCCCGGACCTGGGCTCCAGCCCCGCTTTCTGCAGTGTGTGTGTGTGTAATAAACGGCATGATGGGCGCACTGGTTCTGGTGGCAGGGGGACGGGCGGGCGGGCTGGGGCTCCCCAGGGACATGGGGCTGCTACTCTGCAACCCTGCTTCCCTGGTGTCTCTCGCCTCATTGCTTAATGCAGGCATGGGAAATTTCGGGTTGCGAGTCCAGTGGTGGGATGTCAAAAATTTTACTACCCCACCGTGACATCATCACAGTGTGGGCGGAGCTAACATCATGACATCATGGGCGGGGCCAAAGGAAAAAATTAAAATAAAATAAAAATAAGCACGCACACACCACAAACCCGTAAATAAATTAAATAAATAAATAAAGTTACATTAAAATACACCCACTCAACCAAACACCCTCCCGCCCACCCCAAACACAAACCCATCACTTACCTGTTAGTATAAGTGCCTGGGCAGCACCATGTTGCAAGATGGATATGGTCATCATACCGGTTCTTTAAGATAATATGCCTCAATGTAAATGTAAAACAGCTGTACCTCCTTAAGAGTCCTCCAATTGGAACAGCAATTGGAACAGCACAGGTGTAGCTTATTGATGAGGTAACTCCAAGACTTTGCTTAAAAACCCCAAGCCAGGCCACCAGGCCTGCCAGCTGCCAGGCCTTTTGAAGAACTGTGGTAGTACATCAATATAGGTAAAGGTATTAAATACACATTAAAATACACACAGACACACCACATTCAAAGGTGAGTCACTTACCCTGGGGAGCAGGCAATAGGGAGCTTCAGGCTAGCAGCTTCTCTTCCTCCTCCACACTTGGAAGGACAGCAAGGAGGCCGTACATTCGCGTCAAGCACCATAGGCGTGCGTGCACACCAAGTGAAACACCAGTGAAAAGGTAAGCCCCGAAGGTGGTTCCCTCCAAAAGCTGCTACCGGTTCTCTTGGACACTGGGAAAAGTTACTACCGGTTCTGGCGAACTGGTGCAAACCTGTTACATCCCATCACTGTGCGAGTCCCATAATACTTCATCGTTGGCTATTCTGGGGAGGGCAATTGGAAGTCGTGGACCAAAATGCCTCTGGAGGACCAGAATGGGCAGCCCCTAGCTTAATGGCAGAGCTTAATGGCAGGGCCAGTCCAGCTAAGAGACAGCATATGGGTGGCAAGTAGGGTTAATAAAGCTCTAAAGCTGGGGTGCCCAAACTTTTTGAGCCATGAGCCAGTCATGGGGTTCAGTGGGCCATCCATGTGGTTCAGTGGGCCGCCCTAGTCATTTAGCAGGCCAGTCATGTGGTTCCTCCCACCAGAAGCAGAAGTAAAATGCCCCTTGCAATCTATTTTGCAAAAGGATGAGATAGATTTTTAGGCTTCCATTTTCTTTGCTTAAATCAGGGGTGTCCAAACTACGGCCTGCAAGCCGAATCTGGCCCCTGACCAATTCATCCAGCCCACACCACCCGTGCTGCTCCTGGAAGCGGAAGTAAAATCTGCCTGTATGGGTGCATTTTGCTTCCACATCCAGGAGTGGAAAGGGCGGTGTAGGCTGGATGAATTGGTGTCAGGGGCCGGATCTGGCCTGTGGGCCATAGTTTGGGCACCCTTGCTCTAAAGCAAGGGTCGCTAATGGTCAAGGCAGTGAGTTTGCAACCATGTTGCCAGAGAATAAATGAATTATTGGCCAAAAGGACTGGGTGATCAGTTTGCATATAACATGGCATCAATGTATAGATCTTCCATATCCAAAGTGAAGATAGCCATGGTGACATCTAGCTTTCAATACATGATGACAGAGAAGAAGAATCAATGAATGTTGGCAGAGTATTGGGAAACAAGGGTGACAAATGTGTGAAACTGTTTTGTGTGTGTGTGGAGAATGAAATTTTCTTCCATTTGTTTTATGTGCCATCGAGTAATCTTCAATTTACAGCAACCATAGGAATCAATGACCTTCAGAATGTGTGTAGTTCCCTTATTGAGACATCCCATCCTATGTTGTCTGCCTCCCTTCTTACAGCCTTCTACTTCTAGCATTCTCAATTCAAGTAGATCTTTTTTCTCATGATACAGCATGTCCAAAGTTTGACAGTGTCTGTTTAGTCATATTACTTTCTTGTGAGAGTTCAGCTTGATTTGGTGTAGAACCTGCTTATTTGTCTTCCTGGTAGTCCTTAGTATCCACAATGCTATCCTTCAACACCACATTTCAAATTAATAATTTTTCCAGTCACTGTTCTTCATTGTCCAAATTTTGCATTTGTACATAATAGCTGGAAGTAACTATAATATGGATGCTTTTGGTTATGTGCTGTGGTGACAATCCTTATATTGAGGATCTTTTCTAGTTCTAGCTCACATGATGTTATTAATTTATGACACAACTAGATGTGTTAAGTTAAAATTTGGAAGCTGGAGGTAATTAAAACTGCAGCTTTGCATATGTGACTTTAACAGAGTATATGTTCTAATCACATCAATGAAACAATACCTCCCTTACATACTAACCAAATTCAGTATATACTGCCATATGTGATTGTGGTACCAAATGATGGGAGAAAGGTCTCATCCCTTCTTCTTGGACTGTCTATGAATAAACTTTTTCCCAGGGTATAGAACAACTAATGGCCTGTTATGTAGCTACTAAGAGGTGCAAAATGATTAAATACACAGAATCACCTTATTCAGTCACTCCGTGATATTATTTATTTAACTCACTGAAGCTTAGGGAGTAAACCTAATACTGTAGTTTTGTTTTGTAAGTTCTTTTTTTAGAAATCTCAAGTTCTTTCTTAAATTAAGTTGCTTCTACCAACTTTTTTGGGGGGAAATGTTAGCTCTGGAATATTTTCCTTAAAAATACCACTGCAACATGTTCATACATCTGCAGATTGCATCCGGCCCGTGGGCCGCAGGTTGAGAATCCCTGTTGTAAAGTTTCAAAGTTCTCTCTGGCCTCACTAATTAGGACACCCAATACATTATAGCTAAATGTTGAAAAATTCCCACCCATCCTTGCTCAGCAGAGAACAGAAAGATTAAGAAATGAGGGATATACAAATATTACCAATGTTTGACTGGAACTTACATGGCTTGTTACCCAAATATCTGAACAAGCTTGGCTTCCTTTATTAACCTGCCATATCTTCTCTAAATGCTCTCCTTCAGCTGGTTCAGACAATAAAATGACTTAATATTCCAATCTAAATAATTCAATGTAAATATATTGTCATTGTCGGGTGCTACTCATGTCCAAAATTACAAGAAAAATGCCATTGGTATGAATTTGTCTAAGGTGGATCACAACTTGCCATGAAGTGACACACTGTGATCACAGAGCCATCTCTTGTGGAACATATGAAATGAGACATGCAGGATTTAACACTGGGGACTGCATTGAGCTGCCCCAACCTTGAGAATATTAACAAGATGTGCCTTCACAGTCAGCCCATCTGGCATGGGCTCTTCCGCCTCCATGACCATTGGAAATCAGAATAGTGAAGTGGTTCTTCCTCTACTCATTTTGCCATTGGGTCGAGTATGATGGTTTCCAGTAGCATTTCCTCCACTGAGGAGACCATCACCCCACCTAAAGGGGCTCATCTACCCCTAGCCATTACCCCTTTAGGGAGTCAGGTTATTTACCACCACCCAACACTTGGCATTGAGTCGCTGGCTGTACGGTTAATGAGTACTCACCAGTGGTGGGATGTCAAAAATTTTACTACCCCACCGTGATCACAGTGTGGGCGGAGCTAACAACATGATGTCATGATGTTGTGGGTGGGGCCAAATAAAATAAAATAGTAAAAAATAAAATAAAAATAAGTGCATACACACCCCTCAACCCACCCACCCACCCACCGACCCACCCACCCACAACACAAACCTGTAAATAAATAAAATAAAATAAATAAATTAAAATTAAAATAAACCTCCCACTCAAACACAAATCAAACCCTCCACCCCCAACCCCGAAACACAGTATATCTGTGCTGTACTTCACTCATAAATGGCCTGAAAGTATGTGGTAGTCTTTATTTATGGGTGTGTTTAAGTTGATAGAAATATAGCATCTGTTTCTTGTCAGTCACTTTCTCCATCCAATCATGAGATTTGCTTTTCTTAAGTGAAACACAAGGATTCCTAAACTTTTCTTACCACAGGCCAGTCACCTGGTTGAGCGAGCCAGTCACATGGTTCTTCCCACTGGAAGTGGAAGCTAAATGCACCTGCACATGGGCAAAACGTTGCCGTAAATGCAACCGTGGCTGTTGTAAACATGTTTATGACAGCCGTGAGTGCATTTACATCATGTGTGGATGTGTTTAACTTCTGATTCCAAGAGTGGCATGGGTTGGATAATTAGGTGATGTGGGCCAGATCAGGCTCATGGGCCATAGTTGAGGGGCCCCTTCACTATTAGGTGGCATTCTAAGAGAAAATGAGAAAAACCACAAAGGATTTTTTTTGGGGGGGGATATCCCTATATGCTTAGCCATGATATGCCAGCCAATAGATGTTAATTACTCTACTTATTGCCAGATGTTTAGGTGATCAACACGTTGCATATATATTAGCTACATGTACAATGCTATGTCAATCTGAAATGCCATTGCCTGTAATAATGCAATGGTTAGTTTCCATTCCTTTCTTCACATGACAACTAGGTATATAACTGTGTATATAAATCCATAATCTAAATACTGCACTCCAAGTGTCTGAGTAAATGTATTGTAATCGATGAACATTTGCCCTGAAATGAAGTTTACATTATTTTTGTTCTGTTTTGTCTTGTCCTGTTATGCTTGCTGCAACAGACTAATTAATATGGCTACTTCTCTGAGAAAACTGCAGACAATTTTAGATTATGGAATGACCTACAAATATTGTTAACAAACAAACAAAGAAGACTTTTTCAAATTAGATCTTGTTTTTCCAGTTGTATCTGCCACATTCATGCCTACCTAGCAAGATTATTGTAAGGATGAAATGTGAGCAGGTGGGGAGGGGAGGGGAAGAGAACCAGATACACCAGCTTGGGCTCATTAAAAGAAAGGTTGGATATAAATATAAAACAATGTTTTTATATTGCATATTTTGCATTCTGCACCCATGTATATTATCTATATTAGGGACCTCCAACTCCTAGGTGGCAAGCCTTTAAGCAGGTTTCTTTTAACTAATGACAATGCATTGCCTTATATTATTCAGCATGATCTGTTTGTTCCCTGATTGGGAAAAATGCCTTTTTGCTTCTTATTTTTCCAATATAATTTGCACAGTAAAGGAGAACACCGATTTTGAATATATTCCACATCCTGTAATGTGTAAAGAGGACATAAAAATAATCAGTGCTTATTTCCCACCATTACAGCTTTTTTCTTGGATGTGTCACGGTAACAAAGTGTACTAGGCATCACATTCTTGCATAATTTCTGAGAATAAATGGTACATTTCTGTTTGTACCATGCCTTGATTTTGGGAAAACATGATTGATTGGTTGATTCAGATGGTGGTCAAGTGGATAATAACATTGAAATACAAGAAAAAAAGCTAAATTTGAACCACCGCTTAAAAGTAGATCTTTAAAAACCAAAAAGACAGAAACAAAAAACTGAGTGTCTGGACAAGAAATTCTAAACAATTTGCCAAAAGCTGAAGTTATGCCTATTTGGGTGAATTTTTAATGTATCATTTTTAATTGGTTTCTGATTTCAATTTTAACCTGAGGTTTTATGACCCTTCTTTTTCTTATTTATAGTATGCTTATAGGTTTCACAGTGTTTATTGTCAGTACAACTGACAATAAACAGAATGTCAGAATGACAACAACTAGCTTTTTGCTACTTCCTGCCTATGTTAAGGCACATGTGTGTCTTTTAGCCTTTCCACAACCTTTCCATGATGTACTTGCCAAGCCATGCTTCCCTCCTTCCAGCTCCATGAAAACGCCGGGCAGTCCACACATTCCTAAAGTGCACTGGTGAGCTTTTGCATTGCATTCAGCTGGAAGCAGAGGTTACTGTTATATGAAAGAAGGGTGAAGTCACTGTTGAAACATGGAGCTGAAACAGAAATTATAGACAGTCCATAGAGCTGAAAGGGCATTAGTGTTGGGGAGATGTGACTGAGCAGTCCTGGTGACTGAGGTAGACTTTCATGTTTGAGAAATAAAGACTTCTGTGGAATCCCATGTTTCATGGATCCCATGCAGAACATCATTTGCAGGAAAAACAACTATGGCTGGATCCAGTTGCAGACAACGATGATATATAATATCTGTGTCTACTCTACTCTTCTTTTTTGACTGCTAATTTCTTGTGTAGAGGAAAAACAGGGCCAGCAGCAGAAATAATGGTCCTTCAATACGATGTGATCAAACCTTAGAAGAATATAATTAATGCTACATTAATGCTACACCAAAAGGAGTCTATTTTTCTCAAATTCTTGGTTCGATGGTCAACACCCACAGATGCAAAGAGATACAGAAGCTATTGTTCTGTTTATCATTTACATTTGCAAACACTGCATTTTCTGTTTACTGCAACCTGTTGTATTCTGAACGTCTGTTATATGTAGTGACTGGGATCCAGTCCATTCTAAGCGGTGAACCCCACTTTGTTTCTACAAGTAAATGTGGACCATATACATTCATATGTTTGGCTGGACTGAGACTCATGTGAAATTGTCTTCTCTTTAAATGTGCATAGAATTGCTCTATAGCAATTAAAGTTTTAGAAGGAAAAAAAAGGATAACATCAAGAATGGCCTTTGTGTCTTGTTGCTTATTAGTCTGTATTGAAATACTGTATCTCAATATTCCTAGCCACTATTGGTTTAGGACAGGCATAGTCAAGATCTGATGCTCTAGCACTAACTATTTGGTCCTGGGATATGCTGCAGAAAATTCCAGCCTTAGGAACTGTTTGGAGGAAAGGGTGAGAGGAATGGAAGCCCACTTCCAGGTCTGCAGAAACAGACTTGGGGAACAAAAACAAGATACGGGCAGACTGCTTTACGATGGTGCAGATCTACAAAGGGGAAAAAAAAGATGACAAATGAAATATCAACATTTCATTAAATGTAATGATGTTTCATTAACGCACAGAACACAGAGTTAAGAAGTGAACTATTTTATTTCCAGTTTTGGTCTTTAACCAGCTGAGTGCTCAAAAAGTCAGTAAGCAATTCTTTACATGAAAGTGTAAGGCTTTGTTAATCTCATGAAAGAACAACCAAATATGATTTAGAAAGATGAGAAAAAAGTATGTGTGATCTCTGTATGAAATCTAAAAACAAGGATGAGACAGATACTGTTAGAGGGCAGTTCACACATCTTCAGACCAACTAGACCACTTATTCATACCATGAACATGTCTCATCTCTATAGACTGAGGATGTGAAGGAATGTTAAGGATGCATTCCTTGCATTTTCAGAAGTTATTAGTGAAATAACATAGCAAGGAGAAGTACACCAAAATATTTTTCTAACCATTCCAGAAATCTTGGTCCAACATGTCATAGGGCTGGATCACTCATGAACTTTCGACCGAAGCTCCGATTGCTGGGAGACACATCCTCCTTGTTAGTTTCAGATGACAGTTCAGTGCACTAGAGAGATCCACTTGTGTGTAAAGAGGAGGAGAGACAGAGGAAAATTTAGCACTGCATTTTCATAGGGACAAGAAATTCCATCCATCTTAAATGTGTTTTGGCATGCAGCCCAACTCCTTGCTGAGCGCATGGTCGTCTTTTTGCCTCCTATTTCTGGCCTGGATCTACATCTTGGAGGTTTAGCAAATCATGTTAGAAGTTAAAATTAGGCAGGCAAGGCTGCCACACTGCACATTTATCTCCAACAAAGGGAAGGCCAATTTGGAAACCCCCAAAAAAGAACAAGAGACTTTAAGACTGGATGTCTGCCTTCTATGCTATTTCTTTGTTTATTTCTATGGTTCATAAGCTAACCAGTCTGGGATCCCTTTTGCTATGCTATCTAATTTTACCACAGTAGTTACTAATAATTAGTAGTGAGAGAAGGAGTAGAAGAAGCTGACTTTTGCAGGGAATATAGAATCTCTTCCCTTATTTGCTGATGCCTTGTTTTCAATGGCTCTCAAGGCTATCATATGAACCAGATCATAGTTTGTCCATAGTTCTGCTTGCTGCAACATTGAAGGAGCTGTAGTTTAAAATAGACACACACACCCTCTATGGTAAAGGTCACCCTTGCTCAAAAGCCAATCATATCTGACTCTAGAGTTCAATGCTCATCTCTGTTTCATAGCCGAAGAGCCAGCGCTGTTTGCGTTTGGAGACATTTCCATGGTCATGTGGCAGGCATGACTAGACACACGGAATGCTGTTTACCTTCCCACCAAAGTGGTCCCTGTTTATCTACTTGTAATTTTTTGCTTTCGGCAGGAGCCGGGACAAAGATGGGAGTTCACTCCATCCTGCAGTATTCGGGTATGAAACTGCTGACCTGCTGCCTTCTATTCAGCATCTTAGCCACTTGATCCACTTCAGTCCCCCTCTCTATGAGTATGCATGAAATAATCCAGATATCTATGCAGTTAGGTCATCTGAATAATGCTCTCCAAGTGTGGAATCTCCAAAATGGCAAACATTGGTCTGTATGGATGACAGTTAAAACATGCTCTTTAACAACCTTGTTTGGTGCAAAATCTTATTCTTTCCTACAGACAACCAAACTGCTGAGGATCCAGATAACTGCAGAACCATGCCCTGGATTCTTGCTTCTAGGTTAAAGTAAAGTGTGGGGGTATGGTGAGATAGTGAAACAGAATTTTTGGGATGGTCTTTTCTGGACACAACGTAGGAAATTTTCACGTGAACTTTAGGTAAGCTATGTATCGTCTATGTAAGAATCAATGGAGTGTTTTGAAGGTGTCTTCATTCATTCATTTCAGTGGTGTCACAGAGAAACAGCAAATTAGTTGGTAGCAGCCACAAGTACTCCTTATATTAACCTGATGAGAAAATAATAGGTTAGCAGGCCTTTGAGTCCATGTCTTGTGGAACTAGCTGTGGGGCTGAACTAAGTAAAGTGCTAAATTATACCTTAGTTCATTGACTGATTTTGAGACTCTCCTCATTATCTCCTCATTGAATTGATTGGCTGATATCCTTTCCCATAAAACCTTAATTTGAACATTTTTTTGTCATTCCGTATAGTGTAGAGGAATTTCCTTCTCGTGAAAAGCCAGAACATGAACATCTATGTTGAAACATTGTGTTATGTGCTCACTTATTGGAAAAACAAATCTCAAGATACGAAGAAAAACAGTAATGGTAGATTATGTGCCAATAATTACAGTTTATTAGCAAGGATTCATGGATACTTGTACAGTAAAACCTCATATAACACTAAAACCTGGTTCCACAAGTCTTCGTGTTATATGATTTTTAGTGTTATCTGATCCTCTATGGGATCCATAGAGATACATTGTAACCACACAGGCTTTAGCGGTTGTTATCTGAAGCATCCCATAGGATCTTAATGTTATCTGATGCAATTCTTCCCCCCATATTCCTTGATGTTATGCGATTTTCGTGTTATTCGATACTAATGTTATATGAGGTATTACTGTACTTTGGATGCATGTTTATGGTTGCTCAAGCTGCAGTATCTTTCATGCTATCTTTCACACCACGTCTGCTTACAGCTACTGAAAATGTTCACTGGCCAACAAACAACCCAATCAATAAACATCAATTGTGCATTGTGTCAGTACTGGAGTTATATGGTTATTACCACCACCACCACCACCACCACCACCACCATGGCTGTTTGAATACCATCTGATCCCATTTTTATCCAAATATTTGTTCTACAAATCCAGTCATCCAGTTCCAATGGATTTGAAGGTGACCTGAATCAATTTGTTCTCAGGTTTTTCAGATATTTGTATGCATTTGCTTGTTTCCAGATCTATCTAGCTATGCATCTGTCTGTCTGTCTGTCTCCATAGTAACTTTTATTTGCCTCTTAAAATCAATACATTTTACAGTTCCATATGTTTATAATACAGAGGGTGCAAAAATGTATACACATTTTAATAGATATTATCTATGACTTACTTTTTGATCAATTGATCAATAGAATGATATAGATAGATAGATTTCTACTTATTGTCTTTTTTCTTTGTAAAAAGAAAGAGACAAGAGTCCAGATTGATTTGGCAAGCTGTGGGTACTTATGTATGTAAAATGGGGGTAGATTAGGGGAAAATCTATAGTCTACTTTGATCTGGGTGATAGGTTTACACGGTATTGTATGTAAATTTTATATGTATATGTTTTTGTGTGTATTATTTGTATGTCTTTGTTATGCTTTAAAAAATACTTTGACCTACTCAGTGAAACCCTGTACAAGAGATTCAGTCATCTACCCTAGGTTCCCAATAAGGGGTATACAGCCCACTAGTGGACTTCAATTCCCAGAAGCCTCAGTCAGTACATTGGCTGATCAGTGCTTTGGGAAAATGACTTAGGCTTCTGGGAATTGAAGTCCAAACACCAGCATTTGGGAAACACTGACTAGGCATCTAAAAGAAAAAGCAAGAAAATTCTAGTATGCAATAAGTCTAATAAGAGATGCATCATCCTCCCTTTACTATACACAACACAGTTGTCAGTGAGGTGGTTGCGTTGTAGATAGGGTCAAGTAAGGGTGGTTTGAGCCCTTCCTGGGTGACTGGAATTTCCAGGAAAGATTTTGGCTTTTATTATTTCAACTGTTAATCTCCTTCTACCCTCCTGCTTTCTTGTCTTGGTGCAAGTTGTTTTTGGGTTCAGATTTCAACATTTTTAACCTTCCAGAACAACTTCAGTTATTTGTAAGGGCATCCTACCAAGCTGAGCATGACTGAAGGCCTCTTGACTTGATCTATGAAAACTAACATTAAAATACAAGAGTTAGTCTTTAAAGTGCCACAACATTTTTTTTGTCATTTTGTTGTTTTGTTTATTCTCTGATATACATGTATTCCCCTGTATCTGTTCCAGTAATGTAAAAATATCCTCGCTTTGTCTCATTCACATATCTCTTTTTAAAGCTAATGCATACCTCTGATTATCATCACTAGTGTTATCATCATATTTAATTTGTATGCCAGTTATCTACAAAGCAGCTAACAACAAAAGAAGAGCATCATGGAAATGAACAGTAACACAATACAAGACAATTATACATAATTACAACAATAATAGTCCCAATCATTCTTTCTGTTAATACTGAAAATGTATTACAAAACAAGAAATATTGGACACAACTCAGTTGATATTATTTATTAGTGATGTACAGTCCAAAATTAAAGGCAACAAATTCATTTGAGACTTCATTGTTCTGCCTTAGGTAGATACCCTGCAAACACACGTGTAAGTGAACATCAATTTTGTTTGGACATCGTGAATTTCCTTCAAATAATCTTTGTAGAAATCTGTGCCCTAATTAATTAGAATTAATACAAATCTTAATTAAGATTTCTCCATTGTCACGGTTTGTTTCCTTACGTGGAGTCCTTATCAGAATCAAATGACCTCATCAGGTTTGACATGGCCGTATGTCTTTGAGTGTATGTTAGATACAAATGTCATCTATATACAGCAGCTACTCACATATCTCTCTTGGCTGACATTATTGATGTTTCTTATTACTGGTTCTGGGTGTTGTTGGCCAGTAGTTCTTGTCATGGTTTTGAAAGCAAAGCACAGAGGAGTGCAGCCAAGGGTAGCTTTACAACTAGGCAGCTGTAGGCTTTGTTAGTACAGAACTTTTGCTGCTGCAATAATACATAACAAAGATGTCTCTTTTCCCAATATACCTGTGTTGCTTTGGGGCAGTAGGTGAATGTAAAACAGCAGTTCTGTTGATCTACAGAAGAAGAAAAAACAGCAATGCAGCAGGCAAAACATCCTAACAGCAACAAGAGAGAGCAAATATGTAGATGAATCACAGATGTAGTGAAGTGGTGATCCCTATTATTTATGACAGCAAGAGACTCAAGAAGATCCACCCACATTTCAGATGTGTGAGAGGATGGAGAAGAAGGACAGAGGTGGAAACTGCATCCCTAAATTATATTTGCCAGTTGTCCAGATTTTCAGTAGCTTCTGTTCTCTTATAGTCCTCTACCAACTGTACTATATCCTTGAGCAAAAGGGAAATGCTGTCCTTGCATGTTTTAGTGATGGCCACAGGAATGCCAGGGAAAGAGACAAGAGTACAGGTTGATTTGCCAAGCAAGATAAGCGAAACTAACTTTCCCCAAACTCGGATCCTCAAGATGTGGTGTCCACTTCCCTGAAAACCATAAGTGTACAGTTTATGAAGCATACTAAGACAGCAGTGCTGTAGCCAGGACTCTAGATTTGGGTGGGTGAATTTTTTTTCTGGAGGGGGAACAAAGTCACACACACACATATATAACATTGGCATCCTGGAATGGGTTGGGGGGGCTGTTCACTCAGGAGGGTTTTTGCCCCCCCTTGGCCCCCCTCTGGCTATGGCCCTGTAAGACAGTAGGTGACCTAAGCTGCACCCCCTGGTTTAGTCCAATGCATCAAGCTATGCCAGATAATACTATTTCATCAGAAGCAGTGAAGAAAACTTTAATTGCCAGTCAGGTTGGATTTTGTACATGTAACAGGAGTGAGTATGATTTTTTTTTCTTCACCTCAGGTGGTGAAATGTTTTGGATTGGATATGCATGTACACTTCTCATACTATGCAATGCATGTAATGGAATCAAAAGAAAACATTGTGTGACTTCCTATGCAGAAGACACACGGATTGGTTTTCTGCGCTGCTCTGACTGTACAATCTAATGCCTCAACAGGATTTTCGAGACTGTTTACATTTCAACTACCGCTGGGTGCAAACGACTCATTATAATTTGAGGGTATTTGTGGGAAGATAATCGGGGAACAATAACCTGGAACCCTCCAGCTTCAGGAAACAAGATAAACCCCTCTTTTTACCAAATTGGATGAGAATGGTCAAGAAATGAGGTGGAAGAAATGACTTGCCTGATACTGTTTTCCAGCAAGACTAATGTGCCTCTTTAACAAATTCTCCTCAACAGGTGTCTCCCCCACCCAATAAACTGAACATGTGTAATTTCACACAGCATAATTCAAGTGATAACTTTAATTGCCTTGGCTTCACAACCAGTGCTTAGCATTTGGCTTTTCACTGGGGAAGTGAAAGCAGATGTACCACTGCCAAATGAAGAGAGCTGTTGTCACTCTGTACATTTCTCTAACTGAAGTGCTGCTATTGGCTCCCAGCTGTTTTCATCTTGAGGATAACCAGATGATAATCAAGGAACAGAGAAGCTGAATTCCAAGCAGCCATTATCTGGTTAGAATTCGTCACTTGGAAGTCAGTCCGAGATGGGGGAGAATCAAGGCTGAAGAACAACATAAAAGGTAACCCTGTTTTTTTAATGGCTGCATTGCCCTCATACGTTGGGTTGCGTTTGATGAAGCTTTCGTGTTTGTTGCTTAGCCTCTTCATGTCTGTGGCGTTCTTCTTTGAAGTGATTGGTAGCAGCAGAGATGGTTCGGCACCAAAGAGGGCGATCTGCCTACTGTCTCCCAAATTTGTGGGTTTTTGTGAAATAGGATTCCAGAAATAAAAAATAACTACAAAAATATCAACTTTTTCAATCTGATAACAATTTAGCTTATTTATGGACTTGAATCTCAGGTGTCAAAGGGAAATAAGCTTCTTCAAAAAGTTGGGAGGTGGGGGACAGGAAAGATCTGGCAGAAGAAGGCTGCCCAGATCAGATTATAGAGAAGGAATACTGAGGCCAGAGTTCAGCTGAGAGAGATGTGTTTAAAATATCCGTGTTGGATGTTTTGCAAAGTCGGAGATGGAGCCTTGGTGTCTAGGAAACTTTCTGTAGCCTAAGTCTGAGAAAGCCCCACTCTTACAAACAAAGTTGTGGGGAGGGATTGATTTCCATCTTTGTAAAAGAACAAAATAAGCCAATTTTTTTTTTTTAAAAAAGAGATAGATGTTGAGGAAATCATAGTAAGCAGAGTAAGTATGTGGAGTGGAGGCAGTATTTGTTGAGATGCAGAACGTCTTTCATAGCATTGAGCGGGCGTTTGTGGTAACAGAGCCATCTGTCCTGTCTTTTTGCCCTTTCCTGTCTGCCATCAATTTCCCACAAAGTCTCCAAGTGACAGCTCCTTCATAGTGACCATACTTGGAAATGAGGTATATGACAGGCATGCAAACAACATTAAGCTGTAGGGATAGAAGCAGAGCTTCAAGAGGGAAGAAACACAACTTGATATTGTCCCATTTGGGTCTGAATTTTCAAGAATCCTTTTCCATTTGTAGTGTAAAAAAGTAACATTTCTAAGTTGTGAGAGGAAGAAGTGCAGTAAATTTATTACTGATAAATAGAAACAGAGAATGGTGTGCTTTGTAAAATACTGCTACCTATTGAAATTGGCTGAGGAACACCCAGCAAAAGACACAATGTGGCTCATCCCATCTTGAGGGCTGATCCTTCCAAAAGTGTTTCAATTTGAACAGAACCTGCTCCACTTTCTGCACAATAATACTTCAGTAATTTGAACACTGCAACTGTCTCTTCTCCAAACTTCTCATCTTCTTCCATTCTCCAGACTAAACATACTCAACTATTTTCACTACTCTGTACAAAACTTGGTTTGCAGATTATTCACTAGCCTGATTGACCTTCTCAAGACACTGTCTAGTATGTCTATGTCCTTAAAGTGTGATATGCAGGAAACAAAACTCTAAATATACAGAATAGAGATGAGTTACTATGTCACTGCATGGCTGCTGCACTTTGCTTCTGGCAGTGCAGCTTAAGACTGCACTAGCTTTTTAGTGCCTGCATCTCATCACTGCCTTGTAACCTAAAACATCTAAATAGAAAGCCAGTGTAGTGTAGTTGAAAAAAATGTTGTACTAGGACTTAAGTGACCTGGGTTCAAATACCCATTCAACCAAGGAAACCTACTGAGCCTTGGCACTGATAAAATAAGTCCTTAAACAACTAACTTTTATTGAAAGCTCTTCTGTAGTTTCTGTATCCTGCTATGATAATAGAGTAGACCATACTGCCAACAACTCAATGTTGAGTGTCAGCTGGAGGTTAATTCACCTGACCACCTTGACGACTAAGAGCTTTGGGTGCCAAAGTCCACAGAGAAGGTTGATGGTCTCCAAGTGGATTAAATCCCAATTGACTCCATCTTGATAGAGGACAGCAGATTCATCAATCCTGGCCTGTGGCCCATGAGGACTTTGCATGCCAAAAGGGCTCAGGACCAGAAAGTGACTCATGGAACTTGATCAGTGGGATGGGGGTCATGTTGCGATGCAGAAGGCAGATGAAAGCTCACTGCATTATATTCTCAGGACAGTCTTCATGGCTAATCGCCATGATGATTGCCAATATTCAGAGTCAGATATGGCAAAAGAAGTCTCTGTAAGTCAGAAATGACTAAAAGGCATATGGTATAACAACAAGACATATAGGTACTGCTGCTAAGCAATGTCTCCCATGTCTTGTATTTTTGCCTTTAATTTTCTTTTGGCTTGTACCTAAATTCAATATTTTACCTTTATTTCTGTTGAATTTAATATTTCTTAGTTTTATCCCAATGTTCCAGACCTGTGAGGGTTTTCTGGACCATGTAAAGTGGTAGCATTTCTTCGCAGGTTTGTGTCAGTTTGGAAAACACATTCTTATATCTCTGTCTAAGGCATTTGTAAAAACCTGTCGGAGTGATGGATGGTGTCTCCACTTGATCCCTACAGATTGGTCCTCACATAGAAAACTGATTGACTACAGTTGCTCAACTTGCTCTGGAACTGCCTAACAGGAGGTCTACCTAATTGAGACTTTAGCATCTTTTCAACAAAAAAAAATTGAGGGAACATTATCATTTGCTTTCTTGAAATGAAGAGATAGTCGGGTAGGGGTTCTGAGTGGGGACTGTATGTTGCCCAAAGCTTTATGTTATCAATCCCTGCTTCAGACAAATATGTGTAGGATGTTTCTTTATTTTTCTTCTTTTAGTGGCTATTTGGGATTTCGTTTGTTTGTTTGTTTTTAAAATTTGGAACATTCACAACTTTTAAAATTTGTTATGAGCTACATAAAATTTGCAATTAGTTATCCCTTCTTAGGGGATAAAGCTTTCAAAAGAACAAGTACATGGAGTTTGTGCAAAATCAGCCATAAAAGAAGGTGAAGTTCCAGAAATGCACAAACTTACCCATATGTCTCTTTTGTTTGCTTGCTTTTTTTTGAGAGCAATTGTCATGAAAAAAAATTCATATTGCATTAATGTATCTCTAATAAAACCTAGAGGGATGCATTGATGAGAGAGGTGGGCTTGGCTTTGTAATTCTAAGGTCAGAACCTCATTGAACCATGAGCAACAATTGCTGAATGCTTGGTCAGTATCAAAATATATGCATTCAGCGTTCCATTGCCAAATCAGTGGATCTGAAGAGACCTGCTAAAACCATCTGCTATGATTAGACATGAGAGCTGCCAATCACAAAACCACATCCTCTGCTTTTTTATCCCCTCCCCCCAGTGTATACCTTTTAAAGAGAGCTTGGGAACCAATGTATCAGTTCTTGAAGATCACCTGTCAGTGTCTATGTCCATCCAATCACTAACCTGGGCCATAGCCAGGATTCTAGATGTGGGTGGGTGAATATTTAATGTCACATATATAAGCAGCCAGGAGTTTGAGGGTGGGCAAACTGGTAACTCAGGGTAGGCAAAGCCCACCCTGGCCACCCCCTGGCTATGGCCCTGACGCTAACAAATCTGCAGGAGTGTTAGAAAATGGGCTGCATCAATTTCAGAGGAACTCAACTTTGAGTCAGACAAGTTCCAAATGTGAATAAACTCAATTTGGTTTTAAATCGGAGAGTCACCTAAATAACAAATAGATCCTTCTGATTCTAGCATGATTTGCATTGAGTTCAGGCTGGCAGATGTCCTTTCTAGGGGTGTCTTCTGAACTCTTTTGAGACTGGTGTGTTAATTCCATCTTCCAATCTCCAGTTCTCCAAAAATTCTGAGAAAAAATTGGCAGGAGCTCCAAAACAACACTGCTAATTCTTTCAGTAGGTTTTAATTCTTCTAGACATGAGAATTTGAACTCATTTAAATGAGATAGCTATTTTATTTTTTATATGTTGTATGCTTTTTGGGGTGTTGGTGTTGGTGATGGTGGATCCAGTTTACAGCCAAATTTATGAGACATTTTGAAACTAGATTAAACCCAAAATCCTGCGGCATTACACCTGCATCAGGGTGATGACATCAGGAGCAGGAGGGGATTTTTGGTAACGAAGAATGCCTATTCCTGTCCTATGGCTTGTCCAAATTGTGTGAAAACTGTGGGAGTTCATAGACAGAAGGAGAAACTTTTTAATTACCAAAAATCTCTCTCCATTGGTCATATGCATATCCAGTTCCAAAATGACATAGTAACCAGTCAATTCATGGAATGAGTGATTCATATGTGACATCTGAAATGTTTTACATGGAGGGAAAACATCTGTGAAGGATCTTCCCAGTGTGTGTCATGTGTAAATGTGCATGGCATTTGATGTGTTTCCTGAACATGTCTTTATAATGCTGATGGGTTCCAATGACATTTGGTTTTGTGAAAGCTCTGACCAATCATGGCTTCAGTGGCATAGGGCGGGTCCTTGGCTTGGCCGGCATAGCTCCAGCTGTGGGTGCTGGGCTGCAACGACCACTGGTCTTGCTTCCTGCCCTCCTGCGTGCCGTTGTTGCTGAAGGTGGAGCTGCCGCCGCCAGGCTCAAAAGATGGGGCAGCTGCATGCCTGGGACACCAATGGTGGACTCTTTGCTGGGCTTCTGCTGCACCGCAAAGTGCCGCCCAGGGTGGGCCATACCCTTCCCCCCCCGCTACACCAGTGTATGGCTTCCACTTGTAATATAAGATATAGACTTGACATTTTCTTCTGTCACAGTCTGCATCAAGAGTGAGAAGGTGTAATCATCCAAATGCTGTTGGAATGCAATCCCATCTCCCTAGCCAACATAGCCAAGGGTGGGGAATGATGGAAATTGCAATTCAATGATATCTGGTCACATATTCCAGAGAGAGACAGACCAGCAGAGTCTCTACCTAAAGTCTTCATTGCAGCCTTTTTGTGTACCTTTCTCAAAGGACAAGGGTAGCGTTTTCAAGAACATGAAAACATGAACACAGGAGCATGCCTAAAACTGTGCACGACTTCATGCCAACATCAGGTGGACCAACATTTAGGAAATAATGTTTAAATATTCTTTATGACTCTTTTCTGATAGTCCATCACAACAACCTCTTTTTTGTAAATGGTTTCAAGAGAAAAAAAGATATAACTATTATTACTTATAGGTGTTCCCTTAGAATGTGGTAACTTTAAGTTCCTGTCAGAACCTTTAAATACAACCATGTAAACAATGTACTGCAGTCATCCCAGTAGTGTCTCCTTAAACTGTAGATCTTTAACAATTCAGCAAGAATATTTTAAGTTACGTACCGTACCTGGATCTTGAACTTCTATGTTCAGAAATAGGACCTTGCAGTTCAGAAATAGGACCTTGAAGCTGCTGCAATGGAAAAATGGGGAAATTGTTAATGGCAAGAAGAAGAGGCAAAGGATAAGCAAGCAGTCTGCAGACTGAAGCCCAAAACAAGCCGCATGCAAGTTGAGGGGCATTGTTTTCAAGTTATGTAATGGAATCTGTAGTTGAACTGCTTAAGGGATCGAAATAACTAATTGAACCTGTCACTTGGTGTTATTACTGTGATCGCTGTAATGCTCTCATGCTTATTTTTGGCTGTAATTTACCCCCTTCAAAATATTTATCAGCACTTGAAATATCATATAGGTAGACACTGCAGATCTATAGTGTTGATTGGACTTTGGGAGCAAGCCTGGGAGGTATCTAAAGCCACTTCTGTCAATGAGATCAAATTCTAGACAGCCTGCTAAGCAGCCTCTCACCAGAAATAGTCAATGAGAGATGGTAGGGGAAATGCACAATGTAAACATAAAAGGAGGTCTTCATGATTTGCATACTTCCAATGTTTTGCTATAAAAGAATCCTAAGCATTCAAATTGGAATTGACCGCAGTTTAGTATTGCATCTTGGTATCTTTTCTGTCAAGAAGATGGTGGGCATCAGTGTTATTAACTGATTAAATGTGTTGACCATCCTGAATATAAACAAATGTATCCCATTCTTTTCTCTCTAGCTTCCATTTATCAACCAAGTGTGCCAAGCTATTGAGTTAAATGAAAATATACCCTCCAGTAATCATGTGTGGCATCCCTCATAACAAGCTGCAGAAACTCACTAAAGCATTGCTGTTATGTTGTGGAGAATCTTGAGAATGTTCAGCTTAACTTGCCATGCCTTTAAGCCTGCAGCAGCAAAAATGGCCTGTTGAGGCCAGTGGGGAATGGAGGTAGGATTAACGTTTTCTTCTAATACTAGTATTTACAATTCTAACTGGAAAATAGAAGATACCTGCATACTAGGATACTGGCCACTGGACATTTATGCAATACACTACTATTAGATGGTACATATTTTCACAGATTAAAGTATGCATGCACCTGCCTCTCAATGGATGCTGATATTGATATATATTTTTTAAAAATTAATATACGTTGATGCCGCAAAAACATTTATGCATTTACTTGTCCGAGAGGGGATAATATAAAGAAAATACATTGCACTTTTCCTCCTTTAACTAGTAGTTTTATTTTACAGAGATGAAATAATATTGATTGTCAAGGAAAATAATTTCCTTTTCATTTGAAAATAAAGTTATCTTAGGGTCAAATCATAAAGACAAAAGTATATTTTATTTACAACTTTACACCTCTGATTAACACAAATCCCAAATAGGATCTTGGCCATTGTCTTCCTGTCTACTTTACCATTGTGTCAAAAAATGTAAAGGTAATGAAAATAATTACAGTCATATACAGAAGGAATGAGGTCATTCCTCCTTAAGTTGCAATTGCAATATAACTTATTTATGCTTTTGTTATTGGAAAAATCTATAATGATAAGCAACTAATTACTTGTAATAGCTATTTCCAACTTATTGACTAGTGACTTCTTCTTCTTGTGCCCTGATTCTGAATATTGGCTATCCTCATAATGCTCAGCCATGAAGATTGTCCTGGGACCAATATAATGCAGTAGTATTCTACAGTATTTGCCTTCTACATCGCAGTGTGACACCTGTATCACTGATCCAGTTTTGCAAGTCACTTTCTGGTCTTGAGCCCTTTTGGCATATATAGTCCTCCTCAGCCCCAGGCCAGTATAAATGAAGCTGCTGTCCTCTATCAAGAAGGATTCAAGTGGGATTTAATCCATTTGGGGACTATCACCCTTCCCTGTGAACTTTGCCACCTAAGGCCGTAAGTCCTCAAAATTGTCAGGTTAGATCACTGCTATCTGACCATCGGTGTTGAGTTGCTGGCAGTATGGTCTACTCTATTACCATAGTAGGATAATCTGGCCAGAATGGTGACTAGTGAATGCACAGGGTTAAAAAGAGTTTCCTAACTCGATATAAGATTTTCCTCAGATAACATTAGCTTTCAACAAAGAGCACTGACTTTCATCTTAATAAAATAGTATGAGTGCTATATACAAAAGTGAACCGTGTATGTGGAATGTGGGGAGAAGGCCCATTGTTAAGATTTTAATGGGCAATTCACCGTAAATCTCTAGCAGCTGGAACTAATGGGGGCAGGCAGAATTCTGAAACAGGAGCTTACAAGGTCTCCACAGAGAGGTATCGGTTCCACCCACTCCTCTCAAGCTGTACTTTCTAGAAATCTCTGTTATAGGGGTAAGAAATTAATCCAAATAACCTGATCCACTTAGTCCTCCATAAAATTCAAATGTAGTGACATGAAGAGCTATAAATTTATTTGAGAGCAAATGAATGGAGCTTTGTGTATTGCAGTCTGAGGGGCCATATTAAATTGGGTAAGGTGACCACCCAACTGCTCTTATCAGGGCAGCTACTACCAGTATTTAGATATTGGACAGTTGGCAAAAGGAGTTCTTTGGAAAGTGTTCTTATGCAACATAACTAAAGAAAATGTGTACATGTCTAATACTATTATTTTTAAAAGTATCTTAACATTTTGCTTCCCTCTTATAAAACCTCAAACCATTTGCCTCAGTCTGCAAAATGGTAAGGCCACCTCATCTACACGCACGTCCTGTGGGCTGGAGGTAGATGAAGATGAGCACTGAAGCCTAGAGTCAGATATGACTGGCTTTTGAGCAAGAGTGACCTTTGATTTTACCTTACATTGCATCCTGTAAGTGTGTGGGAGAGGGAGAAAGATCTACTGGCCAGAATCACTACTGGGTAATTACACGTGAATTTATTTATTTATATTTGTTTATCACCCTCCTCCCCGAAGGGACCCAGGGCAATTTCCAACAATTTTAAAAACACTTAAAAAATTAAAAACTTGAAAAAGCTTAAAAACTTAATTAAAAACTAGGTATTATAACTTGGACATACTGGGGGTCAAACCATCCAACTGGCTGGGGAAACTGAACCATCCACTCCCCAGACCAGACCTGCCAGCCAGGTTTTCACTCCTTTTCTAAAGGACAGCAACTCCATTGGCAGGCATAGCTCTATCGGGAAGAGGTTCCATAGGGCCGGAGCGGACACCGAGAAGGGAAGGCCCTCCTTCTAGAGCCAGAGAGATGCGCCTCTCTGGCTGATGGCACAACCAGAGAGCCTCTCTGGTCCACTCTGGTGGGCTGGGTAGGTGTCCTTGGGACGATGCGGTCTCTCAAGTAACCTGGACCACTACCATAATGCAAGAGCAATTGTAGATTTTGCCAGGCTGAACTGATGAGATACTAATTGCATGTCGCTCATGTGGCTATTTCCAGACCTTCTCATTCACCTCAGCATTTATTTTATTTATTTATTTTTAGGATTTGTATTGCCGCCCAATTCCAATGACTCTGGGTGGCGTACAGATATTAAAACTATCACAATTGTAAAATCACAATTAAAACCCCATTAAAAACTACCACCAAACATTCTCTACCCTCCCACCAGTTTAAAAAGAGGGAGAGGGTGCTCTTAAATCAGCTAGCAGGCTGGGGCCACACCACTGCCAGTGCCCCACACCTGCTCTGCCCAACACCTTGTCAGTTAGCTGCAATGATTCTTCTTGTGCATACATAAATATCCAGTGGGAGTTGGGTTGTTGCTAGGAATTAGAAAATATGTACATTTCTCTTCCTGATTTTTTTTAAAAAGCCTTACAATTTTCAGTTTTTCATATCTTGAACAGAGAAGAATGTCCACACTGCAACAGATTCTTCAACCACAACAAATCCTCATGGGTGCTAGTAAAATACAACTGTTCTCATTGTGGGGTGGGTGATATGCAATTTTTGAATTTCTGCCTTGTGTACTTGTTGAAGATTTTTTTAAAAAGAGAGAGATGGCCACTCTTATTTTGGGTCGCTAAATGGTTGTCCAAATTGACATTAACTCTATTCTCCTGGGTGATCTGGTGGTGAGCTAGTCCACTTTCTTTTGCTATATCTATACATGTCGGACACTGGAGCAGAATTCTCTCCAGTGCATACTTTTTGAGCCCTTGTCAGGGGGTTCAACTTTTTCGGCAGGCCCCCATAGCATCCCCAGTGCCTATGGATGCTGGGAATGGCATACAGGAAAGTATGTAGTTGCCAAAGACTACTTCCAGTGCAAACATCCAGTACATCACAAATATTTCCATCTGAATGTGAAAGAATTTGCCAATTGTGGTGTAAAAATAAACTGAACCGAAATTGTTGATTATTTCTAACTATTGACTTCTCTTAACTCTTTAAGCCAGGGGTGCCCAAACTATGGCCCAGGGGCCAGATCTTACTGACACCAATTCATCCAGTCCCCCAAACTCTCATCGCTCCTGGAAGCGGAAGTAAAACATGCCTGTATGGCTCCCTGAACCACGTGACTGGCCCATGGCCCGAAAAGTTTGGGCACTCCTGCTTTAAGCTATAACATGAGAGCAAGTGACATCTCTGTTGAGAGAGTAGAAAGGAATGGGAACCAAGAACTCTTCAGAAGCTCACCATGAGGTTCAGTATCTTTCATTTAACCTTGATTTTTACAGGTAATATTCTGAGAAGTAAATACAGTACAGTAAAACCTTGCATAAAGAGTGCCTTGCTTAGAGAGTAACTCACTTAAAGACCAGAATTTTCTCTGAATGGTCACTTCACTTAACAAGTAAAACCAACCAAAAACTTGCTTAACAAATAAATCGGGGTTCACAATCCCCCCCGCCAGAAGTCACACTTGGTCACTTACAATGGTGTTTTGCTTAAAGAGCAAACTCGCTTAAAAAGCAATCCTGTGGAACGCATTATGCTCTTTAAGCGAGGTACAACTGTACTGTATGTTGAAAACAGCCAGGAACTCTTGGATATCTCATTAAAATTTAAATGGATTTATCTTTGCTTAGTTGTTTCACAGAATTCACCAGCTGTAGGTCACTGATTTTTAAAAAACTAATGTCACAACCAAAAGCAATTGTCAAAACCTATATGTAAATATGCAAAACATTATTTGAAGCAAATAATGGGCTAGCAATTTTACACCTAAAGAACTGCCATAAAATTTGATATCCATCTTGAACTTTGGACACTACTTAGGTATACTCAAGTTTTATTGCAATAAAAATTAAGTTCTGTACTGTAAATCCAATGCTAACATACAGCTATCATATATACTTCAGTCCTTGACTGCAAACATTAAAATCAGATGGTGCAAAAACTGATAAAAGTTTTAGCATATATGATTCTGGAATATTAATGTTTTTTGTTTTATTAAACCCAAGCCGGACTTCATCAAGATTTATGTTACTCTTTCCTACCTGGAGTTTCCTTGCATGTTCTTACTGAGTAGGCCTCTGGGGAGGCAGACAAAAATCCCGGTGAAATATATTACAGCATATTTAAGAGACACTTTTTTTCATATTTTCTCCCAAAACTAGAAATTTCATTTGATGATGAATTATTTTACATCCACATGCAAATAAATGAAAATATGTACAGGCTGTTGAGTATAATATATTAATATACAGTAACTACAAAGAACTGCAAATGTTATGGAGTGGAGATTAAGCAAAATTTCTGGTTTATGAAATTTCTCAAGGATTAACCCAATTTGATTCTGTGTTTTACTTCTAGCAATGAGATTCTAAAGCTGCCACTCAGGAAGGATCAAATTTATTGTTTTCTCGGCCACCAAGAAGGGTGAAAAAGAGCATTAGTGGGAATGAGTTACTCAAAGAAATATGCACAAATATAATCTCTAGCACAGAGTTTGGAAAACTTGTGTTTTAGATTACAAACTCCCAGAAATCCACTACCCTGATGGCCATGTTAATAACAGGTAGTTAAAGTGCAATCCAAAGCATATCTATTCAGCATGACTTTCACTGTGACTAATCACAGCTATGATGCAAAGATATGCAAGATCAGATTGCTCCTTAGCTAGTGTAAAAACAGGTAGAGTAAAATCACCTCTTCTGTGTGTATTTTGGTTAAAGTACTTCACTTTGCCTTGGGAGATGGTGCTTTTAATTACAGTTGTGCCTCGCTTAAAGAGCATAATGTGTTCCACAGGATTGCTCTTTAAGTGAGTTTGCTCTTTAAGTGAAACACCACTGTAAGTGACCAATTGTGGGGGGGATTGTGAACCTCAATTTATTTGTTAAGGGAGTTTTTGGTTGGTTTTATTCATTAAGTGAAGTGAACATTCAGAGAAAATTCTGCTCTTTAAGCGAGTTACTCTTTAAGCGAGGCGCTCTTTATGCTAGGTTTGACTGTATCTGATTCTGAATAATGGCGATCTTCAGGGTGGTCAGCCATGAAGACTGTCTTGAGCCCTTTTGGCACACAAAGTCCTCCTCAGCCCCAGGCTAGTATTTATGAAGCTGCTGCCCTCCATCAAGATGGATTCAAGTGGGATTTAATCCACTTGGGGACCATCACTCTTCCCTGTGGACTTCAGCACCCAAGGCCGTTAGTCCTGAGGGTTGTCAGGTTAGTTAACCACTGCCTGACTCTCAGTGCTGTGTCACTGGCAATATGGTGTACTCTATTACGGTACCATAGCAGGATAACCTGGCCAGAATCTCTTCTAGCTACTAGCAATATTTTATTTTATAACTGAAAAATATGTATTCTATGAGATTTACAGATACTGTAGTAAGAAAAGGGAACGTCACTCAATCCAGGGCAAAAGTATCGGCTGGATCATTTTAAGGGTGTGAAATGCCTGTCTGAAGAAAAGTTTTATTAGGCTCCAAAATGACACAAGACAGCAACCCTCACAGACCCTCTCCAGCTTATGACATTGTGCACATTGTAAAGACAGCGCAATGACTGCAACACCTTTCCAGGAATGTAAACAGCATGGTCTAAATCCAGTTGCTAGTCCCAGCTTGAGTACAGCAATTGAGTCAACGGCTGAATGACACGGTAATATTAAGTAAATCCTGTTGATTCTATGGCCAGTGCCAGCCCAAGTTCTCCTGCTTCTGAGGCTGAGGGAGACATGCAATATCCTGCTGCCCAACTGTTCTCTACCATCTTATGTTGTCCATGTGCCTCATTAAGTCTGTGGAGGAAAAATTACAGGAAAGAAGAAAATGGTGGTGGCAGCAATGATAGCAGCAGCAGCAGCAGCAGCAGCAGCAACAACAACAACAGATTGTCTTGGATTGAAACTGGCTGCCTGGTTGGTTTTGGAATTATTTGGCTGTGTTTTCCTAAGGCATGGATTTTGTGTACCAATGCATTGTAGGGTGGGAGGATGTCCCTGAAGTTGGACTTAAGGGGGCAGCAGCACTGCTTGAGACAACTGACTCTCTTTGGGCAGTCATGGGGTTGGTCCTGCCTAAGTAATTTTGGGGCTGGTTTTACCTGTGGGTCTGCACTTGTGGGTACTAGAAGCTCTATTTAGGCCAGTGTTTGTCCTCCGGAGATATTTTTGTATTGTCTAGTTTATTACATGTACAGTAATACCTCATATAACATTAGTATCGAATAACACGAAAATCGCATAACATTAAGGAATCTGGGGGGAAGAATTCAGTGGTGGGATGTCAAAAAAATTACTACCCCACTGTGATGTCATCACAGTGTGGGCGGAGCTAACATCATGATGTCATGATGTGGACGGAGCCAAAGGAAAAAATAAAAAATAATAAAAAATAAAATAAAAATAAGCACACACACACACACCCCTCAACCCACCCACAACACAAACCCATAAATAAATAAAATAAATAAATAAATAAATAAATAATACATTAAAATATACCCACCCACTCAAACACCCCACCCCACACATAAATCAACCAGAGGTTGTAAACCAGAGCTTAAAGCTTATCCTGGCTAATCTTTCTCACACTAGGTCAGATGGAAGGAACTACAGAATGAACTCACCACAAGATGGCTTCATTTTGGCACTTTTCAACTTTTCAACAGTTAAAGAAGTTAGGTACTAAGTCTTTGCCTAACCAGTTCTGTAGGTGGGATAATATGCCTTAATGTAAATGTAAAACAGCTGTACCTCCTTAAGGGTTCTCCAATTGGAACAGCACTTGGAACAGCACAGGTGTAGCTTATTGATGAGGTAACTCCAAGACTTTGCTTAAAAACCCCAAGCCAGGCCTTTTTAGGAACTGTGGTAGTACATCAATATAGGTAAAGGTATTAAATACACATTAAAATACGCACAGACACACCACATCCAAAGGTGAGTCACTTACCCTGGGGAGCAGGCTATAGGGAGCTTCAGGCTAGCAGCTTCTCTTCCTCCTCCCTGCTTGGGAGGACAGCAAGGAGGCCGTGCATACACGCCAAGCACTGTAGGCATGCATGCATACCAAGTGCTTGGCGTGCATGCGCAGTGGGGGAACAAGTGAAAAGGTAAGCCCTGAAGGTGGTTCCCCCCAAAAGCTGCTACCGGTTCTCCGGGACACTGGGAAAAGTTACTACCGGTTCTGGAGACCTGGTGAGAACCTGTTACATCCCATCACTGGTAGAATTGCATCGGATAACATTAAGATCCTATGGGATGCTTCAGATAACAACCGCTAAAGCCTGTGTGGTTACAATGTATCTCTATGGATCCCATAGGATTTTAACATGCATCAGATAACACTAAAAATCGTATAACACCAAGACTTGTGGAACCAGGTTTTAGTGTTATCTGAGGTTTTACTTGTACACTGTTTTAGGAAGTCATCTTAACTGAAAAGTGATGAAGGAAAACATGGATGATCACAACTTTCAATTGTAAGTAATACTTTAGCTGGCTTCTGAGTCTGGGCTTGCAACATACTGGATATTTCTAGCCATATCTGTTTCCTCCTGTTTATAAGGCATCTTAAATCCTGTCTACAACAACATGCCAATATGGCAGTGGTGACAATTTCAGTATCAGTTGATAGGTCAAGGACTGGGTCAAGAATTGCATCATGTTCCAAAGGCTCACATTGGAATTTGTTCAGGATTAAAATGCAAAAGGAGGGAAATATTCTTTAGTAATACTTGTTGTGGTTACTTTTTTAAATCATTATCGTTCAACACTCATACTACTCTTTATATCTGGGCCTCCTGTAAAGTTGTTTCGTCTGTTTTTCTAGGCAGCTTTGCTATGGCAAGCCATCAGATTCCTGTTTTATTTCATAGAAAAAATATTCATGACATTTCATGGGAACAACACTGTGCTTCTGTATGGAGAGTCAGGATTTCCAACAATTGATGTGTTTGGGGAAACACTTTTTAAGGGGGCCAAACTAATGGGGAATCATCTTGGGAAACAAGTCCATCATGAAGGCAGGCCAATATTTATATTTGTCAAAGAGGAAGGAAACATCAATCTAATGTAGCTATTTGGGCAAATAGCCATTTTCATTGGATATCTGTACATACAGAGAAATTTTTACTAGAAATTAAATGCCTTTAAGTTAAATCAAAAAATATGGCAACACTTTCCAGGGTTTTCTCACTAGAAAATAGCCAGAAATTGCTTTCCATTCCATTCCTCCAGGGCTTGCCCATCACTACACAGAATGGCTTTTCTCACAGGAAGCACAGTGGGGATCTGGACTCTCAAACTCTGACTCTGCAGCCAAATTCCTAAACCATTGAGCTATCCAGCCAGCTGAGAGATTTATCCCTACCTTAACTGCCTCGTCATCCACAGTGACAGTGTTTAACTTTGGCCGTGAAATGCTGCAAATTGTTCACAGCTGTCCTGCTTGTTTCTGTCTTGTCATTTTCCTGTTTAATGAAATGACTAGTGTGAAAGGCAAGATTTTCTTTTAAAGTTTTCAGATTTATGCTGTAACATTAGCTGCTATTTTTATGAGCGCTGTAAGATGTAAAATGTATAGTGGTTAAAGCAAAACTGAGGAGCAGAAGAAGAACTATAAACTTAGTTGTGTTAAATAGTTACATTCAATGTAACTATTTCCAGCCATCAACCACTTGGGTGGAATTCAAAATGTACACTCCTGTGTTGTGTTTGTAGCATTTTGGAATTCACTTTTTATAAACTGACCTGTTATGGACATTTGTTATTGCTTTAGGGACTTCCCCCTGCTTTATGCATAGTATATTGGTGCAACGTCCAGTGGTGGGTTGAAATTTTTTTTACTACCACACTGTGGGCGTGGTATGGTAGGCACAGCCAGGGGGAAAGCCCCGCGTTGCATCCAAATTAGGACTACTTTATTTCAAAACTTGGATGGACGGGGCCAGCCAGAATTTCTACTACTGATTCTGGCGAACTGGTGCGAACCTGCTGATGCCCACCACTGGCAACGCCTGATCAAGATTAGTACAAATTAAAAGCTAGCTTTTTTAATTTTTGACTTTTTTGATGATCTAATGAAGTATCACCTACCCTGCTTTTGTATTCAGTGTGCAAAATGTTTGAAAGACTGTGTCCGTATCTAATGTGTAAGTCAAAATAACTGGTTTTACACTTGACTGAAATTTAAGAACAAGGAGATGGTTACTTTTTAGTGTCAAGCATGGTGTAATAAAGTTTCTGAGACACTGCGAGCTGGTGAAAAATGGACATCTGAACTATTACAATTTTCATGTAGTTGTTTTATTTTACAGAGATGAAATAACATCGTTTGACAAGGAAAATGATTTCCTCTTCATTTGCAAATTAAGGTTATCTTAGGGTCAAATAATAAATAAAGACAAAAGTATATTTCTCTTACAACATTATACTTCCGAGCAACACAAGTCTTTCAGTGCTACATGCACACAAAGCCAGTACTATCTCTCAACTGAGCAGATCCAAAACAAAGGCACATTTGGCTAATTTGACAAATGCAGATTGAGGCAACCTCATGTTAGAATAAGCAGGCAGCCTTTTCCAAACCTAAAGGACCATTTATTCTGAATAAGTAGAATCAGCTTGTCAGCTGGCAAGACCCTTACAGCTGTTCTGAGGCTTTCACCCAGAATGTTGTGATCAGGAAGAAAGAGATGGACATTATTATTGGCCAAACTCTTTTGTTTAGTTTATGGCATAATTGAATGAAGAAAGTTCATGTGGCACAGGGAAAGGTTTATTTTCACCAGTGCTGATTCACCAGGGAGTAATTGTCTGCTATCAACTTTGTTGCTTACTTCCCTCTTTCCTACCTGCCCTGAGAAGCCCTGCACTCTATTCCTTGCCCACCTCCTACTTTTCTATTAATCTACCTTGCAGTAGTCAGAAACAGTTATTAAATAATAAAACAAAGTGGTCAATGATGGAGGTGGGACAAGGTGAAGAAATACTACTTTTACCTATTCAAGCAAAGCTTACACAGAAGAATCAGTAATCTGTCCCACATTTACACACACTCAATGCAAAGTGTAGTAAACAATGTAGATACTGGAGGAAAGTGAAGAAAATTCTGGAATGCAGCCTGTCTGCTAAGCAATATAGCACCCTGCATGTTTGTATGTGAAATAGTTGTTTAGTTGAGTAGATGGAAATATATGAGGCCAGTCTGAGCTCTCCCAAGGGGTTCAGTGATTGGCATTTCCAAGGAAGGTTTTGGCTTTTATAGGGGCTTCAGCTGTCAGCTTCCTTCTGCTTTGGCAGTTCCCTCTTTTGCTACAGCAACTGGTGCCAATTATTATTATTTCCTTTTTTGCAAATTGCAGCATCTCTAAGCCCCCAAGTGACAGAACAAACTTTAGTGATTGAAAGGGATGCATAAAGTCACCGGGGGCAGCCAAGACCTTCCTGAATGGTCCTTTAGCTTCTTCTTCCTTGTCTAGGCCAGACATGAAACTGCCAAAATAAAGCCACCTTTGGGGAGTTCTTTCTGTGTGAGAATGGTTAGCTGGCAACACAAGGTTGCATTCACGGCTGGCTCCACCGATTACATGGACCGAATGGCTACCTTCCTATCATGTTCTATCCAGTTCTGACCATTCGGTGGGAGATGATGATCCTTGGTTTTCCATGTTTTAATTGTACCACTCCCCATTGTCTTAATCATTTGTGTTACCACTAGCACTTGTAGTGCTATTGTAATGCCAATAAAGGTTTTTTTGAACTTTGAACACAAGGTTGCCTATACCAGGCTACGCCTGATTGTAGTTCAAAAATACCACAATCTTTGAGGGGGCTCTTTCTGTGTATCCTGGCTATTTAGCTAATCTGGAAGTATATAAATTACAGTATGTGCTCTACCTGGTTTCAACTCTCTTTTTCTCTGGCACTGGATCATATCACTAATTTAGGCCAGTTTTTTAAACTAAACATTAATTGTTTTATTTATAGCAGGTGGAAGTAGGGGAAAATACTGGTCATTGTTAAGTTATCTGGTGTATCTCCAGCTGGTCGGGGGTCAAATTTAATGCTGCAACAATGACCACCAACTGCTAGGAGGGATTTCAACTCTCCAGAGACTTTGTACATTGTGTGAATGCCCAGTCTTTAAGTAATTAATATTTTAAAATTTGTCTAGAATGCTTCCAAAAGTATGAGTTGTGTAGGCTGAAAAGCTCATCTCCTGGTGGAAATATAACTTTTGTGAGGCAAATGTAGTAATAGCTTGGTGGAAGTGGTGCATGAGTTCTGACAATACAGTCAAACCTCGCTAAAGAGTGCCTCGCTTAAAGAGTAACTCGCTTAAAGAGCAAAATTTTCTCTGAATGTTCGCTTCGCTTAACATAAAACCAACCAAAAACTCGCTTAACAAATAAATCGGGGTTCACAATCCCCCCCAATTGGTCACTTACAATGGTGTTTCACTTAAAGAGCAAACTCGCTTAAAGAACAATCTTGTGGAACGCATTATGCTCTTTAAGTGAGGTACAACTGTATTCGGCTGTATGTCCATTAAAAGACAGAAAGAGCCTCTTTGAAGATTGTGGTATTTTTTGAACCACAATTGGGCGTGCCCTGGTAATGGCAGCCTTGTGTTGCCATCTAATCTTTCTCACACTAGGTCAGGCAGAAGGAATTGTGAAATGAATGCACCAAAAGGTGGCTTCATTTTGGCATAAACAAAAACAACCATGTGATTCATAGACAAAATAAATGCAGGAGGAAGGCAATAACTTTATAGGACCACTTTAAAATGTTTGATTTTTTAAAAAAGTGATCCTATAAAGGTATCACCTTCCTCCTGCATACATTTTGGCAGTATTTCCTAACCTTTGGTTTTTGGATTTCAATTCCCAGAAGCCTAAGTCACTTCTCCAAAGCACTGATCAGCCAATGTACTGATTTAGGCTTCTGGGAATTGAAGTCCTCCTGTGGGGCGTGGGCCCCACATTGGAAACCACTGCTGTCTAGTTAAGAGGCTAATATACAACTAAATCCAATAAGCAGTTTTCAGAGAAGTAGCTGTATTATTCTGTTTCACTAAAGGCAAAAAGCAAAATTAATGTATTGCGGTAGTTTTAATCCTAACAGATTTATTTCCAGAGATGTGCACTGGCCCTCTGGCCTTATCTGTGCCCAAATGAAGGCAGGCAGATTGGTGGCCAATTTGCCTTGTGCTCTTTTGGAAATACAGTACTCTGTCACGATTCTTGTCCATGTCCATGCAGGTGTTTGTGTGCAAGTGTGTGTTTGTTTTGATCTCCAGGGGAAAAAAACCTGTCCTGCTGAATAGGGAAGCAAGCGGCAAAGCCAAGCAATGGCATTAGATCCTAAGGGCAAGAAGGAAGGAATTTTGGGCAGAGTGGACAAAGGGATCAGTGGGAAGAACCACTCTTCCCTCTGAACTCTTTGTTCAATTCTGTGGTTGTCTAGAAAGGAGTGAATAGTGAACTAATCCTGTGTATTCTCCATCTAGAAGACCCTGGAAAGGGTCACCATAAGTCAGAAATGACTTGACAGCATGTTGTTGTTGTTGATCTTGTTCTTGTTTTTCTTGTTCTTCTTTGTAATATTCCTCTCAATGACCACTCACAAAAGAAAGCATGCTAAATGCCAGATACGTAAATAAGGAAAATTACATGCTAAGGCAGGCACCTTTTGGTAGTTCAAAGAAATGTGGAAAGTTTATTGCCTAGTTTAATCCTTAAACACTCATTGCAAAAGAGCTACTGATGTCAGTGAGCTATTGTGCTGCAACAACCATCATGACAACCATGCTATTATTAGCCCAGGTTGAAACTAGCCACTACATAAATATAACAAGACACTCCATCCAGTTTTTCTTAAGATATGTATTCTGTGTGTGAGGTGAAATAAAAGTGCTAGTCTCTTAGTCATCACTCTTCCACAGGTGAAAGAAACATCTTGAAGAGGGGAAAGCTCTCCCCACATAAACCAACTCTGGAAAAAAATGGAGTTTTGGTCTGATCTAAATTGATAAAAGGGACTTGGTGGTTAAGACACTGAACTTGACTACTGGAAGGTTGGCAGGTCAGCCGTTCAAGCCCCAAGTGCTGCATGATAGAGTGAGCTCCCATCTCTATCCCAGCTCCCGTCAACCTAGCAGTTTGAAAGCAAAAAATTACAAGTAGATAAATAGGTACCACTACCACTTTGGTGGGAAAGGTGAGTGTTTTGTGCACTCTGGCTTCTAATCATGTCTGTGACATGACCACGGAAATGGCTCCAGATGCAGACAGCACTGGCTCTTTGGCTGTAAACAGAGATGAACACCGCACACTAGAGGCAGATACGACTGGCTTTCAAGCAAGGGCAACCATTACCTTTACCTAAATGAATAGAATAACCTCCCTGTTACCAGATTAACATTTTCAGATGTTCAAAGCAAACCTCTTTGCATGTGGACAATGCAAACTTGGGAAAAACTCAAACAGGGCTAGGTAAGAATAAGTTACCTTTCGCTTCAGCAATGTGCTGTTCGCCAGTCTTCAGGTGGTGGTATATGACAAACATTGGTACTATTCCTTTAATAAGGGTTGGTCACAGTCTTCCCATATATTCAGTGGTGGGCTCAAAAAAATTTATTACCACACTGTGGGTGTGGTATGGTGGGCATGACTAGGGGGAAAGCCCTGAGTTGCACCTGAATTAGGACTACTTTATTTCAAAACATGGAGGGGGGGGGGCAGCAGCCAGAATTTCTGCTACCAGTTCTGGAGAACTTGTGTGAACCTGCTGGTGCCCACCACTGCATATATTCCATCCCCAGTACCTGAGGAAGGGCTTTTCTCAGTCACACTGTCATCACAGGCATGTTGGCTAACAACATGAGAGAGGACATTTTGGTGGCTCTTCCCAGTCTGTGGAATTCTTTGCCTCTTAAGGATAGGTTGTCCCATTCCTTACAGTCCTTCCACTGGCAGGCAGAAAACTTTTTAAAGGCTCATTTTGATCTCAGGATGAACGTTAACTATTTACCCTGATTTGAAGCAAAGAAGTGCCATACCTTAAGACAGCCAAATGCTTTGAGCTAGACCTGCTCTGCACAGTCCATGTTTGCCTACCTTTCCCTGTTCCATAACAGGTATGCAGCACTGCAGTGGCTTAGTAGTTAAGACGCTGAGCTTTGAGACTGGAAGGTCACAGTTTGATACCTGAGTGCTTCACGACAGATCTTGGGGACATGAAAGGAGCCTTGCAGGGACATTCCCCAGGCCATTCCGGCTGGGGAGATGATCTGCCCCAGCTGCGGGGCTTTGGCCACCTTCAAAGGAGCAAAGGAGGCCCCACCAATGCCACCAGGCTTGCAGGGACATTCCCTGGGCCAGTAGGGTTAGGGTTAGGGTTAGGGTTAGGGTTAGGGTTAGGGTTAGGGTTAGGGTTAGGGTTAGGGTTAGGGTTAGGGTTAAACCCCGCCGTGGAAATTTTAGATCTGGGGTTGTCCAAAGTGCAGTCTGATCATGTTATCTGGGATTGGTTTGATCTAGCTGTCCCTGAGGAAGTGGACAGGCTCCTGGGATCTGTGCGTGCCACTGCATGTGCAACAGATCCATGCGCTGCCTGGCTGGTGAAATCTGCCAGGGTGGTGACAGGTGGTTGGGTCATGGCCATTATTAACTCTTTGCTTCGGGAGGGGTTTTTTCCTGCTATCTTAAAACATGTTTTGGTGCACCCCCTCCTAAAGAAGTCATCCCTTGACCCTGAGATTATGTCCAACTACCGGCCTGTCTCCAACCTTTCATTCCTGAGCAAGGTTTTGGAGAAGGCAGTGACACAGAAGTTACAGGAGATCCTGGATGAAGCAGATTATCTGGACACTTTTCAGTCAGGATTAAGGCCCGGATATGGTATGGAAACTGCATTGGTCACGCTTGTAGATGATCCCTGGAGAGAGCGAGATGATGGACATCCATTTTTCCTGGCTCTTCTTGACCTCTCAGCAGCTTTCGATACTGTCGACCATGGTATCATTCTGGGAAGGCTCCGAGGATTGGGGATCCGGGGCAGTGTTGTCCTGGTTTTCCTCAATTCTGAAGGACCAAACCCAGTCAGTGTGGTTGGAGGGTGAGAAATCCAGCCCTAGGTTGCTTCAATATGGAGTGCCTCAGGCCTCGGTGCTTTCACCTCTCCTATTTAACATCTACATGAAACCACTAGGTGAGATAATTCGTTCCCATGGGGTGAGGTATCATCAATATGTAGATGATACCCAACTGTATATCTTGGCCTGTGGAGACCCAAGTGATGCAGTGGAAATCCTTTCTAGGTGGCTGGAGGCTGTGAGGGTCTGGATGGGGGAGAATGGGCTACAGCTGAATCCTGACAAGACTCAGTGGTTGTGGGTCAGGGGTCCTGCGTTAACTCGGGAGCTACCATCTTTGGTTCCCGATGGGGCAGTATTGCCCCAAACAGACCCAGTGTATAATCTGGGGGTCTTCTTGGATTCACAACTACTGCTCAAAGAGCAGGTGACAGTCGTGGCCAGGAGGGCTTTTGCACAACTTCGTGTAATACACCAGTTATGCCCGCTCCTAGATTGTGACTCCTTGCTCATGATCATACACACCTTGGTCACCTCCAGACTTGATTATTGTAATGCGCTCTACATGGGGATGCCCTTGGTGACTATTCGGAGGCTGCAAATGCTCCAGAATGTGGCTGCCGGGTCTTGATGGGGTGCGGGCGTTATGCTCGCACCTCACCATTGCTGCGGGAGCTGCACTGGTTGCCAGTGTGCCTCTGGGTGAAATTCCAGGTGCTGGTTATTACCTTTAAAGCCCTATATGGTAGTGGGCCAGGATACCTAAGAGGCAGCATCGCCCTAAGAACATCTGTCCGTCCCACCAGAGCGGACCAGAGAGGCTCTCTGGTTGTACCATCGGCTAGAGAGGTGCACCTCTCTAGCACTAGGAGGAGGGCCTTCTCTGTGTCTGCTCCGGCCCTATGGATGCTCCTGCCAAGTGACCTTCATCTCCAAACAGAGCTGCTGCTCTTTAGGAAGGGGGTTAAGACCTGGCTGGGAGAGCATGTATGGGAGATGGGCCGGAATGATGCCCCAGTCTGTTGGCTCACCTGACTTTCTCTCTGTGTGTCTGTCTGTCTTTTTAATATTTTAAACCTTTTAATATTGATTTTTATATTGTGTTTTTATTCTGTTCTAAGTGTTTTGGAGAGTTTGTTAGCCGCTCTGGGTCTTTTTGAGGAGGGCGGCATAAAAGTGTGATTAAATAAATAAATAAATAAATAAATAAATTTGGGTGTCCCCTGAGTGGAGTTTCTCCAGCAAAAATCCTTTCAACCCACAGTCATTTCTGACATGAAATTTATTTATTTATAACAGATATGCAGGGCACGGAGGGACGGGGGGGGGGGGGCTGAAGCACCTTGCATGGCCAAAGGCTCAAGGACCAGAAGCAGCCATGCTCTTGATACCAAAGAAGAAATGAGTCTGCCCTCCAAATTGGAATTCTTTCTATTCTGCCTCCCTTGGAATCTCAACCGTTCTTTCTCATAGCTCAGGGGTGTGTTGTGGAGAAGGCGGCCATCTCCCCATAATGTTTTACAAGATAATAACAATCTATATATACATATGCAACACACTTGGCTCCCAACTTGTGTTACCAACTGTCCGCTCATCCCAAGCTGGCAGGCTGTGGGATACTTAGCTGGCCCCCTGCTGATCTGTCTCTCTGCTTTCTTCTCAGCTGTCTCATCCAGAAGTCACTGTTCTAAGGTTACAGGACAGTTTCTAACTTTGTGCCTGTCCCAAGGCATCAGGACAGGGGCACATGATTTGTAATTTATGAGGACACCCATAGAGCTGTCACTTTCAAGGCAGGTGTTAAGAAATGGGCCGGCAGCCTGAAAGTAAAGAAAAAGACTGACCTCACCCGGGAATAATGGCGGCTAAGATGGTCACAGGACAGAAAGCATTGACATAAGCGGGCTCTAAAAATAAGGCACTAGGTCATACGGCAAGGCTCCCGCCATCGTTTGCACAAAATGCATTTCCCACAAGGATAATGTATGTGCAGAAACTGGATTGAAGACAGTCGAACTCCACCCTCACCACCCAGACAAACGAAAGTGGCTACAGCAGAGACATTCTTGACTTTGGTATGTGTGCATATATTATAATTTTGTGGCAGTTGTTAACAGTACCACACAGGTTCTACAGATCTTTCCCCTTCAATAAGTTGTTGGCTGCACAACCTTTTTGCAGAATGTGATTGTGTGAACCAGAAAAGTAGCGTGCCTTGGCGGAGCCCCGTATAAAAATTTGTTTGGGGGCCCTTAGGAAGGGTAAAGATTTGTTTTGCTTACGCACGTTGGGGCCCCCCGTGGCCCGGGCCCCCCGTATAATTGATACGGCAGATACGGCGGTAGCTACGCCTCTGGTGTGAACAGACTTTGGAAAGGTTTTATTTTGGGACAACAGTTTCCAGAATCCTCTAGCCCCGTGATGGTGAGCCTTGGCACTCCAGGTGTTCTTGGACTTCAATTCCCAGAAGCCCAAGTCCCCATGAATCCAAACGAATGGGTTTGTTGTGATTCATCCAGCCTGTGCTTCCCTCATTGCTCCTGGAAGCAAAAGTAAAATGTGCCCGCAGCAAACCCATTTGTGTGGATTCAAGGGGGCTTGGGCTTCTGGGAATTGAAGTCCAAGAACAGCTGGAGTGCCAAGGTTCACCATCACGGCTCTAGCCAGTATGGCCGCTAGGTGTTGCCCTGGGGCTTGTTCCTAATTATAAGTTTATAGAACTGAGTGGCACTTTGTTTGCTTGGCAGGAAAATTGGAAGAATTACACCTGACCTTTTAATAGCTTGATGTTTAGTCCCGTCTATATTGCTGGAACCCAGCCCTGAAAAATCCTTGCAAATTGAACCCTGGATCAAAATTAGTATTCATAACCCTGATGAAGTCCAGCCAAACCTAACCAACCTCTGTCTTAAATAAATAAGCCATCTCTACACTATCAGTGTATATCGTAATCTTGTTTTACAACAGAGATTCAATATGGGTTGATTCCAGTGCTGGGCAGCAGCCGGTCTGCATCGGTCTGCGCGTACCGGTGGTAGCTTTTTCAGGTGGCCACCTGGGGGTGGTGGTGACTTTTTTGGGTGGCCACACAGGGTGTTTGTAAGTTGTGGGGGCAGCCAGTACCTCCACCTCTCTGCCCGCCTGACACATATGCGCTCCAAGCACAAAGTGGCTGCTTGGTTCGGTGCGCATGCATTTTAAGATGTCAATTGATGCATGCACACCTCCAGTGCTCAGAATGCATGTGTGCATCCAGTGCTCAGCGCTCATGCACCAACTGATATTTTAAAAATGCATGCGGGCCGAGCAGCCATTTTCTCCAGTGCAGAGTTGGCAGTGCAGTGTTGGGTTAAGGCGCAGAGACGGAGGAACCAGCGGTGGCGGCTGATGCCTCGTGGCAGAGGGAGGCCCTCGGTCGGAGGCAAGGCAAGGCAAGGCGGCAGAGGCGGCAGCTGAGGCTCTTGCTTGGTGGCCTCCTGAGGCCCTTGGAGGCATGGTTGCAGTGCCTCTTGGGTGCTGATGCTCCCCTTGCTTGCTCTCCTGAGCAGGGGGGGGGGGGAGGAGGAAGAGCAGCTGCTGAACCTCCCTACCCCCTACTCCCCAGGGTAAGTGACTTGTCTGTGTGTGGAGGGTGGGTGGGTGTGGAGAGGGATGTGGTGTATGTGTATGCATGTGTGCATGTGTGTGCGTGCATGTGTGCATGCATGCATGCGTGTGTGTGTGTGTGTGTGTGTGTGTGTGTGTTTAGGGGAAAGGGTCTGGAGCAGGGTAAGGGGGATTCTTTTTGTTTGTTTGCTCTGATGTGCTTGAAACACAGGCTAACACAGCTACCATTTTAAAAGTTTTATTCTGTGCAAGCATATCAGAGAGTAAACAAAACAAAAAGACAAAAACGTTGTGGCACCTTAAAGACTTACTGCTGTATTTTAACGTGAGCTTTTGTGGATCAAGTCCATTGGCTCTTTGGCTATAAACAGAGATGAGCACTGAACCCTAGAGTTGGTAACGACTGGTTTTTAAGCAAGGGCAACCTTTACCTAATAACAGAAGATCCTTGATTGGTATTCAATTTGATGTCAGGTTTTGTCCCTGCAAGTGGTTCAAAGTCTTTCTTGCTTAAAAGCCAGTCATGTCTGACTCTAGGGTGCAGTGCTCATCTCCATTTACAGCCAAAGAGCCAGTGCTGCCTGTGTTTGCAGATGTATACAATGCCATATGGCAGGCATGACTAGATCACCCACAACGTTGGCTCTGCCCATGATGTTGGCTCCGCCCACAGTGTGCTAGTTAAATTTTTAATATTGCCCATCACTGGTTGATTCAGAGGCAGGTAACAAATAAAAATACTGGCTTTTACAGTGATGTTGTTGGCATCCTTCCCCACCCCCATCTGACGATGTAAACCTTGTCTTGCTTAATTCAGTGAACTTTTTAAGAAATGACCTTTTATTTGTAAAGCATGAAGAAAATACAAGATCTGGTCCAAACAATGACTCCTCAGCAGATGGAAGCTCAACAAGGATTAGCACTGGCCCTGGACAGACTAAAGTGATGTGCTTTTCAGTGAAAAGGTCAAGCTGATGGTGCTTCAGGGGGGAAAAAATGAAGCTTTATATTTCACACTTTCCTAATGGCATCCACTATCTTTTGGAGACTGGTATAATGTAAAAAGTGAAAGACTCCACTAATAAGAAAAGAATTAACCTGAAAAAGGTTTCTGTTGGCTCAGTGTGCAAAAGAAGAAATTCAATGGCTCTACAATCATACCCCCCCCCCAAAAAAAAACCCCAACAACCCCAAAACCTGGAGTGATCTAGTCTATCCTTCCCTAAATGGATGCTCCCCAGATGTGTTTGATTACATTATCCTCTCATTTGGCCACCCAGACCTTCAACTAATGTCTTAGTGAGTAGGTTTTTTTTAAAAAAGTACAGTAAAACCTCACATAAAGAGCATCTCGCTTAAAGAGTAACTCGCTTAAAGAGCAGAATTTTCTCTGAAAGTTCACCTCGCTTAACAAATAAAACCAACCAAAAACTCGCTTAACAAATAAATCGGGGTTCGCAATCCCCCCCCTACAATTGGTCATTTACAGTGGTGTTTCGCTTAAAGAGCAAACTCGCTTAAAGAGCAATCCTGTGGAACACATTATGCTCTTTAAGCAAGGTACAACTGTAATTGCATGGTATGAAGACTTTTAAAATAAATGCATAATATGTTCCATAGCATAACGAACTGATAGAACAGAACTCCCTTCATCAAAATAGCAGCCTTCTAGATGATTCTGAACTTCAGTTCTCACCAGGTATAGCTACTTTAAGTAATCTGGAGTAAATCATGACAGGAAGCAAACAATTCTAGTGACAGAGTACTCCATGACCAGGGCAAGGGTCTGTCTAGTTCTACACCATGTTTCCACAGTGTCTTGAGCAGTTCCATAGAGCTACTATTGATTCACTAGTCTAATAATAAGTGCAGGTGAATTTCCATTCCCAAATCTGCAGTGCCAAATCTCTTAATTAATCTGTATCATATTCCAATATCCAATATAGATTTGTCGTTGTTTATCTGTTTAAGCACAAATCAACCAAACTCCATAGTCTTCCCACCAAATGTGAAGATTGTTTGGCCAGGTTGTACTGCCAGCAACTCAATGCCGAGTGTCAGGCAGCAGTTAACTAACCTGACAACCCTGAGGACTAGTGGTCTTCGGTGCCGAAGTCCACAGGGAAGGATGATGGTTCCCAAGTAGATTAAACCCCACTTGAATCCATCTTGATGGAGGGCAGCAGCTTCATCAATCGTGGCCTGGGGCTGATGAGGACTTTGCATGCCAAAAGGGCTCAGGACCAGAAAGTGGCTCGCAGAACTGGATCAGTGGTACAGGTGTCATGGCTGATTGCCATGTTGGTGTTCAGTCATATAGTCAAGTCCAACCTTTTGCAGCCCCATGGACCAACACACACTAGGCTCCTCTGTCATCTCCTGTCCTCCATAGCCTGTCCAGATCTATGATGATCGCCATGAGGATAGCCAATATTTGGATTTGGATACCGCAGAAGAAGAAGAAGAAATGTGAAGGCCATGAGAATTAAGTGTGATGAATGCAGATAACTGCTCACTAGGTGGCAAGTTTGCCCTCACATGTCTACATTGTTGTGTCACTACCACACTATTCAGTACAAATGTTTGTTCTCTGAGCATAACTGGAATTGATAGAAGAGAACTTCCTCCATTATAATAGCAGCCGTTCAGATGATGCCCAACTTCAGTTCTTACCAGGTATAGCTACTTTAGGCAATCATTGCACATATGATGGAAATAACTACAGGTTTTCCATTCATTATTTAAGAATTCCATGTACTTTATTATTCGTTTTGCAATAGTAATTGAAGAACAATCTAGCTGAACAAAAGGATGGTAATACATAGAAAAATGAAATGATAGTGTATTTTTTTAAAACTAGCTGGATGACTGCAGATTCTTTGTGTTAAATTTCTAAAAGTGGTTAAGCCAAGATGTTGAACTGGTTTCATGTCAACACTTTGCCTGAAGCTAGTGTTGACATGAAAACATTAAAAATCTTCAATTTTAAAAATAATTTTTAAAATACCTGCACTTTTCATCCCTTTCCAAGGCTTGTTCAGTTCCTTTAAGCTTTAAGCTGAACAAAGATTCGGTGTCTTTTGATGCCATTTTGGCTATTCTTAGTCAATTTTTCAGAAAAGCTTGTTTATATTGACCCGGCACATTCCAAAGCAAGGAGGTGCTCAGTTCACAGGACAGAGAGAATCCCTTTTCCTAAGCTAATGGTGCTTCTTTATACTTCCTAGTACACTGTGGCTTCTCATATTCTCCTTGCTAAAGGAAACATGGAGGTGACTTCAAAAGATTTCATCCTCCATCATGTATCTTCTTCTTTACTTCCTCCTTTACTACCCCTTTGGGTATTGAGGGATTCATCTTTCATAGAGTTAAAAAACATTTTTTTCCAAATTCTTGACTCAACTGTAGTTCTTTCACAATCTTTGTTAATTAAACAAATTTTCTGGGATTAATTCATTGATCACATTTTTAAAAAGGCATTGTCCCTCAAAACTATCAACATTAGTGCATGTTTGAAATAATGAAGGAAGCATGTGATGACTTTAATAAACAAAAACTGCCATCCCTTTTCTTTTACAGTAAGCACAATAAGTCATTCTATAACTTCCCTGCCAGTTTTCAGTTAATTGATGAGACACTAGCATTAATTCTTTTGGATGAATGTCAAACTACACATTGCTTCCATAATTTAATTCAATTTCAAAAATTAAGACAAAGATTAAGACCTTGGATACCTTGGAGTCATTATTCAGTGAGGGGTCTTTGTATTAGACGTCTCCACAATGACATTCCGTACAACTCCTGTCCATCACGATCTGTCCCTGGCAGTTCTTCTCCATGTTGATCCAACATTTTTCTTCAGAAAATCTTCTGCAAGGTGGTCTTCCCCTAGTTCTTTTGCGATCTCTTGGATACCAATTCACTATTCTGGTGCTCCATCTATTGTAATTTGTACATGCAACATGGCCAGCACACCATAAATTGTTCATCTTGTATTCTTTTACTAATTCTTTTAGCAGTGAACTTCACCTGATGTACTTTTTTTTTTTACTTTATTGCGAAGTGAGATTCTGAGCATTGATCGCTCCATTGTTCGTTGTGTTACTTGCAGTCATTTTTCTTCCGCAGCTGATAAATCCCACATTTTACTGTTGTATGTCATTGCTTTCAAGACTGTAGAATTGAACAAATTTGCCTTTGTTTCTGGTTTAGCTTTTGACTTCAAGATAGCTGACACTTCTCTGAATTTGCCCCACGTGGCTTTCTGTTTTCTAGATATTTCTTCTTAATCATTGTCCATCCTGACTGCTTGACCCAAATAAATGTAGCTTTCCACTTCGTCTATTTGTTCTTCACCAAGTTTTATTCTATAGATAACATCTCTTAAAATGTGTATACATTTTTGGCACCCTCTGTATATGAAAAGTACACAACTTAGCTACTTCTTTCTGATGTCCCCAAGTCCTGGGGATAATGACTACCATGAATACTGAGCAATGTGTTTTTAAAATAGCAATAGCAATTACACTTATATACCACCCCATAGCATTTAGATAACTCTCTGGGCATTTCATAATGTAATTAGCATTTTTGCCCCCAATATGCTGGGTACTCATTTTACTAACCTTGGAAGGATAGAAGGCTAAGTCAGCTTTGACCCCTGTCAGGACTGAATTTACAATGTTTTGACTGCAGCGCAGCAGTTTTAACCACTGTGTCACCAGGTCTCTTCTAATTATAAACTGACAGGTGAATTAAACTCCAGTGAGTTTCCATGGCTGAGTGGGGATTCAAACCCTGGCCTCTCAAGTCCCAAACCATCACTCTATGCATTACACCCCCCAAAAAAAACCTCCCACACACTCATACCCCATAAGGTTAAATGACACTAGCAACCACCACTATTACAACAACAACAACTTTGATCCCCATCAGGAGCGAACTCACAATATGAACAGTTTTGGCTCAGTACTGCAATACAAGGGCTCCTGGTAGAATAAACTCTAGAAATTTCCCCCAAAAAAGAAGTAGTAAATATTCATTCAATTTTGTTATTGAATTGTCTAGAATGAGTTTGATAAAGACCTTAAGTTCCATTAAATGAATGCATTTCAATTTTTCATTGTCAACAAATAAATAATTTATTTGCAATGTGGTTTATGGGTTTCAAAAACACAAGAAGTTAATGTTGACATATATTCCCCCCAGTTTTTGCCCACTGTTATTTTAAAGTAATTCTATTATCTCAAAAGGTGAACTACATAGAGCAAAGAACCAAAAATTGGGTTTCCTTGCTTTTAGGGGAAACAATGAGCTACCTTCTCTGCTCCTCATTGTGCCTTCTTTAATCAAGAAGCACACAAGGATATGTGGTGAAGTGCTCATGAGGGGGAAAATGAGGCACATTGCTTTCATCATTGCAGCTGCACAGGAAATGCCAGGTAAGGATAGGGCAGAGATGTCCTTTCTGTCCTTTCTGGCTCACATTTGCAAATTTAATGTCAAGCTAGTTCTTTTGGTTTCCAGCAAAGCACCTTTGTCCCTCAGCCGTCTGTTAGTGTGTTCATCCAATTATTTACCCATTCAATTAACTGCTAAGGAGACTGGAAACTATGTGGTCAGAGTGGCCAAATGAGTCCATCTTTATTTGCTTGTTAATCAAAACCCATTGGCTTTTGAAAACAGATTGAAATAGCCCTTAATTAGGAGGGATACTTAAATTTGAAATTCAAAAACACATTGTGCAAGCCAAATCAACACAGCAAGGAAGGCACGTGGGTGGTACAGATTTTCAAACTCCATTTACCTCAGAAAACAATGAAGCGGCATCTGACCTGGACATGATCTTGACAAAACACACAGGCGCAGAGCTGTCCACAGAGGTCATCTGTGAATACATGGAATAACTTTAAACACTACTCTCCAGACAGTGTTTTTCAAATAACAGACATAAAATGTGGCCAATATAAGCCAAGGATCTTGATTAGCATTTGTAGGATCTGACTGAAGGAAGTAGGTCATGTTTGAATGCAAGCTTTAACCCAAGGCCTGGCAGTAATATATGACAATTACCCAAACTCAGTTACTTTAGGGGTAAAAAGAAATGCAACTAGCAGATACTAAAGAACACAGAAACATGTGTCCCAACTTCAATTGTTTGAAGAATACTGTACTGATCTGGCCTGTTGTCTACATGCTAACTAGGTGTGAGCCCTAGCAATCAGGCTGTGTCCTGTGACGGGGGGGGGGGGGAGGAATTCACCCTTTGCTGTTATGGGAAAGCTCCAAACCATTCTGGGGCACATCCATGCTGATATTTATGGGGGTTTTTTGGATCTCAGTGAAAAAAACTCATTCCTGCAAAAGGGGAAAGACGAACAGCACAAATGATCAAAGGAAGTGTTTGTTTTCTCAGTAGCAGCTTCCGCATACTGTAAGTTCACCTAGAAGCAGCCATTTGATAACTGCAGAGCTCAAAGATGGTAGCTGTGATGAGCTAAAAGATGAACCCCCTGAGGGTTCATCTTAACCCTGAGGGGGTTTTAACCCTGAGGGGGTTAAAAATGAGAATTTGGGAGACATAACATGTGGACAGTGTAAATAGGAACGACTCCCTAGGTATGTGATGGCAAACCTTGCCACTCCAGCTGTTCTATACCCGTTTTGTTGTTGTTCAGTTGCACAATCGATTCCAACCCTCTGCGACCCCATGGACCACTGTCCGGCAGGCACTCCTGTCCTCCACCATCCTCCTCAACTCGCTCAGCTCTGTGCCCATTGTCTCTACAATGCCATCTAGCCATCTCATCTTGGGCCGTCCCCTTCTTCTTTTGCCCTCGACCTTTCCAAGCATCAAGGCTTTCTCAAGTGAATCCTCTCTTCTCATTTGATGTCCAAAGTACTTTAGCTTCATCTTTATTATTTGACCTTCTAAGGAGCAGTAAGGGTTGATTTCTTCTAAGATTGACCTATTTGTTCTCCTCGCTGTCCAGGGGACTCTCAAAACCATCTCCAACACCACATTTCAAAGGCGTCTTATCTTTTGCGCTCAGCTTTCCTAATGGTCCAGCTCTCACAACCATACATTGCCATAGGGAATACCATTGCTTTGACTATGCGAATTTTTGTTTGCAATGTGATGTCTCTACTTTTCACTATGCTCCCCAGATTTCTCATTGCTTGCCTCCCAAGAATCAGTTGCCTTTTTATTTCATGGCTGCAATCCCCATCTGCAGTGAGCTTTGATCCTAAGAAAAATAAAATCTGTCACTGCTTCTACTTCTTCCCCATCTGTTTTCCAGGGACTGATAGGGCCTGTTGCCATTATTTTGGTTTTCTTGATATTGAGTCTCAAGCCAACTTTTGCACTTTCTTCTTTCAACCTAATCAGGAGCTTCTTTAGGTCCTCCTCACTTTCTGCCATTAGGGTGGTATCATCTGCATATATTAAATTGTTGATGTTTCTTCCAGCAATTTTGATCCCAAATTGTGGTGATGATGATGATGATGATGATGATGATGATGATGATGATGATGATGATGATGATGATGATGATGATGATGATGATGATGATGATGATGATGATTATTATTATTATTATTATTATTATTATTATTATTATTATTATTATTAATTAAATTTAATACCCCGCCCCAATCGGGAGGACCCGACTCTGGGCGGCTTACATCCTGATATAAACAGAAATAAAAACTAAACACTCAATATCAATAAAAGCGTCAAAATTAAAAAATCATCAGAAGTTAAAACAACACAGAACTACACACCAGTATTCCCACATACCAACCCAGGGAGGCAGTCCTTATATAAGCCACTTGGTATGGGAACCCACGTTCCCGGGTCCCCAAACCTGTCCTGCCAGCCAGATTTCCTCCATCCCTGCATTGCACATTATGTGTTCTGTGTATAAGTTGTTAAATAAGCAGGGTGACAAAATGCAGCCTTGTCTTACTCCTTTTCCTATTCCAAACCACTCCGTCATTCCATTTTTTGTCCTAACAGTTGCTTCTTGATTCATGTACAGATTTCTCATGAGGCCTATAAGGTGTTCCGGTATTCCCATCTCTTTCATTACTTGCCACATTTTGTTGTGGTCGACACAGTCAAAAGCCTTAGTGTAATCAATGAAACAGAAGTAGACTTGTTTCTGATATTCCTTTGTTTTTTCCATGATCCATCTTATGTTGGCAATGTGGTCTCTAGTCGCCCTGCCTCTTCTGAAACCCGCCTGCACGTCTGGTAATTCTCTCTCCACATACTGTTGCAGTCTATCCTGTATTATCTTGAGCATCACCTTGCTGGCGTGAGGGATGAGCGCAATTGTTCGATAATTTGAACATTCTTTGGCATTACACTTTTTGGGTAATGGGACGTATACAGATCTTTTCCAATCCTGTGGCCATCGTTGTGTTTTCCAAATCTGCTGGCATATAGAATGCAATAATTTGATTCCATCATCTTGTAGGGCTTTGAAAAGTTCAACTTGGATACCATCAGAATTGAAGTGCAAGAATAGCTGGAGTTGCAAGGTTTGCCATCACGGACCTAGGTTAAGGTAAAGGTCACTTTTGCTCGAAAGTCAGTTGTATCATACTCTAGAGTTCAGTGCTCATCTCTGTTTAGAGCCAAAGAGCCAGATGTTGGACATGTGGCAGGCATGCCTAGATACCGGAGTGCATGGAACACTGTTTACCTTCCCACTGAAGTGGTCACTTATTTATCTACTTGCAATTTCTTGCCTTTCAACTGCTAGGTTGGGAGGAGCTGGGACAGAGTGGATGTAGCACTCGGGTCTCAAACTGCTAACCTGCCAACCTCCCAGTTATCAAGTTCAGTGTCTTAACCACTAAGCCACCGCAGTCCCAATCACCTCCTAGAACAGGGGTGCCCAAACTACGGCCTGTGGGCCAGGTCCAACTCATGGCACCAAATCATCCGACCCACACTGAGCACACCACTCCTGGAAGTGGAAGTAAAAATGTGCATGCACGTGTGCATAATGTTGCCGTAAATGACCCACAGTTGTTATAAATGCATTTACAACAGCCACAGGTCATTTACAGCAGTGTTATGTGCATGTGTGGGCATTTTACTTCTGCTTCCAGTGGCAGGAAGCATGTGACCTGCATGCTCAACCACATGACTGGCCCGTGGCCTGAAACGTTTGGGCACTCCTATCCTAGTGCATCAATTATGGGCTATATGCCCTGTCTGGGCATGCTCATACTAAGGCTTTATTTTTTTTGTTAAAAAATGAAATAAGCAAGTCAAAACCCAGGCAATATTCTACCCTGAGGAAAGCCCCTCACTTCACTGCAGCTTTAAAAATATGGAGAGTGGCTGCTATAGACTGGACCAGACCCAAAGGCCCTTCTAGAGTGATTGAAGTGCCTATGAGAGGCATTGATTCTCATTAGGGGTTCTATCAACAATCTCCTTTTCCTTTAACACCAGTTCAATTTTACTTATACAGTACTGTATACTTAGCTTAAATTTCTCTTTCCTTGCTTTGCATACCTTTTCAACTGTTCCATTTTAAAGTCCAAGACTGCTGGACTGATCCTGGGGGATCTGTGATGAGCAGATGTTTCCCTCTTCCATGGGGTCAAATAAATGGGCTTGATTCAGTCTATATTTACATGAATGTCCAAACACAGTCCACATCTCTATTACAAACTGTTGATGATAAATTTCAATGTCCCTGTTGTTCCTTCTTCTTTTGTTCAGTCGCACAGTCGATTCTGACCCTTTGCGACCCTATGGAACACTGTCCTCCAGACACTTCTGTCCTCCACCATCCTCCTCAATTCACTCAGCTCTGTGCCCATTGTGTCTACAATACCATCTAACCATCTCATTTTGGCCACCCCCTTCTTCTTTTGCCCTCAACCTTTCCAAGCATCAAGGCTTTTTCAAGTGAATTCTCTCTTCTCATTTGATGTCCAAAGTACTTTAGCTTCATCTTTACTATTTGACCTTCTAAGGAGCAGTCAGGGTTGATTTCTTCTAAGATTGACCTATTTGTTCTCATCGATGTCCAGGGGGCTCCCAAAACTCTCCTTCAACACCACATCTCAAAGGCATCTATTCTTCTGTGCTCAGCTATCCTAATGGTCCAGCTCTCACTACCATACATTGCCACCGGGAATACCATTGCTTTGACTGTACACATTTTTGTTCACAATGTGTGTATTTAAACCAAACCCAGACTGGGCAATCCTTCAAACAGAGGAATGCTCTGGAGGGTAAATCACTTGGCTGACCTTATTATGTCACCATGCCTGAAAACCTATTGCTGAGCCACAAATGGTCTGCAATTGCCCACTGTCGACACTGCACTGTCAACCAGGGCCATAGCCGGGGTGGCCAGGGTGGGCTTTGCCCACCCTGAGTTAGCAGTTTGCTCACCCTCAAACTCCCGGCTGCTTACATATATATACAGTACTGGTACCTTGCTTAACAAGCACAATGCATTCCACAGGATTGCTCTTTAAGCAAAACACATTTTCCCATAGAAATGCATTGAAAACCAAATATTCCATTCCAGACCTCAGACAAAAAACCCAAAAACTTTTTTGTTGTTGTTCAAAATTCTTTGTAAAGTGCACTTTAATGGCATAAATAGTCTGCAGGGACATGTTAAATCAAACAATAACATTTTAAATATCAAACATCAACTTTTAAACCATCACACATCAAGAACAAAGCAAAAAAGGGTCATTTACAGGGTACCTGTTCAATGCAACATGAGATAAGTTGTAGTCCAGGCTTTCCCAACCAGTGGCCGCACCTGCCCCCAAAACTTTCGACTAGGGACTGGAGGTGAAGTTGCTCCCTGGACTTAGGGTGGCAGTGGCACTTTTTTGGGTGTTTTAGACAGCCTCTGCTAAGTCTCAAGGCAGTGGGATTCCCTGCTTAGTCCAATGAGCTTTGAGAGCTCCATTGGCACACTGCACCTGCATCATCAACTTGTCACCTGGCGCTGAAGCGTGAGCTCTCAAAGTGCCAAGGATTAGCTGGTCGGAGAAAGCAGGGAAGCAGTGAAAAAAAATTAAAAACAAAGGGATCGTGGTCGGACAAGCCTCCCACCACCTTGGGAGGTGGCAGAGCCTGTCCAAAACACTTGGGAAAAGTGCCAGCGCCACCATTGTAAGTGACTGATTGTGACTTCTGATTTAGTTGTTAAGCAAGTTTTATTATTTATTTATTTATTTAGCTTTATATCACCGCCCACTCGCCGTGGCGACTCAGGGCGGTTTACAATCAGGAGAAAAAAAACCAAACAAAAACAAAACAACAATAACTCACACACAACACAAACAACTAAAATCCATTCCTCCTTCCTGCCAGAGGATGTTAGTCTTTTCCTTCCCTGGGCAGATAAGGCCCAGGATTAAGAAGTGGGAGCTTCCATCTAAAAACCTTAAAACTTTTTTAAAAAATTAAAAATTAAAAACTGAGAGAGATTAAAAACAGATTAAAAACGCACCAGATGCTACAGCTACTAGTTAAAAGTAGAAAAAGAGAGGGGCTCAGATAAACCAATGTGCTGGGGTCATTAACCCTTCCATACCCCATATCTGTCCTGCCAGCCATGTTTTTAGATTCTTCCTAAAGGGCAGCAACTCTGTCTGGAGACGTAGCTCCATTGGCAGGAGGTTCATATAGGGCCGGAGCAGACACAGAGAAGGCCCTCCTTCTGGTGCCAGAGAGCTGTGCCTCCCTGGCCGATGGAACAACTAGGGAGCCTCTCGGGTCCGCTCTGGTGGGATAGGCAGATGTTCTTGTGGTGAGGCGGTCTCTTAAGTATCCTGGCCCACTACCATGTAGGGCTTTAAAGGTAATAACCAGCACCTTGAATTGCACCTGGAGGCAAACCGGCAACCAGTGCAGCTCCCAAAGCAGAGGTGAGGCATGTGCATACCGCCCACACCCCATCACAACCCGGCCAGCCGCATTCTGGACCAGTTGAAGCCTCCGAATGGTCGTCAAGGGCAACCCCATGTAGAGCGCATTACAGTAATCAAGTCTGGAGGTGACCAGAGCGTGTGTGACCATGAGCAAGGAGTCCCGATCTAGGAGTGGGCGTAACTGGCGGATCACATGAAGTTGTGCAAAAGCCCTCCTAGCCACGATTGCCACCTGCTCTTTGAGCAGTAGTCGCGAGTCCAGGAGGACCCCCAGATTACGCACCGGGTCTGTTTGGGGCAAAACCGCCCCATCCAGAACCAAAGATGGTACCTCCCGAGATGACGCAGGACCCCCAACCCACAGCCACTCAGTCTTGCCGGGATTCAGCTGAAGCCCGTTGTCCCCCATCCAGACCCTCACAGTCTCCAGGCACCTGGAAAGGATTTCCACTGCATCACTAGGGTCCCCACGGGCCGAGATATATAACTGGGTATCATCTGCATATTGATGATACCTCACCCCGTGGGACCGGATGTTCTCACCCAGTGGTTTCATGTAGATGTTAAATAGGAGAGGCGAGAGTACCGAGCCCTGAGGCACCCCATAACAAAGGGGCCTTGGGCTGGATACCTTGCCCTCCAACCACACCGACTGGGTCCGGCCCCTCAGAAATGAGGAAAACCAGGACAACACAGTGCCCTGGATCCCCAATCCTTGGAGCCTTTCCAGAAGGATACCATGGTCGATGGTATCGAATGCTGCTGAGAGGTCAAGAAGAGCCAGAACAGATGGGTGACTGCCATCCCGCTCTTGCCAGAGATCATCCATCAGCGCGACCAATGCAGTTTCGGTGCCATATCCGGGCCTGAATCCTGACTGGAAAGGGTCTAGATAATCCATTTCATCCAGGACACCCTGTAATTGTCGTGCCACTGCGTTTTCCAAAACCTTGCCCAAAAAAGGCAGGTTGGACACAGTCCGGTAGTTGGTAAGCACTGCAGGGTCGAGCGATGGTTTTTTCAGGAGGGGGCGCACCAGAGCATATTATAAATTTTAAATTTGCTGGAAAGACCTCCTCCTGTAATGATGAATTTATAATAGCTTCGACCCAACCGCTTGTCACCGCCCTGGAAGTTTTAACCAACCAGGCGGGGCGTGGAACAACTAGTTTTGGTCTTTATACATGGGCAACCATTCAGAGAAAATTCTGCTCTTTAAGTGAGTTAGTCTCTAAGTGAGGCACTCTTTATGCAAGGTTTTACTCTGTGTGTGTGTGTGATATGTCATATATGTCATACAGTAATACCTCATATAACATTAGTATCAAATAACACTAAAATCGCATAACATTAAGGAATCTGGGGGGAAGAATTGCATCAGATAACATTAAGATCCTATGGGATGCTTCAGATAACAACCGCTAAAGCCTGTGTGGTTACAATGTATCTCTATGGATCCCATAGGATTTTAACATGCATCAGATAACACTAAAAATCATATAACACCAAGACTTGTGGAACCAGATTTTAGTGTTATATGAGGTTTTACTGTATACTGTATGTGACATTGCTGCCCATCCTGAAAAAATATTTGCCCACCCACATCTAGAATCCTGGCAATGGCCCTGGTCTCAACATATCTAAACCAGAAAGCATAAGCCACTTAATCAGCTTTAAATTACTTGATATGGAGGGAACTGACCTCTGTTGCACTTAATAAAAACACACATGTTAAAAATCTATTTAGTTGGTTATTAGGAGACTCTCTTTTGAATCTTTTATTTTCCCATCAAATGCGGAGATCAGAAAGGCTGGTATTGTCATCATTCCTTTTAAGAACAAATGCCAGATCATTGTTGTAAGGCTGCTTTTCATCTTCTTTCTATTCAAAAAGGTTCTGCAGAGGAATAAAATAAAAGAGAACATGGGAAAGAAGGCACAAAAGGAAGAAATCAATCAGGAGAACCAGCGGACTCTTCTCTAGGCAGTTTCCAAGCAACTTTAATGGAAGGCCAGTCAGAATGAGGATAAAAGAGGAAGCAAGGCATTATTTTCTCTAACAAAGTGAACATGAATGTTGTCAGTTACCAGCAAACAGAGTGGCCAGCATGAACACTTATTTACGTGTCATTATGAATGTTTATCAAAATTCCATTCCATATAGAAAGGGATTTATTATATTTGAGTGAGAATATTATTTCCACAAATATTCTCAATTAAATATGTATTTTAAGCTAAATATTGATCAATTACTTAAGTTCTTCATAATAATATTTCAAGACAATTTAAAACTCATTGCTCTGAATTGGATCGTGGAGACACCTGACACTATTGTTTCTACTGGATCAAATTTAGGAGAGTTAGAAACACACACATAAATGAAGTATGCATTCAGGTTGGAAAATGGGGAGGATAGGATAGGATAGGATAGGATAGGATAGGATAGGATAGGATGTTCTTGTTCTTGTTCTTGTTCTTGTTCTTGTTCTTGTTCTTGTTCTTGTTCTTGTTCTTGTTCTTGTTCTTGTTCTTGTTCTTGTTCTTGTTCTTGTTCTTCTTCTTCTTCTTCTTCTTCTTCTTCTTCTTCTTCTTCTTCTTCTTCTTCTTCTTCTTCTTCTTCTTCTTCTTCTTCTTCTTCTTCTTCTTCTTCTTCTTCTTCTTCTTCTTCTTCTTCTTCTTCTTCTTCTTCTTCTTCTTCTTCTTCTTCTTCTTCTTCTTCTTCTTCTTCTTCTTCTTCTTCTTCTGTGTCTAGGCCAGACGTAAAAGTGCCAAAATGAAGGCACCTTTTGATGAGTTCATTCTGCAGTTCCTTTCGCCTGACCTAGTGTGAGAAAGATTAGCCAGCACAAAGTGGCTGTTGCCTGGGATATGCCCAATTGTGGTTCAAAAACACCACAATCTTCAAGGAAGCTCTTTCTGTGTACCCCTGAGCTTGCAGTTATTCATATTCATATATGTATTTAAATAAATGGAAGAAATAATATCTTTATTGCCTCTCATAAATTATTGTGAAGGAGGCGAAAGGGTGTAGACCTACAGAATAGCTTATTCACACATGCTGAGATATAAATTTTATTGTGGGTTTTGGATTTTTGACAAGAAGCTAGAATCAATATTTCAAAAGGTGGAGGTTGAGTGCTGTGGCTAAGTGAATACACTCATTGCTAGGGTACAGGATCCTGTGACAAAACCCCGAAACTTTGACAGGGCTCTGGTGAAGTTGCATGCAGGCTTTCAAACAGATTTCTGTTTGTTAGAGCAAACTTGAATGCAGCCCATTACGAGTTCTGAAGAACTCATGGTTTTGGGTGAACTCAGAGAGAGAAATGGCTTGCATTTTCGACTGCTAGTAGCAGAGTCCAATACAAACTATTTTCCACGGATCTCATCATTTACAGTAAATTGTGAACCGGTCCAACTCTGCTCCATGCTTGCCTGCCAGCCAACCAACCAACCACTTGAATCTAACATTAATACTTATACTAACTATGCTATTATGCTTGTGTTTAGCACTCTCCCCTCCCACCCTGTATGTGTGAAAAAGCATTTCTAAACAGGGAATGTTGTTTTTAATTCTTATGCTGGTTGAACTACCTGAGTTTTCCCCAAGGCAATTTAAAGCACAGAATGGGCTGGTCTTTTGCAGCTGCAGTAGAAATATTAAGCTCTGATCAAACAGGCGATATCATTTATTCCCTCTATCTAAATTTTGGATTCAGCCTAGGCTTAAAGAAGAGCTGGAAGCTGGCTGGAATTTTGCCTCAATAATCGCCTACAGCATTCTGAAGTACTTTTGTAAATGGGATTGGGCTGTGTGGATAATAACTCCAGGTCAGCCAGGAGAGAGTCTTCAGCTCCTCATGGCAAATGAGTGTTCAGCCAAACCACAGCTGGGCATGTCATAGAATGAAAACTAAACCTGCAGCCACCCTGTGACCTTGGCAAAACATGTTGCCTAAGCCGATCATCTGTTTTAGATTTGCTTTTTGTTCCCTTGGGAAAGATCAGTGTCCAAAAGTAACGAGTGTAAAGATCTGCTGTACCACACGTTATCGTGCAACTGTAACAATGTTGTTATGTGCATGGACTGCATATGGGATTGCCTATATTTTCAGAATGAAAGGACTCCAGGCCGTGGGTTTATCAGGCATCTTTAGAACTTTTGGCAACCGAAGGACTACAAAACCAAAGAGAAAGGAGAAAAGGAGCTGGGAACCCAAGAATGTATATCAGAAGTGTAAAGCACAATGGGGATTGGAATTTTCATCATTCCCACAACTTATGTGTGGGGGCGAGAGAAAAATGTACTGCTTTATTAGTCAGTCAGGCAACAACTGTGGACCCAGGAAAATGAGATAGAATACTCTCACTCTTGGGATTTTTTTTCACTCTTTTTTTCCTGTTGCCTTCCATTGACCCTGAAATCTGTTCTAGGGGATTCCAGGCCTTTTGGAGGGAGTTGTTTCTTTTTTTTACATGTGCAAACCTTCTCATTCTTCTGGCCAATGCAGCTTCTGTTAGCAGGAACACTCCATGGGATGGAGACTTCTGGTAGTAGGAAGACTTTTGGTACACCGTCCTGAGCACAATATTGCAGTTGTAGGGAAATCGGCATGGTTGTATATTTTGAAGTGCTGGGTCTCACCTCACAAGAGACAAATCCAAAGATAAGTGACTTCTGTACCTGTTCAGGCCTTCCACACAAACATAGGATTTGGAGACAGGGAACACTTTCTTCTGTGGTAGACACAGGCTCCTCTTCACTTTCTGCATTAGGGAAATGATGGTAGAGGGTATGGCCTTAGCACAGGGGTTCTCAACTTATAGCCCACAGTGCAATTCCATCCTGCCCATGCCCTCACTCCTGCTGCTGCCGCTGCCGCTGCCGCCGCCACCATCACCCTTTCCCCCTCTACCTGTCTTGGCATGTCCCTAATGCCACTCCGTAGCAGGGTGGATGTTGTAAGAAGGCTTACAGCATCTGCCCTGCTGTGGAGCGGCGTTAGGGTCACATCAAGACAGGCTGAAGGGAAAAGGACAGCAGCGTCGGTGGTGGAAATGGAAGCGGCAGACGCCCGTGGCTGCTCACATCTTCCCGGGTGCTGCTCTGGCCAGATGTGGGCAAGGAGAGGCAGAACCTCTCCTTCACCTACAGCAGGCTGATAAGCAGGGAAGCAGTGGCGGTGGCATGGGGGAGAGAGTTTGTGGGCTGGACTGGTGGCATGGGGGGAGTGTGGGTGGCAGGGGCGGGGAGGAGTGTGGGTGGGCTGGACTGGTGTCACCCACCACCACCACCAGCATGAGGGGAAATGGTATGGGCTTGGTGTGATCCCGCCACCACTGGTGGTGCTGGGGACACCAGTCTGGTCTACCAACAGTCTGAGGGGGCATGATCTGGCCCCCAAATTTAAAAGGTTGAGGCCCCTGCCTTAGCACATACCCTCTTTACATGTCAACTAAATATAATGACCAATACTGTACCTCAAAGGGCTACAGAGACAGGATGTATAGCTGTTTTTTCTTATTATTTATACTCAAAGGAGTTCACCTTCCTCTTATATTTTCCATCATAAAACAGAGACATTTAAAGCAAGCAAGGAAACCAGGCTACTACGATAACAAGCTCTCACAATTGCATGTTATGCAAACTCGAAGTAAACTCCAAAGAACTTGGTAAGGTGGGAACTGCAGTTGAGAAAATGCTTTCTGCAAGCAGAAATGCTAACAAATCTTGGAAAGGCATGCTGTTATTAAAAACCTTGCATAACACAGGAATACCATCAACATATAGAATTCTGAGACCTGAAGTTGGTTATTTTTCTTAACATGCTCTGTCAGTCAGCCACAAATAAGAGTTAAACTTGGAAACTTCATTGTTACCTAATATTATTTGCCAGAATAAGAAGGTCCAAACCCACGAACCCTTTTTGTGCTGAATGTATGTAAGAGCTGTGCTCTCTTGAACCTCCCTTAAACCATGAGGGGTGGGGGTGGGGGGAGAGAATTGTTTAACTTTCTTTGCCATGCAACAATTAACAGTAAAGACAAAGTCAGGTGGGGAAATCTTGGCAATGAGGTTACATTGCATATTAATAATAGTTTTATGACCATACAGTAACAGCCAGCTGTTAGGCTGTCAGGACTGGTGTTGATTATACTTTTGTTGGGCTGGCTTCCATCTACAATAGATGCACATACCTTTAAAATTAAGATCAAGATCATACGTGAGTTGCTAGAGATGCCTGTGTTATAAATATACACGTTTTTCATTTGTTTGTTCCTTTACAGAAATTCCTGTTGGGAAACTTTCCCTGCTTCATAGTCAAGCCAATCTGGTTCTGTTCAAGAATGTCACAAATGCTTCCTGCATGTGCAGCTTTGGATACTCATGCCCAAAAAGTGGACCGTCATGACATGAACATATCTTTACATAAGCCAAGTATGTTGATATGCCTCCTGGCTGTGCTCCTCTCCCTGGAAGAGAGCATTGCCATTTCACAAACTGCTTTTGGAACTCTCTGTTTCTCAGAAATCGCTCGTAGAGGGGGAGCCCATCTGCTTTTCAAGAACACAACCATAAAACCCTGCTGAGCACAGGGAAGTGGCTGTTTTGTTTTCTGGATAAGAGCTGTTGGTATAATCCATTATCTGAATGCCAGGCTTTCTGAAAATGTCTGTTGGTTAAGCAGTAGTTTAAAACATAAGACTTTCACAAGAGGCATTACCTCTGATTGGTACCCACAGGGTCAGGACGCTGGGATAAATCCACCCTTGATTATGCTTACAGCAGATGAAGTAAATGGGTGAAATAAATAAGGGATAAGTGAACTCCTCCTGATCCTTGAGTTTGTATCATGACTGGTACATTTGATCCCTTTAAATAGGGGCAACCAGTTTTCCTATTTTACTGAAAACCTTCCAATATTTAGGCAGTTCAAGGCAGGGAATTGTCCTGTAGTAACACTAGACTCTGTTAGAGTGGCACTCTAGACCAGGGGTGCCAAAACTTTTCAGGCTGTGGATCTGACCATGCCCCTGCCCCACCCCCGGACAGCTGATCGGGCTGGTCACATAGTACCTCCCACTGGAAGCGGAAGTAAAACATGCATGAGCAGGCACATAATGCATACATGCACGTGCAGAAAACTGCTGTAAATGACCTGTGGTTGTCGTAAACGTGTTTGCGACAGTTGTGGGTCGCTTATGGCAGCATTCTGCACATGTGCAGGTGTGTTATGTGCCCACACATGTGTGTTTTACTTCTGCTTTTGGGAGTGGTGTGGGTGGCGTGGGCTGGATCCAGACCATGAGCTGTAGTTTGGGCACCCCTGATCTAGACCAAAGTCCCTTTAACAACAAAAAAGGGGAGGAGGGGGCCCACAGTTGCCCACCCACAGTTAGCATCAGAACAGTGCACTAAGCAGCAACATGGGTCACCTGGTCATAGTGTTCCTTTCTGTGATGGGCCATGTGCTGTATTTCCATTCAAATTACACAAAAGCCAATTCTAAGGCAAATCCACACAGTCCCACATCCTTTTATTTTATTGTGCTAAATAGGTGGCTCGCTCCTGGTGGTTACACCACTTACTCATACCACCAATTCTGAGAAGTCCTGCAAACTCAAGAAGCTGTAATAATATTTTTTATTTAAAAAAAAAACTAAATAAATTTCCTCCCAGGACGGTGATTGTTATTTAAAACATTTTTAATGAGACCGTGTAGGGGAAAAAACCAACAACATAAGAAATATAGCAATGTAACTGAACCATCCTCTTGCTTCTTTTTAAGGGCAACTTAGAGTCTAACTGCGTGATTTAACATTGGTAAATTTCACATTCCTTTGCTGAGTCGAAGAGTAAATGGGTCTATTATCATTTCCAGACCAGATGTTTTAGTTTACAGAGCCTGTTTGATCCCTGCACCTGTCCAAGGCCAGCAGTTGCTGGATTAGCATAAGGGGCTGATGTGTTTTCATTTTCTCTCTCTCTCTCTCTTTTTTTTACGGACAACTGTTGCTGAACAAGTGAGTGGTGTGAAAGCAAGCAGACTTTCAGTATAAAGGATGCCTGTTTGTGCCACAAGGCAGTACACATCATTTATAGTGTAAAACAGGCGCAGAACTTTAACCCTGTATGTCCATGTGCTAGAATATACATTACAAAGTGCCAATTACAAGACCTGGCAATGAATGGAAGAAAGAATGTTGGAGGAAAGGGAGACATATTACCCGCATCCATCTGCGGGACAGCCGTGCAGTTACTTGGAATTATGTATTGTTTCGGGTGGATTACCTTGATTATAAAAGGAAGAACTGGCTTTCTGCCCCTCCAAAGAATCCTCTAAAGAATTCTCTGCACTTAAAGGAAGCAATAGCTTTTCACTGACAGCCCATACTGCATTTTAAAAAATAGCATTTGTTTTCACCATACTGCAGTTTAAATTCTTCTCCCCATTCTAATTAGACTAGATGGAACCCACTGCAGTGTAGTGGATAGAGTGATGGATTAGGACTCAGGAGGCCTAGGTTTGAATCCTCACTCAGTCGTGGAAACTCACTGGAGGTGTGGAACTGGTAGAACAACTCTTTAAATATCTCAGTCACCTTGAAAACCCTTTGGTTCACTACAAGTTGGTTCCATCTTGATAGTACACAACAACAACAACAACAACAACAACAAGTTGGCTTTACTATCAGAGATTGGTAAATCACTTTCTTCTGAAAAGCAAAATTCTACTCCAAGACAGAACTTTATAGTGTCCACACAGTAAACTAAATGTTACCTAACCATAGCTTGACAATCTCCGTATTGTTTTGGCTAGCCTCCCCCATCCAAGTTTTGAAATAAAGTAGTCCTAATTCGGGTGCAACACAAGGCTTTCCCCTGGCCACGCCCACCATACCAAGCCCACAGTGTGGTAGTAATTTTTTTTGGAGCCCACCACTGGCTTTACTCATTAATATTCTGTTTATTGCTTTGCCAAAAAGCATCTTCACTTCCCCCCCCCAAAAAAACCAGAATAAATCAGAGCATGCAGTATTGCATTTAAACTGGTAATGTATTCACTGGAATCCAGACAAGCAGTGATGGGCAGCAACAGGTTCACACCAGTTCACCAGAACTGGTAGTAACTTTTCCCGGTGACCTGGAGAACCGATAGTGGCTTTTGGGGGGAACCACCTCGGGGGCTTACCTTTTCACCGGTTTCCCCACTTTGTATGTACACCAAGCACTTGGTGTGCATGTGAGCCTGCATTGCTTGGCACACATGCACGGCCTCCTTGCTGTCCTCCAAAGCAGGGAGGAGGAAGAGAAGCTGCTAGCCTGAAGCTCCCTATAGCCTGCACCCCAGGGTAAGTGACTCACCTTTGGGTGTGGGTGTGTGGGTGTATTTTAATGTGTATTTAATGTGTATTTATTTTTAATGTGTATTTTTATGTGTTTTATGTGTATTTAATTTGTATTTTATGTGTTTTTATGTCTATTTAATGTGTATTTATTTTAATGTGTATTTTATGTGTTTTTATATGTATTTTTATGTATTTTTATGTCTATTTAATTTGTATTTTTATGGGGTTTCTTACATTGGCTCCACACACATCATTGGCTCTGCCCATGACATCATGACATTGGCTCCGCCCATGATGTCACACATTGGCTCCGCCCACAACATTGGCTCCAACCACAGTGTGGTAGTAAAAATTTTTGGCTGCCCACCACTGCAGACAAGTATGAATGCAAATCTGTGCAACTTTTGATGAAACTCAGGGAAGAATATAGTCCATCTCAGCAGAAGATGTAGACCTCTTAAGTACAGGAGTCTCCAACCTTTTTTACACTACGGACCGGTTTCATGCTAAACATTTTTTTCATAAACTGGTAAGTGGGGGTGGTGGGATTGGATGGTGCAATCACACTGCACACAGGCAGAGGGCATAGCCCTTCCACAGTTAAGCAATGCGGAAGATGGGCCTGGACACCTGCCTTTCTGCTGAAGCCTGTGCTCTTGCTCCAATCACCGGGCAGACCCGGCGAAGCATGTTAAGGGCAGAAGGGTGCCATCAGGGCTCCCAGCACCACTCACCCCCACAGCTTGGTTCGGGACAGTCTGTGGCCTGGTACCGGTTCACAGCCCAGTTGGGGACCCCTGGCTTAGGACCCTCAGATAAAAGAATACATTGTCTGCCCTAGAACTTTGCTTCTATACCCATAGGAATTTTTAAAAAAAAATCTTTTTAAATTTGTGCCTCTGTTTAAAGAATGACATTACTTAAGAAATAAAACCCTCTGAAAAATTCAGTGAATAAGGCAGGGTAAGTATACAGAAAAGCCTTATTTGGAAGGAAACCCCTATAGGCAGTGAACTTAAGACTTTTGCTGACTGTAGAGGTATTCTTTCCTTGGGGTTTTTGATAAAGAGAAAAGTTTTATATTAGAAATGTGGTTGTTCCTTCTTTTAGATGCGTAGAAGATGTTACAACACAGACAGTGAGAGAGGCATTTAGCCCAAATTGACCAACTCTTGATTGGGACACACAGCCTAACCTTTTTGTCATTAAAAATGATCAGAATGGATGCATTTTTAGAGGAAATAACTGTTATAAGCTATAGTTAACAATCAGAAAACAACAACAACAACAAACAGCTATGAGGTTTCATGTATGGAGGAAGGCTCCATGGTTGCTTCTCAAAAGACTGCCTGGAAAGAAAGCACAAATAATAACAAAAGAACCGAAAACAGCAACAGGAAGAAGGATCTGGCCAAATGATAGAGGTGGGGAAAATTTTCCCAATCAATTTGTTTCAAGTTGTAAATCTCAACAAGAGATGCCTCTCCCACTGATCCTCAACATTAAGGCATGCAAAGCTGCAGTTTCCCCAATGTCTTTCATCATCACAGCCACTCAAATGAATAATACTATTTATGTGCCATTAAACTGATGCTGGCATATGGCAACTGGCAATCCTCCTCTCATTAGAAAGTGCTTAGAAGTAGTTTACCAGTCTTTCCTTCTGAGGGTGCTCTGGGATTGTGCAGTTTACCGAGACTATATAAAACCATAATTCTTGCAGAACTAATATTTTGGGCTAGACTTGAACTTGGACTTTCTTTTGCTCATTCCCTCCAGTTTCTGTTGTGTTTCCTAGCTGTTAAAAAAAAAGCAGGATTGTTTTCCTGTAGCAATGAAGGAGTAATTTAAACTGATCTGGGGAAAACCTACCCTAATTTAGCCTTTATTTTTAAAAATAAGTTAGAACACTCAGGGTCATAGTTGTTTTATTTTATTAGTTTTCTTAAGTACTTGATAGCAAAGGATGAAAATAGCTAGAGCCATGATGGCAAACTTTGGCACTCCAGATGTTCTTGGACTTCAATTCCCAGAAGCCCAAGCACCCTGTGAATCCACACGAATGGGTTTACTGTGATTCATCCGGCCCGTGTTGCTCCCAGAAGCAGAAGTAAAACGCGCCCATCACCCCAGTATAGAGTTTGCCCTGCCCTTCTGCCCAGCAGCCCAATGGAAGTGCTTCCTCCCTTCTCCCAGCACAGAGTTCATCCTACTCCTCTGTTCTGGCATTTGGTTTCTAAAAGGTTCACCATCACTGCAGTAGGTTATATGAAAACGATGAACTAATCACTGTGCTGTATGTTAATTATATGAATTTTGAACGATAAACCAATTTAGCTCATTGGCAATTACAGTTCCAACAAAAGAATTTTTTTCAGGCAAAATTTTCTTATGAAAGTGGAACAGATTTATTTGAAGATATTCAGCAGCAAAGGGTAGTCTTTGCAGGTACGTAGGACTGTGGAATGCTGAGAAGACTTTTGTCTCTAGTACAACCACCTGTGAGTCAATATATTTACAGTAATACCTCATATAACATTAGTATCGAATAACACTAAAATCGCATAACATTAAGGAATCTGGGGGGGAAGAATTGCATCAGATAACATTAAGATCTTATGGGATGCTTCAGATAACAACCGCTAAAGCCTATGTGGTTACAATGTATCTCTATGGATCCCATAGGATTTTAACATGCATCAGATAACACTAAAAATCATATAACACCAAGACTTGTGGAACCAGGTTTTAGTGTTATCTGAGGTTTTACTGTACTTCTAACATAGATCAATCAATATGAAGGCCTTTTTGTATATTTATCAAGCATATTTATATGTTTATGAAAGTCTTGTGACATAAATATTTTGCAAAGCAAGAGACTCAACTTTGTGGAATTCAACAAGAGATTTATGTCTATTGCTCTCAGTATTTCTCTATGTTGGGGTTCCCAACCTAAGGCCCATGGGCCAGATCCAACCTATCGTGCCATTTCATGTGGTTCCCACCCCTTCAAGGGCATTCAAGAACAAAATGGCCACCCCTTTGAATCTGTTGGGACAAAATGGTGCAGGCAGGGCAAAATTGCTATCTGGCCCTTGAAACTGACTGAGAAAGCATGACCCGGGGCCCAGCTTGAAAAGGTTGGAAACCCCTGCTCTATGTGGTAACATTTATTTTACCACTTCATCTTTGTGCTGTGAACAGCCAGTTGTGTTTGGCTTTTAAATGCATTCAGGCATTAATCACAATGTGTCATGGTGATGCAAGTGATGCAGGTAAGCCCTCCCCCTACATTTCCAACTTACCTGGAAATCATGCAAACCATCTTACCTGGAAATCAGGCAAACCATCTATATTCACCATGAAGGTCTGAATCAGAAGATGTTGAAATGAAAAACTCCCCATCACATGCTGTTCTCTAAATGCTGTGAGCGCACTCAGCTGAACGTTGTGACAGGTGCCTCAGCAGATTTCTGTGGAGAGCACACAAAGGTTTGTTTGACTTCTGGGTGGACTAATGAAGTGCGGCCAGGGCTTATATTTGCACCTCCCAATAACTCACTGGGATTGCAAGCCCTACATGTTTTCTGATTTAATGCCTGAATATAGAATTGGTCATAGAGCCAGCAGTTCAAAAAGGTCCAGTGTTATTGACTTCTGGGTTTAACTTTTTAATCCTTTTAACTTTTTAATTCTTTTAAATCTTCAATGTACGTAATGTGTTTTTAACTGTGTTTTAATTTTGTAAGCCGCCCTGAGTCCTTGGATGAGGGCGGGATATAAACGTAATAAATAAATAAATAAATAAATAAATAAATAAATAAACTCGAGCAGCAGCTGCATATTTGCTCATTAGTCCTGAGAAAAGCAACATGGCTTCCCTTTGGAGAGAGAGGAATGAAAATGTCTGCTAGCATTTTGTACTGAACAGTAGTCCCCAGTGGGGTACTGCCTGTACAAAAGTTGGAGAATTCTATAATGTCTGTGCATTAAGTACCTAGAATATCCCAGTGTGTGCAAATAGGGAATGCCTTTCCCATTATAGAAGGCTTGTTACTATATTGGGACCATGCATGTGGTGTGAGGGGTAGGGCACAAGAAAGAATTCCTGTGGAGATTTCTTGCACCCAATCACAATTATGTGGGGTGGGAATAGTGTGTGTGGGGGGGGGGAGGGAATACAGTACTTTCCATTCCTATATAGGACATTTCACACATAATCCCTGAACATGCCTGTGTAGCAGTCATTCACAGGAGATGTATTGTGGTGCATCCAGGCAACTGCTGTTCAGATTTCTTAAGACTTATATGGTTTGTTCTTTGGCTTGAGTGCTTGTTCATGATAAAACATTAAGTAGAGGTTGATCTGGTCTGGCAAGACACTTTTTATCACTTATGATACTCACCCCCCCCCCCCTTGAATAGAAGAAATAAAGCAGCTGGAGGGGAAGGGATTTCAAGCAGATAAAAGCTTGCGGTGAAACAGTTAAGCAGGTGTTGCCCATACCTGTTTCTCTGCTCAGTCAGAAATCACGTAGCTGCTTCACTGGGAGAAGCAGTTAGGGCAGGGCAGGATCTTGGGAAAGACATCCATTGCTCCATCAGCTCAAGAAGCAGCAGATTTCCCATACACCAGGGTTGACCCTTTACCAATATGTGACATAATTAGACTGAAGTGGTGGAGATGGTCTGTTAGATCCAGTAATTGCATTGCTGAAAATAATCAGAGACCAAGACTGAAAATATACTTTGGTATTTTAAGCAAGGGAAATTTCTTAGGATCACCGAATTAGGTAAAGGTAAAGATCGCCCTTGCTTGAAAGCCAGTCGTATCTGACTGTAGGGTTCAGGGTTCATCTCTGCTTACAGCCAAAGAGCTAGACTGTCTGTATCTGCAGATGTTTCCATGAACATGTGGCAGGCTTGAATAATCATCAGAGTGCACAGAACACTATTTACCTTCCCACTGAAGCAGTACCTATTTATCTACTTCTGATTTCTTGCTTGGTTGGCAGGAGCTGGGACCGAGATGGGAGCTCATTCTGTCATGCAGCACTCAGGTCTTGAACTGCTGACCTGCCAACCTTCCAGTTGTCAAGTTCAGTGCCTTAACCACACAGCCACCACAGTCCCATCAGCTAATTAGTTGTATCTTAACTTAAAAAAAAAAACAATTCTGAATACATGTTCTTGCTTTACAAGTTTCAAATATACCAGTGGGCCATTTATTTATATGTATCTATCTATTCTGCACGCAATGGCTGAAGCTGCTCCCAGCATATCAAGTAAGTACAAACATTCAAAAACAACAGAAACACATGATTCAGTGGGCCAGTCATGTGGTTCAGCAGGTCGATCATGCGATTCCTCCCACCAGAAGCAGAAGTAAAACCTACCTTGCAATCTGTTTTTCAACAGGATGAGATAGATTTCAGGCTGCCATTTTCTCTGCTTAAAGCAGAGATCCCCAAACTATGGGCCATGGGTCAGATCCGGCCCCTGATGCCTTCATTGTTCCTGGAAGTGGAAGTAAAACACACCCGTACAACCCATAGTTTGGGCACCCCTGCTTTACATCAATAGGCCAACATATAATAAAGTATCAAGCAATGCAATGCTGAATGAAATACAAATTGGCTTAACCCAACAAGTGAAACAGGAGAGGGAATGTAAAGATATACTAAATGTAACAATATGTGGTGTACAAAGAAAAATAGATCACCATTCTACATAAAGGTAACAGGGAACTCTCCACAATTAGTTTACAAAATTTCTGGTAGACATCCACACCTCTCTTGAGTGACTGCCTTGCTTCAATCTGTCATCAGGATGTTCTTGAGACCATAAAGATTCTAGCATTAAACCAGTGTTGAAATCTGGAGGCTGCCCATCTCTTAGTCCTGCCATATCATCCTTAACATGCATGGTCTGATTTGAGACACTAAGCAGAGTTGAACTTAATTGATACTTGGAAGGGAGGCCACCAAGAATGAAATGATATGTCTTCAAATAGATTGCTAATTTCAGAAGGGTAGGATGGACTTTAGCTTAAGTCACAATGAAGTTCTCAAAATACAAAAGGGGGTAGAGTAAAATTGTCATTTGAAAAGGACTTTGATAATCTCCCAAGTAGTTTTCTCTCATCAAAACAGATTGTTATATTAGAATTATCTAGAATTGGCTGTAGTTTTTTGTTCCATGGACATATACTTGAATTGGTTGCTGAGAACCTGTTGTTCACCTTGCACCTCTGGGAGATCCCTGTTATCCACCTACCTATGTGCATGTGTGGTGTGGGAGGTGGGGGAGGAATGGATTAGTATCTGTTGCCGCCGCCAGCAACACCTGCGGGTCGGGGAGGAGGCCACCCCCCTATCCAGCCCGGGACGCTTCCACCTGCTCCCAGAGGCTCCGCCTGGCCGGGGCTTAAAAGCCGGAGCGGCAGCAGGACTTCGGAGCCGCCGCCAGCAACACCTGTGGGTCGGGGAGGAGGCCACCCCTCCATCCAGCCCAGGATGCTTCCACCTGCTCCCAGAGGCTCCGCCCGGCCGGGGCTTAAAAGTCGGAGCAGCGGCAGGACTTCGGAGCTGCCGCCAGCAACACCTGCGGGTCGGGGAGGAGGCCGCCCCCCCATCCAGCCCGGGACACTTCCACCTGCTCCCGGAGGCTCCGCCCGGCCGGGGCTTGGAGGCCGGAGCGGCGGCAGGACTTTGGAGCCGCCGCCAGCAACACCTGCGGGTCGGGGAGGAGGCCGCCCCCCCCATCCAGCTCGGGACGCTTCCACCTGCTCCCAGAGGCTCCGCCCGGCCGGGGCTTAAAAAGCCGCAGTGGCGTCAGGTCTTTTGGTACTGTTGTAATTTTTATCTGAATTTGATAACTTTGTAAATTGGATTGTTGTTTAAAACTGATGTTTACTGAATTTTTTGATGCTGTAGTGATGCTGTAATGATGTTGAGATGTTTTTTGGTATTTACATTGATTACTTTTGATATTTATATGTTGTATTTATGAACTCGCTGTTTTTCTTTGTATGTAAACTGCTCTGAGTCGGCGCAACTGAGTAGGGCGGTATAAAAATTGGAAAAATAAATAAATAAATAAATATATCCTCTTCCTATTGGCCATTCCTTTTTTGAAAAGAAAAATGAAAAAGAAAAATCAAGAGACCTAAAACTCAATTTTATTACCCAAATGGGCATAGCAGGTGAGTTACAGAAACCATGTTTAATACAGTCAGGTAGGAAAGAGGGGGACCAAAACATTCACTCTGATATTTCCCTGAAGGTCCTCTTTGTATGTAAAAGGTAAAGGTCACCCTTACTAGAAAGCCAGTCATATCTGACTCTAGGGTTCTGTGCTCATCTTTGTTTATAGTCAAAGAGCCAGCATTGACTGCATCTGCAGACATTTCCGTGGACATGCAGCAGGAATGACTAAACACTGGAGTGCATGGAATGCTGTTTACCTTCCCACTGAAGTGGTCCCTATTTATCTTGCAATTTCTTGCTTTCGAACTGCTATGTTGGCAGGAGTGTACCCTCTGGCAAAGAACAGGGAGGTGGTTTTTGTTGATCCACTATGTATTTAACCACTGGTACCACTTTACCCACTATTCTGGAGAGTCTCTAAACCTTTTAGAACAGATTTGCAGTGGCCTGGGGCAGGGCCTATATTTATAGATAATCTACAGTAAACTCTGAACTATGGGTTATCTGGAAACAGAAGCAAAACTGCTTGAAATACAGATCCTGTTTTAATGTGATTTATCATAGTGAAGCAGGATGGGTGGTTCCAGCTGTCTTGTCATGTAGGCTGGCCAGGCCTGCTGGGGCTCAGGTTCTTTTAGAATCTCAGAGATAATAAGCAGTCAGAGAGTGAATTAACAAAACTATATTAAACAGTTCTCTAAACAAACCATGACAGAGCAAGAATACAAGCAAGCTATGCAGTGATGGGATGACACCGGTTCTGACCGGATCCACAGAACTGTTTTAAGGATTTCCAGAGGGCTCTCCGTGGGGGTTTAACCGTTTTTGAGGCGTCCGGATCGGACGCCTCACCGGCAGGAAAATTAAAAAAAAAATTGAAGCAAAAATGGCTCCAATTTAGTGCGCATGCGCAGAAACTCAATCTGACGCATGCGCACTAAATTGGAGCCATTTCTGCTTCAATTTTAAAAAAATTGGACCCGGCCGCCCCTGACTGCAGCCTCCTCTGGAGCCACTTGCCGCCGCTTGCTGCTGCCGTCGCCACCGCCACCCGTCGCCGCTGCTGCCATCGCTGCTGGAACCGGAGGAGGAGGAGGAGGCGCGCTCTGCTGGCCTGGGGCGACGGCTGCAGGAGGAGGAGGAGGTGTGGCTAAGCAGGCAGCCCAGGCCATCCCGGCCGCAACCCTCGGTGGGCGGCCTCGGCGCCCGGCAGCAGCCGGAGGAGGAGGAGTTGTGGCTAGCCGGGCTGCCCAGGGCCTTCCGGCCGGAACCCTCAGCGAGCACTCTGAGCAGGCAGCACTCTAAGCAGGCAGCCCAGGCCATCCCGGCCGCAACCCTCGGTGGGCGGCCTTGGCGCCCAGCAGCAGCCGCAGGAGGAGGAGTTGTGGCTAGCCGGGCAGCCCAGGGCCTCCTGGCTGTCCGGCTAGGCATGCCTCCTCTTCCTGTGGCCGTTGCCGAGCGCCGAGGCCCAGGGCCGCCCGCTGAGGGTTCCGGCCGGAAGGCCCTCGGCAGCCCGGCTAGCTGCACCTCCTCCTCCTGCGGCCACCGCCGGGAGCCGGGCCCGCCCGCCAAGGGTTCCAGCCGGAAGGCCCTGGGCTGCCCGGCTAGCTGCGCCGCCTCCTCCTGCAGGAGCTCGGTCGCTTCCAAGGGTAAGTACTGTTTTGTATTGTTTTACTTTTAAGTGAGGGGTTTGTGTTTGGGGTGGGTTGGTGGGTGTTTGGGTGGGTGGGTGTATTTTTATTTAATTTTTATTTTATATCTTTCTTTTATTTATTTATGGTTTTGTGTTGTGGTGGGTGGATGGGTGTGTGCGTGTGTACGTGTGTGTTTTATTTTAATTTTTTAAATTAATTTTTTATTTTTAGGCTCCGCCCACAACGTCATGACGTCATGACGGTGTCTCCGCCCATGATGTCATGACGTTGGCCACACCCACGACGTCTGTGACGACAGGGAGTGGTATAAGATTTTTTATCATCCCATCACTGAAGCTATGCATACCTAGCATAGATTCCCTCTGTGCCATCTCTAGGCACCTGGGAGCCCTGTTAGGTGGCAAGGATGCTTCCTAGCACTTCTGATGTATGGAGAGCTCCTAGGTGGCTAGAGAAGGGACAGAAGGGATCCATACTAGGTGTCCATAGCTTGTTTGTACTCCTGCTCTTGTTTCTTGCTCTGTCTCTGTTACATTTTGCTTAGGGAACTGTTTAATAAAACTTTGTTTCTTCACCCACTGAGTGGTTATTGTCTTTAAGATCCTAAAAGAACCCAAGCCCATCAGGCCTGGCCACCCTGCATGGCAAGACATCAGCAACTGGGCAGCTGATTCTAGGAGACTTCAGCCTGTTGGACATGTGGTAAAAAAAGTAGCTGCTGGTTCTGCCTCCTCAGTGTAAGAACAATCCCAGCTGGCCACCTCTAAAACAGCCTCCCAGCACTGGTCAGCCAGTGACATTGTTCTTGCCCCAAACTGCAGTTAATGTTGCCTTCGCTGTCTGTTGATCGAGGACTCAACTGCTGTTTGTCTTCTTTCACCCTTGTCGTTCCTGGAAGTGGAAGTACTGTAAAACGCACCTGTATGGGCACATTTTACTTCCGCTTCCAGGAGCATCAAGGGTGCCATGGCACGGGCTGGATGAATCACAGCAAACCCATTTGTGTGGATTCACAGGGGCTTGGGCTTCTGGGAATCGAAGTCCAAGAACATCTGGAATGCCGATGTTCACCATCACAGACCTACCTTATGCCATGTGAAACAATGAAAGCCACTTGTATTCCACCTAATTTTGCCAGGTGTGTAGTTGCAGCCATAAGAGACCTGGAGAGAAGGGGGAATCATGGAAAGTGGCTCCCTCCCAAGTCTAAAGGCCTTTCCTTTATGGGAGGTTTTTTCCCCTGGCTGCAACCCAACAAATTAATTGAAACAAATTGTCTGGGTACAAATATATATTTGCTACAATTAGTATGTGTAGGTTCTAGAAATCATGCTGACCTAAATCCTAAGCTAGAAATTAATCTATGCACTCTAAAATGTAACTTTTTGCGAAGCGTTTTCTGGTGAGGATGTTTTTTAAACATAGAAGACATCATTAACAATATTCTCTAGCCTTCATCCAAACAATAAATCAATAAAGAAACAAAAAACACACTTTAATTCTGGTTTACTATAGATTATAATAGAACATTTGCATGCTTCCAGCTAGAGGTCAATGTCTTTTCTCTTTTGCAAAATGCCAGCTTTGGAGAAATACCAAGTAGTGTTACATACTGGATTTAAACTGAACAATGATTCCATTAGAGGACATAGCATTGTTTCTAAGAGGTTCTTTCATGGTAACATACGGCAGCATTGCTTAGTAGCCTGAGGTCTTTTAAAGTGTGCAACTCCTCTGTCAAACTCAAATTGCCTTGAACTTGAAATGTCTTTTTAAATCAATAGGAACTTTTATCTCCTTTCTTTCCCTTAAGGATTTCTATTATCCCACTTTCCTATATTGTTCTCCTGCCATTTCTGCCTTTCCAGGGCTCTGTTTTTCACATCCATCTTTATACAGAAACATGGCATTTCTGAGTGATAGTGGTAAAGTTGTAATATCTTGGGTGTGTATCTGATTTCTGTAGACCTAACATTAGGCAAAATGAAGAGGTGACTCCAGGAAGGAAATTTGGAGGAGCAGTAGGAGTTCTCGTGATCCCTTTGCCTATTCTTTTCTGTTGGAGGACAGAGCTGTGTATGCGACACAATAATTAATGAAGTAATTATCAACCAAGTTTACCAATAAATGCCAGACTTGTCATTATAGAGTAACTGGCGGCTGGCGGCTACAAATGAGCTGGCAGCTACACAGACCTTGCCACTGTCTGGGTCCAGACTCCAGACACTGCTCTCGCCCAGTCCAGCCTGGGGAGAGGGAGCCACCGCTGCTCGGACTTCCTTGCTGGGCACTTGGACGAAGGCAACCGGCCACAGCTGTGCAGGGTGGCCAGGAGGCACAAAATCTTGCTCCCTTCGGCCCCAACATTGCTGGACTGGAATAAACCGCTAATGCTTTGATATACTTTTTATACTCTTATGATGTATATTGTACATATTGTCTTTATCATGATATCATAACTTATGTTTTGTTGATATTTGTTATTGTATAGATTGCACAACAGGTTGGAGGGAGGAAGAGTTTGACGGGTGAAAGTCTTTTTATTTAATTATGTTATATACATACTATGTGCGCTTTTATGTAAATTGTATTAATTATCTAAATTGTATTATTTTACTGATGTATTGTATGGTTAGATTTATTTATTGGATTGTGTTGCATTATATGCCACATTTATGTAATGTTGTTTGAGATTGTAAGACTGTATTGTTTGTTGTTAGCCGCTCTGAGTCGCTTTGGCGAATAGAGCGGCATACAAATACGAATATAAATACAAAAATACAAATACAGTCAAACCTCGCATAAAGAGTGTTTTGCTTAAAGAGTAACTCACTTAAAGAGCAGAATTTTCTCTGAATGTTTGCTTAACAAATAAAACCAACCAAAAACTCGCTTAACAAATAAATTTGGGTTTGCAGTACCCCCCCCCCCCCCATTGGTAATTTACAATGGTGTTTCGCTTAAAGAGCAAACTCGCTTAAAGAGCAATCCTGTGGAACGCATTATGCTCTTTAAGCGAGGTACCACTGTACAAATAATGAATCTGAGATGAGCAGTATTTTTGTGGTACTGGACTTGGATCAGACAGTTTTGTTGTTGTTCAGTTGCATAGTCGATTCTGACCCTTCATGACCCTATGGACCATTGCCCTCCAGGCACCTCTGTCCTCCACCATCCTCCTCAACCCACCCAGGTCTGTGCCCATTGCATCTACAATACCATATAGCCACATCATTTTTGCCCCCCTTTCTTCTTTTGCCCTCCACTTTCCCCAGCATCAAGGCTTTCTCAATTGAATCCTCTCTTCTCATTTGATGTCCAAAGTACTTTAGCTTCATCTTCACTATTTGACCTTCTAAGGAGCAGTCAGGGTTGATTTCTTCTACGATTGACCTATTTGTTCTCCTTGCTGTCCAGGGCACTCTCAAATCTCTCCTCCAACACCAGATCTCAAAGGCATCTATTCTTCTGCGCTCAGCTTTCCTAATGGTCCAGCTCTCACAACCATACATTGCCACAGGGAATACCATTGCTTTGACTATACGAATTTTTGTTTGCAATGTGATGTCTCTACTTTTAATTATGTTCCTTATGTTCCCCAGGTTTCTCGTGGCTTGCCTCCCAAGAGTCAGTCACCTTTTAATTTCATGGCTGCAATCACCATCTGCAGTGATCTTGGATCCTAAAAATGTAAAGTCTGTCACTGCTTCTACTTCTTCCCCATCTGTTTTCCAGGGACTGATAGGGTCTGTTGCCATTATGTTGGCCTTACAAGTTTGTTTTCAGGATAAACTGTGGAAAGAATAACCATGCATGTAAAGCAGCCATATGTGTTAATTGTGTGTATAATCAAAGAAATAGCAATGCTTAGCTAGGTGCTGTAACTTCAGGTAATATTAAGATAGCTTGCCAACTCTATCTGATGAGATTTGGGAGACAGATTCAAATCCACTGCACTAGTACTGAAATCTGAAACCTTCATCTCTGACCACGTCCAATGTGGAGTTTTGCTTTTGCTGTCTGGCTCATGGCTCTGCTCCTAGCCCCACAGCTCAACAGGAGGAGGAGGAGGAGGAGGAAAGAGTTTAGCTGTATCAAATGGCACTTGCAGCTGAGGAGGTCTTGACAGATGTAGCAAATTCCCAGCCAGGTTCTCTTTCAAGAAAACATTGAGTAGATAATATTCAGAAGTAGCTTATCATTGGGTTGAGGCAATGGTCCATGTGGTCACAAAGGATCGGAATCGACTATGTGACTGAACAACAACAACAAAGTTTATAATTTCCTTCTGGGATTGTCCTCAGACTCTGTTGGTTGTCCAAGTCCATGTAGGCTGGCTCTTCTCCCTGAAGAATTGAATTCCCAACCTTTGGTTCTGCAGTGTGATGCCTAACTCAGGTTGCATCTTGGCTGTTAAAAGAATTAGGATTTCAGCTGGGTCCTTGTCTCACTTGCCTGAACAGCTTGTTGTTGTTGTTTTAAATCCTGTAATCACTACTGAAAAGCACCTTTCTCACCCCCCTCTTTCCCACTGGTTCCTTGTAGGATATTTTTGTCTTAAACTGTAACAGTAAGGACCACGGGGAATATATTGAGGCTGCAGGTAACACTGCAAACTTTATGGGGCAAGAGACACAATCTTCACTGACATACATGTGCACACAGAAGAATACAGCAGTTTGGGAAGTGGTGCAAAATAAACAACCTCTGCTGGGATTGTTAAAATAAACCATATTTCAACAAGATACAGTAATGCATATCACATCTGTGTGTCATGTATTCCTCAGAATTTGAATGGATTCTGAACATGGCAAAACTGGTCCAGAACGCGGCTGCATGAGTGGTGTTGGGGTGCAGGCGTTATGCCTGTGCCTCACCACTGCTGAGGGAGCTGCACTGGCTCCCAGTTTGCCTCCAGGTACAATTCAAGGTGCTGGTTATTACCTTTAAAGCCCTACATGGTAGTGGACCAGGATACTTAAGAGACCACATCATCCCAAGGACATCTGTCCGTCCCACCAGAGCGGACCGGAGAGGCTCTCTGGTTGTGCCATCAGCCAGAGAGGCGCACCTCTCTGGCACTAGAAGGAGGGCCTTCTCTGTATCTGCTCCGGCCCTGTGGAACCTCCTCCCAATAGAACTACGCCTGCAAACGGAGCTGCTGTCCTTCAGGAAAGGATTGAAAACCTGGCTGGCAGGTCAGGTCTGGGGAATGGATCGAACAATTTCCCCAGCTGGCTGGATGGTTTGACACCCAGTGCTTCCTAGCTATAATACCTAGCTATAATGCCTGGTTTTTAATACTAAGTTTTAAAGCTCTTTTAAAACTTTTAAAACTTTTAATTTCTAAATTTGTTTTAAATTGTTGTCTTGTTGATTGTGTTGGGAATCGCCCTGGGTCCCTTTGGGGAGGAGGGCGATAAATAAATTTAAATAAATAAATAAATAAAACTGACACAAATATAGGACCTTTTGCTAATCAAGACACACCCTCAATGAGCTATCCAGCCAGCCTGGGAGGGATGTACACCATATTTAACCACAGCAAAAATAATGGTTTTGTATTTTTTCTAGAACACTTAAAAAGATCCAGACCTACAGCTTCACATGCAAGAGTGATGGATAGGGCAGAGGTTTGCAAAAATTATATTTTTAGAATTTGTCCCCTAGCCAGGGGGACTGCAGTGGCTTAGTAGTTAAGACGGTGAACGTGATGACTGGAAAGTTGGCAGGCCAGCAGTTTGATACCCCAGTGCTGCACAATGGAGTGAGTTCCTGCCTCTGTCCTAGCTCCTGTCAGCCTAGCAGTTCAAAAGCAAAACATAGCAAGTAGATAAATAGGTACCACTTCAGAGGGAAGGTAAAGAGTGTTCTGTGCACTCTGGTGTCTAATTATGCCTTCCACATGTCCATGGAAACGTCTGCAGTCCCAGAAACTGGCTCTTTGGCTATAAATGTAGATGAGCACCGAACCCTAGAGTCAGATATGACTGGCCTTCGAACAAGGGTGATCTTTACCTTCTCTCTCTAGTCAGGAGATTCAAGGTGTGCAACACTGCCAGCTCAGACTGTGCTGTCCAGCCATATGAATGGATCCAGGGGACATATTCACACCTTCCTTCCTCTCTTTTAGGTAAAAAGGAACCACACCATCTGCATAATAATTCTTAAATTTTCAGTGGCAACACCCATGGCCACTGGCATTAATGTGTGGGTTTGTGTGTATGTGTATTTTTAAAAACACAAAGCTATTAATTGTACACATAAATGGAAGAAATGGCAGACAAACCAAAGGCAGGTACATTTTTAAAGCTAATTTGCTCTGCTAAAAGGCTTGGGTTGTTAAGATGTTCTTGCAAATTTTTCCTCCTTTACACAAGGAATGTTTTTCCAACAAAAGCATTTCCAGCAGAATGTGGAATGTTTTGAAGCCAAGGTAAAGGGCCTTATGTCAGAGGGAGCTTTATTAGTAGCTAGATCGTTACAGTCATGGCTTAATTAATTCTGTCCATTGAGGAAGGGCTGCTATTCACGTTTTAGTGCATTGATAGAGGCAGCTCCAATTGGAAGCATTCAGCATGTTGTGTGAGAAATGACAGAATGAGATCCACTTAGCTCTCTGAGTAGCTCTTTGTCAAGAACTATAGTTTCTTGAAGAGCCATGAACCTGATCTGTCCTTGTGTATGTTGTTATCAAATTCAGCTTGACTTCCTTTTCAGTATATTTGCACACTGGTGCATGTGATTCTATAGTTTAGTTGCTTCAAGAAACAGGACTCGGGATCCCAAATTTTAGAACTGGATCTTTCTGATGGGGATTATCTAGCCTAGCTTATGCCCTCCACTCCTTGCAGGATCTTGATTGATTGATTGATTGATTGATTGATTGATTGATTGATTGATTGATTGATTGATTGAAAGTTCCATGAGCAGCACACAAAATAATAAAATTTAAAGCATGGCACATAAGGCATATAGGACCATAGAAGAAAGATACGGAAAATTAAGAAAAGATGGCAAGAGTACACAGAGGAGCTTTACAAAAGGACCTCAACACCCCTGACAACCACAGTGAGGAGAGCTTTGAACTGGAGCCAAACATCCTTTAGAGTAAGGTCAGAAAAGTCCTAAAAAGTACAGGTACTGCTAATAACAAAGCTAGTGGAGATGATGGTATTCCACTTGAATTATTCAAAGCCCTAAAAGATGATGGAATTAAAGCATTGCATTCTATATGCCAGCAGATTTGGAAAACACAACAATGGACACATTGTTTGTCTTGTAATATCTATTAAATCCAGAACTCTCCTTGTCAAATCTTCCATGTGCCTTCCTTTCAAAAAACCTACCTGATCTTTATTTATTTATTTATTTACCCATACACCCATTTAATCTGTTGGCCAGAATTGCTGTGAATATTTTAGCATCTTGATTTATTAGAGAGAGAGTTCTGTATGCATCTATTTTTTCTAGATCTTTTCCAGGTTTTGGCAATAACACTATTATAGATCTGTACCATGAGGCTGGGATCTGTCCCCCATCCAAAATATGATTAAACAGCTTCATCAATTTTGGCGTCACCACATCCTTAAAATCTTTATACAATTCTGCTGGTAATCCATCTTCCCCAGGTGATTTATCTAACTTCAGTTTTTCTATCACCTCTTTAATTTCTTTTTCTGTTATTTTTTCCTCCATTTTATTTTTATGCTCATTTATCTTATGTCCCTTTTGTTTCTCCAAAATCTCCTTCAATTTTTCTACATTTATTTCCTTTTTAGAATACAGTTACCAATAAAACTCTTCCACTATCTCTATTTTTCTTTACTTTTATTACATCTCTTTCCTTGTTTATTTATCAAAATTCCAATTTCTCTTTTAATAAGCTTTTCCTTAGCAGCTCTTGCTAATAATTTTGAATTTTTATTACTATACTCAAAATATTCTCTTTTTAAATAAATCAAATCCCTTTTTACCTTTTCAATATCTTTCCCCACCATTTCCTTCCTTAATTTTTGTATCTTGACAAAAACCTTCTCATCCTTTGTCCTCATATGCTCTTCTTGAAGCTGTTTAATTTATTTCTCAATTTCTTCTTGTTTGCTTTTCATTTGTTTATTTTTAATACTTGCTGTTTTTATACTTTCTCCCATATTTTTTTTAAGTTTTGCTGAGCAGCCAGTGAGGTGTTCGCTGGACTGTGTACACTGCCCAGAATATATTGATTGGGGCGGTATATAAATCTAAATAAATAAATAAATAAACGGAGATGAGCACCAAACCCTAGAGTGGGATATGACAAGCTTTCAAACAAGGGCAACCTTTACCTTTATCTAGTCACAAGACCACTACACCTGCCTGTGACCAGAGCTCAGAACAGTTATTTTTTAAAGATTACATCTCATAGAATCCCAGCATGGCCAGGTGGCAGAAGATGCAAGGACTATTAATAGGGCAATGGGGAAGACCTAGGAATAGCTTTGAAGCACCAGCAGCTTGTAGTCCACAGTAGAGGTGCTTCCTTCCATCACTTCAGAGTTAGGGTCCTTCATGTACAAGGACCACAGGCTGTCCCTGCTTTATAGAAGTTAATTTGAATAGAAAGACTGCAATGGGTAGAAACGAATCCACAATTCACTCATCATCAACAAATCTAAGCTTCTGCCATCAATTACTCCCCACCCCCACCCCGACCGGCAATCAACAAGGCATTTTTGATTGTTGAACACAAGTCTTTGTCAAAGAAATCTACATTTTTGCTTGTTTGGGATAGCAGTCCTATTCCTAAGAAAGCAAACAGAACGAAAAGCAACACAGTGCTTAGATCTGCTGATACACTTCATACAAATTGCTGTTTAGGTGTTGAGAGGACAATACCTCTCTCTGTGTAAGTGGCTATTACAGGCCTCAGGTTTTAGACTAGGAAAAGTCTAGCAAGACTTCCTGCACTGATCGAAAAGGGAGATAACGATGAAACTCTACCTCTCAGGAAGAGCCTTTATCCCACTAGGAGGATTCCCAGGACAAACAGGTCAAAATAATGGACATTAACTTTTCCTCTAAAAGTAAAGCTTTTTTAAAAGTATGTGTTTTTCCTGTGACCTCATAACAGATCACAACAATCAAATAAAAATTAAATCTTAAACCAAAAAAAAAAAATGCATCTTATACACCGGCAAATATGATAATAAAATTTTTATTTGGGCACGTTTTTAAAACACATGAAGCCAATACATGGGGTTCTGGCTCATATGAAGAGTCTCTGTGGGTACAATTGTCTCTAGTTTTGTTTCCTTTGTTAAAGAAATAATTGATGGTTAGGGCTAGCATGCTCTCCTCATTGCATGTGGGTTTCACAGGCTGCAAAGCATGATAGAATAGGTCTTATGTACCAGTTTAATCACATGTCCTATTTTTGGTAATCCATGCTTAAATACATACTTAAGAAGAGACACTGGATCAATTGGATTTAAGGGTATATTTAAATTAAGGCGCAAGAGATGCTGGACTATACAGTGTCTAGAATCTAAAAGGGCCTATTTTTATTCTTCTGTTGTGGAGACCAGTGTGATCTACATGGCCCCGAAATTCCAGTGCGATGTAATTTACAACACTGGAATTCCAAATGGTTCAAAGGGAACAAGACTGCAGCAAGCGATATAGTTTTAAAGAGTGTGATAGGCATAAATATTGCACCCACCATGATCTGTAGGCTACATTCTGGAATCCAAATTCTCAAGGCATAAACTCGCTTTTGAGTTTTCCCCTTCCCACATGCTAGCAAAAAGGCTCTTGCTTGTGTTTCCTTTTCTGTCAATAGGTTTCATGTCTTATTAACATGGCCTCTAATCTTTCTGCCCTTTGAATAAGCATTGTAATTCCCTCCACAGCTGTTCTGTATAAGTTTAATCTATCTTACTATATATACGTACAGATGAGAACCTCCAAATGCCAGTTTCTGCTCAGATGTTAGCAGAAAGACATAACGGCCTTGACCTTTCATGTAACTTTGCTGGACATGAAAGGTGGCAATCCCAGAGCCTTCACCACATAAATTTCATGCCTGTTACATCAGCTGCTGTACTGCAGAAGAGCACACGTTATCTCCTCCTTCTCTACATCTTCATCAGACTATGCAATTATCTGAGAATATCTTCAGAGAGTTAACATATTCCTAGTAATGTGAAATGGGTTCTGGAAACAATACAGAGGAAACGAATTGTGGATTTGGGGCCTTGGAAATTTACTTTATAAAAACTATGATTTTTAGTTCCAAAGCACCCCAAATACTTAGATATCATGAGGATTACAAGTTTTAAAAAGTAACTCTTTCTCCTCTCAGTGAAAAGTAACTAAATAGTTGCCAAAGTTAGCTAAACATTTTGATCAGAATGCTGTAAACTGCTTTTTACCACAGAGCACTAGTTTATAGCATTCTGATAATAATTTTGTGTCAGAGATTACTCTGGGTTGAAAGGATTTTTGCTGGAGAAACTCTGCTCAGGTGATGCCCGAATGAGGCTCCTTTCATGTCCCCAATGTGTAGCCCTCATGTGTGTGAGTGATATGTGTGTGTGTGTCTGTTTACACCCCCACCTCCAATATAGTCTGTTATAGACAGATATAGTCTGTTAATTCCGCTAGCTGACTCTCTTTCTAATTTACTTGGAGAGAGAGAGAGAGAATCTCTTTTTAATTAAAAAAAAAAGTCCTTGTTTGTCCCATTCTGCACAATGGATATCAATGTGTGCCTTTTCTTGCCCCACCCCCTTGTAAATTGAAAAGGAAGCCTGCCTGGGGAATGAACGGACTGTAATTTTAACAATCTTTTAAAATCTTAGGTTTTTTAAAACTGATTAGAAGATGACATATATATATAAGAACACATATATTTACATACACACACTTAGTTCTTCCCACTCTATGTATCCAACTATAATTCTCCAAGTGATGAAGGTTATTCAAAAAGCCCAACCACTCTTTGGCAAGGTGTTCTGTTAAAAGGCGGGCAAATCTCTTTTCCACCCAACCCAATGAGGAACCTACTGAAATATGTAAAATAGTTGTTGCAACCTGTCATTTGTTGTATATAAGAAATGTATTACGGACATACCCTTATTATTTTAAAGGGAAAACTAACAGGCTAGTATACTTGTTCTTATGCAACCGACGAGATAGCACATTTCCTGCCAATTCAGAGCTGAGGACTTTTCACGGTGCAGTGGCTGGGTTCTCCAGCAGTTAAGCTTGTTAGATCAGGATCCCAATCTACAGCTTGTGGGCTGCATGAGGCCCCTGAGTTCTTTCCATGTGGCCCTCCAACCTGCTTGTTTGGTGCTATCACCCTCAAGGCATTTCCCCTCAGACCCACTTTGGTCTTCTTCCCTCAGATGGTACCATCTACTGCTATTTTTCCTGTCCATGTCTTACCAAAACAACGATGCCGATGCCGATGCCGACGCCGACGCTGCCGCCGGCGCTGACAATGACGACGACGATTCTTCTGGCCCCCAGGGTTTCTCCCATCAGCCCCCTTCTTGGTCTTATCCTCAATACTAGAATTTTGGCCATTCTTGGTGCTTTGCTAGCTGGCAGAGCTCTGGTATCCATAACATTAACATTTCTTCATTAACCTTTAATCTAAATCAGTAGGTTAATAATTTTGTTTCATTTGGATTTAAGATATGACCCTTTTTAAGGCATCGGGCACCATTGATTTAGTCATGTTTAGTCTGTTAAAGACTGTTGAGAACTGCCTACTTATCAGTGATGGGATGACAAAAATTCTACTACCACGCCATGACGTCACGGACGTCATGGGCGTGGCCAATGGCATGACGTCATGACGTCACGGCCGACGTCATGACGTCATGACGTTGTGGGCGGGGCCAAAATAAAAATAAATAAATAATAAAAATAAACATACACACACACCCCTCCCTCTCAGCCCACCCACCCAGACACAAATAAATAAATAAAATAAAAACAACCACCCACCCAAAACACAAATAAATTACCCACCCACCCCAAATAAAAACCCCTCGCTTACCTTTCTTGGGACCCGGCACCCCGATTGCTGTCCACAGCCGCCACCGCCGCCGGAGCTGCCTGCACCCCTGTGGCGTCCTCCTTGGGCCGGTACCTTTTTAGCCCGGCTCCGGCCATGGCGAGGGGCGACGGGCAGCCGCGGCTGCCGCGCCTCCCTGGGCCGTCCCCATGCCGCACCGCCGCCGCCTACAGCTTCCTCCTCCGCAGCGCGCGGCAGCCGAGCTCAAAAGGGACCGACCCAAGAAGGAGTCCACAGGGATTCAGGCAGCGGCAGCTCCGGCGGCGGCGGGCGGCGGCTGTGGACGGCGGGTGCAGGCACCCGGCCCACAGGCGCCCGGCGGAGGCGGCGGCAGCGGTGTACCCCGCCGGGCGTCCCCAGGGCATGGGGCTTGTCAGCAGCGGACGGCCGAGGCAGCCCTCAACGTGCCGCGGGGAGGCGCCCCCCTCAGAGGGCTGCTGCCGCCGCTGCTGCCCTGAAAGTTCTAAATGTTTTGAAAATCGGAGCGAAAATGGCTCTAATTGACTGCGCATGCGCAGAAACTCAATCTGACGCATGTGCAATGCGTCAGATTGAGTTTCTGCGCATGCGCAGTCAATTAGAGCCATTTTCGCTCCGATTTTAATTTTTTTTTTCCTTTCGGTCAGGCGTCCGGAACCGGACGCCCCAAAAGTGGACTTCCCCTCACGGAGAACCCTCCGGGATTGGTCTTACCGGTTCCAGAGATCCGTCTGGAACCGGTGACATCCCATCACTGCTACTTATGATTTGAGTCACAAAGTAAGACTTTGTTAAGTTCACTCTACAACCATGAAATTTAAACATAGAAAACCACATCTTTACTAGATACCAGATATACACCTATAAAAGGAAAATACACATATAAATGAAAATATTTAGGAACTTGTTTAAAATCCTAAACCTCGTCTGACTGCACTAAGTACTATAGGGCAGTTTAGAAGTGTAATTGCTACTGCTATTGCTATTTGCTGTGCAATCTTTCTAACACTAGATCATGGAATGAACTCATCAAAAGGTAACTTCATTTGGGAAGTTTCTTGTCTGGCCTAGATACAGCAGCAGCAGCAGCAGCAGAGGAGGAGGATGAGAAGAAGGAGGAGAAGGAGGAGGAGGAGGAGAAGAAGAAGAAGGCAACTGCAATGCGACAGCAGCAATGACAGTGATAACGTCTTTCACGCCTGAACATTTAGCTTTATTTAATCCCATTATTCAAAATAATAATGGGATTGAGCCAGTGACTCAATGCTGAGTGTTGGGCGGTGGTAAATAACCTGACTCCCTAAAGGGGTGAACAGCTACAGGTGGATGAGTTCCTTTAGGTGAGGTGATGGTCCCCCTCAGTGGTGGAAATGCCACTGGAAACCATCATATTGGGCCCAATGGCAAAATGAGAGGAGGAGGAACCACTTTACTATTCTGATTCCTAACAGTCGTGGAGGATGAAGAGGCCATGCCAGATGGACTGGCTGTGAAGGTGCACCTTGTCAATATCCTCATGGCTGTGGCAGTCCATTGCAGTCCTGGTGTCAAATCCTGCATGTCTCATTTCATACGTGCCACAGGAGATGGCTCTGTGATCACAGTGTGTGGTTGCTTCATGGCAAGCTGGGATCCACCTTAAACAAATTCATGCAAATGACATTTTTCCTGTATACTTGGACATGAGTAGCAGCCGATGATGACAATATATTTACATTGAATTCTTTAGATTGGATTATTAAGTTATTTTATTGTCTGTGCTCCATCAAAATACCTACAGGATTTAGCAGTTCAATTCCTGAGTACTGCAGGATGGAATGAACTCCCGTCTCTGTCCCAGCTCCTGCCAACCTAGCAGTTCGAATGCAAGACATTGCAGATAAATAAATAGGGACCACTTTGGTGGGAAGGTAAACAGCCTGCCACATGACCACAGAAACGTCTGCAGAAGCAGGCAGCTCTTCGGCTTTGAAACAGAGATGAGCACTGAACCCTAGAGTCAGATACAATTGGTTTTCGAGCAAGGGAAGCCTTTACCTTTACCTTTATATGTAAGTCAGTCAGTATATAAATTATTATGAAAGCAGCATTCAGATAAGTGAGATAACATTAACATTGTGATTTTCCTGTTTGAGAAAAAGGCCAAAATAGACTTCCATTCCATGTAGAGAAGGTGATCTCACTAGTAGTTCAATCTTAGTTTGATAGTATCCTTCATGACATCTGAGGGCAAAGCAGGCCATGTGGCACAAACAGTGTTATCTATTATGTGTCCCTCATTATACTACAGGCACTCTGCTAATGGTAGAGCTGGCCCTGGCTGCTATAAAAGATACAGTTGTACCTCGCTTAAAGAGCATAATGCGTTCCACAGGATTGCTCTTTAAACGAGTTTGCTCTTTAAGTGAAACACCATTGAAAGTGACCAATTTTGGGGGGGATTGCAAACCCCGATTTATTTGTTAAGTGAGTTTTTGGTTGGTTTTATTTGTTAAGTGAAGCGAACATTCAGAGAAAATTCTGCTCTTTAAGCGAAACACTCTTTAAGCGAAACACTCTTTATGCGAGGTTTGACTGTATATGAAAACTGTGTACTCCCCAGAACATGTCAACAACTCATCAAATGTCAGCTGAAGACAACTGATATTATCCTTAATACAACACGAGCAAGAACATTCTAGATTAGTCATAGTCATTAAAAAGTGAGAATTATTAGTGGATTCTTATTTTATCTTTTTCATTTGCTGAGGGCAGGGGATAAGAGAGAATGTACCAACATAATGAGTTTCACAATGTAAGTTTCTGTCTCCTTGTTTCAGTTCCACTAATTCCAGAGCACCATGATTTTGGTTTTATACAAATTACATTAGCAAACTTTGCTGGCTCTGCCAAATTCTAGAAGCAAGTAAAGAGATGGCAAGAAGAGTTTACCTGGAAAATTCTCTGCTGTCAGCCACAGCTGAACTAAATCCTCACATTAGCCTGCTATTTTCCAGAGGGTATTATAGCTTATGTAATGCATGCATGTTTGTGTTTCTGTGTTTTCTGCACATGTACATCTATATTCTAGACATAATACATTTATAGTCTATGCTATATCTAAATTTTGAGGGGGAAATCTCCCACAAGATAGACTATGATGCAACTTTATGAAGAGCTACTTTCAATTTCTTAATCCCTTGAAATGCAATGCTGTATGTGCTAAATGGTTTGCATATTCGATGTTAATTAAGGGGCAACAGATGGAATCTGTCAACATCAAGGAAGCACTGTGCTAAAACCTCTGTGCCAATAAAAAGATCCTCAGCCAGTGTGCCTTTTCTCTATAGTATTGGATAGACTATTAAGTGCTCCACTGGGTTAAAATGACACTTTCTCTCTCTAAGGAATCCAAGTGTCTGTAGCACTCTGTCAAAATTATATTCTTTAGAAGATGATCTGACCATTCTAGCTAAAGGTCAAATTGTACAGTTCAGTTGGCACACCGTTAGGAACTGAGAGCATATTTCCCATCTGCGACCACATTTCCTTCAAAACCAATTTGTAAATGAATCACATGATAACTTCCAAGTGGCCACTCAGAAAACAAGAACATGTAGAATTCCTGCATACACAGCTGAGGAAAACTGATGCTAGAATAAAGAGGTATTTGCAACTACTTTGGTTGGTTAGCCATGCTAGAGAATTCTCGTGCTATGACCCTAAATTACAATATATAAAATTATCTAGCAGAGTTCTAAAGATGCTAACAAACTACAATCCCCAATATTCTGTATGATGGGGCCATAGCAATTAAAATAGTGTCAATCTGCTAACAGTGATGGCGAAGCTTGGCACTCCAGGTGTTCTTGGACTGCAATTACCAGAAGCCCGAGTCAGCACTCCTGCTGATCAGGGTTTCTGGGAATTGAAGTCCCAGAATGCCTGGAGTGCCAAGGTTTGCCGTCACTGTGCTAGAACCATATGGTGGAGCTACACGTTGATTGAAATCCTGATGCTTAACATGGTAATTAGGATTGGCCTGTTGAATCAGTGGAACCTCTGGGGATTCACACTCACCAGCTCCCCACTGACTTTGTATGCTGAGCAATAGGATTTCAGCCTACACTCTGGGAACTTCCTCTGTCTCAATACTTAGAAAAAACAAAATCTTTAGATACATTCTTTTGTTGAATTTTATGTTCTTTACTCACTGAATACAAACCATGCAAGCCAACAATCTTCATCCAATGGTGTATCTGTTGCTGGACTTTATTGGCCAGAATGGTGTTAGAACTGCCACCTGTCCTTTCAAAAACGAGACAAGCAGGATTGTTTATTTAAAGAGAGGTCTTTCTAGTCCTTAAAAAGTTCTTTGCATTCTTAGACCATTTCCCAAACAGCAGTACTATTACTCTAAGGCATTTTTTTTAACAAAACAGCTTGTTTTGTAAACAGAAGCAAAGAATGAGCTGAGCTCTCCCTTCCTGGGCTATCTTGAATGCATGGCTGGACATCACTAGTCCAAAATAAAAACAAGAATGGTAGAAACAACATAGAACTTGGCGACAGCTTACATACTCACGGCATTTTCTTCAAAGAATAATGTCTGGGGAAATTGTGTCTAAGTAGAAAAAAACAGAGGAAAAAGACTAATCTCTGCTCATGTTTATCTAAACTAATTCCTTCCATTTGGAGAACTCCTTACTATTTCTGATATTTCTGTCTATCTATCTGTCATGCTGCATTCTTTTTGCCTGTATGTTACCTTCAAATTCTAGTGTTATTCATGTGCCTTTTATTGTGGTTCTATTAAATTGGAAGATTCCCACATTAATTGATCAAACATCTAAAGTTATTTTTACATATAACTAGTCCAGTCTCAAATGGTGTAAGTGAAAATGGATCCCAATGATTTTTGTAACTCCAGAGCTTTTTTGAGAAATGAACGAATGAAGAAACAAACAAGTGAACAAACAAACAAACTTCTCCAACACAAGAAGCAAAACCAAAAGGTGACAGGAATAGGGTCAGAAACCTGAACAGAGTTTTTCAGAGAATGTCATGTAGAGAAAAAGAAATGTCACAATAACCAGTGCAAAGAAATAGAGGAGAACAACAAAATAGAAAAACAAGGTATATTTTCCAGAAAGAAAGAAAATTCAAAATCAAAGGAAAATTAACAACTAGATTATGAATACTGAATGACTAAAAGAAAAGCACACTCTGTGACCAGGAGAAAATAAAGAAGGTGTTAACAGTATATTGAATGATGACAGATCGTTTTGACAGAAATCCCATGACAAACCTGCAGTTCAAGAAAGTAAAAGCTGTTCTAAAAGCACTATTTTTTTATTTACTTGAAATTGTATACCGCCCTCCTTGCCAGGGCTACTCAGGGTGGTTAACATCTCATATAAAACATCATCACTAATATGAATCTAAAATTCTAAAAGATTTAAACTAAACAAGTTAAAATTTAAAAAATTTAAAACTAACTCTAAAAAATACTTTAAAAGGGTGTTGAGGGAAAGAGGGAACTAGGAAGAAATGAATCACCTGAAGTGAATAGGATACCATAAGAACTACTTCAAGCCACAGAGACTGAATCTATCAAAATCCTAACAAGAATATTGCAACAAACATGGAAAGTCATATTTAACCTTGAATGGAAGTAAGGTGATGCTCAGGGTGTTGCAACTAATTTCTTTATCTTATATGGAGCAAGAAATGCCCAATGCTCAAGCTGGATTTTTAAAAAAGACACTGGAGAGCACTTTGCAAATATGTGCTGAATCCTTGAGCTAACCAAAGAATTTCAGATGAAGATCAGTCTGTGCTTTATCAACTACAACAAAGCCTTTGATTAAGTGGATCACAAAAAACTACAGGCTGTTCTGAAAGAAATGGGTGTGTCTCAGCACTTGATTGTCCTCATGTGTAATCTATATTGTGGACAAGAAGCTACTGTTAGTACAATATCTGGAGAGACAGTATGGTTTTCTGTAGGAAAAGGTGTCAGACAAGGGTGCATTTTATCCCCTTATTTGTTCATATGGAAAGCCAGATTAGATTCAGATGAAAGAAGAGTGAAAATTGATGGAAGAGATATTGATAAGTGAACATATACAGATGACACCATCTTACTGGCAGAAAGCAGCAATGACTTGAAATTACTTTTAATAAGAGTGAAAGAAGAAAGTGCAACTGCATAAGAAACAAAAATCATGACTATGGAAAAACTACAATGAAGTTGACAATGAAGAAATTGAAATAGTGAAAATGTGTATACCTTGGTTCAATCATTATCCAAAAAGATGCTGAAGTCAAAAAAACAGAAGGATACTAAGACTTAGATGGGCAGCAATGAAGGAATTTGAAAAGATCAAATGTAGGGACATGTCATTGGAGACCAAGAACGTCCACACTCTTATATTCCTGTTCACTATGTACAATTATGAGAGCGAGACAGGAAAAGCTGACAGGAGAACAGTTGATTTCATTTGAAATATGGTGCTGGAGGAAAGGTTTGCAGACACCCTGGACTGCCAGAAAGGCAAGCAAGTAGATCCTAAAGCAAATCAAGCCTGAACTGGCTTAGGAAGCAAAAATGATGAAGTAGACTGTGCTAGACAGTTTGAAGGCAGCAGGAACAGAAGAAGACCAAATGTAAGGTGGTTTGACTCCCTAAAGCAGGGGTGGCCAACCTTGGTGTTCCAGGTGTTATTGGACTTCAGTCCTCAGAAGCCCTGATCAGTAGGTGTACTGACTTGGGTTTCTTGGAATTGAAGTCCAAGAACAGCTGGAGCACCAAGGTTGGTCACCCCTGCTCTAAAGGAACCACAGCCTTGAGTTTTCAAGAGCTGAACAGGGCTGTTGAGAACAGTATCTTTTGGAGAGCTCTCATTCTCACAGGGCTGCCATAGGTCAGGGACAACTTGACAGCATGTAACAATAACAAGTGGCAATAAAGCATTTTTTGGCATAACTAGCTACATTACTAGGTAAGATCTCCCTTCAAACATCTCGATATCCTTCATCTGTAATGAGACAAATTAAATTAGTCCAGGTAGCTCATTAAATTAGTCCAGGTGAGGATCCTGCCTTTCACTAACTGGCTACAATTGGGGGGGGGGGGGGATTTACATGAAAAATGTTTAAAAAGTACTCCAGGAGGTGGTTTGAAATGTCTGTAATTTTTGTTATGTGAACAGCAACCACATAAGGATAAATAAATTAATACAGTAGGTTGACTTTATACATGTCCTATTATTCTATGCTGAAATGTGCAGAAATATACAGCTCTGACTAGAAAACTTAGTTATGGGTGGATGAACTGGGGAAATAGCCCATTTCTCCCAACTAGAGGTCCATATTGGGCCAGCCCAAAGGTTGCTCCCACAGTGGGAGCCTGTTACAAGTATTGTTCTTCAGTCGCTCAGTCCATTCTGACCCTTTTCGACCCCATGGACCACTGTCCGCCAGGCACTCCTGTCCTCCACCATCCTCCTCAACTCGCTCAGCTCTGTGCCCCTTGTGTCCACAATACCATCTAGCCATCTCATTTTTGGCCACTCCTTCTTCTTTTGCCCTCAACCTTTCCAAGCATCAAGGCTTTCTCAAGTGAGTCTTCTCTTCTCATTTGATGTCCAAAGTACTTTAGCTTCATCTTTACTATCTGACCTTCCAAGGAGCAATCAGGGTTGATTTCTTCTAGAATTGACCTATTTGTTCTCCTCGCTGTCCAGGGGACTCTCAAAACTCTCCTCCAACACCACATCTCAAAGGCATCTATTCTTCTGTGCTCAGCTTTCCTAATGGTCTAGCTCTCACAACCATACATTGCCACAGGGAATACCATTGCTTTGACTATACGAATTTTTGTTTGCAATTTGATGTCTCTGCTTTTCACTATGCTCCCCAGGTTTCTCATAGCTTGTCTCCCAAGCATCAGTCGCCTTTTTATTTCATGGCTGCAATCACCATCTGCAGTGATCTTGGGTCCTAAGAAAGTAAAATCTGTCACTGCTTCTACTTCTTCCCCATCTATTTTTTCCAGGGACTGATAAGGCCTGTTGCCATTATCTTAGTTTTCTTGATGTTGAGTCTCAAGCCAACTTTTGCATTCTCTTCTTTCAACCTAAGCAGCAGCTTCTTTAGATCTTCCTTACTTTCTGCCATTAGGGTAGTATCATCTGCTTATCTCAAGTTGTTGATGTTTCTCCCAGCAATTTTGATCCCAAATTGTGATTTCTCCATCCCTGCATTGCGCATTATGTGCTCTGTGTATAAGTTGAACAAGCAGGGTGACAAAATGCAGCCTTGTCTTACTCCTTTTCTCCAAACCATTCTGTCATTCCAGATTCTGTCCTAACTGTTGCTTCTTAACTCTTGTACAGATTTCTCAAGAAGGCATATAAGGTGTTCTGGTATTCCTATCTCTTTAATTATCTGCCACATTTTGTTGTGGTCTACACAGTCAAAGGCCTTAGTGTAATCAATGGAACAGAAGTAGACTTGTTTCTGATATTCCTTTGTTTTTTTCATGATCCACCGTATGTTGGCAATGTGGTACCGAGTCCCCCTGCCTCTTCTGAACTCCGCCTGCATTTCTGGTAATTCTCTCTCCACGTGCTGCTGCAGTCTATCCTGTATTATCTTGAGCATCACCTTGCTAGCGTGTGGGATGAGTGCAATTGTTCGATAATTTAAACATTCTTTGGCATTACCCTTTTTGGGGATTGGAATGTATACTGATCTTTTCCAATCCTGTGGCCATTGTTGTATTTTCCAAATCTGCTGGCATATAGAATGTAATAATTTGATTCCATTATCTTTTAGGGCTTTGAAAAGTTCAACTTGGATACCATCATCTCCACTGTACAAGTATAGAAACAGATAACTTGGGCAACAACCTTTTCCTGCTGTTGCTTCTGGGCAACTACTGTACAAAGTGTATGACCTTAGACACCGACGGCAAAAAAGTACTACTGTGAAAGCCTTTCAGACCCTATGCTTTCATCTTTCTACAAAATCCCACCTGTAGTTCTGCTCCATATTTTCTTCAGATCAGCTTGTGATACTTCTTTTTCCTTTCCACAATTTTTATATATAAAAATGTCATTATTGCCCATCCTGAAACAATATTCCCCACCCACATCTAGAATCCTGGCTACGTCCCTGCTGCTCAGTGTAGGAATCCAAGTCAAAAGCAGGTTTACAGATGACTGTCTGATGGAATGTCTTGTAGCATACACATTTTTGTACAAGTTTCTCCCCCTGATCAAAGTATGTTTGTGAATGTATTCTTTTAAATGTATGAATTATTTGAGACATATGAAATGCACTGCAGGTCTCAAAGACATGAAGGCTCCTGAAGAAAGGTCCAGTTTGCTTGAAATAAGTCTTGGAAGGTATGAAACAGGTAATTTCAGCAAGCATTTCAAACCAAGAGTTTTCCAGACACATCCCCCCCATCCCTTTTCCTTTATTAGCCATTGATACTCTTCTCTCTCTCTCTCTCTCTCTCTCTCTCTCTCTCTCACACACACACACACACACACACACACATTATCCTAACTGCCATTGACTCTATCCAGACTGGCAGCAACCATGCCATCAAATAACTGTTTCACAACTGACAGTTTAGGTGGAACATGTGCATGGTTTGCATCTCTCCTTACCTAAAAAAAAATTAACATGTAAAGACCTTTCTGTTTATAATGCTCAGGTCTTTACTCTTCAAAGAAACTGACCTTTAAGCTACACTTAATAAAAATCAGGCTAAAACCTGGACTGCATTCTAGTTTCCAAGGACACTTAAAATCATTTTCTCAATTGTCCTCAGCAATCTTTTCATCATAGGCACTGACATTAATTAATGATGTAATGTCTATTTCCTCCTCCCTCCCTTTGTCCATTAAGACTTGTGTTCACACAATGGGCATTTTATTCTCCAGGCATTCTTTGCAAGGGTTGTATCTATAGCAGGAGTAATTCACATTACAAATGTTGCCTAGATGGCTTCTACTATGTGGAGCAGTCAATTGTTTGGGAATTGGTTTGAATGAAGGTAGCAAGAGGAATGCTGGTTACATATGTTCCAGCCCAGTCTTTCTTGAGGGACTTATGCCTAGATTAGTATCAGTATTTAATTGACAGGCTCTTCACTTAATTAATTACTGAGGTTATTGTCACAAGAGGGAGAATCTGGACAATGGCATTTGTGTTATGCTCCACTATCACTATCAAAACAAAGACACAAGGGTACCATATGAGGGATGCAGGGAGGGACTGTCTTTCCATTTCCCACATAAGAACATGAATTTTCATTTGAGAGTTTTAAAAGAAAGAGTTTTATTACAATAATGCTGCTTAGTTTTTTAAGAGAGCAGGTTGAATGTGCTTAGTTTTCAGATGACTATTGAGAGAAACTCTCAGCTGAAGGCTACAGCTCAGCCTTTGTTCCATGTAAACACAAAGCAAGATTGCAAATGCAGCCTAGCAAAAAGCAACAGAATGACTACCCAAAACCTGTCGCCAAACAACAGGCAGGTTGGTTCAAATCAGTTTGTTTTCCACTGTCCACAAACAATGTTTCTGTTTTCATTATCCTTTCAGGCAGTGGGGGGGAAATCTTCACCAGAACCGGTAGCAGAAATTATCTCTTCACTGTCAAATGAAGGCAACTTCATGATTCTGAGACCAGAAAGTAAAGACTGGCTGAGGGTAAAATGTCGGTGTAATACATTCTTCTGGAACTATGGTGGCTTAGTGGTTAAGAGGCTGAGCTTGATGACCAGAAGCTTGGCAGGTCAGCAGTTCAAGACTCGAGTGATGCAAGATGGAGTGAACTCCCATTGTCTGTTCCAGCTCCTGCTAACCTAGCAGTTTGAAAGCAAGAAATTGCAAGTAGATTTATTTATTTATTTATTTTTATTCCTGCCTCCCTTGCTGAAGTGACTCCAGGTGGCTGACAACAGTATTAAAAGTTCAAAATACAAAAGGTACCCATCACGCAGAACTAAACAATTAAAACTAGATAAATAGGTACTACTTTGGTGGAAAAGGTAGCTGCATTCTGTGTGCTCTGGCATCTAGTCATGCCTGCCGCATGACCATGGAAATATCTGCAGATGCATTTAGCACTGGCTCTTTGGCTGTAAACAGAGATGAGCACCTCACCCTACAGTCCAATACAGCTGGCTTTCAAGCAAGGGTGACCTTTACCTTTAACTTACACATGCGGTCCACATTCTCCTTTCCATTTTTATCCCATTGCTGATTTCTCTTTAGCTCTTACTGTTCATTTTGTCCACACCACAGAGTTTCCACAAATTCATTGTTTGTAGGCATTTTTAACTTCCTTTAGGAAGCAATTTCATACACAGTTCTCTGGGGGTAAGTCCCTTTGAATTCCTTTGGACTTCACTGTCCAGCTGTCTTCAGAGTAGAAATGTATAGGATTTTACCGACAGACACCTTGGTTCTTCTCAGTCTTCTCAGCACCTCTGTTGTTTCTTAGAGACTCCTCCTTTTTCTCCTACAATTTGTCCTGACTTTTCTCCATATTTTTGCACATGTCAGATGACACCCGAGTGGCACTTATTTTATTTTTTAAATCCTTTACAATGTTTGGAAATGTACAGGATCAGTTTTGCAATACAATTGAATCAGTCGGAAGAGGGACCTGTCCTTCAGTTTATAGGGCCTGCCTATTGGAAAGGCATTGAATTCCACAAGCATGTTCTTCTTAACCTGAAATGTGGAGCTGGTCACTAATTTGTTCCATAGAGTCCCCCAGCAGACATTGTTAGCATTTCTCTCATCAGTGGTAAATATCTGGGAAACCTGTCTGCATTTTTTCGCATGGTGATTCTTACAGCCAGTTATGTTTTAGAGATAAATTATAGTGCTTAACTGCTGTTTGCTACAGGTTAGCTGTATCATATTTTTCTTCAAAAGCAAAATTCATAACAACATGAAAGCTACACATCTACTAATCAAAGAGAGGTTGTATTTACTCCCTCAAGAATATTTAATAGAATCATTTTTGTTGTTGTCCAGTTACACAGTCGATTCTGACCCTTTGCGACCCAATGGACGATTGTCCTCCAGGCACCGCTGTCTTCCACCATCCTCCTCAACTCACCCAGCTCTGTGCCCACTGCATCCACAATACCATCTAGCCATCTCATTTTTTCCTTCCCCCTTCTTCTTTTGCCCTCCACCTTTCCCAGCATCAAGGCCTTCTCAAGTGAATCCTCTCTTCTCATTTGATGTCCAAATCCTCTCTTCTCATTTGATGTCTTCATCTTTACTATTTGCCCTTCTAGGGAGCAGTCAGGGTTGATTTCTTCTAAGATTGACCTATTTGTTCTCCTCGCTGTCCAGGGGACTCTCAAAACTCTCCTCCAACACCACATCTCAAAGGCATCTATTCTTCTGTGCTCAGCTTTCCTAATGGTCTAGCTCTCACAACCATACATTCCCACAGGGAATACCATTGCTTTGACTATGCAAATTTTTGTTTGCAATGTGATGTCTCTACTTTTCACTATGTTCCCTAGGTTTCTCATAGCTTGTCTCCCAAGAATCAGTCACCTTTTTATTTCATGGCTGCAATCCAAACCATTCCATCATTCCAGATTCTGTCCTAATTGTTGCGTCTTAACTCTTGTACAGATTTCTCATGAGACATATAAGGTGTTCTGGTATTCCCATCTCTTTAATTACTTGCCACATCTTTTTGTGGTCCACACAGTCAAAGGCCCCAGTGTAGTCAACGATACAGAAGTAGACTTGTTTCTCATTTTCCTTTGTTTTCTCCATGATCCACCGTATGTTGGCAATGTGGTCTCTAGTCCCCCTGCCTCTTCTGAACCCCACCTGCACTTCTCGTAATTCTCTCTCCATGTGCTGCTGCAGTCGAGCCTGTATTATCTTGAGCATCACCTTGCTAGCGTGTGGGATGAGCGCAATTGTTTGATAATTTGAACATTCTTTGGCATTACCCTTTTGGGGATTGGAATGTATACTGATCTTTTCCAATCCTCTGGCCATTGTTGTGTTTTCCAAATCTGCTGGCATATAGAATGTAATAATTTGATTCCATCATCTTTTAGGGCTTTGAAAAGTTCAACTTGGATACCATCATCTCCACTGGCTTTGTTGTTTGCAGTGCTTTCTAGGGCCTGTCTGACTTCACTCTCTAGGATGTCTGGCTCAAGTTCAATGTTCTCATCATTATGATTATCGGGGTGTTGAGGTCCTTCAAGTCCAACACACTGCTCAATTCAGGAATCCAAGTTAACCTGACTAATGGCTGTTGATGTTCTCTTAAATTCCCCCAGTTTGGGAGCACTCACCACCTCCTGAGGTAATTTGTTCCACCATCATATTGCTTTAATAGTTAGGAAGTTTTTTCTGATATTTAACCAAAAACTTGCCTTCCTGTAACTTGAGTCCATTACAATGCAACCTTTCTCTGCATGATCCTACATCAGAGGTATTCAACTGCAGATGCTTGCGTAGAGAAGTCCTATGTCCATACAGTTGCATGTGTGCACCAAGAGGCGGGAAAACTACTGGATGAGGAACAGATGCCTCTGTATAGCTCTTGATGGCCCTAATGGCTTCGAGACCAGTGGTGGGGTGCTGCCGGTTCAGACCGGTTCAGCTGAACCGGTAGCAGAAATCTGGAGGGGATGGGGGGGGGAGTAAACCCCCGGGCGACCAGTTCAGTCACCTCTCCGGACGCCCTCCAGTTTGCTTTTCTGGGCAGCCCAAAATGGCGGCTTGGAAGTGCGCATGCGTCAAAACTCCATTTGACGCATGCACACTGAAAAATAGAAGTGCACATGCATCAAATGGAGTTTTGATGCATGCGCACTTCCAAGCAGCCATTTTGGGCTGCCCAGAAAGGGTGCAGTGGCTGGAGGAGCGGCGGCTGTGTCTAGGCTGTGTCTAGGCTGGTCTAGGCTGTGCTGCCATGCTGCCACTCCACCGCTCCACCACGCCATCGCACCGCTTTGCCACTGCACCGCAGCGCCTGCTGTTGTTGCTGCCTGCCTGCCTGCCTGCTGCTCCCCGACCCCAGGGTAAGTGACTAGGGTTTGTGTCTGAGGTGGGTGGGTGGGTTGGTTTGAGGTGTGTGTGTGTGTTTTATGTAGTGTGTTTTTATGTGTATTTAATGTCTATTTTAATTAGTATTTTTATGTTTTTACTTCTATTTTTGTGTGCACTGTATTTTATTTTATTTTTTATTTTTTACTTTGGCTCCACCCACAACATCATTACATTATGAGATTGGCTCTGCCCATGAAGTCATGATGTCATGATGTTGGCTCCACCCATGACATCAGCTCCGCCCACAGTGTGGTAGTAAAATTTTTGGCAGCCCACCACTGTTCAAGACCCTAACCATGACCACATAAAATGACATCAAAATGCTCTCTTCAGCAGGATTCAGCATGTGTAGTTTTGATCCTCTTATGCCTTCTCCACATTAAAAGAGGAAGGAAGGGAAAGCTCTCTGCCAGCACTTCCAGGAATCGTTTCCAGATTAAGATTTTGTGGGTTTCTGGGAACTGAAAGTAAGGAAGTGACTCTCATTCTATCTAATCAAAGGTATTGAGGACTACTTTCTTCTCTCTACCAAATGGGTTAGGAAGGAACTGGGCCTCCTGTGGGCTGGATCTAGAACCTTTGAAGGCCAGATCCATACCCACTTGAAGCCTGAACCTCATGCCTTGTTGCAGTGCTTCTTACAGCCACTAAACACATGGTTGCTGGTGTGTGCCTTGGGGTGCGGTTTAAATGCACAGATCTATCAAATCCATGGAAGGATGACAACTCTTCTTGCTTCCCAGCTGACTATTTTTCTTTTCTTACAGATTCTTTGTATCCTGTAATATTTAAGAAAAATGATGACAGGAATTTAGACCTGGTGCTAAGCTTTTAAAAAACAAAACTGTTAACTTTTCACTGTCAGCTTCCATGAAGTGTGAACAAAATTATTTTTATGCACTGAAACATTTGTTTTATGTTCAACAAAGGTATGTAAACACATCTATGTGTAATCTTAATATTTCACTTCACTAGATTCTGATACTAGTATGGGACGTGGGATATTATTCTTATAGGATCTTTAAAAGTTCTCAAGGCTGGCATGTTTGTTAACACGATGAAATCAAAAGCTCTTTGTTTATTTTTCCTTCTTCTCTCTGCTTTCAAACATTTAATTTTGCATAGCTTGCCCATTTCCCACTCACTGAATCACATCTATTTCTCTCAGCTGGTGCCTTGTATGCGGAACATCTCGCTAAAACGCAGTGTTAATTCCTCCCCAATGCAGCAATGCTAAAATACAGATAAGTATTACTGCGTAACTTGGAATTAAAACAATAACAGTTCAAACAGGCAAGTTTTGTTTGGCATCCATTATATGCCCTCTTGAGTCTGGTATGCTTGCTTCAACTGAGTAGGCACAAGGCCATCTCTGACAGATGGCCCTGAGCGGTGCCTGCCAACAGACCATGTATGATCATCAGATGTGTTTGCTGAGGGCAGGATTCCAGGCTGGGAATGCAGAAATTGTTTTCTATCCCAAGCTTAGATGTCTGAGACTAAAAGGGACAGGCGGTCATTGCTTTCTGTCCATTTGCCCATTAGATAAGTGACCAGTTAGAAATGCAAAATTGGTTCTGTGGTCAGATAACATTAGAATGAGGATGTACTGTAGCAGGTGATTATTAGCATCCTGGAAAAGGGTGAAGATAAAAGCTATTAACAACTCAGCATCTTCCACTCACTCCCTATGGGGACTGTTGGAAGACCTCATGGCACCAGCTTTTAAAGTAATTAAACTGGATGGCCTAAATTTGTTACACAACTTTGAGTACTGAGGCTGGATAAAGAATGGAGTGGGATCCTGAGGTGTAACATTCCTGGAACATTCAGCAGCAGGAATGCCTGGAGCAGAGCTTTCTGTGTCACTGTTTTAGTGCCAACAGTGTAGGAATTACTGGAGGAATAGGAAAGTAGCTTTCCCTCCCTCTCTTTCACTGTGAACACTGGGCAATTCGGCATACAAACAGCATATGCTCTTGTGCTGGGGCAAAGGGGATAACTCACCTCAGAATTTATGGAGGAGACACCCTCTCCACTCTGCTTACAAAACATGATAGTTACACACACTACACTGTCTATTTTAGCCCCACAGTTATGGGCTGCCATCAGCTAGGAAGATGTATTGAGATCATTGTTATGATTGGTCTTGACAAAGACCTTTCTGGTGGATTCATTCTTCAATTTCTTTGCTCTGATCTGGTGTTAGAAAGATTTGCTGGCAAGGTTGCCACCCAGTGTATGCCTGATTGTATTCACAATCTTTGTGGAGGCTCTTTCTGTGTACTCCAGAATTTTTCTCAACTGGATCTACAGCAGTTGAGAAAATATACCCTCTTGTTGGTATTGCTTCACCTAAGATCAGGAGAGAAGTAGCAGCAGATGCCAAGAGAATTGAGCAACAGAATGACCCTCAACATCCTCTGAATGGATATGAGCCTCAAGTCCACGGGCTCTGATCCAGGAAGAGATTTTTGGCAAGAGCAAACATTCTTGAGGGTGGAGAAGAGCAAAAGCAAATTACAAGATGGAGGAAGGAGCTCACTCGGCAAGGAACATCAAAGGAAGCTATAACTGAGGACCTCAACCTCCCATACATCACTTAGAGGACCCTGAATAGGCTGAGTGTCAGAGTGCCTAAATGTAAGACCAACATGCTCGAGTGAGGGCTGCTGGTGGACAACAACACACAGTATGACTGTGGAGAGACACAGAATCTGGCTCATTTACTGGCTGCGGATTGCTGCCAGAAACATGCACTGATGATGACTTAGGCTTGGCCAATGACAAAGCCAAGAAAGTGGCTTCATTTTGGTAGTCCAGAATTTGATCAGGACACGAAAGAAGAAGAAGCTGGGAGGATAAGCTGAAAACCCACAAAAACCTAACAACTGGGAGTACAGTCAAACCTCAACGAGCATTTTGCTTAGTGAAAAACTCATATAACGAGTGGGTTTTTCAAAAAGCGATCCAACTCGCATAATGAAAATTTTCACTATGCGAGTCTGACTTTTCCTATGGAAAAACTCGCATAACGAAAAATTTTTGCTATGTGAAAGAAACTGACATAGCAAAAAACTCGCTTAGCAAGCAGCCTCACAGAATGAATCATTTTCGTTATGCGAGGTATGACTGTATATCAATCCAAAGTACTGCTGCTCCTTTTCAGAATATACACTGTGGCATGCTTTGCCCCTCAGTCCATCTCTTGTACATTTGGATGACCATCTTCTCAGCTCTATCCTCCCTGTAGTTCTTTGGGTGTTTTTTTAAAAGAGTAAATGGTGCCTAAACCTGGGTCCCCAGACGTTGAACTTTTATCTCCTACCAGCCTCACCTAGATTAGCAAGGATTGACACAGCCTAAAGCTTGTACTCCTTCACTAACTAGAGACCATTGGGAGACCCATGCTGAGTTAATTTGAGGTCAATGTAAATAACCTATCAGTGTAGAAAGAGCCTCTTTGAAGATTGTGGTATTTTTGAACCACATTCGGGAGCACCCTGGTAATGGCAACCTTGTGTTGCTGGCTAATCTTTCTCACATGAGGTTGGGCGAAAGGAACTGCAGAATGAACTCACCAAAAGGTGTCTTCATTTTGGCAGTTTCACGTCTGGCCTAGACATGAAAGAAGAAGCTTTCAGTGTAAAATTGGTGTGATGGAAATAATATTTAAGGACACCGGAAAGAGGAATATTGTTTATTATTCATTTCTTGCTTGAACAGTCCACTTATACTGACAAATGGTGGGAAGAGAGACCTTTATTCTTTAGTTTAAATCTGCCAGCAACTGTTTCTTTGATCAAGAAGTGTTTTGCAAAAGCCATATTGGCACAGGGGGAAATGTGCATATCTATGTTAAGAATTGCTCATCTCATTACTGTAACGTAACCACCCCATCCTGAATTGTGGCACCTCTTCAGCAATGCCCAACAGAAGGGCCCTCTCTGCAGAGCCAGAGGGACTCATGGGCTGTCAAGAATTAGCAGCAGCAAAAGGAAAAATACACTCCAGAGGTGGTCAAAGAAAGAATGAAGTCTATTTTTATGTTCATATCCCCCTCATACAAAGAGTAATATTAGAGCATATACAGGGAATCAGATTCAGCTGGTTGGTGGTAATATGGAAGGCAAACACAGATCTCCATGTTGAACAGAAGTTTAAAAAGGGAGAAGGTACATCCTCTTCATAGCCCTTATATACTTTAGCTCTACTGATATGTAGGCCTATACCAGCCTGTGACTTCAGAATTTGGTTGAGACGTGGTTCAGTTTTTTTAAAAGCCTGAATGCTGAAGCTGGTGTGACCATCAATACAGTTGAGGCAATTTGAGTGTGCTATCCCAATCTAGAGGGAGAAAAGGAAAGAGAAGGCAACAGTGTTGTGAAGGATGAAGAGAACAAGATAGAAAACTGATAAGAATAAGGGTTGAATATACTATTGAAGAGGGCTGTGATGGCTTAGTGGTTAAAATGCTGAGTTTGACGTCAAGAAGACCAGTCATTCAAGACCCAAGTATTGTATGACAGTGAGTTCCCGTAGTCCGTCCCAGCTCCTGCCAACCTAGCAGTTCGAAAGCAAGAAATTGCAAATAGATAAATAGGTACCACTTCAGTAGGAAAGGTAGCAGCATTCCATGCACTCCGGTGTCTAGTCATCCCTGCCACATGTCCACAGAAACAGCTGCAGATCAGGGCTGTAGCCAGGGGCCCCAAGGTGGGCAAGGCCAACTCTGAGTTAGCAGTTTGCCCATCATGACAAAGCACAGTTTCCCATAGGAATGCATTGAAAAGAGGCTTTGTTGCCCACCCTGAAAAAATATTTGCCCACCTTGAACCCTGGCTATGGCCCTGCTGCAGATGCGGACAGCACTGGCTCTTTGGGTGAAAGCAGAGATGAGCAGCACCCCATAGAGTCAGACATGTCAGGTTTTCAAGCAAAAGAGACCTTTTATTTGCCTGTGCTGTTGAAAGGATGCAGAGGGAAAATCCATTTATTTCTGCTTCTACACAAGTAGAAGTCTATTTATATTTTTACACATGCACCTTCTTTTCTATTCAACATTAATCCTGGAATGACAACATTGTAGTAGTTACTATCTCTCAGTCTTCCTTTCTCCATTCAAGTATTTGGGAAAATTAATGGTTCCACCACCCTTAGAAGAATCCTATTTGTGTAAAGCTAACTGAGTAGCCAGTTTGACATTCAAATTTGCCTTGAAGCGACAGAGGAGCCTGGTCTGTGTGGTTTTTGACAAGCTCCATATGGTCCCACACTTTCTGAGACTTGCTATTTCGTCACAGATTAAATCTGGACAACGCACCATGTTCAGTGTGGCACTAGGTACAAAAGGTGGGGAGAGGGAAGGCAGCCTTACTGTAGTAAAAGCAAAGGTCTCCCTTGCTTGAAAGCCAGTCATCTCCTACTCTAGTGGGTGGTGCTCATCTCTGTTTACAGCCAAAGAGTCTGTGTCTGCAGATGTTTCTGTGGTCATGTGGTAGGCATGACTAGATGCTGAAGTGCATGGAATATTGTTACCTTTGCCACTGAAGTGGTAGCTATTTATCTAATTCTGTGCAAATACAACCTCTTAATCTCAATGACCACTAGATTTATGAAGAATAAAAATATATCCTTCCTCTAGTGTGAGCCACATTGTGCCTAGACACAGTGTACAGCTCCAAGAATCTAACTTCATCATATTTATAACAGAATAGATTTCTCTTTCCATCTTTCAGGCCTATAGACCTGGAAAACCAAGATAAACCCAAGAAAACCAAGATAATGGCAACAGGCCCTATTAGTCCCTGGACTGATGCTTGGGAGACAAGTGATGAGAAAGCTGGGGAACATAGTTAAAAATAGAGGCATCACCTTGCAACCCAAAATTAATATAGTCAAAGCAATGGTATTACCAGTGGTAATGTATGGTTGTGAGAGCTGGACCATTAGGAAAGCTGAGCGCAGAAGAATAGATGCCTTTGAGATGTGGTGTTGGAGGAGAGTTTTGAGAGTCCCCTGGACAGCGAGGAGAACAAATAGGTCAATCTTAGAAGAAATCAACCCTGATTAGGTCAAATAGTAAAGATGAAGCTAAAGTATTTTGCACATCAAATGAGAAGAGAGGATTCACTTGAGAAAGCCTTGATGCTGGGAAGAGTGGAGGGCAAAAGAAGAAGGGGGCGGCCAAAAATGAGATGGCTAGATGGTATTGTGGACACAATGGGCAGAGAACTGAGCGAGTTGAGGAGGATGGTGGAGGACAGAAGTGCCTGGTGGACAGCAGTCAATGGGGTCACAAAGGGTTGGAATCAACTGTGCGACTGAACAACAACAACAAAATGCCACCCAAACTGAGAGAATGTCCCAGATAGGTAGGCTATACATACATACATACATACATACATACATACATACATACATACATACATACATACATACATACATACATACATACATACATACATGCATGCATACATGCATACATACATGCATACATACATACATACATTCTTCCATGTCTAGGCCATACATGAAACTGCCAAAATGAAGCCACCTTTGGGGAGTTCATTCTGTAGTTCCTTTTTCTTGACTTAGCATGAGAATAGTTAGCCACCATTGCTGAGGGTATGCCTCGTTGTGGTTCAAAAATACCACAGTCTTCCAGGAGTCTCTTTCTGTGTTCTCCAATAAATAAATAAATAAACAAAACAAATAGACCTTGAAGTTTCCAGAATTCTCAGTTTGTTAAAACTTCAACAAATGTATTCCACGACACATGGTTCTCCTTCAAACAATGGTACACATATTTTAGAGTTTAATTTTACTTGTTTTTGGTTTAAAGCTTTACTAAGTTTTTTAAAAGAAGAAGTGGATATCTGGTTTCAAAGGAAAGAGGGTGATGAAAGCTGGGTCCGAGATAGAGTCTTTTTGGTGACCATATGTGCCTCTTGGGCAACTCTTTCCCAAGGTGTATTCTACTCACCTTTTCATGAAGAAATGTGTATAATTTGGAAAGTTCTTAATTCTAACCCTGGTGAATTTTTGTTCTGCAAAGGATATACTGCCATCTAATGGTGTAGTTGCTCTCTTCAAGACAATTTTTCCATCCCAATCCATAATGGCAAGTCTGTCCAGGTTATCCTGCTATGGTAATAGAGTAGACCATACTGCTAGCAACTCAACACCAAGATTCAAGCAGTGGTTAACTAACCTGACAACCCTGAGGACTAGTGGCCTTGGGTGGCAAAGTCCACAGGGGTGATGGTCCCTAAGTGGATGAAATCCCACTTGAATCCATCTTGATGGAGGGCAGCAACTTCAACAATACTGGCCTGGTCCTGAGGAGGACTTTGCATGCCAAAAGAGCTCAGGAACAGAAAGTGACTTGCGGAGCAGGATCACTGGTTCATGCTGCAATGCGGAATGCAGATGAAAAGCCAATTTGCAGGACAGTCTTCATGGCTGATCACCATGATGATCGCCAGTATTTGGAATCGGATACAGCACAAGAAGAAGAAGTCCATAATGATGCAAGATGAAAGATGACAGCTGCATATTGTGTCATATTGCCCCAATTCAGATTTTGTTTTGAAAAGCAAAACCACTACCTGATGTGTCTACCATTAAAAAATGAAGGACATCTTTTACATTATAAACGTGGTTGAACAGAGATAACTGCTGAACAAACTTCTTTCAGGGATCAAATGGCAGATGCCAGTAATGAGGTGATGAAACTTGCTGTGTTTCTTATGTCTATAGACTATAATTCAACCATGGCTGAAGGTTAGAGCAAATAGGAAATATTGGTAAGAAATATTGGTGAATGGATAGGTAAATGTCTGGTCTCTGATTTTAAACTCTTGTTGTCATAATGCTGTTCACTATCTTTGCAAATATCTCAACTTGAAAGAGAGAGAGAGAGAGTTTGTACAGTGATATGCAAAAAACAATTGACAAAAAGCTAGAAGCACATCTGTATTTCCTGATTTGAATATGCAAGAACTTCCTACATCATTGAAGTCCTACTTAAGAAAATTAAATGAACCGCTCCATATAAAAGTATATATAGGAATTACACTTATACACCACCTCACAGTGCTTAGTGCACTATCTGGGGAGTTCACAAGTTAATTAGTATTTTGCTCCCAGCATGCTAGATTCACATTTTACTGACCTCGGAAGAATGGAAGGCTGAGTATCGCCCCCTCCTTTTATGGCTTGTCTAGAAATTACACATTATTCAATTCATTTTTTTAAAAAGATCTACTCTGCTTCAAGCATGTAGAATACTGTAGTTCTGTATCCATAAATCAAAATGTGAAATATCATCCCTGTGTTGCCAGAAGGAAAAAGGCATTACATAGCATTCTGCCAAGCATTAATTAGCCGAAGGCAACTTGAATGTTGTCAATACCAATGGCAGCAGTAAAGATGGTCTGCATCAGTGTTTCCCGACCTTTGGGTTTTTGGACTTAAATTCCCAGAAGCATAAGTCAATTCCCCAAAGCTCTGATCAGCCAATGTACTGACTTAGCATTATGGGAATTGAAGTCACCCTGTATGGCATGGGACCCACATTGGAAACCACTGGTCTACATTCACATAGAGAATAGTACCATTCACATAGATTCATCAAACAAGGAAAATTCCCAGAAGCTGACTCCTTTTTTCATCTGTTTTCTTTATTTATTTTTGTATGGACTGAATAGATAATAAGAAACTCCTTGGTCCATACAGGATATATATATATATATATTGGTGTTCATATAATGGAATATACTTGTAATATGACTGTAATTTCCCCAGGAAACCCTCATAAAATTTTGGATACAGCTCTGCTGTGAGAAATGGGAAAGGGAAGGTGAGAGGGAAGAAGGGTACATAAATATAGAGATGTAAGTATTGATTAATAGTGTTTATTTTGTGAAATTTTAATTAAAAAAGTCACTGAAGAAAGGAACTTGTGTTGGCAAGATAACGGTAGTACTGTACTGTACTGTAATCATTCACAATAACTGGAATTGTGGTTTCAGCTTCAACCAGCAGGGGGAGATAAAGTATTAAGTTTCTGCACAGCTCAGCAAGGTGTGCCCCCCTCTGCTGCTCCTGCTGCCCCTTCATCCACCAGTGTACATCTTTGCTCTGGACTAAACTGTCATACTTTAGAACAATACTGGACCAGGTTGCTTCCCCTGCATTTCATTCTTCTGTTATATTAGGGTTGCCCAAACTTTTTGGGCCACAGGCCGGTCATATGGTTCAGGGGGCTTGTAACTACAGCCTGGGGGCCGGTTCCTGGTTCCAATTCATCCAGCCTGTGAAGCCCTTGTCACTCCAGAAAGCAGAAGTAAAACGCGCCCATATGGGTGTGTTTTACTTCTGCTTCTGGGAGCGACATGGGCTTTGCGGGCTGGATGAACTGGCATTGGGAGCTGGATCTGGCCCCCGGGCCATAGTTTGGGCACCCCTGTGTTATATGATACATTTAACTATTATTACTTTTGCACTTTAGTAGTACAATATTGGCTTTTTAAGTGGTGTGACAACCAGCCTTAGATTCTTACATTGAGATAAAGCACAAAAGAAATATCAGTGAAGAATAAATGAAACAAATGTTATGCTGTTAAAATATTTGCTTCTCTTCGCACATGCTCAAGTATTTTTCGAGTTTTAATGAAACAAATGCATTAGCACTATCTTCATCATACTCCCACGATCCAAATAGAAAATCAGGGATTCAAAGGGATGGTCTTTGTGAAGTGTTTTTAATGCATGGTATACCAATTTTTTCTCCAACACCAGTAGAAAGAGGGGGGGGGGGGAAGAGGGAGATCCAATATTTTTTCCGGCATTGGCTTTTTTAAAAGTATTTTTGTTTTGTTAGGTGTTTTAGAATATTCTGCTGAAGAACACCCTTCAAATCAAGTGAGCAAGCAAGCAATTAAAAATAAGGTAGAAATAGGTAAATACAAAGTTAAAGTGTTGAATTTAAAGTTTGCTATAACATATCACATTAATTTCTCTATAAAATGGGGAAAACATCCATTTTAGAAAAGCATCTTCCAGAGAAGCTACTGTTTCTTTGAATTGCAGTGAAAATTTATCAGAGATACAAAGCTTGGATTTGTGCTAATGATTCACCAACATATTTTTATATAGGAGTTCTTTTCCTTTCCTGACAAGTTCTGTTTTCAATGGTAAGAAGGGATAATGAAAATCGCTCCCTTTATCACAAGAGTACTATGGAGATTTTACTATATTTGGGAGAATTGTTTAGACTCTATTTTCTGCCTCTGTGTAATCTTCACGTTCTTTCTGTAAAAGTTTGGAATTCCTTGAGCAGATCATTTAGAATGGGGATCAAATTCTTTGTTATAACTACAGATGGGTGAATCCATGAGTTTTAGTCTTGCTACACCCATACAAAAATTAATATGTATTTCCTGAACATTTCCTTAGTTCAGATTTTAGTATGGTAATGGTTGCCCTTGCTCAAAGGCCAGTCGTATCTGACTCTAGGATTAAGTGCTCATCTCTGTTTACAGAAAAATAGGGCCAAACGTGCAAATGAGAGAAAGAAACCATTTGAGGGAGGAGTATCTTGAAGAAAAATTCTTTTGAAAAACTGGCAATACCAGAACAGTTTTGATGATACATATGTTATTTCTTCACTCCTTCACATTCTTGCAGTAAAAGAGACTTGAAAGATACTCTTGCCTCAAACGGTTTCTTTCTTTCATTTGCATCTCTGTTTGCAGCCAAAGAGCCTGCACTGTCTGTGTCTGCAGGTGTTTCCATGGACATGTGGCATGACTAGACACCGGAGTGCATGGAAAGCTGCTTACTTTCCCACCGAAATGGTACCTATTTATCTACTTTCTATTTCTTGCTTTCGAACTGCTAGGTTGGCAGGAGCTGTGACAGAGGCTGAAATTCATTCTGTCATGCAGTACTCGGGTCTCAAACTGCATGACTTCCTACAATTTAATACTGAAGCTCAAGTAATTTGGCCACCAAATGAGAAGAGAGGAGTCATAGGCCTTGCCTCTAAGGAAGAGTAGAAGGACAACTAGAAATCAGGTATTCTTGGTAGTGATTCCATCCTTATCAAATACCCTTCCAGATTTTCAAAAAGCTCTTCAAAACAGAGTGCTTAAACCTTGAAAGCATACTCTCCAAGTAGAACATTTGACCCATCGGTGTTGTTGTTTTGTTCTCTGCTGTCAGTTGTTGCCGTTTGATTGTTGTTATTATTTTTTCCTGATTTATTTTTACTTTATAGTTATGAATAATTTGCAGTTTTGTTGGAGTGGAAAGGAAGATGAATTTTATTTGAAAGGCATCCAGAGTAGTGGAGTTCACTAGATGATTGGTGTAGAAATTGAATGAATGAATGAACAATACGCACTAGATTGTATTCTATCTTCAAAATAAGTTCAGCACCTAGGAGAGGCCAATTAAAGCTGATACTAAAAATCTAGAGCTGGTTCACTACTGTCATGAATTTGAAGTCACCAGGTTCCACTGGTACCTCAGCTCCCAGGAATCATCTATGGTATGGTCAATTACATCTCTGTGGGAAAGTACCAAGGCTGACTGGTGAACTGTAATCTATGGTGAATCAAATTCTGGGCATCAAGATTCAATGCCAAATAATGTCAGAAAAACAAGACATGGCAAAGAGGATCAGATAGGTCGCTCTTACCTGAATTTTTTTTGCCTCTCATGAAAAAAAAAAAATTTCATCCCCCCCCCCCACCTGTTTCCAACCTTTGGTTTTTGGACTTAAACTCCCAGAAGTCTAAGTCTAAGTCAATTCACCAAAGCAGTGATCAACTGATGTACTGACTTAGGCTTTTGGTATTTGAAGTCCTCCTGTGAGGTATGTTGGGAACCACTGATCTGGAAGAACAGATAGAAACTCAAAAAAAGCTAAAGTGTAGTAACAGCAAATCAACTGCTGCTTTTAAGAACAGAGCCCGGCAGACCACCCTGATCATTTGAATGCATGCTGTGAACATGTGAATGAATGTCTGAAGAAGTGGTCATGAATCACGAAAGCTTGCAATGATTTTTTTTTTAATTTAGTGATCCAGAAAAAGTATCACCTTCTACCTCTACATATGTAAAAACATAGTTTGCTTACAAGGAGCAGTGGTAAGCAATTTCTGATACAGTAATAGATTGGGAAACTGGAGTAAGATGGCCTGCTACATGGAAGATTTTACTTTTCAAGGTTTTATGAAGTAAAAGTGCAACACAATTCAACTGTTGGAGAGGGGGTATAATTGAAGAAAATATAAAAGACAGCATGGTCCAATATATTAAGGTGGCAAAATGCAATGGACTTTTAAACCCAAAACATTGTGGCTGTCTTGTAACATATTTCTTACATAGATAGTTTCAATACACTGTGGCTATTGCATTTTCTGCATGAGGCAGTTGCCAATGCTTTCTGATAGCTTCAGCGCACTTGTGTCAAACACACACACAGCATTCTAAAGCCTTGTTAATGGTGTTTTAACAATACTAAGGCATGCATTTACCCTTTAGTTTCTTTCTAATGTGGTAGTAAAAATTTAATATGAATGCAATACCTCTGTTACACAACGATATAAGGCAGTAAAGTAATTGTTCATGGGATGTCGGACAGGAGCAAGATCTTTTTTCCCCTTTCCTCCTTTTTCTGAAAAAGGCCTATAATAATGGTCACATTGACATCTGTTTGATGTCCTCCAAGTGATTCTTCACATCCTCCTGTTGCTGGTACATTTCCATCTCTATCTCTTCTCAACAAAGAAATTTGGAGAGGAAAGGAAACAGTAGAGAACTCAACATGTTTAATTTAGAAACAGATATACATTGTAATATTGGCCATAAGAAGGTGCATTTGCTGAGAGAATGCTTTATTGCAGGCTTCAATAGTTTTGTTGCCAACATTAGTAAAGAGCTTTGCAAACCACAAGCTTTTAAAATAGAATTATGGGCTCTCTACTGCCCTATCTCACTACATTTAGCATTTTTAATAGTTTAAAAATGTCAGCAGGTCATGGCTCAATGTAGAACAAGTATCTGTTGGTTAAAATAGAAAGTAACCATCCATGAGTCCTTTGACAGAAGGCTAAGAGTTCCTTTCCACCGTTCTCAGACAACCCAAATCTCTGGTTTAGTATAATTATTAGAGGGTTCATTCATTTGTTATCAGTGCGGTGTAAGTACTGATTTCTTCATGTGACCACCAGGTCTCTCTCTCACAGCACTGGGAAAGTGAAAGAAAAGGTTGATATGCTCATTTTCCACATGAACAACCAAAAATACTTAAGTTTAATGTTTGGCAAAAAAAAATAATAATCTCAGAAGCAATTTGAGAATTAAATTCCTGATGCTTTTTTTTTTAGCCATCTTATCCGATTTATTTCAGATGTTTGGCTACTTGTAGTGATGAACAGGAGAACAATTGTGGAATTGATTGGATTTGCTGATTTACATTGGCAAGTGTACCACTGAGCATGGGGCACCATTCCCTTGTCAATAAGACAGCAATCTTCCATTTCACCAGACTTTAAACAAAGGAGAAGCTAGTAAGTCACAGGGCAGAATTCTGGGAATATCTGTCCTTGCCCATTTATCTACTGGAGTCAGCTGTTTCATTCTGCCCAGTGATAAGATTCTGCTATGGTAATATAGTAGACCATACTGGCAGTGACTCAATGCTGAGTGTCAGGTGGTTGTTAGTTAATCTGACAACCCTGAGGACTAATGGCCTATGCTGGCCATGTCCACAGAGAAGGGTGACAGTCCTCAAGTGGATTAAATCCTACTTGAATCCATTTTGATAAAGGGCAGCAGTTTCATCAATACTGGCCTGTAGCTGAGGGGGTCTTTGTCTGCCAAAAGGGCTTAGGACCAGAAAGTGACTTGCATAACTGGATCAGCTGGCTATTCTTTTTCATGCTAGGTCAGGCGAAAGGAACTACAGGATGGACTCACCAAAAGGTGGTTTCATTTTGGTAGTCTCACGTCTGGCCTAGACATGGAAGAAGAAGAAGTGATAGGGTTGGCTTTCTAGTAATGAGTGTTAGCAACAGAGCTAAATAAATCAAAGGGGAGGGGGGATCAAAGTGAAATAGCAAGTTGCCTTATTCTGGGACAGATCATTGATCTATCTCAGTGTTTCCCAAATGCTGGTTTTTGGACTTCAATTCCCAGAAGCCTAAGTCATTTCCCCAAAGCACTGATCAGCCAATGTACTGACTTAGGCTTCTGGGAATTGAAGTCCACTAGTGGGCTGTGTACCCCTTGTTGGGAACCACTGATCTATCTACCCTGGTATTACATACACTATGTGTCACTTACTTTCTAATGCTTTGAGTTATTCCTGGGCTTCAATGGAGATGCTTGAGACTGAACCTGAGACCTTCTTCAAACAAAACATGTCCCCTACCATCGGCACCTCCAAGCCTACTTCTTTCATTCAATTGCACCATGGTGCCACCAGCAGTTTTTGTAAATCCCCTTTCAGACTCTAGCCAGGCAAACAAATCTGGTGATGGGAGTGCTGTGTACAATTCAAGATTCTTTTGCACAAAGAACAGACTGAAAATCAATTCATGTGTCCTGCGAAGCACCTATGAGAAGTCTGTGTTAAAAAAAAAGAAAACTAAGAGTGTTTCACACTCCTCTTTCTTCAAGTGTTAGGAAATCCTTTGTAGGATTCTGTTCCTTCTGAGCATAAGCCACTTATCTTTGAAAAGTTCAATTCATCCCAAGTGTACAGTTTCACTCAAGGTTTGACTCCAGGCTAGCAAATCTCCCTTAGCAACAGATGCTGCATACATTCAGCACTGATGGGGCTGATCGCCTGCCATGGGCCCACAAAGCCAGGTCCTGCACTTTCTACACTGCTCAGTACCTTCTCAGCACCTGCCAGAGCAGGAGATGAGCATTGTAGTGTTGTAGTAGAGCCAGGGCTTGCTGGGTCAAAGCATGCAGGGTTTTTTTTATCAGTAAGAATGAATGATGCCACCAGCTACACTAGGGTTTCTCAACCTTGGGCTCCCAGATGTTCTTGGGCTTCAATCCCCAGAAACCCTGATCAGCAGGTGTGCTGGAAATTGAAGTCCAAGAACACCTGGAGTTCCAAGGATGAGAAATGCTGAACTACACCATTCAAGAGACACCTTATTTCCTCTGAGGTTCAGTTGAAATCATTCCAACAGCTGGGAAGGGTGGTTTGGACTGAGAGATCTTTTGGGCAGCAACCCAGCATCTCCAAGGCAGCAAAGGTCAGCAGCCATATGGATTGAAGGATTCTGTGGGCAACATCCCCCCAAAATTATTTTTTTCTAAGTTCTGATTGTTATAAGCTCTCTCTCTCTCTCTGTTTGAACATATAGGCCTTTATAATAAGTATGTGCCATCAAATCAATTCTCAAGTATGATAAACTTTTCCAGGGGTTTGCAGGTACAGAGTCTTCACAAGGGGGTTTATCTTGGCCTTCACTTGGGACTATGCAGCTTGTCCACAGCCACACAGGTGAGGTTGTCTGCTACAAGGCACAGTGGTGGTCAAATTCCCAACTTCTACCACTGCTCAGATATCTAACACACTGAGTTATGAGTTATACTCATATGCCAAATGAGCTGTGGAAGAAAAAGGTGGATCAATACACTGATGCATTCTTGACTTTCTTCAGATGTGTCCCTTCCCAAATTTACCTATTACAACCTCACTGGTGCATGTACAAGGGTGTCAGGTACAGTATTCAATTGTTTTCCCCACTGATGTCACAATCATGTGTGGCACAGGAGTTTCTATGTGGTCATGTTAAATGCTGATTGTGTGACATTTACCAAAGGCTGGATCTTTAGTGTTTTCAACCCAAACATAAGAGCAGAGGATGATACATGTTTTACTCCATATTTGAATATATTTTCTGGATTTTGGCAATCACCTTCTTTAACATGCAATAGATATCAGTTATAGATGATGCAATATACTGTATCTATCTTCTGTGACATCTTTATACCATCTTCCTTAAATAGACCCACACACACACACACAATGGCCTACTTATTACATAGTTTTAAAATAATTGCACAGTAGTATGAGCGACTTTCTTCATGGTTGTGTAGTAACTTTGGCCCCTGTACACTCTTTTCTCTTGAAGAAGGGGCAAAAAAAGGGAAATCATCCCCATTACTGGCTGAACAATGAGTGTCTAAGAAGAGAGATTCTGTAGTTTGCTCTCTGGTGTGGCAGGTTAAAACATCATGTAGGGCTTCTTTATACTTTGAGAGGAGAAAGTCATGTCTGGTCTAACAGATGGTTTAAATATGGTGATTACAAAATACGAAAGTTAAAATGGTTTAATTACAAAGTCAATACTGCCACCCAACTCTGCAAAGCCTTTGGCATAAAAACAACAGACGGCCTAATGCAAATGGTGAGACAATGTTTAACCAGAACTTTGCATTAGCTCTTGCAGGCCTGTTTTCCTGAAGATCACCGGCTGTCCTAGTTTATGTTTGTTAATCATCCCCGTTTTAGGCTCACGGCATCATGGTTAGCATGAATGAAATACAATCCATGAGATGAGTTTTCTGCAAGGATATAAGCTGTGCTTTGTCACATTAGAAAAGGGCCTTCCACACTGGTGTTGAAAGTTAAGGGATTGCTTTCACCCATAGTGGCTTGAAAGAGAGGTACATAGAGAATGGACAAGCTTCTTCTTGGACCCAGGACTCCCGGAAGCCCTTCCTCCCCCAACATAGACATTGGCCGTGGTTGCTGGAGAATTCTGGGAGTGGTAGCCCCAAAAGCAACTTTTCCAAGCTCTGTATATAATCTAGCTGTATGTAATGCCCTCAGTGCGAGGGTCACATTGACACATAGGGCCATGGTGGCTTAGTGGTTAAGACCCTGAGCATGACAACCAGAAGGTCAGCAGGTCAGCTGTCCAAGATCCAGAGCTGCACGACAGAGTGAGTTCCTATCTCTGTCTCATTTCCTGCCAACCTAGCAGTTTGAAAGCAAGAAACTGCAAGTAAATAAATAGGTACCACTTTGTCAGGAAAAGTAACAGTGTTCTGTGCACTTAGACATCTAGTCATGCCTGCCACATGACAATGGAAAAGGCTGCAGATGCAGACAGCACTGGCTCTTTGGCTGTAAATGTAGATGAATCGTGCCCCCTGGAGTCAGATACGACTGGCTTTCAAGCAAGGGAGACCTTTACCTTTACCTTTATTTGGTCTATGCTCAGACAGCCCCCCTTTTAAAATAACTAAAAAAATGCCTATTCCATGTTTCTATGGAGAAATGGACAGCTGAGGAGGGGGTTTGAACAACAGACCTCCTTAGCCCTTTCAGGCTGTCCATTTCTCTCCTCAAAATCCACCCACTCTCTTTTTCTTCCCTTACCCCAAGAGGGATACAGGGGAGCAAGAAAGAAGAACAGTAGCCAGCCAATCACACTTCGTAGGCTGCAATACTTATAGTCTCTTCTACTGGTTTCTCTTTGACATGGAAAATCATAAAGGATCATTCTGAGTTGTCCACAGTGTCACCCTAAGGGCAGATGGCTGCTCTGAAAATATTCCGAAAGATGCTAAGGGATGAATAAGCCAAACCTTCTTTATGGCTGCCCTGTAAATTTGCTCTCTTGTAGCTATGTCATTTTGCATTGTCTGGAACAGAGGCCGTGGCTTCTTATCAGTGCAGATAAAGTTGGGGAAATCAGATATGGCCACTGGTGCATGCACAAGAGTATCAGGTATCCAATTGTTCTCTCCACTGATGTCATAATTGCATAGGGCCCAGAGATCTCTGCTTTGATCTCTTCCTCTCCTACATGTTTGGCTTTTGAAACTAAGCAGCGGTTTTGGAGAGTAGCAGATAAAACGGTGCTTAAGGGAGACAAGATTTTCACAGGCAGACAGTGCAGATGCTAGACGGTGGTGCTTGCAGGTATAGACTAGAATGAAGTAGCCATCCATCCTTGCTTTTAGAGGGGCAGAGGGCTGATTATTGACTTTGCTCATTCTAATTCAAGCTCCTTGATGATCAGATCTACTTCACAATGGAGATGAAGATAAAAGCAATGGGTTTGAGGCATGAAGAGATGGTATAACCAAGATTGTCTGAAAATCCATCCACATACATTCCAGATTCATTAACCTTCTTCCAACAAGCTGAAATGAGTTAGACTTCATGGGTCTGCTTTTGGTGTAAAATCCATTGTAGCTCAGAATAGTTCAAAAATTACTTTATGTTAGCTGATGTGGGTTTTATTAAATGTTTCCTGCCAATGTAAATAAATAAATACATATATAAAATGAACAGATCAAGTTTTCTACAATCCCAGTTCTAGTAAATACTGTACTCCTCTTGTCACTCCACGGCTGTCAGAAATTCTCTATGCAAACATCCAAACGACTACTGACAGAATTTTTTTGCCAGGGTTTCTAGGAGGAAGAAAATCCAAATAGAAGAAAACCTAGAACATTTCTTGACAAGGTTGTCCATGTTGCAATACAGGAATTGACACCCAAAAGTATCCCATATATTTTAAAGCACGTTGTTTCTTCATCTAGTGTGGTTAAAAAAAAAACCTTGTTAAAGGTTTTCCCTAACATCTTTTGTTCCTCATATAACCTTTCATTTTATATAAAGCAGGAGTTCCCAACTTATGGCTCACAGGCTGGATTTGTCCCACAGGCTGGATTGCTCCCAATACCGGAAGTGCCCTGACATCACTGGAAGTGCCGAAATCACTGTGTTTTCACACCAAAATGCTGCAAAAACATGGCAAAAAAAAAATCAAAAATGGCGTGAAAATGTTCCTCCCTTGCTCCCTATTCCAAAGGAAGTGACAGAGATGGGGAAAATGTACATGCCGCTGCTACTGCCACTGGCAGGAAGAACCACGTGACTGGCCACTCAGCTGACTGGCCCTCAGGTGGCCCCCACGTGACTGGGCCCTCAGTGGTCAGGCCCCTGGCAGGAAAAGTTTGGAAACCTCTGATATAAATGTTTCAAGTTGTGGTGATTTTCTTCCCAATGTTTTTAGGATTTCAAGTAGAACCATAACTAACAATTTTGATATCCAGGGAAAGTGGCTCCAACTCTTCTGTAAAGCTTGAAAAAGATGGTAAAGAATATGGTGTACCCTCTCAAAGAAAGGAGAAAAGTTTATGCTATAAAGAATAGAATAGAAAGGGGAAAATGAATAGGTGAGGAACATCTTGTTTATTTTCCTAACATTCGCCAGTGGATTTACTTCTAAATTTTATTGTCATTTAAATTTTGGTACCAAAGGGCAAAGCCCTGGTTACTCTACCTTAGTTAAAGCTCTGTTTTTCAGTATCACTGAATATTAGGCTCAAACCATGGATGCAACCCATATACAAGTAAAATGGGTGATAATGTTTTAGAACTATGTAATATGTGTATAAAAGAACTGTGGTGGCTTAGTAGTTAAGATGCTGAACTTGACAACTGGAGGGTCAGCAGGCCAGCAGTATAGAGACCTGAGTGTAGCATGACGGAGTGAGCTCCTGTCTCTGTCCCAGCTCCTGCCAACCTAGCAGTTTGACAGCAAGAAATTGCAAGTAGATAAATAGGTACTGCTTCAGTGGGAAAGATAACAGTGTTCCATGTGCTCCTAGTCAAGTCTGCACATGACCTCAGAAATGTCTGCAAACACAGACAGCACTGACTCTTTGGCTGTAAACAGAGATGAGCACCGCACCCTAGAGGTCAATACTACTGGCTTTTGAGCAAGGGCAACCTTTACCTTTACCTAATATGTTTGTAAAAAATGACTTTGGTGGCTTAGTGGTTAAGAGGCTGAATGCAGATAGCAGTGATTCTTTGGCTGTAAATGGAGATGACCCTAGAGTTGGATATGACTGGCTTTCGAGCAAGGGTAACCTTTGCCTTTACCTTAGACATGCTGTCCACACTCTCCTTTCCACTTTTACCCTATTGCTAATTTCTTCTTAACTCTTACCCTTCAATGTCACCAGAGCACACAGTTTCCACAAATTCATTGTTGGCAGGCAATTTTTACTTTCTTTTTGCAGCAATTTCATGCGACTGGCTTTTGAGCAAGAGTGCCCTTTGCCTTTACAGTACTTAATATATGTATAGCTGGCTGAATAGCTCAGTGATTTATATATCTGGCTGCAGAGCCAGGGGCTGTAAGACCAATTTACCACTGTGCCTCCCAGGAGAAGAGCCAGCCTATGCAGACATGGGCAATCTGCACAGTTCCAGAGTACCACCAGAAGAAGGGAATGACAAACCACTTCTCTGTATTCTCTACCTGGGAAACCATGGAAAGGGTCACCATAGCTCAGAATTGTTTGGACAGCACACAGTGATTACTATTATTATTAATAGGTATATGCATATAGCACAGAAATCACTGTGGTGCTTTTCTGGCATCAAAATTTTCCTGCAGATAGCCGCAGACGGCCAAATGACGAGGTGTGTGTGGTTTTATGTAATGAGAGATTGTGAAGACCAACCTGGAAGCCATTTTCTAGCAGCCATTGTTGCATCACTTCAGCTTCTCTCCACACATTTGTCCCAAATTATGTTCACTTTCCTCCGTTCCAAATGTCTTAACTACATTCGACTAGTCCAGGGTTCTTCAAACTTGGCTCTCCAGGTGTTCTTGGACTTCAGTTACCAGAAGCCCCAAGTCAGCACTCCTGCTGATCAAGGCTTCTGGGGATTGAAGTCCAAGAACATCCGGAGAGCCAAGTTTGAGGAACCCTGGACTAGCCTGATGAATGAAACCAGGAGCCCTCAATTGCTGATGATATATGGTGGCAATCGATCCTCCACACTTCAGTGGATGTATCCTTCTGCTTGAATGCATTGTACCTTTGGCTAGGCTCACTGAGAGTAACATCGCCATGTGAGTGAGTGGGGAATGATATACTGAAGAGCATCATTCTAACTACAGGATGTTCCAAATGTAACACACACACACCCCATTTCTGTGCTGCTACTACTGCTTTACCATTTGCGGTTTTTAAAAAATATAATCAAAACTCTGTTTTAAAGCCAATTAAAAACCCATGATTGAAATAAGCAAACCCTTAAATGGTGTTGACCAAAACTGTATGGTGCAGTATGCTGGGAGAAAGAGATCTGATGATTGGCTTTAGAAGCCCAAAGGGACACTGCATCTGGAAATTAACAAAGCCCTATTTAAGCTTTCAGATAAAATATTAATCCAAACATGTGAGGAAGGATAGAGATCCAGCTGATCCACCCAGCCTTTTTGTGCCACAGGCCAGACCACACCCCCAGACAGCTGAGCTGTCCATGGTTCCTCCCACCATAAATGTTGCCCTAAAACACACATATGGCTGTTGTAAATGCATTTACGACAGCTGTGGGTGCACTTATGACAGGATTTACCGTAGGCATGGGTGTGTTTCTGCATGCACATGCACATTTTATGGCTGTTGTAAATTTGCCCACTTCTGCTTCCGGTAACGGCAAGAATGGTGGTGGGCCACATGAAATGGTGCCGCAGGTTGGGTCTGGCCCACAGGCTGTAAGTTGGCCACCCCTGACCTAGACATTGCTTTGTTTGCTAGGAAAAAGACAGTTTGAAGGTGGCAGCCTATGCCACACATGGAGCCTTTCCACTAGATTGGAGGCTCTGAAAACCAGGGTTGTGGTTGTGTAGAAAGTCTCCAAGAGCAGCTGAACTTCCTCTTCAGATGATCTCTCTCTCTCCATATGATTCTCTTTTTAAATTCAGAAAAATATTTAGCAGGTAGGTAGTGATATATGCTCACCTGTTCAGCTCAGCCATGATCTCACCTGAACAGGCCTATGTATATACCCATATGACCAAATCAGAGCCATGCATTAAACAAACTTGGAAAAGTAGCATTAAAGGGATCTGTTGTTGTTGTTATTTAGTGGCACAGTCATGTCCGGATCTGCACCTTCAGAAATTGTTTCTTCATTCCCAAGCAATTCAACTTTGTGACTTATCAAAGAGAAGCTCAGACCATGGTATGTTGATGGCAGGAGGACAGTCTATGAACATGTTGTTGTTACATGTCGTCATGTCAGAATTGACTTCTAATGAACCTACTAGGGCTTTCAAAGTATTTAAGGAGTAGTGTGACCAGTTTTATACTCCTTCACCCAGGGAGTTTTCATGGTTGAGCCTAGGGCTCTTGAGTCCTAGTGCATTATTCTACCCATTACATCACACTGGGTACCCCTGTAAAAAATGAACAAACAGAAAATAGCAATTTCTGAGTACAGTAATACCCCAGATAACGATTGTACCGGATAGCGCTAAAACCGCATAACGTTACAAGATTTTCGGAAAAATCTTGTATCGAATAATGCGATTTTTAGCGTTATCCAGTACAAGCATGTGCGTGGGGGGGGGAGTTGGATTGGGTAGAACATCTACCCAATCAAAAAAAAAAACCTGCCCCCGCCCCTACGATGTTTGGAAAGGGTACGGGATCCGTACCCTTTCGAAACATGGGGCGGGTGGTGCGTGTTGGTGGGGGTTAGGGCAGGATACAGGGGAGAGCTCCATATCCTGCCCTAACCCCCACCGATGCGTGCACCCCCACCGGTCGCCCGATGTTCCGAAAGGGTAAGGATCTTCCCCTTGAAACATCGGGCAGCAGGCGGGCACTGGGGGAGGTTGGATTGGGTAGATGTTCTACCCAATCCAACCCTCCCCACAAACATCCGCGAAGAGCAGAGGAGGCAAAGGAGCTGGAGAGGAAGAGAGGAGGGAGGAGGAAGGAAGGAAGGAAGGAAGGAAGGAAGGGGGTGTCCCCGCTGCTGCCAAAGCCGCCAAAGCTGCTGCTGCCTCGCCAGTTGATCCTAATGTTTCTTAAACTGCCTTCTTTCTTTCTTTCTTTCTTCGGGGAACCTTAGCAAGGTGACATTAGGATCAACTGGCGAGGCAGCAGCGGCTTTGGCTGCTTTGACGGCGGCGCCCCCTTCCTTCCTTCCTTCCTTCCTCCCCCCTCTCTCTTCCTCTCCAGCTTCTTCACCTCCTCTGCTCTTCACGGTTGTTTAAGGGGGGGGTTGGATTGGGTAGAACATCTACCCAATCCAACCCCCCCCCCCAGTGCCTGTCCGCCGCCCGATGTTTCTAAAGGGTAAGAAGAAGATCCCCTTACCCTTTCGGAACATTGGGCAGCGTGCGGGGGTGCGTGCGCGCGTTGTTTGGGGTTAGGGCAGGATACGGAGGTCTTCCCCGTACAGTATCTTGCCCTAACCCCGAACGACGCAAGCGATCATGTGCCTACCCAGGGATCAGCTTGTCCTAAATCCCCCCATGGGGGCGGGGGAATTTCAGACAAGCCGAGCCTTGCCTCGGCGTGGTTTGTCCCTGACGTCAGGGCTTTTTTTTTTTAGCGTTGTTCAATGTATGTATCGGACAACACTAAAAACCGGATAACGTCATGACTTTTGGAACCAAGTCATAACGTTATCCGGGGTACTAGTGTATTTGTATAAGATAGAAAAATCTTAAATCTCCAGATATACTATCTATGATCTATGATGCAGAAAATAAATGTAATTTAGGGATCCTTAGTACACACAGATGCTTAGAAACATCATTTATGTTTGTGTTTGCTTTCTAGTGACCTAGAAACCACAGTTCCTTTCCAAATGCAGTATCAAGAGCACAGAGCTTCACAGAAAAACAATTGGCCTAATCTTTGGATCAAAATAGCACCTTAAAGGCAAATGCATAGCTCCTACAATTAGAAAGTTTCCCATCCAGATTTGAAATCCTTTCAAAGCTACATGATTAATCTATCAGACTTCCCAAGGAGGTCTATGTTTACTTCCTAATAACCAATCACCCTACAAAAATAACATTTGCAAAGAGGAAAGCTTGAGCTAGGATGAGGAGATAGCTTTTACATCCCAAAAGAGCTCTGCTTCTAATGACATGCTATAATCTGTTCTCAGCCTTACACGCTTCCCAGAATGTACAGCACTTAATCTAGCCAACAGGAGACAATCATGGATAGTTTAGGGCAGTATTTTCCAACCTTTGGTTCTTGGACATCAATTCCCAGAAGCCAAAGTCAGTACATTGGCTGATCAGTGGTTTTGGGAATTGAAGTCTAAGGGCCAAAGGTTGGGAAACATAGGTTTAGGGGTTGATATAGACTGGAAAGAAACAGTGGATATCAGAGGTGTAGTTGAGGAGAAACTTTGCTGAGCAGCCATAACTTCTAAAACAGCTTGCTCAGAAAAAGACACCAAGATAAACAAGCTGGTACCTTTTTGAGGGGTAAGTAAGAGCATGAGCCAAGAAATCTTTACTTCATATCTCCCTTGATCTGTTGCACGACTGTTCCCATAGACTGTTCCCATATTTAATATTTTATGATAGTAGACTCCTTTAAATGATTGTTAAATGAGTGGCTCAGAAAATGTACATAATGCATTCTGAACATTGGATATCTACTGTATATTTTGGTAAAGGGGGCTGTTACTGTCTTCTATCTGAATGAGTAGCATTTTCTAGTATTGAGTATGAAGGACTGTACTTACTTGTTTATACAAACATATACTTCACAAGATATGACTGCAGTGGCTTAGTAGTTAGGATGCTCAGTGTAATGACTGCAAAAGCAGCAGGGCAGCAGTTCAAAACCCGAGTGCTGCACAATAGAGTGAGTTCCCATCTCTATCCCAGCTCCTGCTAACCTAGCAGTTTGAAAGCAAGGAATTGCAAGTAGATAAAACAGGTACTACTTTGGTGGGAAGGTAAACAGCATTTGGTGCACTCTGGTATTTAGTCATGCCTGCCACGTGTCCAAGAAAGTGTCTGCAGATACAGACAACACTGGCTATTTGGCTAGATACAGACAACACTGGCTATTTGGCTATATTACTGTACTTCACAAGAGAGTGACGATGACTTAGATTTTTTTAACCTGCTTCCCTATACAATTAAATACCAAAGAGTGTGAAAAAATATTCATTCAGTTTCATGGATCAAAGCAAAATTGTTTCTTCATAGTAGTTTTCCAAACAGGCTTCCTGTTTTGTAGCTCCATTGCACTGTGCACTGAATAGATGCATGTGCATGCTTGTTTCTAGGCTGTTCCCCTTCCCTCCCCCCTCCCCTTCTTGTCTTGCATCTAATGATTTGATGAGAAACTGAGTCCTTTGTATTCTAAGCCTTCTGAGTAAAGCTTTGGGTACAATGGGGGAAATGGCTTATTAAGGTGCTACTGCTGCAAAGATATACAATGCCTGAAGGAGACAAAAAGGCTCTCCATATCAATCTCTTTTTCAATGTAGAATTTAACTATGCATCTATCTTTACTATAGCAACCAGGGCACCAGGGCGGTCTGAACATGTGGCCTGTTATTTGCTCAAGGATAATAATCAACCAAGCCAAGAGAAGAGGAAGCAGATTTCCCTGGTTCAACAGCACACTAGATTCTTTTTGGTTTCCAAAGTTGACTGTATCATTGTGAGGTTCTTCTAAAACACATTAAGACACTAAACCAATTGAGTTCTAAAAGTATTCCATAGAGCAGCCGTTAAAATCAGTATTTCTGTAATGTCTGTATTCTGGTTATAGGATTATAGCCCAGGATTTTCACCAGGTTAAGCGTTTTGCATATTCTTTTGACACAAAGGTTTTGGTAAGACAATAAAATCAGGATAGTTAATACAACTATTTAAAGGTAAATTCCCCTTGTTGAAATCAGTTCAGTCCAGACATATTGCTGTGCAAATTGTTAGCACAGTAAATCACAATTAGAGTAGGACCCTTTGAATCAATGGGACTTATGAAGTAGTTGATTTACCTGATTCCCACTGATTCAATGGCATACTTTACTAAGCTAAACATTAGGATTTTGCCCAATATCATGAAATTAGGCTTCAGATGTAAAACAGAATGTTATTTAATAATGATAGGTAGAAAGCAGAAGTGATCAAAGCAAGATTTAAGACTAAAGTAAAACCAAGCTTTAATACCTGGGAATACACATTACTAAGAATTTGCAGGATCTAAAAATAATTGATTTTGATAATGTGAAAGATAAAATAAACAAAACTTTAGAAAGGTATACAAAAATATGATTGTCATGGTTTGGGTTTGTTATCCAAAATGAAAATATTGAATTTAATGTAATTGAATTTTACAGTTGTATCCCGCCCCTCTAGGGAACAACACATCCCTACTCAAGGTGGCTAGCACCAAAAAATCCCTCATACAACAAACAAAACTTATTAAAAACAACTGCACGCCATATTACCTAAAATAATTTTTGTTTTGTTTTGGATGTTACCAATAAAGTTAACAGAGGGAAATTAAAACAATGGCAAACAATTATAAATAATTTCTGCAATGGAAATAAAAGACCAAGAATAAATAAAAATGTGGTATGTATCTCAGAAAAAAGGAGATTTAGGAATCCCAAATTTTAATATATATATAGCCAAACAGATTATGATGGTTCTTTGTATTATGATAACAATGATTTTATTTGGGGAGATATTGAATCATCTAAATTGGGCGGTATGTACAAATGCTAGTTCTTTAAACAGGAAGATAAGAAAATAACATGGAAAACCCCTTTGTAGAAATACTCTTCAAATTTTGTATAAAAACAAAAACGTATTTAGTCCAGGAATATCACAACTGAATCATATAAAAGATCTAGAAAAAATTCCAGAAAATATTTTTTAAAGGATTAATAAAAGAATTTGAAGCTGGTGTGGTAACAAGATTGAAGGATTGGTTAAGCAAAGTGTATAAAAGGGAACATATAAAATTTGAGAAAATTAATTTATCTTGGTTTAATATATTACAACTGGAGAAATTGACTAAATATCAGTTAAAACAACATGTTAGCTGTAGACAATTAACAAAGTTTGAAGAATTGATAATACAGATGGAAAAGAAAAAAATGACAACAAAGTAATATATAAATATTAATAACATATTAAATATATTTATAAATATAAATATTAATAAATATTAAAGGGCCACCTCATGTGAGCAATATTGTTAAAAAATGAAAAGCAGATTGGGAATATGAATTGGATGATTGGTATAAAGAGACATGGAATATAGCTACAAATGATAAATTAACATGTGAAATCAAGGTACAAAAGGAATTTGCAACAAAATAAAAAATGTGATTTTAGAGAGATATGGGGAGAATTTTTAGATTATGTATTGTTGGAAGGAAATGAATTAAGCCAAAATATGTACTATCTTTTGGAACAAGGGGGCAAATATAAAAAAATGTAATGGAGAAGGTTTACAACTCCCACTGGTAGTGAGTGGACATAGAAAGTTATTTTATATTATTTTTATTTTTGTTTGGAGTTTTGTTGTTGTGGTGTTTTTTTTTGTCTCTTTTCCTGTACTGTACTTTAATTGATAAAAAATAAAAACAAATAAATGTTTGCTAGAATAATTCAACAGTAGTGATAGATAAAAGTTAACTTTACCATGAGTAAATTTTGTTAACATCACTAAAAGTATTATTAAAATAAATGGGATTGCCACTCAGGAGCATCGGACATGAATTCTTTACTCAGGAGATGAAAAATACAAGACTGGTTTTAAACAATATAAAATGACCTTGTAAACATTTTATTAGAGGTAGAACACAGTTGGCCAAGCAAACTTGCAAGTAAACAACTCTGCCATTTGAATAAATAAAGATAATCACGTGTATGAAATAATTCTTTGTTTTTATAAAACAAAACAAAAAAAGATATTTATGAGAAATATCTGCTTTCAGTAAATATAGATCAGAAAGATTATTTCCCACTGACACGTAAGAGTTCGTCATTCCTTTTTCTTGCTCTGAAGAAGAGGCATGATAATTGTATTGTCTGCTAAATGACAATAGAGGGTTTTGGAACTTCAAAAAAGGAAGAGGAAAAAGCAACTTTAAAACAGTGCAGCCTGGTCTCTAGCTAATCTAATTTCATCTTATTTGATTTAGTAGGACTTAGTCCCAGGTAAGTGTGTAATACTCTTCCATTCTACTGAAAAAGAAGCAACTTGTGTGGTCCTTGTGCAAAATTCAAAAACAAAGGTGAGTGATGCCAAGTTGGGTATTACACAGCTTGGGGGAGGGAGACCGAAGAGTCCCTGAGGCCAGGCTCTCTTGGTTAATGTTAGTCTGCAGTCCTTACAATCAACTTGAGGTAGCATGCTTTACCTCAGGTGAGACAGCTTTCATGGTCTTCTTCTGCATCTGTAGACAGGCAGTTTCCAATCATGCCACATCTTTCCCACTGTTTGAAATCGAAGCACATAGCTTCTTTTTGAGTGAGAATAAAGGCAAAAAGAGACAACAAATCCTACCTCAGAAATGTTTGACATTACAATTATTTTACCCACCAGGGAAAGACACAGTCAAGTGCAACAAAACTGAGACTATTAAACAGTAACTGGAGGAAGGTGGCGTCCTCTGTGTGGTGTGGCTTTGCGCTCTGCTTGTAGACAGTGCCCTAGGCAGCTCTTTAGGGTATTTTCCATGTTCCAACCAAAATAAAAAAAGAGAATACAATCTGTCCAGTCCTTGTTTAAAACTCAAACTGATTCATTCTGGAACTAGCAGGACAGCCTGTCTCAAAATCTAGCCATGTTTGTTTTGGAAATGTTCGGTTTCATTCCATGGCTCAAGTTCTGACATGTCCAGGCTGAGGAATAGTTTTGCAGGACTCAAGAGCTAGCCTGTTTGTGAGATGTTAGTGATTGGGGAAAGGTTATCATCTTTGTTTTTCAATTGTACATTCTAGTCATTAGAGGAGATTGTGTGTTAGCCATCAAATATCAGACATGAGACTGGAGGATAAGAGAGAGAAAAAATGCAGCTCTTTCTGCAACTCAGGTGCCACCCGCACCAGCAGTTCCCATAAAGACAGTATTGATTGGTGGTAAAGATGTGATCATCTCACTATTTGCTTGTCCAGAAGAGTTTACTGTTTCCTGAGAAGGACACTGTCTAGAATTCCCATACATGCATTGGGAGGAAGGTGCAGATATCGTCGGCTGCATATCTGAACCTGCAAAGAAAACTGCAATAGTCATTCCAATTCCTTAATTTCTAGATTAAGAACTGAAAGAGAAAAGGGGGTTAAGTGGGACTGTAAATGTCATCAGCTGATCTGGAAATCAGTATCCCTACACTCTCATAGCAAAAGCTTGGACTGTTTTGTTTGAATTACAACTCTCAGAATCTCCTAACTAAGCATGACCACTGAGATTCTGGGAGATGCCACGGTCCAGAATAATTTCACCAAACCTTGCTCATATGCAAGGACTTGCTCTAATTCAAAGGTCAATAGAATGTGTCCTACAGACCACTTATGACCCTGCAGACGTGTCTCATACCCTGGAAAAACACTTTGTTCCCCAAATAGCACAAAGTGTCCCCTAAAACCTCTGGGGGACACATATTGCAATTTGTATATGATTTGGTTCTTCTTAATCTGATCATGATTGATTTGCTGTGTTTAACTTTGGAAGAGAGGCGTGTCAACATTCCGGGATGCCCAGAAATTATGCAGGCTCAGTGAAAAATCCTAATTGTCAAATGTACAGGGTGGACTGTTTACCCACTGGCAAAGGATATTTAAACCACATTCAATCCGGAACCAAATTCTGGCACTAAGTGCAGCTTTTGCTATACAAAAGACAGTAAGATTGTTCTAGCTAACTCCAGTTCTGATCAGAGTTGGAAGAAGCTACTTCATTTCACTACATATCCCACAATCCACCCATGGCCACTCTGCTTCAAAGTATCCTGATGATGACTGAAATGTCGCCATATGTGGTGACATTATCTGGTCAATGGGGAGTTGAGAGGTATGGAAACTGTCACCCAATTGCAGTTCCCCATGCCTACTTTAGAGATCTCTCTGACTGCCATAGGTCTACTTATTACTTACTTATTGGGTTCCGACATGATATGGAGGCATCAGGGAAGTAGGATGTTTCCTGTTTCCTTCCTGTGTCATCTAAGATGCTGAGTGGATCCTGAACATCATTATAAGGAGGGAGCGGTCGAATGCTGCTTATGCTGCTGATGACAGAAACGTGCTGATCTACCATTGACCCAAGTCTGTGTGACTCTGTATAATTTATATTATTTCCATAAAACCCTGTTGACAGGAATTTGACAGAAAGTAAATAAGTATAGATATCACTACAGAATGTAGCATTATGCTCAGAGGGCCTGGAATTCTTGAATTGTGGAATAAAACCCATACTTTCCTCAACCAGGAAGTTATAGTGCAATGCCCACAAAGTTCTGCACCTGTACATATGAAGAAGGTAAATGGAATGGTCCTTCTGAGAAAAATCAACCCAGTGGTTTAAAGCAATTTAACTCTGACAGATTTCCAAACGAAACCAATGTTTATCTCCCAATGACTAATCATAACTCTCTCCCTTAAGGTAATTAACAGGATACAAGATGTGTGAAAGGTTCAAGCTATAAAAATAAAATATTTCTGAACTCTTAAGGAATGTCTCCTTCTAACAAGACATATTATGTAGTTTGATTTTACAGGCAGGGTGCACATAAAATTCACTTTTGCAATTTGTTATATTAAAAACATAAGGCTCTTTGCTTTATGCGATTGTTATCCAGCCTAAGAGAACTAAATATTGCAATCAACTAAAGTTGCCTGACAAATTTGGAAAAAAACCCACATCAACAATGAACACAAAAATAGCTATCAACTACATAGATCTTGCTGGACTGAATTTTCAAATTAAACTAATAGGGATAACCAAAACATTCTTAATTTCCTGCAGGTGCTGATATCTATGTTTATTTCATCTCACTAAAGAGGGGGTTGCCAACCTTTTTGAGTCAGGGGTTGGGTCATGTTCCCTCAGACAGTTGAGAGGGCCAGACTGTTGTTCCCCCCCACCATTTATAGCTGCCATAAACATGACTGCAGCTGATTCTGGCAGTGGATGGCACGGAACACTGTTTACCTTCCCATCAAAGTGGTATCTATTTATCTATTTGCAATTTCTTGCTTTCAAATTGCTGGGTTGGCAGGAGCTGGGACAGAGATGGGACCTCACTCCATCGTGCAGCACTCAGGTCTCGAAGTGTTGATCTGACAACTTTCCAGTCATCAGGTTCAGTGTTTTAAGCACCAAGTCACCTTATGATGTCTTAAATATATAAGGAAATTGTAAAAACAGGAGCAACAGGCAGTTCAGCTAGGTTGCCAGAAGATATCAGTCTCTGCTACCTAAGTGATGCAGTGAGGAGGAGGGAGACCTGGTATTTGACTCCCATTTCACACAGCAGCCCTGAATTTTAGCTTGACTTTAGGGGAACTAAACGGTACATTGACCTCTATCTGTCAAAATAGGCTCAGCACCATGGACAGATCCTGTAATCTTTAGGCTGAAAGAGCCAAGTTGAATTCATTAACTTCACATAATCAGAATCAACGGTTTCCACAAGGCAGGACTGAGAAGAGTAGGATGTGATAACACAGAGATATATGGCTGTTCAGGACAGGGGCATGCTGGCTACGCTAAAAGGGTGGAGAGGGCAGAGCCTATGGAGTTTTCTACAGAGTGACCAAGGCCAAGGGGCGGGGCTGGTGCATTGCTGTGCACCAACCAGCCATGGCGGGGGGTGGGGCTGATTGGTGCACGGCAATACCCACCCCATGGAAACAGCACTCTGCTGCTTCAAAGGTTCTGGCTTGGGCAGAAATTGACTTGCACCATTGTGTAGCCACCCGGTGTCATACTTCTGCCTGCCTCGGGGGGGGGGGGATGCCAGACCCTGTGGTGCACCGGGACTGTGGCGCATGGGCCTGGTTGAAGAACAACTAGGGCTGAGTAGATGATGCTGACGTTTCAGCGCTCACACATAAGCATTTAGTTCGTAACCTGCCATATCTCTCCATCTTCCGAAACTGACTTTTGGTGAAGAAACTGAGGAACCTGGTCCCATGGACCAGCGCTCAAGAAGCACAATGAGCCCCAGAGCCAGTTGCTTGGGAGCCAAAATGTCCAAATTTTCTTGTGGATCTCCCAGAAGCATCTAGTTGGTCACTGTAAGAGACCATCCAGCAGCTGTTTTTGTTCAGCCACAGGCATGTGGGAGGGCATGTGGGATAGGTATGTCTTTTGTTACTAATTTCTGTTTCACTGGAGTTGGGGAGAGGGAGAAAGAAATCATGAAACTGACTTTTGTCAGGAAAAGCTTACAAAAGAGGGAGCTTTAGAAGGTTTTACAAGGGGCTACAAGGCTCACTGGTGGTGCTGCTGGAGCTGCCTAATACAGCTACACCCCTCTGGAAGACACGACTGAAAGAGTATGAACTACTTCTGGAATACCAGCTAAGAAATGCCTGTTAAGAGAAATCAGACTCATCTCTGTACAGTTTCAATACCATTGGAAGCAGCTGAGGAATATGGAGATGCTTGACAGGAACTTGCTGCAGAATTGTTCACAAAATTGTACCCCCCACTGTTCAAAAACTGCATGCTGTGTGCCTCTGGTACAGTTGAAGAGGATGCATAGTTTGAAGGCGGCCTGGCACTATATGGAGCCACTGCACAGCTGCCGCTGAAGTAGTCTCTGGGGAAACGCTGCTGCTCATTCATGCTCATGAAGTGGTTGGGTTCTGTCCGGTACTGATAGTCTCCAGAAGACAGATGGCTCTGGGTCCTGAACACGGCTGGGTAACTGGTGTTGACTCCATAAAAGTTTTGATTGGTTTGTGGCAGAGCTTGGTAAAGGGGCTCTGAATACGCAGAGCATTGGGAGTGTGCAGGCAGTGGGGGACCTGCACTTGAGGGTCTGCTGGCCATTGGTCCTTGGTTGATCACACTTCCTCGGCTGATCATGGCTGGAGAAACGGGTGGAGTCATGAGATGGGCAGTGCTCTGAGAGAGTTCTGCTTGAACTGAGGAAACAAACAGCGGGGGGGGGGGAGCATAAATTCACATACCAAGATTATTTCCCCCCTCAAAACCAACAAACAGGAATTTGCCTTGAATCTTCCTATCATTTTCAACAACATTCTTTTTCATAAGACTATCTACACTCTAAATCAGTGATGGCAAACCTTTTAGAGACTGAGTGCCCAAATTCACCTTCACGACACAACAGGCTGTTGTCCGTGCTGCACCCTCACGCCGCATGTAAGCCGCCTACTTTACCCCAAACAGGGGAGGGAGGAACTGCTCCCATTGGGCTGTTGGACAGAGGGGTGGGGCACATTCTGTGCTAGGGGAGGAAGGAAGCACTCCCATTGGGCTGCTGGGTAGAGGGGTGGGGTGAACTCTGTGCTGGGGGAGGGAGGAAGCACTCCCATTGGGCTGCTGGGTAGAGTTTGCAGGGCAAACTCTGTGCTGTGGCGATGGTGCATGTGCCCATAGAGAGAGCTCTTTAGTGTCCCTGTTGGCACATGTACCACAGGGTCACCACTACTGCTCTAGAAGAAGTAAAAGAGAGGGGAGAGGGGTAGGGGACCAATTTGTTTCCTACCTGTAAGCTGTGTATTCTCATTGTTCCCTGGGGGAAGGAGGTTGAGCGTGGAGGACGTGCCACTGTGTTGATTAGTTGACAAAGGGAAGTAGTTTTGCTGCTCTACAAAACATTCATGTTTCACTGACTGTGCATCACTAGAAATTGTACCAGCCTTACTACGATTGGCTAGGAAACAAGAGCTTGGGGATGCAGTAAAAGTGGCCTTACTGGCATCTGGAAAAAAAGAAAACAGGGTTGGTGAAAAGGTCAAAGAGGCCCTGGTCTATACTTTACACCAGAGGTGGGGGAAATTATTTTCTAAATACAACACCTAGCATCCCACAATGTTTCACATCTTCGAAAGACAGATGGATAGGATACATAGTATTAGTTACTGGACAGTCAGCCATCACCAGTTGACTGTTTAGGGAAATGTCTTGTGCTGTAGCTATGATGGAACAATACCACAATACAAAAAAGGACTCATAGAGACCTTGAAAAAAGATGCATGGACAAGCAACATGGCTATTTGGAATTGATGGTGTCCAATAGTTGAGCATATAGAAAGCTTCTGAATGGCTCAGACCTTTTTAAGTGGCTTAAATATATATTTTAGAAAGGGGCACCACTCTTCATGAAGAACTGTCCCAGTATTTGTCTGCATGTAGCAGGTTGTTCTTTGTTTTTGTTTTTTACAATTAGTGTCCAATGTACCTAAGAGAGTACTGTATGTTCTTCTTTATGAGCTGTTAGTTTCTTTGCTGGCAGAAACAGATAAGACAGGTAGCCTCACAGTTAGAAGTGGCGGTGCCTTAAGCAATAAAGAATCCATGATTATTCCCTGATGTTGTCATTTTGTAGGTAGCTGCAAATTAGCTTGCTTTGTTTGGGAGGAAACAATGGATTCCATTTCTATGCTGACTGTGCAAACAAAACAGCTTTGAAGATGTCATCATCTCTTCAGCACTAACATTCTGTCACCTACCCATCTGTTTCCTCTGTGACAGTACCATAATGGGTCCTCACAATGGGAAACGAAGTGCAGGAAGAAGTTATTAGCAGAGGAAGATGGTAGACTGGTTCAAGTGCAACACAAGATGATTGTTTAGAGCAGGAGTCCCTAACCTTTGGTTTTTGGACTTCAATTCCCAGAAGCCCAAGTCAATTCCCCAAAGCACTGATCAGCCAATGTACTGACTTAGGCTTTTGGGAATTGAAGTCCAAAAACCAAAGGTTGGGGACCCTTGGTTTACAGCACTGCAGCATTCTAAGTCAGAGTGGTGATCATGATAGCCAGAGTCTGAGCATCTTTTAGCTTAATTATAAGACAATTTTAAGGCATGGTGAATCAGGAGGTGCATTTTAGGATGATATGTTTTAATTTAATCCTACACTACCTCTCTCTCTCTCTCTCCATATAATCCAGCATATTCCTAAAAATGTCTACTCTGAGTTCAGAGAGACATATAGTACTTCCTGATGAGTCTTTCATTGGACTGGGTTTCCTCATTCATGGATCTTTTATTGGAAGTCCAAATTATTTTGTCTTCAGCTCACAGCCTTTCTCTATTTTCTTGCAGCATTCTTCTTCTAGTAGTAAGAGAAAAAGATGGCAGAGTGGCATCCTGCCTTCTAATATACAAGAACTAGGAATCAGATACCTGAAACCACCTGAAGCCAAGGGTCAAATATTATAACTTTTAGGTTTTGTTATCCATCTTGATTCCTTAGGATGGAATGGCTAAGAGATTTAAATTAACACACCAGCATGCCAATATTTGGTATTAGAAAATGAGATAATTGACTCTCTAAAACACAGTACAACATTTAATTATTTTCCCAGTGAACAATGTTTCTGCTTGTGTTTAACTTTTAAAAAGTATGTGTAATATGAAAACTCCAGGACTCTAAAGACTCAAAACTGCCAATCCCAATTACCCAAATTCTTCATATATTTGTCCAATAAATTCTGAAGGTCTTGTTCTTTGTCATTGTTGAACTGGGTCTCCATGGCAAGCAAGATGTATTCATCTAAAAGCATGCGGATCAGATGAAACGAACCTGGGCAGAGGGAGAGACGTGGAGAGTGTGTGTATGTCAAGCTGGTAAAGTTAATCTTGGTGACCATCTCTTAACACTTTACAAGAAGCAAGTGAAACAAACAAATAATTGTTGGACTTTCAATGACCCCCTAAGACCAACAAGGAGCAGTGCTTAACTTCTCCCTCTAATCTTGCTTTGCACTGGCCCACCTAGTTCAATATGTTTACTGTCCTGTAGGTTATTTGGCCACTAATGACATCAAAGTAGAACACTGATGAAAGTGAGATAGGCTTTAGACTTGAAGAGGGCATTCATTAGAGTCAGATAAAGCTGAGCTCTGCTCTCAAGAGGCTGGGTTTTTGCAATGGAGTTTTGCCTTATATTAAATCACCAGAAAGCAGTTGATGAAATCTTGTTGGCTCATGTGTGTTGCAAATGGATTAAACTGTCATGAAATTGGGATTCAACAAACACACACCCATATACAAACAGGGCTCAAAACCTGATGCCATAATTACATCTGCTAAAGACTGACATCATCATTAGTGGGCATGATTTTAGGAAATAAAAAATTCCCTACTTCTGTCCTGAGGCTCCCACAGCTTCTGCACAATCCCTTTCCTTGTGTAGGAGGGAGGAAGAAGTCAAGATTGCTGCCAACAGGATGACATTACCAGTAGTGGTGACTTGTGAAAACTAACAGTCCTATAGCTCAAATGGATTCAGTGCACTGAAGGGGATTACACTGGATCCCTGGGAGCCTGGGGTAGGAGTAGAAAATGTTTTATTTCTGAAAATCGCCTTTACTAATGGCATCATCAGCCTTCAGTAGTACAATTACACCACCATGATTTCTGCTCTGGATTACAAAAGTAAATGCACTTTAAAACATGGTTATGTTGCCATGGGGTTTACAGTAGACATCACCCATTATCTTCAAACCCATGAAAAAATGAATGACTATTACCAAAGGGTAACAGTTATTCCAGATTAAATTCAGCCATAACTGAATGATTCTATGACTTAGTAGTGGATGATGGTGGGAGGGGTGGAGTTAATTTTGTTATATGATTTTAAAAATGTACCCTGCCCAGTGTAGTAATTTGTCATTAATTGGGTGGTATAAAATTAAATAAATAAATAGCATACAGTCATACCTCGCATAAAGAGTGCCTCGCTTAAAGAGTAACTCGCTTAAAGAGCAGAATTTTCTCTGAATGTTTGCTTCGCTTAACAAATAAAACCAACCAAAAACTCGCTTAACAAATAAATTGGGGTTCACAATCCCCCCCCCCAAATTGGTCACTTACAATGGTGTTTCACTTAAACTCGCGTAAAGAGCAATCCTGTGGAACGCATTATGCTCTTTAAGCGAGGTACAACTGTATATCATTTAGAAATTGTATGACTTAAGTTTTTGTAATCTGTGCATTTCAATGATGTTCAAACCTCTTGCCAAAATCTCAAATAATAAATACATTAAAACTTTCAAAGTATCAAAAAATACGTGTTTCTGGTCGAATTGAATCAAAGCTAAAACACTAAGAATCACAAAAATTAAAACACCTTTTCCCCTAAAATAGAAATTATGAATTATTTAATTATTTCAGACACATGAACAAATATAATGGTTATATTTGATCTGTGACATACCAGAGCCTAACATTAAATTTTAATATGAATGAAGTATATCATGCTTACAAAAGATAACTTCATTATACATTATACAGTAATACCCCGTATAACGCGAGTACCGTATATCGTTAAAACCGCATAACGTTACAAGATTTTCGGAAACATCTTGTATCGAGTAACGCGATTTTAACGTTACACGATACAGTCGTTCTTAGCAGCAGGGTAGGTGGAAAGCTGAACGGGGTTCTCCGTTCAGCTTCCCAGCCACCCTGCAGCTACGGAGGCAGGGGTGGGGAGGCTGGAAAGCTGACGGGGGGCTCCCCCATCGGCTTACCCAGCCACCCCACAGCTGCGGAGGCATGGGCGGGTGGCTAGGGAAGCCGACAGGGAGTCCCCGTCAGCTTCCCCAGCCACCCTGCAGCTGTAGATCGGGTCCTCTGATCTCTCTGGAGGTGTTTCTGGGCTTCCCCGACGTCCAGAGCCAGTGCAGCAAGCCAGAATGTCAGAGTTCGAATCCCGACGTTCTGGCTTCCTGCACTGGCTCAGGACGTCGGGGAAGCCCAGAAACACCTTGGATCGGGTCCCCACACCTCCCTGGACCCGGCGGGGGGGTCAGACCCCCCAAAATTGGTAAAAAAAGGACGTTTTTTTTTTACCAATTTGGGGGTTTCTGACACCCCCGCCGGGTCCAGGGAGGTGGGCAGACACGATCCAAGCTTTTTCTGAGCTTCCCCGACGTCCTGAGCCAGTGTAGCAAGTCAGGATGTCAGAGTTCAAATCCCGACGTTCTGGGTTGCTGCACTGGCTCAGGACGTTGGGGAAGCCCAGAAACACCTTGGATCAGGTCCCCACACCTCCCAGGACCCAGCGGGGGGGTCAGAAACCCCAAAATTGGTAAAAAAAACCGGACGTTTTTTTACCAATTTTGGGGTCTCTGACCCCCCCGCCGGGTCCAGGGAGGTGGGCAGACACGATCCAAGCTTTTTCTGGGCTTCCCCGATGTCCTGAGCCAGTGCAGCGACCCAGAATGTCAGGATTCGAATCCCGACATTCTGGCTTCCTGCAGCATAAAAGAGGGTGGGGGAAGTTCAAAATTAGCGCGCATCGGGTCTCCCGACCTCCCTAGAGCTGATGTGCGCTAATTTTGAACTTCCCCCACCCTCTTTTATGCTGCAGGAAGCGAGAACGTCGGGATTCGAATCCTGACATTCTGGCTTGCTGCACTGGCTCAGGACGTCGGGGAAGCCCAGAAACACCTTGGATCGGGTCCCCACACCTCCCTGGACCCGGCGGGGGGGTCAGAGCCCCCAAAATTGGTAAAAAAAAACGTCCTTTTTTTTACCAATTTTGGGGTTTCTGACCCCCCCGCCGGGTCCAGGGAGGTGTGGGGACCCGATCCAAGGTGTTTCTGGGCTTCCCCGACGTCCTGAGCCAGTGCAGGAAGCCAGAACATCGGGATTCGAACTCTGACATTCTGGCTTGCTGCACTGGCTCAGGACGTCGGGGAAGCCCAGAAACACCTTGGATCGGGTCTGCCCACCTCCCTGGACCCGGCGGGGGGGGGGGTCAGAAATCCCAAAATTGGTAAAAAAACGGAGGTTTTTTTTACCAATTTTGGGGTCTCTGACCCCCCCGCCGGGTCCAGGGAGGTGGGGAAACCCGCTCCAAGCTGTTTCCAAAGTTCTCCCACCTCCCTGGAGGCAGCAGCAAGCCAAAATGTCAGGATTCAAATCCCGATGTTCTCGCTTCCTGCAGCCTCCAGGGAAACAGGGCTTTTTTTAACATTGTGTGTTCAATGTATCGCACAACGTTAAAAACCGAATAACGATGGGACTTGTGGAACCAAGTCATAACGTTATTCGGGGTACTAGTGTACATAGAATACTTCCCACCATTAAATAATCACAATTTGCTTTAAGGTAGGCCCATTGAATTACTTGATGAATGACATATCAATGAATATGTAAATCCTTTTGAGTCAATGGGCTTACTTTAATGATACTAAGCATAATGATACTAAGAAGAATATTTTCCATGTTTTGAGGGATTAGGCTGTCAGTAAAGGTTTCATTCACCCAGACTAAGTTTAAATCCCATACATTACTTTCTGCAGGAAGGATTTAAACAGAGAAGGAAGTTAGATAAAATCAGATACCAAAACTTGATGCATTGTTCAAAGTAAGATTATGCATTACTCGGGCTCCAAAAAAGCTCCACTTGAGAAGGAATACTTGTGCCCTCTTCTTTAGTGACCGTCCATTTTGCTTGCTTGCCTAAAGTAAAAAGAGAGAGAAAAGAGAAAAATAATGCAAATAAAGAAGAATCTATGCATAGCAACTATACTGTGTCATTGCATAACATTCATGAAGGCCACTTCACATTTCTCTCTTGAAAGCCAGGCTCTCTGAGTTGATGACTAGCTTTTACCATAACCATCAGTACAGGTCACGATTTTGAATGGTACAGTTGAACACATTCTGTTAAAAGTCTTCATGTGTTCAAAATAGCCTCTCCAAACATATGACAACTTCATCACAGGTACATTAGGATCACTAATGGAAGATAAGTAGACACTCAAGAGTTTAGATTAGCTAGAAATGCAATTCCAACAGCTCAATGGGGAATATGTGTTTTTCTTCTCCTCAAGATTTCCTTAAAATGATTAGGACCATTGACATAATCCTTCAGTCTTCACAATTAGGAGTGTTAAAAAAAGGGCCAAACAGTAATGTAGCATGGGGGGGCAGGGGGTGTGGCCTGCCCCGGGCGGCACTTTGAGGGGAGTGGCAAATGGAGGGTGTAGGCCCAACAGCACGGTGGGGACCATGGGGTGCTTTTTCCTACTCTGCCACCTGCATCCTCTTCTTCCTCAGGCACCATCTTCCTCTTCCTCACCACTAGCTCGTGGCACTGGGCAGTGCTGCACAGGACCCGGGGTGCCCTTGGTCCCGGGTTGAAACCCAAAGGCTGAGGCGGCGCAAGCCCAGCAAAGAGCCCACCGTCAGTGTCCCAGGCGTGCAGCCACACCACCTCCATGCCCAGCGGTGGCAGCTCATGCACCTTCAGCGGTGCTGCTGCCCAGGAGGGCAGGAAGCGAGCCCGGTGGTCATTGCGATCCAGCACCCACAGCCAGAGCAATGCAATCCAGGCCTTGTGGGGGTGTCCTCGGCCTGGCTGACGCTGCTCCAGCTGTGGTGGCTGGATCACAACGACCACCAGCCTTGCTTCCCACCCTCCTGGGTGCCGGCACCGCTGAAGGTACACGAGTTGCCACCAAAACAATGCAAGTAGATAAAAAGGTACCAATTCAGTGGGAAGGTAAACAGCATTCTGTGCACTCCAGTGTCAAGTCATGCCTGCCACATGTCCACAGAAGCATTTGCAGACGCAGACAACGTCTGGGAAGGAAGGTTTTACTGCTGATGATGGGAGCCTATCTGTTAGTCTTTACTATAAGGATGTGCAAGTTTGGCAGGTCCTGGGGCCAATTTTTGGCCCTCAAGATACTCTGGGGACCACGTGGATTGCCAAACTGCAAAATGAACAAATTGATCCTTGAATAAGCAGGATGACAAAATGCAACCTTGTCTTACTCCTTATTCCAAACCACTCCGTCATTCCGTATTCTGTCCTAACTGTTGCTTCTTGACTCTTGTACAGATTTCTCATGAGGCATATAAGGTGTTCTGGCATTCTCATCTCTTTAATTACTTGCCACATTTTGTTGTGGTCCACACAGACAAAGGCCTTAAGATCAGCCTGTTATGCTTTGTTTGTTCGCCCTTTATCAGGACTGAGCAGACTAGCAGGGACGTAAAAATAGGGCCTTTTCAGTAGCAACCCAAAATCTATGAAATGTCCTCCCAAAATGAGAGTTTTAAAATAGTGTGTTAAAAGGTATTTGTTTCAGACTGCACCCTGTCAAAAAATTTTAAACTTTAAACTAGAGCAGTTTTCTTTTTCTTTATTGAATGATTTTCTCATTTCTTTTAAAAATGAACTTGCAACAAATTCAGAGGCTATTTTTAATTTTGTCAGATGGCGTTTTCCCCACTTGTAACTGTCAGATGGTGTCTCAACCCTTACTCCCTTGCCAAGACTTAGCAGCAGCTTGTGGTAACACTGTAAGCTGCCACACTCTCAAATAGCAAACAAAAGGAACCATTTGGTGTGGTGGAGAGACCCTGTACTTTTAAGTGAACAGAAGGTGGAGGGCAATGGAAGGATTACATGTTCTGTAAATCATTAGCACTTACTCAGCTAATCTTGATTCATATAGTAAATTGTTCAGCATTTTCCCCTCAGACACATGACAAATACACTGCAAACTCAACCTGTTTGCACTAAAATAATATTTTGTAGCAGATGCTGCTTCCTCTAATTAAGAGTGATTAACCAAAGATTACCCTCTTGCTCTGTGATACACATTTCAATCCATTCTTAAAATTAAAGATGCAAAAATCCTTTGAATATGGAAATTATAGGTGATACATGGATTTTGAGGTACACTGGCATGAGCTCCTGTCTCTGTCCCAGTTCTTGGGCACAGGAAAGAGCCTCATTTGGGCCTTCCCTGAGCAGAGTTTCTTCCGCAATAATCCTTTCAACCCAGAATAATTTCTGACATGAAATTATTATTATTACTGTGAAGAACCTCCCCCTCCCCGTCGCCCTTTCAGGGACCATGATTCAAGACTAAAAGAGTTTTTTTGGGGGTGGGGGGGAGTTTAAACAACAATTTCCCAATGCCACCCAAAAAGCATGGTGTGGTTTTAAGAGTGCCTACAAACCCCTGATAATCACAATGATGAGAACATTGAACTTGAGCCAGACATCCTAGAGAGTGAAGTCAGAAAGGCCCTAAAAAGCACTGCAATCAACAAGGCCAGCAGAGATGATGGTATCCCAGCTGAATTTTATAAAGCCCTAAAAGATGATGAAATCAAATTATTGCATTCTATATGCCAGCAGATTTGGAAAACACAACAATGGTCACAGGATTGGAAAAGATCAGTATATGTTCCATTCCCAAAAAAGGGTAATGCCAAAGAATGTTCAAATTATCAAACAATTGCGCTCATCCCACATGCTAGGAAGGTGATGCTCAAGATAATACAGGATAGATTGCAGCAGCACATGGAGAGAGAATTACCAGAAGTGCAGGTGGGGTTCAGAAGAGGCAGGGGGACTAGAGACCACATTGCCAACATATGTTGGAGCATGGAGAAAACAAAGGAATATCAGAAACAAGTCTTAATTCTGTTTCATTGACTGCACCATGGTCTTTGACTGTGTGGACGACTACAAAAGGTGGTAAGTAATTAAAGAGATGAGAATACCAGGACAGAAAAAACACCTTATACGTGTATGCCTCATGAGAAATCTGTACATGAGCCAAGAAGCAACAGTTAGGACAGAATCTGGAATGATAGAGTGATTTGGAACAGGAAAAGGAGTAAGACAAGGCTGCATTTTATCACCCTGTTTATTCAACTTATACACAGAGCACATAATGCGCATTCCAGGGTTGGACGAATCACAAGTTGGGATCAAAATTGCTGGGAGAAACATCAACAACTTGAGATACACAGATGATATTACCCTAATGGCAGAAAGTGAGGAAGACCTAAAGAAGATCCTGATTAGGTTGAAAGAAGAGAGTACAAAAGTTGGCTTGAGACTCAACATCAAGAAAACTAAGATAATGGCAACAAGCCCTATCAGTCCCTGGAAAATAGATGGGGAAGAAATAGAAGCTGTGACAGGTTTTACTTTCCTAGGAACCAAGATCACTGCAGATGGTGATTGCAGCCATGAAATAAAAAGGCGACTGATGCTTGGGAGACAAGCTATGAGAAACCTGGGGAACATAGTTAAAAGTAGAGACATCACCTTGCAAACAAAAATTCGCATAGTCAAAGCAATGGTAATCCCAGTGGTAATGTATGGTTGTGAGAGCTGGACCATAAGGAAAGCTGAGCGCAGAAGAATAGATGCCTTTGAAATGTGGTGTTGGAGGAGAGTTTTGAGAGTCCCCTGGACAGCGAGGAGAACAAATAGGTCAATTCTAGAAGAAATCAACACTGACTGCTCCTTGGAAGGTCAAATAGTAAAGATGAAGCTAAAGTACTTTGGACATCAAATGAGAAGAGAAGATTCACTTGAGAAAGCCTTGATGCTGGGAAAGGTGGAGGGCAAAAGAAGAAGGGGGCAGCCAAAAACAAGGTAGCTAGATGGTATTGCATTCCTGTCCTCAGGTGTTAAAACTGCTACTTACACCTCTCTTTCCTGTGTGTTTCAGGTCTAACCCATGACCTTCTGGCTTGGGAATTCTGAATCCTGTAATTTAAACAGGTATCTTCCCATCTCTACGAAGTACTGTATGTGAATTAAGCAACCATTTGGATAGCCTCTGCCCTGACTATTACCAGTCTAATAGGCAATGCTCAGAGTGGGACACTGCCATGTTGTTTGGGAAAATTATCTTCAAAGAATGGCACTGATCATATGAGTAAGATTTACACAGTTGGCCTGAAAGCAGATTTCAAGAAGAACAAATCAATTTTCAAACTTCTGTTCAGACAGTGAGGTGGAAACCTACCTTGATAACCCTTTGCTCAACAACAGTATCCAGCCATTCAATAAATGACTCCACAGTGGCATTCTTCTTTAAGAGGTCCTTCAATTCTTGGAACACTGTAATAGAGTCATCCACCATTTAAAAAGGAAAACACATGATTGTGTTCTACTCTGAACAGGAAAGAAAGCCACTCACCATTATTGTTAATTTTGTAGCATGTAAAGGAAAGGAAAGGAAAAGAAAAGGAAGAATTAGAGCTGTGGGCAAATAACAAAAAGGAAGTATTTTGAATACCTTTCCTTCTATATTTATCAAGAGAATTATTAAGGGCTCGTTGTTGAATGCATCGTATAGTGATTTTCCCTATGGGATTATTATTATTTTTGCTACATGGCTATTCCCATTGAAAATTTGTTGTATGACTTTTTCCATAGGGAAAATTGTTATGTGGGACACCATTTCCCCCAAAAAAACTAATTGTTATGTGATTTCATTGTTATACGGGGCAACTGTTGTATGAGGTTCACTGTATTTGCAAATTAAAGGTACAGTAAATGGGATTTTGTTTTACTAGTTTTCACCAAATCCTTCTTTGCATTCTTCCACACATGCACACAATTATAATCTAGCTAAACTTAAGCATTTTAAATACCTTAATTTCAAAGGGCCAAATTTAAGAAATTGATGTTTTTCTCATTCAGAAAAATTATAAATACTCTGCCCAGTTATCACCTATTCCTAGACACAACTTTATGGCAATTTCTATTAACTCAGACATAAAATTCCATGAACATTCAGTTGCTTTTTTGTTGTTCAGTCGCACAGTCGATTCCGACCCTCTGCGACCCCATGGACCACTGCCCACCAGGCACTCCTGTCCTCCACCATCCCCCTCAACTCACTCAACTCTGTGCCCATTGTCTCCACAATACCATCTAGTCATCTCATTTTTGGCCGCCCCCTCAGTTGCTACTGAGGCCATTTTTATGACTTAGGAAGATGTCAGAGCCATTTAACTCAGCTGTCAAGAAATGAGTTGCAGACACCCTATGGAGACAATATTTCCATTTCTCCAATGGGTTAGATAGTTTTTGCCTATTGCTAAGCCATGAAAAATCAATGTAAGCAGAACAGAAAAACTGATTTTTTTGAAAAGGAGAGAAGGAGGAGAGATAATGCTGCAAATACATCTTACTTTAGCCATTTGGTTAATAAACTAAATCTCGGTGTTCATCAGGTGACAAATTACTTTCATTGTTACACACAGAATCAAAGGTGAAGCCAGATACGAGGTTACCCAAATGTTCAGTATGCCATATGTACTCTGATAGCTTCAAATAGAAGATGAGATTTATATTGTCCAGGATGTACATCTTTGTCATTTTCCTGCAATTATAACATGCATATGCAAAAGGCGCAGGACCTTAAATGTGATTTTCAATATTACAGGGTGGGCAAAGAAGCCATTTACATGGAAGAATAGAAACAATATTTTCCAATACAACCATGAACTTACATTCGCTGTAGCCTTCTCCGTCAGAGTCCATGTTCCCTGAGGCCGTGAGCAGGGCCTGAGATCCAATGCTGAGCAGATCTACTTTATCAATATCTGCAACCATGGCATTCACTATATGTTGATCAAAAAGAGCTGGCCGAGCAATCTGTGGAACAAGCAACACAAAAAAAAGTTGATGGGAACTGTCCCTGAATATATGCTGAATATATGCTGAATATATGAAGAGATGCTATTGCTAAGTTCCTTTAAAATTTACACCAAGCATTTTTCTACGCCACCACATATGTGTTTGTGTGGGCTTGACCAATCACTGTGATGGCGAACCATGACACTCCAGATGTTCTCGGACTTCAACTCCCAGAAGCCTGTACGGGCACACTTTACTTCCGCTTCCAGGAACCACAAGGGCAGTGCGGGCCGGATGAATAGCAGTGAACCTATTCATGTGGATTCACAGGGTGCTTGAGCTTCTGGGAATTGAAGTCCAAAAACATCTGAAGTGCCAAGGTTCACCATCACGTACCTATCATTTTAGCATTCTAATCCTTCAGCAGTTTGTAGGCATGACAGTGAAACAGCACCTTTGTATGCAGAGCAGAGGTGGGAAATTGTTTGCATTTACAGCACGTGTGGGCCTGTTTTACTTCCACTTCTGGGAGCGGTGTGGGCCGGATGATTTGGCACTGTAGACTGGATCCAGCTCGCAGGCCATAGTTTGGGCACCTCTGATTTAGAATATAATCTTTTTGATCACATAAATACCTACAGTGTTGAAGGCCCCCCCCCCCCCGATGCATTCTGTGGGAAAGAAATTCAGATCCAAATCAGATTTACATCAGACTACATCAGAACCAAAAGGCTTTCAGTACAAACTTTTTGTGAGGAGAAGTCTAAGTTCAGTTTAGCCTGACCAGCAATAGATTGGGTGTTTGTATATTATAAGACAAGGACTGCAGTAGTTTAGTGGTTAAGATGTGGAACTTGATGACTGGAAGGTTGGCAGGTCAGCAGTTCAAGACCTGAGTACTGCATAACGGAGTGAGCTTCCATCTCTATCCCAGCTCCTGCCAACCCAGCAATTCGGAAGTAAGAAATTGCAAGTAGATAAATAGATACCACTTCAATGGTAAGGTATACAGTGTTCCGTGCACTCTGATGTCTAGGCATGCGTGCTACATGTGCATGGAAACATCTACAGATGCAAAAAAACACTGGGTGTAAACAGAAATGAGAACTGAAGCCTAGAGTCAGATATGACTGACTTTCAAGCAAGGGCGACCTTTACCTTTATCTATATTATAAGAATATAATTTACCAATCATTTGGACCAATCTTTTGCATTTCAATTATTATGCAGCCTGTGTTAGCTGTACCTGAGCTAAATGCAAAAAGGATGTCTGCCGCTTCAGAGAAGATACAAATCTTCGAGCTATTGGCAATTTCTTTGTTGCAAGATCTTCTGGTAGATTTTCTAGCGATGAAACAATCCAGTGTTCCCAGTTTCTGGCAAAATTTCTTATATCAGCCAACAAACTGTAATGGAAGGATACAGAACAATCTAAATTTACTCACTGGTATATAATCATTTTAAAAGATGGATAAATCTACCCGTTTTGCTTTCTCGAACATATAAATGTTTATAATCTCAATCTCTTTCCATGAGATTGATTGGAGGGGGTGGGAGAGAGAAGCACAATTTCAGGTTAGGTTCTTATCAAAATTAAGCAAAACAAAATTCTTAGCCATTTGCATTATCAAAATTTACTTCCAGCATATTTTACATCTGCCTGTAGTTAGTCTCCCAAGCCCCCACATCTCAGCTTAACAGCTCTTATTAAATACAACAAGCATAGCCAAATATGTAAGGACACTAATGTAGGCTTTCAAGAACACAACAATCAAAGCTCTAAACCTTGATAGGGAAATTTAGAAGTTTTGTGTTATGTTATATTTGATTTCAAGTTCTTTTTAAAGGAATTTACAAATTTGAGAATGATGACATAAAAAATGAACTAAACAAAAATTCTATAAAGGAGAAAAGTAACCTCTTTGTGTGTGTGTGTGTGTGGGGGGGGGTTACAGATCCCCGGACACCACAGATAACATTGCTAAATACAACTATTTACCCAGAGCCCACACTGGCTGAAATAATATGAGAGCTGTAGTCAAGAAAGGCAAATACAGTCAAACCTCGCATAAAGAGCACCTTGCTTAAAGAGTAACTCACTTAAAGAGCAGAATTTTCTCTGAATGTTTGCTTCACTTAACAAATAAAACCAACTAAAAACTCGCTTAACAAATAAATCGGGGTTCGCAATCCCCCCCGGCAGAAGTCACAATTGGTCACTTACAGTGGTGTTTCGCTTAAAGAGCAAACTTGCTTAAAGAGCAATCCTGAGGAACACATTATGCTCTTTAAGCAAGGTACAACTGTAAATAAGCATAAACAAAAATAAGGGCTTGGGGGGGGGTGTTACATGTTTTAATAATTATATATACCCACAGATAATCAATAACATCCACATCCAGCTCCCAGGCCTTAGTGACCAGCTCCCTGAACCACGTGATCAACCCAAGGCCCAAAAAGTTTGGGCACCCTTGATTTACAGCTTCAAAATGTGACAATATGACTGTCTGATATAGAATACATTTTCCTTATGTTTGACATGGGGATAGGGTAGCCAAAGCTCTCCTCCTGCTGCAGGGGAAGAAGGAAAAGTTGTGTCCATTGTGTAGTCTCCTGTCCCCACAAGCAACAACAGATGTATAGAGTAATTCCCTGGTTTACTACCTTTTTCCAGTTTATGCCCGAAAATTGCAATATTTTAAACTCTAAAATGGTAGCCACCACGATTTTAGTTTAAAATGACAGCTGCTGCCAATTTATACTTTAAAATGGCACCCGCCCCCTCCACCCAAAGTCTTTTAGCACTATGGAGGTGCCTTCAGCATTTCTGATGCTATTTCCGGACTGTCTGCCACCTTTGCTGGCATTGGGAGAGTCTAGGAACCTTATCTGCTCAGTTCCCACCCTCCTCTGAGCTCCTTAGACAGCACTAAAACCGGGAACACACACCTCCCCCAGACGTGCGCCTGGGGGAGGTATGCATTTCCAGCTGTAGCACTGCCCAAGGAATTTGGAGGAAGGTGAGAACTGAGTGGATAAGGTCCCCAGATTCTCTTGGTGCCGGTAGGGGCAGAAAATGGGCTCAACACATGCCTCCCCCAGGGCAGAACTGGGCAGATAAAGTCCACAAACAGTGTGGAAAAATGTAGGAAGATTGCATTGTTTGCTTTTGTGGTAGTGGTGGATGATCACATCTGGTATTTTTTGGATTTGGGGGGGGGTTGTTTTTTTGTCCAATTGGGACTGTTTCCCTTTTGGGTTGTGTGGGACAATTGTGTCTGGCATTTTTTGGAATGTTTTTGTGGGTTTTTGTAATTTTTTGGGATTATTTTTGGTCTGGTTGTTTTTGTTTTTATTTTCAATACATTCCTCTGGGGAAATGTGCTTCAGTTTATGTTTTTTTGTGTTACAATGGAGGCTGTTGGAATGGACCTCCGTCGTAACCCAAGGTTTTACTGTACCTTGGCCCCAAAGATCCCTGTGGGCTTTTTTTCACAAGGCTAATGTGTAATGGGGGCTTCTTTGGTTCCAGTTACAACAGTGGCAAGCAGCTCTAGGAATAGTTAATTTGCTGGTGACAGTTTCACCAACATCTCAAACATCTGAGTAGGGGAGCACTTTTGGCCTAGTTTGCATTATAGAAGCAGAACAAGGGGTGAGGCAACAGGAAGCCCATGCAAAACTAAAGCAACATATGGATGAGCAAGAGATAAGTTTTATTTGTAGAAGATACAGATCAGCTGTCTAGAGGGGTGCCCAACCTACAGCCCATGGGCCAGGCCCAGCCTGTGTGATATCACCATTCGGCCCATGAGCCGGATTGCCACAGACACCGGAAGTGACTTGCCACCTCCAGAAATGCCGAAAACACATAGAAACACACAAAAACGCACTAAAAAAATTCAAAGAAGAGCATGAAAATGGTCAGACCTCACTCCCTTCTTTATTGGAAGCAGTGGAGGCAGAAGAGATGCCCGGAAACTCAATGCAAATTCATGCACCGCTGCCACTGCTGGCAGGAGGAACCATATGACTAGCCCACTCAACTGTTTGAGGGTGTGTGGTCAGGCCCCTGGCAGGAAAGGTTTGGCCACCCCTGGTCTAGAGGTTCACCAGCTGTCACCAGTTGTCTAGAGGTTCACTGTCTAGAGCAGAGTTTACCAACCTTTGGTTTTTGGACTTCAATTCCCAGAAGCCTAAATCAATTTTTGATGATGTAAATACCATCTTGTAGGGTATCCATGTATCATAAAACAGGACATTGCTGTTCCATTTGGTTTTTCAATTAGTTGCACATTTTCCACCATTTCTTTATGTTTTTATTCTGTTGTTAATTATAACAAGATTCTTTATGTTTCAAAGATCAGTGTGATGTACAGATAATTACCCACCTTTCTGGCATTTCTTGCATTGTAGCAGGAATGAGTACCTCTGTAAGGACCTTGAACAAACAGCAGGAAAATGAACTTTTTATGTAGCAATACATCAGATATTCAAATATAAAATGCATATTATTTACTTTCCTTCTAATTCTCGGCAGTTATCCAAGACTTGTCAAGCTATGACTCCTTGCAAAAACATCCTTTGCAACAGTAAGATCGTCTGGCTTCCCATGAACCTGAAATTCCAAATATCATTTTTCTTATTCCCTCCCATCCATTTTTGCCTTTTTTTTTGGGGGGGGGGGTGCACAAAACCCCCAAATTCTCCATAGTCTTTGTAGGGAACTTTGAGCATCTGAAATGCCATTTTGTCTAGGAAATGTAGTAACTCCACAGATTGATGTGCCTTCTGAGAAAAAAACTACCATAAGACATTTGAGATTTCTGTGAGATTTCTTATTAAAAACATAACAAACTGTCCTGAATCGCCCCGGTGAGGAGGGCAGTACAGTATATAAATACAAATAAATAAATAAATAACAAAGAAACAATTATCAATAACAAAAGTTGCACAGAGAAACCTCACTGTGAGGAAAATAAAAGTTATCCTCACCTCCTCCTTTTCTTGCCCTGAGCAAGGTGCTGTGAGTTTCACATCACTAGTATATAGCATAGTCTTTGAGTACAGTAATACCTCGGATAACGTTTACCTTCGATAACGCTAAAATCGCATAACGTTAAGTAATCTGGGGAGGAGAATTGGATCGAATAACGTTAAGGTCCTATGGGATGGATCGGATAACAACCGCTAAAGCCTGTGCGGTTACAATGTATCTCTATGGAGCTTTAACATTATCCGATACATCCCATAGGATTTTAACATGGATCGGATAACACTAAAAATCGGATAACACCAAGACTTGTGGAACCAAGTTTTAGCGTTATCCGAGGTATTACTGTATTTCCTTGAAAATCAACAACTTAATGCAGGGGTGCCCAAACTTTTCGGGCAGTGGGTCGGCCACCGGTCATGTGGGTGTGCATGCCAGTCACGTGGTCGAGTGTGTCGGTTACATGGTTCCACCCACCTGGAAATGGTAGTAAAACATGCATGTGTGTGTACAAAATGCTGCCATAAATGACCCGCAGCTGTAATAAACATGTTTATGACAGTGTGGGTCATTCATGGCAGTGTTCTGTGCATGCCCGGGTACATTCTGTGCACACCATGTGCATTTTACTTCCACTTCTAGGAGCAGTGAGGGTGGTGCAGGCTGTTTTAATTGGTGCCGTGTGCCGTAATTTGGACATCCCTGACTTAATGGGTAAAATCCATTGCAAAAGTTATCCCTCTTTAAACTGATAAGGTCATCAGCCTTGGAGATTTTTTTTAAAATAAAACATTTCTGATTTCTCAATCTCCCAATGCTTCTGTGGAATTCTTTTCATAGTTGTTATTTCTAGAAATCACCATAGCTAGCAATATCATCAACCTTATGTGGCACAACTTACACAACATAGTTTCAGCCAAGCTTTAATTTACTCTTTAACTTAATTAATGAAAAATATTGCTCACTTCATTTTGGTTCTAACTAATTTAGGTTTTGAGTCTTTGTAACTGAAATTTTAGTAATGATGTCTTCTCACTAACTTTCCAAGCTCTACGATGCAGATACTGTATAACTATGTAAAACCCTAATCTAATTAGAAATGGTTCAGCCGAAAGATGGTTCCCTTCTGCCTCAATCCAGTGACAACCAGGGTTGTGAAGAGGTTACCTCCTTCCACTGTTTTTAGTTAAACATGCAACAGACCTTGTACAATATTGAATCACAGACACAGAAGATGTCAATGGTCACAGGGTTTTCAAGCAGGGGAAGAAGGTGGTCAGGCATTCCTTGCCAGAAATGTAACAGGAAATGTTGGATCTAGGGAATAAGAAGTAGAGCAGGGCAGTCAATGAAATTCTGGCCATGACTTGGTACAGATAAGAAACATACTTCAAGGATTCTTACCTCCTCGAAGTTTCCATTTATGGCATTGTCAAGAACACATTGACAGTGGGTTTTGTACATCATGATAAGAGTATCCACCTGTTGTAGTGACAAAATTTTTTAAACTGAATAAAACAAAGCTTTCTTTCTCCTTGAGAAGCCCTTTAAATATCATTCTATTTTTTTGCTGCCTTTGCAGGATAATCAATCAATCAATCAATCAATCACCAACCTAATGTTAAAATAATCATGAGATGTAGAATCATGTATTGCCAAAGAGTGGTGCTACTTATGCCAGGATCCTGTTCACTGCTTTTTACATGCTTGGAGCGCTAAATACAGAAGCTGACACGGTGACCTGATGTATTGCTGGTCATACACAGCCATGTGTTTGATGACACGAACCCTATGAGTGAACAGGTATGCAACAGGCACATTGTAAGACTGGACAGTGAGGAGAACAAATACCGGTAGGTCGATCTTAGAAGAAATCAACCCTGAAGCAAAAGTACTTTGGACATCAAATGAGAAGAGAGGATTCACCTGAGAAAGCCTTGATGCTGGGAAAGGTCAAGAGCAAAAGAAGGGGGTGGCAGAAAATGAGATGGCTAGATGCAGGGCCATAGCTAGGATCCTAGATTTGGGTGGGTGAATATTTTTTCAGGATGGGCAACAATGTCATATATATAAGCAGCCAGGAGTTTGAGGGTGGGCAAACTACTAACACAGGGTGGTATTGTTGATGCAATGGGCACAGAGTTTGGAAGGTTGAAAAGGATGGTGGAGGATAGAGGTGCCTGGTGTGCAATGGTCCATGGGGTCGCAAGGGGTCAGAATCGACTATGTGACTGAATAACATCAAAGCAACTTCCCCAGTTGACATACTTTGCACATATAAATATTGAACATGATATTTATTTGCTATTAATGTAGGCATTTTTACGAATGCTGCTTATTTATCCACCAAAGAATCTTCTCCTACTTTGTTTTCTAGTACCTGTCCTAGCTGGATAGCTCAGTGAATTAGGTATGTGGCTGCAGAGTACACAAGTTGGGAGTTCGATTTCCCCACTGTGCCTTCTGGAGAAGAGACAGCTTGTGTAGCTTTGAACTAGCTGCACAGTCTCATGGTGACCCAAGAAGAAAAGAATGGTAAACCAGTTTTGAGTACCAAATACCTAGAAAGCACTAGAAAGGGTATCATAAATCAGAATCAACTTGATGAGATGGAACTATTATTAATTGTCCTTGATAAGTTTATGTCACTTGACACCCAATGGGATAAAAGAGGAAGCAAAGAAGAAGAAAATAAGTTGATGTTTTGGAGAAGGGGTTTTTACTGCATAATTCTGTGCATCAAAAAGCCAGGAGTGATGGCAAGGAGTTGAAGAGCATGTGGTCCTTGGTCCATCATGGCAGCTGGAGCAAAGTAGCAAGTGGAATGCCAGTATTAAGGCTCTAGAACAGTGGTTCCCAATGTGGCGCACACGCCCCACAGGGGGATTTCAATTCCTTGAAGCCTAAGTCAGTACATTGGGGATCTGACTTAAGTCTTCTGGGAACTCAAGTCTAAAAACCAAAGGTTGGGAAACACTGCTCTAGAACCTTCTAGATGAAGAAACCCTGGCATTACAGGTACATGGCCTGAGGGAGAAAGGTGGTTTATCATTCCACTGCCCTAAATAACAGTCAAGAAGAACCTGGGACATCCCCCCTCCCAATTCCTGTACCTCCTGGAGGGAAGGCTTCGCAGGGTGTGAGGCCTAATGAGAAAGGTAGCAACCACTGAAGCTTCTGGGCATATTTTGCCATCAAAAATCATTTGCCCTTTGGGTTTCCATGTATCTTAGTTTTTCAGGTTTTGTCCAGATTCCTACTCTATTTAACAGAGTTTTCCTTATGTCTATTTCTGTATTTGGCCCAGAAACAGTCACCCACCCAGCCACCCACCTTCCAATTGTTGTTCATCCCACCTCTGGGAGATCTCAAGGATGTGCTGACTTGACAACCCAAATAACCCACTCATTCCCTTCCGCACAGAAAAACGTACACGTAACAGGCATGTCAGTGACAGAGACATCCAGCTCTAAGTCCCAAGCAAATCCAATGAATCAAATGAAAAGTAAATAAATAAATAATGTTGCAAACAAACACAAGTTCTGAGAAAGAGCATTGCGTTAAATTTAGGTATAAAATTACAGAATTCTAAGATTAACCATTTAATTTTTAAATAAAACTTCTGCGAGTGTTTACAAATCCAATCTGACAATTAAAACAGTTGTGCTATCTTATGACCCCACAGCTACATACAACTCTTAAAATAATCTGTAAATATAAGACTACTACATTCTGTTCATTAACAAAACATGGCAGGAGGGAAAAATCAGTTCATAATTTGCTCCTATCTTATCAGTACCAATATTAATCCCCTGGTATTTAGAATGGATAGGATTCCTAACTATTTTCTTTGTTTTGTTTTCCCTAAGGCAAATACTATCTATTTGTGAAATATTAGCCAAGTTAATGTGTAAATAATTCAACCACCTTCCCAGTTAACAGATGATAGTAGAAGTTTGCTCCCTCTATAAATCAGTCAAGTCTGTTTGATTATAGACATTCTAGTTGTTTTATGTCACTACTGTGAAACCTTTGAGGACAGAGGCAGAATTTAAAAGGCAGCTTAGTAAGTCAGTTCAGTACACAAACACTTCACAATTTTACCTTATCTTTAGCAATGGACGTATCCAGCACAAGATGCTCAGCACTGGGAAATTCTGGAAGGAGAGTCCCAGTTTTTGAGCTCAGGGAATATTTCCGAGTGAATCCACCCTACAAAATGAAATAGTTTTGTAAGTGAATGCCATTTGTAAGTGAATGCCATTTGTAAACAGCTTTGCAAGTGAATGCCATATCAGTACCAAATACTGTTAAGAAGAAAGGAAAGAAAGAAAGGGGCAATTCTTATTAGTAAATTTGATGGAACTTTCTATATCTTTTCCATAAATGGCACTTCCTCTTTGTAGCTTATTACTGTATTGGACTATATATTCCAAAATCCCATGTGGTCAAGGGGAGGCTGAGAGGTGTAATTGCCCAAACTGCAACCATAGTAATAAAAATGAGGATATTTGTATTAGATTTCAGGAATTTTTTTAAAAAACCCTCGCATTTTGCACTCAGAATACATTCTGATTAGCAGCACGGTATAAGGTCAAAATTTCACTAGCATTAATGGGAATCTAATAGCAAAATGGACTTTTCTATCCTGCTACACTCCTCCTCTACATCCTTCACTTTCAGCCAAAATCCTGTGCCAGAGGGTTTTCCAGAACAGGATGGAATAGAATTACTGAATGAGATTAAGCCATAATACAAGGAAGCATCTTATCTGACCCAAACAAAATAAAGAGAAGGTGGCAATACCATACTGAAGAACTATACCGAATAGATAAAAGAATGACAAAATCTTTGAATAAGAAACGCAGAATCATGCAATGACTGAGTTGGAATGGGCCTATGATACCACTGAGTCTAAGCTTCTACGCAATGCAGAATCCAAATAAAAGGAGATCTGATAGTTGTCCAATTTCCTCTTGAATGACACCAGCATTCCAAAGGTAATTGGTTCCATTGTCATACTGCTCTAACAGTTTAGAATTTTTTCTTGATATTCAGTGAATATCTGGCTTACTGTAGTTTCAGCCAGATATTATGTGTCCTGCACTCTGGGATGATCAAGAACAGATCCTGCCCCTCTTCTTCATGAAACATGTGGGGTTTATGGGCAATGGCAATCTTCTCATCACATTCTTAATTCATGCGCCTGGGAGACAGCACACCTGGTGGCCCCACAGATCTTCCCAGCATCTTTCAGGTTCAATCGCATACAATAGTACTGTACTGTACTACAATCCCCACTACAACTACTCTTCTCTTCTACAAATACTATGATGAAGCACCTGCAGTTCATGAAAGTGACATGAAAGCCACTCTGAAAGTATTAAAAAGAAATAAATCACCGGGGTGGCTGGGGTACAAAGAGAATTATTGCAAGCCACAGCGAATGAATATGTCAAAAGCTTAACAAGAATATTCCAACAAATCTGGAAAAGAAAAGAGTTGTCCACAGACTGGAAATATTCAATATACATTCCAATCCACAGGAAAGAAGTTGCCAAGGAAAGCAGTAATTCTAGAACCATTGCTCTAATTTTCATGTAAGGAGAGTGACGTTAGGGAAGAATATGGAGACAGAATGATTTTCTATAGGCAAAACAATTAGACAATGATACATTTTATTCCCTTATCTATTCACTCTATGCACAGAACACATCATACAGAAAATCTGAGAAGATTTAGATGAAGGAAAAGTGGGGGGAAAGGGGGGTTCCCCCTAATAATTTAAGATATGCAGGTGACACCATCTTACTTGCAGAAAGCGGCAATGACTTGTAACAACTTTTAGCCAAAGTGAAAGAAGAAAATGCTAAAGCAGGACTGCAATTGAACATTAAGAAGACAAAAATCATGCCTGAAAAAGAACTACACAACTTTAATGTTAACAAAGAAGAAATTGAGATGGTGAAAGATTTTATAGACCTAGGTTCAATCCTCAGTCCAAATGGAGACTAGAAGCAATTAATAATAATAATAATAATAATAATAATAATAATAATATAATAATAATAATAATAATAATAATAATAATAATAATAATAATAATAATAATAATAATAATAATAATAATAATAATAATAATAATAATAGGCTGAGACTCGGAAGGGCAGTGGTGGGCATCAGCAGGTACACACCAGTCCACCAGAACCAGTAGCAGAAATTCTGGCTGGTCCATCCCATCCAAGTTTTGAAATAAAGTACAGTAATACCTCGGATAACGACTGCATCAGATAACGCTAAAATCAGATAACGATGCAAAATTTCTAAAGAAATTTTGCATCGGATAACGATCTGTTAGCATTATCCGATACAGTTGTTCTTAGCAGCAGGGTGGCTGGAAAGCTGAACAGGGTTCAGCTTCCCAGCCACCCTGCAGCTACGGAGGCAGGGGTGGGGTGGCTGGAAAGCTGATGGGGGGCTCCCCCATTGGCTTCCCCAGCCACCCCACAGCTGCGGAGGCAAGGGCGGGTGGCTAGGGAAGCCGACAGGGAGTCCCCATCAGCTTCCCCAGCCACCCTGCAGCTGTAGATCGGGTCCTCTGATCTCTCTGGAGCAGGCAGGGGGATCTGAGAGCCCGAAATGGGTTTTAAAAAGTCCGTTTTTTAAAACCAATTTTGGGTTCCCTGACATCCCTGCCTGCTCCAGGGAGATCAGAGGACCCGATCTACATCTGTTACTGGGCTTCCCCGATGTCCCCAGCCAGTGGAGCAAGACAAAACGTCAGGGTTCGAACCCTGATGTTTTGGCTTGCTCCACTGGCTGGGGACGTCGGGGAAGCCCAGAAACAGCTTGGATCGGGTCTTCCCACCTCCCTGGTCCCAGCAGGTGGGTCAGGGAGCCCAAAATTGGTTTTAAAAAACTGGACTTTTTTTTACCAATTTTGGGCTCCTGCCCCCCCCCCCCGGCGCCGGGTCCAGGGAGGTAGGAAGACCCGATCCAAGCTGTTTCCAAAATCCCCCCACCTCCCTGGAGGCTGCAGCAAGCCAAAAGTTCAGGATTCAAATCCCGACGTTCTGGCTTGCTGCAGCTTCCAGGGAAACAGGGCTTTTTTTTAATGTTGTGCGATCAATGCATCACACAACGTTAAAAACCGGATAACGACGAGACTTGTGGAACCAAGTCTCATCGTTATCCGAGGTACTACTGTAGGTGCAATCCAGGGCTTCCCCCCTGGCCATGCCCACCACACCATGCCCACAGTGTGGTAGTAAAATTTTCTGGAGCTCACCACTGCATCAAGTCTAACTATATGTCAATGGAGACTTAAACCAAGATCAGCCATGCTCTCGTGTCCCCCATCATCATTTCTTTAAAATGTGTTGCTGGAGGAGAGCTTTGCAGATACCCTGGGCAGCCAAAAAGACAAACAAGTGAGTCCCAGAGCAAGCCAAGCCTGAGCTGTTTCTGGAGGCAAAAATTGTGAAATTCAGGCTGCCCTACCTTGGCCACATCATGAGAAGGGAAGACTCTGTGGAAAGGTGGAGGAAAGCATGAAAAGAGGAAGGCTAAATACAAGATGCATTGATTCTCTAAAGAAAGTCATAGACTTAAACTTCCGAGAGTTGAGCAAGGTTGTTGAAAACAGGACATTCTGGAGACTTCTCATTCATAGGGTCACCCTTGTGAATAAGTCTTGGGCTTACAGCACATCACAACCAAAGCAACAACAAATGTTAGATTTAGTAGTCTGTACTACTAAAAGCAAAGGGTTGGACTCGACTATGTGACTGAAGAACAACAACAACTGTTATTTAAAGTGTTGCACTGGGGAAAGCCCAGAATGACGGTGCTTGTCAGACCAATTTTGATCAATATTGTGTCTCACAGTTCATGGAGGACATCAATTAACATTTTAAATTTGCTCACTATTTTTTGTGTTTTTAAAAGAAGGGGGCGGAAAATGCACTTGACACATGTATCAGTCTATTCAAATACAGATAACAAGCTAAATGAAAGAAATGGTGTGTGTTTACATTCTGCATTGACATAAACATTAGGTAGCTTTCAGAGTCAATATGGCTGCAGCAGAACAATGACGTATCAGTATTCAGTGACAGTCTCTTTCTTTCTTTCCTATTATTATCTTTTTTAAATGATAACAGGAGCCATTGTGCAGTTATAAATTGGGCAAATGAGGCAACTGGAAAGTACAAAGAGGAAGATGGTCTGTTGTCCACACTTGGGTTGAAGGCAAAGGAAACATTAACACTCTTCATACACAGTTGAATCAGGAAACTCCCACTTCAGCCCCTACACTGACATTTCAACCCATGCCTCATGGAGACTTTTCTGCCAAAAACATTTATTTATTTATTTTGCAAAGCTGAGTCTGGCCTAATTCTATGCATGTGGACTCAGATGTGAGTTTCACTTTAAATGAAAATAATATGTAAGAGTTCTATGACAAACACCCTGGTCTCAGATCTAAAGATCAGAATGAAAAAAATGGAACAGGGGATCACTTCAGATTGTGTTTTTCAGATGGTACAGAAAGCTGCAGATGGAGAAAAAAAATATCAGCAACCCTCTTCTTTCTTCTTCTGCCGTATCCGAATTTGAATATTAGCGATTCTCATGGTTATCAGACATAAAGACTGTCTTGAGAATATAATGCAGTGCGGCCTTTCATCTGCCTTCCACAACACAGCATGACACCCTTGCCACTGATCCAATTCCATGAGTCATTTTCTCTTCTTGAGCCCTTTTGGCACACAAAATCCTCCTCATCCCCAGGCCAATATTGATGAAGCTGCTGCCCTCCATCAAGATGGATTCAAGTGGGATTTAATCCTCTTCCTTCAGCAAACAGAAAAGGTTCCTGATCCTCCAAACAGGATCATTTTCTACACTGGACTTGAATGTCACTAACAGAATAGAAATGTTACACATAGAGCTACCTTCCAACCCATTGAGCCATTGTGTTCTGTTCAGAGAGGACTGGTTGCTCTAGAGCAGTGGTTCCCAATTATTTTTTTCTACGTACCACTTCAAGAAAGACCTCAAACCTGCGTACCCCTTATTGCAGAAACATTAAATATCGCATACCCCTTATTGCAGGAACGTTAAGTAAAAAATGAAATCAGGTGTATTTTATATTTATTATCATCAAAAGACATTCTAATGACAGAGAACACATGTTTCATTAATGTGACAAATGTGAACGTTGACAATGACGAGCAAATAGGCGGGAACGGGGGTGGCCGCAATCGGGTGGCGCGAGACGCAGGAGGCACGGGAAAAACCACCGCCCCGGGAGAAAGCGCTTGATGCATACGATTGACTTACCTGCTGATCGTTTAATTAAATTGAATGATTTTTTGGCAATTGTTATTGCATTATTGTTTTTTAAGGATTTAATAGTTTAGTTAAGAGATTGCTGCGTGTACCCCTTGATGCAATCTCGCGTACCCCTGGGGGTACGCGTACCACTAATTGGGAACCACTGCTCTAGAGGTGCCAGAAATGTGGATCTTTTCCCTGCTGAGCATCTATATAGCCTGTCCCAATGTGAGTTTTGCACAGGCATTCAGTTAGACTTGGGTAAAAATTGTTATTCACATCTAACCCCTGACCTCCAACAGCAAACAGGAGTGGCAAGCATAATGCCAACAGCATCTAACATTTCTAGACAGTGTCTGCCTCTGACTGAGATCTTAACTAATTCAAATCCTGATTTCCTTCTTCTTGTCTTCTAAATGCACACTGAGAAAATCTGCAGAGGATGGGGTGGGTTGAATCCAATGTTACTGTTTCCAAGAAGATGGGGTTTCTGCCATGGAAGAACTGGAGGTCATACCAAGAACTGGAATTAATACCAAGCAAAAGAGCTCAGGCTACTCACCTCATTCTTCAGTTTGCTCCCAGAAAACCTTTAAAAACCAAGGCATTTTATGTTTAGTTGAGGAAAGACCAGTGGACTACACAACTGGGGAATGCATTCCTAATACTGCTTATACAATTATATCTGCAACAGTTCCCATATAATGTTGCTGTTTTGTGTTTTTGTTTTTCAACTTTTCAAAATTGGCAAAATGCATCTGTTATGGCTATTTCTACACAGCCCACAACTCACAGACCTCCCCAGGTTCCCCATAGGAAAAAGTTATCTTTTTAATAATAAAATATGTGAAAGTGGACATCTGGTCATTTCTGGTTTTGACTTTTCTGCTTGTATATTTTTCCACATGTCCATGCCTGCTGTAGCCCTCTGAGGGTGCTGGAGGGAAAGGATTGAGCTATGGTTCTTTTGCAATTGGCCATTCTAGTTTGAAGCACCTGGAACCAAACTATTCCAATTCAATCCCAGGTTGATTGCAGATAACTAAGAGCCTACCCAGACTGGTCATTTGGGAGCAGGCTGGTGTGGTTTAAATAGGGCCAGATGAGAAGCAGAGGAGGAGTGAAATCCCATTTAGACCAATCCACACATCCAAATGGCCTATCAGTCTCAAGCAACCCTTCAGCTCCTTTTTCAGTCAATTGAACAGTTTCTCTGCTAATCTGTGGAGGGGTAGGGGAAGTGATTTTTAAAAACATATCAGCTAGGTCAGTGTTGATGTGCTGAATAATTTAATTACTGTATTTTTTTTTTTTAAAAATTGCCACTTGTTGGGTGTCACATGTTGCCACATGTAATGGATGGGGTGGGGTGGGAATCTAGGCATATCTATTAAAAAATAAGCTGTCTTTGATAGAATGGATATTTAATAATCATCCAATTTAATTGTACCTTGTCAAACCTTTTCCAGAATATACAGAGTTGTAGTAGGCACTGCTTTCTTTAATGCCAATTCCATAATAGTGATATCTGTAACAGGGAGGAATAAAACAAAGGTTTAGTTTACAGATTAAAAAGGATGCAAAAAGCAGAAGGCAACCAGAATCCATTCTTAATGTTTTTTAAAGTGTTATATACTTGTTATTTGTTACCAGTTATCATTCACCTTCCTGGAATCCTGTCACATGAGACAGGTCGCAGATTATTTGTTCTTTCCTGTGACAGTGCAACTGAAACTACACCTGTAGAAGGGTGATGACATCACCAGCAGTGGTCAATTTTTGGATAATTAATAACTTCTTACTTCTGTCCCACAGCTTTTCCTACTCTCACATAATATCTTATGTTGCATGGAAGCCATGAACATCATTGGACAAAAGGAAGAAGTCTTTAAGTACTGACAACTGCTGCCTTCAGATAACTGTACCAGCAGGAGGGTTTTTTTAATAATTAAAAATTTCCTCCTTCTGTCTGTTAGCTCTCACATGATGAAAGGGCTAACAGGAAAGAAGGGAAAGGACAGCAATAGGAAAATTTTAAAATTATAAATGACCAAAGATAAACTAAAGAAGATACTGATGAAGAAGGATGGCATACTCAACATCAGTCATGAACCACCTTGGATTTTCCTGCCACAAAGTCATCAATTAAAATAACTGGAGTCCACAGTTTAGAACAGGGATTCCCAAACTATGGCCTGTGGGTCAGACCCGGCCTTTGGCACCATTTCATGTGGCCCACCACTGCTACACCTGGAAGTGGGTGTGGGCGTGTTTACGACAGCCGTAAAATGCAACCGCACATGCATAAACGCGGTTATGACAGCTGTAAACGCTCCTGTGGCTCTCATAAATGTGGAAGCAGGCATATTTACTTCTGCTTCTGTGGCGTGGTCTGGCCTGCTCAGCTGTCTGGGGGGCATGGTGAGGTCCATGGTGTAAAAAGGTTAGGAACCCCTGGTTTAGACTTGTTTTCTTCAGCTATCCTCATCCCGTGTGTGTCCTTGCTCCCAGAATTGTAGGGGGAGAGTACCACTGATTTAAACTTTAGTAAACAAGAGGAATAGGAAGAGAGAGAAAGGGTGGAGAGACAGAAATGAAGCCACTCTCCCGCAGACACACTTGTTTGCTGTTCTGCTAGGTGGGGGAAGAGAGAACCCAAAAAAGGAATGGGATAAAGTGAAACTCCAGGAGATCTGAAGGAAAAGCAGGCTTCCTCCATTGCCCTTTTAAGAAGGAATTAAAGAGGATGCTATTCATGGCTCTTCCTGGAAAGATGGGGATTTCTCTTGACAGCTGGGCAATGAAAAGGGGGGGACACATTCCCCACCCCTATTTTTCAGACTGCAGCTGTCCTGGTCAGAAACCCCTTCTGTCCTGTCTCTATCACAGAACCCGGCAGGCTGATGCACCACTTGTTATGAGCTGCCCTTGTTGTTTCCAGAATGGAGTTTTCATGGTGAACTAAAAAGTGCACAAATATCATCATGGACTCAGGCAGTAAGGCGATCAAAGCGAGTCATACTCTAATTGGTGTGCCTTTATTCAACCAAGGACAGCATGTTTCCACGTATAAAATGAAAATATGATTTTAAAAGCCACAGAGCAGAGAATGAGCTGGCCGTGGAGAAGGTAATAGATTTACCAGGAGGAGAGAGAGAGTCAATTGGATCTGCTTGCTTTTCTGCCTAATTGTTTTTCTCAAAGTAAAAATAAATAAAACCTGTGATACTAATCTTTGGATTTCTCATCAAGACCTTTGGGAAAAGAGACAATAATCCATTTTCCTTCACCCTCCCCTCCCCTTATGCATCAACATATGTTCTGGTGTGGCAAGTAGGCCTGGCTTCTACATATGCCGACAAAAATGAGGGCTGATAAGGCAATGATATGATTAAGTTGCTTGGGGGCTAGTAATAACTCTTTATCGCAAGGCCAGCTGCCATATCAGTTTTATTAACCCACTAAATCACATTTAATAAATAAGATAGTGCCTTTCAGAAATGAGGGAGGGAAGTTAAGATTCAGCATTGATCAAAGTCTACAATGAAATTAAACTGTAACTTGAACACAAACAGCCCACGGTGTGTGGACTCCATGACACATACATACATGAAGAGGTTTTACAGTTGCACGGCTCTGCCTTGGCCCTTATCCAAAGAATGCTTGTGTGGCTTCATTCTGACAAGACTAATGTATTGGCCACATAGATTTCAACATGATTTATGTAAAACCATCTTCCTCTGCAGCAGAGCCATTTTTGCTTATGCTATCTATTCAGTAGCTGCTTTGTGTGGAATTTCACAGGCCTCAGAGTATGACAGGACCTCTTTCTCCTGGGCTTCCCACCACTCATGCATCTTTGCTCCCTCACCATCTTTCATTCATTTACATTTCATTCCACAGTGCACTCTTTTCCACTTGCTACCCAAGTTTGTTGCTTGTAGAATGTAGAATAGTGAATAAGTTTAAAAAGTATCAAAGCACCTGAGCATTGTTCTTCTGTATCTAGGACAGACATGAAACTGCCAAAATGAAGCCACCTTTTGGTAAACTCATTCCATAGTTCTTTTCACCTGACTTAGTGTGAGAAAGATTAGCCAGCACACAGTAGCTGTTGCTTGGTTCAAAAATACCACAATCTTTGGTGAGGCTCTTTCTGTGAACCCCTCTGACATTACTGATACAGTCAAACCTCGCATAAAGAGTGCTTTGCATAAAGAGTAACTCGTTTAAAGAGCTGAATTTTCTCTGAATGTTCGCTTCGCTTAACAAATAAAACCAACCAAAAACTTGCTTAACAAATAAATCGGGGTTCGCAATCCCTCCCACAATTGGTCACTTACAATGGTGTTTCGCTTAAAGAGCAACCCTGTGGAACGCATTATGCTCTTTAAGCGAGGTACAACTGTATACTCATTTGGTTTCTATAGCTCCATTTTTTGAAAGGATCCTCATTTTAGCTATCAGTTTTTGTGACTGGCAGATGCATCTTTTACAGACTCATACATCTCCTATGGAAGGCCCAAAATAAAATTGAGCCGAAGCACATTGGGCTTACCTTGGTATAAAATAAACATGCAGTTGATCCTCAAAAATGCATGTTTGAACTGTGCAGATCCACTTATATATCTTTCCCCCTTCCCCTGAATATCCCTAGATGGCACAGTGGTATAGTGATCATCTAGGAACTTCAGGAAAATAACATTTTAAAGATTTCTCCTTATTACCAGTTAGCAGCTCTGAGATCCCAGGCTGGCCCTGGAAGCTGTAATTGCTGGGGCTGCCAGGCTCCTTCAGCGCAATCATGTCAATGTGGGCAAGCAGAAGTGTGAGCAGCACAACAACAAGACCCAGACACAGCATCCCTCCATCTGGCCATAGGTGAAACAGGGAAATAGTGCCCTGGAGAGGGGGCCAGAACCAAGGTTACAGTTTCCCCAGAACAACACAGATTTTCAACAGCAAGAGAGCAGCTCCTTCTGTGGCTTAGCAGTTAAGATGCCGAGCTTGGAGACTGGAAGGTTGGGTTTCGATACTGCAGGCTGCACTTGTGGATATGAAAGGAGCCTCATTTGGGCATCCAGTGAGCGGAGTTTCATCAGCAAAAATCCTTTCAACCCAGGGTAATCTCTGACAAGAAATTATTATTAACAGCAAGGGGAATCAGGGTCCTATCCCAGGCATCATTCAAGGGCCAAACTGTACTTTTTTTACATCTTAAAGGATGTTCTCTCTTTATTTAGCCACTTTTAGAATGAAACCTTGATACTTCACCTTGTGTCACATTAAAAAAAACCTTCTCAGTAGACTCCTTGTTTTGTTTGCTTGTTTTCTTAAAAAGCAGTTTGAGTATTTCCAGGGTGTGTATGTGTGTGTGTGTGACAGAGAGAGGGAGGGAGGGAGGGAGAGAGAGGGAGAGTGGAGCCTGGGGCTATAGCTTCTAAGATTCTTCAGCATTGACAGTCTACTGACTCATAGATAAAAGGAAACACCCCTGGCCCATTCAAGCACCACCTATGCGTACTGACCTGCTCACCCACTACTACACTGATAAAAGAATCAGATTATAAATAGGCAGTGTTTAGAAAGTAATTTATTGAGACTACCAGTCCCAGAATCACTTTTCCTCCCATCCCTTATTGTGCAATCAACCTCACAACCTCTCCCCACCTGCATTTTTCCAAATATAAGACATCTTGCTACAACCATACACAAGTTCAAACTTAGGGATGTCGATGAGGGCCTTAACAGGATGCAATATATGTTAATATTCCCAATGACCTTACAATTGTTAAGTCAACTGCAGCAGCCCACACCCTGAGATTTCATGACCAAATCCAGAGATGGGGAGAGGTCCTTTTGCTGTCCTAGAGGCAGAGAAGGCAAAGGGTAGGAGGGAGATCCATCTCTCCATGCAGAAAGGCCCGGAAATATACTACAACTCCTTGAAACTCTAGACAGTACCCAGAGACCCAACTACTATGTCTAGTCCATCATAGTACTTTCAAAAATAATTTGTTTGGATTCTCCAGACAGAAGCATCACCACAAACATAAAATATACCTCAGGTTGGGGTAAGCTATGTTCAACTGACACCTCTAAAACTTATTTCCTCCCTTAAACCAGAGTTATGTTTTATATAGCAAAATTGTTTGGATAAACATTAGATACAGAATTTGCCTTACTTTGAATGGCCTCTTGTGCCAAGCCGTCTTGTGGTGAGAAGAGGAAATTTCTGGCGAATAGTCTAAAATGAAATATCAAATGTTAAATATATCGCATCAATAAGTTCAGCAAGCAATGCTGTCTATTACCTGTACACACAGAAAAGAAGATCATACCCATTATTAAGTGATTTGCTTTAATCACACAACAATTTTCACTGGCCAGAATCCTATTGGTAGCCCCAACTAGAGTACATCTATTGTATCAATGAGATTTCCATATGTGTTGACTCACTGTTCAACAACTCATTCATTGGGTAAACTGAAGAAGGGAGCATAATTATTTAATACTAAGCAGATGACAGTCATGGCTGCAGAAGAGCCTTTCACTACTCACATAGATGAGAATGTCTCTTCTAAGATTATGCCTGCTGAAACATATATTTGCATCAAAGGATGTCTTTCCCCCAATCAAATGGCTACTGTAGTTACATTAGAAATTATGCAAATATATCTATCCATTAAAGTTCATTTGACTAAGCAACAGATCTTTAATCAAGAAACCAATATGGAGATCCCAGATATGGCAGAAAACCTAGATCTGGAACAAAATCCTTCTGTTCTGGAGTCTAGGACAGCTACTGATGCCCTATTTACAAGATGTTGATGATAATAATAATAATAATTACCTACAATCAGACGGACTCCAATTTATGGTGACACTTTCTAGGTATACAGTGCTTAGAGGTGGTGTACCCTTCCCTTCTTTCGGATGGCATTCTAGGGCCATATCCCTTGGCCAAGACTACATAGCTACAGTAGGGGGGATTGAATTCCTGACATCTCCATTTCATGAAGCTATCTATCGAGGGTTCAGAAAACTTTAGTCCACTCTATTTTCTCTCCTCGCCATTGGTTTCCATAACACCCCCAAAATTTAGTCAACATTCTGCCACCATCCTTCCCTTAAGGTAGAGTTGTACCTTGCTTAAAGAGCATAATGCGTTCCACAGGACTGCTCTTTAAGCGAGTTTGCTCTTTAAGTGAAACACCATTGTAAGTAACCAATTGGGGGGAATTGCAAACCCCAATTTATTTGTTAAGCGAGTTTTTGGTTGGTTTTATTTGTTAAGTGAAGTGAACGTTCAGAGAAAATTCTGCTCTTTAAGCGAGTTACTCTTTAAGCGAGGCGCTCTTTATGTGAGGTTTGACTGTATTTCTAAATATCAAATCAGATATTAAAGGAAAGGTATAATTAGATCAATCAGTTTTCCTTTCCACAACAGAATTTCCTCAGAAGTATGTGCTTTGGCGATTAGGCTTCTCAATTAAGCCCATGTTTTCCTTTCATCTGCACCAGTTGAGGAAGTGCATCTTCTAATAACATACTAAGCCAATCGTTTATTTTGGCCTTAATATTGCCTTCATTCTTCTGTAAATGTGGACTTTTTCTAAGCCTCCTGAAATTTCAATTTGATGTATGGATGGTGTTGTTTTAGATTCCTACGGGCCCACATTCTGCAGTGGTAGCAGTTACTTCCCCCACTTCTAAGCTGATGGCAGCAGCATTCTTTCTATGCTGATGGGGCTCTATCTTGCTCCTTTGAAGGAACAAAATGCTTTCTGTATGCAAGGATTGTACCCACGCCACCCGAGGACCACCTGGGGATGGGCCTGGAGGCTGTCTCGACAGCTGCACCGGGAGCACCTCTTGGCTCACGGAAATCTGCCCCTGGCCTGCATTTGAAAGGGCAGCCTGGGAAGGCAGGACTTTGCCCGGCACCGCCTGAGGACCACCTGGGGATGGGCCAGGAGGCCACCTCGACAGCTGTGTTTGGAGCACCTCCGTCTCCTGGCTCCCAGGACTCCGCCCATGGCCAGCATTTGAAAGGGCAGCCTGGGAAGGCAGGACTTCACCCCCACTGGCCGAGGACCACCTGGGGATGGAGGTAGGATTTCACCACAGCCACACCTCAACTTAACTGCAGTTGTGGTAGAGAGGATGTAGATTGGCATTGGAGTGGTATTCTGTATTGTATATTGTACATTGTCAAATCTATTATTTTTGTAATGGGTATTATCTATTGATTATACTGTGATTTTATTGTTTATTCTGCACTGAGTGTTGTTTATGGATTGTATTCTGATTGTATTGTGTATGTATATGCATGACTGTCAGCCGCCCTGAGTCGTATATCCTCTGATTGTGCGGGATATAAATATAAAAATTAAATTTTAAAAAATTTAATTTAATTTAAAAATTAAAATAAAATTTTGTTCCTCCTCACTGACTTCAAGTGGCTTTTCAAGTGCTGCACTACACTAACCCTCAGTATTTTCCAGGCTATTCAAATAAATAAGGCTGCATCCAGTTGTAATAAGAGATACTCACTGAACAGTTATAGTATTAATTTATACTATAAAAACTGTTTAGCCACTAGGAAAACACCTTGTTACTCTCACTAATTCATGGCTTATAAAAATGTACTTGTTCTTTGGAAGTTTGTTCCGAATTAGAACTTGTTCCTCAATTATTATATTTTTGGAGCCCACAACCATGCTTCTAGTCTTCCTGAATGATTAAAAAAAGGCATACAGTAATACCTCAGATAACGTTTACCTCGGATAACGCTACAATTGCATAACGTTAAGTAATCTGGGGAGGAGAATTGGATCGAATAACGTTAAGGTCCTATGGGATGTATCGGATAACAACCGCTAAAGCCTGTGCGGTTACAATGTATCTCTATGGAGCTTTAACGTTATCCAATACATCCCATAGGATTTTAACATGCATCAGATAACACTAAAAATCGGATAACACCAAGACTTGTGGAACCAAGTCTTAGCGTTATCCGAGGTATTACTGTATTAGCTACTTGAATCATATCCTTTCTTCCATGTGGTGCTCTGGGAGATGGGTCAAGAGCCAGACATCTGATATTGCACCAGCATTGCAATGAATGTTGAAAGTCGGCTTGTATTAAGGTGATGTTTCTAGCTTACATTGCAAACATCTATATCTGTTTAATAAAATCTGGAGTTACCGGTAACTGCTATTTGCAACAAATGAGGCTTACCTAGGTTACATTCTAATTGCAACAGAATGACTGATACGTTTGTGACAGAACTGTTACTTTTACGATCCTTGATGATGTGTGGTCTCACTCCTTAGGTGTTTTTTGCGCGATTGGAGAGCATCTCTCTGCATTCTGATTTCTTTTTTTAATGTGGCAACAATTTAATTACATAAATTTAAATTAATAGATTTATATACCGCCCTATCCAATGGACTCTGGGCGGTGTACACAAGTTAAAACCAATATAATTTTTTTTTAAAAAAAAAAAAACCTTTAAAACATAGTGATATCATCCCCTCCCCGCTGTGCCATTTACTATCTAAAAACAAATATAAAATCTACAAAACCTTAACATTAAAAAATTAATTACAGGAGGAGGAGCCTCAGACGAGCCAGAAACAATTTTTAGTTTCTTTCCAAAAATTTAAAAAAACGTGTTGACAAACTTGTGTGATTGTTGGTGGGTTGCTGGGTGAGGTTGGGGGTTTGAAATGTAGCTTAAGGAAATTATTTGCTGAAAGTAAATATTTCAACCTCTGGTTTAACTGTTACAGTTTTCCCCAAAGGGTCAAAAAATTGGAATTTGAAGGGGATTTAAACAATTATGTTTAATGGACTGCTCATCACAGACCAGCAGCTGCCAGAATTTCCAGCAGAAATAGGATGACTAAATACCCAACTGGGATCTGTAATATATTGGTGCCCAGAGACTTCAAGGGTATTTTCGTACACTTGTATTGTTTTGCAGGCTTCCCCACATTATGTACTTTTGTTTCTAAAATCTGTATGCTTAAAATTAGAAGATGTGCAGATTTGTGTTTTTGGAATACGATCCCCATAGGTGCCACAGATTTGCACACCTCTACTTGGGACTGCGGTGGCTTAATAGTGAAGATGCTGAACTTGATGACTGGAAGGTCAGCAGTTCAAGACCCAAGTACTGCATGATGGAGCTCCCATCTCTATCCAAGCTCCTGCCAATCTAGCAGTTTGAAAGCAAGAAATTGCAAGTAGATAAAAAGGTACCACTTTGGTGGGAAGGAAACAGAATTCTGTGTGCTCTAGTGTCTAGTCATGTCTGCCATATGACTACAGAAACAGACACAGATAGCACTATCTCTTTGGGTATAAACAGAGATGAGCACTAAATCCTAGGGTTGGATATGACTTGCCTTCAAGCAAAAGAAACCTTTACCTTGACTTTATTTAAATTTCACAGTTAAAGAAATGCTGGATACCTCTCTGGTTTATGTATGGTTGGAAGTTCGATTCCTGACTGTGCCTCCTTGACAAGGACTGGACTTGATGATGCAGAAGGATCCTTCCAGCCCTGTAGTTCTATGAATATTATGCAAAAATGGTCTTTCCCCACTTTTTATGACAAACAACACTGTAGAACTCTTTGAGGAAAGACATCAAGGGCCTTTTAGCAACAGGTGATATACTGCCCTAGAAGCATCCATTTTGTTTGTTGTTGTCCAGTTGCACAGTTGAATCCGACCCTTTGTGGCCCCCATGGACCACTGCATGCCAGGCTCCTCTGTCCTCTGCCATCCTCCACAGCCTGGCCATATCAACGCCCATCGCATCAACAATTCCATCCATCCATCTCATCCTCTGCCTCCCCCTTCTCCTTTTGCCTTCAATCTTTCCCAGCATCAAGACCTTCTCAAGTGAGTCCTCTCTTCTCATTTGGTGGCCAAAGTATTTGACCTTCATCTTCAGTATTTGTTCTTCCAATGAGCAGTCAGGAGTGATTTCCTTCAGTATTGACTGATTTGATCTTCTTGCAGTAAACCTAACTGTTGCTGTAACCCCCTCAAGTTTGATTTTCAAATGTTTGGTTTTCAAATGTAATAGTTCAGCTTGACAAACCAATTTATTTAATAGCTGATTGAGACAAACAACCTTGACACTGAAATTGAAACTGAAGTACATGTTGATGCTAGGCCTCCTCTCTTCCCATTAGGTGAACTAATCTGCTCTTTTAAAATGTCCCTCCCTTAAGTGACTTGCAATGGAGGAAGTCTGCATGTAACCAGCTGACAGAAGCCCCTAAATCTGCAGACATCTCAACCCCGTTTCCAGCAACAGAACAAATCCTAGAGCCAGAAATACAAGAAGCTAAAATAAAAAGATAATCCCTGTCTTTTCAAAGCTTAGGAAAGGAAGACACCACCACCCCCGCTTTAAAAAATGTTTGAGGCTAATTCTCTCCCCTTGGTACAGAATATCATGGGGGAGATAAAACTCCCAAGTTTCATTAAACTAATGTGTTTCAGCTCTTGGAGGCAACTGGAGGAGAGCATGGGATGTTTTAAAAAACTGATCTCCAAAGCTTTCTTGGTATTTAATTTCACTAGTTCTGAGTAGTCCGGATTTGATTTGAAAATCCCTCCTCTCACCTTGATTAAACGATTCCATCATTAAAATGTGAGTGGATGGTTGGATGGATAGGAAGATAAGGTCTAAAGGTAACCTTATCCTTCAAAACTCGGACTTTCATTAACTACGCTACTATTCTCACTGTAGATGCAACATTCCTTCCAACTTCACCAACACAGTGTTTGTTTTCTGATATTCTGCTTCTCTTAAAGTGAAAGGTTCAAATGGCCTTGCAGAAAAAACCCTTGATTTTGCTATTATCACCCCATCTGAAGTTTCAAAAGCAAAAGGGCCATGAATGTATCCAATTGGTAGAACTGAGCTGAAAATCACCTTTAAGATTCAATCACTGAAAGCTTTCTCAGGCCTCAGGAGTAGGGAATCTTAGTCCATGGGGCTGATTCTGCCACATACAAACAGGCATCCCAGTAGAGCCCCAAATATGCTCCTTCCTCATGATAATACCCCATGGGTGAGTCCCAGTTTCCCATATAAGGTTCTCCATTTCTAAAAAAGCAGAATGCTCCATCCTATGGTTCAATAACTTGTAACTGTAAGAAGTTTAAGCTAAAAACAGCTTGTTGTTTTTTAAATTTTTTTAAAGTATTTGTTTATTGTCCCAGAAGTGATTTAAAGTATGGAGATGAAAAACATTGTAGTCCCAGCATTTTGCCTTTGTCCCTAATCATAACTCAAATGTGTTCCCCATGAATGCCTGGCTCTTGGGCTGAAAGAGGCTCTTTCCTCATGTACAAAAGAACATGGACAGCCAAGAGTAAATAAAAATGGGGCAAATGATCTTGTTTCTGTGAGGACACAGAGGTGGTCTATCCAAGAAACATGGAGAATGTGAGCACATTTGTGGGTCCCCTGGGGAAATGGCAGCACTCTTGCTAACTGATGTTTCCAGTCCAGAAACAACTCTGGATTGCTCCCAACATGAACAAAGGACTTGTCTCTTTGAAATGAAATAAAGCAGATGGGCCAGATCTGTTATCTACCTTGCCAAAGGTTGCAGCACAGGCAGGCTCCAGCTTCTCCTTCTTGCAGAAGTCCAGGTAATGTGCATAAAGAATGCACCTTGGCAGGCAAACACCTTCACAGACGATGTAGTTCTCTTCCAGCCTGCAGATGAACAGTAAAGTGTTGACAGCAACAAAAACATACAGTATTGCTTTTTCTCATATACAACTTTTGGGACTTACTCCTTTTAAAGAAGGTTTATAGTCTCCATGCTATATAATACCTCCAGCACTTTACCTCCAGCCATTTCTCAATTCTTCCTACTGCTTTGTTCCAAATAAGACATATTGGGCCTGTCTGTCTGTCGATCTATCTAATACCAGGGATTCTCAACCTGCTGCCAGCTGGCCAGTTGTGGCCCACGGCGCCATTTCATGTGACCCCCCCCTGCCTCCACCACACTAGGAAGTGCATGTGGTAGAGGAAGGGCAAAATAGCCATCCGGCCCCTGACGCCGTCTGAGAAAGTGTGACCCGATCCCCGGCTTTAAAAGGTTGAGAATTCCTGATCTAATACAGTTGAAAACAACAACATACAAATACATTATCAAAGAAAAAAATCACAAAATCTTCAAAAAGAACCCTACAACTTATAAAAACTACTATTTGCACTCACCACTAATGGGAAATGATATACTGTAGCTTCATTTAGCTATGCTCCATATAATGTTTTATGTATATATAATCTTTTATATATGTGTATTTATGTATATATAATGTTATATAATGTTTTATTTCTCCTCTCTGTCCAAGAAGACACTGATGTATTTATGACATGAAGCAGTCCTTTTTGTAGGCAGCTACTCATTAAGAGATTGCTCATTAAAGTGTTGCTATCAACTTAAATGCATGTGACAATGGGCTCTCTGCCTGGCACACAGATCCATCTTGTTTGCACCTTGTAGTTGGCATGACACAGAAACACATGTCCCAGATTGGGTTAGGCAACCAAATACATCAAAACCTTTCCTTCATCTCTCATTGCTGAACCTGCAGACCTCTTGGGACTAGTAAAGTAATGGCAAGAAATCCTAAACTAGGGTTGCCATATGTCCCAGAAAACCGGGATTGTCCCAGATTCAAGGTCGAAAAAATTGTCCCAGCCATGTTAAAATAAAAATCATGTTAAAGTCCTGGATTTTTAAAACTTACTGATTGTTTATTATAACACATCATTAAAATAAATTCAAACTCTCGCCATCAATCGAGCGATTTCCTGCCACATTGGAGTTGGAGTATACCTGGAGACAAATCTTAACGTCCTCGCTTCACACCACTGCCTGATAATTGAGACCAGTGTGTTTCCTGGAACTGAGGACGTTAAGAGTTGACCATGACACGACTTTTCTGAAGTACAACAGATCATCTTACAGTAAGAATTAACTGTTGTAAATAAATTCATTTATGTATTGATATATTTAATGTGAAAGTGTTTTATAGCTGTCGTTACATTATGTTTTTTTAAGGTTATTTTGTAGATAACCTGCCCATTTTTGTCAAGTATACTTCTATCCCGGTTTTGTCGGAGAGAATTATGGCAACTCTATCCTAAACAGGATTTTTGGCTACAGCCAAGGAGTGGGGTGGAGGGTGGTTCTGCCCTTTCTGTTTACCACTTAATTGTTCCCCAGAAGCTGCTACAAAGGAACAGATGGATATGGAGGAACCCAAAGAGCTATCCCCAAGCAGAGTCACACCATTGGTCCACCCCTCTGTACTTTTAACTTCTTGGGAGCAGCTCTCTGGTTTCAGGTAGGAGTCTTTTGCAGGGCTACCTGCAGTTCCATAGAATGTCGTTGTGATTGCCCATTCAAGTACTGTACCACCAATCAACCCTGCTTAGTTTCCAAAATCAGACAGGATCAGCCAAATTCCAGGTGGTATTGGTGGCACTAAATACATATGTGTAGGTATGTAGCTTAACTCATGCCACGCATCATTCCTCTCACGTACTACACTAGATTAGTATTAGTAGTTCCTTCTCATGCTGTGTGGTGTCTGTCTCCGCCACTACACCATATCGGGAAATGAGGCTCCTCATTATTTCTTCAGCAGTAAGGTTTTCTGGGGCCAGGGAGCTAATCCTCCTCCTTTCTCATCTGGGCTTGGGACAGAGTTCTATGCTAGATTGGATCATCAAATGTTGAGGAAGGAAGCTAGTCTTCTACTCTTCCAAGTCCAGACAAGTTTCTTGATCAGAATTTTAGCACATGCTAACAGCAGTTTCGTTCCTTATTGACAAAAAGATATTGATTGCTCAGATGGCTTACTAAATCTCAGATTTTGAAAACCTTTACTCATTTTGCTTAGCATCCTGGTTCTGATAATATTAGTTTTGTGTTGCCAAGTCAATTCTGTCTTATGGCAACCAATTTCAGAGTCTTCTAGATAAAGAATACTCAAAAGATGCCTTCTCTGGGGGCATCTTGGGGCTGTGAAACTTGCCTGAGGTCACACAACCTGACTCTTCTAGAATTCACCATGGGGAACTGAACTTCCAGCCTCTGGCTCTGGAGCCAGATACCCAAGTCTTTTAGCTACCCAGCCAGCTTAATTGTGTGCCATCATGTCAATTCTGATTTATGGCAAACTTTTACAGGGCTTCCTAGGTAGAAAATACACAGAAAAGCAGTTTATATTCCCTTCTTCTGGGAATGCCTTGGGACTGTGCAGTGTACCCATGACTACACAAGCCAGTTCTTTTCTCAAGAAATACAGTTGGGAACCAAACTGCCTATCCCTTATAGCTAATGTTGGCAACCAGTTTCCCCAAAGCATCAATTTGAAGAGGGTTGAAGACTGGACAGGCAGAATCTCAACCTCCAAAGGGGCTCACTTCAAACTAGGGGAACTGGCAGGCTACTACATTTTGCCACTTTGTCCATAATCCTTTCTCTCTACCTCACTGGTGGTGCAGTGGTTAAACTGCTGTTCAGCAACTAAAAGGTTGTCAGTTCAATCCTGACCAAGGCTCAAGGTTGACTCAGCCTTCCATCCTTCCAAGGTCAGTAAAATAAGTATCCAGTATATTGAAGGCAAAATGCTAATTAACTTGTGAACCATCCAGGGAGTGCTCTGAGCACTAAAGGTAAAGATAAAGGTCACACTTGCTCGAAAGCCAGTCGTATCCAACTCCAGGGTTCAGTGCTCATCTCTGTTTATATGCTGAAGAGCCAGTGCTGTCTGTGTCTGCAGATGTCTCTGTGGACATGTGGCAGGCATGTCTAGACACTGGAGTGCACAGAACGCTGTTTACCTTCCCACCGACGTGGTCCCTATTTATCTACTTGCACTTTCTTGCTTTCGAACTGCTAGGTTGGCAGGGAGCTGGGACAGAGATGGGAGCTCATTCCATCATGCAGTACTCGTGTACTGAACTGCTGATCTGCCACCTTCCAGCCAGCATCTTAACCACTTGAGCACTGTAGCACTATGGGGCAATATATAAGTGTGATTGCTTTGCTTCACCAAACAAAGAAAAGTAAATAATAAGACAAGAGTTGGCTATGAAGTCACTTGTTGCTAGCGATCAAATCCTATGGGCTTAATAATGCCTCTCCCATACTAGGAATGTAATGAAAAACATCCTCCTACAAATGTATGCCCTCTTTATAACATATGCCAACATGATCAGAGATGGGGGTTGAAAATTTAAAGACAACAACACTGTGCAAGAATTGTGTAGGGTTTTATGAAAGGCAATGACACATCCTCTTGAATAATGGAACAACTTTTCAGGTCATGCCTTGGAGCATCTTGGGATCTTTGTGTTTTCAATTTGGTCTCGTTTCAGAGATTTGAAAGAAGTGGCTGAACACAAAGCCCTGGCAAATCAACGCATATGCAGTCCATTCCATAAAATTAATTATCTAGTTGAGTCACACAGTGGGTAAATATTTACAGAATCAGATATTGACATGGAGGGCTAAAGCCAACATTACACGAACTGCTCATGGACAGTAGCTTTTATTTTCCATTTTCCATGCTTCATGCCTCCCAGCCTTGCTCCAGAGAGTTCCCCAACTTTCCTGAGCAGAGTTGGGGAACATCAGCAAGCTGTAGAAGGAGAGCATGTTTGATTTGCAAACCACATTCATTTCGCTAGTGGAAGGACACATTCAATGAAACCAGTTCTTGATGAAATACAGTACAGGGCTCACATAAAGTATATCATACTGAAGTATACATGAATACTGAAAAGTATACTGAAGTACAGTCAAACCTCGCATAACGAGCATTTCGCTTAGTGAAAAATTTGCATAACAAGCAATTTTTTTGCTAAGCGGTCCGACTCGCATAACGAATTTTTCGCTATGCAAGTTGGACTTTTCACTATGGAAAAACTTGCATAACAAGCATTTCTATAGGGAAAACTCGCATAGCGAAAAATTTTCGCTATGCGAGTTTTCCCCCTTGAAATGCTCGTTATGTGAGTTTTTCCATAGGGAAAAGTCTGACTCGCATAGCAAAAAATTCGTTATGCGAGTCTGACTCGCATAGCAAAAAACTCGCATAGCGAGCAGCCTCACAGAATGAATTAAATTTGTTATGCGAGCTATGACTGTATACTGAAGTTAGTGTAAGTACAGTATATAAAATATTTACATGACTGTCCTTTCATGGAGCTTACTGCTTTGAATCCATTTAAACATCCTTTTCTAAAGGAACATTTTTTACAGTATGCCATCACTTTTTACAGTATTTCATGAGATGATTAAAAAGCTTACCATTGCAAGGTGAGCTGTGTTTGCTTCTTTTTATCCTTCATAATCTGAGTGATCGTTTTCTTGGGAGGCAGGGACTGGCTGAGAAGTTTTAGATTACATTCATTAGTCTCTCCATCCTCCTCTTCTGAGGAAAGGCGGTCACTGCTAAAATGAATTTCTGGATACAAGGGGGTAGAGTAATAAATTGCAATCAAACAAAAAGGAACTCAGTTGTGTTGGTTTTTTTTAAAATTCAGTCTATAACTAAACACATCGATACTATTCTAGGTCTGGACGTAGGCTCCATTTTTGTGGGGTGGTGGATCCAGCTCAAAACCATGTTTAAAACGTCAGTTAAAAACAAGCTAAACAAAATCAAAAAACTTTTGTCGAAACCAGGGGTGCTCAAACTACAGCCTGTGGGCCAGATCCAGCCCCCGACACCAATTCATCTGGCCTGCAATGCCCTCATCACTCCCAGAAGCAGAAGCAGAAGTACAGGTGCATTTCCGCTCCCAGGAGCGATGAGGGCATCATGGGCCGGATGAATTGGTGTTGGGGGCTGGATCTGGCCTGCAGGCTGTAGTTTGACCAGGGGTGGTCTACACCAAGGACTCAACATATATTTGGGGGGAGGGGAGATGCTATTTCTGCTTTTGAAAATCATATCAATTTTGCCTTGAACTGTGAAACTAAGCATTATTATAAAGGAAATCACCATATCTATTGTTCTGAAGTTATACTGACAAAAGTTGACTCAATGAAAAGCCATTCTGTTCTGCTTATGTTGGGCAAGGGGGAAAACCATCAACAATTTCAGAAGATGCACTGACTGTACAGAAAGTGTGGGTATTGTTGAAGACAGATTTCTTGAACCCAGGGTGTTCAAAAAGCACTATTGTATTTACTATTTTATTCCTTGCTTACATATGCATATAGACTTTGGGATTTGGGGCTAGCTTCTTCACATATTCCTACAGGAATTAATCTAGATAAATGTTATAGTACTGTCTTTAAATCTGGAGATGCATAGATGAATGAAAAGTTCTGCATCATTCGCACACAAACCATGCATCGCTAAAGTACATCATTTGATATACTGTACACAGTATTTGTGTAACAGGCAGCTGGACAGGTATAAGGCAGATGTACAAGTCTACATAAATCTATACTTTTTTTGGCACCATTCCCAACCTATATAATAAGATTTAAAACAAGTTCTGTTCATTTGTGCTTATTGCTTTAAAAAAGTATGTAGAAGATTGTAGCTTTGCCTTCATTAAACATACAGTATTTTGAATAAAAATAGAGGCAACGATAGATACTTGAAAAAAAACAAAGAATTTTGGGGAACTGAAAGCCTTTGCATTTTGTTCTTAGCATTTCCATAAATATATTTACAACTGCTGCTCATTGGTTTAGGACATACAGTATAGTGGTACCTCGCTGAAAGAGCATAATGCATTCCACAGGATTGCTCTTTAAGCGAGTCTGCTCTTTAAGCGAAACACCATTGTAAATGATCAATTGTGGGGGGTACTGCAAACCCCAATTTATTTGTTAAGCGAGTTTTTGGTTGGTTTTATTTGTTAAGCGAAGCGAACATTCAGAGAAAATTCTGCTCTTTAAGTGAGTTACTCTTTCAGCGAAGTGCTCTTTATGCGAGGTTTGACTGTATTTGGTTGTGGAGCTGAAGGTGGGAAATTAAGTTTCTCACTGTGCCTTCTTGACAAGGGCTGGAGTTGATGATCCTTTCAGTGCTACAGTTCTATGATTATTATTAACAAACTGCTGAATAGCTCAGTGAAGCAGGAGATTGTGAGTTCAATTCCCCACTGTTCCTCTTCATTCATAGGGTCCCTTCCAGCAGTTCTAAGATGATTAATATGATTATGATTACTAAAAACATGTAAATAACGAAATCAGCATTTCCATCAGCAAACAATATGAGGGGGAGAGTTGCATTATTTTCTCTCTGTACACCGTACTGAAAAAAAACCCCTAAAATGTCAATTTCACATTAGCTCCACTTTACCATTTTTTAAAAATTCTGTCCAATTTCAAGGGCAATTTAACATGAGATGCCACAGTGCTAAACTATCCCCTAACCTTGTTTCCTGGTACAATATTTCTTTTTCCATGTATTTCACCTGTCCATTTCTTGTTCAGTACACCTCATAGGTGGCAAACTGGAGTACGTCAGCAGTGGAGCTAAAAAGTCTAAGCTTTGGTACCCGAGCACAGCTGGCTTTGGTAAAAATGCTTCCTTTTTGCCATCCGCTGCTCTCTGTGGCTCAGCCTGGCTCTGCTGGCTCAGTGGTTAAGAAGCTCATCTTGTTAGCTGGAAGGATGGCAAGTTGGCAGTTTGAGACCCAGGTACTGCATGATGGATTGAGTGGCCATCTCTGTCCCAGCTCTTAGAGAGATGAAAGGAGCCTCAATCGGGCATCCCTTGAGCCGAGTTTCTCCAGCAAAAACCCTTTCAACCTAGAATAATTTCTGACACGAGTTTATTATAGCCTGGCATGTGCGTGCAAAGCCTGAGTGCCCACCATAGAGGGCATTTTGACATGACTGACTAGAGGGGGCTTCCAGGCTGAAAGAGGTGTTGGCACCTGCCCTGGTGTCCAGAGACATTTGAGGTAGATTATCTCTTTTCCTAGAAAGCCAGACCCACAGCAGATAAATTGGCGACAGGGGAAGACCCACAAGTTCGTTTCAGCACAAGATGGATCTGTTTGCATCCAAAACCCTGGGACAAGTGCCAATGTGGGGCAGTAGGCAGAATCTCAAGTGATCTGGGTTCGAATGGCCACCACGGAAACTCGCTGGGACCCTTTGTGCGTGTGGCAACGATTGACCCACACCTGGAACACCAGCAAAACACCTGTAAAACGCCTGTGGCACTGAACCACCAAACGTAGCAACAGTCGATGCCGCTTAGAAAGGTGTGCATGCTTTTAAAGTGGGTGGCTAATGGCAGCCCCTCCAGCGGTGCCCCCTCCCGAACAACACCCCACTACCACCTCGTTTCTGCTTTATCGAACAGGTTTCCCCCTCGACGGAGCCTTCCCGGCCCCTCACCTGCCTTGATCCCCGCGCAATCCGGCTGGTCTGGCGCTGAAGCGGTGTCGCCCGCGGGGGGCAACCGGGCCATCGCCTCCCCCGTCAGTCCTGCGCGCCCTCCCCGTCCATGGGGCGCCGAGGAGGCGGGAAGGGGGATGGTGAATGCTGGACCCCAGAGGAGGGGGAGGAGGCGGCAGAAGGAGCCCTCCCTCCCCTGCACCCCCAGTGCCTGGCTCCGCGTGCAAGGCGACGATCGGGCCGAGCGAAGGAAGAGGCGCGCCCCGCGACGGCAGGTGGACCGGCTGGGCGGAGAGCTCCCGCCACCCCGGAGGCGCCCGTCTTTTAAAGCGGGCTCCGGCGGGGCTCCTTTCGGGAGGGGGAGGTTGGTGGAGTCCACTCCACTCGACACCCCCCCCCCCCACACGCCGCCTCCACCATCCCTCCGCCTGATTCCCTAGCCGGGCTGCAGGTGGGGGGAGGCGAGAGAGAGAGGGAAGTCCTGCCCCCTCGGGCTGGCAAACCCTGCCCAGGCCTCCAACCTACCCACCCCAACCTGGGCTGTCTCCCCAGAACACTCAGCCGCGGGCCGGTCCCCTGCCCAAGACCTCCGCCCCTCCCCCTCCCCCACTTCGGCCGTCTAGGATTTCAGCTCCGGACGCCGAAAACGTCTGTAGAGACGACGGTTCTTTGGAACATGTGCAGAGTGGGGCTCAGCCTCATCACCAAGTTGTCGTGAGACGGGCTTGGTGTCGCTGACGCGGAAGCGCACAGAACGCTGTTAATTTTCCCACCGAAGCGGTACCTATTTATCTGCTTGCTTCCGAGCTGCTAGGATGGCAAGACCTGGGACAGACAAGGGACACTCGCTCATTCCGTCCTGAAGCACTCGGGTCTCGAACTGCTGACCCTCCAGTCAAGTTCAGCTTCTTAGCCACTAAGCTACTGTAGTGCCAGTGGTCAGTATAGTCCTTGCCTATTCACATTCAGACAAAAAAAAAGGGGGGGGGGATGAAAAGAAAGCCACATTCCTTGTTATCCAGGGTTTCATTCTTGCACTGGGAGGATCCTGTTCTTGAACTTTTCCCTCACCCTGTTCCCAACCCACACCCCAGAATTTGGAATTTTTCATCTGAAATTTAATTAGCTAAATGTTAACAGTTTGAAACGACCAGACTGATTTATTGCTTTTAATTCATTGCCAGGCAGCTGGTTCTGAAGAAATTCCCTGACCAGGCTGTACACATCCCTAGTTATCACTTTTTTTTATTATTATTATTATTATTATTATTATTATTATTATTATTATTATTATTATTATTATTATTATTATTATTATTATCATCATCATCATCATCATCATCATCATCATCATCATCATCATCATCATCATCATCATCATCATCATCTCAACAATGACCAGACTGAATAGCTAACTGACTCCAGCTAATCCACGAGGTTGGATTGGGAGCTGTTGTTTTCTGGTATCATCTGCACATTTTAATTTATTGATGTTTCTTCCACCAGTTTTCACACCTCATTCATCTGAATCTACTCAGGTTATGTTAAATGCTCTGCATACTAGTTGAACAGACAAGGGGATAAAATGAATCCTTGTTTGATACCTTTGCCTGAGAGTATAAAATGAAAGTCACTTGTTCAATAACATGTACCATTTGTGCAGGCTTGGCCATTTTGCAAAGGCCATGAAATGTGTTTTGTTGTAATTAATGTCAGATAGTAACTAAAACACATTCAGTGGAGGGTTGGCATGAAATTTGATGAGAGCCAGCTTTATTTATTTATTTATTTATTTATTTACATTTTTAGACTGCCCTTCTGGGATCTTTCCCGCTCTGGGCAATGTACAAAAATTACTAAATATACCCTCCTACATATGCAATAGATATTTTAATCCTGCCTTGGCATTTTTGAAACTAATAAATAAATAAATAAAAGAATGAGTGCAATAAAATCCAGAAAACTTGAGGAAGAAGAAAACAAACCCGAAAGCCAGAGCCAGTTGTTGCAAGAGAGTAAATTAGAAATAAAATAAAAATTGCAAGTCAGAAGTGAGAGAAAGGAAAGCCCAATCCTTTTTCTCTTTCTTGCTATTCTACTCCAAGTACCTGCTTTTTCCTCTGCACTTTTAAAGTGTTTTTATGGCTCATTGTTGGAACTGGCTACTGGGAAGAACCAGAAGCTATTACTCCATAATTTTTGTGTATGTAAGGTAAAGGAAAAGATTGCCCTTGCTTGAAAGCCAGTCATATCTGACTCTAGGGTTTGATGTTCATCTCCGTTTACAGCTAAAGAGCCAGCACTGTCTGCATCTACAGACATTTCTGTGGTCATGTGGCAGGCGTGACTAGATGCTGGAACCCTGTTACCATTTCCACCAAAGCAGTGCCTAGTTATCTAGTTGCAATTTCTTGCTTTTGAACTACTAGGTTGGCAAGGAGCTGGGACAGAGATGGGAGCTCACTCTATTGTGCAGCACTCGGGTCTGGAACTGCTGACCTGCCAACCTTCCAGTCATCAAGTTCAGCATCTTAACCACTAAGTCATGACAGTCTCCTTTTGTGTGTGTATGCAATAGGAAATGACAGTGCAGCTGCATTCTGGACCAAACCGATGGTACTAGTTGTGGCCTCCTGCCACCTCATTGAAGACAGTAATGCAATGAGTTGGTATCATACCGAACTGTGGTCACTTCTAAAATGTCCTCTTCTCTCTGGGATGCTTGTTTTTGTACAAGGCCAAGGGTGTTGTTCATGTTTAAATACTACCTGCCTTCTCTCTTCCCTCCTGTCACATAACCAGTCAGTGAGGGTTTGATCCAATGGTAACAGAGGCATGCACTTGATCACCTGGGGTGCGGTAAGATGGGGAAGGACATTTTGCAGGAGTGATCCCTCTGAAAGCCTCTGAAAGCTCCCTCCATCTGCTGGGATATCATCCCAGCCTGACCCTCCATATTACTCCCTCTTAGGCACCGAATGGGATCAGGCTAGAGCAAGTTTCTCCATACATCATGTGATAGCCAGAAAAGAGATTGAGGTGGACTATTCTGCAAGTGGACCGAATTGCAATCTATGTGCCTGTGAGATCACATCCCCAGGGAATATCCTATTTTCCAAAGAAATAGTTACATTCAGGGGAAATTCATATGCCATAGGCTACAGAGAAGCACGCCATTCAAACAGAGAACTCTGTAAGTGAGACTGTCTGATTGTCAAAGCGGGTGTGTTTCCATGCCTCCTGCAGTGTGAAAATTAGCTTGCTTTCTTTTGTGATTGCTCTGGAGGCCTCAAACAGGGGCTTTGCTGTCAGTAGGGTTGCTCAGGGGCCGAGACCTGACAAAGTCATATTTTTGAAACACTTCTGGTGTGTTAACTGCATAGTACAGTTAGCTGTTTCCCTTTCTTTCTTAAGGGACTGTGGTGGCTTAGTGGTTAAGATGCTGAACTTGATGGCTGGAAGGTCGGCAATTCAGCAGATCCAGACCTGAATTGCATGACGGAGTGAGCTGCCATATCTGTCCCAGCTCCTGACAACCTAGCAGTTTGAAAGCAAGAAATTACAAGTAAATAAATAGGTACCATTTTGGTAGGAAGGTAACAGTGTTCCATGCACTCTGGTGTCTAGTCACGCCTGCCACATGTCCACAGAAATGTCTCCAGACGCAGAGCACTGGCTCTGGCTGTAAACTGAGATGAGCACTGAACTTTAGAGTCAGATACGACTGGCTTTCAGGTAAGGGCAACTCTTCTTTCTTAATGACAACAAAGTGTATGGGGACAGTTAACCCCCCCCCCCTTTTGCAGCTTTTGTTCTACCCTCCCTGATCTGGTGGCTCAAAAGGGGGGGGGGGGATTGGTGATGGGATGTAACAGGTTTACACCAGTTCGCCAGAACCGGTAGTAACTTTTCCCAGTGTCCTGGAGAACCGGTAGCAGCTTTTGGGGGGAACCACCTTCAGGGCTTACCTTTTCACTGGTTCCCCCACTGCGCATGTGCGCCAAGCACTTGGTGTGCATGCACGCCTACAGTGCTTGGCGCGTATGCACGGCCTCCTTGCTGTCCTCCCAAGCAGGGAAGAGGAAAAGAAGCTGCTAGGATGAAGCTCCCTATAACCTGCTCCCCAGGGTAAGTGACTCACCTTTGGATGTGGTGTGTCTGTCTGTATTTTAATGTTTATTTAATACCTTTACCTATATTGACATACTACCACAGTTCCTAAAAAGGCCTGGTGGCCTGGCTTGGGGTTTTTAAGCAAAGTCTTGGAGTTACCTCATCAATAAGCTACACCTGTGCTGTTCCAAGTGCTGTTCCAATTGGAGAACCCTTAAGGAGGTACAGCTGTTTTACATTTACATTAAGGCATATTATCCTAGAGAACTGGTTAGGCAAAGACTTAGTACCTAACTTCTTTAACTGTTGAAAAGTTGAATAGTGTCAAAATGAAGCCATCTTGTGGTGAGTTCATTCTGTAGTTCCTTCCATCTGACCTAGTGTGAGAAAGATTAGCCAGAATAATCTTTAAACTCTGGTTTAAAAGCTCTGGTTGGTTTGTGTTTGGGGTGGGTGGGTGGGTGTATTTTTATTTATTTAATTTATTTATGGGTTTGTGATGTGGGTGGGTTGAGGTGTGCGCGCGAGCACTTATTTTAATTTTATTATTTTTTTCTTTCTCCCCACCATGACATCATGACATCATGATGTTAGCTCTGCCCACACTGTGATGACATCATGGTGGGGTAGTAAAATTTTTGACATCCCACCCCTGGGGGGAATTACTTATATTAGAAGTGAAGTAGTCCACGGCTGCTTCCGGTGGCGGTGGTGGCTGGAGTACCAGTCTGGCCCACCAACTGTTTGAGGGAACGTGACCCAGCCTCCAACATGAAAAGGTTGAGAACCCTGGTTTAAATAAAGCAATAGGCCAGTTACCTCCAGTGCAGTTGCAGAAGGTCTACCATCAGATGGTGCCATTTCATAACATACTTCTGGGCTCTTCTCTCCAAAGTCAACTACTGTACTGTACATTTTATTCTTACTTGGAGAAGACAAAGCTTCTGATAGTTGTAAATGCATGTTTGAAATATGTGCTTCTGCTTAAGTTTCTGTTGTGGATCAAAAAGCAGAGTAAATTTTAAATAGTTTCTTATCTGATCAAGAAGATGTATGGTCGTAGATGTCGTTTTGACACACACACTTAGAATTCCACCTAAAGGATTCAACAAACAACAGAAGGAGATGCAGACTAAACATTAGGAATAGTTTATTGGTGATTAGCTGTTCAACAATAGACTAGACTACCTGGGGAGCCAGTGGATCCTTCTCTCTCTCTCTTTTTTTTTTAATAGAGTGTGGATGGCCATCAGTCCAAGATGCTTTGACTGTGGGTATCTTGCCTTGACCGGATTAGACTTCAAGTATTGGAATCCCATTTGGCACCTTGGAGACAAAAAAAAAGTGGGGGCGGGGCGGGGGCGGCTGTTATTAGGCAGCTACCCTTACCACCAGACTTTGAATGTCTTATGGAACAACAGCAAATTGTTATTTATTTAATTTATATTATGATTGTATTTTCCTTTTACTGAACAAAAGGAGGTGAGCCATTGAGATGCAATGTTGCAGATGCCCAGATGACTTGATTTGCCCTCCTGGTACTTCACACCTTGGCTTTGAGGGTGTGTGTGTGTGTAGATTTTTTAATAGAAAAAATGCAGAGAGTTATACAATCTTTGTGCAAAATAATAATAATAATTTCGTGTCAGAAATTATTCTGGGTTGAAAGGATTTTTGCGGAAGAAACTCTGTTTAGGGAACGCCCAAATGAGGCTCCTTTCATGTCCCGAAGAGCTGGGACAGGGATGGGTGCTCAACCTATCATGCAGTACCTGGGTCTCAAACTGCTGACTTGCCAGTCTTCCAGCTAACAAGGGGAGCTTCTTAACCACTGAGCTACTGCAGCTCCTTCTTGTCCAAAATGAGAGAGGGATAGTTCTTTCATTTTTTTTACTCCTGCCCAACAAAGACATTTACCTACGAACTTGTTCAGGATGCCGCCTTTAGTAGTTCTCCTTTTGGTAGAAGATGGAAAGCAGAACAAAGTTGATGCCAGATTTTGGAAAGCATCTTTGAAGAGTGCCCTGGCAAGCAGAGTTGTTGTCATGGAGACAGCATGCCCTTCTAATGTGGCATTGCGGTGGGAAAAGGGATGCCAGGTTTCAGCCAGAGATTGAAAACTAGGGACATGTGCTAGCACCAACATTGGGATTCTAAATTTGGAATATTATATATCTGTTACAATCAATATGAATACTATATGGTCATTATTTTCCCCCTTTTAAAAAATCCCCACAAATGGGGGAAACATTTTAAAGGATTTCCCTTTGTTCTCTTTGTCACCTTCCTAGTGATTGTGCCAAAAGCATGCACACTCACAGCCAGCAGTGCCCAGGTGTTAGGAAATGACTGCCCTGGGCATATTGATTGAACCCCGAACAGTGGGAATGCCTGCAGGAAATGCCAACAGCACTGAAGAAGCAGAGGGCAACTGGCACTGAGGGGTGGGCAAATATCCTGGCCAGCACTGGCAGGCTGGTTGAAGCAAGAACTAACCTGTGGTGGGTAGGAACTCTCCCAACAGTATGGGGCCCAGCACAGTTAGTGAGCAAGCTCCATCTTGGAGTAGCATTTGGAAGGATGAAAGAGGCAGAAGGATGGGAAAACAGACCAAACGGCATATCTAGTACTGTGAGCAGGGTTTACCAATCTCCTTTACTTCTATGTTCATGCTACATGAATCACCACAGACTTGAGATGCACAGAAAAAGCCTCCTCCAAGATTGCAGCTAAGGGACATTTGGGATGGCATTTGGTAATGGTGTGCTAGTTCTGCCATAAATCTGCAGAAACTAGTGTTCTCTTTAGAGAGAATGGCTGGCCGTCCAGGGCGATCATATCTCCTTGGTAAGAAGTAATCAGGTGTTTTTACTTTTGCAGAGGTGCTTTTCCTGCACACATCCAAGGCTCTAACTTATTTTTGAGATGTGTGCCTGGCATTTGCTGTCTTCCTCCTCTTGCTATTTGCCAATGTGCAGTCAAACCCCGCATAAAGAGCATTTCGCTTAAAGAGTAACTCGCTTAAAGAGCAGAATTTTCTCTGAATGTTCGCTTCACTTAACAAATAAAACCAACCAATAACTTGCTTAACAAATAAATCGGGGTTTGCAGTCCCCCCCCCCAATTGGTCACTTACAATGGTGTTTCGCTTAAAGAGCAAACTCGCTTAAAGAGCAATCCTGTGGAATGCATTATGCTCTTTAAGCGAGGTACAACTGTATCTTCTTCCCTGGGTTGGTAGATCAAGCTCCACCCTCTGATGACTCTCATCATTCACAAGAAGGAAGTCACTTGCCCCCACAGTAGCCACTTCATTTACCAACTGCTGTGCCTTGTGTTGAGTCTTCATGTAACCAAGCATGCTGCTGTTGGAGAGGAGGCCTGAGTCCTGCCCACACGTGAGCATTTTTTTTTGTAGTACATGCAGCACCACGCCATGTGAGCATCTGTTACACACTGTTGAAGAGGCTTCCAGATTATTTACCATTGGGGAGCACCAGTTTTTGACTGCATGCCCCAAACAGGGATTGCTAACTTGTCATCTCTACTAATTCCAGCAATTTAGGGTGTACGCGCGTGCACAAATGCAGTTGAAAAGGCAGGAGTTATCACAGCGTCACATGCTTCCAAAATAGTGACCACCTGAATCCGTTCGATTTCCTTTACATCTCTGGTGGTCTAACTAAGCAGTGTTGCCCATCTCTTGTCAATGATTTTAGGCCGGGACTAAAACTCACCAAAGCATCCTCCGTTGGATCTCTTGGGCCAGGTGAAAGCAGAGGGCACACATCATGGTCTGCCTAGCCAGCGGGTGATGTGATATCCAAATGGCTAGAAACCTCCATGCAAATGGACTTGATTTCTCAAGCCCATTTGCATGTTCAAAATGTCATCGCAGAGATGTCTACTAATGCATGGACTCCTCGCTGAATAACGATTCCAGGGTATCCAAGGTCTAGCCTTTTGCAATAGGGTCAATGTTTTCCCGCCATGGGCCAGACCACGCCCCCTCAGACAGTTTTGCAGGCCATATACGTCGCCATAAACACTGCCATCAAATGCATCCATGGATGTCGTAAATGTGTTTACAACACCCGCGGATTTTGGGCTGTTTTCACCGCTTCCACCACTTCTGGTGGTGGGAGCGAGGGTGGGTGGACCACATGAGATGGTGCCATGGCCTGGGTCTGGCCCATAGGCTGTAGGTCACAAACCCCTGGTCTAGGGGAATGTTTGAGAATGGTAGCGTGATTTCCTGCCATAATTCACTAATCAGCAACCATCAGACAAAGTGTTTCCTTTGGGATTTACAAACCAAAACATTGGCCCTTTTATGTATATTTCACAGACTCACCTTTCTCAAGACAGGCTTCAGTAAAATAGTTACACATTTTCTTACTTAAAGACAGAGAGTATGCGAGGCACATCTTCTTTATGGATATTGAAGGCAATTAAGAAAGGCCTTAACTGACTTTGGTTGCATTATTATTTACCAAAGAGACTGCTATTGCTGCTAAGGCTTCTCATTCATTTGGTGCACACAGCTTTGCGTGACACGGAGCACAACAGCTGGTGGGTATGTGGCAAGAGACTCGAAAGTCTGCCTGCATTCCTTCTCCCCTTTCCTCCACACTTTTAAGTGTAATGTGCAGGTCTCGTAGCAGCAACCAGCTTCAGCCAGTCTTGATTTCATATGAACTTCACAAAACCTTCTAAAACATCACCTGTCCAATCTAGGAAATGTTTTGCAAACATGGCATGAGTTTTGCCGTGTTTTTTAATACAACAGAGTCTGTATGGTGGTACACATGCGCAGCACAACTGATCTTCCTGACAGTCCACCATGTTCAGAACCTAACATGTACCATGAATATTCTTCTTTATTCTGCTTTGCATGGTTACCATTTAAAAACTTAAAAAAGCTATAGGGGGAGGTTGAGGGGAGAAGCAGAAGATTTTTACTTTGCAGTTTTGTGCAGAATTGCTCTCTACAATCAGAATAACCGGGTGGGAAAGAGGAAATCTGGATCTGTCAGAGCTGAGACAAGAAAAGTGTTTTGTTCATTGTGGCTTGTTAGGTAGGACTGTGAAAAAATGTGTGCACCTGGTATTCCCACTTCTGCACACAACTAACAGAATTTTCGTCTCTTTTGTTTAGTTCCCAGTCCCTGGGGAAAATACCAATGGGCCTTCTTAAATCAAATGTGGGAAACCTCTCTACAGGGCCAAAATGAGTTCAAAGAAGTTCTTGGAAGACATATTCAGTGGTGGGTGGGGCCTGAGCCCACAATGTGAAATCAACTACAATCTGCATGTTTTGAACCAAAAGTCCTTCATGCTGGTTGAAAGGTAGGAAGGTGCTTCCTCTCATTTTGAATTCAGAAGGCAACCAGAACAGCATCTGAATCTTAATTCAGACAGATGAGTATCTTGCACAGCAACTAGGGATGGAAGACAGAAATCATTATCATTATCATTATCATTATCATTATCATTATCATTATCATTATCATTATCATTATCTTCTTCTTCTTCTTCTTCTTCTTCTTCTTCTTCTTCTTCTTCTTCTTCTTCTTCTTCTTCTTCTTCTTCTTCTTCTTCTTCTTCTTCTTCTTCTTCTTCTTCTTCTTCTTCTTCTTCTTCTTCTTCTTCTTCTTCTTCTTCTTCTTCTATATCCGAATCTGAATACAGTATAGGATTATCATGGCAATCAGCCATGAAGACTGTCTTGAGAATATAATGCATTGGCCTTTCATCTGCCTTCTGCATCGCAGCATGACCCTCATACCACTGATCCAGTTTTGCAAGTCACTTTCTGAGCCTGAGCCCTTTTGGTACGCAGAGAACTCATCAGCCTCAGGCCAATATTGATGGAGCTGTTGCCCTCCATCAAGATGGATTCAAGTGGAATTTAATCCACTTGGGGACCATCACCCTTTCCTGTGGACTCCGGCACCCAAGGCAAGCTCAGGGTTGTCAGGTTAGTTAACTGCCACCTGACACTCAGCATTGAGTCACTGGCACTATGGTCTGTACTCTATTGCCATAGCAGGCCAGACTCAACAGACAACATAGCATGCAATATCATGAAAGCTCAGATTGTGTTGCTGCTCCCCATCCCTAGCTTCTGTTGTTTAAAGGGGTGAAGTGCTTTGATGGGGCCAGTCCTGCTAAGAGGCTATTAAGGTTCTATGTGGCTCATTGTTGATTATGATGGAAATTTTCTTTCTGAACATTTCCTCTCACTTCTATACATTTTTCCAATCCTGAGCATCACACTAGGATGCTGCTCCAGCAGGCTTCCTCCCCCCCCCCTGCTCAAAAGCCAGTCATATACAATTCTAAAGTTTGGTACTCATCTCCATTTATAGACAAAGAGCCAGCGCTGTCTGCGTCTTTCTGTTAGGTTGGCAAGAGCTGGTACAGACAATGGGAGCTCATTCCATCATGAAGTATTTGGGTCTCGAACTGCTGACCTGCCAACCTTCTCATTTTCAAATCCAGCATCTTAACCAGTAAGACAACACAGTAAGCCACCACCAGGCAGCAGCAGAGAAATAAACAGAAAATCCCAACATCCGTGATTTATACATGCCATTAGGGACTGCGCTGGCCTAGTGGTTAAGATGCTGAACTCAATGACTGGAAGGTTGGCAGGTCAGCAGTTCAAGACCTGAGTGCTGCACGACAAAGTGAGCCTTCATCTCTTTCCTAGCTCCTGCCAAGATAGCAAGTTGAAAGCAAGAAATTGCAAGTAGATTAATAGCACTTTGGTGAGAAAGTAAACAACATTCTGTGCACTCCAGTGTCTAGTCATGCCTTCCACATGACCATGGAAATGTCTGAAGACGTAGACAGTGCTGGCTCTTTGGCTATATGGAGATCATCACCACACCCTAGAGTTAGACACAACTGGCTTTTGAGCAAGGGTGACCTTTACCTTTGCTTAACTAACAACATTAGGCAGCCTGTTAGCTCAATGATTTAAGTGGAGCCAGAGGCTGGGAGTTCAGTTCTCCACTGTGTCCCCAGGGAGATAAGCCAGCCTGTAGCCATGAGCAAGCTGCACAGTCCCAGGATGACCCCAGAAGAAGGGAATGGTAAATTGCTTCTGTGTATTCTCTACCTCAGAAAACCTGGAAAGGGTTGTCATAAGTCAGAATTGACTTGATGGAACATAATTATTATTAACTAAAGCATTATACAATATATGTAAATCACAGGTTGACTGCCATGATATGATACAAGATTTTCATTCAGCCCAAGGAATTCACGGCCATTGTCAGTGTGATAAAAGGAATGAAGTGGATGGCTCATTCACATTTCCAGCCACCCCCACCCCCACCCCCACTGGTCCTAATCATAAAGTCTGAAATGATCCTATGTTTTAAGTTAGAATACAGCTGGGTACTCATACCTGTCTGCATTGCTATTTTCTCCCATGGCTAGGAACCAAACAAAAAAATTAAATTCCCAGTGAGAGAATTAGGACTGAGGGAAACAGATGTGAATGTGAAACATTGGAATACATAATGTGATCAAAAGAACAGATGGCAAAGCTTCAAACTGCAGCAGAAATCCAGTGACACTTCTTTCCTTGAAGTGAAAATCAATTTGTGAAGTTTGTGTCCTCCTTGAAACTAACAGAAAACCTCCTTTTCGTTATTTTCCATTCAGACTTTTGTCCTTTTTCAAGCCAGTGTTCAAGATCCCACATGCGGCACCAGAATGTAGGTCCTAAGGTCTCTGTAGACACCTGATCTCGTAATGAAATTGAAGTATAGTATAACAGACTTGATCTGACAAATATGTCCTCAAGTGGCCTTCTTAACAATAGCATTTGTTGCATTACAATTTGGCTTGAGAAATTAGAATAATAATAATTTCGTGTCAAAGATTATTCTGGGTTGAAAGGATTTTCAAGGGATGCCCAAATAAGGCTCCTTTCATGTTTCCACGTGCAGCTCTCGGGTATCGAAACCGGACCTTCCAGTCTCCAGCTCAACACATTAACCACTAAGCCACTGGGGAAGCTACAGAAATTAGAATAAGACAATACTGTAACACAATAGATAAGGCCATAGCTCAATATATTTTCAAAGCTACAACTTCCAGGCCAGACTGGCTGGGAATTGTATTAAAAGCGAGAAGAAGGGGGTAATTTCTCCAGATTGGCCTGTACAAGTACTAATGCATATCCTTTGAACTGGAAGATCTCAAAACTCAAAGTTGGGGCTTTTATATGGTTTAACCATTTTATGGTACTATGAACCAATTTGTTATGTTACATTTTCCCCCCAAGTCATGTTGTTTTCTCATGTTGTTTTCTTGTGATTTACATTTATTTATTTATTTTCTGCGTTGTCTTCATGACTTCCGCAGATAGGCAGGGCAGATTCTTTGTTCCTGCTTGTGCATTAAACTTTCATCATAACCTCAGTAGCCTGGTTAAGCGGTAGCTCAGGTAGTTCTTTTTACAAACGTGTTGTTTGCTGCAAAAGTCAGATTGCTAATGGCATCAACACTAACTGTTGCAAATGAATTCAAGGAATGCAATTCATAACAGGAAGAAAAATAGCTCATTGGGATGCAGGCTGACATGCTCTCAAAATATGTTTTGGGACTGTGGTGGCTCAGTGCTTAAGAAGCTCGCCTTGTTAGCTGGAAGGATGAGAATTTGGCAGTTCAAGATCAGAGTACTTCATGATGGAATGAACTCCCATCGTCTCTGTCCCAGCTCCTGCCAACCTAGCAGTTCCAAAGCAAGACATTGCCCTAAATGGGGACCACTTTAGTGGGGAAAGTTCTTGGGGACATGGATTCGGGTGTCCCCGGAGCAGAGTTTCTCCAGCAAAAATCCTTTCAACCCAGAAAGCACCTTTGTGTGCTTCTGACACAATAAAAAAAAGTCAAGTGCATTGATACTTTGTGTCAAATAATACTACAACAACAACTGCTATAAATGTGGGACATGGACATAAACTAAAATGATAGTTGTCCTTTGTTTTTGGTGCTTCCAGCAACCAAGTATACAAATCAGAATCAGCAACCAAGTATACAAATCTTTCAGAATTAAAAAAAGATGGTTACATTCCAAAGATATACAGAATGTTTTGTGCCATGGATGATTTGCTTGCTTGTTTTCATTTCTGTAACCATCCAAGAGTACTGTTACCACTCTCTGGGCAGTTCACAGTGCAATAAAATCATACAGTAAAACTCCATATAATGACTACAAAAATACAGTACGGTAAAATACAATAAAACTGGCTTCAAATAAAAGTACACAAGTTTAACAATTAAGCAGGGGCAAGCAAAGTGTGATCAAAGGATGTGTGTGTGTGTGTGTGTGTGTGCGTGCGTGCATGCGTGCGTGCGTGTGTGTGTGTACATGTATTTGTTGTGTGATATCAGGTAAAAACCAATTTAGGTAAAAGTAAAAGTCACCATTGCTCGAAAGCCAGTCATATCTGACTCTAGGGTTCCATGCTCATCTCCATTTATAGCTAAAGAGTCAGCACTGTCTGCCTCTGCAGATGTTTCCATGGACATGTGGCAGGCATGACAAGAAACTGGAGTGCATGGAACACTGTTACTTCCCACCAAAGTGGTACCTATTTATCAACTTGCAATTTCTTGCTTTCAAACTGCTAGGTTGGCAGGAGCTGGGATGCAGACCAGAGCTCAGTCTGTCATGCAGTACTCGGGTCTCAAACTGCTGACCTGCTGACCTTCCAGTCATCAAATTCAGCATCTTAACCGCTAAGCCACTGCAGTCCCTGTAATAAGGTTCTGTGAAAGTAAAGGAGTGATTTTACCACTGTCATTCCTTTTCCTCCATATGAATCTTCATGGCCAGGTTGGGATTCAAACCTAGATCTGCTATACCACACTTGGTTTCAGCCCAAGTGTGTTTGTGTTTTGGGTGCAAGTGTTTGGCAAAATTGTTTCTTTAAGCTCTTAATCTCATAATCTCCCAGCTAGGATAGCTAAGTAGGTTGGAGCCCAAAACAGCACCTTTCCCCCTTGTTTTCCTAGCGCAGTCTACATTAGTGATTCCCTACCTTTTAGACCAGGAATTCTCAACCTGAGGCCCATGGGCCAGATCCAGCCTGCAGTGCCAATTCATATGGCACCCCACTGCCTCCACCACATCTGGAAGTGTCATGTGCTGGAGGAAGGGCAAAATGGCTGTCTGGCCCCTGAAGCTGTCTGAGGGATAGTGACCCAGCCCCCAGCTTTAAAAGGTTGAGAACTCCCCTTTTAGCCCAAGATGTTCCTTGATTGGTCAAGATTTCTGGGAGCTGTAGTCCAAGAACATCTGGAAACCCAAGATTGGGAGCCATGGGACCTTCAGGTCCTCAGGCAGGAGCCTTCCTGAGCCACACCTGGAGGCTGCAGGGATTGAATCTGTTATCTTCTGCATGAAATATTTGTTTGCTTTATTATTCAGGGTGGCTTGTTATCCTATAGGGCCGTGATGGTGAACCTTGGCACTCCAGATGTTCCTGGACTTCAGTTCCCAGAAGCCCAAGCCCCATGAATCCACACAAATGAGTTTATTACGATTCATCCGGCCCACACTACCCTCGTCACTCCCGGAAGTGCGTACGGGCACGTTTTCCTTCCGCTTCCAGGAGCGATGAGGGCGGCGTGGGCCGGATGAAATCACAGTAAACCCATTTGTGTGGATTCACGGGGGCTTGGGGTTCTGGGAATTGAAACCCAGGAACATCTGGAGTGCCAAGGTTCACCATCACAACTATAGGGACTGTGGTGGCTTAGTGGTTAAGATACTGAACTTGACAACTGGAAGGTCAGATACAACTGGCTTTCAAGCAAGGGCAACCTTTACCTTTACCTAGTATCCTAGGGACTATTTTGCCCCAAACAGGTCCGGTATGTAATCTGGGGGTCATGACTCCTGGACTCGTGACTACTTGTGGCAGTCGCGGCTAGGAGGACTTTGCACAACGTGTGATTCACCAGTTACGCCTGCTCTACATGGGGCTGCCCTTGATGACCATTCGGAGGCTGCAACTGGCCCAGAATGCTGCTGCTCGGGTGGTGATGGGGTGCAGGCGGTATGCCCGTGCCTCACCACTGCTTCAGGAGCTGCACTGGTTGCCAGCATGCCTCCGGGTGCAACTCAAGGTGCTGGTGATAACCTTTAAAGCCCTACGTGGTAGTGGGCCAGGATACTTAAGAGACCGTGTCACCCTGAGAACATCTGTCCATCCCACCAGAGCAGACCAGAGAGGCTCTCTCATCGTGCCATCTGCTAGGGAGGCTCGTCTCTCTAGCACCAGAAGGAGAGCCTTCTCTGTGTCTGCTCCAGCCCTATGGAACCTCCTGCTAATTGAGCTGCATCTCCAGACGGAGTTGCTGTCCTTTTGGAAATAACTGAAAACCTGGCTGGCAGGTGTGGGGCACCGATGGAGGGTGACCCCAGCCTGCTGGCTTATATAATTAAGATTTTTCTCTCTCTTTTAATGGATGGGGTGTGTGGGGTAAATTATTTTAACTTTTTAATTGAGTTTTTAAAGGGTTTTTAGTTTTGATATTATTTTTAATTGTTGTTAGCCACCCAGAGTTGTTGCCAAGTTGGGCGGCAATAGAAATTTGATTAAATAAATAAACCCTATAGATGGGAATTAGGCATCAGAGAATGGGAGAGAAAGATACACCCTATATAGCTGAAAACCTCCCAGCAGAACATAGGAAAGTTTCACACAGAAATAGAGGAAAAATAGAACCTTTTTTCATTCTTCAGCACCTTCTAAATACCCTATACTCAGTGATGGGATGTAACAGGTTCTCACCAGTTCTCCAGAACCGGTAGTAACTTTTCCCAGTGTCCCAGAGAACCGGTAACAGCTTTTGGGGGGAACCACCTTCCGGGCTTACCTTTTCACTGGTTCCCCCATTGCACATGTGTGCCAAGCACTTGGTGTGCATGCATGCCTACAGTGCTTGGCGCGTATTCACGGCCTCCTTGCAGTCCTCCCAAGTGGGGAGGAGGAAGAGAAGCTGCTAGCCTGAAGCTCCCCAGTGTAAGTGACTCACCTTTGGATGTGGTGTGTCTGTGTGTATTTTAATGTGTATTTAATACCTTTACCTATATTGATGTACTACCACAGTTCCTAAAAAGTCCTGCCAGCCTGGCTTGGGGTTTTTAAGCAAAGTCTTGGAGTTACCTCATCAATAAGCTACACCTGTGCTATTCCAATTGCTGTTCCAATTGGAGAACCTTTAAGGAGGTACAGCTGTTTTACACTTACATTAAGGCATATTATCCTAGAGAACTGGCTAGGCAAAGACTTAGTACCTAACTTCTTTAACTGTTGAAAAGTTGAAAAGTGCCAAAATGAAGCCATCTTGTGGTGAGTTCATTCTGTAGTTCCTTCTGACCTAGTATTTTATTTTTAATTATTTTTAATTATTTTAATTTTTTTTCTTTGGCCCCCGCCTACATCATGATGTCATGACGTTAGCTCCACCCACACTGATGATGTCACGGTGGGGTAATAAATTTTTTGACATCCCACCACTGCCTATACTGTATACTGTATATAGATTGCAGTAATTACATAGCATAGCGGGAAAGGCACAGGGAAAATAAAAAGATTTCTCTTCTCCATACCCCACTTCATTCCTGGTAAACGTCAAACCCCTTTACCAATGCACTTGTATCAGGTTCCTTTGGGCCGTCAATAAAAAGTTAGAAACCTTATTGTTAGGAACTGGGGAAGTACCCTGTCATGTTGTTGTAAATGCCCATTAACAAAATTCTACAATCACGTTTTCCTGTTTGACACTGATATGTTGTGCTGAGATTTGATTTTCAGAAAATGCAAAATAAAATAAAATAATCATAGATGCCTACACTGAAAAACTAAATAAATGCAACAGGAACAAAGCACTTATAAACTGAAGCTGCAGGGCTTGTGAACATGAACATTTCCAATCAACCTAGCAGTTGGAAAGCAAGAAATTGCAAGTAGATAAATAGGGACCACTTTGGTGGGAAGGTATACAGTGTTCTGTGTGCTCCGATATCTAGTCATGCCTGCCACATGACCATGGAAACGTCCGCAGAAACAGTGCTGGTTCTTTGGCTATGAAACAGAGATGAGCACTGAACCCTAGAGCCAGATACGACTGGCTTTCAAGCAAGGGTGACCTTTACCTTTTGTTACAAATTTTTACTGCTGGAAGAGCAAACCATTTGAGGAGCAACATTTACAGCAACAGCAGCAATGTGAGAAGTCTGTTCCAAAATATTTTGCAGCTTGGGGTGAAACAATGACAATTAATTCCCTCCATGGACATTTCAGCCTATAACAGATGCTGTTGACTGGAAGCTTGAATATGGATGTGATATCCTTTGTGATTCTGCTACATGTGAAGGAGCAGGCTTCTTTAGGAGTCCCAGGATGGTTTGTGTAATGTATGCTGCTCTGTCTCGTAACAGAAGTAATCAGCTGGACAGTTCATAGGAAATAGCTGGGAAGCTGACGCATTGCCCGCACCTAACATCTGTTGCCTAAAACTGTTCCCTCACTTCATCTAACAGTAGGGCCGGCCATGGGATGCAACTGTGGAATGAAGATTGACCTCATTCTCATCAATGCTAGATGGCCTTTTCTGCACTTCTACTGCATGCATCAGCATAGAATTAAGACAGTCCACTGCTTCATTGAGCCCAGAGTTGTCAATTCTGATTTGCAATTGTTCTCCAGAAGTTCAGATAGGATTATTTCCAAGCCTCACTTAGAGATCCTTGGTCACACCTATGTATGTTATGACTGGCAAAAAAGGCTTATCTGGATAGGGTGGTGGATGGTTGCTAGACTGTAGAGCCCCTCAAAGCACTTGTCATTTTAGATGTGATTTTTTAAAAAGTAGGTGGACTGGGGGGGGGGGGACCACACACACACACACACACACACACACACACACACACACACACACACACACACACACACACACACACACACACACACACACACACACACACACACACACACACGGACACGGACACCTTAAGATAATGGTTATGTTTCCCACCGTTTTACACTTACTGAACAATTCCAAGCACAAAAGATTATTCATAACATCAGTTCATTCTGTTTTTATAAATAATGGCAAATTATGCACCAGTTGCGCCTCATGTTTATTTTGTCAACTTCTATATCCAGTGAGAAAGTCCAAGGATTTTCTTATCTAAACTGTATAATTCTATTTCAAACAATCAAGCTAGCTATCACATGACTTGCAGCTCTCACCAGCAAATGAAATAAATTAGAGAGCGAGAAAGCAGAATAATCTACTAGTTTTAACTAAGGGGAATGCTTCCAGACACAATTATTACTAACTATTAGAAATATGGGTGTAGTGTAGAGAGCCAGTGAAATGTAGTAGATAGTGTTGGACTGGGAATTAAGAAACCTTGGTTCAAATTCTCACTCACTGCAAATGAAACAACAATAAACCAGTCTTTGAAGATCTGGTGCATCTCAAAAACCCTATGTGGGCTGCCATAAATCAAAAGTGACTTAATATCACCAAAAGCATCAGTGATCATTATAAATACTGTATTGTATGTCTTTAGTACGGGTAAGGTGTACACAAGCAACAGGGATGTAACCTCCTGTTAAGATTTTCCTAACATTTATTGTATGGAGTACTCATCAGATTTTTGGGAGATTGGCCAGAGAGTACACACAGAATAGCACAGGCCTTAGCACTGCATTGGATCATTCCTTTCTCTCTCTTCTCTGCATATCCATATTTCTTGAACAACTTAAACATACAATGCAGTATAGTAACAGTCTCTGTTGACTTATGATGCCATCTGTGGAAAAATTGAGACAAAGAGGGGCACAGAACATAGAAGGCTTCCATTAGAAGCTCCAGAGGCTTCTGAGTATGTGACTAGGAACAGCTGGTTGAACCAGGTGTGAGTGCAAAAACAGTGTGGTCCATGAAACATTAATGCCTTCAATTGACATACTCCGAGAAAGCAACTTCAAAGAAGTTCTGAGAGGAGCTTACCACCTCAGGCTTATCTGTGACTTCAAAAACATATTAGCTTCATTTTTTGGATATATGCAAATGGCACAATGGGTTGCTACTTTGTGAAAGGAAGGAGCCAAAAGAATATTTGTCTGTATAGATAACATATTTATTCAAGGTATTAAATTGGAAGTCTCAGTAAGAAATATAATGGAGCTAGTGATTTGCTATGTCCCACTCAGAAGGAGAGAGAATATTGTCCATGAACCAAGCTTGGCTCTTAGGAAGAATGCTGATTGACCTGCTGTTCCTTCATGCCATGCTGTAAATGTCTCTTGGGAAGACAAAGGATAGTATGTTTGAGTGGCTGTATAAGATATCCCCCAATCTGGGCACCCATGACACCATCTATATTCCCATATTTTTATATTGTTGTTTTATCTACTTGTCCCTTTTTTATTCATTATGCCACTCAACATTCAAAATGTATTGAACTGGAGGAGAAGAGATTTACAGTGATCTTTTAAAAACTACCCAGGACGTATACCAGGACAACGGCCTGAGGAGAAGACTCCATGGCCTAGTAGTGGCTGAGAACATCGCCCCCTCCTCTGGGCCTACAACAATGGCCTGAGGAGAAGACTCCATGGCCTAGCAGTGGCTGAGAACATCGCCCCCTCCTCTGGGCCTACAACAATGGCCTGAGGAGAAGATTCAATGGCCTAGCAGTGGCGGAGAACATCACCCCCTCCTCTGGGCCTGTTGTGACTATTTTGTTGGCTCTTAATATAACCCATTGCTGTCTCCACAAAACCATGGAGTGTAAGCCATGCCCTTTATGTTGCTACCTCTCGTTCCATCTCAGGAACTTTAATTTGTTATTAAAATAAATACTTTCATCACTCACTGAGACATTTGAGTTATGCTGACTCAGTTTAAAAAAAACATAACCCTCAGAACACTGACCACTGATGAAGAAGCTAGTGGCTATGTGGCCAAGCTGTGGAGTCTCTATTTGCCTGTTCATTATAGCGTCCTAGTTGGCATTCAGACTGAGTTTTGGTGGTTGCTTTGAATGAAAGATAAGCTACTTATTGAAACGAAAAGAGCAATATTGTGGAAGTCAGCAGAGAAAGGATAAAGCAAACTGATCTTAACTTTGCTTTTCACCCTCCTCAATAAAATTTCCCATATACAAGCATCCTGCAAACAGTCTGCACCAGCAAAAAAGAAAGGGGACATGTTTTTAATTTTCTTTTTGAAATGGTTCAGAGTTGGGGAATCGCTGGCCTTTCACTTGATTTAGACTTCAACTTCCAGGAGTTTCAGCCAGTGTCCCAATGAGGTATTTATGAGAGTTGTAATCCAGACATCTGCAGAACCGAGAGTTAAGCAAGCAGGCCTTCCTTGTCTGATATTTGTCTTATGAATCACAGAAGAAGTTGGGTGAATACATTTATTTATGCTTTCAAATAATGTGAAAGTGAACCAGAATGTAATGGTTGTTGTTAAAGTCTAAACTACCTGTATATATCTACATATTCAAAATAGCCACAAAGTATAGTTCTTCCCTCTGGTTTACCTTTTGGTTACCAATGTTAGTTAATATTTCTTCTGCCCTAAAGAGAGCAGGTGACAGAACATAGATAGAAATCAGTCCAAACAAAATACATTCAGTGACAACAATATTAGAACATAATCTGAAAACAAAGGTTATGAACTTGTTGACCGCCTAATATTCTTGCAGCAAGAGCACCTTGTGAACTTAGCAGGGTGTGTATGTCTTGTCCCAGAATTTGGCAGAGGGAGGACCCTGCTTGCTCTAATTCTGGGTCTTTGATTATAGTTCTCATAAAATAAATGGCTATTGGCTTTACAAGGTAAAACTAATGAGAGTTAAATTTCAGTCCAGTGATATGTAGAAGCTCACATGTTTTCCATCTCTGCCTCAAAGCAATAAAAGGTATCAAAAATACAATTGCCAGGGCGGTAACATTCTATTCCCTTAAGTTTTGAGGCAAAACATGAGGTCAGTGGCACACTCTTAATGATGGCATAAGAATGGACATTTGTAATGTCATGGAAATAGGGATGGGAAGGATACTGAGATTGGATCGACTGACTGTGGAAATGAGCATGAGAGGAAGCTTGGTAAATGGTCCAGAATTTCAGTAAAACTTAGCTGATAAAGTAATATGGAAATCAGGAGCTGTGGAAGAGGGCATTTTGGTGGCCAGACAAATGGAGCAAATTACTGCTAAGCTGCCTCTTGGGCAGCTATGAAAAGAAGAGGCATGGCACCTCTGCCTTTTAGTGGTTGCACAGAGCATGTAGTTTCAGTAGGTGATGCTTCCGTGATGTGTTAGATGTGCTGAAATCCCATCCTCAGTGGAGCTATTAAAGGCAAAGGAGCCCTGTGCTCATCCCATGGAACGTGACAGTCCTCCTAACCCTTGCAGATTGTTGCAAAGAGGACATATGAAGTTAGCCTGTGCACATCCAGATTACTGCATGGGCCTCAATAGGTCAGTACCTAAGAAAACTGACTGGACAATCCAGATCTATGTGCATTGTGTTTTTGCATAGACTGATGCCTCAGAGGAAGAAACATTTCCAAAAGAAAAGTTTAGGGCAGGGTGTGGGAATGTGCATCCTTGAGCCTTTATTAGTTTCCCACCCTAGTACAGAAGACAGCAAGGAGATGCAGTGGCTCAGTGGTTAAGAAGCTCACCTGTTAGCTGGAAGGCTGGCAAGTCGGCAGTTTGAGACCCAGGTACTTCATGACAGTTTGAGCACCTGTCTCTGTCCCAGCTGTTGGGGACATGAAAGGAGCCTCATCCAGGTGTCACCTGAGTGGAGTTTCTCCAGCAAAAATCCTTTCAACCCAGAATAATTTCTGACACAAAATTATCATTATAGAGAGCAGCTACGTAATCTGTGGCAGCAAAAACAAGAAAGTCTTGTGACATTTTAGCAACAACAAGTTTTATTGGGTATGAATTTTGTGAATTATAGCCTACTTCCTCAGTTGCCCGGAGAGTAGCTTTGGTAGAGACATACTTCTACAAAGACGAAGCTAATTGTTTAATGAAAAAATGGGATGTGACCTACAAAAGCTAATGTCCAATAAAACTGTTTGGTCTTCACAAGACTACTTCTTCTTCTTTACTTCCTCTTTTACCCCTTTGGTAAATGGCACAGTTTGATGATTTGTGAAAGGGACAGAGATTAAACGCGGAGAGAGAATGCAAAATTAAGAGATTTGTGGAAGTAAATGAGAAGTTGAGAGACAACGACAGGGCAACAGAGGTGAGGCGTTTGTGGGGAGGAGCGCTACAAGGTGGGAAAAGAAGAATAGGCAATAGCGCTACAGGGAAAGTGGTGAAGGGAAAACATTAATGGAGCTTGTTCAAAGATACCTGGGACAGTGAGTATAGAGACAGAGAGAAACAAGCAAAGAAAAAGAAAGATATAAAGTTTTACTATAATTAAAAGTGAATTTAACATTTAAGTAAAGGGGCTCAGAAGAAAATATGTTTAGAACTGTAAGAAAATTTATTTTCCATAGTTCAGGATGCAGATTCCTAGAATCCTTGGAAACAAGGGCCCTAAAAGTGATTTGAATTGTGCATCTTTGGTTGATAGGAAGGATTTGGTTGTGTCATTCTCATTCCTTCTCTCTCTCTCTCTCTCATCCCCCCCCCCCCCAGAAGCTCCCTCCCCATAACTCCTCCACAGTGGTATCAGTTAAACAGCGCAACCCATTGGAGCTGGTAACTAGCATTTCGTTCAGGTGCGCCTGGTTTCCAGAACAGCACTTTCCTCTGGTGTTGTTTACAGGTGAAATAGAAACAGTGTTGGCAGTGCTGCTTGCTTAATTGACTGGAGGCAGCCACAGATCAAATGAAACAGAAACATGGCAATATTTGGTTTGCTGACGACTGTCTTTCTGATCGGATTTCATAGTGGTCATTCTTGCCAGAGTCCTGAGGGCTTTGTGGGCGCCAGTTCTCCGGGAGATATTGTCATTGGAGGCTTGTTTGCTGTTCATGGCAAAATGTTACATTCGGAAGAAAAGCCCCTCAAACCTGTGATTGCAAGTTGCGCTGGGTGAGTAACAACAAGAGCATTAGGCATATGTATATGTAGCAAGGAAGGTGGTGGTGGAAGGAACTTTCAATGTATTGAATTTCTGAATAACTGTTTCTTTTTTATTATTATTATTGTTTTATATGCCAGCTGAGTAGAGTGTGTGGAAGTGTGGAAGGACTGTGGTAGGGGGGATATATTGGACAGAAAGAACACATAAGGGTATTTAGGGCTGCAGTTGCCTCCTTGCACAAATGCTGTGCAATAAAATAATATTGCCGGTATCTCTAAAAATCAGTATGCTAAGGCTGTGTTCCTATGCCCACTTTCTTTTAAGAAGTCAGTGAAAAATACCTTTTATCAGACACTGTGAAGAATGCCTTTACATGTATCTGAGAAGAAATCCCATCAAATTCCAATGGACTTACTCAGGATTGTACTGCAAGTATCCAATTGGCATATAGCTTTTTTGCAGCTTCGCCTCTTAATTACTGCTATAGCACATATGGCATGAAATGTATAATGTAAATATAGTCTGTGTTATACAATACTATCTCCAGTATGATTTGTATTCAATAGGATTTGTTCCTCGATCAAAGGTGCTCAACCTCCACCTTTTTGGAAATTGTAAATGATTTAAGAATTCTTAATCACAGGGCCTCAAGTAATAAAGAGTGTTTTTATGCAATGATTGAAATACTGTACAGTACTAAGTCAGAACAAGAGGACCATTGAATCAGTGGGGTTTATGGAGGAATGGACTCACTAAATCTCCACTGATTAACTGGTCGTCTCTTGTTGCAACTCACTACTGAATTTCAGCTACTGTATTATGATATATTTTTCAAAAAATTCAGCCATACATTTCTTACTAGAAATTGAGACAGGAAAGATTATACTTTCAATCTCATATATTTTGTGTGTGCAGGGCAGTGTTTTATAGGAGAAACACAAAAGATATTTGAATTGTTTTCTTCACTTTCTCTATAGTAATGCAGCCCCTTTGTCTTACTATACTCCAGAAGGGAAAAAAAACCTAAAATTGCAGCACACTTGCTATTAAAATGGTTGTGTGCTCTATCAAAAGCATTTTGGCCATGCTCCACCTAAGCATCTCTAAAATCCTGATCCCCCCCCCCCGACTATAATTCTTATTATTCAAAAAGTGAACTCTTATTCACGTGGAGGAAGCCCAAAAGGCCATTAACTTGGTCTAACTCATTCTCAAATTGCCCCCCTATAGGACATGTGCCCCACATTGGGAACCACAGATCTAGAGAGGCATTCATGTTATGTTAGTAGTTTACAGTTACAGAAAGAGCCTCCTCAAAGATTGTGGTATTTTTGAACTACAATTGAGAGTGCCCTGGTAACGGCCACCTAGTGTTGCTGGCTAATCTTTCTCACACTTGGTCAGGCGAAAGGAACTGCAGAATGAAATCAGCAAAAGGTGCCTTTATTTTGGCAGGTTCACGTCTGGCCTAGACACAGAAGAAGTTAAATACAGATTTCAGTGATTAGAGATTTTTGTTTGTATTATCTGTCTTTTAATAAAGAAATTCTGTTTAAATAAATTTTACATCACCTAACATAGCTACATTTTTAAATTTTTTTAAAAATGATGCAATGTTATAGCTTGTTGCAACTTGATAATCAAACATCTTCTCTTGTTTTTTTTAAAAAGAAAATACCGCTTTGCTTGTTTTCTTTGCAGATCGAAACATTAGCATGAAAAGTTTCAAAAATAAGCAGGTCTGCCCTTTAGAGTGAATCCATAGTTACTAATGATTCCTTCCGCATAAGTTTAAATCAATAAATGCTTCAAATTGATTGACCCACTAATTACACCAATAAAAGCTTTGCAGTCCTAATTCCTAAATTAGCCCTAATTATGCACAGTATGGGAGAGGACAAAATATATGCATTTTCTTGCCACACTCTTGGTATTGTGGTAAGAAATAAAAACCTTATCAACCTTCAACACTGTAGAAAATTGAAAAACGTTACAAGTACTGTACAGTATACTGTTAAGGTGTGCCATGGTGTAGAATTGGAGCCGTTCCCAAGGGCTGGTAGTCTATCTTGCTGCCAATGCAGGAAACCTACAGGTAAAGCATCTATGACAGATGGTCCTCTAACTCCTGTTTGAAAATTACAAGTAACAGAGTACCTGTACCTCTGAGGTACTATGTTTTATTGTTCAACAGTTTTTTTACCTTCAGGAAGTTCTTCTTCATGCTGAGAATTTGAATCTCCATTCTTGTCATATTGGTTTGGACCTTGCCCTCTGGAGAAGGGATGCCCAAACTACATCCCGCGACATCATTCCATCCAACCCGGGCCACCCAAAATGCTGCCATAAATGTGTTTGCATTTACAGCAGCGTTATGCGCAGGCACAGGCGCATTTTACTTCCACTTCTGGTGGGAGAAACCACATGACTGGCCCGCTCAACCAGCCTGCAGCCTGAAAAGTTTGGGCACCTGTGTTCTGGAGCAACAGAAAACAAGCTTGCTCCATATGATAGCCCTTCAGATATTTGAAGATGGGTGTTATATAACCTCTAATTTTTCTTTTTCTGGCTTAAGATGCCCACATCTCCATTAAATTTGCATTTCAAACCGTTTAGGATCTTGGTAGCCTTTTGTGGACATGTTCTAGTTTGTGGGTAATTGTGTTAAACTGTGGTGATCTCAATTCACATGAGGTTTAATCAAAGAAGAATTGAATAATACTGTTACTTTATTTGTCTAAATGAAATTCTTCTGTTCATGTAATTTTCCATTCATCCCTATGGCATCATATGTATATTCTGCTAGGACCCATAGATCCTCTTCACATATATCACCATCTATAAAGTTGCCACCCATCCTATATACTACACCTGATATATTTTTTCTGCCTAAATTTACAGCTTTTAAATATATCCCAGTTGAAAGCCATTTGTTGAATCTCTCTTCTGAAATATTAGATACCCCTCTCAGTTGGATGAAATCTGAAAATTTGATGAGTATTCTCTTCATTCCTTCATCCATGTCAATTAGAGAGGTATTCAACAGTGCTAAAAATGACCATGATAAGGGACAAAAATGGCAGGGATTTAGCTGATGCAGAAGAGATTAAGAAAATATGGCAAGAATACACAGAGGAACTCTACAAAAAGGACCTCAACACCCCTGATAATCACAATGATGAGAACACTGAACTTGAGCCAGACATCCTAGAGAGTGAAGTAAAGAGGGCCCTAAAAAGCACTGCCAACAACAAAACTAGTGGAAATGATGGTATCCCAGTTGAATTATTCAAAGCCCTAAAAGATGATGAAAGTAAAACATTGCACTCTATAAGCCATTATATTTGGAAAACACAGCAATGGCCACAGGATTGGAAAAGGTCAGTATATGTTCCGATCTCAAAAAAGGGCAATGCCAAAGAATGCTCAAATTATTGAACAATTGTGCTCATCCCACACGCTAGCAAGATCATGCTCAAGATAATATAGGAGATCCTTCAGCAGCACGTGGATAGAGAACTACCAGAAGTACAGGCTGGGTTCAGAAAAGGCAGGGGGAATGGAAACCAAATTGCCAACATATGTTGGTTCATGGAGAAAAGAAAGGAATACCAGAAACAAGTCTACTTCTGTTTCATTGACTACACCAATGCCTTTGACTGTGTGGACCACAATAAAATGTGGCAAGTAATTAAAGAGATGGGAATACCAGAATACCTTATATGTCTCATGAGAAATCTGTACATGAGTCAAGAAGTAACAGTTAGGACAGGATACGGAATTACGGAGTGGTTTGGAATAGGAAAAGGGGTAAGACAAGGCAAGGCTGCATTTTGTCACCTTGCTTGATTAACTTATATATAGAGCACTTAATGTGCAACGTAGGGTGCAAGCTGGAATTAAAATTGCTGGGAGAAATATCAACAATTTGAGATATGCAGATGATACTACCCTAATGTAGAAAGTGAAGAAGACCTAAAGAATCTCCTGATTAGGTTGAAAGAAGAGAGTGCAAAAGCTGGCTTGAGACTTAATATTTTAAAAAACCCAAGATAAGGGCAACAGGCCCTATTACTCCTTGGCAAATAGATGGGGAAGAAGTAGATGCAGTGACAGACTTTACATTCCTAGGATTAAAGATCACTGCAGATGGAGATTGCAGCCATGAAATAAAAAGATGACAGATGCTTGGGAGACAAGCTGTGAGAAACCTGGGGAACATAGTTAAAAGCAGAGACATCACCTTACAAACAAAAGTGCTCATAGTCAAAGCAATGGTATTCCCGATAGTAATATATGCAGTGGTGGGATGTCAAAAATTTTACTACCCCACCATGACATCATCACAGCGTGGGTGGAGCTAACGTCATGACATCATGGGCAGAGCCAACATCATGATGTCATGACATTGTGGGCGGTGCCAAAGAAAAAATAAAAATAATAAAAATAAATAAAAAATAAAATAAAAATAAGTGCATGCTCGCACACACACACACACACCTCAACCCACCCACCCACCCACAACACAAACCCATAAATAAATTAAATAAATTAATAAAATAAAATAAAATAAACCCACCCACTCCAAACACAAATCAACCAGAGCTTTTAAACCAGAGCTTAAAGCTTATTCTGGCTAATCTTTCTCACACTAGGTCAGATGGAAGGAACTACAGAATGAACTCACCACAAGATGGCTTCATTTTGGCACTTTCCAACTTTTCAACAGTTAAAGAAGTTAGGTACTAAATCTTTGCCTAACCAGTTCTCTAGGAGGATATGCCATAATGTAATGTAAAACAGTTGTACCTCCTTAAGGGTTCTCCAATTGGAACAGCAATTGGAACAGCACAGGTGTAGCTTATTGATGAGGTAACTCCAAGACTTTGCTTAAAAAAACCCAAGCCAGGCCACTAGGCCTTTTTAGGAACTGTAGTAGTACGTCAATACAGTCATACCTCACATAATGAATTTAATTCGTTCTGCGAGGTTGCTCGCTATGTGAAAAAATTTGCTATGCGAGTCGGACTTTCCCTATGGAAAAACTCGAATAATGAGCGTTTCTATGGGGAAAACTCACATAGCAATTTTTTTCGCTATGTGAGTTTCCCCCATAGAAACGCTCATTATGCGAATTTTTCCATAGGGAAAAGTCCAACTTGCATAGCGAAAAATTTGCTATGTGAATCAGATTGCTTAGCGAAAAACTTCCTTGTTATGCGAGTTTTTTGCTAAGCGAAACGCTCGTAATGCAAGGTTTGACTGTATAGGTAAAGGTATTAAATACACATTAAAATACACACAGACACACCACATCCAAATGTGAGTCACTTACCCTGGGGAGCAGGCTATAGGGAGCTTCAGGCTAGCAGCTTCTCTTCCTCCTCCCCATTTGGGAGGACAGCAAGGAGGCCGTGCATACGCACCAAGCACTGTAGGTATGCATGCACAGCAAGTGCTTGGTGCACATGTGCAGTGGGGGAACCAATGAAAAGGTAAGCCCCAAAGGTGGTTCCCTCCAAAGCTGCTACCAATTCTCTGGGACACTGGGAAAAGTTACTATTGGTTCTGGAGAACTGGTGTGAACCTGTTACATCCCATCACTGAATATATGGTTGTGAGAGCTGGACCATAATGAAAGCTGAGTGCAGAAGAATAGATAGATTTGAAATGTGGTGTTGGAGGAGAATTTGGAGAGTACCCTGGACAGTGAGGAGAACAAATAGTTTGATCTTGAAAGAGATCGACCCTGACTGCTCTTTGGAAGGTCAAATATTGAAGATGAAGCTAAAGTACTTTGGGCATCAAATGAGAAGACATGATTCACTTGAGAAAGCCTTGATGCTGGGAAAGGTCAAGGGCAAAAGAAGAAGGGGGAGGCAAAGAATGAGATAGATAGATGGTATTGTTGATGCAATGGGCACAGAACTGGGCAGGTTGAGGAGGATGGTGGAGGATAGGAGTGCCTGGTGTGCAATGGTCTATGCAGTTGCAAAATGCAGGACTCAACTGCAAAAAGGAATGACACAGGACAGTAGTAATGGGGATCTAGTGCTGGGTCAAATTAGACAGTATTATCAAACTGTATTTACTTGAATTAAACAGTTTCCCCTTCACCAGTGGAATTTCCTTACAATATTTCAGCAGTCAAAGTTGCAAAATAAGGCCATCCTTACCTTACCAGGTAAAAGTGATTAAGCCAACTAAGCACACACTTACCTACAAAGCATTTTAGCAAATTATGGGGATTTGTAAAAAGTATGAAGAATTTCTTACCTTTGCGAGCACCTGAAGATGGAAATCTGAATGAACTCTGATGCCAAAGTAACTGCCTTTTGAATAATAATTTGAGGTTTTGATGATAAATATAAAAGATGGAATGCTGTTAATTTTGAAGTAATAGAATCTTGTATTTTGGTTTAACAAGTTCTGTCTTACACAGGAACAGTTACGATAGTGTTTAAAAAGTTCTAGGCAGATTATTTATTTTAAAAGTACTGTAGTATTATTGCTTTGTGATTTTGATTGGACAGAATGAATGGGGTCATTCAGAATGGCAACAAATATCTTTTAAACCTCTTATCACTTACATTTTACGATTAAGAAGCTATATGTAGAATGGAACAACAAGGCTAAGATATTGTTCCAGAAGATGTGGATGCAAGCACTATGGTCCTTTAGATATCCCACCAATTGACTATTGACTATTTTTTTAAATTTAGTTTTTATAATTTTCACACAATAAAAAAAAAATACATTACAATAACATAAAGAAAAAAATGAAATCAAATCTCATACAATAATCTATTATTTGAACATTCTTAATATTATAATAGTAATTAGACAATAAAAACAAAATATTTTCATCAACTTTGTCTTTAAGATAAAGAAAGTTAAACTGGTATCTGACCCCAGTCAGGCTGCATCAAATAGATAATAAGAAAAGTGATAACTGTTGGAGATGTAATCAAGAAAAGGAGACATACTTACACATGTGGTGGAACTGTAATGAGTTAAAAAAATTGGGGTGAAATTGAAAAAGAAATTAGCGGTATATTTGAAAAGAAGCTTGTACTGGGGTCGGAGCCAGCTCTATTGACATTTATTGAGGATTTTAAGATGAATAAAGAGGAAAAAGAGTTATTGTTAATTATGATGTCAGCACCCAGACAATGTATAGCTAAGATGTGGAAAAATGAGTTGACTGTGAAAATAGACTGGTATAAAGAGATGTGGCAATTGGCATTAAATGACAAACTGACATGGGAACTGATGGTTAGAAAAGGAACAGCCCAGGAAAATAGATTTTGGAAAAAATTTGTTGAGTATGTAATAGTGAAAAATCAAGGGATTAAACCTGTACCGGACCAAGCTGGTTTTTGGAAAAATTGAACTGTTGTATTCCTGGACATTGTACATAGCACCTGGGTGTAACTTAGATATATTGTTTAGATTGAAAATAGATAAGGGTTGAACAATAGTTAGAAATATATACTAATTTAGAATATACCATTGACTACAGTGGCTGGGACTGGTGAGAGTGGATGGGAGTTGTGGTTGAGCTAATTCTGGAGAACCACATGTTTTTCAGTCCAATCTGTAGGAAGAGGTGAGCTAACCATGACTCAGGAACAACAGCAACATACTGTGAGAGAAGCAGAAAGCTGGTTGGTTGGTTGGCTGGCTGGCTGGTTGGTTGAATTTCTATATCATCCATCTGACATTAATGTTACTCTGGGTGATTTCCACCAATTAACAAAAACAGCTAAAATACCTGATTTCAGAAACATTCAAACTGATCAAATATATTTTTTAAAATGCAGATAAACAAATAAAGACAAAAAAACATAGTGGTTAACAAGGGCAGAATTTTCATGGAGCAAGGCTTTGTAATCAAATGGTGTTTCAAGATGTTGTCAGCCTTTCATTATGAGATCCTCATTGTTGTTGTTGTTGTTTGATTAAGGCAGTGACATGGCTTAATCTGTATACTTAATAAATAAATTCAAATTTTATAAAATGCCTTATGTCTGTAGAGGTCTCCTTACCAAAGGAACCAAAAAAACACTGCATCCTTGAATTATCTTAGAACTTTGGCAAGTGGAGAAGGCAGAACAAAATATACAGTACAGTTATACCTTGCTTAAAGAGGATAATGCGTTCCACAGGATTGCTCTTTAAGTGAGTTTGCTCTTTAAGCGAAACACCATTGTAAATGACCAGTTGTGGGGTGGGGGTGGGGGTTGTGAACCCCAATTTATTTGTTAAGTGAGTTTTTGGTTGGTTTTATTTGTTAAGCGAAGCGAGCATTCAGAGAAAATTCTGCTCTTTAAGCGAGTTACTCTTTAAGCGAGACGCTCTTTATGCGAGGTTTGACTGTATAGTGAAGTGGTCAAAGTTCAGTCAACCAAACATTACTGGACTCCAAGATCCATCAATCCTATCCAGACTAATTGAGGGCAATGAATGCTGGGAATTGAAGTTTAAACAGTGTTTACAAAGCATCTTCCACATATCTTCCAATAATCACAGTTGCTACTAGCTCTTCTCTGCATATACATGTTACAGCCCCAGACATGCTGCTAAGCACACGTCAACAAACAAGCGATTTGCATAGCAGTTGCTTTTGCTTCAATACTGTTTCTGCTGATATATTTCTGAATGACTTAAATGTGTTTCTTGACAGCTTTGAAGTGCAAGTGTTTCTTCAGAGTCTTGCAATGATACATGCAATTGAAATCATCAACAACTCAACATTATTGCCTGGAATTAAGCTGGGATATGAAATCTATGACACCTGTGCTGAGGTCACCAGGGCAATGGCTGCAGTTCTGAGGTTCTTGTCCAAATACAACATTTCCAAAAACCTGGTGGAATTCAGGTGTGACTATTCAGATTACATGCCCAGGGTCAAAGCTGTTATTGGGGCCACCTACTCGGAGGTGTCCATGTCAGTGGCAAGAATATTGAATTTGCAGCTTATACCACAGGTAGGTCATTTTGGACAGGCATTTTCATTCTTAGCAGTAAGATCAGATTCACAGAACCAGAAACTACATGGAAGAGTATTCTAATTAAATTATTAGAAACTGAATAAACCTGTGAATGAGTGAGGCTTCCATCATGAGCAAATAACAACAACCTGAACTTTTAAAAGAAACAGCACACTGGAGACTGAAGTAGTAGTGTTCTCTCTTCTGGAATATCGCATTTTGACACTGTGTGCCCAGAAATATACATAGAAATAAAAAAGTAGCCATTGCTTGAAAGCCAGTCATATCTGACTCTAGGGTTCAGTGATTATCTCCGTTTATAGTCAAAGACTCAGCACTGTCTGCATCTGCAGACGTTTCCGTGGACATGTGGCAGGAATGACTAGACTATCCATGGAATGCTGTTTATATATAGAAATGCAGCATCAAAATATAATCCTGCAGAAAAGACTTTGCTAGAATTGTCCAGAATATATATATGGCTATGCAGTGGTCCATAAGTTACCTTAGGCAAACTAAAACAAATTTCACTTGGCTCGTACTGAAACTGAGGGAGTTCTTTCTACAAAATGTGTCAATGGCTTTCAGTGGCAATGTAACTAATTCCTAGAAGATGGGGCTATCAATGGCAAGTAGTAATGGAGGATAAAACATTCCTTGCAATTCCACAGTCAGCTTTTTATCAGTTTCTGAGGAGATGAGATGGATAGTGCCATTTCCTCTGGTTGGGTTCTGTGGGAAGCAGGATGCTGCCCTAGATTTAGCCTTTTCCCTTTCTTATCTTAACTTTTAAAAACAATAGGATGACCAAATATTCCTTTTTACTGAAACTGTAATAGGAGTTTGTAGGTTCCCACTGCACTTGTGTGTTGGATGGATTCCGATGTGGAGCAAAGCATCTATAGTAACTTCTGATGCAGCTTGGGGTGATAAATGTTAAAGAGAGAGAGAGAGAAATGTAATAGTTTTACTGCATTTCCCCCAAATGTAAACAAATTATTTGAGCTGAACATCACAAAGGGATCTGGGCCTTAATGTGCCAAGTATGAGGAAAGTGTGTTATTATAGCTTTTTCACTTCCCCACAGCATGTTTACCTGGTGTTACTCGAAACTTAGCATTTAAAGTAGGGATGGTAATGGCTCCTTTGGTTCTCTGTCAAGAGCTATTCTCTAACAAAATGGTTTTGTCACCTCCTTAGGTGAGTCATGCGTCAACCGCTGAGATCCTCAGTGACAAAGTCCGCTTTCCTTCTTTCCTGCGCACAGTGCCCAGTGATTCCTATCAGACAAAGGCTATGGCCCGATTAATCCACATGTCAGGGTGGAACTGGATTGGGATCATTGCCACAGATGATGACTTTGGGCGCCTTGCCGTGGAAAGCTTTGGGCTACAGGCCATGGCCAACAACGTCTGCATTGCATTTAAAGAAATGTTGCCAGCTTATCTGTCGGATAGCACCATTCATGGCAAAATTGATCAAGCGCTCGAGAAGATCGTCAAGGAAACCAGGGTAAATGTCATTGTTGTCTTTCTGAGGCAATTCCACGTAATGAGGCTTTTCAGAAAAGCTATTGAGAAGAACATAAATAAGACCTGGATTGCAAGTGATAACTGGTCAGCAGCTGTCAAGATTAGCACTCTTCCAAATATCAGCCGCCTTGGGAAAGTGGTGGGATTTACATTCAAAAGTGGCAACCTGTCATCTTTCCACCAGTTCTTGAGTAATCTACAGACAAGTCCCACAGGCAACAACACGTTCTCACGGGAATATGCCAAGCTTATGTCTGTGTGCTCATATACAAATGACCAGGATCTGAGCAAGTGCATCTCCAGCTACCCTGTTCAAAAAGTGCTACAGAACCAGAGTAAACTAAGTACCCGGCATTGGGGAGAGGAATTTCTCATTGCCAACATTGAACCTGGATTCATCCACAGCACCATGCTTGCAGTGAATGCCATTGCACATGCTGTCCAAAACCAGTGCAAGGATAGGAACTGTAAAGACCCATATGCTTTCGCCCCTTGGGAGGTAGGGCTTTATGAGTTTTCTACATATATTTATTTCTCCATAGTATGCTTTTTGCTGCTACTTCCTTTGCAAAGTAGTAGCCAAATGGATGATGATGATGATGATGATAAAAATGTGCCATCATGTTAATTCTGCCCAACCAAGTTTTGAAATAAAGTAGTCCTGATTCAGGTGCATTGCAGGGCTTTCCCCCTGGCCATGTCCACCATACCATGCCCACAGTGTGGTAGTAAATTTTTTTGGAGCCCACCACTGTATCTGGAGCATTTAAGTTCCAAGATTCAGTTGTACCTCACTTAAAGAGGATAATGTGTTCCACAGGATTGCTCTTTAAGTGAGTTTGCTCTTTAAGCAAAACACCATTGTAAGTGACCAATTGTGACTTCTGGTGGAGGGGATTGTGAACCCCAATTTGTTTGTTAAGTGAGTTTTTGGTTGGTTTTACTTGTTAAGCAAAGTGAACATTCAGAGAAAATTCTGCCCTTTAAGCAAGTTATTCTTTAAGCGAGGTGCTCTTTATGTGAGGTTTGACTGTGTACACAATAGTTTAGGTGTTTGAGAATCAACCAGGATTGCTTTTTTTAGAAAGGTGTTCTATCAAAAGGTGAAGAATATCTCTTTGCCACTGTATAATGCCCTAACCTTCCATCAGCAGAAGAAAGTAACTGGAAACTTGCAGTGTATTATAATTCTGTTCTTTTGGTTGAGCCTTTTTTCTGGGATTCCAGAAGGCAAAGCTAAAAACACATTACAAGTCAATGCATGCATATATGCATTTTATGGTAAACTAACTGTCAAGTCTTCCCTGAAAGAATTCTGGGTCTTGCTGCGAGAATCCTGACCAGTTTCTAAAAAGGATTCCAATGACACAGAAGACACTTCAGACCCAAGATGAATTTAGCATGCAGAGCTCCCCCCATCCCAGTGTTGACAAGCTCTGGAGACTAAACTTTGTTCCATAGCATTGCTTTATCTGGGGTACACAGAAAGAGCCTCCTCGAAGATTGTGGTATTTTGAACCACAATTGGGTGTATCCTGGTAATAGCAACCTTGTGTTGCTGGCTAATCTTTCTCACATTAGGTCAGGCAAAAGGAACAACAGAACGAACTCTCCAAAGGGTTCCTTCCACCTAAACTGCATGGACGTTTTAACATCTGGACAACATTGCTACAAATTTAACCACGAGATAATATTTAAATTGACTTTTGAATTGGCTACAATTGGAATGCCTAGTGTGTAAACCCCTGATGGAGGTTACTGAAATTTGCATTTCTTTTACCTGTGGCCTCAATGGAGCCATTTCGAACAAGCAATAAGCAGAGACCTGGTTTCCTGTGTCTGTTAAATAGGGGAGGAATATAAAATTGACATTTATTTTTAAGAACAGAGTCTGGCAAACACCACCATGCCACATACATTTGGACTTTCATTGATGATTTCCCTACCTTTGCATGCCAGAAGAAGTGATCTTGAATCACAAAAGCTCGCAATGATTTTTTAATTTTAGTTATCCAAAAAAGGCATCACGTTCTTCTTCTACATTTATTTTGTATATGGACCAATGGCTGACTTGTTTGTTCATTTTAACAGTTTCACATCAGGCCTACACCCAGAAGAAGAAGAATTGCTTTATCTAATCCAGGTTCTTCTTCTTCTTCTGGGGTCCACAGAAAGAGCATCCTTGAAGATTGCAGTATTTTTGAACAACAATCAGGTGTACCCTGGGCAATGGCAACCTTGTGTTGGCTAATCTTTCTTACACTGAGACAGGTGGAAGAAACTATGAAATGACTTCACACCAAAAGGTGGCTTTATTGTAGCAATTTCATATCTGGCCTAGACACAGAGCTGAGCAAGTTGAGGAGGATGGTGGAGGACAGATGTGTCTGGCGGACAGTGGTCCATAGGGTTGGAATTGACTGTGCGACTGAACAACAACAACTAGACATGGAAGAAGAAAATCTAGCCCAAGTATTCAGAGAGAAAAGCAACATACATTTTTTAGAAGGTAGACTGATGAGGGACTAAGGTGGTCCCTCTGCGGAAGCGATCTCTGAGATTGCTGAATACTGATTATTAGCATATTTACATAGGGTTCAAGCCAAGACCAGTCCAAAATTGATGCAGAAATGATTTGCTTCCTTTTCACGACACTAAAGTCTGAGACACCTGCCCTCATTCTACCTAATAGCAGGGCCAATCTCAACTCAGGCAATTTCAATGAAATTAGTTATTGCTTTCTGTTATGGCTATGCTAACTCTAAAGGTATGTTTATACAGGCCAGTGGTGCCCAAACTAAGGCCTGGGGGACAGGTGCAGCCCCTGACGCCAATTCATCTGGCCCATGAAGCCCTCATTGCGGGCACGTTTTACTTCCGCTTCCAGGAGTGACGAGGGCTTTGGGGCCAGATGAATTGGCATTGGGGGCCACATCTGGCCCCCGGGCCTTAGTGACCAGCTTCCTGAACTACATGATCGGCCCATGGCCCAAAAAGTTTGGGCACCCTTGATATAGGCACTCTCTGAGAGCTGCCAGACCTGGGCTGGTAGCATTTCTGTGAGGCCCCTTCACCCATTCCTCAGCTACTCACTTCTCCCAGCATCAAGGAGGACATAAACACAGTTTCTTCTGCAGGTGCAAAAAAACAAACAAACCCTAAGGCCAACTGGGGCTCTTCCTTTAACAGTACAAGACTAACACCCACACACACTCAACCTCACCTCAACACTGTGGCATCGTGTTGCATCATTTTATACCATTTCCATCACCCTCTTCTGTCACTCACAGGTTCTGTCCAATCCTGGCCTTCACAGCAATGGCCTAAGGTTTTTTCATATGTTACCCTCTCTGGGGTAACTCTCAGCCATCATTCCTTTCTGCATAATATACATAATAGCATAATACACAGCAATCTCTTAGCAAACTAATGTCATGATCTTCAGGAAAATGCCTGTGAAGGAGGCAAAGGTACAGCTAGACACTTCTCCTCAGTATCCTCCCAATCTGTGATGTTTTCACTTCAGCTAGCCTGAACTTTCATTAAATGTTAAAATTAAACAGATCATTTTTTAGTCTGGGAGGAAACAAAGATTTGCCTTTCTAAAATAGATTTAATTTAACTCTTTGAAATCCTTTCCTCCCCACCCCCATCAGATAGGAAATGTATAGATGTCAAAGCAGTGCTAGATTGAGGCTGCAACTACAGTGTTAAATATCACAGGATTGTTCCACTTAATTAAATTGATGGATTCCCCCCCCCCCCCCAGTTACATAGCATAATGACTGATTTAAATCAGATTGGCTCTTTTTGTTTCTAGCACATCCTTTTTTCTCTCCTCCTGGAGGTCTCTATTCATCCCCCCCAACATAAATATTTGGATGGACTCCCCCCCACATGCGGTTAGTTGATTTCTTCTTATAAAAGCAGGGTGTGTGTCTGTGGGTAGTGTTTTGGTGAAGTACACACTTGAAGCATGATATTAAGGACCACAGAAACATCCACCTCTGTGTTCTTTCCCCTGAATGTCCGCCAAATGTTTCTACATACAGTATCTGAGATTAGCACTAGATCACCTTGAGATGAAAAATATGTTTTAAAAAATTGACAAACTACCTTAATAACCAATTTCTTTCCAGTTGTCTGCTGACTCATTGCCATCCCCACCCTTTGGTTTCCAGATGCCCTAGTGCACCAGTGCTTGCTCTACACCTTGAAATGGTTTATTTCAGATGAGAATGTGAACTTCAGTTCACAAAAGCTCAGTTGAGAGGAACTGACAGCCTCAGGAGTGCCACTCTTTTTACCTAGAACTAGAAAGGAGGAAGAGCCAGCATCCAGTTGTCCATTCAGTATCAGCTGGTTGAACTGATGAAAATTCATTTGATTCTTTAAAAAGCAAAAGCTCCAGCAACAGCAAAATAATAGAGATTAAGGGGGAGATTTTGGCAGATTTGCATTGACTTGTATATCATGTAGTCAATGAAGATAATATGAATCCGACCGTCCCAGTTCTGGAGCATTTCACATATTATTTGTCACTACAATTGTCTTCTTAGACAAATTCCTGGAGAACAAGTATTTTTGAATATAGCAAATAATGCCATCCAGGAGGTCTGTCAAATGTGAGCACTTCCTCTGATGGTGAAGAGAGCTGTAGGAAACCAGATGAATGTATTAGAGTACTTTAGGGTCTCTGCAGTTTGCAAAAGTATAAAAAAAGGTTTAGAACACAAACATTTGGAAAGCAAAAGAAGAAGCTTCCAACAGATGAATCAGTGGATGATGGTATACAGAATAACTATTATAGCTTGAGATGGTGAAATGAAAAACCTAGTAGAGGAGGCACAGCATTCTGGAAGAATGCAAAACAGGATTATGCTGTATCGCAAATATCAAGCTGCAGGCCCTGGTCGCTAATGTCATAGCTAAATGTCTTAGCTAAGTTCCTGTGGCAGCTTCAGTAAGTGTTCCTCTTTTTTAAAATCTCTAATCATGCTACTCCTGACATTGCCCGGATCTGTGAATGCTGCTATGTGACATTCACTTTCAATGAGCATCACTGACTTTGATCTCTCTTCATTCCCGTGTCACTGCAGTTGCTTGAAGAACTTAAAGAGATAAAGTTCACTGACAATGAAAGGGATGTCTATTTTGATTCTTTCGGAGATATAAACACAGGCTACGATGTACTCCTGTGGAAGGAAATTGATGGGCGGATGGTGATTACCAACATGGCTGAATATGATCTAGAGAAAGATGACTTCATTTTTGCTGATGAACAAGATGAAATTGAGTTCATGAGTTTAAAGGTATGTGCAGACTCGCTGTGATTCTGTCCTTGCAGAAACTTGGTACACACTTTTCAACATTTAGCTTTGTGTGCAACGCTGGGAGTGTGGAAAGCTATGTTGAGGAAAGCAAAATCAGAGGAAGAGAAGGCACCTGTGGCTTGATTGAGGCCATTGTTCAAGGTCCATGTCCCCTGTCATTTTCCAGCTCAGACCTCCCAACCAGTTCCTGAGTTTGAGGCTGTATACTTTGATTTATCATCATCACCTTCTTCTTCTTCCGTATCCAAATATTGGTGATCATCATGGCAATCAGCCATTAAGACTGTCCTGAGAATATAATGTAGTGGCCTTTAATCTGTCTTCTGCATCACAGCATGATCCCTGTACCACTGGTTCAGTTCCATGAGTCAATTTCTGGTCCTGAGCCCTTTTGGCACGCAAAATCCTCATCAGCCCCAGGCCAGTATTGATGAAACTGCTGCCCTCCATCAAGATGGATTTAAGTGGGATTTAATCAACTTGGGGACCATCACCCTTCCCTGTGGACTTCAGCACCCAAGGCTGTTAGTCCTCAGGATTGTCAGGTTAGTTAACCGCCACTTGACACTCGGCATTGAGTCTTTGGCAGCCTACTCTGCTCTATTGCTCTACTCTACTCTATTGCTCTACTCTACTGCTATTACCATAGCATGATAACCTGGTTAGGCTGGACTTTGATTAATACCAGAAACAATTACATTATTTATTTAAATCCATGAAAATTGTGGGTTTTTTTTTAGATTTTGAACTCTTTTTTTTATTATTTTGTTTAATTAATTTCTATACACCCACTCCTAGAAGAGCTTTCACGTGTGCACAAAGAAGCCTCTATTTTGGAACCATGTCCAGGCCTTAAACTTCTTAATCTGGTCTTAGTTACAGCAATAGGAAGATTCTGGGAACTGTAATCCAAAAAGAGTTACTTTCCAAACTGTGAAAAATGGGCATTTCCCAAATGCTTAGATTTCTTTGAACTATGCAATATTATTCAGGCTGAATACAGCAGTGTAGCATAGGTTTCAGCTGCCCGGGGCATAGGCCAAATTTGCCACCTCCTGGGCGGGGCTCAGGACGCCAGCGGTGGGGGAGGGCCCCGGTGCCCATCCCCACAGCAGCCTCTTCGCCCTGGCCGCTAGGAAGTCCGGGTGCAGTGGTGAAGTCCTGCTGCCATAGCAGCCTTTTGTGCCCTGGCCTGGGGCCCAGGATGCCAGCGGTAGGGGAGGGTCCTGGCACCTGTCCCTGCAGTGGCCTCTTCGCCCCGGCCACTAGGAAGTCCGGGGGTGGCTGCAAAGTCCTATTTATTGTGAAATTTTGCTGCCCCCAAAAAGTGCCACCCAGGGCAACCCCACCCCCACTACACCTCTGGCCGAATACTCAGACCACTCTTTTAAAATATGTGAAAGTGATTTGAAAAATGCTCTGGTTTCTACATGTGAACCATCCACGAAACCAAATAATAGAAGATCCCTGATTTCGTAACATGAACATTGTAATGCTTTTTCATTCGTCTTCTTGTTCAACAGGCCTTGCAAGTTTGCCAGAGACACAAGTGGTATACATGTGCATTCATTTATTTATGCATTCAAATATTTTATGCCTTCTCACTAGGTGAAGCTTTCTCATGACTATTGTCAAGTTGTTTAAACCAGAAAATAAAGGTATAGTTGCAGATTTCATACACAGAAACTAGGTGATACCCCAGTTGAATGAATGAATCTTTATTAATCGATTAGTCTTACAACCTTATCAATAACATAGCAGAATTAAAATCTGTGCAATACAATGGAGTGCAATGAAATACAATGAAAATACAATATGTACATACCTGAGCTATTTTTAAAAGGAATGTGGACTTGAGAAAGTGCCTTAATACAATTAAAACATGCTTATCCATAGTTAGATAACTGAATCTCTCTTGCAGGATTCCCCAATTTGATTAATATATTGGATTTTTTTTTTAGCTGATGCCTTAATTATAAACTTGGCAGTTCTACATACAATGTGCATGTTAGAACCCAGGAGAAGATAGGACAGTTTGTGATTAGAGTCCCAAAAATTGTTTTTTTCCAATAGGGATGAAAGGTATTTAAATATAATATCAGTGTATACCTGGCAATCGAATAAAATATGAAAGATATTTTCAATATTTGGAGAACCACACATGCACATTCTTTCATGATATGGTAAGTGGTGAAAATGCCCATATTTATTCAAGGAATTTAGTAACTCAAATCTGGCTCTACAGTAAGCCCTTCTTAAAAGATTAGGGGGACACATCAATAAATATTTTTCAGGTTGAAATGTAATTTTGTTAGCAGCCAGCCACCTTAAAGAACCATTTTTGGCCATTACTTCCAAGTCAGATTGCGCACTGATATCTAAGACTCTCTGTTTAAAAAATTCCTTGGCCTGAGTGGCCACTGAGAGCAAATACTTAACTGAGAACCCATGATTAGAAATTACTTCGCAGAGTTGACTAACTCAGTATTTGGGATGATCCCACTTTATCTGTTCAGTTAAGCATAATTTGGGAAGCCTGTTAAGAGTCCATTGATTGAATCCTCAACCAATATGAGAATGTTTTAAATATTAAATGGCGATACATGGCGTGGAAGCCCAATTTTGCTCTGACTGCAGGGGCAGATGTGTTGCTATCATTTCCTAAAATACTTCTTAGGAATCAGCACTGTATTTGTTCCAGAAGTGGGGCTCTCTTTAGACCCCAGATTTCTGCCCCGTATGAGAGCATTGGGACAATTTTTGCCCCAAACACGTATAAAATTGGGGAGAGGGTGCCAGGATGGTTATAATTAAATAGTTTATATAATCTCTTTGTACTTATGGCAGCCTTTGACGAAATTTTCTTAAAATTATTTAGCCATGTCCCTGTATTGGAGAAAACCACTCCAAGATAGTTAAAAGAGTTAACTTGTTCAAAAGGCTCCCTATTTATCTGCCAATTATAGCTCTTGCTTCTCCTACTAAAAACCAATACTTTGGATTTGTTTTTGTTGATATTTAATTTTTTTTATCACAATATGTATTTAGTTTTTGAAGCAATCTCCTCAGACCTATTTGTGAGTGAGCCATTAAAATAATATCATCAGCATATAAAAGAGTATTGATGTGTTTATCAAGAATCTTTAACATATGGGTCTCTGTGTCAAACAGGAATCCTGGTATGTCATTAATATAAAGATTAAAAAGCACTGGAGCCAAAATACAACCTTGTCTGACGGCTTTAAAAGTAGGTATGCTCTTCGTTAGGGAACCATTTACACTAGTTCACACTTTTAGGTACGGTATGTATTTGAATATAGAGCTCTAGCCAAGAATAAAAGTCTAGGTTCCATTTTTAGGGTAACCAATTTCTCCTACAACATGTTTCTGTCAATCAAATCAAAGGCTCCTTTAAGATCTATAAATGCAGCAAATAATTTCTTTCTATTTCTTTGTTGTTTTGTGAGGTGATATAAAATAAAACAATTCTCTATTGTAGATTGTTCTTGTCTAAAATCAGCTTGTTCCTCCACTAAAATATTATTTTCCATAACCCAGTCTACCATTTTGTTTGGCAAATGTTTGGCATACATTTTGGTCACTATTCTGATGAGGCTTATCAGTTTATAGTTTTTAGGGAGTCACGTTTCTCTCCTTTTTTGTAAACTGGCACTATAATGGCAACCTCCCATCCAACTGGAATGAAACCTGTATTATTTATAAACGTAACAAGTCCAGCTAGCAGAGGAGCCCACCGGTCACAATGAGTCTTAAAAAGCTCTGGAGGTAAAATATCTTCCCCAGGAGCCTTATTGGACTTTAAAGATTGAATAATGATTTTTATTTTAGCCATGGAAACAGGAGGCCATGGTGGAAGGCTATCAATAGAAGGAAAATCTATGCTCAGATTGTAGGTATGGCCCAGATTTGAGTTAGAAAACAAATTGGCATAATATTCTTCCCAAACTGAGGATGGAACTGGGATATCTAATTGGAATTTGCATTCCTTTAACAGACCTGCTACATTGCTCCAAAAGAAAACTGAATGTGTCCTTTTAGCCCAGACTTCCAGCTTGGACCATAATTATGCTTTATATGCTGATTTCTTAGAAGCTATCAATTTCTTATATTCACGCCTGGTTTTTACAATTTTTGAATGATTTTTTTCTAGTAGGGTGTTCCAGAGCTGACGCATAGAGGCCCTCACATGTTTTCTGCTATGTATGCAGTCATAGTCATACCAGTTTGATCTGGTTTGTTGTTGATATTTCCCAGGAAGTTTATGTGTTAGAAAGTTCGTCAGGATAAAGCATAAGTCAGCGTAAGAGGTCAGGATTTTATCTGAGCCTGGTCTAGAGGAAGAAATTGAGCTTTTCTAAATCTGAGCCTGTTTGGAATCTAAAAAGGTTTTTAAATACTTAGTATCAGCCTTGGTCCAATTTAGTTTTCTTTCCTGCCTCACCTCAAAGTTAGCCAATATCCCCTTATCATGGGACATATAGGGCCTTGTATCCGAACTGCCTTTAAATAAGACTGTAGTTGGCTGTGGTAACTGTCCTCTCTCATAAGTGCCTGCATGCCAGAAAACTCAATCTTGTCCCTAGAAACACAAATATAGTCTAACACACTGCTAGAGTTAACTTCATGATAGGATGATGGTGGCTTAGAGGCTACGACGCTGAGCTTGGTGACGTTTGAAGGTTGGCGGTTCGAGGACCGTGTACCATACGATGGAGTCTGTCCCAGCTCCTGCCAACCTAAGCAGTTCGAAAGCAAGAAGACCCCTACCAAGCCTATTAACTGAATTGCAAATTATTCAGTTCATAGTAGATAACACATATCAAAATTAATACACCAATTATGCCAGCAGGTGTGGGGTACAACTGGTACCACAACCCAGCCCTGCTGGCTTATTTAGTCCTGCCTGGGGTTCTTATTTACTCCTGCCTGGGTGTCCTTCTTTTTAAAGATGTTTGGGGAGGTTTTATGGAAGTTTTTAGATAGTTTTATAGTACAGTAAAACACCGGATAACGATTGGATCGGATAACGCTAAAATCGCATAACGTTAAGTAATCTGGGGAGGAGAATTGGATTGAATAACGTTAAGGTCCTATGGGATGGATCGGATAACAACCGCTAAAGCCTGTGCAGTTACAATGTATCTCTATGGAGCTTTAACGTTATCCGATCCATCACATAGGATTTTAACATGGATCGGATAACACTAAAAATCGGATAACACCAAGACTTGTGGAACCAAGTTTTAGCGTTATCCGATGTTTTACTGTATTTGGTTTTACTTAATATTGGGTATGGGTTTTAACTGACATTGGGAGCCGCCTTGGGTCACTTAGGTGAAAAAGGCGGTTATATAAATCCAACAAATAAAATAATTGGAAATTGGGTCAATACAGTTTACAGATTACAGCTGTGGTTTGTTGTCACTAGAAGTTATGTTTATAATTCATTTATGGGTTGGACTTTAAGAGTTTGTTTATCTCTTTGATCTTTCAGAATGTCCAGTCCAAATGCTCCCAGAAATGCAGCCCAGGACAGGTGAAGAAAGTTTCAGCAAGCCCACATACTTGCTGCTACGAGTGTATAAGTTGCCCAGAAAACTATTATACCAATCAGTCAGGTACTAAAAACAAGTGCTGAGATAATTAAGACTTTACAAAAAGGAATGCATGTCTTTTAAAATAAATAATAAAAAGATTTTATAGGGTTACTGAGTGTAATAGCTATACAGTAAGTTTATTTTTGTGTAGTTTTCATTTGCATTTTAATAAAAATAAAATAGATGGCAAGTCAATTAATGCAAGCCATTTATCACATAGAAACAGATGATTATAAACTGATTCAACCAAGTGTCACATATTGATATTACTCCACACTCCAGTTATACTCAATCCACTTAAAGTGGATAATTTATAAGCAAAATGACCTGTTTTTCTCATAATCATGGTTCTAGTAGGCTGATTAATTGTAGACTTTAACCAACCATCTCTGACTGGTTCACTTCTTTTAACCGGGATGAAGGCGAGTGCCATCAAGTGGCTTGGTTTGCCATTTAGCAGCTTCACTTTGCTTTTAAAATAATGCAGGGTTAACAGTCTCTTTCTGATGCTATGGAAATTTGATATTATAGCATCAAAACCCTATTAATTTGACATTCTTCTTAAAATAGAGGGCAAGTCTATTTTAATAATTTTTGGAAATATGCAAATAGAATGGAATAAGAAAGAGGTGATTGTTATATTCGTTACAGCTTCAAGGTTGAATATTGTTAAAACATGGAAAGTAGATTATGAATTTTAATTGGGTGATTGGTATAAAGAAATATGGAATATAGTTATAAATGATAAATTAGCATGTGAGTTGAAGGTAAAAAGAGGATTGATTTAAAAAAATTTTTTAGAGAAATAGGGGGATAATTTTTAGATTATGCATTAGTTGAAAGGGAAATTATAAAGCCAGAGCAAGAGATGTATTCTCTTTTTGGTATGAGATGAATATATAAACATTTAATGATATTGAAAACATTTAATTGAGAAGGTTTATAAGCCCCACTGGTGGTGGGCACACATAGTAGTTGTCTTTTATTATATGTAATTTTGTTAAGATTTTTCTGTTGTGTTGTTTTTGTGATTATTGTTTGTTTTTGTGGGGGTTTTTTTTGTATTTCAGTCAAAATAAAATAGGTGGCAAGTCAATAAATGCAAGCCATTTATAGCATAGAAAAAGATGATTATAAACTGATTCAACTAGGTGCTACAAATTGATATTACTTCTTTAACAATTACAAAAGTATAATAGATCTGTTATATTGCATTGTCCTCTTTAAAATATATATTCTTTTATTTTAAATCACTCAGAAAGGTGTGCTGTTGAGTAGTTTATAGAAGTTTTATTAATCACCGTGATTGTTTCATAATGCTATGCATTAGTACCTTCAAATTAAGCACGTCGACAAGAGAAAAATGAGTTAATTAAAACTGACCAGAGTTAAATTCCCCTAAGCCCGTAGTGGTGAACCTTGGCACTCCAGGTGTTCTTGGACTTCAATTCCCAGAAGCCCAAGTCTCTGTGAATCCAAACAAATGGGTTTACTGTGCATAGTAAACCCATTTGTGTGGATTCACAGGGATTTGGGCTTCTGGGAATTGAAGTCCAAGAACACCTGGAGTGCCAAGGTATGCCATCACTACCTGAAGCTCTTAAATAATGTGTATTGTCAGCTTTCAAGAGATCTATGTTTCTCTGTGTATAGATATGGATTACTGCACTTTATGCAACAACCGAACCCATTGGGCTCCTGTGAACAGTTCGATGTGCTACAGGAAGATGGTTCAGTATCTCAACTGGAATGACTGGTTTGCTGTTCTATTACTGGTTTTGTCCGCTCTTGGAGTAGTGATGATCTGTGCTATTATCATAATATTTACTAGGAATGTCGACACTCCAGTCGTAAAGGCATCGGGTGGCTTAACCGTGTGCTTCGTCATCCTCCTCTGTCATTGCCTCACTTTCGTCAGCACGTGCTTTTTCATAGGCAGACCTCAGGCATTCAAATGTAAAACCCGGCAGGCTCTCTTTGGGATCAGCTTTGCCCTCTGTATTTCCTGCATTTTGATGAAGTCGCTGAAAATTTTATTGGCCTTCAGTTTTGATCCTAAGTTGCAAAAATTGCTGAAGAGTCTCTACAGGCCCGTCCCTATTGTGTCCTTTTGCACTGGGGTCCAGGTGTTGATTTGTGTGGTCTGGATCACAGTTCGAAGCCCTTTCGTTGAGGAGAACTTTTCCATCCGGAGAGTTATTATCCTGGAATGTAACGAGGGCTCGGCTGTTGCCCTGGGGATCATGTTGGGGTACATTGCCCTGTTGGCCTTCATCTGTTTCATCTGTGCTTTCAAAGGCCGGAAGCTCCCCGAGAACTACAACGAAGCAAAGTTCATCACCTTTGGCATGCTCATCTACTTCATTGCATGGATCATATTTATCCCCGTCTACACAACTACGTTTGGCAAATACTTGCCAGCGGTTGAAATCATTGTCATTTTAATATCCAACTATGGGATCCTATGCTGTACATTCTTTCCCAAGTGCTACATCATCCTGTACAAGCAAGAGGCGAATACCAAATCGGCCTTCCTGAAAATGCTTTATAGCTACTCCTCTAAAAGCGCAGGGAGCCTCAGCGTAAACCAAAGCTCTCTGGACTCCAAAAGTGAGACTCCTCCCATGCCCAGCACAGAGGCTTGTTATAAAGCAAAGAGTGAGAAACACTGGGTGAATGGGAGCTGCCATTTCCAGATATTTGGGTCCAGGGAGCTGAGAGGGGAAGTGGCCACTATGAACATAGCAGGGCCCATAGCACCGAGAAGAAGACTCTCTAGTATATGATGAGGTAGTTTCAGGGTAAGACCTTCTTCTGGGCCTGTTTGGTCCATCATCTCTCCTTTGCCCGTAAGCACGGTTACCACCATGCAAGAGATGTAGGTACAAAACAAAGGTAACACTCTCTCCCTGTAAGCAAATTGGAGGTCACCTTCAAGGTTTCTTCTTCTTCCGCGTCTAGGCCAGACATGAAACTGCCAAAATGAAGTCACCTTTTGGTGAGTTCATTCTGCAGTTTCTTTCACCTGACCAGATTGGCTGGATATTTACTATGTACTGTTGTTTTAAGTCATGTATTTTTGGTAGTGTTGTAAACTGCCCAGAGTTGGGTTTACCTAATTGGGGTGGGATAACAAATTGGACAAAATAAATAAATAAATAAATAGTGTGAGAAAGATTAGCCAACAACACAAGATTGCTGTTACTAGAGTACGCCTGATTGTGGTTCAAAAATACCAGTCTTCGAGGAGGCTCTTTCTGTGTACCCCACCTTCAAGGCTGAATGATTCCTCTACTTTTTCTTCTATTTATCAGCACAAGTATTTCCTTCCCTTTTGCTCCTTTGTTTTAACAATAATTTATTATTACACCTGAACTTCAACAGTTCAGTACACACAACTCGCAATTCCTGATGTAAACAGGATTTGAATCAAGAGTTTGCTAGTCTTCAGCATCAAAATTATGTTCATTTAGACCACTGATCTATCTAGCCCAGCACTGTAATCTACACCTGGCTACAGGAATTCAACAGGGTTTCAGGCAGGATGCTTTCCTAGGCCTACCTGTGGAGATCCCTGATATTAGCTAATGGTCTCCCATCTAAGTACTAATGAGGCCTCACCCTGCTTCAATTTTGAAACCAGACAAGACTAGCATGTTGAGAGAAGCAGGGTGTCCCTCACTGAAGAAAAACCCCATTAGGGTCATGGAAGACATACTAGTTCATGGTTATGAAAAACAACAGAACAGAATGAAATTTGTGTTTCTGAGGACAAAAGAGAAAACAAAGGCTAGTTTCAATGATATTAGTTTATCCAAGGAAGAGAATTAGTTAAAATTAGAATAGTAGAAAAGGGTCGTAAAATTGCTAAAGACAACCTGTGTCACAAGTTTAGCTCAGAAACATAATAAATAACAAGAAACAGTAGTCTTCAACCAACCAATAATAACCAAAATTTAAAGGGATGGGACCAAACAACTTTAGAATAATTTCTTTATTTATTTCAAAAATTATTATACAGATTAATTCTAACAAATTATTTCTAAACTCTTTGAAACTCTATTTTGAACTGTAACCACTGAAGACATAATAATAATTTCATGTCAGAGATTACTCTGGGTTGAAAGGATTTTTGCTGGAGAAACTCTGCTCCAGAGATGCCTGAATGAGGCTCCTTTCATGTCCCCAAGTGCAGCTTTTGGGTATTGAAACCCAACCTTCTAGTCTCCAGCTCAGCATCTTATCCACTAAGCCACCGGAGGAGCTGCACCACTGAAGGCAGTGAAGGGAATAAGGAAAGATTTCATTTGGCCTTCTCAAATAGACACATTCGTTGCATTCCCCCACCCTCTCCCGTTGACAAATTTAATATTCTGTCTCTTTTTATGTCACAGGCTGACATTAAAAGAAATTAACAGAATAAGCACTTTGTCATACAAATAAAAGAGCCTCCTGCGGGAAGACAAAAACCAGTTCAAATCAGACTAGGACTCAAGAGGCCAGGGTTCAAATCCCTGATTGGAAGTAGAATCTCCCTGGATTGTGCCACTTGTAAATCCACTCCTTAAATATCTCAGATATCTTATAAAGCCTGGGAGGATCACTGTAAGTCAAAACTGACTTGTTGGCATGTAACATAATAGTATATCCATTGCAAACAATCACAAAACAGGTACTTCATCTGAATTAGTCATACCATTCATCAGCAATATTGCTTGTGATTTAGTGTCTAGAACAAAGATTCATCACAGGTAGATAATGTTTGGAGATTAATCTTGATTTCCCTTTTATGTGTGTAAATCAGAAATATTTAAACTTTTTTTAAATGTCAGAAAAGTTATTAAATTCTTTTTCTGATTAATTTTTACAGTAATTCTTTGTATTATAATTTGGAAAGTAACTCTATGGTAAAAGAAGTTTTTATTGTTTTTATATACTTAATGGGCAACGTGTTTTAACAGGCATTTGATTTTTCCAAGAGGATCTGTACTAAAATGCTATAAATCATTTATTATAAGACTGATTATATTTCACCAGGAGCCCTATATATGTAAACAATGGGGAGAAACAGACTTCATTGAAGCAAATAAGAAAATTTCTATTGACTTTACCAGGAAAGTGGGTCAGCTTTTCATCCATTATTCTGGCTGTAAATCCTCCACAACCCAATGTGATCAAATATGCTGGACTGTAACTGTCACTATAGCCACCTAGGATAGCCAAAGGTTGAGGTACATTTTAGACCAATGCATGTTGAAGATTGTAATGTAATCCTCATAATTAAATACATGTTTAAAAGGTAACATGTGAGATTAAAGTTGCAATCCAATTGATGTTTGCCTAGGAGTAAACCCCGTATAAATTGAACATACTTCTGAATAGCCATGTATAAGATTATATTTTATTTGTGTGTGCCACCATTGGGCTTTTCAGAAAGAAATGTGTATGTGCATATATGTAAATACTTTCTTGTAAATATTGTTACCAATACCTCAGTGTTAAGTATTTTGCCACTGAAAACTGGACTGCCTGAAGTGTGTTGGTGTCTGTGGCTTAAGGTCCCTTCGAACAGGATGACTCCTGATATTTTAATAAATATATTTCCCTTGAGTAGCTGGCTACATTTTAAAAATGTTGAAATTGATGTTGTATGTATAGAGATCTTCTTGTAATAGAAAAGAGTGTAACTCTACTGTTGTTAAAAATAATAATAAAGTTTTAAATTTATGTTCCTCTGGGACAATTTTTGCATACACCCAATATTTTTACTTGCCTTTTATATTAAAAAGAAAAAAGACATGTGTGGAAAGAGGACAAAGACCACAAATAAGACCCAGAGGAAGTGGAGAGATAACATCAAAAAGCCAAAACAACCCTATATTTCCCTCAGCACTCAATGGGGTAAAAGAAGCAAAGAAAAAGATCCACAGATTTCTTCATTTTGTATCCTCATTTTAGGTGAGGTAGTCCTTCAGTGCTGAAGAAGAGAAGACAGAATTCAGTGCACTGAATTAATGCCAGAAACATGCACCAATGAGGGCTTATGTTTGGTCAATGACAAAGTCAAGAAAATGGCTCCATTTTGGCAGTCCAGGGTTCGATTAGGTATGAAAGAAAAAGAAGTGTACTGTACTGTACTGTGAATTGGCATTGAGAAGTACAATGAAGAGGGCAGTTGTAACGCTAGAACTTTAAAAACAAACACCACCCACTCTCCCAAAAATTGCTGTTGAAGAATCAAGGAATCTGAAGGGGCCACATACAGTAGTTGCAAGATTGTTGGGTGTGTGCAGTGAAATAGTGTGAGTGATGTTGATTCTAAGCAGCATGGATATACTCAGATGGCTGGTATCTTTTTATTTCTTGGGATAGAATGGGGCATTGACTGGGAAGCTAAGAGAAGGAAGGTACAGCCATAGGATGGCATTACAAGGAGAGCCTTCACCCACATTCATCAGTGGATTGAGCTGCTCATTAATAAGGCAAAAGCAATATTGTGAAGACTGAACTTACACAGGTTATAATTTGTTTACCAGTAACTTTAATGGGTTTGATAGCTTGGGTTGATCTATTTTTCCAGGGATGTAACCAGCAGGGAAAGCATGGGGAAAATCTGAACCATAGGCGGGAGTAGAAGGGCAGCTGATCATGGCAGCAACAGCTGCAGGGCAGTGGAGTGAAGCCCTTTCGGGAAGCAGTTCCATAGGAAAAAGGCTACCATAATAATGGCCCTGCTCTTTGTCCAGTGGGGCCAATGCATGCCATGTGGAGCTGTTTGCATAAGGAACCGGGTGACAAAATTCTACACCAACTGAACACACATTTTTTTCAGGAGGAAAATACTATATAAATTGTTGTTACAGCCAGTTCTCACGGTTTTAAAAACAGTGACACTAACAAATTCCTAAGGAAATGTGATTCATCTCCTTGTGGAAATGTCATTCTGAACTAGTTTGTAGGATCATTTCTCCTCTTTAGCTAGACTTTCAAATATTGTGGCTTGTGTCTGACAATGGTCATGCTTTCGGTTGACTATTGAGAGCATTATAAAAATGAGAGAAAATTAATGCCAACGGCTTCCCAGAGCAGCAGCCAGTAGCGTAGTAACACCAGGACTTACAGGGTCAAAGTCTTGGGAGTTTCTATCATCACCTGCTACTGCCTTCCTCTGAGCTTCCTTGCAATCTGCATAGCAGATAGTAGAGGAAATGGGTTTTTACCAGTAGTAGTGTAGCAAGTTATTCTCTGTTGTAATACAAGGTAGTTGGAAGGTAATTTGATCTTCAGTGGACACTTAAAAACAATCAGCTTTGTAAAAGACCAGCTCTTCATTTGTTGACACTGACAAATCCAGCTGCCTATATTTTGGAACTTATTGGAGAGCATTGATGGGTACTACCATGAGAAGCACCTGCACCTCCAAATTTACGACTACATCATTGGCAGACAGAAAGGACAGATAAAAACCATTTTTTCTAGCAGTAAGCAAAAACTGGTCTATATTGTCAGTCAAGCTGTTTGACTGGTTCAGTGATTTAGGCAAAGCCAGAAGTTGCAAGTTTGATTCCCCAATGTGCCTCCTAGGAGAAGAGCCAGCCTGCGTAGCCTTGGCCAAATTGCACAGTCCTAGTTCACCCAGAAGAAGAGAATGGCAAGCCACTTCTGTGTATTCTCAACCTAGAAAACTCTGGAAGGGGTCACTATAAAGTCATAATCAACTTGACGGCACAGTTATAATTTTGTCAGGCATGGTTCTAAAAAAGTATCGATTATTTCTCTATTATTTAGCATGGAGCTAGCGCTCTTGCTTCACTCAATTAATTTTAAGGGTCATCCATATGCCTAGGGGGCTTCCAGAAAAGGCTTTCACAGCTGCAGCATCCCTATCCTTGTTCAGCATTAACATCTTGCAGAGAAACAAATCAAAAGATTTATTGAGTGATGCCCCCTTGAGGCAAAAGTTGGAATGCATTCTCGCTGAGCATGGCAGCTACAGCGTGTCAAGACTAAACTTTGGACTGACAAAATAAAGCCACTTTATTGTCTTTGTTGTTGGCCAAAATTAAATCTTCATTGGCACATGTCTCCACCAGACCAGCAAATAAACCAGATTCTGTATTTCTCCATATCCAGTGTGTTGTTGTCTGCCACTTGAGCATGTTGGTCTTGAATTTAGGGACTCCAACCCTTAGCCTATTGAGGGTCTTCCAAGTGAGATTGGGGAGGGTAGAGTTCTTTAGCTATATACACCTTTAATATTATTCTTTATCCAGTGAGCTCCCTCCTCTACCTTCTAATTTGATTTTGCTCTTGCGTCCCCTCACAAATGTTTTTCTTGCCATAAAACTCTTCCATGGGCCTGAGCCAGTGGACTTGGGGAACATATCCAATCAGAAGATGTCGAGGGTCATTCTCTTGCTTAGTTCTCTCAACATACACTGCTACTCCTTAACAAGAGGATATATTTTCTCAGGTAACATACACTTCTCAGGTAACATACACTGCTACTCCTTAACAAGAGGATATATTTTCTCAGGTAACTTATATGGGAATTTTTATTAGTATTACTTAAAATTTTGGACTTTATTACAAGGATACTCAGAAACTCTTGACTTATAACTGCATATAACCAACACTAATTACTGATCACTACTAATTACTACTGACTTATATAATCAATGCTAATTAGCGATTTTTAGACTGTGATAATATGCATGAAAATACTTTGTTTAAACTGTGATAATATGTATGAGGAGAGGATACTGACGTAGAAACCGGCAAACCAATGTCAGAAACTTTGCCAAGAGAACCCTATGGACCAAAACAAAGGCAAAACAAATGGGGCAATTTAGATGAAACAGGATGCTTAGCACAGCAGGTCAAAAGAAGGGGAGGGCCAGGAAAGGGGGAGGAGAAATACAGTGTTGCAAGGAGCAATACTGTATAGGGACATGGAATGTGAGATCTATGAACCAGGGAAAACTGGAAGTGGTAAAAAAGGAAATGGAAAGAATAAACATTGACATCTTAGGAATCAGCGAGCTAAAATGGACAGGGATGGGTGAATTCAGCTCTGGAAACCATCATATCTACTACTGTGGACAAGAAAACCTCAGAAATAACGGAGTAGCCATAATTGTCAATAAAAGGGTGAGAAAAGCAGTAATGGGATATAATCTCAAAAATGATAGAATGATGTCAGTCAGAATACAAGGCAAGCCATTCAATATCACTGTATTCCAAATATACGCACCAACCACTAGTGCAGATGAAGCCACAATTGACCAGTTCTATGAGGACTTAGAACACCTCATAGAACAGACACCAAGAAATGATGTACACATTATCATAGGAGACTGGAATGCCAAAGTAGGAAATCAAAAAGTAAATGGAATAACAGGCAAGTTTGGTCTTGGAACACAGAATGAAGCAGGCCAAAGACTGATAGAGTTCTGCCAAGATAACGCACTGGTCATAGCAAACACTCTATTCCAGCAACACAAGAGAAGACTTTACACATGGACATCACCAGATGGCCAACATAGAAACCAGATTGATTACATAATCTGCAGTCAAAGATGGAGAACCTCCATACAGTCAGCAAAAACAAGACCAGGAGCAGATTGTGGTTCAGATCACAACCTACTGATTGCAAAATTCAGGCTTAGACTAAAGAAAATAGGAAAAACAATTAGGCCAGACAGATATGACCTAGACAACATTCCTTGGGAATACACAGTGGAGGTGTGGAACAGATTTAATGGCTTGGACCAGATAGACAGAGAGCCAGAAGAATTATGGACAGAGATGCGGGACATCATGCAGGAGGCAGCAAGGAAAACCATACCAAAAGAAAAGAAGCGCAAGAAAACTAAGTGGTTGTCCGATGAGGCTCTTAAAATAGCAGAGGACAGAAGGAATGCAAAATGCATTGGAGAAAGGAAAAAATACAGTCATTTGAATACAGATTTTCAAAGAAAAGCAAGGAGAGATAAGGAAACCTACCTGAATGAACAGTGCAAAGAAATAGAAGAAAACAATATCAGGGGTAGGACTAGAGATCTTTTCAAAAAAATTGGGGAACTCAAGGGAACATTTAAAGCAAAAATGACCATGATAAAGGATAAAGATGGCAAGGAGTTAGCAGATGCAGAAGAAATTAAGAAAAGATGGAAAGAGTACACAGAGGAACTCTACAAAAAGGACCTCAACACCCCTGATAATCACAGTGATGAGAACATTGAACATGAGCCAGACATTCTAGAGAGTGAAGTCAGAAAGGCCCTAAAAAACACTGCAAACAACAAGGCCAGTGGAGTTGATGGGATCCAAGTTGAACTGTTCAAAGCCCTACAAGATGATGGAATCAAATTATTGCATTCTATATGCCAGCAGATTTGGAAAACACAACAATGGCCACAGGATTGGAAAAGATCTGTATACGTCCCACTACCCAAAAAGGGTAATGCCAAAGAATGTTCAAATTATCGAACAATTGCGCTCATCCCTCATGCTAGCAAGGTGATGCTCAAGATAATACAGGATAGACTGCAACAGTATGTGGAGAGAGAATTACCAGAAGTGCAGGCGGGTTTCAGAAGAGGCAGGGGGACTAGAGACCACATCGCCAACATAAGATGGATCATGGAAAAAACAAAGGAATACCAGAAACAAGTCTACTTCTGTTTCATTGATTACACTAAGGCTTTTGACTGTGTCGACCACAACAAAATGTGGCAAGTAATTAAAGAGATGGGAATTCCGGAACACCTTATAGGCCTCATGAGAAATCTGTACATGAATCAACAGGCAACAGTTAGGACAGAAAATGGAATGACTGAGTGGTTTGGAATAGGAAAAGGAGTAAGACAAGGCTGCATTTTGTCACCCTGCTTGTTCAACTTATACACAGAACACATAATGCGCAATGCAGAAATGGAGGAATCACAATTTGGGATCAAAATTGCTGGGAGAAACATCAACAACTTGAGATATGCAGATGATACCACCCTAATGGCGGAAAGTGAGGAGGACCTAAAGAAGCTCCTGATTAGGTTAAAAGAAGAGAGTGAAAAAGCTGGCTTGAGACTAAATATCAAGAAAACCAAGATCATGGCAACAGGCCCTATCAGTCCCTGGAAAATAGGTGGGGAAGTAGTAGAGGCAGTTACAGACTTTACTTTCCTAGGATCAAAGCTCACTGCAGATGGTGATTGCAGCCATGAAATAAAAAGGCGGCTGATTCTCGGGAGGCAAGCGATGAGAAACCTGGGGAGCATAGTGAAAAGTAGAGACATTAAATTGCAAACAAAGATTCGCATAGTCAGGGCAATGGTATTCCCTGTGGCAATGTATGGTTGTGAGAGCTGGACCATTAGGAAAGCGGAGCGCAGAAAAATAGACGCCTTTGAGATGTGGTGTTGGAGGAGAGTTTTGAGAGTACCCTGGACAGCAAGGAGAACAAATAGGTCAATCTTAGAAGAAATCAAACCTGACTGCTCCTTAGAAGGTCAAATAGTAAAGATGAAGCTAAGGTACTTTGGACATCAAATGAGAAGAGAGGACTCACTTGAGAAAGCCTTGATGCTGGGAAGGGTGGAGGGCAAAAGAAGAAGGGGACGGCCCAAGATGAGATGGCTGGATGGTATTGTGGAGATAATGGGCACAGAGCTGAGCGAGTTGAGGGGGATGATGGAGGACAGGAGTGCCTGGAGGACAGTGGTCCATGGGGTCGCAGAGGGTCGGAATCGACTGTGCGACTGAACAACAACAAATTACTTAAAATGTTTTACAGCATTTACCACTGTTCTGTTTATTTTTCCACAAGAAAGCTGTCTCCTATCCCTATCCCCCTTTTTTTTTTTACAACTGAGGTAGAGTAAAACTGTAGTCCTATGCATACTTATGAGGCCCAGCAAAAGCATCAAAATTTATTTCCACTGCATTCATATGGAAGTCTTCCACTGGCCCCAAAATTGGTACCTTGTCTGGGTATGTTTGTGGTATCAAAACAACTATATTACTTCTGAAAACATATTATGAGCACTAAATAAGATGTATGCTTTAATTTTTGCAAAATACTTTTATTAGTTTTATATAGTAATATTGTATGTTGTCTAGTAATATTGCATACTGTTCATACCCATAATTTGTTCAGTTAGAACCTCCAGTTTGATAATATAGATGCAACAAATTACAAATGATAATTTGCAAACACAGTAACAAGTAAGAACTATTCTCATAGGAAATTTCAATCTTTGTTTTCCATATACATTTATAGGAAATTTAAATTACACCAAAATGGTAAATAAGGCTCCAGCAAATAAATCCAACTTTGACAAAGTGACAATGTAATGCTTATTCTTTTTAAAAAGACATTCTATTAATTAATTGACCAAGAGTCTACTACTGTTTTGAATCTGAAATGTATAATTGTCGTAGTTGCATAGATTAGTCATGTCAAAATCAGAGAAATTAAATATGTGCCTCACAACCTGTACTAGGAAATGTATACTTTAGATTTTAAACATTTCAAAAGGTTTTTTTAAAAAAATCCACAAGTATAATTTAGTATAACTTAAAACTCTGTACAGAATGCAGATGTCATTAATAGCAACATCTGTGACTTCCAACAAACACTCAATGCTTCCATCACTCATCTAAGAAAATATGACAGTAAACTAAACAGCAATATTAACAAATTGGAAATTAACCACATAAACATCACATCCTCAGAAATATGAGGAACACTAGGAAGTCTTTATATTCATGATATAAGGAAGATGGTTTTTAAAAAATATTCAGGTACTGAAAATATTCAGGTATGCATAAGGCTAAATCCAACAATATTCTTATATATAGCATAATCACACTAACAAATTCTATCAACATCAATGGGTCTACTCCAGGGAGGACTAACACTATATCTTTTATTTTTGTTGTTGTTCAGTCGCACAGTCGATTCCGACCCTCTGCGACCCTATGGACCACTGTCCACCAGGCACTCCTGTCTTTTATTAGACTGAGATAAAAGTGTTCAGATAAAAATCATTTATCAGATTTTCAAATTTCAGAGCAGGCACAACTGGCAATTTTTGTAATACAACAAGAACAATGGGATACCCTGTCTACCCTTAAATATTTTTGTTGTTTTTTTATACTAGAATCATGACAAACAGTTCAACTTTCATTTACCTGCATCTGACACAAATAACGTAAAACATTTAATCAGTAATAATCTTAATTTAAAATTATTAAGTAAATTTCAAATTCACTGTTAATACTGTTATCTGTTCAGCTATGCTTTATGTTACACTCCTTTACATTAGATATAATTTGATTCAAGTAAGGCTGCATTTCCCCCACAAAATTTATACACAATCTACTCGTCGCTATTAACATCACCAAAACGTCAAAGGGAAACTTGGACCCTATAATCCTGAAAAGCAAGCATTGCTGCAGAACAGGGTCCCCAACCTTTTCAAGCCGGGGGCCGGATCATGCTCTCTCAGTCAGTTTCAAGGGCTGGATGGCCATTTTGCCCTGCCTGCATGATAGAGGTGGCCATTTTGTCCCAACAGCTTCAAAGGGGAAGCCATTTTATTTCTCAAATGCCCTTAGAAGGGAGGGCACATGAAATGGCACCAGGAGCCAGATCCTGCCCATGGGCATTAGGTTGGGAACCCATGCTGTAGAATATGACCACACTGTGGATATCCACATAGCAGAAGACTATGTGTCAGTTATTATACAGTCAAACCTCGCATAAAGAGCTCCTCACTTAAAGAGTAACTCGTTCAAAGAGCAGAATTTTCTCTGTTCGCTTCACTTAACAAATAAAACCAACCAAAAACTCGCTTAACAAATAAATCAGGGTTCGCAATCCCCGCCCCCAGTCACAATTGACCACATACAATGGTGTTTCGCTTAAAGAGCAAACTCGCTTAAAGAGCAATCCTGTGGAACACATTATGCTCTTTAAGCGAGGTACAACTGTACAGTAATACCCCGTATAACGCGAGTACCGTATATCGTTAAAACCGCATAACGTTACAAGATTTTCGGAAACATCTTGTATCGAGTAACGCGATTTTAACGTTACACGATACAGTCGTTCTTAGCAGCAGGGTGGGTGGAAAGCTGAACGGGGTTCTCCGTTCAGCTTCCCAGCCACCCTGCAGCTACGGAGGCAGGGGTGGGGAGGCTGGAAAGCTGACGGGGGGCTCCCCCATCGGCTTACCCAGCCACCCCACAGCTGCGGAGGCATGGGCGGGTGGCTAGGGAAGCCGACAGGGAGTCCCCGTCAGCTTCCCCAGCCACCCTGCAGCTGTAGATCGGGTCCTCTGATCTCTCTGGAGGTGTTTCTGGGCTTCCCCGACGTCCAGAGCCGGTGCAGCAAGCCAGAATGTCAGAGTTCGAATCCCGACGTTCTGGCTTCCTGCACTGGCTCAGGACGTCGGGGAAGCCCAGAAACACCTTGGATCGGGTCCCCACACCTCCCTGGACCCGGCGGGGGGGTCAGAGCCCCCAAAATTGGTAAAAAAAAACGTCCGTTTTTTTTACCAATTTGGGGGTTTCTGACCCCCCCCCCCGCCGGGTCCAGGGAGGTGTGGGGACCCGATCCAAGGTGTTTCTGGGCTTCCCCGACGTCCTGAGCCAGTGCAGCAAGCCAGAACATCGGAATTCGAACTCTGACATTCTGGCTTGCTGCACTGGCTCAGGACGTCGGGGAAGCCCAGAAACACCTTGGATCGGGTGTGCCCACCTCCCTGGACCCGGCGGGGGGGTCAGAAACCCCAAAATTGGTAAAAAAAACGGACGTTTTTTTTTACCAATTTTGGGGTCTCTGACCCCCCCGCCGGGTCCAGGGAGGTGGGGAAACCCGCTCCAAGCTGTTTCCAAAGTTCTCCCACCTCCCTGGAGGCAGCAGCAAGCCAAAATGTCAGGATTCAAATCCCGATGTTCTCGCTTCCTGCAGCCTCCAGGGAAACAGGGCTTTTTTTAACATTGTGTGTTCAATGTATCGCACAACGTTAAAAACCGAATAACGACGGGACTTGTGGAACCAAGTCATAACGTTATTCGGGGTACTAGTGTACTTCCATTTCCCATAACTCAAGCAGCAAAACCTTCCTAATTTCTTTGCAAGAAAGGCTATTCTATTTGGTTTTACTTTTTTTTTTTTACTTCTTTTCTGATATTGTATTTGGGTAATCTTTCCATTTGCTTCTCATCTGTGTTACAGCACTGGACTCTGAGTGGCTTCATTCAGAAGCCCTTTGTGGTGCTGGTCCAGTAATGGAAAAAACCAGGGCACTTTCCCATACAATTTGTTTTTTATTTTTTGGATTACTGTCCTTTCCCTCTTTCCACATTCAGGCTCTCTGCAACCTTGCCATAGCAGGTAATTACACGGATTACACTCTCTTAGGAATGGAATGGAATATTTTAAAAATTAGCGTTAAAAACCTGAATTTGTTTTGGAGTGGAAGATAAATGGCACCTCCTTGAAAATTCTGAATTGTATCATAATTACACACTGATATGGAAAAAGCAATGAACTTTTAAAAGAAAGTAACGCACTGTATATCACATTTCTGGAAAGCAAAATTAACCAGAGGATTTAATTGTGCTATAAAAGTGGGGAAGGGGGGGGGGGAGAGAGAAAAGAGCTATATCAATTCAAGCCCAGCAACCCAATGACCTCATGTTGGTTAAACTGCTGGGTATTATGTAATTAAAGCATTTAGCATGCATGATCAAAGATACCTTCTTCTTCTTCTGACGTATCCATTCCAGATATTGGTTATCATCATGGCGACAGTCTTCCTGTTCATAACTCTTCGGAACAGTTCTTCTGAGGATATTCTACACCAGTCTCTCAGGTTCTTTCGCCATGAAGTCTGTCTACGCCCAGGGCCTCTCTTCTCAAGGATCTTCCCTTGCATAACAGATTGGGAATATTCTATACTTCATGCCGTTGAATGATACCACCATGTGCATTTTCATATTCAAGTGCATATGATAGTATTTACAAGCATTTTAAGTACGCACTTAGAAACTGTGTCTTTCTAATTCAGGGATGGCCAACCTTTTTGTCACTGTGGGCCAGACCACGCCCCCCCCCCCGGATCAGAAGCAGGCGCATTTACAGCTATTGTAAACGTACCCACTCCCATGTTTATATCAGCTGCGGGTGAATTTGTGCATGCCTGTTTTATGGCTGACATAAACACACATGCTTCCACTTCCAGGTGCGAGGGAGACAGGGATGGGCCAGAATGAATGGCGTTGGGGGATGGCTCACGGGCCATAGGTTGGGAACCACTACTACAAAATTAGAATATGTAATAAATTTGTTAGTCTGTTTCAAACAAAAGCTTGTTTGTTTTTTGGGTTTTTTTAAAAAAAAGGAAACCTGCAACAAAAAGAATCTATTCGTGTATTTGGTCAAACACAACAAAGTGCATATAGATAAAGTAATACGTGATTTAAAAAAGGAAATATTTGGTAGTTACACATACATTTTCATTCAGTCACATAGTATGGCAGTTACAGAAGTCTCTCTTCACTTTCAAAATAATCCAATTAATTATTCTAGGGCACTGTTTCCCAAATGCTGGTGTTTGGACTTCAATTCCCAGAAGCTTAAGTCAATTCCCCAAAGCACTGATCAGTCAATATACTGGCTTAGGCTTCTGGGAACTGAAGTCCAAACACCAGCATTTGGGAAACACTGTTCTAGGGTAATCATAAACACATCTCCACATTTATAATCAAGACTGCAAATGACCAAAAGCCCTAAGCACAGTCTTATCTCTTGTTGGCTGAAGTCCTAATGCTTAGTGTAGCAAGTCACACACAGAGTAGGTCCATTTAATCAGTGAATTTGTTGAGTCGACGCCTTAAGTTCCATTGATTTAATGAGCCTACTCTAGTTGCAAGTTACTATACTGAACAACAGAATCTCAGCCTTTATGTCCTTTAACTGCAGTCTGATAGACAATCATCAACAGTTAAAACTTTTTTCAGGAGGAAGAAAATTATCTTGCAGCACATCAACCTGGTGTTAAAGGCACAGCAACTGTGGTATCTGCAGAAGAAATAAGAGGAAGAGGAAACTTTCTTGCACAACTGGGCAGCAAGGCCTATAAAACTCATAAAAAGAAATTAGTTACTGTCTCTTTTCACACAGCAAGAAAAATTTTTTTGCCTCTAATATAGCATATCATCATGTATAAGCAGTGCACTCTGCTAAGTGTTATGATTTTAAATATAAATATATTTCACCAACTTATCGCAAAATGTCACACATAAAACTATATTTCCACTATTTAAATAAATAAATTTCACATTTAAAATTTAATATTTTACTAGGAGCTTGCAAATCACACTTCAGTTCTGAAACATAATTTTTGCTCCAAAGTAAAGAGGTAGATTTAATGTAGACTGAGCACATGAGCCCTACTAGTAAGATTCAAAACATCAACAGCCATTTATGCATAATGATGCATTTTTAGCAACTGCCTGAAAACTTGGGTCTCTCAACTTTTACTGAGGTTATTATTCAAGCTTTGTAACGTATTGTTTCAGCTGTGATTAGTATTTTCTGGACACAAGACAATGGAGATGTACAAAAAAGACTTAAGTGCATAAACTGTTTTTTCACTTGACAATGGCCAGCAAGTGGGAGTCAACATGGTAACTCATTACTTTTCCTTTTGTCTGAATAGTTACAGTTGGAACCCTTCCATTGGTGCTTCCTGCTGCTGAAACATAAATTGCTGCTCGTTCTCATCCATCTGTGGCACAATATTTGCATCTTCTTCCTCCACACCAAAATATTGTTCAATAAGATCAAATGCCTTCTGATATATCTCCTGGTTTTCATGACTTTGCAGCACTTCAATTTTATCTAGTCCTAAATTTAAGAGAAAACATGGCATTTAAGATTTAAAGACTCTACTGAGTTGATAATGATTTCTTACAGGACAAGCTGCTTTAATATACAAAAATAATTAAGATGTTTTTAAAAAAACCTATGGTGTTTACTCGATAGGTTTATACCAAGCAGGCCTGTATTTGTACTTCTTTTTGCATACATAACTTTACAAAATGTTTAATTCAGATTATTAAACTGAGAAAGTTTGAATGCCTGCTTGTATGCGAAGAAACAGCAATGAACAAAATGACACAATAAACTGCAAACTTCCTAAATCTGAAATATTAATGTATGCTGTGCATTATCAGGCTTTTACATTTTGTATGCCATGATGATGGGGATGATTTTCCAGTTCTTTGACATACCTTCTTTGGTCACAAGGGTTACTAAAAAAGGAGTTAGCTGCTTCTGCTGTGGAGTGGACAAACTAACAAGCCCCTTGTAGGCCCTTCCAACAATGGCTATGGGGTAGGAATGTTTCAACGTCTGCTCCAGGGGCAGAACACAGTAAATATGACCATGGGCAAAATGCACCCAGAGGGGTGGAACGTAACACCTCAGAATCCTCACCCACTTCTTGCTTTTTTTTTTAAGTTTTTGCTCAATAAATTTCTCTTCTACCCACAAATGGGCCTGGCCTTTTTTAGACTGAGAGGTTTTTTCCCTGCCCAAAACTTGACATCAATTAGGAAAGCTCAAATGCAGTCTGAAATATGGCAAATCTGTTCTTTGAAGAGACTAGAGGCAGCTTTTTATGCAGATTAAAAAAAAGTAGAGTAGGAAAGAGGTTGTGTGTGGACCGCCTATCTCTAGGTCAGTGGTTCCCAACCCTTCTTTGGCCATGTCCCACCTAAGCATCTCTAAAAACCCAAGACATATAATTCTTATTATTCAAAAACTGGACTCCTATCACGTGGAGGAAGCCCAAAAGGCCATTCACGGTTAATAACGCATTTTCAAATTGGCCCCCTGTGGGGCATGTGGGAACCACAGCTCTATAAGTTATCTTTCTCTGACCTAGGAAATGTGCTGGGATACACTGGCTAAAATCTTGTTGTGCAGCTTCGTTTGCGCCACAGAAGTGGCATCATTGGCAAGGATAGAATGTGGCTGGTTAAACACTTCCATTTGCAATTTCAGGATGCACAGGGCTTACATGCAGTGCAACACAGTTGCAAGAAGACCCCCAATCACAAAAATAAAACTTTAATCATAGTCAAATCTGCCATTGCTGATTTCATTGTTTCCCTTATCCAAGGGAATCATTAGCCACAGGATTTCAGCTGCTCTCTTACAGCAGCTGAAACATCAAGCACTCTATCAGGATTTCTTGAACGCCTACTTTCTAGAGACGTATGTTTGCACTTACGGTACATATCTTAATTTTTTAGCAGAACCATTTCATGGTGAATTTGCTTCTGACAGCCAGTGTGATATAAGGGATGGAGTGTTGGGACTATAACTAAAGAGACTGGGGTTCAAATCCTTGAAAGGCACTGTTAAAACCACTCTTTAATTATCTCACATACCTTGAAAACCCCATCAGAGACACCAGAAGCTGGATGTGACTTGACATCACATAACAATGTGTTCATATCATTAATATCACAATTTAATTCTTGCCCTATTGTGCTGTTTTTAACTGTATCATTTATTGATTTCAATATATTTATTTGATTTTAATAATTTTTACTGTGAGGTTGGTTTAACTGATTTTATGACTTCACAGGTACATTTGTTTGTTTTCATTCTTTTAACATACATATGTGTAAGTGTGTTTTAAGTGCTTTTTTAGTCAAAAGAGGGGGATAAATAAATATCTTACCGTATGCCTGCTCTATACGAGCACAGTAAGGATTAACGCCAATTCCATTTTGCTTAGATTCTTGCTCTCCATGTCGTAGAATATTTTCAAGACCATTCAAGGCTACCTGGACTATTTTAGAATCCATCACAGTCAGAAGATCGCAAAGAGGCTTGGTACAACCTAATGCCACCAAATAACTTTGCCAGAGTAAGGGAAAAAGAGGGGACAGACTTACATAACCATTTTTTGCTCTAAATTTCCTAAAACTAATACAGTACATTAATATGTTTCCACAAACAGCATAAAGAATCTATTTTTCTTTTTGGCACGTTACCAAAATATATTTTCTGCATGATTTACAGAGCATAATGAAGAGTAAACAGATACAGTAAAACCTCATATAACACTAAAACCTGGTTCCACAAGTCTTAGTGTTATATGATTTTTAGTGTTATCTGATGCATGTTAAAATCCTATGGGATCCATAGAGATACATTGTAACCACACAGGCTTTAGCGGTTGTTATCTGAAGCATCCCATAGGATCTTAATGTTATCTGATGCAATTCTTCCCCCCAGATTCCTTAATGTTATGCGATTTTAGTGTTATTCGATACTAATGTTATATGAGGTATTACTGTAATTTTATTCCAAAGAGATCAAATGAATGTTTTTAATCTAAATAGCTGGGTAAACAACAACAGAATAAAAAAGGGGATATAGGAAACTAATTCAAGTAACAGTGCTTTTCTGTCATCACATTATACAAAAGGATTAACTGATTTGAAAAGGGGTTAAAGTTTGAAATGTGGGCTATTCTCTTATGCTTTCTCCGCTGCTGGTGATTTTTTGATCTTTATTTCATATTCTTCTAACTAAAAAAAATAAATAAGCAAAATTCCTCAAAGGGAACCCCATTGATTACTATACTAAATTGCACTCGAATAGGCCCAATGAATCAGTGGGGATTTGGTGAGTAAATTCCTTCATAACTTCCACTGACTAAAATAGCGCTATTTTAGCTGCAATTTACTATGCTAGAATAAACTGGATTAGTGTAGACCCTTTTGAATCAATGGACCTTATGAAGATGACTCGCATGCCATTTACTGTATTAAGCAACAAGATTTTGTCCACTGAAACTGTGATATAATTAATTGATTTTTACAATTTAAGAAGCCACTTTGCTGGTACAGTAATACCTCGGATAACTACTGTATCGGAAAACGCTAAAATCGGATAACGATGCAAAATTTCTAAAGAAATTTTGCATCGGATAACAATCTGTTAGCATTATCCGATGCAGTTGTTTCGTAGCAGCAGGTGGCTGGAAAGCTGAACGGGGTTCTCCGTTCAGCTTCCCAGCCACCCTGCAGCTGCGGAGGCAGCGTGGGGGGGGGGGGGTTTGGAAAGCTGGGGGGGGTTGGAAAGCTGACGGGGGCTCCCCCATCAGCTTCCCCAGCTACCCTGCAGCTGTAGATCGGGTCCTCTGATCTCCCTGGAGCAGGCAGGGGAATCAGAGTCCGAAATGGGTAAAAAAAATCAGGTTTTTTTTTACCCATTTCGGGCTCTCTGACCTCCCTGCCTGCTCTAGGGAGATCAGAGGACCGGATCCAAGCTGTTTCTGGGCTTCCCCGACGTCCCAGGCCAGTGGAGCAAACCAAAACGTCAGGGATCGAACCCTGACGTTTTGGCTTGCTCCACTGGCCGGGGACGTCAGGGAAGCCCAGAAACAGCTTGGATCGGGTCCTCCGACCTGCCCAGAGCTGGTAGGGGGGTCAGAGCTCAAAACAGGTTTTAAAAATGGATGTTTTTTCACCCATTTCGGGCTCTCTGACCCCCCTGCTGGCTCCAGGGGGTTGGGGGACCCGATCCAAGCTGTTTCCAAAGTCCCCCCCCCCCCGGAGGCTGCAGCAAGCCAAAACGTCGGAATTCAAATCCCGACGTTTTGGCTTGCTGCAGCCTCCAGGGGAACAGGGCTTATTTTAATGTTGTGCGATCAATGCATCGCACAATGTTAAAAACCGGATAACGAGACTTGTGGAACCAAATCTCATCGTTATCCGAAGTTGAGAGGTTTAAATAATGATTTTAATCATTAGAAATGCAAGATAGGTATCAATTACATATGAATACTTAGCATTACAGTAATACCTCGGATAACACTAAGACATGGTTCCACAAGTCTTGGTGTTATCCGATTTTCAGTGTTATTCGATGCATGTTAAAATCCTATGGGATGGATCGGATAATGCTAAAGCTCCATTGAGATACATTGTAACCGTACAGGCTTTAGCGGTTGTTATCCGAGCCATCCCATTAACGTTATTCGATCCAATTCTCCTCCCCAGATTACTTAACGTTATGCGATTTTAGCGTTATCCGAGGTAAATGTCATTCGAAGTATTACTGTATTTCATTATTGTCACTATTGTTACTACTTTTAATCAGTTACAATCCATTACCTAATTTGTTCAGGAGTCCCTCCTGATGTTGCATTAGTGATGGCCCATGCCGCTTCCTTTATGGTGCGAAATTCAGCTTTCTGAAGAATTTCAATCAACACTGGAAATATATTTGCATCAATAACAGCCTGAGGATGGAGGAAAATATGAAATTACAATGATATCTATTTTAAGTCAGTGAATTCACTACTGAATGACTGAAAAGTACATTTTTACGATCTTATAGGAAACAATGCTTACTTTCACAGCAAAAAGGTATTATCTTAGACACTTTACTGAAATTACAGAATTTTGGACTAATGCAGTTGGAAGGGCCAATAATGCCATCAAGTCCAACCTACTGCTCAATGCAGGAATCCAAATTAAGGTATATCCGAAACACAGTTATCTAATTTTCTCTTGAACACCAAAAACACTGGAGTACTGACCATCTTCTGAGGTAATTGGTTCCATTGTTGACCTATTCTAACAGTGAAGACATTTTTTCCTGATATTCCACCAAAATCTGGCTTCTCTGTAACTTGCGCACATTATTACATGTTCTGCACTCTGGAATGATTGTCATATAGGCAGTGATGGGATGTCAAAAAATTTCCTACCACACCGTGACGTCATTACAGTGTGGGCGGAGCCAACATCATGACGTCGTGGGCGGACCCAATGTCATGACATTGTGGGTGGGACCAAAAATAAAAATAAATAAATAAAATTAAAATAAACACAGACAGACACCCCTATACCAACCCACCCACAACACAAATAACCCACACACACACACCCCAAACACAAAGAAACCCACCCACCCACCCCAAACAGAAACCTCTCACTTACCCTTGGAAGCGGTGGTACAGCGGCGCAGCGGCAAATGGTTGCAATGACATGGCTTCCTAGCAGGGCCAGGCACGGAAAGGTCGCCACCGCTTCTTCAGGTGCTCCCTGCGCCCTTCCTTTTCCGGCAGCCAAAATGGCTACCAGGAACTGCGCATGAATCAAACTTTCATTTGATGCATGTGCAGTAAAAAAATAGAACTGCACATGCATTAAATGAAGGTTTGACGCATGTGCAGTTCCCGGGAGCAATTTTGGCTCCAAATTTTTTTAAAAAAATTCCCGGTGAGGCGTCCGAACCGGATGCCTCAACAACAACAAAATTCCCGGGTGGTTGCTACCGGTTCAGCGAACCACCAGGGAATCTTGCTACCGGTTCAGATGAACCGGTGTGAACCGGTAACATCCCATCACTGCATATAGGGGAGGGACAGGATCTGTTCTTAGTCTTTCAAATACTGTAATTGAAAAATACTATCAAAACTCCTCTCAAAGCAGTAATAGGTGCTTTGTAGGAAATATGCATTAGTATGTTTAGTAAAGTGTAGGGCAAGGCAAGAATAGCTTTTACACCATTTGCTTCTGCAAAGAATCAAATCTCTACATTTTCTTTAGGGAAACTGATATATCAGTGCTCAACTGTTTATAGCCAAAGAGCACCAGCAGTGTCTGCGTTTGCAGATGTTTCCGTGGACATGTGGCAGGCATGCCTCAACACGGAACACTGTTTACCTTCCCACCGAAGTGGTCTCTCTTTATCTATTTGCAATATTTTATCTTACCCCATGACAACTACTGCTTGTTTAGCAACTAACATGGCCATAGGCAGGGGGTGGCCAGGGTGGGCTTGGCTCATCCTGAGTTAGCAGTTTGCCCACTCGCTGTTTATATACATCACACACAGACCAAATGCAATGTTATCACAGACACCACACACACACACACCAGCCCTGCTAAGCTCAGCACACTATGGATAGTCAATTTTCAACAGTTATATAAAGAAAGCTTGCACTGTGTCCACCCGACTGGTCAAAAACTGTGGGAGGAAATATCTTCCTGCCTTATATATAGCCCTAAAAATAACAAGGCTTCAAGGAATAGTAACCTGCTTCTGCCCACGTGTATTCTTGTTTAACAACCATGCTCATGCTCCATCAGATAAAATTAAGCATATAGGTTGTAGTCCAAAACTGAAGAATCAAGGAAAGCAAATGCCAGCACAAAAATGAGAATCTGATACACATAAGGGCTGAGAGGAACCATGTGGAGCATGCTCATTCCCAACATTTCTGCTCAACTATATCAAATGACATACATACGAAAGCTCTCCTTATAGAGTCAATTTCAGATGTGTTATTTGCGTCTATAACACCCTGAGGGTGGAGGTCCACTCTGTCAACTCAGCTTCAGGTGGCAAATCCAAGATTGGCTAGGAAGGCTGCGACTAGGAGAAAAGCCTTCTCAGTGACTGCACCAATGCTGTGAAACGGTATTCCAGCTGAGCTGCACCAGGCTCCATCCTTGCTCCCATGCAAAAAACAGCTGAAAACACTGCTCTTTGCAGAGGCCTATAGGAGTATTCTGTCTTCAACTGGCCGTTAAAGATGCTGCCCTGTCTCAAATAGGTTGCACTTTTGGGGCCTTTGTTTGATGTATTATTAGTCTGGCAATTTTAATGTTGTGTGACTGCTTTTATTGTGAATAACTTTTAATAATTCTTGATTGTTTTATGATGTTAGCCACCCTGAGTAGGAATGATTTTTTCCTAGAGGAACAGTCAGTCAGTCAGTAAGTATCATTTTGATTCAAAGAAGAAGCAAGCATTTCTGGCAAAACATTTTGATCAGTACAAGACTGGATGCTGCCCAAGAGCACATAAGCAAACTGTACTACATCTTCCTATTTGCTAGTGTCTGGTTTTCATCCTTTCATCACTATATTATGGAGGCATGTGAATGCATAGTTATTTAACTCTTGGGACCAGCTGTTGAAATGGTCCACCTGGGAAACGGAAAAGGCCATTTCCATACATTCAAGGGCATACTATAACTATTTTACATCACTTAATCTGTGAAGCAACGCTGACACTTGAGTGAGATACAGCATCAGGAAGAGATGTAGTCAAGAAAAATCCAGTACAATACAAGAAAACTGAACTATGTTTAACAGAAAACCAAAATCTATTACCTGAATCTGAGCTCTGTTTCCTGCAGTAATATTAGAAACTGTCCAGCATGCTTCTTTCCGAATAGATTCCTTGGGACTACTCAGCAAATGTAAGAGACAGGGTAATGCAGAGCAATTTAGAATTACCTAAAATAATTTGAAAGATGAAAATTTCTGCCTAAACAATACCAAATAAACAGTCCACAGAGCTAAAATACTATGTTCACATATACAGTAATACTTCATATAACATTAGTATCAAATAACACTAAAATCGCATAACATTAAGGAATCTGGGGGGAAGAATTGCATCAGATAACATTAAGATCCTATGGGATGCTTCAGATAACAACCGCTAAAGCCTGTGTGGTTACAATGTATCTGTATGGATCCCATAGAGGATCAGATAACACTAAAAATCATATAACACCAAGACTTGTGGAACCAGGTTTTAGTGTTATATGAGGTTTTACTGTACTTATTACTGTCTCATTGGTATTTATTCACATTATGACATTTTAATAACCTCTGTGAAAGAATAGCCCTCTACTTTTGCAAAGAGAAGCTTTGTACTATACCCCCAAATTGATGTATGAGGACACACATACATAAAAGCAAAAATATGACACAAAAAGCTAGTTTCACTTTTAACTGAAAAAGTGAATTTAGAAATAACATGCTACATTATACTAAAGTACAGTCAAACCTCACATAAAGAGCACCTCACTTAAAGAGTAACTCGCTTAAAGAGCAAAATTTTCTCTGAATGGCCGCTTCGCTTAACAAATAAAACCAATCAAAAACTTGCTTAACAAATAAATCCCCACCACCACTAGAAGTCACAATTGGTCATTTACAAGTGAGGTACAGCTGTACTGAATTCTTAAAACTGGGAACAAAAGGAAAATAACTCTAGTTTTGCAAACCATAAAAGTATAGTTTTCACACAGCCATTAAAGGTAGCCTGTTCACAGTATACAAGAACACAGACATTTTTAGATTTTCACCTTTCTTTTAGAATAGTGTACAGATAATCATAAAACAACTATATGATGAAGAAATGATATATTTCACATGTGAAAGAACACTTCCAGACACAAAATGTGGTCCAAAATAAAAGTAACTGAAAATTATTTTATTCCTAGTAGAGCTTTGCAGAAATGTAGAGAATGCACCTACGTTTTGCAGGAAAAGTACATTTTAGGCAACTTACCAATAAAGAAAATGAGGCAATTCTCTTTAAAACTGTTCATAAAGTTCAGCTAGTACAAGAACAAGAAACTCAAGGAGAGGAATAGGCCACATTAGGACATGCACCTAACTTCTGTACAGAAATCTTCCTCTATTGCTTAACTAGTGTACTTCATTAGGGTGCCAAAATGTAATTCACTTTTAACTGATGCACAATTGTTTTTGAGATACAGTTGTAAGACTAAGGGTGCTGACAGTCTGACCTCAACTGTAATAATTTGGGGATATAAATGCAGTTAATTTACTGTAGCAATTTAAAAAATTACTTCACCAAATATTTGTCGTGGTGCTAGAAAGATAAATTGCTTTTGACAGTCTCAAATGTCTCCCTATATCTGTATGAGACAGAATCTTTCTTAACCGTACAGAAGTGAATATAACAATAAAATTTAAACCAATCCAATTGCTGTTCTTCCTTTGCCTTTAGCTCACAATGTGACAATGTATAGTATGCTCCCTCTAAAAAATGTATTACAAATCATTCAGTGTAATTGCTGAAACTTTCCAAATAAAAGAACTCCACTTACCTGTGTTTGAATATCATCTCCAGTTACGATATTTCCAACAGCTCTTAATGCAGGAGATACCACTTTGTAGTCATTGTGCCTTAGAGAACATAAACACCAATTGAGATTTAAATCCAGGTGTTATGGGTTAAAAACAACTACACTGTATTTGAAGCAATTAAGTCCATTTACAGAATATAGATTTATTTGTTAATAATAATACAAGGGAGCATATCTCAAAGCATTTCATGTATATTATCTCAATACAATCCTAAAAGGTACAGCATTATTGTCATTCCCATATGGAATCGTGAGACTGAAGTGAGAGTAGGATGACTTGCTTGAGTTTTTTTATTGGGGTTCTCTACAAGAGAAATAAGAACATTCCTTTATGGAGAGATATGATTCATTCACAAAGTGCCCTACCACCTCTGAACACATACTGTGAAACTGTTGGTTTACTTGCATATTAGTATTGTTAAAACAGGCTAAAGAACATTGAATATAAAGTACTTTTCTTGCATGAACTACTAAATCATTACACTGTTAACACTTGCGCTTAGAGTGCTGGAATCATCCTCAAACTAACATGACAAAATGAAAGGGTTCCTAAGTCAGTTTGTTCTATTTACAATATGTACCTAAATAAAGATCCACACTTTTAAGATTTGCTGTATCACTAAGTGATAAGTTTTTTAAAAAACCAAGTAGCGTGGCATATAAATCGAATAAATCAAATCAAATCAAATCTCAATCTGCAATGTAAGTAGGACACATGCAGTAAATTGAAGAAATTAAGTCAGCATGTATTTTATTATACCAAATAATTTAAGTTGTGGTTAATTTTATCACCAGACTATAAAATATATTACTGTAAATCTGTGCAATCAAATCATATCAGTTAGGTCTTATGAGAGACTTTTTGGGAGAGACTCTCAGAGCTAAAAATGACTGTTTTGATCCTGCCATACCAGTAGCAAACTCACTACCAAGTGTCTCTAGAAAAAGAAACAATTCAAAAACAAAAACGTTTTGGTCCCTTACTTAGATATGTGTCGTGTGCTATCTAGCTGATTCTGATTTATGACATCCATTTCCAGGGGTTCCTAGAATACACAGAAATGTTTTATCATTCCCTTCTTCTAGGAGTGCCCTGGGACTGTGTAGCTTGCCCAATACTACACAGGCTGGCTCATTTCACAGGAGGCATAGCAGGAAATAGAGCCCAGTCTGTACAGCCAGATTCCTAAAACAATGAGCGAGCGATCCAGTTTGTGCCCTTTAAAGTGTGTTTTATTGTTATGTGAACTATTGTGGATAGTTCCTTTTCTTCAGAAATAACTCAAGTAGGTCACCTAGGTGGCCATAAAATCAGCACTCCTGCTGATCAGGGCTTCTGGGAATTGAAGTTCAAAAATACCTAGAGTGCCAAGGTTCACCATCACTGATTTAGTTCATGGAATAAAGTGTTGAGTAGCCACAACTAAAGCTTAAGGATATCACTAAAAAAATAAAATAAAGGGGAGAATGGCAATGATACAGTGAAAGTTGAGCACAATCACTAGACACAAATGATTAACTTAATAAGGAGAGAAATAGTTAGGGAGAACAAAATCACAACAGAAAATTGGGGGTGGGTGAGAGGGAAAGAAAGGGATATGTGTTGCCGATTGGAATTCCAGAAAATCATTTTATGGTATTTATTTGTTATACTTATACCCCATCTAGGAGATTTTCCTACTCTGAGTGGCTAATGACACGAAACTTATATTAAAAACAATCACACATTTAAAAAAAATACAAAAAACCCTATTGGCTTCCACAATTCAAATTTTGTTACTAGTCTCATTTGTTTATATACCAAAACCTAAATAAATAATAAAAAGATTAACTAGCTATGTACTTTTACATCTGTACCAGTAACAAAATGTTAGATTTATGCAACCTCAAGACCTTGTCTAAGCTCTAATACCCCTGTGCTTTCCAGAATGTTATTTTTTTAAAGATTCTGTATCTTACTAAAATTCACAACAGAACGCTATTAAATCTTGAATTAGCTTGAAAGAATAAATTTGATTTTCACAGAATCAGTAATAGTTTGTGAAATAAAAAGAAGGTTTTAGATTTTAACAAGCTTATGTTTCAGTTAGTACAGGCAGAAATACTGGAACAAGGATAGCTTTTTTGGCAAGTGACCTCCATGCTCCACCATAGTGAAAATGAAAGGTGTTAGCAAAGTCAGGATGTCAGCTTTAACACAAGAGGATTGAGAAAAGTGGGGCATTAACCAGTCAGAAAATATTACCATTGACAGACACACAGCAGGTAGGCTGGGCTGCAGGGGGGAAATGTTCTCATGCTAGGTCTAGAAACAAAGGGAATATCTGCTCTACTAGTGGGGTACAGAGCATCTGACTTGGACTTATCACTCTGTATATTTTACAGCAGTTTACAATCCTAGTCAAAAAGGACTTACATAAGAAGTTCCACTAATCTGCGGCAGACTCCAGAGTCAATAACCGCTTGGATTTTATCATTTGGTCCGTCAGAAAGATAAGAAAGTGCCCAGCAAGCATCTGCTAATACATCTGGGTCGCTGCTAAACAGGAGCCTTGAAAGAACACCTAAACAAGGACGGACCTTGACAGAGAGAAGAAAGAGTAATGAACAGCTATTTTTCTTTAAAAAAAAATCATTTATTACAAAAAGATTACACCAAGATTACACCGATTCCTCTTTGTTTCAATAACACTATAATCTAAATTAATTTTGTTAAAATGTTATGCTGCAATTAAAAAAATGCTGACTCCTACATGTTGCAACCACTACCCCACCCCCACACAAATCTGTGGATTCAGGAATGGATTATTTCCAGGAAAATCTTTTCCAGATGGATATTATTATTATTATTATTATTATTATTATTATTATTATTATTATTATTATTATTATTATTATTATTATTATTATTATTATTATTATTATTAATAATAAACTTATATGCCGCCCTACTCAGCGAAAACCGACTCAGGGCGGCTCACAACACACAATCAAACACAATGCAACAATTCAATAGAACAATACAATGTTAAAACACAATGAAATATCATACTTCAATAATTCAAACAATAGAATATCATAAAATACAGTACAGTAAGATAAAACCCCCATATACGTCATAAAGTTACAAAAATATTACAAAAACCATAGGAATATTACACAATCTTACAAAGGAAAAAAAGTTACAAAAAGGCATCCCCACCCACTCACCCTGGATCCTACCCATTAAGCTGGTGGCCACCAACCGACTACTCCCCTTCCTTCTGTCCAAGGGAAAGGAGAAGGGCAGTGTGTCCATCTGACATGTAGGTGCTGCCACAAAACCCCAGCCTAGAAAAAGTCTAGCAAACATAACAGTCAGACGGGCCGGAGGAGGATGGTGCTGGAATCAGCTGGGGCCTGGTGTTTTTTTTTCTCCTAGAACTGCACCCAGCTTTTTCACTCCTGGCCTCAGAGGGTGGGGCTGGAATCAGCTGGGCCCTGATGTTTCTTCCTCTGAGAAGTGCACCCGGCTTTTTCACTCCTGGCCTCGGAGGGTGGAGGCTTTTTCACTCCTGGCCTCGGAGGGTGGGGCTGGAATCAGCTGGGCATTTGCAGTACCCCACCTTGTATTACTCAGGCAGGTGGACTTTAATACAGAGTGGGGAGGGGTGCATCAACCTACAGTCCAGAGGCTGGATCTGGCCCCCAGTAAGGACTCCACTACTGTCAGAAGCACTGAAAACGCACCAGAAACGCTGAAAACAGCAAAAAACATGCCACCTTCACTTCTGCCGCCATGGGAAGCAGAAGCACCGACAACGTGCCGTGAAATCGCCACCACCACCACCAGAAGTGGCAGAAGCAGTGTGAGGAACCATGGCTCCAACTTGCTCAGCTGTCTGAGGTGGCATGGTCCAGTCCACAGCGTGAAAAGGTTGGCCATCCCTGATATAGTTTGCTGTTTTCCACAGTTTCAGGTGTCCATAGAAGATCTTGGAGCATAACACCCCCCTGAGGGGGCAACCTCTACTTTTAAGATGCTGAATGGGAGGATATCTTTGCTATGCCTCCTCTATTCTGTTCCATTCCACCAGTCACTGTATGTATTAAAGGCTAAATTGTTGTGGTACTGATGTGAAACCTGTTCTTGTGAACATTGGCTAGATTATTGCTTTAATTAAGCACCAATGTCTGTGATGGCTCAGCATGTGGAGGATAGCAGAACATAGCTAACTTATTATTGAAAAGCCAGATTTTAGTAGCAGAGAAGTTATCCAGGAAGTCTAAAGAGGCCCCTTAAATTAGGCAACAAGGATACTGGGTGCAGGAGAAAAACTACATGTTGAAGGTGTTCCATCGTATCACTCTCAGTCTTAAAATATCCAGAATACTATTTACACCACGCTCGTGGTCTATATACAAACTGAGTACAATGCAAGAAGAGAGAGTATTTAGATAGATCTGTGTCTGATGAAGTGGACTTGATCCACAAAAGCTAACATTCAAATACAGCAGTTAGTCTTTAAGGTGCCACAACATTTTTGTCTTTTTGTTGTTGTTTACTCTGATACTTTTAGATAGGTGCGGCTCGTGGCACCATTTCATGTGGCCCCCACACCACCTCCACCACATCAGGAAGTGCCATTCAGCCCCTGAAGCTGTCTGAAGGAGTGTGACCCAGCCCCTGGCTTAAAAAGGTTGAGAATTCCTGAGATAAGGTAATTAGGGAGGGGGTATATCAGAGGTGCTACTTTGATGATAAAATGGATACCAAGAGGGACTGGCTTAGGACAGTAATGGTGAACCTTTTAGAGACAGAGTGCCCAAACAGAGGGGTGAGGTGAACTCTGTGCTGGGGGGAGGGAGGAAGTGTTCCCATTGGGCTGCTGGGCAGAGCAGGTCAAACTCTGTGCTGGGGGGTGGGTGGAGGAAGCGCTCCCATTGGGCTGCTGGGCACAGGAATGGGGCAAACTCTATGCTGGGGAGGAAGTGTTCCCACTGGGGTGTTGGGCAGAGGGGTGGGCGAAACCGTGATGGCGCACATGCCCACAGAGAGGGCTCTGAGTGTTCCCTCTGACACACATGCCATAGGGTTTGCCACCACTGGCTCAGGTCTAGGTTTGAATTTCTGCTCAGTCATAGAAACTCACTGCGGAAGTGGAATTAGTAACACCACTCCTTAAATATTTTATTCTGAAACCCATTAGGGTCACTCTAAATTGGCTCTGACTTGACAGCACATAACTACAATTGGTGTCAGGGGCTGGATCCGCCCACCAGGCCATAGTTTGGGCACCCCTGCTCTAGAAACTCTGTCTTTTGTATGAGAATTTGTGCAATTAAAGCAAATTATGACTTCGTATCACTCAAACATCTCTGCTGGATGAGACATGAACCCTACCTTGCTGAAATCTGGAGGTGGATTCTTCCCTCTACAAAGGTTTGAAAGTGCCCAGACAGCATTCCTAGTTGTTGTGAGTCTGTTAGAATGTGTCAGGAGTCTGAGGGGGAAAAAACCAAACAAATAAACATTAACTTGAAAAAGATTTTTTCTCATCATCAATACAGGATTGTCTCAATTATACCATATGCAATCACGTTATGATTCAGTTTATGACACAGAACTGAAATTTTTATATCTATAAATAATGTAATTTTCTTTTGAAAATACTGAATACTTTAATATTCAATAGTGTCAGTAATTCAGCATTCTCAATTATGTAATTTTCTTCACTTTTCATATATATATATATATATATATATATATATATATATATATATATATATATATATATATATATATATATATATATATATATATATATATATACTTTAAAATAGGTTTCATTAAATTTCCTTATAAAGTTGACTATAAGAGTTACTATTCAACTACTCAGAAAATAAACATTAAGATGACATTTTAGACACATGTACAATTATTTTTATTGATAGATTATCAATACTTACTGTAAGAGTGGAGGAAGTATTCCACAGTTTAACACATAATCTCTACATTCTGCATTGTCTCCAGCAATATTACCAAGGGCCCACACTGCCTTAGAAAGAAAGCGATAAATTAATATTACAGGTTTCAGTGAAGTTCTTCATCCACCTGGTCTGTTAGCTCTTGCACACTGCATTCCCCCTAATATTATAGAAATAACATGCGCAAGAGTTCAGTCATACAATGTTATAACATAAGTAAACTTCATTTGTATGAAACAATGCAAAGCACAATACTGAGAGTTTACATTAGTAACTTGGTTTTAAACACTCTTGGAATGATATAACAGAACTTAATGGGAAGCAGAAAAATCTCAGGTTGAGCTGAAGGCACTACAGCCACATCTGATAGCAATGTACTCTAACTCATCCTTGAAAGAAAAAAAAATGTCAATGGTCATTCCTTTCATGTTTTACACTACTGGCGTGGAAAATTTACTGAATAAAAATTCCATTCTAAAGATTACATAATGGTCCAGTACAGTATATGCCTATTTATAGGAAGGAGACATTACCACAGAGTGGCTCAAGCTTCAAAGGAAACTAATGTAACAAATATTCTTAATGTCAAACATCGAAACGAAGTTAGTGTGTTAGTACTAATCTTCTACCTGTATGTACTATTCTTCCTAAAGCACTACAGTGGCTTAGTGGTTAAGACGCTGAACTTGATAACTGGAAGGTCAGCAGTTTGAGAACTGAGTGCTATATCATGGAGTGAGCTTCTTTCTCTGTCCCAGCTCCTGCCAACCTAGCAGTTCGAAAGCAAGAAATTGCAAGTAGATAAGAAGATACCACTCTGGGGAGAAGGTAAACAGCGTTCCATGCACTCCGGTGTTTAATCATGCCTGCTACATGTCCTTGGAAATGTCTGCAGATGCAGACAGCACTGGCTCTTTGGCTATAAATGGAGATGAGCACTGAACCCTAGAGTCAGATACGACTGGCTTTCGAACAAGGGTGACCATTATTTACCTTACTTTTCTTCCTTCATTCAAACTCAACATTCAAATATTACTGATTCAAGTGCTGGACATCCACAAAAATTACCTGTTCTTGGACATCTTCATGTTCAGAATTCAACAATTTAATAAAAATGGGGACAGCTCCAGCCTCGATTACTACTCTGGTATGCAGAAATGTCCCAGATGCTATATTTGTTAGAGCCCATGCTGCTTCAAACTAAGAAAACAAAAATACATTTAGATAAACAAAACATTGTACAAGAGAGCATATTCACTTTCTAAGCACTTTTTCATATTCATGTAACATAGTTTATTTTAAAAAGGCATTATTCCTAAAACAGTGTTAAGACCATGAGAGAAAAATATCACCATCTCCCAGTAAAACAATCTGAAAAGCTAGAAAGTGGATGTCTCTCTAATATGTTGACACATACCATACTTCCAAACGAACTCACCTGAAGAGTGCAATTATCATTATTTTCCAAAAACTGTACAAATTGTTGCACAACTCCTGGTTTTTGTATAATGTCATCTATTGGAGGATTAGGTTCTGAAAATAAAGAATTTAATTAGAAACGCTAAAGTTATATCCAGTTTTAATCCAGAGAAAGTGTTAAGAAGAAAACAAATAAAGGGAAAGCTTAGTAGCAAAGCCACTGTGGTACAGTTGCTAGAATATTGGGTATGTTCCCATTAAAAGCAAAGCTCCATAAGAGGTGCCATTGCTCTGCTTGCAAGGCAATATAAGCTTATATTATCTCTTTGGTTTGATTGAGAAACACCTTGTCCGAGCATGTCTGGAGCCCTAAAACAGTCCAAGTGGTACATGGTGCTTATATGTTGTCAGTCTCTCCTCAATGTTCAAACTACTGCAAGAGTTTGACTGCCTTGAGATTATGGATGCTATTTTCCTGAACTTAAAATGAACCTTTTCATTACCCTGTGGAATATCCATGTTACAAAGGACGATGTACGGTAACTGTGGGGAAAAGAGATGTTGGGCCCTTTCCTGCATGGGACTCCATTTATCAGTGAAATATTACTAAAACCTTAATACAGCCCTTCATATATTGAACGAGGAATGTAAGAACTGAATTTATAGCATTCAATACTAGACCCACTTATTAACTAAAGAAAGACTGGGAATATCTAGTTCCAGATGGTGTTGAATATTACATCTCTTATCATAAACTGTCTGGCAGTCATAGGAATGCTAAAAGTTCTTTTTGGGACATCCCAGATGTGGGTAGTTATTATGCTTGCCAGGCAGATGAGAACAGCGGCCCCAGAAAATAACATTTAGCATTCTATTTACTATTTTATTAATGAAGCAAGGAATAACAGTAAAACATGAGAGGGGGGAACCTTAAAGACTAACTGCTATATTTAAATATGAGTTTTCATGGACCAAGGCCACTTTATCAGACATAAGAGTGAGGCTTCATGGCATGCATTTATACACGTCAGGTACACAATGATTAGGCAGCCAAACAGAAAAGTAACATTGTAGCTTTTTACAACTGACAATAATGGAAAATCCTGTTGTTATTCAAACCTGCTGCAAGGCCTGGGCCTATTTCAAATGGACCATTTGTCTGATTTACTTGTTTCTGTTGTTTTCAAACAGTAATTTTTTGGCATCCAGGCATTACAGCTGAAAGAATACAGCCAATCATGTGGCTAAAAAGGAGATGAGAGCAATGCAACAAATTATTTTACATATGCATTTGCTTTTCCAATGTGCTATCCAATATATTAATAATATGTATCATTAACAGTATTAATATGTAACACTTCTGTTGTTGTTCAGTTGCACAGTCGATTCCGACCCTCTGCAACCCCATGGACCACTGTCTGCCAGGCACTTCTGTCCTCCACCATCCTCCTCAACTTGTTCAGCTCCGTGTCGACTGCATCCACAATACCATCTAACCATCTCATTTTTTGCCGCCCCCTTTTTCTTTTGCCCTCCACCTTTCCCAGCAAGGATTCAAGATAATCCTTTCTTCTCATTTGATGTCCAAAGTACCTTAGCTTCATCTGTACACTAACATCTAACACTAGCAATTACTATTTTAAAAACAGTAAGAAAGGAACAGAACACTTGTTTACCTTTAGAAAGCAATTTTCTAAATCTCTGGGTTGCTGCAAGTTGTTGGTTGGAATCATCTGAGAAAATCATCTGTACCATATCAGATGTAATAACATCTTCCTTTTAAAACAAACAATAAAGTTGAAATGAATACATCACTCTCTAAATCAGGGGTTCTCGACCTTTTAAAGTCAGGGGCTGGATCACGCTCCCTCAGACAGTTGAGCGGGCTGGACTGGTGACTCCCTTTACTGTAAACGCTGCCGTGAAACACTTCCACTTCTGACAACAGTGGCAGTGGTACTGGCCGGATGATTTGGTACTGCGGGCCGGGTCCAGCCCACAGGCCATAGGTTGAGAACCCCTGCTCTAAACTTTTAGCCACCTTTGTCAAAAGACTTAAGTCTGGCACTGTTTACCTCAGGAATAGGTACAGTAGAGCTCACGTCAGGATCCTGGATTGGACTTCCTTGCATTGATTCTTCATTCCCCAGCAGAGAAACATTTCTGCGTTTAAACAACTAGAGGAAAAAAATGTGAAACAATTTAATAGGTAAAAAAAATTTGTAACACTTGTTAAATTCAAATTTGAGCTGACTGAGTTTAGTGGAGCAGACTGCCTGGTTGAGAAGCTGGGGTCAGGAGTTCAAATTCCCACTATAACTCTCAGAAGGAGGGCCCAATGAGATCACTCGGAATGTCTGTGGCTCACAGATTATGCGTCCTACTACTTGTGCAACCCTGGGCAAGATGCAGAATCCCAAAGAGTCCCAGAAGGAGGGATGACAAACCAATTTTGAGATGTTTATAAACAGAACACTCTGAAAGAGTTGCTGTAAATTCAAATCAATTGGAATGCACATCATTATAATCACTGTGGTGGTCACCATCTGAATTTTCAAATGCACCTAGTCACATTTTTATCCATTTTGGTACTGATCATATGCAATGATTACAGAGCAACAAGATTAATTTGTGCAGAAAATGGAAGGCATCTCACAAGAATGTGGCAAATCTATGAACATTAACTGTTGTGTCTTGATCTACATCATTCTAACTCTCAAATCTATGAGCTTTAAGGCACATACAGTGATACCTCAGATACCGTTTGCATCGGATAAGGCCAAAATCGGATAACATTAGGGAATTTGAGACAAACATTTGCAATGGATAACGTTCTGTTAACGTTATCTGATGCAAATGTTTGCCTCAAATTCCCTGAGGCGTGGCTTAGGAGAAAGGCAAACTGGTTAGTCCTGTTCTCTTTCTCCCAAGGTTGAACAATCTCAATAACAATCACAGCAACTGATCCTCAGCTAAGCCCCTAAGCAAGCCAGGGTGGGCGGCATGATTCTGAAAAGAAAAAAGTTTTCCTAGCTTCTGTTCAGAAAGCCTCTGTCTGGCTTGCTAAGGGACATAGCGATTGGGGAGGGGGTTCTTAAGAGAGGCTTGGGACCCTTTTCCCAGCCACTGTTAAGAAGCCTCCCCTCATATCTAAGCTCCTTAGCAAGCCAGGCCCAGAGGGGGGCTGATTCTGAAAAGAAAGGCAAACTGGTTGGTCCTGTTCTCTTTCTCCCAAGGTTGAACAATCTCAATAACAATCACAGCAACTGATCACAGCAAGCCAGGGGCTTAAAAATGCTGTATGGCTTTATTCCCCTAAAGTCAGGGTGGTCTGGCATGTTTTTGCAATGTATTTACCCTTTAGACAATTATTTCTTAAAGTTCTTTAAGGTTCCAGCATGTTTCCTTGACTTTCCTTTGAAGTCTGTGTTGTTTACAATGTATATCTATGGAGTTTATGTTATCTGAGTCATCTGCATAGGATTTTAACGTTATCTGATGCATACATCGGATAAGGCTAAAAATCGGATAACGTTAAGACTTGTGGAACCAAGTCTTAACGTTATCTGAGGTATTACTATACACTAGTACCCCGAATAACGTTATGACTTGGTTCCACAAGTCCCGTCGTTATTCGGTTTTTAACGTTGTGCGATACATTGAACACACAATGTTAAAAAAAGCCCTGTTTCCCTGGAGGCTGCAGGAAGCGAGAACATCGGGATTTGAATCCTGACATTTTGGCTTGCTGCTGCCTCCAGGGAGGTGGGAGAACTTTGGAAACAGCTTGGAGCGGGTTTTCCCACCTCCCTGGACCCGGCGGGGGGGTCAGAGACCCCAAAATTGGTAAAAAAAAGTCCGTTTTTTTTACCAATTTTGGGGTTTCTGACCCCCCCGCCGGGTCCAGGGAGGTGGGCAGACCCGATCCAAGGTGTTTCTGGGCTTCCCCGACGTCCTGAGCCAGTGCAGCAAGCCAGAATGTCAGGATTCGAATCCCGACGTTCTCGCTTCCTGCAGCATAAAAGAGGGTGGGGGAAGTTCAAAATTAGCGCACATCAGCTCTAGGGAGGTCGGGAGACCCGATGCGCGCTAATTTTGAACTTCCCCCACCCTCTTTTATGCTGCAGGAAGCCAGAATGTCGGGATTCGAATCCTGACATTCTGGGTCGCTGCACTGGCTCAGGACATCGGGGAAGCCCAGAAAAAGCTTGGATCGTGTCTGCCCACCTCCCTGGACCCGGCGGGGGGGTCAGAGACCCCAAAATTGGTAAAAAAAAACGTCCGTTTTTTTTTTTTACCAATTTTGGGGTTTCTGACCCCCCCGCCGGGTCCTGGGAGGTGTGGGGACCCGATCCAAGGTGTTTCTGGGCTTCCCCGACGTCCTGAGCCAGTGCAGCAACCCAGAACGTCGGGATTCGAATCCTGACATTCTGGGTCGCTGCACTGGCTCAGGACATCGGGGAAGCCCAGAAAAAGCTTGGATCGTGTCTGCCCACCTCCCTGGACCTGGCGGGGGGGTCAGAGACCCCAAAATTGGTAAAAAAAACGTCCGTTTTTTTTTACCAATTTTGGGGTTTCTGACCCCCCCCCCCCGCTGGGTCCTGGGAGGTGTGGGGACCCGATCCAAGGTGTTTCTGGGCTTCCCCGATGTCCTGAGCCAGTGCAGCAACCCAGAACGTCGGGATTCGAACTCTGACATCCTGGCTTGCTACACTGGCTCAGGACGTCGGGGAAGCTCAGAAAAAGCTTGGATCGTGTCTGCCCACCTCCCTGGACCCGGCGGGGGGGGGGGTCAGAAACCCCCAAATTGGTAAAAAAAAACGTCCTTTTTTTACCAATTTTGGGGGGTCTGACCCCCCCGCCGGGTCCAGGGAGGTGTGGGGACCCGATCCAAGGTGTTTCTGGGCTTCCCCGACGTCCTGAGCCAGTGCAGGAAGCCAGAACGTCGGGATTCGAACTCTGACATTCTGGCTTGCTGCACCGGCTCTGGACGTCGGGGAAGCCCAGAAACACCTCCAGAGAGATCAGAGGATCCGATCTACAGCTGCAGGGTGGCTGGGGAAGCTGACGGGGACTCCCTGTCGGCTTCCCTAGCCACCCGCCCATGCCTCCGCAGCTGTGGGGTGGCTGGGTAAGCCGATGGGGGAGCCCCCCGTCAGCTTTCTAGCCTCCCCACCCCTGCCTCCGTAGCTGCAGGGTGGCTGGGAAGCTGAACGGAGAACCCCGTTCAGCTTTCCACCCACCCTGCTGCTAAGAACGACTGTATCGTGTAACGTTAAAATCGCGTTACTCGATACAAGATGTTTCCGAAAATCTTGTAACGTTATGCGGTTTTAACGATATACGGTACTCGCGTTATACGGGGTATTACTGTACTTGTATTAAAGGGCAGTATTCAAGGCTCATGAAGTATAAAATGCATTAGTACACAACTTAAGTATACATTTAATAAACTATGTAAGGATATTGTTCACACAACTAGGAAAATACCTAAATTACATCTCAAGGAATAAACCCTACATATAAGCAAAGAAATGCTTCATATAGGCTGCAAAACAGACACACAAACAGTTATCCAAAGCAGTTTTAGAATTAAAAAAATCTGATGCAATCCTACTAAGAAGTCCAACAGACATAGGATTGCATCTTATATTTTTTACACACTTACTTGTTCTTCCCTTTTTTGCTTTCGAAGCTGGATACCTTCCTCTTCTCTTCTTCTCCGCATTTCTTGAGGATTAAGGGCATTGTTCTTATAACTTTTCATTCTGTAATTATCTTTTTCTGGACTTGCCATTGTATCTAGGTTAAAAAGAACAACAGAGATTACACAAATTTGAAAGTAATGACATTTCAACCTAATTACCACTAATTCTATAAACAAAATAATCAAGACTTGCACGTGAATAGCGAATTCATAAAAAGATCTGCATCTTCTTATATTTATGCGAACAATTATCTGCCACACAAAGATTTTAGCTATTACCATATAGTGGCTGAAATCCAGCATGAATTTGCAACTAGTCCACTGAATCTGGAGGCATTTGGTGAGTTGACTATTACTCTACTCTAGTTGAAATTTACTACTGAGTTTCTGCCATAGTTTTGTAAAATCTCTAAAAGGATGGTTGAGAACAGGAGTGCCTGGCGGGCAATGGTCCATGGGGTCGCAGAGGGTCGGAATCGACTGTGCGACTGAACAACAAACACTCTGAGGAAGAAACAGGCTAAGGTTATTTATTTATTTTGTACCAATATTGTTGTGAATACCATCTATTGCAGTATTATTTACATTGTCTTTTAAAACAATTTGTCCAAGACTATACAGTATCACTTCAGAAGAACAGATGTTCTTACTTTGTTGCAGTCAAGACAGAGCAAAGAACAAATGAATGCATATCCATTAATTCATCTCCAGAAACATGTACTGTTTAATTTCATTACTATTTTTATTCAATGATTTTTATTAGCATAACAGTCCATTACGAGTGGTGGGATTCAGCAATTTCACCCCAGTTCGCCAGAACCAGTAGCAGAAATTCCAGCTGGCACCACCCATCCAAGTTTTGAAATAAAGTAGTCCTAATTTGGGTGCAATGCAGGGCTTTCCCCTGGCCATGCCCACCATACCATGCCCACAGAGTAGGTAGTGATTTTTAAAAATCCCACCACTGTCCATTACTGTTTGACAACTGCAGTACAGTAATACCTCGGATAACGCTAAGACTTGGTTCCACAAGTCTTGGTGTTATCCGATTTTCAGTGTTATCCGATGCATGTTAAAATCCTATGGGATGCATCAGATAACGTTAAAGCTCCATAGAGATACATTGTAACTGCACAGGCTTTAGCGGTTGTTATCCGATACATCCCATAGGACCTTAACATTATTCGATCCAATTCTCCTCCCCAGGTTACTTAACGTTATGCAATTTTAGCGTTATCCGAGGTAAACGTTATCTGAGTTATTACTGTACTTCTAAATCAGTACAGTCAAACCTTGCTTAGTGAGCGTTTCGCTTTATGAAAAACTCGCATAATGAACGGGTTTTTCAAAAAGCAATCCGACTCGCATAACAAATATTTTCGCTATGCGAGTGGGACTCACACCGCAAAAATTTTTGCTATGCGAGTCAGACTTCCCCTATGGAAAAATTTTTTCGCTATGCGAGTTGGACTTTCCCCACAGAAAACTCGCATAGCGTTTCTACGGGGAAAAGTCGCATAATGGAAAAAAATCACTATGCAAGTTTTTCCCCTTAAAAAGCTCATTATGCGAGTTTTTTCATAGGGATTTTCGCTATTCGAGTCTGACTCGCATAGCGAAAAACTCACATAGCGAGCAGCCTCACAGAACAAATTAAATTCGTTATGTAAGGTATTACTGTACTTAAATTAGTTTAAAATTATTATTTTCCTAAAACTGTGTAAACTTAATTCAAACATTTGTTACAGAATGATCAAACATGCCTTTGCTAGTGATAGAGGAAGGGACCTGGCAGGGTTTTCCCCCATGGAGAGCTGGAAAAAAGTTACTTTTTGAAATACCCACCCTCTGAATCCCTCAGCTAACACATCTATGGAGGTTGCTGGCTATGAAATTTCCAGAAGCTAATTTTTCCAATGTGTGAACTGGTTTTGAACAAGAGTCATTTAATTTGAAAATACAGGTAGAGTACTTGACTTCCACTTTTTTGCTGCACTTCTGTATTTTATTGGAGTAAATAAAACAAAACAAAAAGATAAAAACATTGCGGCATCTTAAAGACTAACTTCTGTATTTTAATGTTAGCTTTTGTGCCACATTTCTGTCTTTTTGTTTTGTTTATTCTCTGATATGTTTGCACAGACTAACATGGCTACCATTTCAAAACCTTTTATATGAGGGGTTCCCAAACTACGGCCCATAGGCTAGATCTGGCCTGTGGCACCTAATAATCTTGCCCATGTTGCTCCCAGAAGAGGAAGTAAAACATGCCCATGCATGCACAAAACGTTGCCGTAATGCACCTGTTGACTCCATTTTGCGCAAGCGTGGGCAGGTTTTGCTTCCGGGGGGGAACTACATGATTGGCCTGCTCAACTACATGATGGGCCCGCAGTCCAAAAACTTTGGCTACCCGTTCTATATATTTTTATCACTTGCTTTGAAAATGTTTTCTGCATTAGCACAGTTGTGTTAAAAAGAACAGACCAAATTCTTTCGTCAACAGGAATGAGCTATGAGACCAATAATCTGGCTGTGTCCCTTGAAACTTCCTTTTGGTAGTCCCTTCCAAGCATAAAAATGAACAGAAACAAAGGAGGAATGGCAAGCTCAGAGACCAGAAGAAAACCTGTTCTAAACCCAAGGAGTCCCTGGTCTAAAAGAAGTCCACGCCTTTCGAAGGACCCAAAATTGCCAAGTACAAAAAACTGCAGTCAGGGGAGGCATAGGACTGATAGGCTTCTCGATTTTTTGATGTGGTGCCCACGCTGACCCAGGACTGACCCCCATTTATTCTAACATGAATTACACTGCCAAGGAACTCTGTCTGTCAGATTCTATCTATCTGCAGCTATTATTTACCAGTTCCACACTGTGACCACAAAAGGATAGAGTGGGACTGGGACATGTGGAAACTGGCTTCCCCGTGTGGGTAAATGGCAGGTGAGGTCAATGTGAAAGGAAGAGATACTTAACAACACAAGCCTTCCTTTTAAAAAAATAATACAGTACCTATAATGGGAAAGGCACTGGTGGAAGAGGGTGAAGAGAAATAATAAAATTGTATCAGACAGTAAAAGGTAAAGGTTTCCCTTGCTCGAAAGCCAGTTGTATCCGACTCTAGGGGTCAGTGCTCATCTCTGTTTCTAAGCTGAAGAGCCAGCGCTGTCTGCTTCTGCAGACGTTTCCATGGTCATGTGGCAGGCATGACTAGACACCGGAGCACATGGAACACTGTTAGCTTCCCACCGAAGTGGTTCCTATTTATCTACTTGCAATTTCTTGCCTTCGAATTGCTAACAAAACGACAACAAATGCTGTGGTATTTAATGTGAGATTTCATGGATCAAGTCCACTTTGAAGTGGACTTGATCTACAAAACCTCACATTAAAATACAGCAGCCAAGGGCCAGATCCGGCCCCTGACACCAATTCATCTGGCCCAATGCCCTCGCTGCTCCCGGAAGCGGAAGTAAAATGCGCCCTTAGAGGCATGTTTTACTTCCGCTTCTGGGAGTGACGAGGGCACCGTGGGCCGGATGAATTGGTGTCATGGATAAGATCCAGCCCAAAGCCATAGCAACCAGCCCCCTGAACCACATGACCGGCCCACGGCCCAAAGTTTGGACACCCCTGAGTTAAGTCTTTTAAAGAGCCACAACATGTTGTCCTTTTGTTTTGTCTACTCTCTGACGACGCTTGAAGCACAGACGAAACACTGCGACCATTTCGAAAGGATTTCAATAACAAAATCGGTTATATAGGATGCTCAAACACACAAACCCCACCCACCCCCAAAGAACCTTTCCAGGCTTGTTTAAAAAAAAAAACCCACCCAGCATTAGTCACACCCCACAACACGCACCCATGGAGAGGGCAGACACACCCCCACACACACCCCAACTGTCCGCCACTTCTGGCTTTCTCCCCCTCGGAGCAGTTGGGAAGTTCGCAATCCAAAATGGCGGCCCCGGACGCGCCCCCCTCCTCTCCAAGCTTGGGAACCGTTCCTCCCTTTCCCGGCACCCCTCGCGCATGCGCGCGCGCGCGCGAATGGGGCTCGGCTGCGGCCCCGCCCCCCTAATCCAAGGCAGGGCGCGAGGCAGGGCTTTCCCCAGACTGGCAGAGCAAGGCGAGTCACACGGGAGCCTGAGACAGCGCAAGGTGGGTGGGTGAATGGGTGGACGGACGGGGGTTTGCAATTGGGTTTGGGATCAAGCTCCTCCACTCCGTGCGACTGCTCCCATCTCATCCCTGCTAATTGGGGGGAGGAGGGGGGAAGATACCATTGAAATGTGCAAATTTTTTTTTGGTAAACAGCCAGAGATCATCTGCTACTGCCAGTAGTAAAAAGCCATATTGATTTCTATGCTTAATCTGTCATGCTGACCTATCCCTCTGTATCTGATGTTACCACGATGTATATAAATTGATGCCATGAAGTCCCACTCCCATGTCTGATGAAGTGGACTTGATCCACGAAAGCTCACATTAAAATGTAACAGTTAATAATAATAATAATAATAATAATAATAATAATAATAATAATAATAATAATAATAATAATAATAAATTATTATCAATTATCTATTATTATTATTATTATTATTATTATTATTATTATTATTATTATTATTATTATTATTATTAAATTAGATTTATATGCCCCTCTACTCACCTCACTGAGGTGACTCAGAGGGGCTCACATAACATAAACAACATATACAGTATCACAATCTCAAATATAAATACTGTACAGCATAATATAAAAATATAACAACAGATGCAGCACAGATAATACAATCAATAAATTTTACATAAAAAGAAAAAACAATACAATAAAATACTGTTATAGCATTTAAAGATAGGACAAAACAGCATTCCTTTGGTCAAACAGAAAAGAGTTTATTATGCATAATAATGATTCTCATGAGTGTTGTCACTCCAAAGATGAGAATAACATCCATTGAAAGAGCATTTTTGTCCAGTTTTCCACGCATTTCTGTTTACTCAAAACGTCTTGACCTGATTGGCATGACATGTCATTCTCAAGTTATACAAATTATTATTTCATACTTTCATCATAACATTTGTTTACCCATTACAGGGGTCTCAAAGGAAACTTAAGCAATATATTCTATTTGCAATCTGGGAACATATACTTCTTATGACCCAAGTCCAGGTCAACCTCACCATTTCTAATCATGGGTTATTTAGCGAACATTACTCATTTAATCATCAAGACCTTATTCTGGTCCACGTAAGCATTGCAGTTGCCCTTTGTAAGCAGAATTTCTAAATTGCCACGTCGCCTTAGTGCGGCCTTAGTTTCTTTAGCAGCAAGCAGCGTTTTGATTTCCATTTTATTCACATTTTATTTCTATTATTTGATTATGCCACATCAATACAGTGTAAAAATACAATACAGTCAAGAGAGACAGCAAGGTCTTTATGGCTGGGCTAGCTGGTCCACACAGCTGACCCTCATTCCCCCTCTCCAACAGGCAGGGAGAGTTCTGTGATGTTCCTGGGGTGGTCATGAAGGCCTTAAAAGGTCTTAAAAGTGCTACTGAGTTTTTGTTTTGGTATCATTGAAAGGTAGAAGACAACTCAAGTTGATCCGCCAGGTTTTCTCCCGCTGCTGCGACTTCTCACCTTTCCACTGCACGCTACGCAGCCATCCAAACCGAAACAGGGCAGGAGGCGTCTCATCATCCTGGACAATCCCGTTGGGTTCTGCCTTTTTTGTAATTTTCTTTCCCATTAAAAACAAAATAACACACGTAAGGAAAGATTAAAGAGCAGAAGAGTAGCGTGCCTTGGCGGGGCCCCGTATAAAAATTTGTTTGGGGGCCCTTAGGAAGGGTAAAGATTTGTTTTGCTTACGCACGTTGGGGGCCCCCGTGGCCCTGGGGCCCCGTATAATTGATACGGCAGATACGGCGGTAGCTACACCTCTGTTAAAGAGCTGCACATGCCATCACACTTCTGCATCCTGAATCCGAAAATTGGCATCGCGTTAACAATTAACACTTCTATACCGCCTCATGGCGCAGAGTGCACTCTCTGGGCGGTTGACAAGTTAATTAGCATTTGCCCTGAACAACTTCAGAAGGATAGAGGGTTAAGTGAACCTTGTTCCACCCCAGGATCGGACTCACAACGATTTGGCTGCAGTGTAGCAGTTTAACCACTGCGCTACCAGGGCTTTGTAAAGTTATCAACCAGCGCTCTTAGAGAATTGTTTTTTTCTCCATTTGCTCGTGTACAACTAAAAGCATTTCGATGCTTTTCAAAACATAGCATTCATTTCAGCGTATGCGCTTGGATGGATTACTCTCCCGTTCTATCTCCATTAAAAGTTAGAAAGTTGTGCTCACAGTCATTGGTCGTTTCCACATCTTGTGGCATCCCGTTCCGCAGTTTTTTCCTGCCTTATCCCAATAATCTTGTGCTCAGTAACGACCCCACGCAGTGGTGGGATGTCAAAACTTTTACTACCCCACTGTGATGTCATCACCATGTGGGTGGAGCTAACATCATGATGTCATGTCATGGGCAGGGCCAAAGAAAAAATACAAAATAATAAAAATAGGGAGCTTCAGGCTATAGGGAGCTTCAGGCTAGCAGCTTCTCTTCCTCCTCCCCATTTGGGAGGACAGCAAGGAGGCCGTGCATATGTGCCAAGCACTAGGCGTGCATGCACACCAAGTGCTTGGCATGCATGCACAGTGGGGGAACCAGTGAAAAGGTAAGTCCTGAAGCTGCTACAGGTTCTCTGGGACACTGGGGAAAGTTACTACCGGTTCTGGAGAACTGGTGAGAACCTGTTACATCCCATCACTGAACGCCTTGCAGAGTAAAGCAAAGCAAACACACTTACATATTGCCCCATAGCGCTGAGTGCACTCCCTGGGCGGTCCACGCGTTAATTAGCATTTTACCGACCTAAGAAGGATGGAAGGCTGAGAACCTTGAACTTGCCAGGATCGAGCTGACAATGTTTGGAACTGCGCCACCAGAGCTTCTTTTTTGTTGTTCAGTCGCACAGTCGATTCCGACCCTCTGCGACCCCATGGACCATTACCCGCCAGGCACTTCTGTCCTCCACCATCCTCCTCAACTCGCTCAGTTCTGTGCCCATTGTCTCCACAATACCATCCAACCATCTCATTTTTGGCCGCCCCCTTTTTCTTTTGCCCTCCACCTTTCCCAGCATCAAGGCTTTCTCAAGCGAATCCTCTCTTCTCATTTGGTGTCCAAAGTACCTTAGCTTCATCTTTACAATTTGACTTTCTAAGGAACATTCTGGGTTAATTTCTTCTAAGTTTGACCTATTTGTTCTCCTTGCTGTCCAGGGGACTCTCAAAACTCTCCTCCAACACCACATCTCAAAGGCATCTATTCTTCTGCGCTCAGCTTTCCTAATGGTCCAGCTCTCACAACCATACATTGCCACAGGGAATACCATTGCTTTGACAATACGAATTTTTGTTTTCAATATGATGTCTCTACTTTTCATTATGCTCCCCAGGTTTCTCATTGCTTGCCTCCCAAGAATCAATCGCCTTTTTATTTCATGGCTGCAATCCCCATCTGCAGTGAGTTTTGATCCCAAGAAAGTAAAATCTGTCACTGCTTCTACTTCTTCCCCATCTATTTTCCAGGGACTGATAGGGCCTGTTGCCATTATCTTGGTTTTCTTGATGTTGAGTCTCAAGCCAGCTTTTTCACTTTCTTCTTTCAACCTAAACAGGAGCTTCTTTAGGTCCTCCTCACTTTCTGCCATTAGGGTGGTATCATCTGCATATCTCAAATTGTTGATGTTTCTCCCAGCAATTTTGATCCCAAATTGTGATTCCTCCATCCCTGCATTGCGCATTATGTGCTCTGTGTACAAGTTGAATAAGCAGAGTGACAAAATGCAGCCTTGTCTTACTCCTTTTCCTATTCCAAACCACTCCGTCATTCCATATTCTGTCCTAACTGTTGCTTCTTGCTTCATGTACAAATTTCTCATGAGACATATAAGGTGTTCTGGGATTCCCATCTCTTTAATTACTTGCCACATTTTGTTGTGGTCTACACAATCAAAGGCCTTAGTGTAGTCAATGAAACAGAAGTAGACTTGTTTCTGATATTCCTTTGTTTTTTCCATGATCCATCTTATGTTGGCGATGTGGTCTCTAGTCCCCCTGCCTCTTCTGAACCCCGCCTGCACTTCTGGTAATTCTCTCTCCACATACTGTTGCAGTCTATCCTGTATTATCTTGAGCATCACCTTGCTCGCGTGTGGGATGAGCGCAATTGTTCAATAATTTGAACAGTCCTTGGCATTTCCCTTTTTTGGGGATTGGAACATATACTGATCTTTTCCAATCCTGTGGCCATTGTTGTGTTTTCCAAATCTGCTGGCATATAGAATGCAATAATTTGATTCCATCATCTTTTAGGGCTTTGGAAAAGTTCAACTTGGATGGTTCTTAAGGACCACGAAAAAGGAGGTGAATATCCTTAAGAATTTTTTTTTTTGGAATGTGACCAACAAAATGGAAAACACACCTAGCTATTCCTAGTCTGAAAAATAATGGGAGAAAGAGAACTATTGCAACGAACCAATTGAAGAAAAAATTATTGCTACCAGCAGCAGACTCAAGACACCAGTTTGGGGAAAAGAATAGGAGAGCGCGCGCATGCGCAGCCTCGCCCTGGAGGCAGGGGCCCGTTTCGTGCGTCCTTTGTAGCTGCGCATGCGTGGCAATTTTTTAATTTCGCTCTGGGGTCCTTCGCGGGAGCGGGTTGCGCTCCTTTGGGGCTTCTCCCGCTGACTGTGCCGGGAGATGGAGTTGACGGTGAGGGACCGTCCGGATCCGCAGCTTCTGCCGGGGGGCTCTTCTTCCGCTGCTGCCCGCGCCCCTCCTCCTCCTCCCGCCCGCGGTGAGAGAAACTCGGTGGGGGAAGCAAGTTCTAGTCCTCTGGCTGGCAAATGGGAATTCTCCCTGGCTTTGGGTTCTGGAGGGGAGGTGAAGGTTAAATGCTGCAGCAGCCTAGCAGTTCGAAAGCAAGAAATTGCAAGTAGACAAATAGGTACCGCTTCTGCGGGAAAGGTGGCCACGTTCTGTGGACTCTCTGGCACCTAGTCCTGCCTGCTGCCACCATGACCCATGGAAACGTCTGCAAACGCAGACAGCACTGGCTCTTGGGCTTGCGAACAGGGATGAGCACCGCCACCTAAAGTCGGACACAACTACCTTTCCAGCAAGGGAAACCTTGACCTAATTATCCAATGGAGTCTCCCTTTTGCGGATTTTATACATACAGTATAATAATATATTCATATGTAGTTTACCACTTTTCCCTTCTGGATGTGACTTGGAATTGGGCAGCTTCCCCAAAGCTGAATAGGGGGTAGGACACACAACCCCATCAAGCCACACATTCTCTGGGTGATCTTTTCTTAGGACCATGGGGGGCTTGCAAACAGAGATGAGCACCGCCACCTAAAGTCGGACACAACTAGCTTTCCAGCAAGGGAAATCTTGACCTAATTATCCAATGGAGTCTCCCTTTTGCGGGTCCTCATAGGATTTTATACATACAGTATAATATATTCATATGTAATTTACCACTTTTCCCTTCTGGATGTGACTTGGAATTGGGCAGCTTCCCCAAAGCTGAATAGGGGGTAGGACACACAACCCCATCAAGCCACACATTATCTGGGTGATCTTGGCTGCCTTTTCTTAGGACCATGGGGGGCTTGCAAACAGAGATGAGCACCGCCACCTAAAGTCGGACACAACTAGCTTTCCAGCAAGGGAAATCTTGACCTAATTATCCAATGGAGTCTCCCTTTTGCGGGTCCTCATAGGATTTTATACATACAGTATAATATATTCATATGGAGTTTACCACTTTTCCCTTCTGGATGTGACTTGGAATTGGGCAGCTTCCCCAAAGCTGAATAGGGGGTAGGACACACAACCCCATCAAGCCACACATTCTCTGGGTGATCTTTTCTTAGGACCATGGGGGGCTTGCAAACAGAGATGAGCACCGCCACCTAAAGTCGGACACAACTAGCTTTCCAGCAAGGGAAATCTTGACCTAATTATCCAATGGAGTCTCCCTTTTGCGGGTCCTCATAGGATTTTATACATACAGTATAATATATTCATATGTAATTTACCACTTTTCCCTTCTGGATGTGACTTGGAATTGGGCAGCTTCCCCAAAGCTGAATAGGGGGTAGGACACACAACCCCATCAAGCCACACATTATCTGGGTGATCTTGGCTGTTATTTATTAGGGATAGGACTTTCTAGACTGTTTTGTATCGTATATTCTTGACCATAGTGTATTTTCTTTTGACTGTATTGCATTTTTCTGATTGTATTGTGTTTTTGCTTTTATGACTATATTGACTGTATTATATTTGTTATACTGATATGTTGTTGCTTTTATATTTGATACTGTAACATTGTAAGCCGCTCTGAGTTGCTTCGGCAAGGAGAGCGGCATATAAATTTGAATTTAACAACAACAACAACAACAACAACAACAACAACAACAACAACAACAACAACAACAACAACAACAACAACAACCATGGGTGGGGAGTAGAATTTGGGGCTTCCTGGCTGTATAGTCCGTCACTGCAACCCACTGAGCACAGCTTTTCTGGAGTGTACAACACCCCTGCCTTCTTGCACTCTAAATGCAACTGTGCTTGGCATTTCGGTGAAGGAAGAAATGAAAGCAGAAGCTGTGAAAATTAACCTTTGGGTCATGGTTTGGGAACCTTCAACCATCACATGGTGCTTCTTAGTCATCTGAAGCAAATATATGCCAGTGGGAAGTGAGGGCAACAGATAACCTGCACACCAAGTTTTATTATGCATGATGTTTTTAGGGAAATAGCCCATTAGTTTCAATGCTCCTGGCTTTGTTGTTATTCAGTGCTGCCAAGTTGTCTCTGACCTTTGGCAACCCTATGAATTCAGTATCTCCAAATTGTCCTGGGTTCAACCACCCTGCTCAGCTCTTGCAAACTCAACCCTGTGGTTCCTTTAGGGAGTCAGTACATCTTATCTTTGGGCTTCCTCTTTTCCTGCTGCCTTCAACCTTTCCCTGCATCATTGTATTTTCCAGAAAAATCTTACTTTATCATGATTTGTCCAAAGTAGGACACCCTCAGTTTCATCATCTTTGCCTCCAGAAATAGTTCGGCCTTGATTTCCTTTAGGACTCACTTCTTCACCTTTCTGACAATCCAGGATATTTACAAAACTCATCTAGCACTGTGGTTCCCAATGTGGGGTACACGCCCCATGGGGGAATTTGATTTTTTTAAAGGGGGAGCAATTCAACAATGAGTTATTAACAGTGAATGGCATTTTAGGCTTTCTCCACTTTTTGAATAATAAGAATTATATGACATGGGGTGGGACATCGGGATTTTAAAGATGCTTAGATGGAGCATGGACAAAAAGTTGGGAACCGCTGCTCTAGCACCATATTTCAACAGTTTTTTTTACCTGTCAGATTTCTTTGCTGTCCTACTTTCACACCTGTACATAGTGATATGGAATATAAAAGTGTGAATGATCTCAGCCTTGGTCTCCACTGACACATCCTTACATTTGATGGTCTTTATTAATTTCTTCATTGCTGCCCTTCCGAGTCTCAGTCTTCTCCTGATTTCTTGCCAGGAATCTTCATTTGCATTGAGGGTTGAACCAAGGTACCTTATGCCAATTCTTTCACTATTTCAGTGTCTTCATTGGGGGGAAAACTAACATTGTGTGTCCTCCCCACAAAAAAATATGCATGTACTGTACGTCTATTTGTGCATAAACTCAGTATTTTTCCAAGAAGGTATCATTGGATACATCTAAATATTATGGATGTGGGTGTGATGGATTTCTACACCTTATAATTTACCAAGTCCTTTTCTCTAAAGCAGAAAATGGTCAGCAAAGGTATGAATGTCCAATATGCCATCTTGTTTGTGATGACTACCCAGTTCTGCAGGAACACGTTGAACTGCACTTGGAGGAGTGCAGCTTTTTAGAAGGTAAGAAAAGATTCCAAAATAAGAATGGTAGCACTTCTGTATAACTTAAGGAGTTTAGTAGAATTGGTGTTGGGTCCTGTACTTATGTATGCCTTTCTTGACATTACTCAGGAAATTCTAAGCAAAATGAACTTCTGTGAAATGAAGTTTTGAGAACCTTGTATATTGTTTTTAGCATGTTGTGAGAAATGGAAACTATTGCTTAGAGCTGAAGAAAATGCTTCAGACTTGTTACCAACTTTGCTTTGGAGATGTGGATTCTTGATGCTGACGAATCTAGTAATAGTTGGGGTTGGCCAGCTTGGGAAAAAAGTTGCAAACAAAATAGTCAAATGGCACTTTAAGGATTAATAAGTTTTTTTATAGCATGACTATTCATGCGTTTTACACCTGAAATTCTGAAAACTCAAACACAACATCTTTGCCTGTGAGTTTCTTGTAGATGCCATGAAATGTTTCTTCCTTGTGTTCAACATTATTCTGTTGTGCTTTGTCTAAAAATGGACTTTTATGAGACAGATATGATCCAATTTTTACAGTGTTTGTTTGTTTGGGGTACACAGAAAGAGTCTCCTCGAAAATTGTGGTGCTTTTGAACCACAGTCAGGCATCCCCTGCTAAATGGGAACCTTGTGTTGCCAACTAAACTTTCTCACACTAGATCAGGCAAAAGGAACTACAGAATGAACTCACCAAAAGGTGCCTTCCTTTTGGCGTTTTCACATCTGGCTTAGACACTGAAGAAGAAGAATAAATTATTTATTTCATGTTACATAAAAGGTCTGGCTGGACATCCTACTACAGTAATAATAATAATAATTTCATGTCAGAAATTAGTCTGGGTTGAAAGAATTTTTGCGGAAGAAACTACTCAGGGAATGCCGAAAGGAGGCTCCATTCATGTCCCTGGGAGCTGGGACAGAGACAGGCACTCAAACTGTCGTGCTGTACCTGGGTCTTGAACTGCCGACTTGCCAGTCTTCCAGCTAAAAAGGTGAGCTTCTTAACCAGTGAGGCACTGCAGCCCCTATTCCGCTACGGTAATGGAGTAGATCATACAGCCAGCGGTTCAATGCTATGTGTTGGGGAGCAGTAAACAACCTGACTCCCTAAAGGGGCCAATGGCCTAAGCCGGATGAGCCCCTTTAGATGGGGTGATGGTCCCCGCAGTGGAGAAAATGCCACTGGAAGCCATCATATTGGGTCCAACCACAAAATGAGCAGAGGAGGAACTCTGATTCCCAACGGTCATGGAGGCGTAAAAGGCCATGCCAGATGGACTGGCTGTGAAGGCGCACCTTGATAATATCTTCAAGGCTGCAGCAGTCCATTGTAGTCCCTCTGTTAAATCCTGCATGTCTCATTTCATATGTGCCACAGGAGATGGCTCCGAGCTCATAGTGTATGGGTCATTTCATGGCAAGCTGGGATCCACCTCAAACAAATTCACACCAGTGGCATTTTTCTTGCTTCAGGAAAAAATGCATTATCAGATACGAGTTGCAACCAACGATGACATTAAAAAATAAATAAAATAAGGCAAAAGAAAAACACATAAACTTAATAAAAACACAGTCTTAACATCATTATATACTAATGCATGGACCCATCACCCTTTAGTGGGACATAACAGTAATATACATTTTCCAGTCTATTTTCTATCTCAAACTTAACTCTGCTTGTCCCCTCCTTTCTCCTTTACTAGATCATGTTCTACAATACGTAGCTTGCAATACAAAGTTACAATACAGTTGTACCTTGCTTAAAGAGCATAATATGTTCCACAGGATTGCTCTTTAAGCGAGTTTGCTCTTTAAGCAAAACACCATTGTAAGTAACCAATGGGGGGGGGGGTATTGCGAACCCCGATTTATTTGTTAAACGAGTTTTTTGTTGGTTTTATTTGTTAAGCGAAGCGAACATTCAGAGAAAATTCTGCTCTTTAAGCGAGTTACTCTTTAAGCAAAGTGCTCTTTATGTCAGGTTTGACTGTACTTTGTATGTTTTTCTAGATCTCATTTAACACTTTATTTCTTCACAAATATGGACAGGATTATAAAGCAAGTTTAAAACTATTCACTTAGCTGGAAAATGTTAAATTTATTGAAATTCATTGTTCTCGAAGAGGGCAAATGTGTATTTTTTTTAAATACTGTGGCATAATATTATAGGAGGCCATTTGAGTGACTTAGAATTGGCAAAGCATCTTCAAGATGAGGAAGACAGGCAAAGAAAAGAAGCAGCAGCAAGACAAGAAAGAGATTTTAAAAAGCTCCAGGTATGCTATTTTGCTCTCATTGCAATATACAGTGCCTCCTTCTAACATGGTTTCATGGTATTTCTCAATGTAGATAAATTGGCAGTATGTTCATGTTATTCTGTGTCTGAGACAGGAGAAAATTTTGAATAAACTGGCTTTTGGTATTTCTTCACTAATCTGAGACTAATTTTCTTTAGTCAAGGAATGTGTTGTAAATTCACTTTGCTAAGCTCCTTAAGAGCAAGCTGAAATCCTGTGAGAGTCTGCAAGACACAGCTCCTGCCAACCTAGCAGTTTGAAAGCAAGAAATTGCAAGTAGATAAATAGGTATCACTTCGATGGGAAGGTAAACAGTGTTCTATGCACTCCGGTGACCTTATTTGAAAGCCAATCATATCCGACTCTAGGGTTCAGTGCTCATCTCTGCATATAGCCAAAGAGCCAGTACTGTCTGTGTTTGCAGATGTCTCAATGGACACGTGGCAGGCATAATGAAACACCGGAGTGCATAGAACACTGTTTACCTTCCCATCGAAGTGATACCTATTTATCTACTTGCAATTTCTTGCTTTAAAACTGCTAGGTTGGCAGGAGCTGTGACAATCGAGATAAGAGCTTACTCCATCATGCAGTACCCAGGAATCAAACTCCAACCTTCCAGTCAGGGAGTTCAGTGTCTTAACCACTTGAGCCACCTCAGTCCCTGTGCAAGTCACAGGGAATCCTTGTGATTACCACTGTACTATTGGGGATTTTTTCTAGAAGGAGCATTGCAGAAATGGCATCAAGATAACCAGACTGCTCTGCCTCCTCCTGATTTGAGGATTCTCGTTCCCATAATTTGGCCTGAGAACCTCACACTGAATTATGGGGCTTGGAGTCTTTTAGCTCTGAAAATCCCATTAGTAATGGATACTTTCTGTGTAACACAACTAATAACTGAGTAGATATTCACTATGTCTTGCAGACTCTCACAGGATTTCAGCTTGCTCTTAAGGAGCTTAGCAAAGATGATGTTCTGTGTGAATTACCTTGGTTCTATTGACATCAGCTTGCCATTGGCTTGCTTTGCCTCTGTTACTAGCTCTTGAGAAACTCATTGCAAACTTAGATGACCAGGGATGGGGAAGAGAGATTGTAGGGAAAAACTGTTGTAGTGACCAGATGTCAAGCATCTCATTTATCACCTTCTCTTGTTTTCTCACGGCTTTTATCCCATTATGCAAGCAGAGCCTTTGTGAGTCTGACTTGTTTGTGAAAACTTCTAGGTTAACCTCCCCAAAGCTGTTACTCTCTGGATATTCCCATAATTCCCAGATATGATTATTGTACTTCAGAGTTGAAGTTCATTATATATGAAGGGGAAGGGGAAGTCATTTTTAGGGGTTACTAATTAATTATGTGCCATGAAGTCAGAATCAACTTATGGCAATCCTAATAGGGCTTAGGTAAGTTGGATATTTAAGAAGGGCTTTTACAAGTTTGGGGACTGGTGGCTCAGTAGTTAAGATGCTGAACTTGATGCCGGGAAGGTCAGCGGGTCAGCAGTTCGAGATCAGAGCACTATACAATGGAGTGAACTCCCTTCTCTGTCCCAGCTCCTGCCAACCTAGCAGTTCAAAAGCAACAAACTGCAAGTAGATAAATAGGTGCCACTTCGGTAGGAAGGTAAACTGTGTTTCGGTGTTTCATCATGCCTGCCCACTGAGACATCTGCAAACACTGACAGCACTGGCTCTTTGGCTATAAGCAGAGATGAGCGCTGAACCCTAGAGTCGGATACGACTGGCTTTTGAGCAAGGGCGACCTTTACCTTTTACAAGTTTTACTCCCACAGTACTACTCGGACCTTTTCTTCTCTCTTTGAAATATAATTTGTCCTCTACAGAGACAATATGGCTTGGAGGGCTCTGGAGGATATAAGCAGCAGTATCTAAAGAACATGGAAAAGGACGTCGCTTTTGGAAAAATGCAGCCATTTGAATATCACAAAAGGAAGGCTGATATGATGGAATCTTTGGCTTATGGCATCGATGATGGAAAGACAAAGACTTCAGGTCAGTAACAAAAACGAGAGCTTTTTTGAAGCTTTCTAAAATTTGTTAAATAATACACAGTGTTTCACTACAAAAAGCATCCTGTTTCTATAATGAGTAGCAGGCAACACATTGCAATTCTTGGGTGTGCTCAGCAGCTTCTTTATCTCACCAGATTCAACCATGTTCCAATTTATGTTCATAATCTCATATTGCACCAAATCTCTCCTGTAGTAACTTAATTATTTGTAAGGCTAATCTCTAAGTCTGGCCAGTTTATCCTGCTATAGTAAGAGTAGACCAGGGGTTGCCAAACTTTTTAACTGAAGGGCTGGGTCACGTTCCCTCAGACAGTTGAGGGGGCTGGACAGCATTCGTAAAGGCGGTGGCCGATTCCGGTGGTGGCTGGAGCGAGGGCGAGGGCTGGATTATTTGGTGCCATGGGCCGTAGGTTGCCTACCCCTGGAGTAGTCCATACTGCCAGCAACTCAACACTGAGTGTCAGGCAGTGGTTAACTAACCTGACAATCCTGAGGACTAACAGCCTTGGGTGCTGAAGTCCACAGGGAAGACTGATGGTCCCCAAGTGGATTAAATCCCACTTGACTCGATCTTGATGGAGGGCAGCAGCTTCATCAATCCTGGCCTGGGGCTGATGTGAACTTTGCGTGCCAAAAGGGCTCAAGATCAGAAAGTGACTTGCGGAACTGGATCAGTGGTATGGGTGTCTCGCTGCGATGTGGAAAGCAGATGAAAGGTCACTGCATTATATTCAAAGGACAGCCTTCATGGCTGATCACCATGATGATTGCCTATACTCAGATTTGGATATGGCAGAAGAAGAATTATCTACCATTTGCCAAGCTGAATAAAGCTGCATGGTATGAGGTCTGAAACATGAGACAACTGCTTGTCCTTGCCGCCTCTTCCAGTTCCTTTCATAAGTCATTGTTACCTTATAAAGTAATTTGTTTGGCTTCTAGGTGGCAATTCTTCTGGTGACTGGCTTTATCTAACCTGTGTTGCTTGTGTAGGAAAATTAGAAATGGAAACAAGTTGCCATGTATTTTAAAACATAACCACTGATTTAACATTAAAATGTTGAGGACCCATGCAGTTCTCTATACTTATTCTAATGACAGATGTCTTGGAGCAGTGGTCCCCAACCTTTGGGTTTGGGTCTTCAATTCCCAGAAGCCTAAGTCAATTCCCCAAAGCACTGCTCAGCTGATGTCCTGACTTAGGCTTTTGGGAATTGAAGTCCAAAACCCAAAGGTTGGGGACCACTGTTTTAGAGCACAGATGGAGAACCTGTGGCCATTTAGGAGTTTTTGGACTACAGCTCTGCTCATCTCCTACCATTGGCTATGTTTGCAAAGGCAGGTGAGAGTCCAGTTCATCAATACCTGAAGGGGCCACATGTTCCTTACCTTACAACCATTCTTCACAGTAGCCCCTTAGGCCATTTACTCCTTGCCAATTGTAGGTTCTGGGATTCCTGAAGGAGGAAAGGTCAACTGGCTCCCTCCCTCTTCTCACTGGCAGATAAAGATTGCTTTGCTCTGCATTTTAGATTTGTCTTTCCGTTTGGTTATGGTTTGTAAGTTGCGGGACAGCAGTAGAAATAGCTGTAGCGCCCATTAGTAGACTCAACATAGTCTTTCTCTCTCCCCGCCCCCAATTCCCCAATCTTTTTGTGTTTTTGAAATTAGGGATTACTGAAGCTCTCTTCCAGTACTATCAAAATGAATGCAAAGACATAAAACACGTGTGGCTCTCTACCAGAGTGGATCATTTCTGTTGTTCTCCAGGAGACAAAGGCTGGGGCTGTGGTTATCGGAACTTCCAAATGTTGTTTTCTTCTGTCTTAAGAAACAGCATCTATAAAGACTGCTTAAAAGGTTTGTTGTTTGGTACGGGATTGTGTTGCCAGTGTTGCTCTTTCTGACAGCTTGAACACTTGTGGAGAATGTATTATTGGCCTGTATCACAACCCATCTTTAGATATCTGCCTTATGTGGGCTAAAAACTTTTATTCGGCCACGTGAAAGGCAGAGTACGTGCTAAACCCTGCTGGGCATTTTATGCTGCTTTATGACAGACAGCGATGCTAATCTGAATATTGTGGAGAGGGAAAACATGGTGATTGGTCTCCTCAGTTACAGTGTGGGGCCCAGCAACACTGACTCATCAACTTGTAAAAGGCATAAAGCTGTATTCATTGGCGGCTGCCATTAACTGATTAGTGTGTGAAGAAAACTGCTCCAAAAGACTATGCTTTACAGCTGACAAATTTCCCCAAAAGCAGTTTTGTTGCATTTCCAAATACTGAGTTTTAGTTCTAATACCAACAAATCCAAATAGTGTTCTGACAAGGGCTGGCTTTCATCACAAGGTATTCCACAGACAATTAATGATGAACCTAATGGGATCCATAGGAATTGCAGCATTCAGGATTTAGAGACTTTGGCCTTAATCAGAGCATGAAAAATTAATGATTTTAGATCACCCCGGAATTATGTTAGTAGTAAAGGTAAAGGTTGCCCCTGCTTAAAAGCCAGTCACATCTGACTAGGGTTCAGTGCTCATCTCTGTTTATAGCCAAAGAGCCAGTGCTGTTTGCGTCTGCAGACGTTTCCGTGGGCATGTGGCAGGCATGACTAGACACAGGAGTGCATGGAATGCTATTTACCTTCTCACCAAAGTGGTACTTATTTATTTGCAATTTCTTGCTTTCAAACTGCTAGGTTGGTAGGAGCTGGGACAGAGACATGACCTCACACCATCATGTAGCACTCTGGTCTCAAACTGCTGACCTGCCGGCCTTCCAATCATTAAGTTCAGTGTCTTAACCACTAAGCTACATTAATAGTAGCAGGGTTCACATTTCTGTACCAGCTATTGATTTTCCAAAAGCAGGCTCTGTGAATGTGTCTGATAGAGGAGGGTTTTTATTAACCTTTTATAACTTTCTAGAATATTTACATATATTCCTCTAAAGCCGCCACTGCTTGGCCTGCAAGAGATTGATTGAAAGCTTCTCTGTTTGTTGTTCTTCCTGAAAGAACTGTTTGATTTCCTAAATGGTTTTTTTTTTTACTCTGGACCCTCGTAACACAAATGTGTGATCAATTCCATTTTTCTTTTGCACACTGAAGTTGGACTGTTGTCTTTATTTCTTTATTTTTAGAAAATACATCAATTCCTTGTATACCCAAAATTCAGTCATCAATTGAAGATGCCTGGAATGAAGGTTTTGATCCTCAAGGAGCTTCACATTTCAGTGGCAGATTGCGAGGCACTAAGGCATGGATAGGAGCATCTGAAATTTATTCATTGTTAACTTATCTCAGCTTAAAGTAAGTGCTGCTTATCAGGGACATAAGTTAAATTCTGAGTGTGTGACAATCAATTTGTCAGTTATGTGGGACATTTTTTTTTGTGTTCTTCACCAAAAAAAATCACATCAAATCAACTTACTTAAAGACAACTTTTTAATGTATCAGTACAACATATTTATTTACATGGGAATGTAGCACTGTGTTGGTGGGCAGCAAAGTAGCCTGGGATCCTCCTTACATCCAGCTTTTGTAACAAAATAAGCTCCATTTTAAACGGGGCTTTTTTCGTTATCTTTTTACCTACCTAAATGTGTTTTAGTACTTTCAAAATGGCGATTCCAAATGTAGGGGAGGAAGAAGAATGTAAACAATATGTGCCTCATGGAATTGGAGAAATGGAACTTAATATGTGATTGACATGCCTTGCTATTAGATTGGCTGGAATCCCTAAGGGGGAGGGCCAGAGGTATAACCCAGAGACGCAGACACACACACACACACAGGCATTCTCTGGAATGCTGTGCATTCATTCTGCAAAATGTGTCTCTTGAGAAAGGAGGGGGTCCGTGGGCTTTCCCTGGAACCTTTAGCTTATTTCTCTTTAAACAAAATTTCCGAACTGTTGATGGACTGTATCCTGAATTTTGCTATGCTTTCAATATACAGTAAAACCTCAGATAACACTAAAACCTGGTTCCACAAGTCTTGGTGTTATACGATGTTTAGTGTTATCCGATGCATGTTAAAATCCTATGGGATCCATAGAGATACATTGTAACCACACAGGCATTAGCGGTTGTTATCTGACGCATCCCATAGGATCTTAATGTTATCCGATGCAATTCTTCCCCCCAGATTGCTTAATGTTATGCGATTTTAGTGTTATTCGATACTAATGTTATCTGAGGTATTACTGTACTTCTAAAATACCTGAAGAGATGGAGTGGTTATTTGGCCTAACACTACCTTTTCTGCACATATCTGAAGCCTGGGTTGTCCAGCCAGGGAGCTGCAACTCAGAACAATGGGGCCTACTCTAGAGTAAGGCTTCTGTTGTTGCAGCTTTTGATTTCTCACTTTATTGTTGCTATGTGTTGCAAAAATTACTCCATTACTAGTCTTGTTTCTGAGTGTAGAATGTTGATAGCAACAAGATTCTTATCTGCAAATGGCCATTCATTTTAACAGCTTGGGTTCAGTACCAACAGAAGAGAAAAATAAACTGTGTTGTGTTTATTTATGAAATATTTATCTCACCACTCAGCATTTTAAACCAGGAATGTAAGAAGTAGAATAAAAAATGCCAGGTACAGTTGTATTTCAAGGCAGCATCAAAAGCAAACCATTTGTAGCATTCATGCTTTGGGTCTCTGGCACTAGAGGGCACTTAAATATTTGGGCTAAAAGGAATCCTTGTTTGACTAATACAGAACAAAAATTGAAGTGTTGCATATGATAGTGGACGTTTCTCTTAAACTACATTCTAGGTGTCAAATAATTGATTTTCACCAGCCAACTGGCCCTGCCGGAACTCATCCTCATTTGTTTGAGTGGGTTTTGAACTATTATTCTTCTGATAAGGAAAACAGTGCAAAGGTAGTGTGTACTTCCAGGCCACCTATCTACCTTCAGCACCAAGGTCAGTCCTACTATTTTCTCACTCTTTTATAAAACAGTTCTAGAAATAAAGCAGCTTCACTCTTCTCACCAGCTTTGTTCCCTGTGTTGTATGAAACTGCATTTCATCACAATGATGAAGAAGTATCTTGTAGTTCATTTATATAGCTGATGACTGTATTTATTACTATGCCGATGACTGAAGATTTATACCGTTTACATCAGAACTGGTTTCTTCTGTAATGAAAACATGTGGCCAATCAATGAGTTGCAGATGTGCTGCTCAAACTAGGTACTAGGTAAATAGGTACCACTTCGCCAGGGAGTTAAACAGCATTCTGTGCACTTTGGTAGCTAGTCATGCCTGCCACATGGCCACAGAAACATATGCAGATGCAGACAGCACTGGCTCTTTGGCTATAAATGGAGATGAGCACCAAACCCTAGAGTCTGATATGACTGGCTTTTGAGCAAGGGCAAAATTTACCTCTATGATCAATAAACTCATAACACTTAGTATTTTATTAAAGGGTGTGTATGTATTTTTGGGCTCAGGAAAAATCATCCAACTTCCTATGAAATATCTTTGTGTGTGTGTGTGTGTGGTTTTTTTTTTGTATGTGTGTTTAAAAATAGGTCATAGCCGTGCCATCATTGGAATAGAAGAAAGAAAAAACAAATCGTTGTGCCTACTCATATTTGATCCAGGATGCTCCTCACAAGAAATGCAAAAATTACTTAAAGGCATTGATGGGAACAGTCTCAGATTACTTCGAAGATTTATGGGCAATTTAAAACATAAACAGTACCAAATTGTGGCCATAGATGGATTGTTGTCAGACGAGGAAAAAGTTGTGAGTATGCCAAGAATTTAATTGTTTGGGAGGATGGGGTGTCATCAAGATAGGATAGTGCTACATTCTAACTAATTATCTCCCCTTCTAAGGCTCGAAGGCAGGCTTCACAACTCTTCACAGCTCAGAGGATTCCTTGAACTAAAAATCCTGAAGAATAACACAAAAAAGACAGCAGGAGAGATTTCTGGTGCCTGTTTGTACACTAGCAAACTGTGTATCTTTTTAATTATTTCCAAATAAATGTTCTGGGAAAGTGTGTGCATGTCATTTCTTGTTCTGTTAGATTATTGCAAGGTATAGTATCATGGGGACTGTGGTGGCTCAAGTAGTTAAGGTGCTGAACTTGACGACTGGAAGGTTGGCAGGTCAACAGTTTGAGACCCAATGGACTGAGAAGTGAGTCTCCCAGCTCTTGCCAACCTAGCAGTTCGAAAATAAGAAATTGCAAGTAGATAAATAAGTACCACTTCAGTGGGAAGGTAAACAGCGTTCCGTGTGCTCCAGTGTCTATTCATGCCTGTGGAAATGTCTGCAAATGCAGACAGCACTGGCTCTTTGGCTATAAACAGAGATGAGCACTGAACCCTAAAGTCAGATACAACTGGCTTTTGAGCCAGAAGGAATTCTCAACCTTTTAAAGCCAGGGACCAGGTCATGCTCCCTCAGACAGCTTCGGAGGCCGGACAGCCATTTTGCCCTTCCTCCACCACATGGCACTTTCCTGATGCGGTCAGGTGCCACATGAAATGGCACCGTGCACCGCATTCAGCCTGTGGGCCACAGGTTGATAATCTCTGACCTAAAGTATCATGTTCTAAGTTACACCATTGTTCTATCCATGTTCCTTTGAATTTTGCTAGGATTTGAACATAAAATTCAGGCTATATGAAAGGCAGCTGTAGTCATATGGTCTCTAGGGCTTTCAGTGTTGAGAAAAACTAATCATGCTGAAATAGCAGTGGCCCAATGTAGATTTTTTTTTGCTATCTTAGCTACAGGAATCACTCACATAATCAAATGATTTGCATACTAAATAACGTGGATAACAAGAATTATATTAGTGTTATTTTCAAGGAAAGGTTACTTTTAAGTTAGCTTGGCAACAACAGATTGAAAATGCCTACCACTGGTTGGCAATGACAATGACATCAGTGCTTTGTTACTATAGCAACTCAAGTTGCAACCATCCTGCTCTGTTAGATGTGGAACTCTGTCTTCCTTGATTTTGTAATAACTGCTGTTACATGTCAGGACTGAAACCCTTATTGCTGTAATGGTTGACAAATCTTTTACAAAGGAGAAAGATTCAGGTGGATGCTTGTTTTTTTTCACAACTAAACCCAGGGGTGCTCAAACTGCAGGCCGGATCTGACCCCTGATGCCAATTCATCCGGCCTGCATGTTCTTCCATTTCCAGGAGTGACAAGGGTGGTGTGGGCTGGATGAATTGGTGTCAGGGCCCAGATCCGGGCCACAAGCCATAGTTTGAGCAACCCTAGTTTAAGCAGAGAAAATGGCAGCCTAAAAATCTTATCCTGTTGCAAAACAGATTGGAAGGCATGTTTTACTTCCACTTCCAGTGGGAGGAACCACATGACTGGCCCACAGCCTGAAAAGTTTGGGCACCCCTGCTGTAAATGAACTGGAATTCATGGTGTCTTGTGTTTCTATGATCAATCCTGTGGAATGTCCAAGGTTGTCCCATATTCCCCCACTTTTAATTTTTTTCATTTGCCACTTAAAATCACCCATTCTTAAAGAAGACAAGACAAAAAAAGACAATACACTGTGTTTTTGATATTTCACAAGTTTTCTGTCTTTCACGAAAAGTTCAGAGACTTGAGAGAAGTATTACTTTTGCAAATGTTTACACTTTTTTTTTGTTATAATTGCCTTGGAACATATTTAATGGCTTATTAAATCTGCATGGTATTTGTACTCCACCCTTAGCTAAGTTCTAGTCAGTCTGGTATCTTACACAACATTAATGATACTCCTCCACAGATAGTAGTTTCACCTTTTGAAACAGTATAAACAGGTAGACTTTCAATTAATCTTTTAAGACTGTTTCTATGTATGTTCTTTAATAATCTGCAAGTTTATTCCTTCTCTTCTTCACTTCCTCTTTTACCCCTTCTGGTGTCAAGGGAGACACAAGGTTCTTGCTCTCTCATTTGATTAATCTGTTTGTATCTCATTTGGATCTCTGTAGTGCTAGATTATCCATTACTGCCTTGCTGGGCCTGTCAAAATCACCAGAACACCTTTAGCCAGATTGTTTCAGGGTGACTCAAGATGGCCTTCATGGTTGCTGTAGCAATCCTGTGGCACAAGGCTGTGCCATACTTTGCCCAATCCTAGCAATCCCTTACTTTGTACTATTACCAACGTTCACAATGTGGACATGGAGTTTGGACTTTGAGAGGCAAAGTATCTCTCCTAAATAGTCAAATAACCACATGTCAACCTGACCTTCCCTCTTGCTGATTAGCTAGAGATTTGAATCCAGGTCTCCTAATTCCTTCTCTATCATTCTATTTACTACCCTATACTGGGGTGGGGGGATCTGGTAGATTTGTTCACTATTACCATCTGGTCACCCTCAAAGCAACTAAGAAATCAAAAACATCCACTAACCCTTGAAGACATTCCACCTACTTTAAAATGCTGGACAATTGGGTCTGAATGCAGAGAAATGACAGCAGAGATTCTCACCAGCACTCACTTTCTAGAAAGAACAGCCAGAAAGGTGATGGAGGAGGGGTTGATCTTGCCTGCAAATCTCGTTTTCCTTCTGTAGATCCTGGTTGTTCTGTAAATGTCTGAATGGATTCTGTGATAAGACTGCTCCTCATACACTCTGTATAAGTACAGTGGAACCTTGGTTAACGTAATTAATGGTTAAAATTACTTTAACAAAATATCCCATAGGAATGCATTGAATGCAATTTCCCATAGGAATACACTGAAAACCAATCCATTCCGAAAATAATTCCGTAAACCAAGCCACTTTTCTATGGATTTCCTTTCGTTATGCTATTTTTATGTTAACAAAGTCATGTGTTAACCAATGTTCCACTGTATATTTGGGCTGTGGTGGCTCAGCAGTTAAGCTCACCTTGTTAGCTGGAAGGCCATCAAGTCGGCAGTTCGAGACCAGGGTACTGCATGATGGTTTAAGCGGCTGTCTCTGTCCCAGCTCCTGCCAACCCAACAGTTCGAGAGCAATTACAAGTAGATAAATAGGGACCACTTTGGTGGGAAAAGGTCTTGGGGACATGAAAGGAGTTTCATTCGGGCGTCCCCTGAGCAGAGTTTCTCCAGCAAAAATCCTTTCAACTCAGAATAATTTCTGACATTAAATTATTAGTACCAGTAAAACCTCATATAACACTAAAACCTGGTTCCACAAGTCTTGGTGTTATATGATTTTTAGTGTTATCTGATGCATGTTAAAATCCTATGGGATCCATAGAGATACATTGTAACCACACAGGCTTTAGCGGTTGTTATCTGAAGCATCCCATAGGATCTTAATGTTATCTGATGCAATTCTTCCCCCCAGATTCCTTAATGTTATGCGATTTTAGTGTTATTCGATACTAATGTTATGTGAGGTATTACTGTATATGTGTAGCAACCCTCCACCCCGCCATTCCTGGTCTCCACTGGTGGAGCAAGCATGCCTTGCCTAGTCACACGTGTTTGACAATAGCAAGGAATGGAGAAATATTTCCATATAAGACAAAAACTACCCAAGGTATTATTTAATTGCATAATAGCTAGATGCATATTAAATACATGAATAGTGAAAGATTTAAAAAAACAAGTGTTTTATGCAGGGCATAACTGAATATAGTTTTGAGAAAACTTAGAACCTGTTGCATTTTGATTCCAACATGAAGAAATGAGACACCATACTAAGAAATGAGATACAGTACTTTAAAAAGACCCAAAGATGAAAACTATCTTTGCAGCGAACCCAAAGCTTTAGAGACCCCTTCTTTCCTTAAGTTTATTTCCAAACGTGGGAAATACTCATTGAAAAGGGTTATTTTTAAAGAATGCAATTTACAACTCAAGAAAAGGTGGGAATCTAATTCTGACAAGTCGAAAAGAGCGAGGGGGGCTGCCTAGGAAGCCTTTTTTGTGGTGTTAAAGGAAAGGGGCTGGAGGGGTGGATAAACAGTAAACTTGCTACTGTAGAGAGCCAGGGCCCACTTGGGGATAGTGAGAAATCTCGGGATAAAGCGAAACAAGAAAGCCCATTTGGGCATCAGCTCCATCAGGATGCCACGGACGGAGGTGTAGTGGAAGACCTCTCTACCGTCCACATCCTTGAACTTGTAGAGGCGGGCCAGATCGGGCGTGAGCAGCACTTTCCCCGAGTGGCGCATGACCCGCGGGTCAGCCGCCAGGCTGGCCACACACTTCCCACTCACTTCGGGGCTCTCGGCGATGGTGGCCAGTTTCTTCTTGAGCATCTTGAACAAGGGTGTGCTGCTGCCTTCCGCTTGCTTCACCAAGACCTCGGTGCGCACCAAGCCGGGCCACAGGGCCACGCAGGCCACCCCGAAGGGGCGCAGCTCGACGGCGCAGTCCGAGGCCAGGCGGTCGCAGGCGGCTTTGCCCACCCCGTAAGGCACGTCGAACATGTAGCGCATGCCGCCCGGGGAGGAGACGATGACGATGAGGCCCTGGCCGGCGGGCACCATGAGCCGGGCGCCATAGACGGCGCAGAGGTAGTGGCCCCGGAGGCCGGCGTTGTTGACCTGGTCCCAGAGGGTGGTCGGGCTCTGCCAGAAGGGGGTCCCGGCCTCCTCGCTGATGGCGCTCACCCCGGAGAAGGCGTTGTTGACCAGCACGTCGAGGCGGCCCTTCTGCTCCTTCCCGACGCGCTCGAAAAGCGCCGCCACCTCCTCCTCCCGGGAAGAGTCGCAGGCCACCGGCACGCACTTCCCGCCCCGGCCGCGCACCTCCGACGCCGCCTGCTCCAGCGCCTCCCGGTTGCGGGCCGTGATGTAGACGGTGGCGCCCGCCTCCGACAGCTGCAGCGCGATGCCCTTGCCGATGCCCCGCGAAGCGCCCGTCACCACGCACACCCGCCCCGACAGCCGCCCCGCCATCGCTGCCTGCCCACCCGGGCCCCGGGAAGAAGAGACGCCAGCCACCGACCCGAGGCGCACGGCGGACCAGGCGCTGGCCCAGGCAGGGAGGAATGCGGCGGGGCCGGGTTGGCTGGCTTAAAAGCCCGACCCGTCGAGGGAGAGGCTCGCGTTAGCGCCCAGCCTTCTTGCCCAACCTCTTGCCTACGCACCCTCCCTCGCACACACCCTGCAGCCAGGGCTGTTCCAGAGGATTGCTGGTTAGGAAGCAGTGATGGGATGTAACAGGTTCTCACCAGTTCTCCAGAACCGGTAGTAACTTTTCCCAGTGTCCCAGAGAACCTGTAGCAGCTTTTGGGGGGAACCACTTTCGGGGCTTACCTTTTCACTGGTTCCCCCACTGTACATGCATGCCAAGCACTTGGTGTGCATGCACACCTAGTGGTTGGTGCATATGCACGGCCTCCTTGCTGTCCTCCCAAATGGGGAAGAGAAAGAGAAGCTGCTAGCCCAGGGATCTGCAAACTTGGCTCTCCAGATGTTCTTGGACTTTAATTCCCAGGAGTCCTGATCAGCAGGCATACTGACTTGGGCTTCTGGTAATTGAAGTCCAAGAACACCTGGAGAGCCAAGTTTGCAGATCCCTGTGCTAGCCTGAAGCTCCCTATTTTTATTATTTTGTATTTTTTCTTTGGCTCCGCCCATGACATGACATCATGATGTTAGCTCCGCCCACACTGTGATGACATCACGGTGGGGTAGTAAAAATTTTGACATCCCACCACTGGTTAGGTGGCACTCAAGCCCAATTCACTCACTCCCATAATAATAATAATAGTAATTTCGTCTCAGAAATTATTCTGGGCTGAAAGGATTTTAGGGGGAGAAACTCCGCTCACGGAACGCCCCAACGAGGCTCCTTTTATGTCCCCAAGAGCTGGGACAGAGATGGGTGCTCAATCCATCATGCAGTGTCCGGATCAAACCCTGGACTGCCAAAATGAAGCCGCTTTCTTGGCTTTGTTGTTGGCCAAATTTAAGGCCTCATCTGGCAGTAATTGGCAGACCCGTAAATAAACAGCCACCCCCCCCCTGCCCTTGCCTCCTTGCTCTTGCTCTTTTAAACTTTTGTAATCTGTAAATGTTTTATTTCTTTTAGCCTAATTTTTAGTATTGTATTAATCATATTTTTAATTGTTAATAGGTGGGACTGCCCTACGGTTTTGGTTTTTTTTTTTGATTTATGAACTGTGGTTTTAAGCTATGTATTTTTAATCTGTATTGCAAGCCGCCCAGAGTTGGGTTTACCTGATTGGGGCGGGGTAACAAATTGAACAAATAAATAAATAAATAAATAAACTGGATTATGTATCTCTCTACGGGAATAAGGTAAAAGTAGCCCTTGTTCGAAAGGCAGACATAACTGACTATAGAATTTGGTGCTCATCTCCGTTTATTTATTTTTATTAAAATTTTAAAAATTACAAAATAACAAAAATATCGACAGTGAAAAAGTAAGAAAACTACATACATAAGGCATACTAAAGGAGGGGGGACAAAATAACACAAGCTTCGTCTAACATCAGATACATCTTTTCATTTTTCCATCTTCATCATACATTTCAATTCTCCCTTTTATAAATTTATCCTACTCATAATTCATATACTTTCATTTATCTTCCCTTTTTTCATCTTAAACACAATTATATATACTAACTTGCTTAATATCTGATTATTAGCTTTACTTATTCTTAGTTATTACTAATATAAAGTAAAACCTATAGAAACAATATCACCTATATGCTATGTAAATTGTCCTGAATTCACCACTTTTTTCTAACCATCTTGTTTTCCCCAGAAACTCAATGTGTCATGTGCTGGTTTGTTCACTCTATTATTTATGCACCAAGAAGGGTTTCCAAATGTCTCTGTACATAAAGAGCCAGCGCTGTCTGCATTTGCAGACATTTCTGTGGACATTGTCAGGCATGACTAGACAATAAGAGTGCATGGAACACCATTTACTTTCCCATAGAAGTGGTACCTCTTTATCTACTTGCAGTTTCTTGCTTTCAAACTGCTAGGTTGATGGGAACTGGGTCAGATATGGGAACTCACACAGTCAGGCAGCACTTAGGTTCTCAAACTGCTGACCTTTCAGTCATCAAGTTTAGGGTCTTAACCACTAAACTACCACAATCCCCAATCAGGAGTAACCATTTGACGAAGGCTGGGGCATCCCTTTTTGGCATGATGACTTTTAGGACTACTCTCCATACACCAACCTAGGGCCGTAGCCAGGATTCTAGATGTGGGTGGGCAAATATTTTTCAGGGTGGGCAACAAAGCTTCTTTTCAATTCATTCCTATGGGAAACTACGCCTTGCCAGGGTGAGCAAACTGCTAACTCAGGGTGGGCCGAGCCCATCCTGGGGCCTCTCTGGCTATGCCCCTGCACAAACCCCTTTCTTCTCTGCATCTTACAAATCACATGAGGGAGAAAGAAGGAGGCCTTTCTCTGAAACCTTCAAATGCCCCAGAACTCTCAATTGCAATCTCTCTCCCACTGCTTTCCCACGTCACTTGCTTAAGAAGTTAGGTACAATAGAAATCTAAGCACCTTGTGTTGAGTTTTAAGAGCCCAGCTAGACTGAGGTGTGCAATTCACGTCTTTTTGCCACATGAAAGATGGTACAACAATAGAAACATCAGCACTTGTCTAGGATTAAGGTGTAATGGATACAGTGAGGAAACCACTCCATGTGGTAATAGAGGGTGAACAAGATGAGCTTTACAGAGAGGTTAGTTAAGATAATGAAGGATGCAACATTAAACAAATGTGAGCTCCACCCTGCAATTATAATCAAGCGCTACCTCTGAAGGAAAAATCTTTGAAAAGAGAAAAACAGAAACTGGATTTCACATGTTATGAAGACTGTTCAGATTTTACCAGAATTTAAATAGGGCTTGGATGCTTCTGTGAGATCTCTCACCTGATCTGAGTATTTGTTGATGAAAGTTTAAGGACACCATCATTCTTGAATCCACCCACTTACCTTTTCTGTAAAGTTGGAAAACAGTTTCTGAACATGTCGAAGTTGTACTGCTCAATTGGCTTTGATCTACATATGGCAGTGATGGCTAACATTGGCACTCCAAGTGGTCTTGAACTTTAATTCCCAGAAGCCCAAGTCAACACTCTGCTGATAAGGGTTTCTGAGAATGGAAGTCTAAGAACTTCTGGAGTGCTAAGGTTCGCTATCACTGACATATGGTTTCTTAGCAGTCCTGAAGAGCTGTGACTCATCAGAGGTTGCTAGATTAAGATGGCCTTCATCTCTGACCACTCACCGTGCAGAAGGAGGAGGATGGGAATTCAAACTGGCTGTTCATTCCTGTACTAGATGGCTGTCCCTTTGTATCACAAGGCAAGAGAAAGGAGTGCAGATCTTTGCCTTTCCTTCTTCAACCAGTGCTACTTATTCATTTGCTTGCTTGCTTGCTTGTCTGAATTGAAGAAACAGCAGGAAAACCAGGTTTGAAATTTAAAAAAGGACAAATAATTTAAAAGAGGTGTGCTTTCTCTGACAGTACCCCAGGTTTCATCTAACTCAGTAGTAACAGCTTATGAGCAAACATGGGCAGAAGAAGAGGGAAGACGGGGCTCTTGGGAAGGGCAATTTGAGTGGGTGTATCAGCTACATCAGCTGAGAGTTTTTCTATAGGACACAGGTGCAGCAGCCTTGTTTCCTTTATGTGTCTATCATTAGGCAGACTGAGGCCATTGTATCAGATGGTAGAAGCAAGGAGGCAAGAGGTGTGTGCCACATAATGAACCCTCACCTGTTTTTCTGCCTTCAGGTGTGGTGTATGGTTGTGCCTCACTAGCTGGGCTGAAGTCAGATTCAACTTCCAGTGTGATCAACTTTCATACATGGCATAGGAAAACGATAATATTTGGATTTTGCCTTACTTAGCAATGTTTGTGGGACTGAACTTGCTGGCCACTGTACTAGACATGTGTAGAATAGCACTATTCAGGTGTGGATATTTTTGAAACTTTGTGATGAAGGAAGTTAATTCAAATTCACTGTAGGTTCAGTATTTTTTTTCCCGTCCTACTGGCAACAGAATGTGCTACCATAGTGTCAAAGTCCCTGCTTTTTGACGTGAATTCTATGAGTGTCTTATGTTTCGTTTGGGTGGTCTGGCAGCTTTAGCAATGCAACGAAAATCATGTACTTTTGACGAGCTGCCGCCACAAAACTAAAGCACCCACGAAAATAATGGTTACATTGACTGAAAGCTCGTCTCAGTGACTTTCAGAAATGTAAGGAGCCATTGGCCAAAAATGCAAAGTGATGACGACATTGCTTCTGAAAGTTGCCTTGAAAAAATGCAATATTTGCTGGGGGGGTCAGTTTCCGGCAACCCAGCAACCAAACTACACAACTGATTTAGGTGACCCAAAGTGTGTTTGAAAGAGGAAAGAATAACCTTTGTGGTGACACTACTACCAGTGGTGTAGCATGGGTTTCAGCTGCCCGGGGCGGAGGCCAAATTTGCCGCCTCCTCAGAGGAAGAGCACCTCTATAACGCCATTCCTGCACACATCCAAGGACAAGAAAGGTACAGGTGGCAGCAGCAGCACGGGGGGATGTTGGTGGTGGGGTACACTTAGGAGCGCTGCCCTTCCGGTGGACCTTCGGGGTCTTGAAGTCCCCTGCACAGAGGTAGACAGGCCAACCCCTAGGCTGGCCATTTTGGTTTGCGGAGGGTGGGGGCTCCAGGACCCCACCTCCAGGGGCAAGTCACCTGTAGCCCATCCAAGGTGGGGGGCTGGAGCCCTGCACCTTATGCAGACCAAAACAGCCAGCCCAGGAGCTGGACACAATGGTGGGCGGGCATCCGTTAGGGGCTGAGGCGCCCCATGACTGTCTGCCTCTGTGCAGGGGACTTTGAGGCTCCAAAGGTCTGCCAGAAGGGAAGCACTGCTAAGTGCACACCACCACCACCATTCCTCCCCTGCCCACTGCTGCCGCCACTGCCGCCACCACCACCCATACCTTTCTTGCCCTCTCTGAAGGGGTCCAGGTGGGCTATGGATTACTTTCCAGAATCCAGAGGGTTATGAATGAATGTGGATAGGCATGGGAGGAAGACTATGGGACCTCACGATGAACTGCATGGAGGGGAGATGCCTACCGGTATTTCTTTTGTTAGGTTTAGGAATAAACATACATTCTTCTCAAAAGTTTTCACAGCACAAAGAAGACCCAGGGCTGGTTTTGACCTGCCAAGAAAGCCTTTCAGAGCAAGACCTGAACAGCAATCTTCAACACAGGGGTCTGAAAGGGGAACCTCGCTGGAGCCGCTCACTGTGGAGACTCAGGTTTTGGGAGAAGACAGCGGCGGCAAGAGGCATTGCAGAAGAGCTTGACCTTGGGGTGCGAGGGTGGAAGCCAGAAGCAGCGGCTGTTTGTTTTCTGTCTTTGTTGTTGTTCAGTCGCACAGTCGATTCCGACCCTTTGCGACCCCATGGACCACTGTCTGCCAGGCACTTCTGTCCTCCACCATCCTCCTCAACTCGCTAAGCTCTGTGCCCATTGTGTCTACAATACCATCTAGCCATCTCATTTTTGGCCACCCCCTTCTTCTTTTGCCCTCCACCCTTCCCAGCATCAAGGCTTTCTCAAGCGAATCCTCTCTTCTCATTTGATGTCCAAAGTACTTTACCTTCATATTTACTATTTGACCTTCTAAGGAGCAGTTAGGGTTGATTTCATCTAAGATTGACCTATTTGTTCTCCTCGCTGTCCAGGGGACTCTCAAAACTCTCCTCCAACACCACATTTCAAAGGCGTCTATTCTTCTGTGCTCAGCTTTCCTAATGGTCCAGTTTTCACAACCATACATTGCCACCGGGAATACTGTTGCTTTGACTATGAGAAATTTTTTTGCAATGTGATGCAAGTGTAAAATACCTACTTTTCACTATGTTCCCCATGTTTCTCATTGCTTGCCTCCCAAGAATCAGTCGCTTTTTTATTTCCATGGCTGCAATCACCATCTGCAGTGATCTTGAATCCTAGGAAAGTAAAATCTGTCACTGCTTCTACTTCTTCCCCATCTATTTTTCAGGGACTGATAGGGCCTGTGGCCATGATCTTGGTTTTCTTGATGTTGAGTCTCAGGCCAGCTTTTGCACTCTCTTCTTTCAACTTAATCAGGAGCTTCTTTAAGTCTTCCTCACTTTCTGCCATTAAGGTAGTGTCATCAGCATATCTCAAGTTGTTGATGTTTCCCCCAGCAATTTTGATCCCAAATTGTGATTCCTCCATCCCTGCACTGTGCATTATGTGTTCTGTGTATATGTTGAATAAGCAGGGTGACAAAATGCAGCCTTGTCTTACTCCTTTTCCTATTCCAAACCACTCTGTCATTCCGTATTCTGTCCTAACTGTTGCTTCTTGATTCATGAACAGATTCATGAACAGAGGCATATAAGGTGTTCTGGTATTCCCATCTCTTTAATTACTTGCCACATTTTGTTGTGGTCCACACAAACAAAGGCCTTGGTGTACAAAGTAGACTTGTTCCTGATATTCCTTTGTTTTCTCCATGGTCCAACATATGTTGGCAACGTGGTCTCTAGTCTCCCTGCCTCTTTGAAACCCAGCCTGCGCTTCTGGTAATTCTCTCTCCACATGCTGCTGAAGTCTATCCTGTATTATCTTGAGCATCACCTTGCTAGCTCGTGGGATGAGTGCAATTGTTCGATAATTTGAACATTCTTTGGCATTATCCTTTTTAAGGATTGTCTAGGTCTTAGGAAATGAGGCAGAGAGAGAGAGAGAAAGAAATCCCCTAAGTTCTATGCTGGATCCTTTCCTCCTCCTCCTTCAACAGCCTGTGACCAGCTAAGGGAAAGCTGGGGACCAAGTCACAGGTAAGGAAGGAGGAGGAAAAGATCAAACGTATAACTTCTGGGTAAAATAAGTTATTATTTGAGAGCCTGGCAGAAGGGAACTCATTGGGGGCAGGGGAGGGGTGGGTGGTGGAGGAAATCAGTTACTTTTTTCCTTCCTTGAGGAAGATCTACAATTGGTGGAACCTTTGCAATGTGTCGATGGGGAGGGGGGTAGAATGGGCTTCTTAGACTGTGCTCCCCCTCCTTCTCATGCCTCCGGACTCTGTACTCTGCACATGCCTAGGAGTCAGGTTGGAACTCTGCACATGTTCTTACCCACCTACCAAGTAGCAGAGGCTTTGGGAAGCAAAGGGACCCAGTGGAGATTTTCTTTGCAAGGATGGAGGTGGGGGTGGTGTTTTATATCTAGTATTTCTGCACATGCCCAGGAGCCAGGAAAGGAAGTAAGGAAGGATGATGGCAATCAAAGCCCCCCCCCCCCCAATTGTGACCAAAAAGGACTGGTGGTTTAGCAGTTAAGATACTGAACTTGATAACTGGAAGGTCAGCAGTTCAAGACCTGAATACTGCATGATGGAGTGAGCTCCTGGCATCTGTCTCAGCTCCTAGCAGTTCAAAAGAACGAAATTTGCAAGTAGATCAATAGGTATCCCTTTGGTGATAAAGGTAAACAGCGTTCTGTACACTCCAGTGTCTAGTCGTGCCTGCCACATGACCACAGATACATTGGCAGACACAGACAGTGTCTTTGGATGTAAACAGATATGAGCACCAAACCCTAGAGTCAGATATGACAGGCTTTTGAGCAAGGGCGACCTTTACTTTCCAGTGTCTAGTTGTGCCTGGCACATTGCACCTCCCCCTCCCCCAATTTATGGCTTCGGCTGATAATTGCCAAGATCAAACTAAACAGCGAGGGGAGGAAAATGAGCCAGCCATTAATTGCAAACCCACCCACCCCAACCTGGGATAGGAAGTGTTTTTGTGTGTGTGTGTGTGGGGGAGTGGCCTTGAGATATAATTAGCCATTAATTGAGAGCTTGGTTGGAGGAGACTAATTGGGGGCGGGAGATTCCTCCCTCCGTAAAAAATAGGAGTTGTAGGTGGATGGATGGAGGAGGAAATAAGTTACGTATTCTTTTTGCAGAACTTATTCTGTCTTGAGGACAGTTGAGGGAGAATCTCGGTAATAGCAACAGACGATCTGAGCAGCGAGGCAGGGGGGAGATGAATCCCTTGGTTCCATCTCCCTCTCCCTGCGATGATGACTCGAGCAGAAACTTCCCTTTCGCCCTCTTGGAGGAACCACCAGCACCACCTCCCTCCTCCTTCTCTGCTGCGGGGGAGGAGGGGAGGGGAGGGGGAGGAGGAGAGATCGCCCTTGTTCAAAGGGATTCACAAATGGCTGCACCCGCTCCTCTCTCTCTCATACACACCCGCACGCGCGCACACTCACACATGCCTGTGTCCTCCTCCTCCTCTGCCTTCCCTGGGATGCCGCCCCCTTGAAAGTGTCGCTCGGGGCAGGGGGGGGGCGCCCCCCCTAGCGACACTACTGACTATTACATTTGAAATTGGACTTCAGGGAAAAAACTATGAAGCTTTCTACAAAAAAACCACTCAAACGAGGTCACAGAAACAAAAATAAAAGGGAAAACCGTGTTAGAAACTGAATATGACAACTTCCCAAGGTGGATACAGTTCGAATAAAACATGTGAAGAATGACACTGAAGCAGGAATCAACAACAAGGATATTAAGGAAAAACGTGACTGGTTGAAATGACATTTTCGAGGGGGGTGTTGTGTTTTTGTGACCTCATTTGAGTGGTTTTTTGGAAAATGCTTCATAGTTTTTTCCTGAAGTCCAATTTAAAATGTAATAGTGTGATCACAAAGGTTATTTTTTCCTCTTTCAAACACACTTTGGGTCACCTGAATCAGTTGTGTGGTTTGGTTGCTAGGTTGCTGGAAATTGAACTCCCCAGCAAAGTTTGCATTTTTTCAAGGCAACTTTCGGAAGCAATGACATCACTTTGTATTTTTGGCCAATGGCTCTTTGCATTTCTGAAAGTCGCCAAGGCGAGCTTTCAGTCGATGTAACCATTATTTTCATGGGTGCTTTAGTTTTGTGGCGGCAGCTCTCAAAGGTACATGATTTTTGTTACATCGGAAAGGCTGCCAGACCACCCAAATGAAACATAAAACATTCATAGAATTCACGTCAAAAGATTGCCAACCCCTGATATACCGTATCAGGTGTTTGGATTATGGATTATCCTGAATGTGGTTGTGTAGTTAAAAGTTGCTTGCTTAAGCATGCTTCAAACAGTGTGGCCGTGGGGTCTGTTAAGAGTGAAATTGAGATACAATTTTTTAAAGAGAAAGCTCAGAGAGCTGAAGGGAGTTAGAAGTCTGTTTGAGAATTAGAGGTGGTCTGTGGTATAGTGTTGGGGTCTGGTACCGTCTGGAAGCTATCCATCCAGACCAGGCTTGTCAGATATAATCAATCAGACAAGGAGCAGATCTCAATCATAGTGTCTTTATTTGACCAATCAATGACACTGGGCAATACACTTTATTATTGAACAGAAAAGTTCAGCCATGCACCCTTTCATGCAAGGCTTTTTATACCTTCTCTTCCAGTTTTCTTTCTTACTCCTCCCTAGATTTTATACCTTCCAATCACTGTGTAATCTTCATCTGCTGGGATTCTTCCATTCTTCTTCTGCTCTCATCCTCTCCCATCACATTCCAGAGGGCTAGAACAAATTGATTGATTGATTGATTGATTGATGTAATTATTTTTGAACTTTAAATACTGAAGAAAAATATTTAAACATTACTGCTGTTTAAACCTTTAACACTCGTATTTAAGAGCCTACCTTTCCTTTCATATCTGTTACCTCTGGTATCTTAAAATAAAAATCTTGCTTGATTGTTTAAACCAATTTCTCTTCATGTGTTTCATGTGTAAAGAAGACTAAGGGAACCAGACTACTTATGAACTAAAGTACACCCACATCACATGAAACATTGCTGTAACATCAGAAACACAGAGCCCCATTAAATTAAAGAGCATATAAATACAGTAATTAAATTATAATACAGTAATTAAATTATAAAATACCACCTTGGGACAAGGTGAGTGGGACAGTATAAAATGAGCACCCCCAAAATAATTGGCAGTTTTTGAGGATGGTTGTTCTTGATGTTTAACACCTTCCCTAGTTGCAGGCATGGTTTTAGGTGTTTAAAACTGTGGGAAGATGCCTGAGTGGTGATTGTGACTACCTGAGGAACGTGAGAATCAGCTAGTGTGAACTTTAGCTGAAAAGTCCCTGGGTTGGAAAGTCATAGTCTGCCTCCTATCTGTTCTTTAGGATCATTAAGCTATGTTTTTATAATTAAGAAAACCCAGTTCATAACTGAAAAAAGTTCCTTTTTCAGATGCTTGTCTTTCAAGCAGTGATGGGATGTCACCGGTTCCAGACGGTTCCCTGGAACCGGTAAGAACAATTTCGGAGGGTTCTCCGAGAGGGTAATCTATTTTTAAGGCGTCCGGTTCCGGACGCCTGAAAAAAAGAAAATTTTTTTTTTTAAATTGGAGTCAAAATGGCTCCAATTCAGTGCGCATGCGCAGAAGTCAATCTGACGCATGCGTGCTGCAATTTTAAATTGCGCATGCGTCAGATTCTGTTTCTGCGCATGCGCACTTGTTTTTGCCGGAGCCGGACCATTTTGAAGTGGCTCTGGCAGTGGCGGAGGGCTTAGGAGGAGGAGCCGTGCCTAGCCGGGCGGCCCAGCGCTCCCGGCCGCAACGCTCCACGGGCGCCCCAAGCCTCGCCGCCCGGCGGTGTGCCTAGCCGGGCGGCCCACACTCCCGGCCGCAACTCTCCATGGGCAGCTCGGGGCCGCCCGGCTAGGCGCGCCGCGGGGCGCCGAGGGTCGGGGCCGCCCATGGAGCGTTGCGGCCGGGAGCGTGGGCCGCCCGGCTAGGCACACCGCGGAGCGCCGAGGGTCGGGGCCGCCCATGGAGCGTTGCGGCCGGGAGCGTGGGCCGCCCGGCTAGGCGCGCCGCGGAGCGCCGAGGGTCGGGGCCGCCCATGGAGCGTTGCGGCCGGGAGCGTGGGCCGCCCGGCTAGGCGCGGCGCCGGGCACCAAGGCTGGGGGCCAGCCCCAACGGTCCCCATTGTAAGTGGGGTTTGTGTTTGGGGTGGGTGAGTGTTTGGGTGTATTTTTATTTAATTATTATTTTATTTATTTATTTTATTAACGGTTATGTGGGGGGGGTTGAGGGGTGTGTGTGTGTGTGTGTTTTATTTTTATTTTATTTATTTTATTTTTGGCCCCGCCTACAACGTCATGATGTCATGACGTTGGCTCCACCCATGACGTCATGACGTTAGCTCCGCCCCCACTGTGATGACGTCAGGGTGGGGTACAAAATTTTTTATCATCCCATCACTGCTTTCAAGGTGCAATTCATCTTATATCAGTTTAGGTGAGGCTAAGCCCCTCTGAATTCTAAGTCAATGTAGGATTGCTCTGTTAACTGAGTCTTTTTTCAACAAGAAAAAATGTATACGATTATGGTGGAACACTAAAGTTACAACTTGTTCTCAGGGTGTTTTTAGATTAAAGGAACCACTTATGTTCTCTGAGGAAAGGAGCCTGCAGAGGGAGTGCTCGTTTTTGGTATGTTTATTAATAGTCATACTGTATAATAATACTTGGCACTTGAAATATCTTTTTTGAATATGCAAAGCAAATTCCCTGTTTTGGTTCTCTGTGTGTTTATGGGTTATGCTTAAGGGAGGCAGAGATTGCTGTTGAATACAACTCCTTAGGAAAGCCCAGTATACCTAAGAAAAAGACACTTTTCCTCAGAAAGGGAAATGGCAACAGAGGTAGGATGGGGAATCATATCTCTCCTGCAACAGCATGTTGACTGTGAGAACAAATGCCCAAACTGCAACCCCAAACCCACTTATTTATCGCAAAGTGTCAACACAGCAACAGGGGAGGAAGGAAATGCTCCCATTGGGCTGCTGGGCAGAGGGGTGAACTCTGTGCTGGGGGGAGGGAGGAAGTGCTCCTATTGGGTTGGTAGGAAAGGATTGGGGCAAACTCTGTGGTGGGGTGACTGCATGGGTGCCTACAGAGAAGGCTCCGAGTGCCACCTCTGGCACGTGTGCCATAGTTTCACCACCACTGGCCCAGGGTAAGGTTTGTGGGTCCAGGGGCTGCTCAGACCAGAACTTCAAGGGTTAATTATTTGAGAGACTGGCAGTGGGCATTTCAATACGGGTATCTGAGTTGACAACTCATTACCCCTGATTCTTTGCAACATCCTTGCATTTCTAAGGTTTATTTTTAATATATTTGTTAACAGATGCAAATGAAGAGATTACAGGTATCCATATCAGGTAACCCCAGCGTGCTGCCCATTTCAGCCATGTTTCTTGTGCCATGGACTGCCTGAGCTTGAAGAGATTTTTTTTAAAAAAAAGCTAACCATCACATACAGTGAAAGTTCTGCAAGTGTTTCCATGGAGAAGGTGGAAAAGCTGCCCAACTTCTAGAAGGATCTCAAGAATGAATCATGAATCTATTTCCAACTAGAAAGCGAAAAGGAAAAATGCAATGTGCACTTTTGATCTTCATCTTTCCGCAAAAGATCTTGATTGAAACCGGTTTTAGTGGCATCCCAGCCTCCTTAATTGACCCTTGATATATCTGGAACACATTCACTAAATGTGTAAGTATTTCCCCTTTGCCCCCATGAGATTAGGAAAATATGCAATTGAAGCAGTTTTCTTTCTGAACAACTTCTTCCGTGTCTAGGCCAGACATGAAACCGCCAAAATGCAGGCACCTTTTGGCAAGTTAATTCTGCAGTTCCTTTTGCCCAACCTAGTGTGAGAAAGATTAGCCAGCAACACAAGGTTGGCGTTACCAGGGTACGCCTGATTATGGTTAAAAAATACCACAAACTTCAAGGAGTCTCTTTCTGTGTGCCCCTCTTTCTGAAATAAACAGCAGCTGAAAGAAGGTAGCAAACAAGACAGCCTCGAGCTGTACTTTGATCTTGAAACAGCAACATAGTCATCAGATTCCCACTATCACTGATCAGATACCATTTATATTGCTGAAAAGCCTATCAAATACAGTATTGCTTTCTAATGTAAATGTAATGCAATGCAATGTAATGTAATACAAAGAGCAGCCTTCTGATGTTGAAATCAACAAGAAATGTTCAAATCAAGTGGCTCCTGCAGAGGTGACCCTGAAGAAGCTTGGATTATACTAAGGTATTTTACACTTGAGTAAGGTATTCACCCTTGATTTTTTTTTTTAAAAGTAGCTACTGTACTTGGGAAGAAATATCCAAATTATCCTTCTCAGCAAGAAGGGACTCAAAGAGTTGTTTTGCTGCCACCTGCTGGTTACAGTGTAGCAGTGCAGCTAGACTTAACACTGGCTAACCACTAACTTTCCTATCAGGAATTACTCTGGGTTGAAAGCAGTGATGGGATGTAACAGGTTCACACCAGTTCACCAGAACCGGTAGTAACGTTTCCCAGTGTCCCGGAGAACCGGTAGCAGCTTTTTTGGGGAACCACCTTCAGGGCTTACCTTTTCACTGGTTTCCCCACTGTGTATGCACGCCAAGCTCTTGCTGTGCATGCACACCTACAGTGCTTGGCGTGTATATACAGCCTCCTTGCTGTCCTCCCAAGCGGGGAGGAGTATGAGAAGCTGCTAGCTTGAAGCTCCCTATAGCCTGCTCCCCAGGGTAAGTGACTCACCTTTGGATGTGGTGTGCATGTGTGTATTTTAATGTGTATTTAATACCTTTACCTATATTGATGTACTACCACGGTTCCTAAAAAGGCCTAGTGGCCTGGCTTGGGGTTTTTAAGCAAAGTCTTGGAGTTACCTCATCAATAAGCTACACCTGTGCTGTTCCAATTGCTGTTTCAATTGGAGAACCCTTAAGGAGGTACAGCTGTTTTACATTTACATTAAGGCATATGATCCTAGAGAACTGGTTAGGCAAAGACTTAGTACGTACCTAACTTCTTTAACAGTTGAATTGTGCCAAAATGAAGCCATCTTGTGGTGAGTTCATTCTGTAGTTCCTTCCATCTGACCTAGTATGAGAAAGATTAGCCAGAATAAGCTTTAAGCTCTGGTTTAAAAGCTCTGGTTGATTTGTGTTTCGGGTGGGTTGGTGGGTGTATTTTAATGTATTTTTTATTTTATTTCTTTATTTATTTATTGAATTTATTTACGGGTTTGTAGTGTGGGTGGGTGGGTGGGTTGAGGGTGTGTGTGTATGTGTGTGTGCGTATTTTTATTTTATTTTTTATTATTATTTTATTATTATTATTTATTTGTTCCTGCCCACAACATCATGATATCATGATGTCATGACATTGGCTCCGCCCATGACATCATGACATTAGCTCCACCCACACTGATGACATCACGGTGGGGTAGTAAAAATGTTGACATCCTACCACTGGTTGAAAGGGTTTTTGCTGGAGAATCCCTGCTCAGGGGACGCCCAAATGAGGCTCTTTTCATGTCCCCAAGATCTATCGTGCAGCACTCGGGTATCAAACCCCGACCTTCCAGTCTCCAAGCTCAGCAGCTTAACCACTAAACCATTGCAGTGCTAGAACAGCACAACCAGATCTGCCCCTCCCCATATCTGCAGGGAATCCATTCCAAAACATATTGCAGACACTTGAAAGCATGGATAATAGATAATTCTGTTTTATTTTTGTTGTTCAGTCGCACAGTCGATTCCGACCCTCTGCGACCCCATGGACCACTGTCCGCCAGGCACTCCTGTCCTCCACCATCCCCCTCAACTCACTCAGCTCTGTGCCCATTGTCTCTACAATACCATCTAGCCATCTCAGCTGGGGCCACCCCCTTCTTCTTTTCCCCTCGACCCTTCCAACCATCAAGGCTTTCTCAAGTGAATCCTCTCTTCTCATTTGATGTCCAAAGTACTTTAGCTTCATCTTTATTATTTGACCTTCTAAGGAGCAGTCAGGGTTGATTTCTTCTAAGATTGACCTATTTGTTCTCCTCGCTGTCCAGGGGACTCTCAAAACTCTCCTCCAACACCACATCTCAAAGGCGTCTATTCTTCTGCGCTCAGCTTTCCTAATGGTCCAGCTCTCACAACCATACATTGCCACAGGGAATACCATTGCTTTGACTATGCGAATTTTTGTTTGCAATGTAATGTCTCTACTTTTCACTAGGCTCCCCAGATTTCTCATTGCTTGCCTCCCAAGAATCAGTCGCCTTTTTGTTTCACGGCTGCAATCACCATCTGCAGTGAGCTTTGATCCTAGGAAAGTAAAATCTGTCACTGCTTCTACTTCTTCCCCATCTATTTTCCAGGGACTGATAGGGTCTGTTGCCATTATCTTGGTTTTCTTGATATTGAGTCTCAAGCCAGCATTTTCACTTTCTTCTTTCAACCTAATCAGGAGCTTCTTTAGGTCCTTCTCACTTTCTGCCATTAGGGTGGTATCATCTGCATATCTCAAATTGTTGATGTTTCTCCCAGCAATTTTGATCCCAAATTGTGATTCCTCCATCCCTGCATTGCGCATTATGTGTTCTGTGTATAAGTTGAATAAGCAGGGTGACAAAATGCATCCTTGTCTTACTCCTTTTCCTATTCCAAACCACTCCGTCATTCCATTTTCTGTCCTAACTGTTGCCTCTTGATTCATGTACAGATTTCTCATGAGGCCTATAAGGTGTTGCGGTATTCCCATTTCTTTAATTACTTGCCACATTTGGTTGTGGTCGACACAGTCAAAAGCCTTAGTGTAATCAATGAAACAGAAGTAGACTTGTTTCTGATATTCCTTTGTTTTTTCCATGATCCATCTTATGTTGGCGATGTGGTCTCTAGTCCCCCTGCCTCTTCTGAAACCTGCCTGCACGACTGGTAATTCTCTCTCCACATACTGTTGCAGTCTATCCTGTATTATCTTGAGCATCACCTTGCTAGCGTGAGGGATGAGCGCAATTGTTCGATAATTTGAACATTCTTTGGCATTACCCTTTTTGGGGAGTGGAACGTATACAGATCTTTTCCAATCCTGTGGCCATTGTTGTGTTTTCCAAATCTGCTGGCATACAGAGTGCAATAATTTGATTCCACCATCTTGCAGGGCTTTGAAAAGTTTAACTTGGATAGCATCAACTCCACTAGCTTTGTTATTTGCAGTGTTTTTTAGGGCCTTTCCGACTTCACTCTCTAGAATGTCTGGCTCATGTTCAATGTTCTCATCATTGTGATTATCAGGGGTGTTGAGGTCCTTTTTGTAGAGTTCCTCTGTGTACTCTTTCCATCTTTTCTTAATCTCTTCTGCATCTTTGTCTTTTATCATGGTCATTTTTGCTTTAAATGTTCCCTTGAGTTCCCCAATTGTTTTGAAAAGATCTCTAGTCCTACCCCTGATATTGTTTTCCTCTATTTCTTTGCACTGTTCATTCAGGTAGGTTTCCTTATCTCTCCTTGCTTTTCTTTGAAATTCTGTATTCAAGTGACTGTATTTTTTCCTTTCTCCTTGGCATTTTGCATTCCTTCTGTCCTCTGCTATTTTAAGAGCCTCATCGGACAACCACTTCGGTTTCTTACGTTTCTTTTCTTTTGGTATGGTTTTCCTTGCTGCCTCCTGCATGATGTCCCGCATCTCTGTCCATAATTCTTCTGGACTCTGTCTATCTGGTCCAAGCCATCAAATCTGTTCCACACCTCCAATGTGTATTCCCAAGAAATGTTGTCTAGGTCATATCTGTCTGGCCTAGTTGTTTTCCCTATTTTCTTTAGTCTAAGCCTGAATTTTGCAATCAGTAGGTTGTGATCTGAGCCACAATCTGCTCCTGGTCTTGTTTTTGCTGACTGTATGGAAGTTCTCCATCGTTGACTGCAGAGTATGTAATCAATCTGGTTTCGATGTTGGCCATCTGGTGATGTCCATGTGTAAAGTCTCCTCTTGTGTTGCTGGAAGAGAGTGTTTGCTATGACTAGTGCGTTATCTTGGCAGAACTCTATCAGTCTTTGGCCTGCTTCATTCTGTGTTCCAAGACCAAACTTGCCTGTTATTCCATTTACTTTTTGATTTCCTACTTTGGCATTCAAGTCTCCAATGATAACACTACGCAACAAAAAATTTGCTACTGGGTGAAAATAACTTGATTGTTATATAATAGGGTGCGCTGATTCAGATTTTGTAATCAGAAATGTTGTAGGACGTCTAGATTTAAAGTTATAGCTGAAAGTCATATTTATTTATTTATTTATTTACATTTTTATACTGCCCTTCTCGCCGGGGTGACCCAGGGCGGTTTACATCATAAAAGCATAATACAATCCAACCCAAACCCATTGTTAAAAACTTCAAAATTACAATTATAAAATTTAAAAAGTTTTTAAAATTTATATAAATCCACAGGTCCCAATAATAATTAAAAAGTCAAAAACTTAAAAACAAAAGATTAAAAGATTAAAAGACCAGGGGGGAGAGGGAGCTCAAACAAGCCAGCGACCCATACCTGTCCCACTAGCTATGTTTTTAAGTTCTTCCTAAAAGACAGCAAGTCCATCTGAAGACGTAGCTCAGTTGGTAGGAGGTTCCATAGGGCTGGAGTGGACACAGAGAAGGCTCTCCTTCTAGTGCCAGAGAGATGTGCCTCCCTGGCCGATGGAACAACTAGAGAGCCTCTCCGGTCTGCTCTGGTGGGACGGACAGATGTTCTTGGGGTGATGCGGTCTCTTAAGTATCCTGGCCCACTACCATATAGGGCTCTAAAGGTGATAACCAGCACCTTGAATTGCACCCAGAGACATACTGGCAACCAGTGCAACTCCCGAAGCAGCGGTGAGGCATGAGCCTCACCCCATCACCACCTGGGCAGCCGCATTCTGGACCAGCTGAAGCCTCCGAATGGTTGTCAAGGGCAACCCCATGTAGAGCACATTACAGTAATCAAGTCTGGAGGTGAGCAGAGCATGTGTGATCATGAGCAAGGAGTCCTGGTCTAGGAGTGGGCGTAACTGGTGAATCACACGAAGTTGTGCAAAAGCTCTCCTAGCCACGACTGCCACCTGCTCTTCGAGCAGTAGTTGCAAATCCAGGAAGACCCCCAAGTTACGCACCGGATCTGTTTGGGGCAAATCAGCCCCATCCAGAACCAAAAATGGTAGCTCCCAAGATAATGCAGGATCCCCCAAACCACATCCACTCAGTCTTGCTGGGGTTCAGTTGTAGCCCGTTGTCCCCCATCCAGACCCTGACAGCCTCCAGGCACCTGGATAGGACTTCCACTGCATTGCTAGGGTCCCTACAGGCCGATATATATAACTGGGTATCATCTGCATATTGATGATACCTCACCCCGTGGGAATGGATGATCTCACCCAGCAGTTTCATGTAGATGTTAAATAGGAGAGGTGAGAGTACTGAGCCCTGACATACCCCTTAACAAAGGGGCCTTGGGCTGGACACCTTGCCCTCCAACCACATCGACTGGGTCTAGCCCCTCAGAAATGAGGAAAACCAGGCAACACAGTGCCCTGGATCCCTAATCCTCAGAGCCTTTCCAGAAGGATACTGCATTCAGAAGGATACCACATTTATAGCACATTCAGTCCTAAGTATACTATTCAAGTTCTTTAGATCTCCTACACTTAGTATTTTCTTGATAATTTCAGTAATCACTTCCAGGCAAAGAGAGGATTATGTTGTAGGGCAGTTAGACAACATTGGCTTTGCTGGCAGATTCTGCAGTAAGAACAATAAGGTTTGATTTGATCAGAACTTGTTTGATCCCATAAGCAAAACTGCTTACCAGGGGGCAAAACTTTCCTAAGCATTAATGGAACAAATGGTCCAAAGGGCAGGGCGAACTGTTCCCTGCCCTTTCAAAACATTTTCAATGTAAGGACATGAAAGGGTACAGAGTGTGAAGCATTTGAGCATATAGTTCAGTGAGAGAATTATCTTGAACTCCTCTGTAAAATTCTCCTCAGAAGGGCAAGAGATAAAAAGTATCAAACCACAGTTCTAGAACTTGGCAAGCTTTAGAAAAAGAGGTTAGTGATGTGCCTCTCTGTTCCACATGAAATGTCAAGGCTATGCAGTTTGGGAAGTGATTCTGTATTTTAAATTGTGAAACTCTATCCAGTGATCTCTAAGTAATACCCATTGGATTCAATATGACATTTCTGACTAAGTTTATTTATTTATTTATTTACATTTAAATTATTCAGCCTCTACATACAAAATTATCAAGTGACAGACAAAAAGCAATGTAGACAGTGAATAATTTAAATGACTTCCAATTGTTGGAAACATTTCCGATTATTTAAAACAACTTAGAAAACAACTAAGCAATTTAAAAACACATTCACTGTTAACTGAATCCCTGTTGCCAGTTCCAGCTAGAATTCTGGTGTGCTGTTCTTGAGAACGATTAGCAAAGAACCATGTTGTAACTTAGTGTTGAAATGAGACCAGTGTTGAAATGGAATAAGCCAAAATGTCAGGGTTCAAACCCTGATGTTTTGGCTTGCTGCACTGGCTGGGGAGGTGGGGAAAGCCCAGAAACAGCATGGATTGGGTCCTCTGAGCTCCCTGCTCCACAGCTGCAGGGTGGCTGGGGAAGCTGTCGGGGACTCCCTATCGGCTTCCCTAGCCACCCGCCCTTGCCTCCGCAGATGTGGGGTGGCTGGGTAAGCCGACGGGGGAGCCCCCCGTCAGCTTTCCAGCCGCCCCACCCCTGCCTCCGCAGCTGCAGGGTGGCTGGAAAGCTGAAGGGAGAACCCCGTTCAACTTTCCAGCCACCCTGCTGCTATGAACGACTGCATCGGATAACGCTAAGAGATAATGCTAAAAGAAATTTAGCATTATCCCTTAAAAGATAAAAGAAAATTATTAAAAGAAAATTCTAAAGAAATTTTGCATCGTTATCCGATTTTAGCATTATCCGATGCAGCATTTATCCGAGGTATTACTGTATATATATTTTTTTCCTTCTCCCTGGCAATTTGTTAGCTGATGTTGACATTATATTTCTCTAAATTTTTAATTTCAGCTTTTTCTTTTTTATGAAGGTGAAATGTTTCTCCTCTGTTTGTTTTTTGGCAGGGGGGATTGCTGTTTAGAACACTGAGATTTTTTTATTTTATTTTTTGCTTTGCCCTTCCAGGACCGGTTTCCCCTTGTTTTTGATATAAGAGCACTGTTTTTCATTTTGAATTTATTTTTATATGTATGGACTCTTTTCTTTCTCTTTTTTCCTTTTTTCTCTGTCTATAGAAATTAAATGAACTCAGAGGTTTATTGGAAATAATTAATAGATAAAATAATTTAGAGTGTGGACTAAAATTAATTGGATTATATATATTTAGACATTAATTGGATTATGAGCATTGGGCATTTTTATTTTGATTAAACTTTTTATATTCTAATATTTTTATACAGTCAAACATTGCATAAAGAGCGACTCGCTTAAAGAGTAACTCGCTTAAAGAGCAGAATTTTCTCTTAATGTTCGCTTCACTTAACAAATAAAACCAACCAAAAACTCACTTAACAAATAAATCGGGGTTCGCAATCCCCCCCACAATTGGTCACTTACAATGGTGTTTCGCTTAAAGAGCAAACTCGCTTAAAGAACAATCCCGTGGAACGCATAATGCCCTTTAAGCGAGGTACGACTGTAGTTTTAATTGTTGCACATTAATTGTAGATTTATTGGATATTACAAATACTATTAATTTTGGAACCAAGACACTATATTTGAAAAACACAAAACACAAAACAATACAAAACACCCCATAAAAAAACCAAACAAAAAAAGTGAAAGAATGGTGGTAGCCTATTTATTAAAACTGAAATTAATTGGAAACAATTAAATAGACCTTGGCTTATAATTGAATGTTGGGATTATGTGGTGATTAATTGAAAATCAATTGGAAATAATTCCTGTGAGCCTCCAAGGGCAAGAAAGATATGAGTGGCGCTGACGGGGGGGGGGGGGAGGAATGGTGGTGGTGGGGTGCGCTTAGGAGCACTGCTCTTCCAGTGGACCTTCAGGGCCTCGAAGTCCCCTGCGCAGAGGCAGATAGTCGTGGGGCACCTCTGCCCCTGACAGATGCCTGCCCACCATTGCATACACCACTCAACCTCAGAGGGGCTACAGGTGGCTTGTCCCTAGGGGTGGGGGCCTGGAGCCCCCTAGCCTCCGCAGACCAAAATGGCCAGCCCAGGGGCTGGACACAATGGCGGGTGGGCATCTGTCAGGGGCAGAGGCCTCTGCATGGGGGACTTCGAGGCCCCAAAGGTCCGTCGGAAGGGCAACATCCTAAGCGCATCCCACCACCAGCATTCCTCTCCCCCTGCTGCTCCTTCCGCTGCTGCCTGTTCCTTTCTTGCCCTCAGAGGCACATAGGACAACAGTATAGAGGTGCTCTTTCTCCGAGGGGGCGGCAGATTTGGCCTATGCCTCGGATGGCTGAAACCCAAGCTATGCCACTGAGCTCACTGGGCAAGGAACATCATTAAAAGAGGATATAGCTTAAGATCTCAATCTCTCCTACGTCACTTGGAGGACCTTGAATAGGCTGAGGCAGGGGCGTAGCTACCGCCGTATCAGCCATATCAATTATACGGGGCCCCCGGGTCACGGGGGCCCCCAACGTGCGTAAGCAAAACAAATGCAGAGCAGGAGGGAGGCGACGGCCAGGGAGCCTTGGGAGAGGGCGCCGGAAGCGGGCTGGGGGTGGGTGCCTTTCTGGGAGGCCTTGGGCTGCCCCCTCCCACCTGCCCAGGACAAAGAAGGGAGGGCAGGGCTCTCCTTTCTCCGCTGCTTCTGTCGCCTCCACTCACGCGAGAGAGCGGGGGTGCGTGCGCGGCCCCTGATGAACCAGGGACACTCAGACCGCCGGACGCTCTGGGACCTTCACTGGGGAGGGGGCGGCACGGGGAGAGGCCGCCGAGTGCTGGCGACGCCTCCGGCAGGACCGCAGCAACAGCAGCAGAGGGCACTCTGGCCCGGGAAGAGGCTGGGAGGGCTTTGACGGTCTCTCCCGCTTCCCCGGCCGTGGACCCGCCCTGCCAATGGTGGCAAAGGCCACGGGCAGCAGCCAGCAGCGCGGGTTGCAGCGGTTCCCACCTCTCCTGTTTCTGCCGAAGCCAACGTCATTGTGGGAAGGCCTGAGAAGGGACGGTCTCCTTTGGTGCCCCCCCCAACCCCCAATTCCTCCTGCCCGTTACCCGCAAAAGGGTGGCACTGCTCTTCAGCGCCTGCCTGCCCGCCCTGGGCAGGTTTTCTAACGGGAAGCAAAGAGATAACGCAAAGGGGAGGAAAGTTGGACCAAAGGTGGGAGGAGGGCCACGGGGCCCCCAACGTGCGTAAGCAAAACAAATGTTGTTGTTGTTCAGTCACACAGTCGATTCCGACCCTCTGCGACCCCATGGACCACTGTCCTCCAGGCATTCCTGTCCTCCACCATCCCCCTCAACTCGCTCAGCTCTGTGCCCATTGCCTCCACAATACCATCTAGCCATCCCATCTTGGGCCGTCCCCTTCTTCTTTTGCCCTCTACCCTTCCAAGCATCAAGGCTTTCTCAAGTGAAACCTCTCTTCTCATTTGATGTCCAAAGTACTTTAGCTTCATCTTTATTATTTGACCTTCTAAGGAGCAGTCAGGCTTGATTTCTTCTAAGATTGACCCATTTGTTCTCCTCGCTGTCCAGGGTACTCTCAAAACTCTCCTCCAACACCACATCTCAAAGGCGTCTATTTTTCTGCGCTCCGCTTTCCTAATGGTCCAGCTCTCACAACCATACATTGCCACAGGGAATACCATTGCTTTGACTATGCGAATCTTTGTTTGCAATTTAATGTCTATACTTTTCACTATGTTCCCCAGGTTTCTCATCGCTTGCCTCCCGAGAATCAGTCGCCTTTTTATTTCATGGCTGCAATCCCCATCTGCAGTGAGCTTTGATCCTAGGAAAGTAAAATCTGTCACTGCTTCTACTTCTTCCCCATCTATTTTCCAGGGACTGATAGGGCCTGTTGCCATGATCTTGGTTTTCTTGATATTTAGTCTCAAGCCAGCTTTGTAAAGCGTGCGTTCAAAAGTTGGCAACACCCTACATCGGTTATCGCAGGCTGCGGGATTTCCCCGTTTAAGTAATTTTATGCATTTTTTTCTTTTGTGAGAAATCTTTACCCTTCCTAAGGGCCCCCAAGCAAATTTTTATACGGGGCCCCGCCAAGGCACGCTACGCTTCTGGGCTGAGGGTTGGAGTCCCTAAATGCAAGACCAACATGGTCAAGTGGGGGCTGCTGATGGACAACAACACATGGTGTGAAGGTGAAGAGATGCAGAGTCCGGTCCATTTGCTGCCAATTGCTCAGCCAATTGCTGCCAGAGACATGCACTGATGAGAACTTGTGTTTGGCCAATGCCAAAGTGAAGAAAGTGGCTTTATTCCAGGGTTTGAGCGGGACACGAAAGAAGAAAATCTCAAAGCAAGCTTCTCAAGATCTAAATCAGCATCCATATCTTGAGAGGAGGTAACAGGACAAAGTAAGGGATTGCTAGGATCAAGCAAATTATGGCGTGGCTTTGTACCACAGGACCATTGGAGCAGCCATGAAGGGCATCTTGTGTCACTTTGAAGCAATCTAGCAAAGGGGGCTCTGGTGAAGTTGTGACAGGCCCAGCAAGCCAGTACAGGAATAAACAATCTATTGCTACAGGAATCCAAGAGAGATAAAAGCAATCTGACCACATAGGAAATGATTGCAGCAATGTTAAAGGACTAAGAGACAAAACAACAAAGTACAAAACAGAAATACAACTGGTTTGTAAAATAAATCAGAAGAAATTTTAGAAATACTGGAAAGAAGAAGGATTAAGATAAAACCAATAGAAGACACAAAGGACATGGAAATAAGAAAGTTCACAAATCATGCTTGTTCATTTGCTCTGGAGGGAACATAGTGAAGAATGGAGTGGGCTATACCCAAGACATAGCAAAATGCACACTAGACATTAACAATTAGTCAGACAGAATAATACTGAAAATCCAAAGGAAAGCAAATTGAAACATATGTACAAATTCAATTATAAGCTCCATGCAATGAAAGCTACACAGAAGAACAAAAGGATGAGTCTTTGCTGAACTAACTGAGATGATAGAGGAAGTGGAAGCTAACAGTAAATTGGACATAATGGGAGATTTTAATGGTAAGGTGGCTACTCACAGAAGAGATCATGAACAGTTTATTGGCTGCTGAGAATACTGAAAAGAATGACAATGGACAAAGGTTACTGGATTTATGTAACTAACACTATCTTTTTATCACTAATACCTTTTTGAATGAGATTCATGTTATATAAGGTATAAATTGAATTATATCGCCATTAAAAATAAAATAGATTACATATTAACAAGATATGGAGAATGTGGAGGATGAATGGGAGACACCAAACTACCCTGCTTAGTGTTGTAGAAGAACTATATGGAAAAAGGGAAAGTGGAAAAAGATAATATAGGACAAAACAGGGTCAAACACACGACATGATTATGTAAAGAGGTTAAAGAAGTAGTAAAGCTGAAAAAAGAGTACTATAAATGTTGGATAAAATCAAGGAGGGGAGGAGACTATATAAACTAAAGATTGCAATGTAGAAACAATGGTGCTAGAACTGGACATATTAATTTTAGAAGTAGCAAAAGTCATTAAACCAGGAATTCTCGACCTTTTTATGCCTGGGGCCGTGTCACGCTCCCTCAGACAGCTTCAGGGACCAGATGGCCATTTTGCCATTCCTCCACCACATGGCACTTCCTGGTGTGGTGGGGGCAGTGGGGCCCCCACAAGAAATGCTGCTGTGGGCAGCATCTACCCCCTTGCCTGCAGGTTGAGAATCCCTGTTAAACAATCATCTAGACACAAGGCACCAGGAGCAGGGATTACCAGCAGAAATACAGTAATCCAAGCAGCAGGGATTCTCCTCCTCCTGTGTCTAGGTCAAACGTTAAACTGCCTAAATGAAGTCACCTGTTAAGCAGCATCAGATGACTGCACAGAATCTTCAATTGCAGCATGGACACAACTAACTGTACCCACTGATTGGCAACAAGCAATAATAATACCATTGTAGAGAAACATAGGGAATAAATAAGAAAGCACACAATGCTGAGGTATCTCACTCTTAAACCATGCTGGGAAAATGTATGCCAAGATTTAGAATCATAACCAGCAGAAGAACAGACAGGTTTCAAAAGAAAAGAAGAAGCTGTACAGATTTAATTTTTATGCTTAAACAACTAATAAGGAAAACTATAGAGTATAATAAGAATCTCTGTTGAATTTGTAGACCAAGAGAAGACATTTGACAGAGATGACAAACAACTGCTATGACAAGCATTGGCCCAATATGGGGTAAATGAACATTTTACCAGATTATGTAAAAGTTTATGTAGCGACTGCAGAAGTATAGTTAGAACAAATAAAAAAAGATAAGAATCCTTTGCAGAAACATCAGGAGTGAGATTGGGATGTGTACTATTGTCATTATTATTTATCATCAACATAGACAAGTACTCAAATACAAAGGAGTGGCAGAGTTCAAATACTTAGGAACAGCATTCACTGAAGATGGCAAAATGGGCAAAGAATTTAATATACAATTCTGTAATAATAATAATTTTGTGTCAGAGATTACTCTGGGTTGAAAGGATTTTTGTTGGAGAAACTCCACTCAGGGGATTCATGAATGAGGCTCCTTTCATGTCCCCAAGTGCAGCCCTCGGGTACCGAAACCTGGCCTTCCAGTCTCCAAGCTCAGCGTTTTAACCACTAAGCCACCGGGGGAGCTTAGTGCAGTAAGGCAAACCAAATATTGCGACAGTTAGCTCTACTCTTACAATACAAGGCAATGCCCAGCGACACAAAGAAACACCTCATACAAAGCATATTCCTTCCTTCCTTAAGTTACCAGTGCCAAACATGTACACTTACAAAAAAACATAAACAAAGGTTGGTAACCAGGGAAATGAGCTGTCTCAGGAAGGCTGCTGGAGTGACTAGAATTAGAAATGAGATTATAAGGGAAAGAATTGAAATAGAACTGATTGTAAAATATATACAGAGACAACAAGCGCTCAGCCCGGGACACTCTCCACCTGCGCGCTGGGGCAGGGGGCTTAAAAGCCCAGCAGGACATTTCGCTCCCCGCCGCCGCCGCCGAGACACCTGCGGCCGGGGGAAGAGGCGGCTGCCGCGCTCAGCCCGGGACACTCTCCACCTGCGCGCTGGGGCAGGGGGCTTAAAAGCCCAGCAGGACATTTCGCTCCCCGCCGCCGCCGCCGCCGCGACACCTGCGGCCGGGGGAAGAGGCGGCTGCCACGCCCAGCCCGGGACACTCTCCACCTGCGCGCTGGGGCAGGGGGCTTAAAAGCCCAGCAGGACATTTCGTTCCCCGCCGCCGCCGCCAAGACACCTGCGGCCGGGGGAAGAGGCGGCTGCCGCGCCCAGCCCGGGACACTCTCCACCTGCGTCCTGAGGCTGCGCTGGGGCAGGGGGCTTAAAAGCCGCAGCGGCGGCTGGACTGTTGGTATTGTTCTAATTTTTGTGTAAATTTGATGATTTCTGTAATTTCTTATTGTTGTTGAAATTGATACCTATTGAATTTTGATTATGTAATGATGTTGAGATGTTTTGTGGTGTTGATACAGTGCTGATTATTATTTTTTCCTATATTTACATGTTGTGTTTATAAATTTGTTGTTTCTCTGTGCTTGTGAACCGCCCTGAGTCGGCCCAATCCGAGTAGGGCGGTATAAAAATTGGAAAAATAAAAAATAAATAAAAAAATAAACAAATAAAGTGGTTTGCCCATTTGGGGAGAATGTTTTGGAATCCCATACCGGAAAAGGCATATGTAGAAAGAGGAGAAGGACAAAGAACACAAGGTAGACCCAGGTGAATGTGGAGAGATAACATCAAAGAAACATTACATGAACACCAAATAAGGCCAGTGAAGGCCACTAGAAGTGCAAGAGGTTATATACATAACTCTGTCCTTGCAACATGTGAGCAAACACATCTAGAAGGTGCTGCAGGGCCATGACATTGGACATTGCAGCAAATCTTCATGCATTCAGTTAAGCGAATTACTGTACATGTAAAATGGAACTACAGTAACACTCACCCCTCACAAGTTCTGGAGTTTCATATCTTGCATGATCATCATCCACGCTGCCTTTTCATCAGCATGCACACATGGTTCCTCACCCCTTTTGACAGAGGATATTCACATGCTGTATACCACTTGAGATGCACATAATTCCCCTTCTCTCGGGTGCCAGGAATATCTTGGTGGTGCAAAAGCAGACATCAGCTATGCTGGGAAATTCTAGAACTCTCCCACAGGGTCTTCTTTTTGTTGTTGTTCTGCCATATCTGAATCTGAATACTGGTGATCTTCATGGCGATTAGCCATGAAGACTCTCCTCAGAATATAATGCAGTGGCCTTTCATCTGCCTTACGCATCATCAGCCACAGGCCAATATTGATGAAGCTGTTGCCCTCCATCAAGATGGGTTTAATCCACAGGGTCTAGCTTCTTCAAACCCATGATGCCTTCATTGTAGCTATGAGCCTTCATGCCCCACCTGACTGACTGTGATCTTAATAGGGTTTTGAAAGTATGTGAGGCATTTAATTGGTGGTTTAAGCTTTTGGTTCCCAATGTGGGGCACATGCTCCACAGGGAGGCAATTTGATTTTTAGGGGGAGGGGACAATTTGAGAATGAGTTATTAACAGTGAATTTTTGCACTGCTTCCTCCATGTGAGTAGGAGTTCACCTTTTGAATAATAATAATTATATGTCAGAGTGTGTGTTTGGAGCATCAGGATCTTAGAAATGCTTAGGTGGGGATGGCACAAAACAAATAGTTAGATTAAGCCTTTTGGCAGATTTCACTCCCTTACTGTCTTATTTTATTTATTCATCTCTTTCTCTCTCTCTCTCTCTCTCTCTCTCACACACACACACACACACACACACACACACACATGCGCACATAGGTGCATGCTCACACGCACGCACATACATGCACACACACAATTTACATTTTTCCTTCTGATTTTTCCTATCTAGATTCTCCTGAATCAATACTGTAGTTCTGCACATTCCCCAGAGACTTTAGGAGCCCTCGTGGTGCAGTGGTTAAATTGCTGCACTGCAGCCCAAATTGCACTCATGATCTGGATTCAATCCTGAGGAGGTTCAAGATCGACTCAGCCTTCCATCCTTCCAAGGTTGGTAAAATGAGACCCATCATTTGGCGGGGCAAAGTACTAAGTACCTTGTCAATCACCCAGAGAGTACTACCAAGTGATAAGAGGCAATATATAAATGTTATTGCCAATACTATCCTGTTCCTTGGAATAAATAGCTATAGTTCTTTCTTTCTCAATCTATAGGCCAAAGTCTGCTGAACATAATGAGCTTCAAGTAGAGAGAGCTGATGGAAAATTAGGGGCAAATATAGGGTTTAAAAAGAGGACTTATAACTGTGGCTAATTTTCCACTACAGTGGACCCTTGCTTAACAAGCATCTTGCTTAACTCAAAATTTGCATAACAAAAGGAAATCCATAGAAAATAGTGGCTTGGTTAACAATTTTTTTCAGAACAGATTCATTGGTTTTCAATGCATTCCTATGGGAAACCGTCTTTCGGTTAACAAATTTTGGGTTTTTATCCATTGCTATGGGAAATTGCATTCAATGTATTCCTATGGAAAATTTGTTTTACAATTTTTTCTTGGTACAAAAAGTCACAAAGAACGCATTAATTTTGTTAAGTGATGGTCCACTGTACTGCACTTCCTCTAATATGTAAATCTAGATTGTTCAGTTTTTTTCTTGTTCTGCTTTATATTTCATCACTGCATTGTATTATTAGAAATGTATAGATTTTCCTTTGATTCCTTTTATGCTGTGCCTTCCTTTTTATAGCTCTTATTCACTATTTATTTGCTGTGATTTTAAAAAATCTTCAAATTAATTGCATCTATGAAAATTCATAGAACACCTCTTCTTATACCTTTCACCTTCGGGGACACATAAAGAATCTCATTTTCAGCAGAACTTCAGAAATATAAACTATTAATCAACTTTAGAATTATACAATGCTAAGCTAAAGTGACTTTCATGCCACAACCTTCAATAGCAAACAAAAATAGACTAGAAGTCGTTCTCAGGGGAGGGAAAGGAAGGAGAAGGGGGAAGGGAAAGAAGAAATATAATTATCAACACCGTTAATAAAACACAAATCCTGCCCTTATTCTCTCTTCACCTTAATGCCAAAGTTCAGTGCTGAGTCCTTAAACTGTGACACTGAAAGCTAAAGATGGTGGGCAGAGATAGCTTCTTAAATGATTTACTATGGACCAACCTTCCCTTTAAATGTTTGGGTACTGGACTGTAATTCACATTATTAAATTATCTTAAAAGTTGGCTTTCTAGAAGATCTGAAGACCAACTGTCTAGTTAAGCTGAAGTATTCCAAGTGGCAGAAGAGCCTTTTCTGACTTTTTGAGACCGATTGAAAAGGTAAGTTTCCTGTCCATCAGACATGACCTGCTAGCTTAGCAAATGACAACCACCAGGGAAGTCAACTTATTCAGCAGGAGTTTTCAGGAGCAGCATCCGACTTTATCAGATGCATGAAAATTCATGTTACAACAGAGATTGTTTTTTCCTTCTGGTGCCAGGCAGACAACATTTTGAGGGCACTGAGGGAAAGACAAGATGTCAAGAAAGTTGACAACATTCCATGTGCTCCGGTGTCTAGTCATGCCTGCCACATGACCACAGAAATGTCTGCAGAAGCAGACAGCTCTGGCTCTCCAGCTTTGAAACAGAGATGAGCACTGAGCCCTAGAGTTGGATACAACTACCTTTCAAGCAAGGGAAACCTTTCCTTTAGAGATGTAATTATTAAAAAGCAAATATTCATTAAAGTCTGGTTGATTAGCTACCATATATACTTGCGTATAAGCAGTGATGGGATGTAACAGGTTCACACCAGTTCGCCAGAACCGGTAGTAATGTTTCCCAGTGTCCCGGAGAACCAGTAGCAGCTTTTGGGGAGAACCACCTCGGGGCTTACCTTTTCACTGGTTTCTCCACTGCATATGCGCGCCAAGCACTTGCTGTGCATGCACGCCTACAGTGTTTGGCGTGTATACACGGCCTCCTTGCTGTCCTCCCAAGCGGAGTGGAGGAAGAGAAGCTGCTAGCCTGAAGCTCCCTATAGCCTGCTCCCCAAGGTAAGTGACTCACCTTTGGATGTGGTGTGTCTGTGCGTGTTTTAATGTGTATTTAATACCTTTACCTATATTGATGTACTATCACGGTTCCTAAAAAGGCCTAGCGGCCTGGCTTGGGGTTTTTAAGCAAAGTCTTGGAGTTACCTCATCAATAAGCTACACCTGTGCTGTTCCAATTGCTGTTCCATTTGAAGAACCCTTAAGGAAGTACAGCTGTTTTACATTTACATTAAGGCATGTTATCCTAGACAACTGGTTAGGCAAAGACTTAGCAACTAACTTCTTTAACTGTTGAAAAGTGCCAAAATGAAGCCATCTTGTGGTGAGTTCATTCTGTAGTTCCTTCCATCTGACCTAGTGTGAGAAAGATTAACCAGAATAAGCTTTAAGCTCTGGTTTAAAAGCTCTGGTTGATTTCTGTTGGTGTGTGTGTGTGTGCTTGGGTGGATGTATTTTAATGTATTTTTATTTTATTTATTTATTTATTTACTTATTTAATTTATTTACGAGGTTTGTGTTGTGGGTGGGTGGGTGGGATGAGGGGTGTGTGTGTGTGTGTGTGTGTGTGTGTGTGTGTGTGTGTGTGTGCGTGTGTGCGCGCGCTTATGTTTATTTTTTATTATTTTTTATTTGGCCCTGCCCACAACATCATGACATCATGACATTGGCTCCACCCATGACATCATGATGTTAGCTCCGCCCACACTGTGATGATGTCATGGTGGGGTAGTAAAAATTTTGACATCCCACCACTGCATATAAGCCTAGTTGAGCCCCCAAAAGGGGACAAGGCTTATACTCGAGACAACAACTACAAGTGTCCCAAGACTGCACTGGATTGAGATGTGACAACAATTTAATTAATTTTACCAAATTTTCATGTATTTTGATTATTGAAACTCACTAGCAGCTGTTGCATTTTCCACCCTCAGCTTATATTCGGGACAATCTATTTTCCTAGGTTTTCAGGTCAAAATTAGATACCTCAGCCTATATTTGGGTCAGCTTATATTTGAGTATATGTGGTATTTATGTAAACAATATCCTCTTTCTCAGATTATTTGTGTGAAAAGGAATAATAATATTTTACTGTCTATTACTCTGAATCTGTGTGCATATGAGATTTTCTGCAATATGATTATTCTGGATATAAATACTTAGAGGCTTTCAGGAAGTATCTGCTGTGGTTTTTCCATGTTATGCGCTGGTTGTTTAATTTAATATGTAAGGATCTATAACCCTTGCATTGCTATCGGCTCCACATTTCCCAGGGTGACTTGAGATCTCAACTGTAAAAGAAAAGTTTAACAAAACAATGAAACACAGAAAAAAAATGAATGTACCCCTCTTTCTGCTAGCTCAGATCCAGGAAGAGTTTTATGGCAAAAACAATGGCCGTGTCACATTAATTAACATGTGCATGCGTTTTGCCACCCATCCGCCCCAAGGCGGCACCAGGGAGGTTCCTATGTTCTATAAGAGCATGTCTCCTTCCCGCCTCGCCCTCTCTCTTCTGTTTCGTAATATAGCAAAAGACCGTGCATCTGAGCTTCCTCGTGTGATGCATGTGGAATAAATCTCTACACAGAGAGAGCCTTGAACAATGGTGCCCAAGTGTCACACTTCTTCTGTTCCGGGGATAGGTGCGGAGAAGTGAACTTCTCTGTGCTCTGCACGAGACTCACCGGTGCCCATGGCCAACCTGGATCTGACCGATTAGGTGGCCAGGGTAACAGCCCTTGAGTGGGCCGCTGCTCTAGGTCTGGCACCACTTCCACGAACCCCAGTGATGAGATGTCAGGGGATCCCGGCAGATGACACCCTGACCTGGAGAGAGATTGCCCAGGCCCTTCAGAAGCATGTGGATGCCCTGGAGGCAGCAGCGGCATCTTGAGAAATGGATGTGCCTGTTGGGGTGCCTTCGACAGTGTCTGTATGGGACATGGAAGTTCAAGAAACTGCCCAGGCATCTGTTGCTTCCACACTGGCTGAACCTGAGAGCACGATGGCAGTGGTGACATCTACCCTTGGAATACCTGGGCCAAGATTAGGTGAGTATGTGGGAACTGGGAGTGCCCCTGGGTGGGGGACCCCAGCGCCTCATTCTTCTCCTACTACACATCCTACTTTATAGCTTTGGCCTTTGTCTAGCCCCATGCAGGCTGTAAACTCCCCAGGTGGGCAGTCGTCTGCTATGGTCCCATGGATGGCTCCATATTCATTTCCTGGAGTTTATTCCCCTGCTGCCCTACAAAGTTTGGCAGCGGCTGCCCAGGTTGGATCCTCGTCATTGTCCACCCTTGCAACATTGCCTGCATCTGCGTTGCCTTTCGGCAACCAGTTCCTACCCCTGGGTGACCATCTTCTCCCAGTGACAAGGGATAAAATCGTGCAAGGTGAATATGTCAATATATTTTCCCTGCTTAACAGGGATTCAGACAAGTCAGAGAAGGATATGGATGAGAAAGATGAGGAGTCTGCCAGAAGAAAGAAAACTCCTCGGACCTGGTCTAATTGGCTGCCTGCTTAGCTGATCTATGCAGAGGTGGCAGTCCATGCCAGGCAACAGCTTGCATTACCCTTTTGGCTAAGTGTAACATTAAATCTGCTTTCCGCTTCTTGCCTGTTCACCCAAAGGACTTTGAGATCCTTGGCTTTACCTTCAAGGGCTAATATTTTGTAGACAAGGCTATGCCTTTTGGCTGCTCTGACTCTTGCACAGCCTTTGAGCATTTTAGCACTTTTTTGGACTGGGCATTTCGCCAACGCATGACATCTATCCATGTGATCCATTATTTGGACAATTTCCTTTTTTGTGTGTGTGGCCCTGCCCAATCCTCTAGATATGCCGACCTCCTGTATGAATTTCAGGCACTGGACCTCGAACCAGGAGTCCCCTTGGCAGAAGACAAAACAGAGGGACTGGCCAGTTCCCTCATTTTCTGAAGGGTCCTGCTAGACACCTTGAGACAGCAGTCTCGTCTCCCCCATGACAAGTTATCACAGTTACAAGGCAAACTGAGTAACATGTTGTTGAGATGCAAAGGTGTGCTGAAAGAGCTACAGGTTTTACGTGGTCACTTAAACTTTGCTTGCAAGGTGGTCACACCGGGCAGGACTTTTGCCTGCCACCTATATGATGGGGCTGACCCATTCCTTTCACCAAGTCAGGGTACCTGAGCTTTGAGGGAAGACATCCAACTATGGTTGAAATTTTGGCACTGTTACAATGGTGCCTATTTCTGGCATTCCAAAATTAAGGTTGAGTCACAAATGGTGGTGTTTTCCTATGATGATGATGATGATGATGATGATGATGATGATGATGATGATGATGATGATGATGATGATGATGACGACGACGACGACGACGACGACGACGACGATGATGAGGATGATGCCTCTGGCAGTTGCAGTTTCGGATTATACCACTGCAACCATTGGTGGTACTGCACGTGGCCTGCACATTGGAGAGAATTGGGCATCTTGAAAGACCTTAAATTTTTGGAATTATTCCTGGTGGTTGGAGTGGTGTTCTTATGGGGCGAGACATGGGCCAATTCTGCAGTGAAATTTTGGGTGGACAATTTGATTGTGGTTCATATTGTCAACACTATGATGTCCCGATCCGTGAAATTTGTGTGTTTGGTTCACAAATTAGTTTTAAAATGCCTAGAGTGCAACATATTGTTTAAGACCCAACATGTCCCTGGCATTGATAATCAAATTGCTGATGCTTTATCCTAGCAGCAGATTCAATGGTTTTGTAACCCAGATGCTGCTATAAACCCAGACATAATGCCACCAGAGATATGGAACCTTGGTGACTTGAGGTAGACCATGCTATAAGCGCAGCCATAGGACCTAGAACCTGCCGCAGCTATGCTGCAACTATTTTAGAATGCTGTGGTTTGCATCACACCTGGCTGTTGCAATCTGGCCCACACCTGTGGAGCAAATGTTGCAGTTTATGGTTCACTTGTATCGCTTGGGGATATCCCCCTGGACCATCCGCTCAAAATTGCCTGCTCTAAATTTTTATACTAAAGCGATGGAACATGCCAATACAGTTGTTGATTTCTGGATCGTTAAGACCTTTGGAGGGGTGGTCTAGAGAGCGGGGTAGGTCTTACAACCACAGCTTACCAATTTCCCCTAAATAGCTCACAGATATGTTGGCCGCCTCAGTTTCTATCCACGTGAGCCAATTTGAGACAGTCCTATTCCATGCTGTGGCGACGGTGGCCATTTTGGAGCCCAAATTTTTGGCCCCATCGAAGCTGCGTGAAGCTGGGCAAGTTTTACAAATTGCTGATGTGAGACTTGCCGGTCAAACACTGATCAACTTGGCAAGGGTGCCCGAGTGACTTTGCTTCACATTTGCCCTGCTTCCATTTGCCCTTGTGTTGCCTTAGAGGCATATCTCAGACTGTGAGGAATCAACGCTGGCCCTTTATTCCAATATTTGGATGATAGCCCATGATACCAGTTTTGAGCAGTAACCAAGCGGCTTTTTGGCATGCACTCTTTTCAGATTGGGGCCACAGCCACCATGGCGGAGGTTGGTTATTCCCATGAGGACATTGAAAGGGTGGGCTGGTGGAAGTCCGGGGCTTACCAAATCTATATTAGACCTATGAAGTATTGAACAAAGTAATGTTGCTTTTTCCTTGCCTTTCAGGTCGTATTCCTCACTGCCCACAGCAGATTGTGATCATTGGACACAGCGTCATTTTCTGGGCCGAATATCGTGTAACCAGCTCCGTGTGGGGCAAGGACAGTGATGGGATGACCCCGGTTCCATCCGGTTCCCCGGAACCGGTAGGAACAATCTCGGAGGGTTCTCCAAGAGGGTAGCTCATTTTTAAGGCGTCTGGTTCCGGATGCCTAAAAAAAAGAATTTTTTTTTTAAAATTGGAGCCAAAATGTCTCCAATTTAGTGCACATGTGCAGAAGTCAATCTGATGTATGCATGCTGCAATTTTGAATTGTGCATGCATCAGATTCCATTTCTGCGCATGCGCGCTTGTTTTTGCCAGAGCCGGACCATTTTGGAGTGGCTCCGGCAGTGGCGGAGGGCTTAGGAGGAGGAGGCGTGCCTAGCCAGGCGGCCCAGGGCCTCCCTGCTGCAACCCTCCGTGGGCGGCCCCGAGCCTCGGCACCCAGCGGTGGCGTGCCCAGGGCCTCCCGGCCGCAAACCTCCGTAGGCGGCCCCGAGGCTCGGCGCCCAGTTGTGGCGCACCTAGCTGGGCAGCCCAGGGCCTCCTAGCCGCAAACCTCCATGGGCGGCCCCAGGCCTCGGCGCCCAGCGGCGGCGCACCTAGCCGGGCAGCCCAGGGCCTCCCGGGTGCAAACCTCCATGGGCGGCTCCGAGCCTCGGCGCCCAGCAGTGGCCCACCTAGCCAGGCAGCCCAGGGCCTCCCGGCCACAAACCTCCGTGGGCGGCCCCAGCCCTCAGCGCCCGGCGGCAGCATGCCTACCCGGGCGGCACAGTGCCTCCCGCCCGCAATCCTCCACGGGCGGCCTCGAGCCTCGGCACCTGGCGGATGCTGCAGGCGGCAGCCCAGAAGAAGTGGAGGGCGCAGTCGGGGTCGTTCGTCAGCCCCAACAGTCCACATTGTAAGTGGGGTTTGTGTTTGCGGTTGGTGGGTGGGTGGGTGTTTGGGTGGGTGGGTGTATTTTTATTTAATTATTTATTTATTTATTTATTTATTTATTTAACGGTTTTGTGTAGTGGTTGTTTGGGTGGGTGGCTGGGTTGAGGGGTGTGTGTGTGTGTTGTTGTTTTTTTTGCTTTTTTTTAATTATTATTTTTGGCCGCGCCTACAACATCATGATGTCATGACGTTGGCTCCACCCATGATGTCATGACGTTAGCTCTGCCCCCACTGTGATGACGTAAGGTAAGGGTGTGGTACTAAAAATTTTATCATCCCATCACTGGGCAAGGACCTTGGTCTGCATGGCAGAGCATATGTCGATTGGCATTGGAAGCAGGGCATGCGCTGGGGAGAGCTGGTGTCGTTTGTGGACTCATCAAGGGGAGGAACGCTTCCAGATATTATGGTCATCCATCTGGGTGGCAATGATTTGTGCCTCATGAAGAGCATTGAACTGAGCATGGCTGTGAAAAAGGATCTGTCCCTCGTGAAGTGCTGGTGGCCCGACCTCCACTTGATGTGGTCAGAGATCTTGCCCCATTTTACTTCGCACTGCACTGAAGACCTGCACAGAACTGACAAGGTGCACTGCAGCGTGAACAAAACTGTAGCTAAGTTTGTGGCTGAAGGATTCAACACAGTTAATATACATCCCAAGATTAAAATTGAATTTCCTGGCCTTTACAGGCAGGATGGAATACATTTATCGGAGGAAGGTTTACAAAAATTCCTCAATGGCCTGCAATGAAGTATCCAGGCCAAATTAGTGGCTTGAGGTGGGGACGTCTGTCCGTAAATGAACATCCTTGGTAGCGGTAATGGGGTAAATGGTAATCAAAACTATGTTAATTAAGTATACGTAATGGGGTTTCCTGACCATAACAGATGGGCAGAGGCACTGGAGGCATCTACAGTTGTGAGAAGGAACCCTCAATTACAAGGGAGCAGGCTTGTCTGCCTGAAGGAAATTGTGATCTAAGAGGTATGGAGTAACACATCATCACACCATACAAGGTCATAATCAATAATCCAGATATGGGTAGATATACATTAATTCCATTTACCCACTAGGATGCCCCATTGCATGTCATGTTAATATTGTATTGTTATGTTTATTAATAAAGTAGCCCGTGTTTTGAGCAACAGATGCTTGTCGTCTGCTTCCTGGGGTGGTTTGGGTGGCAAACATTCTTGAGGATACATGAGAGCAAATCCAAGTTAAAAGATGGAGGAAGGAGCTCACTGGGCAAGGAACATCATTAAAAGAGGATATAACTGAGGAATTCAACCTTGCCTACATCGCTTGGAGGCAGTGGTGGGCAGCAAAAAAAAATTGCTACCACACAGTTGGCAGAGCCTATGTCGTGGGTGGAGCCTACACCATGGGTGGAGTCTACATCATGGGTGGAGCCTATATCATACATGATCTAGTCATGCCTGCCATATGGCCATCTATACATCTGCAAACACAGACAGCACTGGCTCTTTGGCTGTAAATGGAGATGAGTACTGCCCCTTAGAGTTGGATATGAGTGACTTTTGAGCAAGGGAGACCTTGAACCACTTGCAGGGGAAAAAATCTGACATCAAATTTGAATACCAATCATGGCTCTTCTGTTATTAGGTAAAGGTTGCCCTTGTTCGAAAGCCAGTCATTGCCAACTCTAGGGTTCAGTGCTCATCTCTGTTTATAGCCAAAGAGCCAGTGGACTTGATCCACAAAAGCTCACATTAAAATACAGCACTTAGTCTTTAAGGTACCACAATGTTTTTGTCTTTTTGTTTTGTTTACTCTCTGATATGCTTGCACAGAATAAAACTTTTTAAATGGTAGCTATGTTAGTATGTGTTTCAAGCATATCAGAGTAAACAAAACAAAAAGAACCTTCCTTAGCCTGCTCCAGACCCTCTCCTCACACACACACACTCCATCTGTGCTGGCCCTCCATCTGAGACCCTCTCCTCCTACACACCCACACACCCTGCATCGTTCTAATCCACACACACACACACACACACAAAGTCACTTACCCTGGGGAGCAGGAGGAGGTGGGCAGGGAGGGGTTTAGCAGGGCAGGGCGGTGGGTGGGGCAGGGCGTTGGGTGTGGCCACCCAATTTCACCACCACGTTGCCTGAAGGCTACCCATTTCTGCTACTCCCCCTTCTGGGGAAGTGCGAACCTCTTACTGCCCACCACTGCTTGGAGGACCCTGAATAGGCTGAGGGTACGAGTCCATAACTGTAAGATCAACATGCTCAAACAGGGGCAGTTGGTAGACAACAAAATGCAGTGTGAATGTGGATAAATTCAGAATTGGACTCGTTTACTGATCTGCCGATTACTGCCAGAAACATGCAACGATGATGACTTAAGTTTGGCCAATGACAAAGCCACAAAAGTGGCTTTATTTTGGCAATCCAGGGTTTGATCAGGACATGAAAGAAAAAGAACTAAAGAATAAACATGAACAAAGAGCCTTTTTCATGTTTTCCCTCCTTGTTAGCACAAAAATCCCATTAGTAATCTTGATTATCTTCTGATTGGGTCATTGTTCTCTTATTCATCTCCTCTTCTTTCTGTTTTAACTTCTTCTACTGATACTTCTAAGTTTGTACAGTACTGTACTTTTGTTAGTACTGTACTATGATGTTGTTATTAGGTTTTGATGTCTAGAAAATTGAAGGAATTCATAAAATGTTTAGAGTATGGGAATTTAAAGATATAATTGTGTAGTATTTTGTAGGCTCATAGTAGTTGACAAATCACTTTTTTAAAATTCCTTGTATCCAGAGCACAAGCAATGGAACCTCTGAGCAAGTACGTGTTCAAATACAAAGGACACTCTTTTGTCCCTGATCTGGTTACACCTGAATACTTGGATTCCCTGGAAGATTTTGAGATCAGAGATAGTGATTTGTTTCAAGTCACTTACCCAAAGTCAGGTAAGACTAGAAGCTTCTAATGTTTTATCTGGCTTTATTTTGCCATACTAACCTGAAATAATTGTATAGTAATAGGGTTCAGTTGCTTCTTCGATGACTCAACATTTTGAAGGAAGTATATTATTTGTTGAAAGAGATAACGTAAATGAAGAGCTATTGTAGAGAAATCACTGAATAGAAAGAAAGAACAGATGGCATTGATGATGATGATGATGATGATGATGATGATGATGATGATGATGATGATGATGATGATGATGATGATGATGATGATGATGATGATGATGATGATGATATACACTTCGATACCACCAATCTGGGAAATGTTCCCACTCTGGGTATTTTATACTTTTAAAAACATATACATAAGAGATGGGTAATTAATCATAAGTATGAGATCACATCCAGGGAAGAGGACTGGAAGAGTTGTTGCTCCATAGTATAGGTACCACCAATGATGAAGTATTATCCACTGATGAAAAAAAAAGTGCAAAACAGAGCCATCTGGATGATAGATGAAATTATTGTTATGCAAACTGGGCCACACATTGCCCTTTATAAAACATTCTATTTGCCTCTACTCTTCCACTGGCTCTCTAGTCTAATTGAACTTTTTGGAATAGTAGTCATGTAAGTCTGTGGTTCAGGTATATCAGAAAACAAAACAAAATAAACAAAACCAAATAAAAATAAAATAAAAAACACTGTAGCACTTTAAAGACTAGCTGGTGTATTTTTATTGTTAGCTTTCTTGGATCAAGTCCACTTCTTCAGACAAAGAGTGAAACTTACAGGCATGGTTTTTATACACCAAATGCAAGTGTTTAACGGGAGAAGGGTGTGGTCAAGCAAGATGACAGACAAGCAAGCACAACAATACAGCTTCACACAGCCATTAGCAACAATAGATTATTCAGATGACTCTCTTTCAATCTCAAGGTTGCTGAGAAACCCCATTCTGGTCTCTGATCAAATTTTAACCTGCATGTCAGAAAACAAACAAAAACACTGTACCTGGTTACTTTATGTTTTGTCTAATTCAGTCTTATTGAAGCTCACAATGTTCCCAGCTGTTTAGCACTTTGTGGCGTAAAGATTGGGAAAGACAGTACAGTACCAGGAAATCATAGGTAAACTTGTGTGTTGCCAAAATCAAAATCAAACGAAGAATGGGAATCAAAGTTCACACAGAACAGCCCGTAGGGCCCAAATGTACCCCTGGAAAACCAGGCTCTTTGTAAACAGAATCATGAGGGGAAGAAAGAGCTAGAATGTTTCTGTACTGATCCCTCCCTTATTGCCTTTTCTAGTAGTGACAGCTCTTAAAGCATGAGTTTATTCTTCTATGTCTAGGCCAGAAGTGAATCAGCCAAAATGAAGCCACCTTTTGGCGAGCCCTTTTTGAAATTCCTTTTGCCTAACCCAATTTGAAAAAGATTAGCTATCCCAAGGTTGCTGTTGCCCAGGGTATGTCCAATTGTGGCTCAAAAATACCATAATCTTCAAGGAAGCTCTTTTTGTGTAACCCAGCTTAAGTGCATGAGAAAGAAACATTTACTTTTTCAGGAGAAATCAATTTTGTGTCAAAGCAGGAGTTGGATGATTTTGTTCCTAGTGACGCTACCCGATATGCTAAATCACATGGCAGGATCTAAGTCTAAGTTCCAATTCATAGGCACAGTGTGGACACAGAACATTTTGAGCTTGATTTATCATGAAGGCCACCGAAATGGGACTGAAAACACAGACCTACTGGACAGAGTTCCATGGTTGGAGTACAACGTCCGCAACATGGATTATATCAAGCGTGAATCACCACGTCTCTTTGCTACTCATCTGCCATACTACTTGGTACCAAAGGGACTAAGAAATAGAAGAGCAAAGGTATGACATGTCACTAATACTGCTTCATTAAATTTATATTTAACTGCATTTTGTTTTAGATGAACATTTATTTCACAGACAAGACAAAAGAAATCATATTTCTAGAGTGAGATTTCTAGGAACAAACCAAGTAAAAGCAGTGGATCGAAATTAAACAGCAAGAAAAAGTGGTCTTTAAAACCAAAGGAAGTGGCAGACTACACCATCAAATACATGAGGGTTTCTTTTCATCGAAAACATGTGAATTAATGTTATTTTTTCTTGCTACACAATGGAGAGGCTGAATTGAAACCATTCATGTTTTTTTTTTCACCCAAGGCTGAATGGAGGAAAAAGCAGTGTTAGAAATCTTTCCAAAAGGAAAAAGTACAGATTTTGCAGGTACAGGTAATGGTAAAGGTCACACTTGCTTGAATGCAAGTCGTATCCTACTCTAGAGTTCAGTGCTCATATCTGTCTATAGTCAAAGAGATGGTGCTGTCTGTGTCTGCAGACTTTTCCATGGACATGTGGCAGGCATGCCTAGACACTGGAGTGCACTGAAAGCTGTTTTGTGTCCCTTTGTAAATATCTCTTCATATTTTTGTTTGGGTCACTGCTGCAAATCCCACCTCACACCTCAATATGGCGCAGTGGTGACCCTGGCTGTTCAACAGCTTTTCTGGTGGTGGTGTATTCCCCTGGCAAGTTCAAGCATGCCACAAAGGTATTGGCTAGCGGCCCGGAATGCTTTTCTAGTCTGCAACCGCAGGTCAGCTAGGTGGGCTGGGCACTTGGGCAATGCACTTGGCTAGCACATTTGTTTAACATGGCCAACTTCGACATGAGCCCAGCCAGCTACACCTGTGCTGTTCCAATTGCTGTTCCAATTGGAGAACCCTTAAGGAGGTACAGCTGTTTTACATTTACACTAAGGCATATTATCCTAGAGAACCGGTACAATGACCATATCCATCTTACAACATGGTGCTGCCCAGGCACTTATACTAACAAGTAAGTGATGGGTTTGTGTCTGGGGTGGGTGGGTTGATTTATGTTTGGGGTGGGTGGGTGGATTTTAATGTATTTTTATTTATTTATTTATTTTATTTACGGGTCTATGTTGTGGGTGGGTGGGTGGGTTGAGGTGTATGTGTGCGCACGCTTATTTTTATTTTATTATATATATATTAGCTCCGCCCACACTATGATGACATCATGGTGGGGTAGTAAAATTCTTTACATCCCACTACTGTATGTGTGTGCTTATTTTTATTTATTTTTAATTTTCTTTGGCCCCGCCCATGATGTCATGATGTTAGCTCCGCCCACACTGTGATGATGTCACGGTGGGGTAGTAAAAATTTTGACATCCCACCACTGGGTAGAGGTAGGACCTCCCAATAGCAAAAGGTTGCTAAAATCTCATGAGAGATGAAGCTTTGATCTGCCATGTCAAACTTGATGTGTAATGCATGGCTTAACCAAGTAACCATGTCAGTACATTTGTTTCATAGGTGTGTATTAGACAAGAAGGATAAGGTGGTTACTCATCCTCCAGAAACTATGCCTTCTTCCTCAACCAATTTGCTAAATTAACACTACAGTACACAGTCACAATAAGAATTAAAAATACAGTATAGCAATCAGAATTAAGAGAAAACTGTTCAACCACAAAGGTTACACAATCTAGGAAAGAGGTGGATGAAATACATTACTGTGATCATGGAGGCATTTAGATCTGATTTTAACTTTTTTAAAAAAAAGCTTGGCTAATGGAGAAAGAAAGGGTTGCATGAACCCCAATATATGTAAGAAAAGCTTGGGGAGGTTTTCAAAGGAGTGGGTGCAGCTCCCTAAAGTCCAAAGTTGGCATGTCTTGTCTATGGGAAGAGTCACATCCTAACCATGCAGTTTTTAACAAGCAGAACAATAGAAAATGAGAATCAAAGGAGCTCTAGAGATACATTCCTACAATGACTTTGTAAAAGTGCCAACTTCTGCTTCCTAATTTCTGGATTTAACTAATTTGGAAAGATGATACTAGGCACATTGTTCAATTTACTGAGAAATTTCAACTGAACAGTGAGTTTATTAATATTATTATTCTTGCAGGTTATTTATGTGCTCAGAAACCCAAAAGATGTCTTGGTCTCCTACTATCATTTCTCCAAATTTTCAAAAAAACTAGAAGACGTAGAAGACTTTGACATTTTTATGGAGAGGTTTCTAGCTGGCAATGGTAAGAATTTCCTGACACTGCAATATAAACCATATTTTTCACTACTATTTATCAGAGGAAGCCCTATTCAAAGCACTGTACTTGAAAATTTAGAAAAGGCTAAAAGGCTGAAGCACGTGCGAAACCCAAGTCCCTTCCCCATCCGATTGAGCAGAACTCTTGATCCTGAAAATTCTCCAAATGTGTTCAATGAAACACATTGATGGGCTCAGGTTCAGTTCTTAGTGCCTGAGTGACGTCTGGGTAGGGTGTGGATTTTTGAGGGAGAGTTACACATCCCCACCTATCCTACCCTTCTCACTGTTCACTACAGATACTTTTGAAACAAGTCAAGTCACTTTTTACTCCATATTCTTCTGATAATTCAGGTAACCCTATTTTCTCTACTGACCTATGAACTATAGAGAACATCCGAGAAGTAGGAAAGCAGCAAGCCAGCTTTGAATCAATGCAAAAAGTAGTATTCATGTGCCGTCTGATATTTTTATCTGTATATATAGAGTTCTGAGGGACTGTTGGGGCTCAAGTAGTTAAGATCCTGAACTTGAATGACTGGACGGTCAGCAGTTTGAGATCTGAGTGCTGCATGATGGAGTGAGCTTCCGTCTCTCTCCCAGCTCTTGCCAACCTAGCAGTTTGAAAGCAAGAAATTGCAAGTAGATAAATAGGTACCACTTTGGTGGTGGGAAGGTAAACAGCATCTCGTGTACTCCAGTGTCTAGACATGCCTTCCACATGTCCACAGAAACATCTGCAGACTTAGACAGTACTGGCTTTTTGGCTGTAAAAAGAGATGAACACTGAACTCTAGAGTCAGATACGACTGGGTTTTGAGAAAGGGCAACCTTTACCCTTAGCTAGAGTTCTGATCTGAAAATGCTCTTTTTACCAACCTTTGTGTTGGAATAGCTCCTAAATAAATGCTGTTCTTTCTCCTAAACTTCCCGTCCCCAAATAGCTCCAATGCACTTCTCTATCCCACTGTCTGTACGAATCTGTAAAGTCCATATCTCTCTCTAACATAAATGCTGTTACACTCTTTTCCCACTTCTCTCCCAAGAGCTTCATTCCTCAGACAGGACTCCTTGACTGTTTTCTAATTCATAACAGATTTCCCCTTTTTTTGTTCTGGATGATCTCTGGCATTGATTATATAAAGTTGGTAAAAGCTTAAGCCCTTTTTTCTACATACTGTATAGCATTATAGATCAGGATTTGGAAAGGGCTAGAGGTCCAGAGATACTTAAGTCCATCTCTAGACTTTGTAGCACAACAGCAACTCTCTTGGCATTCTGAAGTAGAATGAGCACATGGCAAAATTGACCATATGTGCAATAGAAAACACAGAAGAGTCATTGGAGCAAAATATTTTTTAAAATGTATTTTCTGCAACAATTTAAGGGATATGTGGGTATTATTGGATTAAAATTATAATTTGTCAAGATGGCACTTCCCTCCACTCCATTCCACAAATGAAAGCCAATCTTTTATTTTTTGTTCAGTCGCACAGTCGATTCCGACCCTCTGCAACCCCATGGACCACTGTCCTCCAGGCACTCCTGTCCTCCACCATCCCCCTCAACTCACTCAGCTCTGTGCCCATTGTCTCCACAATACCATCTAGCCATCTCATCTTGGGCCGTCCCCTTCTTCTTTTGCCCTCGACCCTTCTAAGCATCAAGGCTTTCTCAAGTGAATCCTCTCTTCTCATTTGATGTCCAAAGTACTTTAGCTTCATCTTTATTATTTGACCTTCTAAGGAGCATTCAGGGTTGGTTTCTTCTAAGATTGACCTATTTGTTCTCCTCACTGTCCAGGGGACTCTCAAAACTCTCCTCCAACACCACATCTCAAAGGCATCTATTCTTCTGAGCTCAGCTTTCCTAATGGTCCAGCTCTCACAACCATACATTGCCACAGGGAATACCATTGCTTTGATTATGCGAATTTTTGTTTTCAATGTGATGTCTCTACTTTTCACTATGTTCCAGCTGTTAAATCTCACATCAGCACAAGTAAGGGACTGCAATGGTCCAGATATTATGATTATTATAATCAACACAAATGACAGGAGATCATTCCAATTATTAGTGGCTTCAGTAAAGGAATCAAAGTGGGCACACCATCCTGTTTTCAGACAGCCCCATCTCATCTGCCACATACAAAAGATGAATCCTTTGTGCCATGAGAACTCTAACCTTACTGAGGGATTGATCCATGGAGAACAGCCATGTCAAATGTCATTTTTACCAGCTTTGTCCTTCCTGCTGAATTGCAGTCTTTCTTTTCAGTGATAAATGGTTTATGGCTAGACCACGTAGAAGGATGGTTTGCTCACCAGGATGACTTCAACATTCTCTTCCTTACCTATGAAGAAATGAAGAAGGTAAGACAGAACCGTGCTTTGCCCACTGATGTGAAACATTTATCAAAATACCGAGCTTTGCCACAGAGCAAGTGTACGAATGGGAAAATTAAGGACATATAGGAGCAGGACCCAGAAGGCATTCTAGTGTGGTCTTCCTGTAGGATTGTGCCTCCAAGTCTGGACAGCAGTGAAAGCAGATGTCAACATTCAAATGAGCTAATCTTATAGTCAGCTGAGCTGGGCTTGCAAACCTTCTGGAGTTCTTTGTACTCGTATGATATTCCTTTCTCTATTGAAAGAGAAGACACTTTCCCCCATGCATGAAATGTGTATGTACCTTTGTACATAGCGTGTGTATTTTTTGTACATAGTTTCAAAATGTACCCACTTTTGAGTTGACTCCCACTGAAACAGGAAAGTCAGATGATAAGAAATGCACTTGTTTGATCAGATCATGTGCCCTGCCCTTTCTGCAGACTTGGGGAAATGGCTTGGTCTGACATTTCCACCGCAAATAGGGTCCTTTGAGTGATTCATACTTAGACTGCCCAGAGAAAATCAGCATAACTCACAATCAACCTGATGCACTGTTGTTCAAACATGTTTGTGTACATTTCTTAAGTTCTCTCAAGCCTTCTCCCTTTTCTTACATCTTTCAGACTCTGAAGTAACCAAGATTTTGGGGTCCTTCTAGAGATCCCCATTTTGGGTGCTACTTTTTTATTCTTATGTAGTTATCCTGGTCTGATCCTTCAAGTTAGATTCTGGAAGTGATGATTTTCTAATGCTGTTGATCTCAGATGTAAACCATAACCTATTTCAGGATTTGAGAAGCTGTGTTCTGAAAATATGCAACTTCGTTGGGAAGACGTTGACTGAAAAAGAAGTCGATAATGTTGTGGAAAAGGCTACATTTGATAAAATGAAGAAGGATCCCAGGGCCAACTATGAGAACCTCCCGTCTGATCTTGCTGATCACGAGAAAGGGCAATTTCTTCGCAAAGGTATACCTGTGTCCAGCCTCACTCACCTTGTACAATATCCAATCTATATGGTGGCAGCAGCTTCTTCATAATCTGAGGGGAAAGACTTCAACCACTGCTACAACTACCACCATGTGCTCCCTGTTTGCTGCTGCTGCCCAGCTCCCAACAGATGATCCTTCCCTGTAGAGTAGAAAAGAAAACCTGCTCTACACGTGGAGGAACTAGAGTTGCTGAATGCGAGTCCCGCTGACATTCCAGCCCTATCAATAGCAAGGTTTAGCCCTGGAAATATGGAGGTGACAAGTGGTGGGCTCAAAAAAATTTACTACCACCCTGTGGGCATGGTATGGTGGGCATGGCCACGGGGGAAGCCCTACATTGCCCCCGAATTAGGACTACTGTATTTCAAACCTTGGATGGGCAAAGGGGCCAGCCAGAATTTCTGCTACCAGTTCTCACAAACTGGTGCAAACCTGCTGAATCCCACCACTGTCTATCACTCAGAACACCTTTGTGAAAGACAAAACCACTTGCATATACTAAGCAAGATGGGGTGAAAAGGGTGGTAAAATTCAAATCAGGTTCAATTCAAGGACAGAAGAGGAAAACTGGAGGTTCTCTAGGAAAGATCCAGTGTAAAACTAAAAGAGTAAAAAACATGCCCTTTTTACAGGTAGGGTGGCAGGTTCGTGGTCTCTGTCCCAACTTCTGCAAAACTAGCAGTTTGAAAGCAAGAAATTGCAAGTAGATACATAGGGACCACTTCAGTGGAAAAAGATCTTGGGGACATGAAAGGAGCCTCATTTGGGAGTCACCGGAGCAGATATTCTCCAGCAAAAATCCTTTCAATCCAGGAAAAATTCTGACCTGAATTTATAATTTGAGCAACAGTAGGAAGTACAATCGGACAGAAGCCAGTCGAAGCTTCCATTGTTGCCTGTAAATCACAGGACATCTGGGCTTACCAGGGAAAAGTGCCCCGGCCAGTAAGCTTGTACAAGAAGGGATCCAAGGCCTTTATTTGGAAATTTTAAACAGTAACAGTCACTTGGTTGGGTGAGAATTGAGCCCTCCCAGAAACCTGGCCAGTTTTTGCTAAGCACTTCCTACACTCACAAGCATTAGGAAGTGCCTCAGGCAGCTGTCAGAGACAGGAGACTAAATTATACTTCCTCTTCCAGGCACTGTTGGAGATTGGAAAAACATGATGACTGTTGCCCAGAGTGAACGATTTGACCGTGTTTTTAAGGAGAGAATGGAAAAGCTGCCTTTCAAGTTCTACTGGGATATCAATGATGAATTATGAATAGAGAAATATGTCTGATTCATTTTGCATATTATTTTCATTTATTCAAATACTTTTTCATTCATCTCCATTTTTATCTGTCTGCAAACAATTTTTGCAATGTGTTTATTATGTATGCATTGCTTATACAGTACACAGTGTGTTTTAAAACATTTCTAAAGATTCATATTTTTGTGAATCATCTTCCATTTTTCAAATCAGAGGTATATTTTCACAAGAGGTTTGGATCGCAAAATTCTGAGAAGTGGAAACAATGAAATTTAAATTCAATGTCAGTCTTTCTGCCAGATTTTGGAAGTGTGACATACACTAATTTGTGGTAAAAAGTAAACCACACAAAATTCCTTCCCAACTCCCAATTATAACGTCACTTCCAACTCAAACAGGATATGCAGTGTATATATTTAATACATCACTTAGAAACAGCTATGCGAAGCAAATGCTTAAAATATTTCTGCTGTAGAGTTATGTGATCCTTATTCTGAAATGTGATTATTAAATATTGTTTCATTTTCCTGATTATAGCAACTGTTTCCAAAAGATCCATAAAGCAGAGTCATGAGACTCAGATGAACTTCTATCTTGAGGCAAACTGGAGCTTTGGAGGAACATTTCATCGAAGGGCTGCTACTGTCTGCTTCTTCTTCTTTTGTGTTTCTCATGGATAGAAATGGTGCCTGTGGTTTTTTTTATTGTGATATAGATTTCTGTGGGCTGTTCTTAGTAGGGGTGGCAGTGATGTATTATGGGTGTTGCTGGGCAGAAGCTGCTTGCTAGACTAAACCTTCTACCCTTGTGGTTTCAGAAGTAATGTTGTGTACTGTATAGTCATTGGTTGAAATCAGTGGTGGGATTCAGCAGGTTCGCCCAGTTTGCCAGAACCGGTAGCAGAAATTTCAGCTGCCCCCACCCATCCAAGTGATCCTAATTTGGTTGCAATGCAGGGCTTTCCCCCTTGCCACAACCACCATACCATGCCCTCAGAGTAAGTAGTAAAAATTTTGAGTTCCACCACTGGTTGAAATTCTTGAGATGACATGTCAGAGGTGAGAGATGGTCAGAGGAATAAAAGGGACAGGGAGGAGCAACATTTGCTCTCTTCACCATACTTTGTAAATTCTATGGGAATGCTTTGAACTCAGCACTCATGTACTTATCTAAACTAGAGGGTGGGGCTCTTTAGGACTTCAAAGCTTAGTTAGGTTTCATTGTTTTCAATATGCTTTCTGAACTAAAGAAGTTTCAATTTGCCTAGAATTGTTGTGTAACTTTTGCTGAAATATACTTTTAAAAGGCGAGATAATGACTGAAGTGTTTCCTTTGCTATGCGCTACCTTACTTACAGCCTGGATTTCGGTAAGAATGACAAGAAGAGAAGTTAAAATCCTGGATTTTATAGCTGGGTGTGTGTGTCAATCCAGGTGCAATTCCACTAATGTGTAGGCCAGGGACCTATTCATGAGTAATGAGTATGTTACAGTGTATAGGCCAGATGCAAAACTGCTAAAATGACATAATTACTAAAAAAGCAAAAGAGCTTGTAGAAATCACAAAATCTGATAAAAAGAAAAATTGATCTTAGGAACAGAGAGAGACAGCCTTGTGGCTTTAAAGTCCTTAAACTTATGTAAAGAAATACCTTCATTGTAGAAACATGTGTCAAATGCAATCTCTAGCTACAAACAGGAACCAGACATTTGTGATTATGAATTTGGAAGATAAGCAGATTTGGAGGAGAAAATTGGTGATACTGAAACAAACACCAAACAAAATTCAAGACAATATGACCGTAGAAGGTTGGGCTAAATTTGAACAAATTGGAGGATTATTTTAAAAAGCATAACACAGAATTAATAACAGAAGAACATAGAAATAGGATGGAGGAAAAAATATCGGTAAAAGAAATTGAGGATGTAATTAATAAATTAAAATTGGATAAAGCACCAGGAGAAGATGGGCTTCCCGCTGAATTTTATAAGGATTTTAAGCCCTGGATTGTTCCGAGATTATATAAGTTATTTAATGGGATCTTAGAGGGAGAATCAACTCCGGAAACTTGGAATAGATCTATTATTGCACTGATCCCTAAGCCGGGTAAAGACTTACAGAAAATAGAATCATATAGGCCAATATCCTTGATCAACCAAGATGCTAATTTTTTTTCCACAATAATGGTAACTAGGCTAAATAGTTTCATAGCCAAGTATATAAGGGATGACCAAGCAGGATTTGTAAAGGGCAGGTATATGTCAGATCTTACAAGGAGGGCAGTGGATTTATTGGATATAGCAGAAAAGCAAAAAGATAAAGTAGGCTTTTTAGCTTTGGATATTTTTAAAGCATTTGATTCTTTGCAATGGGCAACGATACATGAGATAATTAAATTATACGGATTTGGTGATAAATTTCAAAAAGTTATTAAGAATTTATATAAACAGGGGATAGCGATAGTGAAATTCAATGATAGTTATACAGGAGAAATAAAATTGGAGGCTGGAACTCGGCAGGGATGCCCTTTGTCGCCTACATTATTTGTATTGGCTATGGAACTAGTGGCGAATTTAATTCGGCAGGATAGAGAAATATTTGGAATTGAAGGGAATAAAATAAGTTTATATGCCGATGATACACTAATTACAATCAAACAACCAACACAAGTAATATCAAAGATTAATAAACATTTGAAATCTTTTGAGGAAATGACAGGTTTAAGGGTGAACTGGGATAAATCCGAGATGATTTTAGTCAATGGGAGTAAGAAGGATGAAGAAGAAATAAAGCAAAAATTTAACATTCAAATTCCGAATAAATTAAGATATTTGGGGGTAATACTTGCTAGGAAAACTGGGGAACTTAAGGAATTGAACTATGGTAAACAAATGAAAGAGATAGACAAAAAAATATTACAGTATAATAAGTTGAATTTATCGTGGTTTGGCAGAGTCGCAATGTGTAAAATGATGTTGTTACCTAAATTAAACTTCTTATTTGATGCCCTGCCAATAAAGCATACAGAAAAAGAACTGGAAAAATATCAAAATACCATAAATAGATTCTGTAATGGGAAACGAAGAGCTAGGATACCTAAGATTCTGTGGTACATATCGCAAAAAGAAGGGGGACTGGGTATTCCGAATATTAGCAAGTATTATAGAGCTTTTCAATTACGTAATGTTATTAAATTATTAATTAGAGAAGAGTCAATATGGGGAAAATTAGAATCAAAAGAGTTTTCTAGGAAAGGGAAGGCATTCTTTTTATGTGGGGACAAGGACAAAAAAATGAGAATTCAGGGTAAAATGATAAAAGCAACAATTGAGGAATGGATTAAAGCAAGAAAGGATCTTATCCCAGGGATCTCAATGGTGACAGAATTAGAAGACTTTAACAACTTTCCGATGAAAATAGATGGGAGGATTAAGGATATCTTATTAGAAAATGGGGTCTCTCTGTTGAAAGACTGGATCAAAACTTGTAGGGATTTAGAGAGGAGAAAGGAGCTTTATCGGCAACTGGAGCTAGATTGGTTCAAAGTCCTCCAGATGAATAATTGGAATAGGAAATTTATTTTGGAAATGAGAGCAGACAGGGAGCTTACAGAATTTGAAACATTGCTGGTCAAATTAAGAAAAGGAGACATAGGATTAAAAGGGATAGTTAGTCAAATATATAAGATGTTGAACAAAGGGGGGAAGGCTCAACAAGTATTGAAAGACAGTTGGGAACAGGAATTGAATACATCAATTACTGAGAAAACATGGGGAAAAATGTGGAGAAGACGCATTATGAGATCTATGTTGGTAAGAGTGAAAGAACATAATTATAAACTAATTTGGAGATGGTATAGAACCCCAGTAAGACTGCATTTAATGTATAAAGATGTGAGTGAGAAATGTTGGAGATGCAGAAAAGCCAGAGGTACATATGAGCATATGTGGTGGTTTTGTGAGGCTCTGAAGGATTTTTGGGGAAAAATTGAGGATGAAATTAAGAATATACTGGGTCAGCGGGCTGAACTGGGGTTAAATACAGTCTTGCTAACTGAGATGGACAAATATAAAATGAGTGAGGATAACAAAGAATTGATGGCGATAATGTTATCGGCGGCCAGACAATGTATAGCAAGAAATTGGAAAAATAATGAAAACTTACAAAGAAGGGACTGGTATAAGGAAATGTGGGATTTGGCACTTAATGAAAAGCTCACCTGGGAGATAAATTTTAAAAAGGGTAAAGTATCTGGTAATAACTTCTGGAGGACTTGGAAACCTTTCATTGAATATACAATGGTTAAGAATAAAGGCATACCCCCTGCATCTGAGCAAAATGACTTTTGGAAAATATAAGGAAACATAAATCTCCGGACAATGTATATAGCACAAGGGTGTTTTTAAAGATAAAAAAGTACAGGAGAGATAGAGAACAACATATACTGGTGATGAGGTGATAGGCGGAGATACAGTTTGCAGCTTAAAGTTCAAATATTGGCTTATAACGAGGTAATAACATTTGAATGACACCAATGTAGTATTGCTAACTATGTGAATTTCTATCTTCTTCTTTTTTTTTGAATTTTCTCTTTATATAATTTAGAGTTATGTAATTTTATTTTTGTCTTATGTATTTGTTTTGATTTGTAATGTCTTATATACCTAATAAAAATTAAAAAAAAATAAATAAAAAAAAGAAGGTTGGGCTACACAGATGGGTCTTGTCAAATACAGACTCCATGAACTCTACACTCTTCTTGCTGCTGAAACTTGTCTTTATTTTGATAGGGAAAGAGGCTACAATGTTCAAATGAATGACTGGCTGGGGACAGCTGGAATGTCTTCCTCACAGACAAATAAATTGAAGGTTTCCTGCCATATTGGTCCATGTGAAAAATTTGTGTAATATACACAGTGATGCAGAATGTATCCATGACTACATTGCAAACTTGGAAATCCAGGGAAAGGGAACAAAAAGGGCAGAAGAAATAAACAGCAGAAGATGAGAAAGGATGATAAAGTTGCTGAGTAAAGTGAAGCGAGGGAGCAAGCAAGAGATGAGGAACAGAAAATGGCAGGAACAGGGAGGAGCACACTAAAACATAAAGGGAAGAAAGCAGTGATGGGATGACAAAAATTTTAATACCACACCCATGACGTGACAGACGTCATGGGTGTGCCCAATGTCATGACATCATGATGTCATGGGCAGAGCCAATGTCATGACGTCATGACATCATGGGCGGAGCCGATGTCATGATGTCATGACATTGTGGGTGGGGCCTTAAAAATAAAAAATAATAAAAAATAAAAAATAATTTAAAAATAAAATTAAAATAAAATAAACACACACACACACCACTCAACCCACCCAACCAAACAAACAACCACCACACAAACCCGTAAATATTTAAAAAAAAAAAAATTCTGGGCAGCTGAAATGGCTGCCTCTAATGGTGTGGCAGGTGCAGCCACCAAGGAAAGGCCGTCGCCACCACCACCACTGCTTAAAAAAAATTTCCCGGGCAGCCCAAATGGCTGCCCGTTACTGCGTATACACCAAACTTCTATTTGACGCATGCACAGTTCTATTTCTTACTGCACATGCGTCAAATAGAAGTTTGACGCATGCCCAGTAATGAGCAACCATTTGGGCTGCCTGGGAAAAATTTTTGTGAACTGGGTTGCCGGGGTTCTATGAACGCCCCCCCCCCCCGGCAAAACAATCGTGATGAGAGCTACTGGGTCGGCGGAACTGGGCCGACCGGTAACATCCCATCACTGGAAGAAAAACATAGTGAAAGATGGCAACCAAAGTTGAGAAGGCCAGGAATGAAAAGCAGATTGCAGAAGAGGGAGGCAGGGGAGAAGGAAGACTGCTGGAAGACACAAGAAGCCCAGAGACCCAGCAAATAGTGGTTCAAGGGCCAACTGGAGTGATGAATAGATAGTGGTAAGAGTGGAAACACGGAGTTCAGGTGCAAGAATAGTGGGGAAAGATTGGAACTATCTAGAAGCACAACATTATGAAGGGTATGCAGCAATGCTATCAAAAGGTGGTGGGTTTAGTTCTTTGCCTACAGGGAAATATTGTTTTGAGGATTGTGGTGATCACATACATACACACACATACCAAACACTGGATTAAGGCATGGGAGGAGACGACCCAGAATGGATCGCCTTACATCTTTTTATTCCTGAATTCCTAAGCCTATGCATGCCTACATGCAGTCACGTGGCTTGTACATGCTCTATATAAAACTCTATGATTAGTGCCTAAACCCGGATGCATGAGAGATGCATACTTTGAGCTCGTGAATAACTGAACAGGCTAAATAGATAAAGACAGTACATCTTGAACTTGTGGAGCTGAACAAGTCAAATAGATAAGAACAATTCAGGGACTTTCTAAACCAGTTCATTCTAGCTTCTGCCAACTAGTATTAACTGAGTCTTTTGCCTCAGCCACCACCCTTTGGAAGCTTGCCATATATACCATCCCTACATGTCTCCCTTTCGTTATTATTTAGGCATCTATTATTGTAGCGCTTTGTACAAATAAGGAAGTTGTTCTATAGGTGGCATTTTATAAGCAGGCCTGCATGCAGGAATATACTTTACCAAAAGAGATGGGAGGCATTGCATACAGCAGCAAGCAAGAATCATAATGGCAATGCAGACAACAATATACAATAGTACCCCGGATAACGTTATGACTTGGTTCCACAAGTCCCGTTGTTATCTGGTTTTTAACGTTGTGCGATACATTGATCACACAATGTTAAAAAAGCCCTGTTTCCCTGGAGGCTGCAGCAAGCCAGAACGTCGGGATTTGAATCCTGACATTTTGGCTTGCTGCAGCATCCAGGGAGGTGGGGGAACTTTGGAAACAGCTTGGATCGGGTCTCCCCACCTCCCTGGACCCAGCGGAGGGGTCAGAGACCCCAAAATTGGTAAAAAAAAAAAGTCCGGTTTTTTAAAACCAATTTTGGGGTCTCTGACCCCCCCCCCCCGCTGGGTCCAGGGAGGTGTCGAGACCCGATCCAAGCTGTTTCTGGGCTTTCCCGACGTCCTCAGCCAGTGCAGCAAGCCAGAATGTCAGACTTTTTTTTTTTTTTTTACCAATTTTGGGGTCTGTGACCCATCCCCGCCGGGTCCAGGGAGGTGGGGAGACCTGATCCAAGCTGTTTCCAAATTTCCCCCACCTACCTGGAGGCTGCAGCAAGCCAAAATGTCAGGATTCGAATCCCAACATTCTGGCTTGCTGCAGCCTCAAAGAGGATGGGGAAACTTCAAAAATAGCACGCATCGCCTCTAGGGAGGTCGGGAGACCCGATGGGTTCGAATCCCGACATTCTGGCTTGCTGCACTGACTGAGGACGTCGGGGAAGCCCAGAAACAGCTTGGATCGTGTCCCCTGCCTGCTCCAGAGAGATCAGAGGACCCGATCTACAGCTGCAGGGTGGCTGGGGAAGCTGACGGGGACTCCCTGTCGGCTTCCCTAGCCACCCGCCCTTGCCTCTGCATGCTTGCCATTTTAAATGATCCTTGCTGGATCATGGTTTCCATTCGCAAAAGGAATTGATTTAACTCTTCAATTCTTACCTGTAGGTCTTAATAATTCTCCCTGTAGCATTTACAGTTTGCTCCAACCAGCATGCAAGTCCCAAAATAGACTTTCTATTCTCTTGTGCTATAATCCCAGGGTATGCTCCCAAAGTAAGAACACCTGTGACAGCTGCAGCGACTGCATGGCTGCCTGGTTCTATGTTACTAAGTTGTCTATCTATAATAACCTCATCTGAACATTTGGGTCCCAAGGCCCCCACTACCTTCTGTCTGAGCCATGGATCATGACTTGGCTTGTCCACTAGTACCGGGAATGTGAGATATCCCACCCCTGCACACTGATAGACACCTGGATGGTAACTGGTGGTGATATTGTCAAAAAAGAACCATAGGTTGGGGTTCCACGGAGGGGCCAAATCCAATTAGACAGGAGCTCACTCCATTGTGCAGTACTCAGGTCTCCTAGTGCTGACCTGCCTACCTTTCAGTTGTCAAGTTCAGTGTCTTAACCACTAAGCCACAGCAGACCCATATTCAACTGGATTCTGGAACACATATTGGATGTTCAAATAATGATGCAAACATTGTGATGGTATAATAATGAATCACAAGCTTTTTGTGAGTAAGAATAATATTTGAGAAATCTAGTAAAATACTGAAAACCACATGCTATTGACTACAATGTGAATTGAGCTTCCTGGAGAATTTATTTATTTTGCAGACTTTATTTCTTAGCTCATGTGCTTAATGGTCACACCAGACTGTTATTATAGTATCTATTACAAACGATAAAAACCAGAGGAGATATTTCCTCACTGTAATCCTGAACACACTTACTTTAAAGTGTGTTTTGCTTTTGTAATGTATTTTGCTTTTGAGCTGTAATATTGATATTTGTTGATTCTGTAGGCCGCTCTGAGTCGGTTTTTGCCGAGTAGAGCGGCATACAAATCATCATCATCATCATCATCATCATCATCATCATCATCATCATCATCATCATCATCATCATCATCATCACCACCACCACCACCACCACCACCACCACCACCACCACCACCATCATCATCATCACTTCCTTGAGCCCTGGGCCCATTTTTACGAGCATTCATCACAACAGAGGTCTTGACCTAGCTGAACTTGAATCAATGGTCACCTACCACCACTAAGGCCCTGGTCTTCTCAGCATCTATCTGTGTCCATCTTCTAGCAAGATTCATACTTATATTTGTAGGATCAAGAGCATGAACTGAATGTAATGGTCTTTAAATCAAATGGAGCTCAAGTTATTTTTTGGTCTTAAAAAACTGCTTGCCCAACAACTAGGTCTGATTTTTGTCAAAAAGCATTGTGGCTCAAATCTTCATCTGTAGCTCTTACAAAGTATAGGAACAGGAAGATATTTGTCAGACACCAAAGCATGTGTACATAGCTCTGCTTTTACAATGTATCCATAATGAGAGAGCACATCCAAAAGGTGCCATGCAGTGCCACGATGTTAAGCACTTTGTTAGAAAATCATCATTAAATGAAAAAACTTGTACAATACTACAGCTGTAAAAAATAGTCCTTTACAACTTCAATAGCAAACAAAAATAGGTTTGAGGTCATTCTCAGGAACAAAGGGGAGGAGGGAGGTGGGTGGGAAAGAAGAATTATAATCAGCCAATCAAGTACCACTTAAAAACCACAGATCTTGCCCTTATTTCCTCTTCAGCTTAATGCCAAGGTTCAGTGCTGACTCTTTAGACTGTGGTATTGGAAACAAAAGGGATAGCTTCTTTAATGATTTACTATGGACCAACTTTCCCTTTAAATGTTTGGATGCTGGACATTAATTCACATTATTAAATACTCTTAAAAGTTGGCTTTCTAGAAGATCTGAAGACCAATCTATCTAGTTAAGCTGAAGTATTCCAAGTGGCAGAAGAGCCTTTCTGACTTTTTGAAACTAATTGGAGAGGTAAGTTTCCTGTCTATCAGACTTCACCTGCTAGCTTGGTGAATGACAACCACCAGGGAAGTCAACTTCTTTGCAGGAATTTTCAGGAGCAGCATCCGACTTTTTCAGTTGCATGAAAATTCATGTCATAATTGAGATTTTGTTTCTTCTTTTTGGTACTAGACAGACAACATTGTGGGAGAACGGAAGGAAAGGTAATATCAGGAATGTTGAGCAATAAATAGAGAAATAGAGATGCAAATATTAAAATGCAGATATTCATTAACATCTGGATGATTAGATATTTATATAAACAATATCCTCTTTCACAGACTGATTTGTGTGAAAAGGAAAAATAATATTTTTACTATATGTATTACTCTGAGTCTGTATGGATCTGAAATTTTCTGCCATATGATTGCTCTATTCACCTTCTGGCAATAGAGAGAAAAATTGTTAGGAATTATTGTGTGTCGGGGAAATGTCACAATTATTCTATTACATCGATGTGTCACTGACATTGTGTTGTTTAATAAACCAGCCATGTCCTTAAAGGCTCTCCTGAAGAGAAAATTGAAAAAAGTTTGGGATAAATATTAGGAGACAAGGTTTTGAACAATTTTAAAATGCTTTCTACATCCACAGTGTTTCTTTCTCTTCCTATTACTCATTTTTATCATCCTACTGTCCTAGAAATATGCTCAACATTAACTTTTACTTTTGATTCATTTGGTAGGCTTTCAGGAAATACCTCTTTTCCTTTTAAAAGCTATAATTGTGTAGGTTTTTCTTGGTTCATAGTAGTTGATAAACTACTTTTTAAAAATTCTTGTATCCAGAGCACAAACAATGGAACCTTCCAGCAAGTATGTGTTCAAATACAAAGGACACCCTTTTGTCCCTGATCTGGTTACACCTGAATACTTGGATTCCCTGGAAGATTTTGAGATCAGAGACAGTGATTTGTTTCAAGTCACTTACCCAAGGTCAGGTAAGACTAGAAGCTTCTATTATTTTATCTGGCTCCATTTTGCCATATTAGCCTGAGATAATTGTACAGTAATAGGGTTCAGTTGCTTCTTTGATGACGCAACATTTGGGAAGAAGTATATTATTTGTTGAAAGAGATAATGTGAATGAAGAGCTATTATAGAGAAGTCACTGAATAGAAAAAAAGAACAGATGGCATTGATGATGATGATGTACACCTCAGTACCACCAAGTATTTCCACTTTGAGTGGTTTACACTTCTAAAAACAGATACAGTAATGCCTCTCATAACAAGCATCTCGTATACCGAGTAACTCACTTAATGAGCAGAACTTTACCCAAAAGGTCTGCCTCGATGAATGAACAAAAACTCACTTAACGAGATGCTTTGCATCAGCAGGGTGTTTGGCAACGAGCCCTGGGAGTCCCTGTCACCAAATACCTGGCTGATGTCTGCTTCGCATCAGTGGGACATTTGGGAACATCTTGTTCCAAAACGCCCCACCAATGCTCGCTTCGCTGGTATCACCCTTTGCTTGCGATGGGAACCTGTGTTCCCTTCACAAACAAAGGGCAATCGGCTCTTGGGTTGGGGGGTTGAACTGGCATGTGTGCCCGTTCTTTCCTCCAACCCAAGCGCTGATCCCAGCATGGGATCAGCGCTTGGGTTTGGGGTTGAACTGGCATGTGCACCAGTTTACCCCTAAACCAAGCACCGATCCCTGTCATTGTGCAAAGTTTATGGGCTTCGCACAATGATGGGGACCAATGGAGTCATTCCTCCTAACCCTTCCAGAGGTGGAGGGGGTGGCGGACGGGCCAGTGACAGCCCCAGAAATAGGCATGAGGGAATCGTAAAAAATGCCCCGTGCCTGTTTCTTCCATTGCCGCTGGTCCATCCTCCACCCCCTCCACCTCTGGAAGGGTTAGGAGGAATGACTACATCGGTCCCCATCATTGTGAGTAGCGCATAGACTTCGCTGCAGTCGAAAAAGTTCCCTGGTCATTTTTGATTCCAGCGAAGTCTATGGGCCTTGCCCAGTGATGGCTCCCCTCCTCTTCCGAACGCCCCCCATACGCCTGGATTGGCGTGGGCTTTAGTGATCCAGGCGGACAGGCTTCGGAAGAGGAGGAGGATCATCTCTAAACCCCTCGGAAGCCTGCCGCCTGCATCGCCAAGGGCTTTGGCGATCCAGACAGATGGGGCTTTGGAGAGGCTGCCGGCCTTCTGCCCAAGGGAGGGGGTGATGCCCTCCCAGAGGGCAGGCACACACACGTGCATCAATGGGGCATTTGGGAAGGGTACAGGGAACTCTTCTGAAGAGTGGATCACCGCCTGGATCACCAATGGCTTTGCGACCCCATGGACCACTGTCTGCCAGACACTTCTGTCTTCCACCATCCTCCTCAACTGGCTCAGTTCTGTGCCCATTGTCTCTACAATACCATCTAGCTATCTCAGAGAGCTTCACAAAGATTTCTAATGAATTAGGTTAGAATCTAATGAATTCAGTGTTTATGCAAATACAAAAGTAATCTTTGAAATTTTATTTCCTGTGGTTTGAGGTTTCTGTTTACTTATATTTGTTAGTTTTCTTTCCACATTTCCTTCTGCCTGTGTGAACGAATGTTACAAAATATATGATCTCTTTACCCTACTAACTTTCGTTTGCCGTATGTGCTGTGTTCCAATACATTGTCACTATTATTGAGTTAAAAGACTCTAAAATCTGTCAGAATTTTTTTGGCAACAATCCCTGATAAACCTATTTCATGAATCTGAAGCTTCTCTGGTAAGCTACAATTCTATCGACCCCAAGAAGTTTATTTAAATAGTTATTGCCTCAGGAAATAATATTCTCTGTAAGTTTGGGTTGCACCGTTGTCTGCCTTCCACCCTGTCTTGGCCACCTGATAGTTCAGCGGCATTCGCTCCCCAGTGCTTTATCCCACAACTCAGAAAGAAATGCAATCCCTTCTGGATTTTGTCGTACCTGAATTATAAATTATTATTCTACTACTACAGATCCAGTTGCAGCTGCCTTTTAAAAGCAATAGTAGCTGCTGTACATCTTGTTGAGGCAAACTTATCGTGGCTGCCCTTTTACTTAAAACTTGGTACTATATTTCTGGTACTTGTCTCCCTAAGTATAAAGCCATATTTTATTTTCCCTCTTGACATATTTTAGGTTTTATTTTTATTTCCCCCCTCATATTCAATTGGTTCACTGCCCTGTTTTAAAATCCTATATTCCTTTCCCCCTTACCCACTAATGGTGAATTCCATGAATATAAACTTTGTATTTTTTCTTGTAAACCTTGTCTGAATCTTTTTGACTCCATACTTCATAATCCTAACCAAAACCTTAAAAATCTTGACCTGGTGTTATTTTGCGATGATTCCTGTTTTCAAGGATCATCTTGTCCTCTGCCCATGATTTTGTTCAATCTTGGCAATGATGAAATTGCTCTTTTAAACCATTTGGGTGATATTTTAGACAAGGAAAAAAACACTGGCCATGTCAATTTATTATTTCATGTGCCTTCTCAATAATCTGTTTTTCTTTCAACAACCTTTTGCACTTCTACATAGCTTCTTCTCAGGTTGAAGGGACCTCCTGGGCAGGAGTAAGTTATGCTTTTGGTATAGATGGCATCTGGATACACCCTGACGGCCGCAAGGTGGTTCCCAGAACACTCCTGCCTTATTTGGTCCATAACCAACATGTTTGGTCTGTGTCCAACATGTTGGAAATGGGGGAAATAGTATACCTGCCCTCTGAAAAAGAATGATTTGCCCCTGGTGTCAAAACTGTGACACAACAGGTGTGTTCTAGCTATCCAACAATTTAAATATGCAACTGATCAATTTAACATACAATGAAGTCTTCCTACTGGAAGAGGGCCATTGCTGCTGCCTCTGTGGGACTCTCTGCACTGCCCTTCCTGGTCTCGACCGGGAAGGGTGAAAACACCTGTGCTGGGCTGGTGGCGTTTTAAAAGGGCCATTGCTGCTGCCTCTGTGGGACTCTCTGCATTGCTCTTTCCTGGCTTTAGATTTTAGACCTCTTGCTCCTCTTGTTCTTAGTATTTTGTATTGTTAATCGATTAGTGTATAACTTATTTTTTTCATTTTTGTATTGGGTATGGATTGTATTGTGAGTATATTGTTTATTGTCCATTTGGTACTGAATATTGATTATGGACTGTAGCCTTATCATATTGTGTTATATTTATTTTATTTTGTCTTGTTGCACTGTATTTTATATTGTATTATTACTGAACTGTTATATTGTATTTAATTGTATGTTGTGAGCCGCCCTGAGTTGGTTTTGACCAAGTAGGGCGGCATATAAATTGAAATAATAATAATAATAATAATAATAATAATAATAATAATAATAATAATAATAATAATAATAATAATAATAATAATAATAATAATAATAATAATAATAATAATAAATATCTCCTGTTCCACTTTTGGAGGCCTTTTTGTGATTAAATTTATATCAATGTATTTGTTAAGATTTTGAAATTATTAAGTGCAAGACTTCAAAATAATAGCAAGTTATTTGTTTTTATGGTTTAAGTAACATTATATATCAGAAAGTGATTAGCAATTTTTGTATGTGTTCAAAATACAGTAACTACTACTGAATAGATCCTCAATAATGCTTAATTATACCAAATGCTTTATTGAAATGAGACAAAATTTCATCCATATACAAAAGTTTAAATGCTACTCTTATAAATATATACCCTTGTTCTGTTGTGTCTTTGCTCTGGTTGATAAAGCTAACAATGTTGATAAATTTCTCAGTGAAATTTCATGTGTATATATGAGACTAGAGTAAAACTTTCCATTTGTTCTCCTTAAAAAAAGTGACAGGCTCCTGTTTGAAAAGCCTAGCTTCATATCTGTAGCAAATATATTTTGGAAGGATTAAAGGAATAATGTTTAGTTATTCCCCAAATATCCCTAATTTACAAAAATAATCTGACTGGCTTTATGATTTGTGTTAGCTCTTGTTATTTTAAACAAATTAAGAATTAAATAGTATCCTCTTCATACATGGAAAATCATAAAGAGGTCATAATAAATAACGTATAATCACATGTACTTTATTTGAACCAGGTATTCATGATCTTGACTGGTCAAAATAGACCAAGAGTTCTATTTTGCTTATCAAGAAATTAGGCAAGTATCTGAACATCTACAATGTATCAACCATCTCAGAGTTCTGGGGACATTGAGTGTTATAATTTTACTTTAAAATATAAAATTGCTAAGACTTCTTATGAAACAGGCCTTAATTGACCTGATTGTTTGCCTTTGTCTAAATGTCTATAAGAGCTCATCTAGCATCATTTAGAGGTCTTTCTCCTTATGAAATATCGATCATACAATTTACATGTACTCCAATATGTTCTCCTTTGATGTTCAACAAGAAAGATATCCATGTACTTGACACCTCAAGGTGGACTATTTTTGTGCTCTCATAAAATTGTCCCAGATAATTCCATTAGCAGGTTGTGGCAGTAATACTAAAGGCTCCTATACATCCATAGTATTCCCTGTATTCCTAATGAAAGTACTGTATTTAAGCGAAAGAACTGACTCCAACCTCGGCTGAACTTTGTTAACCACAAATCCAGTGTGCGTGGCAAACTACAGTATGTGAGTTCATGCTTCACATTGCAAAAAGGTATCTCTTCCAAATGACTGCTGACTACACCAGGGAAATTTTATTTCTATTTTCCCTAGCTGCTATACACAAAAAGACTCTAGGCACAATAGCTTAAAATATTATTAATTACTTTATTGCATGCATAAGCCAAATAACATCAGAACACATTCTATAAAGTACAATACCTTAATAATAAAGAGATGCAAGTAATATTAAGATTGGCGAAATTTGGAACAAAGCAAAGACAGGTTTCCCAAAGATCCCTTGTTTGCAATGCCTGATTGCCTGTCTTTTCTCCTCCCTTATATACCTTCTAAAACTGCCTTTTTTCCCTAGTACATACATTAGGTCATGTCACGTTTTGTGGTTAGCAAGATACACATGAGACACATGTTGTGGTCAGTATGAGGCACGTGTGACCCTGTCTTGAGCCACCTACTGAGGTTCCTCTTTTCTTTCAGGTCACAGTGATCTAAACACAAAGAACATTCTTACCCACATGATGACTCCCTTTATATCATTTTGATTCTACTTTTAATTAATATGGTTGCACTTATTTCAAATAATATGCATCAAAATATTTCTCTCACGATAGTTTAGGTGCCACCATTGAGAAGATTCGTCACCTTTTTGAAGTTTTCTTCACCAGCCAGTTGGCAATCCCATATAATTTAGCAATGATCCTGAATTAATGGCATGGATTCAAAGATTTATTTCAATGACTGTATATAAACAAGGGGAAAGGTCCTTGAAATAAAGGCACAATATAAAAAATTAAGAAAATCAATCAATTTCTAATGTGAATAAACAAAAGTGCAAAATAGAACAATCTCAATTAATGCCCCAGATGAAATTATAGTTTGTTTACCTATTCATATTTAACCCCCACCCTCCTCACCGAGGTGACTCAGGGCAGTTTGCACATAATGGAAAACAACAACAAAGACGTAAAACATTCCATAAAAACCTCAAATTTAAAACTATAAAAGGTTAAAAATTAAAACCTTAAAAACTTAAAGAGTAGCCACACGTAGCCCTTTTTAAAACACTGCATTGGCCCTCATCTTTTTCTTTCGTATCCTGATTCAGACCCTGGACTGCCAAACTGAAGCCACTTTTTTTTTTTGCTTTGTCATTGCTTAAATACAAGTCCTTATTGGCGCATGTCTCTGGTAGCAATTGACAGACCAGCAAATGGGCCGACTTTGTGTCTCTCCACATTCACTCCATGTGCTGTTGTCCACCAGCGATCCCAACTTGGGCATGTTGGTCGTGCATTTAGGGACTCCAATCTTATGCCTGTTCAGGGTCCTCCAGGTGACGAAGGAAAGATTGAGATCTTCAGCGATATCCACCTTTAATAATGTTGCTTTCCCAGTGAGCTCCTTCCTCCATCTTCTAATTTAGTTTTGTTCTTGTGTATCCTCAAAAATGTTTGTTCTTGCCATAAAGCTTTTCCTGGATCTGAGCCAGCAGACTTGAGGCATATATCCATTCAGAGGGTCATTCTCTTGCTTAGTTTTCTCAGCATCTGCTGCTACTTCTCTCCTGATCTTAGGTGGAGCAATACCAACAACAGAGTATATCTTTTCAACTGGTGCAGGTTTAAGGTAGGGATTCTCAAATTGCGACCTGTGGGCTGGATGTGGCCCATGACACCATTTCACATGGCCCTCCAGTGCCTCCACCACACCAGGGAGTGCCATGTGGTGGAGGAAGGGCAAAATGGCCATCCATCCCCTGAAGCTGAGGGAGCGTGACCCAACCCATGGCTTTGAAAGGTTGAGAACTCCTGGTTTAAGGCATTCTGTCACTATCCGCATGGCTTCATTAATAGCAATGTCAAATTCTTTTATGTGTATGGGCATGTCCCATTCTGGAGCAGCATATTCTGCTGCAGAGACACTCAGGGTCAAAGCTGATGTGCGCAGTGTAGATGGTTGAGTTCCCTATTTATAGTTTGTGAGTTTCCTGATGATGTTATTCCTTGTACTAACTTTGCCTTTGGTATTCAGGCAGAGCTGCTTAAAAGAGAGTGTTCAGTCAAGCATCACACCAAGGTATTTTGGTGTTGAACAATGCTGTAATTGATTCCCTTGTCACTTATCCATCCAGCTTTGCATTGAGATTTGCCAGTGAAGCATTATGACACTGGGATGAACAATGCTCTTATTTATTTATTTATTTATTTATTTATTTATTTATTTATTTATTTTTCATACTTCTATACCACCCTCCTAGCCAGGGCGACCCAGGGCGGTCTTCAACACCATAAAAAACCACACAGTACAATAGAATCCCATCATCCCAGGATCCCAACTATAAAATTTTAAATTTTCAAGATTTAATATTTTTTAAAAAGGTTAATTATCATAATTAAAAGATTAAAAACTAAGTCACAGAGATAAGATTTAAAATTAAATTAAAAGACCAGGGGAGAGAGGGAGCTCAAACTAACCAGCGAGCTGTGGTCATGGTACTGCCAGGACCCCATACCTGTCCTGCCAGACATGTTTTTAAGTTCTTCCTAAAAGACAGCAAGTCCATCTGTAGACATAGTTCAGTTCGTATGAGGTTCCATAGGGCTGGAGGGGACACAGAGAAGGCCCTCCTTCTAGTGCCAGACAGACGTGCCTCTCTGGCTAATGGAACAACTAGAGTCTCTCCGGTCCGCTCTGGTGGGACAGACAGATGTTCTTGGGGTGAGGTGGTCTCTTAAGTATCCTGGCCCACTACCATATAGGGCTTTAAAGGTGATAACCAGTACCTTGAATTGCACCCGGAGGCAAACTGGCAACCAGTGCAGCTCCTGAAGCAGAGGCAAGGCATGTGCATACCGCCCACAGTCCATCACCACCAGGGCAGCCGCATTCTGGACCAGTTGAAGCTTCTGAATGGTCATCAAAGGCAGCCCCATGTAGAGCGCATTACAATAATCAAGTCTGGAGGTGAACAGAGCATGTGTGATCGTGAGCAAGGAGTCCTGATCTAGGAGTGGGCATAACTGGTGCACAACACGAAGTTGTGCAAAAGTCCTCCTGGCCACGACTGCCACCTGCTCTTCAAGCAGTAGTCGCCAGTCCAGGAGGAGCCCCCAAGTTACGCACCGGGTCTGTTTGAGGCAAAACCACCCCATCCAGGACCAAAGATGGTGGCTCCTGAGATAATGCAGGACCCCCCAACCCTCAGCCACTCAGTCTTTCTGGGATTCAGCTGTAGCCCATTGTCCCCCATCCAGACCTTGACAGCCTCCAAGCACCTGGAAAGGATTTCCACTGCATCGCTAGGGTTCCCACGGGTATAGATATATAACTGGGTATCATCTGCATATTGATGATACCTCACCCCGTGGGACCGGATGATCTCACCCAGCGGTTTCATGTAGATGTTAAATAGGAGAGGCGAGAGTACCGAGCCCTGAGGCACCCCATAACAAAGGGGCCTTGGACTGGACACCTCGCCCTCCAACCACACTGACTGGGTCTGGCCCCTCAGAAATGAGGAAAACCAGGACAACACAGAGCCAGGGCCAGATCCCCAATCTTTGGAGCCTTCCCAGAAGGATACCATGGTCGACGGTATCGAATGCTGCTGAGAGGTCAAGAAGAGCCAGGACAGACAGATGACCTCTATCCCGCTCTCGCCAGAGATTATCCACCAGCGTGAGCAATGCTATTTCAGTACCATATCCAGGCCTGAATCCTGACTGAAGGAAGCTGCCAATTACGCTAGTAAGCTTGTTATCTTTGGTGAACTGATTGTGATTTTAAAATACTACAATCTTTGAGGAGATTCTTTCTCTGTAACCAAGCATAAGCTCATGAGAAAGAAACATTTTCTGTTGAAGGATAAATCAATTTTCTGTCAAAGTGGGAAATAGATGATTTTGTTCCTATTCAGTCTAAGTTCCTATTCGCAGGCACAGTGTGGACACAGAACATCTTGAGTTTGATTTATCATGAAGGCCACCGAAATGGGACTGAAAACACAGACATATTGGATAGAGTTCCATTCTTAGAGTACAACATCCGCAACATGGATTATATCAAGCGTGAATCACCACGTCTCTTTGCTAGCCACCTTCCCTACTACTTGGTACCCAAGGGACTAAGAAATAGAAGAGCAAAGGTATGACATGCCATTAATACTGCTTCATTAAATTTATATTTAACTGCATTTTGTTTTAGATGAACATTTGTTTTACATACAGGACCAAACAAATCATATTTCTAGAGTGAGTTTTCTAGGAATGAGCCAGATAGAAGCAGTGGATCAAGTAGTGGTGCGTAGGGGGGGGGCAGGGGGTGCCCCGCCCCGGGTTGCACTTTTTGGGCATATGGGTGTTCTTGGACTACAATTCCCAGAAGCCATAGCAGGCGTGGGCACCAACATCCACCAAGGGGCAACAGATTTAGCTTATGCCCCAGGCAGCTGAAATCAATGCAAAGCTACTGAGTGGAACTGAATTAAACAGCAAGGAAAAGTGGTCTTTAAAACCAAAGGAATCAGCAGACTACACCATCAAATGCATGAGGGTTTGCTTTTCATCTAAAACATGTGAATTAATGTTATGTTTTTCTTACTACATGATGCAGAGGCTGAATTGAAACCATTCATGGTGTTTTTTTTTTTTACCCAAAGCTACTTTTTTCATTTCCTGGGTAGGGCTACTCGTTTTTCTTCATGTTGGATCTATACAAAAGGTGTTTCTTCCATGCGGATGTGATGAAAAAGGAGGATCATATCTAGGTGGTGTCTTGATTGTGATTTCTGGACAGTGTTAACATGCCCTCATTTTGTTTCCTCTCACCCAATAATCCTCCTTTGAAAAAATAATATATGACAGAGACGGTGAACCTTTTAGAGACTGAGTGCCCAGTAGCGTAGGATGGATTTCAGTCACCTGGGGCTGCAGGCTAAACTCACTGCCCCCCAGGCTCACCCTCCCCGGTAGGAAAGTCCTACCTTCAGGCTAGGAGGCGGGGCAGCCGCGTGCCTGGGACCCCGACAGTGCTGGTGAGGCCCAGGGTCTGGGGCAGTGCAACACGGGCCCAGTGGGGAGCCCACTGTCAGGGTCCCAGGCCTCTGATCTCACAACACCAATTTGGGCTCCAGGAACCCCACTGCATGCTCCAGACATGCCACTCTCCTATCTCCCCCACCACCTCAAATCCCAGCAGAGCTTTGTGGCCGCAAAAGCCGAGACCCAGCTGCTTCCACTTTCCACCGGCTGGCCAGGCCGAGGGAAGGAGCCTGGAGCTTCTGTGATGTGGTGTTTTTGGGGTGATAGGAGACGGGACCCAGCTGCTCCCACTTCCCTCCAGCCGGCCATAGTTGTTCTTCCTTCCACACCTTGGCCAGAGTCTCTGGGTGGTGTTCTGCTGCATGCAATTGCAGCAACCTTTTATACCCTGTCTGGAGGGTGGGGCTCCAGGCACCTGGGGAGGAAAGGGAAGGAAATTATAAAAGAGTCAGCAAAGAAAAGATGGTCAAAGGCAAAATTGGTCAATTACAATGGTGTTTCACTTAAAAAGCAAACTCACTAAAAGATGAATTGAAAATCTGACCAAAAATAAAACTTATTCTAGATACAGTTTCCCCAAACTGCTGCTTGATGGACATCCTCTGGATGTTGTCCTTTATCCTGCTTAAGTGACCAAGCCAGTGGTGGGCAGCCAAAAATGTTACTACCATACTGTGAGCGGAGCCAACATCATGGGAGGAACCAATGTCATGACATCATGGGCGGAGCCAATTATGTGGACGGAGCCAACGTAAAAAAACTCATAAAATAAGTACACATAAAAATACAAATTACATAGACATAAAAATACATAAAAACACACAAAATACACATTAAAATAAACACATTAAATAGAAATAAAAACACATAAAAATACAAATTAAATACACATAAAACACATAAAAATACACATTAAAAATATATACACATTAAATACACATTAAAATACACACCCACACCCAAAGGTGAGTCACTTACCCTGGGGAGCAGGCTATAGGGAGCTTCAGGCTAGCAGCTTCTCTTCCTCCTCCCCACTTGGGAAGACAGCAAGGAGGCCGTGCATGTGCGCCAAGTGCTGTAGGTGCCCATGCACACCAAGTGCTTGGTGTGCATGTGCAGTGGGGGAACTGGCAAAAAGGCAAGCCCCCGAGGTGGTTCCCTCCAAAAGCCACTAGTGGTTCTCTGGGACACTGGGAAAAGTTACTACCAGTTCTGGCAAATGGTGTGGACCTGTAACATCCCATCACTCGGTGGTGGGCTCCAAAGAAATGTACTACTACACTGTGGGTCTGCTATGGTGGGTATGGCCATGGGGAAAGCTCTGCATTGCACCCAAATTAAGACTACAGTAAAACCTCATATAACACTAAAACCTGGTTCCACAAGTCTTGGTGTTATATGATTTTTAGTGTTATCTGATGCATGTTAAAATCCTATGGGATCCATAGAGATACATTGTAGCCACACAGGCTTTAGCGGTTGTTATCTGAAGCATCCCATAGGATCTTAATGTTATCTGATGCAATTCTTCCCCCCAGATTCCTTAATGTTATGCGATTTTAGTGTTATTCGATACTAATGTTATATGAGGTATTACTTGTATTTCAAAACTTGGATGGGCAGGGCCAGCCAGAATTTCTGCTACTGTTTCTGGTGAAATGGTGCAAACCTGCTGATGCCCACCACTGCCTCAAAATGAGTTTATTAATATAATTATTCTTGCAGGTTATTTATGTGGTCAGAAACCCAAAAGATGTCTTGGTCTCCAACTATCATTTCTCCAAATTTGCAAACAAAATAGAAGAAGTAGAAGACTTTGATGTGTTTATGGAGAGGTTTCTAGCTGGCAATGGTAAGAATTTCCTGGTACTGCAATATACTGGTACATCATATTTCTCACTACCATTTAACAGAGCAAGTCCTATTCAAAGCACTGCACTTGTAACAATGGGAAAGGCTAAAAGGTTGGAACACATGTGAAACCTAAGTCCCTTCCCCATCTGATCGAGCAGAACTCCTGATCCTGAGAATTCTGCAAATGTGTTCAGTGAAACACACTGATGGGTTCAGCTTCAGTTCTTTCTGCCTGAGTGATATCTGGGTAAGGTGTGGATTTTGGAGGGGGAGTTACACATCCCTACCAATCTTACCATTCTCACTGATCACATGAAAAAATATGGGACACTGCATATAAGTTCCAAACCACGATAAACCACTTTTTACTTAATATTCATGGGATAACCTGGGTATCCCCACTTTCTCTACTGACCTGTGGAATGAACAATAGCTAAAATCAGAGAAGTTAGAAAACAGCAAGCCAGCCTTGAATCAATGCAAAGAGTAATATTCATGGGGCCTCTGATTTGTATCTGTATATAGAGTTCTGAGATGAAAATGCTTTTTTACCAGCCTTCTTGTTGGAATAGCTTCTGAATAAATGCTGCGGATTGAGGACAGAAGGAAACACCTGTTCTTTCTCCTAAACTTTCCCTTCCCAAATAGCTCCAATACACTTCCCTATCCCGGTAACTATATGTGTGTCTGCAAGATCTGCCTCTCTAACACAAAATGCTGTTACAATCTTCTTCCATTTCTCTCCCAAGAGCTATATTCCTCAGAGCAAAAAAACAAAGCAATCACACAGGACTCCTTGCTCTAGTTCATAACAGATTTCCCCTTCTTTGACCTGGATGATCTCTGGCTTTAAGTTTCTAAACCTCATATAATTGGTAACAGCATATGTCCTGTTGTCTACATAGGTCTTTGTAGGCCAGAAGTTGGCTAGGTCTAGAGGTCCAGGTCCAGGTCTAGAGGTTGCCCATCTCTAGACTATGAAGCACAACATCACCTCTCTTGCAAACCCAGCTGTTAATATTTTATCAGAAATCAGCATGGTGACATAGAATGAGAATATGGCAAAATTGTCCATATGCATCATAGAAAACACAGGGGAGTCAGAGCAATTTTAATAAATAAATAAATAAATATATACATACATACATACATACATACACACACACACACACACACACACACACACACACACACACACACACACACACACACACACATGCAAAGGGTCAGAATCGACTGTGCAACTGAACAACAAAAATACATACATACATAGGAGATCATTCAAAGTATTAGTAGTTTGGGAAAGGAATCAAAGTGGGCACACTGTCCTGTTTTCAGACTGTCCCGTGGATGTAACCTGCTACCTGCAAAGATGGCTCCTTTGTCTTAGATACAGTAGCTCAAATCTTATTGAGGGACTGATCCATGGAGAACAGCCATGCCAAATGTCATTTTTACCAGCTTTGTCCTTCCTGCTGAATTGCAGTCTTTCTTTTCAGTGTTCAATGGTTTATGGCTAGACCACGTAGAAGGATGGTTTGCTCACCAGGATGACTTCAACATTCTCTTCCTTACCTATGAAGAAATGAAGAAGGTAAGACAGAACTGTGCTTTGCCCACTGGATGGGAAACATTAATCAAAATACCCTGAGCTTTGCCACAGAGCAAGTGTACCAATGGGAAAGTTAAGGACATGTAGGAGCATGACCCAGAAGACTTTCTAGTGTGGTCCTCCTGTAGGATTGTGCCTCCAAGTCTGGACAGCAGTGAAAGCAGATGTCAACATTCAAATGAGCTAATCTTATAGGCAGCTGAGCTGGGCTTGCAAATCTTCTGGAGTTCTCAGTACTTGTATGTTATCCTTTTCTCTATTGAAAGAGGTGACACTTTTCCCCATGAATGAAATGTGTATGTACCTTTGTACATAGCGTGTGTATTTTTTGTACATAGTTTCAAAATGTACCCACTTTTGAGTTGACTCCCACCGAAACAGGAAAGTCAGATGATAAGAAAGGCACTTGTTTGATCAGATCATGTGCCCTGCCCTTTCTGCAGACTTGGGGAAATGGCTTGGTCTGACATTTCCACCCCAAAGAGGGTCCTTTGAGTGATTCATAATTAGACTGCCCAGAGAAATTCACCATAACTCACTATCAACCTGATGCACTGTTGTTGAAGCATGTTTGCATACCATTCTTAAGTTCTTCCAAGCATTCTCCCATTTCTTACATCTTTACAGACTCTGAAGAAACCAAGATTTTGGGGTTCTTTTAGAGACCCCCATTTTGGGGGCTACTTTTTTATTCTTATGTAGTTATCCTGGTGCGATCCTTCAAGTTAGATTCTAGAAAGTGATGATTTTCAAATGCTGTTGTTCTCAGATGTAAACCATAACCTATTTCAGGATTTGAGAAGCTGCGTTCTGAAAATATGCAACTTCGTTGGGAAGACGTTGACTGAAAAAGAGGTCGATAATGTTGTGGAAAAGGCTACATTTGATAAAATGAAGAAAGATCCCAGGGCCAACTACGAGAATTTGGCCCCTGATCTCGTAGATCACAAGAAGGGGCAATTTCTTCGCAAAGGTATACCTATGTCCAGCCTCATTCTACACGTGGAGGAACTAGAAGACTTGCTGAATGTGAATCCCGCTGCCATCCCAGCCCTATTAAAAGCAAGGTTCAGCTCTGGAAATATGGAGGTGACAAGTGGTGGGCTCCAAAAAATTTACTACCACACTGTGGGTGTGGTATGGTGAGCATGGCCACGGGGAAATCCCTACATTGCCCCTGAATTAGGACTACTGTATTTCAAAACATGGATAGGCAAAGGGGCCATCCGAATTTCTGCTACCAATCTGGTGAACTGGTGCGAACCTGCTGAATCCCACCACCACCTATCACTCATAACACCTCTGTGAAAGACAAAAACACTTGCATATACAAAGCAAGATGGGGTGAAGGGGTGATAAAATTCAAATCAGGTTCAATTCAAGGACAGAAGAGAAAACTGGAGGTTCTCTAGGAGGGATCCAGTGTAAAACTAAAAGAGTAAAAAACATGCCATTTTACAGGCAGGATTGCAGGTTCGTGGTCTCTGTCCCAACTCCTGTCAACCTAGCAGTTCGAAAGCAAGAAATTGCAAGTAGATTCATAGGGACCACGTCAGTAGGAAAAGATCTTGGGGACATGAAAGGAGCCTCATTTGGGTGTCCCCTGAGCAGATATTCTCCAGAAAAAATCCTTTCAATCCAGAAAAGAAGTACAATCGGACAGAAGCCACTCGGAGCTTCCATTGTTGCCTGTAAATCACAGGCCATCTGTGCTTACCAGGGAAAAGTGCCCAGGCCAGTAAGCTTGTACAAGAAGGGATCCAAGGCCTTTATTTGGAAATTTAAAACAGTAACAGTCACTTGGTTGGGCGAGAGTTGAGCCTTCCCACAAACCTGGCCAGTTTTTACTAAGCATTTCCTACACTCACAAGCATTAGAAAGTGCCTCAGGCAGCTGTCAGAGATAGGAGACTAAATTATACTTCCTGCTTCCTCTTCCAGGAACTGCTGGAGATTGGAAAAACGTGATGACTGTTGCCCAGAGTGAACGATTTGACCGTGTTTTTAAGGAGAGAATGGAAAAGCTGCCTCTCAAGTTCTGCTGGGATATCAATGATGAATTATGAATGGAGAAATATGTCTGATTAACTTTGCATATTATTTTCATTTATTCAAATACGTTTTCATTCATTTCCATTTTTATCTGTCTGCAAACAATTTTTGCAACGTGTTTATTATGTATGCATTGTTTATGCAGTACACAGTGTGTTTTAAAACATTTCTAAAGATTTATATTTTTGTGAATCATCTTCCATTTTTCAAATCAGAGGTATATTTTCACAAGAGGTTTGGATCGCAAAATTCTGAGAAGTGGAAACAATGAAATTTAAATTCAATGTCAGTCTTTCTGCCATAATTTGGAAGTGTGACATACACTAATTTGTTGTAAAAAATGAACCACACAAAATTCTTTCCCAACTCCCAATTATAAGTTCATTTTCAACTCAAACAGGATATGCAGTGTATTTTTTAATACATCACTTAGAAACAGATATGTGAAGCAAATGCTTAAAATAGTTCTGCTGTGGAGTTATGTGATCCTGATTCTGTAATGTGATTATTAAATATTGTTTCATTACCCTGATTATAACAACTGTTTCCAAAAGATCCATAAAGCGGAGTCATTAGACTTAGATGAACTTCTATCCTGAGGTAAACTGGAGCTTTGGAGGAACATTCCATCGAAGGACTGCTACTGTCTACTGTGTTTTTTATTTTTATTTTTACTTTATTTTATTTTGTTTTGCTTTCTGATATGCGTGAACCACAGACTAACACGGCTACTATTCCAAAAAATTCTTCTTTTGTGTCTTTCATGGATAGAAATGGGCCCTGTGTTTTTTTATTGTTATGTATCTGTTCTTGGTAGGGGGTGACAGTGATGTATTATGGGTGCTGCTTGGGAGAAGCTGCTTGCTTGACTGAACCTTCTATCCTTGCGGTTTCGGAAGTAATGTTGTGTACTGTATAGTGATTGGTTGAAATCAGTGGTGGGATTCAGCAGGTTTACCCCAGTTCACCAGAACCGGTAGCAGGATCCTGGTTGGTGCCACCCATCCAAGTTTTGAAATGCAGTAGTCCTAATTCAGTTGCAATGCAGGGCTTTCCCTCTTGCCACACCCACCATACCATGCCCCTGGTCTACATGCTTGGGCAGCTGTGATTAGGAAGTGGTGCTCTTTTCACATAGTGAGGTCCCAGGCTAGTTCGGGTCCTCAGAGTTTATAAGGGCTCTATAAGGTGTTCCTGGCAGCATTTTAGCTACCCCAACCCAAAAACACTCTGTCTTGCCAAGATTCCATTGTAACCCATCGTCCCCCATCCAGACCCTCACAGTCTCTAGACACCTGGATAGGACTTTGACTGCATCACCAGTGTTCCCATGAGCCGAGATGTACAACTGTGTATCATCTGCATACTGATGGTATTTCACCCCATGGGAACGGGGTGAAATAAGCAGAGAAGGGGTTGACTGTTACCTCATTGCCCAAGCTCCCCAAAGTCTTTCAAAATCCTTCAATGTCACACAAAATGCAAGGCATGTGGGGTATCTTTCCATGTCCTTGGGGTTCAGCCTCTTGTAGGGACACCATCATCTGCACCAGCTCACCAATCCAGAGATCCTCCTTAAAGATGAAGATCCAGCCCAGCGGCAGGTGCAAGTCAACCTTGACAGGATATCATCACTCCATCAACCTCCCCTCCTCTACTGTTACTTCCCCTTTTCTCCCCTCTTCTCTCCTTCTCCCAGTCCAAGCTGTCCTGTCTCTTCTTGGTCCTTTTATTAACTCTTTCCTCTCTGCCTCTATAACTACTACACTTACTCCTCATTCCTCTTCTGATTTTTCCTCTACCACCAGGAAACCCCCGGTTCCCTCCACATCCTCATGACCCCAATCCAAGGGGGAGCTAGAAGTCTCAAAGCCCAGAGCCTCATCCACAGGGGGTCAACTATTTGTTGAAGCATCCCTATCTAGCAGGGACTGTAGCTGATAGGCTATTCAAATCTGGCCAGGAGTACTTTGTGTTATAGAGTACACCAGGGTTTCCAATGGAAAAAAAAACATGGATCAATGCATAGTTGTAAATTACCTACCTGCTCCTTCAGGAGGAGTACAACCATGTCTAGGTCTATTCTCTTACCCAGTTATTAGACACGAGAACCATCTTTTCACAGGGCCATCATTTTATCAAGATTCTGTGTCAGTTTATTAAGTCTTCAGTTTGACATTTGCAGAACCTTACCTGATTCCAATTATAAGGAGAAATACATTTCAACAGCATTCTGCTAAGGGATCGATATTGCAAAACTCCTGCTGACCTCAGTTAGATATTTCATTTAGATATTGAACAACATGGGGATTAGACCATAATCTTGTGTTACCTCATAGCTTAATATGTATGTATGTATGTATCATCCTTCTTTCTTCATTTCAGAAATGAACCTGTACAGAAGATCATGTTGAAAGAGGTCATCTGGGGAGTCTCCAGGGACCTTGATCCTGGATCTCCCAGGGTAGTTGAACTCTGCTACTTTGGGCAATCTGTGTACTGTCCTTCTTAGACTTGGCACACTGCAGCTTCCCAAATTTAACAATGAGCACTGTAAAGGCAAGGAGTGAGCCCCCTCCCTTGTGAGAAAGTTTCCCTTTTCCCCTCTGTGTTTATGAGACTCAGGAAGTTGGGAGGGATCGGGATGGGTCTGGCTGGTCCTGTAGAAGACATTCCAAAGGAGGGGTCGATCATCGGGAGTGAGAAAGAGGGGCGGGGAAGTCCCAGGATGAGTGACTCCAGTAATTAACCCCAAAAGGCCTGGTGGTTGGACAACATCTGGTGGGAAGGTGGAGAATGGGATTTGGAGTGATGCAACGATATAAAAGTGCATGTACCACTTTGTGAGCTGAGCTGTGCTGATCCTAAGCGATTTATCATTCATATGCTGGGAGGACATGCACCCCCCCTCAGCCTGGAGGGGGGCACATCCAAGGGGGGAAGTAGAGTGAAAAGCCCTGGATAGCTTCTAGTTAGGTTTTATTGTTTTCACGCTCTTTGCCTATGTATGCTCTGTGAAACCTTTTGCTGTTTCAATAAACTTTCAGACTGAAGACAGAGTTGACTGTCTGTAAAAGGGAATAAAAGGCTGGGAAGGGGGGCCATTGACCTGGCAATGCTACCAAAGGAAATCCCCAGTCTTATAAGCACAACACTCATACTGATGTGGTTTCACTGAAACATTAATAGAAAAATAAATAAACTTAAGTCAATTACTTCCATTGTGGTACACAGAAAGAGCCTCCTTGAAGACTGTGGTATTTTTGAACCACAATCAGGCATACCCAGGTACAGGTAATGGCAACCTTGTGTTGCTGGCTAATCTTTCTTACACTGGGTCAGGTGAATGGAACTGCAGAATGAACTCACTCAAAGGTGCCTTCATTTTGCCAGTTTTGTGTCTGGCCTAGACAAGGGGAAAAATTACTTCCATTAAAAATTATAGAAGTAAGAACTGTAGAATTAATTGGCAGGAAATTTCCAAGTCAATTCTTAATTTATCTGACCTGAATGTGTTAGTTGCTAATGCTGAAATAAAACAGCAGATAAAAGTGCTTAAATTAATAACAGTATTGTTATTAAAAGGAACTAGATGTTTACTGGGTAACAAGCAGCATGATGATGGAGCAAAAAGAACAAAAAGCTAGAACTGTTTTAGGCTTAATCAATAGAAGAATTTTATCCAGATCAAGGAAAGAAGGGTACTACAGTATTCTGTTCTGCTTTAGACCAGCCTCATCTGAAATATGGTATGCAGTTCTGGGCACCTCGGTTAGTAAAGGATAAGCTGGCCCATGTGTCTGAAGTGTGGCCAGGATGATAAACAGTCTGGAAACCAGTTGCTTCATAACGGCTGAGGGAATTGGCATGTTCAACCTAGAGCAATGTTCCCCAACCTTTGGTTTTTGGACTTCAATTTCCAGAAACCTAAGCCAATTCCCCAAAACACTCATCAGTCAATGCACTGACTTAGGTTTCTGGGAATTGAAGCCACCGTGTGGGGTCTGTGCCTCACAATGGGAACCACTGGCCTAGAGAAAAGAAGACAGGGAGGTGACCTAGTGGTTGGCTTCAAATAGATGAAAGGTAGTCATGCAGAAAATGGAACAATCTTGTTCTGTCCAAATCCAGAGGGTAGTACACACCATAGTGCATCTAAATTAGAAGAGAGGTAGTTTGGATTAAAAATTAGGCTGATCTTTTGGCAGGAAATGCTATTTAACAGTGGGACAAGGGTGATGGATTCTTCCATCACTGGAGATTTTCTGTGGTCAGACAGTTAACTGTCAGAGTTGGTTTAATGGTGGATTTTCTGTTTCTGCAGGGTGCTGGGCTCATTAATTTTCAAGGACCATTCCAGCTCTGCTATTTCTTGATTCTGTGCTTAGAATTGTATCTTGCAGCTTTATATATGACTGTGTTTGATTGCCAGCCAGAATGGACAGTTTTTAAATTATAGTATTCTATTATATACTATTTGATTAGTGCCTTTAAGTTCATTATTTAAGAATGAAGGCTATGTTTTAATCTTCAGCACAGTAATAAAGGCATATGCCTTACTGTATATTACAATTTCTATGTTTTTTAGCACATGAGTGAATTGACTCTTACCTCAAAGGGAACAGATTACAGCACTGTCCAGCACCAAAATACCTTGGTGTGATGCTTGACTGGATACTCTCTTTTAAGCAGCACTACCTGAATACCAAAGTCAAAGTTAGTACAAGGAACAACATCATCAGGAAAGACACAAACTATAAATGGGGAACTCAACCATCCACACTGCACACATCAGCTTTGGCCCTGAGCGTCTCTGAAGCAGAGTATGCTGCCCCAGTATGGAGCGCATCCACACATGTAAAACAAGCATCTCAGAAAACAAAACAAAATAAAATAAAAAACACAGTAGCACTTTTACATGTATTTCCAAAAAAATACATGTAAAACAAGTTGACATCGCTGTTAATGAAGACATGCATATAGTTACAGGATGCCTCAAATCTACACCAGTTGAGAAAATATACCCTCTTGTTGGTATTGCTCCACCTAAGATCAGGAGAGAAGTCTCAGCAGGGACTGAGAGAACTAAGCAAGAGAATGACCCACTACACCCTCTGAATGGATATGAGCTTCAAGTCTATTGATCAGATCCAGGAAGAGCTTTATTTTAAGAACAAACATTCGTGAGGGTACATGAGAGTAAAAGCAAATTAGAAGATGGAGGAAGGAGCTCACTGGGTAAGGGACATTATTAAAGGAGGATATAGCTGAAGTTCTCAATGACCCCTACGTCACTTGGAGGACCCTGATTAGGCTGGGGGTTTGAGTCCCTAAGTGCAAAACCAACAAATTCAAGTGGCCCGCCCCAGGCGGCACTTTGTGGGGGGCGCCACTGACGCCACCCTGAACTTCCTGGTGGCTGGGGCTGGGAGTCCACCACGGGGACAAGTGCCAGGACCCTCCACCACCACCAGTGCCCTGGGCACACCACAGGCTGGAGGGCTCTGGGAGGTCACGGGCCCAACAGTGCGGAGGGGGCCAGGGGGGGTTCTTCCTCCGCCGCTGCCTTCGTTGTCCTCTTCTTCAGGCTTCCTTTTACAGTCAGCTCGTGGCACCTGGTGGTACTGCGCAGGGCCCAGAGCTACACTTGGTCCCGGGTTGAGACCCAGACGCTGAGGCGGCATGGTGGAAGCCCAGGAAAGAGCCCGCCGTCGATCTCCCAGGCATGCTACTGCCCCATCTCTGAGCCCAGCGGAGGCAGCTCCACCTTCAGCGGCAATGGCATGCAGAAGGGTGGTGAGGCCCTGCAAATGTTGTTATTCCACATGCCTATGTAGACATTTATCTACAGGAGTATACCTGTACATGGGCTGTGCACACCACATGTTTTTACAACCATCTCACACTATGAAAATTGTCAATCCTGCATACAGTTTATGAGTTTGTATATGTTAACCAGGTCCTGCTTTTTTAAAGTGCAGAGGTATACTGGGCAGAAAGCCTGTGGACCAGCCTCCAGATACAGTAGGTGGTCTATGGACTGGTTTATGGACTGTGGAATGGTCTGCCTATGGAATGGTGTTAAGAAAAGCGTTGGTGTGTTTCATAAACAGCAAGAGCAACTGTTTCCCATTTGGTAAGAAGGACCAAGGGTTTCATCCAGCCTGGACTTTTGCACAATGGAATGAACAAGAAGGCCGATTCAAGACAATTGTAGTAACAAGGTTCAAGCTGAGCTGGAAGAGATGGAACAGTAAGGACAGGCTATAAAGTTGGATACATTCAGTGGCTTCAGACCCAGAAGGTACCCTCATAACATGTTGTGATCATATAATGTGCCGCAGTACAAAAGGATGGTTTACTTTCTGGGAATAAAGAAAAATGGCACTTTTGCTCCCAACTGGTCACCTACCAATACAGAACAGAATTGTAGGGGTGAAAGTAAAGAAGCCAGTTGGAAGATGGAACAAGAGGCAAGTGTTGCATGGGTGAAGGAACTCAGAGTCACGCTGATGTTGTACTCACATGCTTTTTAGTTGTTGTCTTCTACTCATGTAATTTTTCCCATTGTAGATTTTGACTGTTCTGGGGCTTTGGGCTTTAGATTGCCTTGATTCTGAGAGAGGATCCAGTGTTTACAAATGGTTAGATTAAGCCTTTTGGCAGATTTTACTCCCTTACTGTCTTATTTTATTTATTCATCTCTCTCTCTCTCTCTCTCTCTCTCTCTCTCTCTCACACACACACACACACACACACACACACACACACATACATGCATGCGCACACACACACCAACACACACAATTTACAATTTTCCTTCTCATTTTTCCTATCTAGATTCTGTTGCTAATTTTCTACTACATTGGACCCTTGCTTGACAAGCATCTTGGTTAGCACAAAATTTGCATAACAAAAGGAAATCCATAGAAAATAGTGGCCTGGTTAACAACTTTTTTCCAGAACAGATTCATTGGTTTTCAATGCATTTCTATGGGAAACCATGTTTCAGTTAACAAATTTTGGTTTTTTATCCATTGCTATGGGAAAGCTGAGTCCAGAAGAATAGACGCCTTTGAAATGTGGTGTTGGAGGAGAGTTTTGAGAGGCACGTGGACAACGAGGAGAACAAATAGGTTGATCTCAGAAGAAATCAACTCTGACTGCTCCCTAGAAGGTCAAATAGTAAAGATGAAGCTGAAGTATTTCGGACATCAAAAGAGAAGAGAGGATTCACTTGAGAAAGCCTTGATGCTGGGAAATGTGGAGGGCAAAAGAAAGAGGGGGCGGCCAATAATGAGATGGCTAGATGGTATTGTAGAGACAATGGGCACAGAACTGAGAGAGTTGAGGAGGATGGTGGGAGGCGTGGTTTGAGATGGCATAGAGACAACAGCCAACTCTCTTTGCTCTCCAAAGATCGGAAGGTGCTGGAGTTTATCTTAGGAGCTGATAAACCCTGTCGAGAAGTGGTGAGGTGGGTTATCTGCCCGGACGAACGGGGCACCGTGGTGGGGAGGATTGAGGACTGAAGAGAGGAGGATAAAGCAGACTTCTGAATGTGATAGTGAGAAGAAAAGAAGGCTAATAAAGTATTGGAAGGCTGGCAGTCGTGGGAGAAAGAGTGGAGAGTTACGGAGAGACGTGGAGAGAAAGCTGGAACAATTTTTGGGGAGGTTAAGGAGAACAAAATGGGCTAGGCTGTGATTAGATGGCGGAGGTTTTGAGAAAGAAACGACATTAATAGGAGAAGTTTGGAGTTTTTTTCCCGATTGTTTTATTTTTGAGATAGAGTTGTTGCGACTTTTAGATTTTTTTTATTTTTCTTTCCCCCCCCTTCTAGGAGGGGGGGGGGAGAGGACAGCGATTTTTACTTTTTTACCTTTTTGCCTCCTTTTGTAATTTTTATATTTGTATCTTTCCCCCCTGTTTGTTTGTTTTTTCTCTTTATTTCTCTGCCCCCTCCCCTTTTCGTTCCTTCCACCCGCCCACCCTCATTTCCCTTTAGATTCTACTGAGTTTTACTTTTGCTTCCCAGTTTTTCCTTGCTTCTCTCTATACTCTCAGGGATCAGCAAACTTGGCTCTCCAGATGTTCTTGGACTTCAATTCCCAGATCAGCAGGCATACTGACTTGGGCTTCTGGTAATTGAAGTCCAAGAACACCTGGAGAGCCAAGTTTGCAGATCCCTGCATCCATTGACTGGTTGTGTTTATTTCTCTTATATATTTCTACCTTATATACTGTATTTTAATTTTATTTTTTTAACTCCAATAGAAATATAAAAATATTATTTTAGAATGTATACATTAGCTGATAGAGGAAATTAATTGGTTGGGGGATCTTTATATAATTTTGATCTCTTTTCTTTTTTTCCTCTTCTCCACTCTTTTTGCTCTGCCCTCCCTCCCCCCTGCCCCCCTGATCCCCCCCCCGTTCCATTTTGTGCAACTTGGTTCCTCCTTTCTCCCCATATTGCTAAAAATAAATGACTTATAGTGATTGGTTTTGATTACTCCCCCCCCCCCAAAAAAAAGATTATTAAAAGATTAATTGTTTGGGGGATCTTTATTGTTGGGTTTGAATTAATCTTTGGGATTGACTCACAAAGCTAACTTTTCTTTTGCTGATTGGCTGTGTTAATTGTATCAATTTATAGTGCTAATTAATTGTTTTAATTGGTTTTAACTGTGGGTTTTTGAGAACTTTTAGAATTTTAGCCTTTTTATGTGTTTTAGGATGTGTTAAACCGCCCTGGGTTGCCTTCGGCGAGGAGAGCGGTATAGAAATTTAAATAAATAAATAAATAAATTGGTTGGGGGATATCTATTGTTGTGGTTGAACTGTTCTTTGGGTCAATTTATATAATTATTTTGAAATTAATTTGTATTGTTCTGCTGGGGGAAGATTGTCACTTTGATTGCATCGATTGGATTGATCGGCATACAGAATTAATTTGGTATTAATTTGAAATTTATTTTTACTAAAAAAAGGTTCTTTTATTTACAGTTATTTGACAAAGTTATCAATTTGACGGATCTGATTAAACGATTATTGAGAAATTGACTTATCTAATAAATTTGATTAAAATTGATTTATTTAATAAAAATAGATTTTGTGAGCTGGTCAGCTATAAATTAATATTAATTGAAAATATGGAAGAGAGAAGAGATGAAGAGGAAGTGGTGAAGCTGAAGAGGGCGGAGTCAAAGATGGAGAGGGAGAAGAAGGAACAGAAGGACAGACAAACACCTCCAATAGAAGCGGCACCATTTGATCAAGTCCAATTTTTTGTTGAATTTGGTAAAATGATGGAAAAAATAGAGCAGGCTCAACAAGATATTGCTAAAAATATGCAAGAAATGAGGGGGGAGAGAAGGAGAGATAGAGAAGAGATGGTGGTAAATCATAAGAACTTGGCAGCAACGGTCACTGATTTTTCTAAAGAAGCAATGGTTAATTTTGCGAAGACCCATGACATCTGAATTGATATGAGCCTCAAGTCTACTAGCTCAGATCCAGGAAGAGGTTTATGGCAAAAACAATAGCCGTATCACATGAATTAACACGTGCACGCATTTTGCCACCCATCTGCCCCAAGGTGGCACCGGGGAGGAGCCTATGTTCTATAAGAGCGTGTGTCCTTCCCACCTCACCCTCTCTCTTCTGCTTTGTAATCTGGCAAAAGCACATGCGTCTGAGCTTCCTTGTGTGTTGCATGTGGAATAAATCTCTACAAAGAGAGAGCCTTGAACAATGGCATCTAAGCACCACACTTTTTCTGTTCCGGGCATGGGCACGGAGAACAGAACTCTGTGCCCTGCTCAAGATTCGCTGGTGCCCGTGGTCTTGGCCAACCTGGATCTGACAAATTTGTTGGCCAGGATAACATTTCTTGAGTGGGCCACTGCTCTAGGTCTGGTACCACTTCCACCAACCCCAGTGACGAGATGTTGGGAGACCCTGGCAGACATTGCCCAGGCCCTTCAGAAACGTGGGTGCCCTGGAGGCAGCAACGGTGTCTTAAGAAATGGACGCACCAGCAGGGGTGCCTTTGACAGCATCTGCACAGGTCATGGAAGTTCAAGAAACTGCCCAGGCATCTGATGCTTCCGTGTTGACTGAACCTGAAAGCACCATGGCAGTGGTGACGTCTACCCCTGGAATACCTGGGCTGAGATTAGGTGAGTATGTGGGATCTGTGAGTGCCCCTGGATTGGGGACCCCAGTGGCTCATTCTTCTCCTGCTACAAGCCTCCCATGGCCCTGGCCTTCATTTAGTCCCATGAAGGCCGCAAACTCCCCAGACGGGCAGTCATTTGCTATGATCCCATGGACGGCTCCTTGTCCACCCCTGGGGTTTATTCCCCTGCTGCCCTACAAAGTTTGGTGGTGGCCACCCAAGTTGGGTCCTCATCCTTGTCCACCCTTACAACAGTGCCTGTGTCTGAATTGTCTTTTGGCGACCAGTTCCTACCATTGGGTAACCATCTTCTCCCAGTGACAAGGGATAAAATCGTGCGAGGTGAGTACGTCAGTATATTTTCCGTGCTTAACAGGGATTCAGACAAGTCAGAGAAGGATATGGATGAGAAAGATAAGGAGTCTGCCAGAAGAAAAAAAAACTCCTCGGACCTGGTCTAATTGGCTGCCTGCTTAGCTGATCTATGCAGAGGTGACAGTCTGTGCCAGGCAACAGCTTGCATTACCCTTTTGGCTAAGTGTAACATTAAATCTGCTTTCCTCCTCTTGCCTGTTCACCCAAAGGACTTTGAGATCCTTGGCTTTACCTTCAAGGGCCAATATTTTGTAGACAAGGCTATGCCTTTTGGCTGCTCTGACTCTTGCACAGCCTTTGAGCATTTTAGCACTTTTGGACTGGGCATTTCGCCCACGCATGACATCTATCCATGTGATCCCTTATTTGGACAATTTCCTTTTTTTTTTGGTGGCCCTGCCCAATCCTCTAGATATGCCAACCTCCTGTATGAATTTCAGGCACTGGACCTCGAACCAGGAGTCCCCTTGGCAGAAGACAAAACAGAGGGACTGGCCAGTTCCCTCATTTTCTGAGGGGTCCTGCTAGACACCTTGAGACAGCAGTCTCGTCTCCCCCATGACAAGTTATCACAGTTACAAGGCAAACTGAGTAACATGTTGTTGAGATGCAAAGGTGTGCTGAAAGAGCTACAGGTTTTACGTGGTCACAAGGTGGTCACACCGGGCAGGACTTTTGCCTGCCACCTATATGATGGGGCTGACCCATTCCTTTCACCAAGCCGGGGTCACCTGAGCTTTGAGGGAAGACATCCAACTATGGTTGAAATTTTGGCACTGTTCCAAAATTAAGGTTGAGGCACAAATGGTGGTGTTTTCCAATGCCTCTAGATGTTGCAGTTTCGGATTATACTACTGCAACTCTTGTTGCTACTGCACATTGGAGAGAATAGGGCATCATGAAAGACCTTACATTTTTTGGAATTATTCCTGGTGGTTGGGGTGGTGTTCTTATGGGGCGAGACCTGGGACAATTCTGCGGTGACATTTTGGGTGGACAATTTGATTGTGGTTCATATTGTCAACACTATGATGTCCCAATCTGTGAGATTTCTGTGTTTGGTTCACAAATTAGTTTTAAAATGCCTAGAGTGCAATATATTGTTTAAGACCCAACATGTCACTGGCATTGATAATAAAATTGCCAATGCTTTATCCTGGCGGCAAATACAATGGTTTCATGCCCTTGCCCCAGATGCTGCAATAAACATGGAAGTAATGCTGCCGGAGATACGGAACCTTGGCGACTTGAGGTAGACCATGCTGTAGGCACAACCATAGGACCTAGAACCCGCCACAGCCATGCTGAGACTATTTCAGAATTCTGTTGTTTACATTGCCCCTGGTTGTTGCAGCCAGACTGGCCCGCACCTGTGGAACAAATTTTGCAGTTTATGGTTCACTTGTATCGCTTGGGGATGCCCCCCTGGACCATCCACTCAAAATACACTAGTACCTTGGATAACGATGAGACTTGGTTCCACAAGTCTCGTCAATATCCGGTTTTTAACATTGTGTGAAGCATTGATTGCACAACGTTTTTTTAAAAAGCCCCGTTTCCCTGGTGGCTGCAGCAAGCCAGAACGTTGGGATTTGAATCCTGACGTTTTGGCTTGCTTCACCCTCCAGGGAAGTGGGCAAACTTTGGAAACAGTTTGGATAGGGTCTTCCGACCTCCTTGGAGCCAGCCGGGGGGGGGGGGAGCCTGAAATGGGTAAAAAGTGCTGAAATGGGTAAAAAGTGCGCATCGGCTCAAGGGAGGTTGGGAGATCCGATGCGTGCTATTTTTGAAGTTCCCCCACCCTCCTGGAGGCTGCAACAAGCCAAAACGTCAGGATTTGAATCCTGACGTTTTGGCTTATTACAGCCTTCAGGGAAGTGGGGGAAGTCCAGAAACAGCTTGGATTGGGTCTTCCGATCTCCCTGGAGCCGGCGGGGGGGGGGGGCAGGGAGCCCGAAATGGGTTTAAAAAAAGTCAATTTTTCTCCATTTCTGGCTCTCTGACCCTCCTGCTGGCTCCAGGGAGGTGGAAGACCCGATCCAAACTGTTTCCAAAGTTCCCCCACCTCCTGGAGGCTGTAACAAGCCAAAATGTCAGGATTTGAATCCTGACGTTTTGGCTTGTTGCAGCATCCAGGAGGGTGGGGGAACTTCAAAAATAGCATGCATTGGCTCAAGGGAGGTCGGGAGACCTGATGCGCGCTATTTTTGAAGTCCCCCCCCCTCCTGGAGGCTGCAACAAGCCAAAACGTCAGGATTTGAATCCCATGTTTTGGCTTGCTACAGCCTCCAGGGAGGTGGGGTAACTTTGGAAATAGTGAGGATCAGGTCCCCCAACCTCCCTGGAGCCGGCAGGGTGTGTGTGTGTAAGAGAGCCCAAAATGGGTAAAAAAAACAGACTTTTTAAAACCCATTTCGGGCTCCCTGACCCCCCTGCCGGCTCCAGGGAGGTCAGAAGACCCGATCAACAGCTGCAGGGTTGCTGGGGAAGCCGATGGGGACTCCCCGTCAGCTTCCCTAGCCACCCGCCCATGCCTCCACAGCTGTGGGGTGGCTGGGGTAGCCGACTGGGGAGCCCCCCATCAGCTTTCCAGCCACCCCATCCCTGATTCCACAGCTGCAGGGTGGCTGGGAAGCTGAATGGAGAACCCCGTTCAGCTTTCCAGCCACCCTGCTGCTAAGAACAACTGCATCGGATAATGCTGACAGATCGTTGTCCGATGCAAAATTTCTTTAGAAATTTTTCAGTGCTATCCGGTGCAGTCGTTATCCGATGCAGTCGTTATCTGAGGTACTGTATTACTGTAGTCTGCTCTAAAATTTTATACTAAAGCAATGGGACATGCCAATACAGTTGCTGATTTCTGAATCATTAAGACCTTGGAGGGGTGGTCTAGAGAGCGGGGTAGGTCTTACAACCACCGCTTACCAATTTCCCCTAAATTGCTCACAGATATGTCAGACACCTGGGTTTCTACCTGTGAAGTCCTATTCCATGCTGTGATGATGGTGGCAATTTTTTGGGCCCTCCATTCAGCCAAATTTTTGGACCTGTCAAAGACAGGGGAGGTTGGCCAAGTTTTGCAGATGGCTGATGTGAGATTTGGGAGCTGGAGTTGACGATCCACTGGTCAAAAACTGATCAACTGCGCAAAGGCACCCGAGTGATTTTGCTTTGCATTGGCCCTGCTTCCGTTTGCCCTTGTGTCGCCTTAGAGGCATATCTCAGACTGTGAGGAATCAATGCTGACCCTTTATTCCAATATTCGGACAGTAGCCCATTGACATGATACCATTTTTGGGCAGTAACCAAGAGAGTCTTGACTTGTTTAAGAGTAGACATGCGGCTTTTTGGCATACACTCTTTTCAGATTGGGGCTGCATCCGCTGTGGTGGAGGCAGATTATTCCCATGAGGACATTCAAAGGATGGGCCGGTGGAAGTCCGGGGCTTACCGAACCTACATTAGACCTATGAAGTATTGAACAAAGGACTGCTGCTTTTTCCTTGCCCTCCAGGTCGTGTTCCTCGTTGCCCACAGCAGATTGTGATCACTGGATACAGCTGCATTTTCTGTACCAAATATGTGACCCGCTCCATGTGGGGCAAGGATCTTGGACTGCATGGCAGAGCATATGTGGATAGGCATGGGAAGCAGGGCATGTACTGGGGAGAGCTGGTGCCATTTGTGAACTCGGCAAGGGGATACATGCCTCCAGATATTATGGTCATCCATCTCTTCTTTTTTCTGTTTTGCCTTCTTCTACTGCTACTTCTACCTTGGTACAGTACTTTTGTTAGTACTACGATGTTGTTATTAGGCTTTGAGGTCTAGAAAAGTGAAGGGAGTCATAAAATGGGTTTTTGTTGGCTCATAGTAGTTGACAAATCAATTTTTAAAAATTCAATGTATCCAGAGCACAAGCAATGGAACCTTCCAGCAAGTACTTGTTCAAATACAAAGGACACTTTTTTCCCGTTGATCTGGCTACACCTGAATACTTGGATTCCCTGGAAGATTTTGAGATCAGAGATAGTGATTTGTTTCAAGTCACTTACCCAAAGTCAGGTAAGACTAGAAGCTTCTAATGTTTTATCTGGCTCTATTTTGACATATTTACCTGAGATAATTGTTTAGTAATAGGGTTCAATTGATTCTTCGATGACTCAACATTTTGAAAGAAGTATATTATTTGTTGAATGAAGAGCTATTGTAGAGAAATCACTGAATAGAAAGAAAGAAGAGATGGCATGGATGATGATGATGATGATGATGATGATGATGATGATGATGATGATATACACTTCGATACCACCACTCTGGGAAATATTCCCACTCTGGATAAGGTAAAGGTAAAGGTTTCCCTTGCTCGAAAGCCAGTCATATCTGACTCTAGGTTTCAGTGCTCATCTCTATTTCAAAGCCGAAGAGCCAGCACTGTCTGCTTCTGTGACAGTTCCGTGGTCATGTGGCAGGCATGACTAGACACCGGAACACATGGAATAATGTGTATTTTACATTTTTAAAAACATATACATAAGAGATAGGTAATTAATCATAAGAATGAGATCACATCCAGGGAAGGGGACTGGAAGAGTTGTTGCTCCATAGTATAGGTACCACAATTGAGGAAGTATTATCCAATGATGGATAAAATGTGCAAAACAGAGCAATCTGGATTAAATATGAAATTATAGTTATGCAAACTGGGCCACATATAGTCCTTTATAAAACATTCTATTTGCCCCTAATCTTCCACTGGCTTTCTAGTTGAAGCTCACAATGTTCCCAGCTGTTTAGCACTTTGTGGTGTAAAGACTGGGAAAGACAGATACAGTACCAGGAAATCAGAGTTATGCTTGTGTGTTGCCAAAATCAAAACCAAATGAAGAATGGGACTCAAAAGTTAACACAAAACAGCCCATAGGCCCCAAATGTACCGCTGGAAAACCAGGCTCTTTGTAAACAGAATCATGAGGGGAAGAAAGAGCTAGAATGTTTCTATACTGATCCCTCCCTTATTGCCTTTTCTGGTAGTGACAGCTCTTAAACCATGAGCTTATTCTTCTATGTCTAGGCCTGACATGAATCTGCCAAAATGAAGCCACCTTTTGTTGAGCTATTTTTGAAGTTCCTTTTGCCTAACCTAATTTGAAAAAGATTGGCCATCCCAAGGTTGCCGTTGCCCAGGGTATGTCTAATTGTGGTTCAAAAACACCTTAATCTTCAAGGAAGCTCTTTCTGTGTAACCCAGCTTAAGTGCACGAGAAAGAAACATTTACTTTTTCAGGAGAAAGCAATTTTGTGTCAAAGCAGGAGTTGGATGATTTTGTTCCTAGTGACGCTACCCGATATGCTAAATCACATGGCAGGATCTAAGTCTAAGTTCCAATTCATAGGCACAGTGTGGACACAGAACATTTTGAGCTTGATTTATCATGAAGGCCACCGAAATGGGACTGAAAACACAGACCTACGGGATAGAGTTCCATGGTTGGAGTACAACGTCCGCAACATGGATTATGTCAATCGTGAATCACCACGTCTCTTTACTACTCATCTGCCATACTACTTGGTACCTAAGGGACTAAGAAACAGAAGAGCAAAGGTATGACATGTCACTAATGCTGCTTCATTAAATTTATATTTAACTGCATTTTGTTTTAGATGAACATTTATTTTACAGACAAGACTAAAGAAATCCTATTTCTAGAGTGAAATTTCTAGGAACAAACCAAGTAAACGCAATGGATCAAAATTAAAGAGCAAGAAAAAGTGGTCTTAAAAACCAAAGGAAGTGGCAGACTACACCATCAAATGCATGAGGGTTTCTTTTCATCGAAAACATGTGAATTAATGTTACATTTTCTTGCTACACAATGGAGAAGCTGAATTGAAACCATTCATGGTTTTTTTTTTCACCCAAGGCTGAATGGAGGAAAAAGCAGTGTTAGAAATCTTTCCAGAAGGAAAAAGTACAGATTTTGCAGGTAAAGGTAGTGGTAAAGGTCACACTTGCTTGAATGCAAGTCGTATCCTGCTCTAGAGTTCAGTGCTCATATCTGTCTATAGTCAAAGAGACGGTGCTGTCTGTGTCTGCAGACTTTTCCATGGATATGTGGCAGGCATGCCTAGACCCTGAAGTGCACTGAAAGCTGTTTTGTGTCCCTTTGTAAATATCTCTTCATATTTTTGTTTGGATCACCACTGCAAATCCCACCTCACACCTCAATATGGTGCAGTGGTGACCCTGGCTGTCCAACAGCTTTGCTGGTGGGGGTGTATTCCCCTGGCAAGTTCAAGCATGCCATAAAGGTATTGGCTAGCGGTCCGGAATGCTTTTCTAGTCTGCAACCGCAGGTCAGCTAAGCGGGCTGGGCACTTGGGCAATGCACTTGGCTAGCACATTTGCCTAACATGGCCAATTTCGACATGAGCCCAGCCAGTTGTGTTGTTGTATTTAAAATGGCCAAAGCAGCATATAAAACATGTGCTTTAGTCCCCACCCTACCCCCCGCACACCATCGGACCCTGCTATGGTACAGGTAGGACCTCCCAATAGCAAAAGGCTGCTAAAATATCATGAGAGATGAAGCTTTGATCTGCCATGTCAAACTTGATGTGTAAAGTACGGATCAAACAAGTAACCATGTAAGCACATTTGTTTCATAGGTGTGTGTATTAGACAAGAAGGATAAGGTGGTTACTCATCCTCCAGAAACTATGCCTTCTTCCTCAACCAATTTGCTAAATTAACACTACAGTACAAAGTCACAATAAGAATTAAAAATATAGCAATCAGAATTAACAGAAAACTATTTAACCACAAAGGTTACACAATCTAGGAAAGACGTGGATGCAGTGGTAGACATTATTATTATTATTATTATTATTATTATTATTATTATTATTATTATTATTATTATTATTATTATTATTATTATTATTATTATTATTATTATTATTATTATTATTATTATTATTATTTATTGAATTTATTACCCCACCCCACTCGGGAGAACCCGACTCTGGGCGGCTTACATCGTCATAAAACAGAGGTAAAAGATAAAAACATATAAAATCATGAAGTTTAAAAGATTATCTAAAATTATTTGAAGTAAAAACAGTGCAAACTACATGCCAGTATCCCCCTGGTCCAGATCCAAAGTGGCACTCCCTAAGTAAGCCACTTAGTATGGGAACCCGTGTTCCCTGGTCCCCAAATATGTCCTGCCAGCCAGGTTTTCAAGCCCTTCCGGAAGGGCAAGAGCTCTGTCTGCAGGCGCAGTTCGATGGGCAGGAGGTTCCAGAGGGTTGGGGCGGACACGGAGAAGGCCCTCCTCCTAGTGCTAGAGAGGCGTGCCTCTCTAGCTGATGGAACAACGAGGGAGCCTCTCCGATCCGCCCTGGTGGGCCGGACAGATGTTCTTGGGGTGACGCGGTCTCTTAGGTATCCTGGCCCACTACCATATAGGGCTTTAAAGGTAATAACCAGCACCTTGAATTGCACCCGGAGACATACTGGCAACCAGTGCAGCTCCCGGAGTAGCGGCGAAGCACGAGCATAACGCCCACACCCCGCCACTACCCGGGCCGCCGCATTTTGCACCAGCTGGAGTCTCCGGATGGTCATCAGGGGCAGCCCCATGTAGAGCGCATTACAGTAATCAAGTCTGGAGGTGACCAAGGCATGTGTGACCATGAGCAAGGAGTCCCGGTCCAGGAGGGGGCGTAACTGGCGTATTACACGAAGTTGTGCAAAAGCCCTCCTGGCCACGGCTGCCACCTGATCTTCGAACAGTAGCCGTGAGTCCAGGAGGACCCCCAGGTTACGCACCGGGTCTGTCTGGGGCAAGACATTAGCAGGTTCACACCAGTTTGCCAGAACCGCTAGCATAAATTCTGGCTGGCTGCACCCATTCAAGTTTTGAAATAAAGTCCTAATACGGGTTCAAAGCAGGGCTTTCTCCCTGGCCACGCCCACCATACGACACTCACAGTGTGGTAGTAATTTTTTTTAGAGCCCACCACTGGGTGGGTGAAATACATTACTGTGGTCATGGAGGCATTTAGATCTGATTATAACTTTTTCTTTTAAAAACTTGGCTACTGGAGAAAGAAAGGATTTAATGAACCCCAACATTTGTAAGAAAAGCTTGGGGAGGTTTTCAAAGGAGTGGTTACAGCTGCCTAAGTTTGCACATCTCATCTATGCAGTGGTGGGATGTCAAAAATTTTACTACCACAACGTGGGCAGAGCCTAATTTGTGGGTGGAGCCAATGATGTGGGTAGAGCCTGATTTGTGGGTGGAGCCAATGTCAAGGGCAGGACCATGTGACCTGGTGGGTGGGGCCAAAGTTGGTCATGTGACTTTTAAAAATTAAAATTTCAAAATAAAAATAAATTAAAAATGTAACATAACACTACTAACACTAACTATAATTTTTCACATTATAAGACATAACAAAAATATGTTTATTTTATGTATTTTCTATGTATTGAATTTTTTGTGACTTGCGGTTTTAAGTATAAAAACTACAAAAAGGTAGTTAACATTATGCATTTAATACTTAATACTTTAACAATAACAAGAGGTACACAAAACTAGATTTTATTCACAATATGAATGAAAAACTAGAACTATTTGAGAGCTGCTATACAGTAAAAACTTTGCATAAAGAACGCCTCGCTTAGAGACTAACTTGCTTAAAGAGCAGAACTTTATCTGAATGCTCGCTCGCTTAACTCAACCAAAAACTCACTTAACAACAAAATTAGGGTTCGCAATCTCCCCGCGCCCCCCCCAGAAGTCACAATTGGTCACTTATTTATTTATTTATTTATTTATTTATTTACTCCAATTTTTATACTGCCCTACTCGGCTGGGCCGACTCAGGGCGGTTCACAAGCACAGAGTAAACAGCAAGTCTATAGACACATCATGTAAATACAAAAAAGAGAGAGAGAAAAAAATCGGTATCAACACCATAAACAGCTCAACATCGTTACATCATAAAAGTTCAGTCAGTATCAATTTCAAACAATAATCAAAAAATTACAAAATTCAACACATTTACACAAAGATTTTAACATTATCAAAAAGTCCAGCCGCCGCTGCGGCTTTTAAACGTAGCCTCCGGGACAGGTGGAGGGAGTCCCGGCTGGGCGCGGCGAAAGCCTCTTCCCCCCGGCTGCAGGTGTGTTCCGTGGCGGCGGGGCGAGAATGTTCTGCCGGGGAAGTCCAGCCGCCACTGCGGCTTTTAAACAAAAGCCTCCGGGACAGGTGGAGGGAGTCCCAGCTGGGCGCGGCAATAGCCTCTTCCCCCCGGCTGCAGGTGTGTTCCATGGCGGCGGGGCGAGAATGTTCTGCCGGGGAAGTCCAGCCGCTGCTGCGGCTTTTAAACAAAAGCCTCCGGGACAGGTGGAGGGAGTCCTGGCTGGGCGCGGCAATAGCCTCTTCCCCCCGGCCGCAGGTGTGTTCCGTGGCAGCGGGGCGAGAATGTTCTGCACTTACAATGGTGTTTTGCTTAAAGAGCAAACTCACTTAAAAATGAATTGAAAATCTGACAAAAAATAAAACCTATTCTAGGTACAGAATATTCTAGGTATCCTGCTTAAGAGACCAAGCCAGTGGTGGGCAGCCAAAAATTTTACTACCACACTATGGGTGGAGCCAATGTCATGGGCGGAACCAACATCATGATGTCATGGGCGGAGCCAACATAAAAAACTCATAAAAATAAGTACACATAAAAATACACATTACATAGACATAAAAATACACGTAAAACACATATAAAGGTAAAGGTTTCCCTTGCTCGAAAGCCAGTCATATCCGACTCTTGGGGTCAGTGCTCATCTCTGGTTCTAAGCCAAAGAGCGAGCGCTGTCTGCTTCTGCAGACGTTTCCATGGTCATGTGGCAGGCATGACTAGACACCAGAGCGCACGGAACGCTGTTACCTTCCCACCGAAGTGTTCCCTATTTATCTACTTGCAATTTCTTGCTTTCGAACTGCTGGGTTGCAGGATAATACACATTAAAATAAATACACATTAAATAGACATAAAAATACAAATTAAATACACATAAAACTCATAAAAATAAACATTAAAAATAAATGCACATTAAAATACACACCCACACCCCACACCCAAAGGTGAGTCACTTACCCTGGGGAGCAGGCTATAGGAGCTTCAGGCTAGCAGCTTCTCTTCCTCCTCCCCACATGGGAAGACAGCAAGGAGGCCACGCATGCGCGCCAAGTGCTGTAGGCACGCATGCACACCAAGCGCTTGGTGTGCATGTACAGTGGGGGAACCAGCGAAAAGTTAAGCCCCCAAGGTGGTTCCCCTCCAAAAGCCGCTACCAGTTCTCCAGGACACTGGGGAAAGTTACTGCCAGTTCTGGCGAACTGGTGCAAACATGTAACATCCCATCACTGCATCTATGGGAATAATCACATCTTAACCATGCAATTTTTAACAAGCAGCAGAACAATAGAAAATGGGAATCAAAGGAGCTCTAGAGATACATTCCTACAATGACTTTGTAAAAATTCCAACTTCTGCTTCCTAACTTCTGGATTTAACTAGTTTAGAAAATGATACTAGGCACATTGTTCAATTTACTGAAAAATCTCAACCAAACATTGAGTTTATTAATATTATTCTTGCAGGTTATCTATGTGCTCAGAAACCCAAAAGATGTCTTGGTCTCCTACTATCACTTCTTCAAATTTGCAAGAAAAATAGAAGAAGTAGAGGACTTTGACCTTTTGATGGAGAGGTTTCTAGCTGGCAATGGTAAGAATTTCCTGGCACTGCAATATAAACCATATTTTTCACTACTATTTAACAAAGCAAGCCCTATTCAAAGCACCGTACTTGAAAAAATAGAAAAGGCTAAAAGGCTGAAGCACATGTGAAACCCAAGTCCCTTCCCCATCCGATCGAGCTGAACTCCTGACCCTGAAAATTCTGCAAATGTGTTCAATGAAACACATTGATGGGCTCAGGTTCAGTTCTTAGTGCCTGAGTGACGTCTGGGTAGGGTGTGGATTTTTGAGGGAGAGTTACACATCCCCACCTATCCTACCCTTCTCACTGTTCACTACAGATACTTCTGAACCAAGTCAAGTCACTTTTTACTCCATATTCTTCTGATAATTCAGGTAACCCTATTTTCTCTACTGACCTATGAACTATAGAGAACATCCGAGAAGTAGGAAAGCAGCAAGCCAGCTTTGAATCAATGCAAAAAGTAGTATTCATGTGCTGTCTGATTTTTATCTGTATATATTGAGTTCTGAGGGACTGTGGGGGCTCAAGTAGTTAAGATCCTGAACTTGATGACTGGACGGTCAGCAGTTCAGCAGTTTGAGACCAGAGTGCTGCATGATAGTGTGAGCTTCCGTCTCTTTCCCAGCTCTTGCCAACCTAGCAGTTTGAAAGCAAGAAATTGCAAGTAGATAAATAGGTACCACTTTGGTGGTGGGAAGGTAAACAGCATCTCATGTACTCCAGTGTCTAGATATGCCTTCCATATGTTCACAGAAACATCTGCAGACTTAGACAGTGTTGGCATTTTGGCTGTAAAAAGAGATGAACACTGAACTCTAGAGTCAGATACGACTGGGTTTTGAGAAATGGCAACCTTTACCCTTACCTAGAGTTCTGAGCTGAAAATGCTCTTTTTACCAACCTTTGTGTTGGAATAGCTCCTAAATAAATGCTGCTTTTTGTGGACAGAAGGAAGCAGCTGTTCTTTCTCCTAAACTTCCCCTCCCCAAATAGCTCCAATGCACTTCTCTATCCCACTGTCTGTATGTATCTGTAAAGTCCATCTCTCTCTCTTAACATAAATGTTGCTACAATCTTTTTCCAATTCTCTCCCAAGAGCTTCATTCCTCAGACAGGACTCCTTCACTGTTTTCTAATTCATAACAGATTTCCCCTTTTTTGTTCTGGATGATCTCTGGTATTGAGTTTATAAAGGTGGTAAAAGCTTAAGCCCTTTTTTCTACATACTGTATAGCATTATAGATCAGGAGTTGGAAAGGGCTAGAGGTTCCAGAGATTTTATTTATTTATTTATTTATTCGCATTTACTATCCCACCCCAATCAGGTAAACCCGACTCTGGGCGGCTTACAACATAGTTTAAAATCATAGGTTAGGCCTATAATAATACTAATATTAAAACTTTAAAATTCATAGGAAAATATTAAAACAGCGCAAAAGATGAAGAACAGAAAGGGAGGATGTCCCTTATATCAGCCACCCTACATGGGATCCCACGTTCCTGGATCCCCACACTTGCCCTGCCAGCCAGGTTTTTAAGCCCCTCCAAAAGGGCAGGAGCTCTGTCTGTAGGCACAGTTCAGTTGGCAGGAGCTTCCATAGGGCCGGGGCGAACACAGAGAAGGCCCTCCTCCAAGTGCTAGTGAGGCGTGCCTCCCTAGCCGATGGAATAACAAGAGAGCCTCTCCAATACATAAGTCCATCTCTAGACTTTGTAGCACAACAGCAAATCTCTTGCAACACCAGCTCATTATATTTTAGCAGAAATTGGCATGGTGAAGTAGAATGAACACATGGGAAAATTGACCATATGTTCAATAGAAAACAAAGAGGAGTCCTTGGAGCAAAATATTTTTTAAAATGTATTTTCTGCAACAATTTAAGGGATATGTGGGTATCATAGGATTAAAATTATAATTTGCTGCTTCTAAGAAATGTCAAGATGGCACTTCCCTCCACTCCATTCCACAAATGAAAGACAATCAGACCAGCTGTTAAATCTCACATCAACACAAGTAAGAGACTGCAGTGGCCCAGATATTATTATTATCATCAACACAAATGACAGGAGATCATTCCAATTATTAGTGGCTTGGGTAAAGGAATCAAAGTGGACACATCATCCTGTTTTCAGACAGTCCCATCAAAGATGGCTCCTTTGTTTCATGATAGCTCTAACCTTACTAAGGGACTGATCCATGGAGAACAGCCATTACAAATGTCATTGTTACCAGCTTTGTCCCGCCTGCTGAATTGCAGTCTTTCTTTTCAGTGTTCAATGGTTTATGGCTAGACCACGTAGAAGGATGGTTTGCTCACCAGGATGACTTCAACATTCTCTTCCTTACCTATGAAGAAATGAAGAAGGTAAGACAGAACTGTGCTTTGCCCACTGATGTGAAACATTTATCAAAATACCCTGAGCTTTGCCACAGAGCAAGTGTACGAATGGGAAAATTAAGGATATATAGGATCATGACCCAGAAGGCATTTAACTGATGTTTTATTGGAGTAAACTGTTTCTTATGCTTTTACTTTTATTTTTAGTGTTTTGTAAGCCGCTCAGAGTCGGGTTCTCCCGATTGGGGCGGGATATCAAGTGTAATAAATAATAATAATAATAGTAATTCTAGTCTTCCTGTAGGATTGTGCCTCCAAGTCTGGACAGCAGTGAAAGCAGGTGTCAACATTCAAATGAGCTAATCTTATAGGCAGCTGAGCTGGGCTTGCAAACCTTCTGGAGTTCTCAGTACTCGTATGTTATCATTTTCTCTATTGAAAGAGATGACACTTTCCCCCATGCATGAAATGTGCATGTACCTTTGTACACAGCGTGTGTATTTTTTGTACATAGTTTCAAATTGTACCCACTTTTGAGTTGACTGCCACTGAAGCAGGAAAGTCAGATGATAAGAAATGCACTTGCTCGATCGGATCATGTGCCCTGCCCTGTCTGCAGACTTGGGGAAATGGCTTGGTCTGACATTTCCACCCCAAAGAGGGTCCTTTGAGTGATTCATACTTAGACTGCCCAGAGAAAATCAGCATAACTCACAATCAACCTGATGCACTGTTGTTCAAACATGTTTGCGTACATTTCTTAAGTTCTCTCAAGTTTTCTCCATTTTCTTACATCTTTACAGACTCTGAAGTAACCAAGATTTGGGGTTCTTCTTGAGACCCCCATTTTGGGTGTTATTTTTTAATTCTTTTGTAGTTATCCTGGTCTGATCCTTCAAGTTAGATTCTGGAAGTGATGATTTTCTAATGCTGTTGGTCTCAGATGTAAACCATAACCTATTTCAGGATTTGAGAAGCTGTGTTCTGAAAATATGCAACTTTGTTGGGAAGACGTTGACTGAAAAAGAGGTCGATAATGTTGTGGATAAGGCTACATTTGATAAAATGAAGAAGGATCCCAGGGCCAACTACGAGAATTTGGCCCCTGATCACGTAGATCACGAGAAAGGGCAATTTCTTCGCAAAGGTATACCTGTGTCCAGCCTCACTCACTGTTGGTACTTGTACAATATCCAATCTATGTGGTGACAGTGGCTTCTTCATAACCTGAAGGGAAAGACTCCTACCACTGCCACAACTACCACCATGTGCCCCCTGTTTGTTGATGCTGCCCAGCTGCCCAACATATGATCCTTCCCTATAGAGTAGAAAAGAAAGCCTACTCTACATGTGGAGGAACTAGAGTTGCTGAATGCGAATCCAGCCCTATTAAAAGCAAGCTTTAGCCCTGGAAATATGGAGGTGATAAGTGGTGGGCTCCAAAATATTTACTACCGCAAGGTGGGCATGGTATGGTGGGCATGGCCATGGGGAAAGCCCTACATTGCACCCGACTTAGGACTAATATATTTCAAAAACTGGATGGGCAGGGCCAGCCTGAAATTCTGCTACCAATTCTCGCAAACTGGTGCAAACCTGCTGAATCCCACCACTGCCTATCACTCATAACACCTCTGTGAAAGACAAAAACACTTGCATATACTGTACTAAGCAAGATGGGGTGAAAAGGGTGGTAAAATTCAAATCAGGTTCAATTCAAGGACAGAAGAGGAAAACTGGAGGTTCTCTAGGAGGGATCCAGTGTAAAACTAAAAGAGTAAAAAACATACCATTTTTCAGGCAGGAGTGCAGATTCATGGTCTCTGTCCCAACTCCTGCAAAACTAGCAGTTCGAAAGCAAGAAATTGCAAGTAGATACATAGGGACCACTTCAGTGGAAAAAGATCTTGCGGACATGAAAGGAGCCTCATTTGGGTGTCCCCTGAGCAGATATTCTCCAGAAAAAAATCCTTTCAATCCAGAAAAAAATCTGACATGAATTTATAATTTGAGCAACAGTAGGAAGTACAATCAGACAGAAGCCACTCGGAGCTTCCATTGTTGCCTGTAAATCACAGGCCATCTGTGCTTACCAGGGAAAAGTGCCCCTGGCCAGTAAGCTTGTACAAGAAAGGATCCAAGGCCTTTACAGCGGTACCTCATACAACGATCCATGGGGCTCCTTGTTGTATGAAACAATTGCTATACGATACATGCATTGTATAGCAATTTTCCCTATTGGATGCATCGTACAATTACTACTATTTTGCTATGTGGTTTTTCCCATTGAAAAATTGTTGCATTATTTTTTCTATAGGGAAAATTGTTATGTGGGATTTCATCCCCCCCCCAAAAAAAACAACAACAACCTAATAGCGATTTTATTGCTATATGGGGTGATTGTTGTATGGGGTTCCGCTGTATTTGAAAATTTAAAACAGTAACAGTCACTTGGTTGGGTGAGAATTGAGCCCTCCCAGAAACCTGGCCAGTTTTTGCTAAGCACTTCCTACACTCACAAGCATTAGGAAGTGCCTCAGGCAGCTGTCAGAGACAGGAGACCAAATTATACTTCCTGCTTCCTCTTCCAGGCACTGTTGGAGATTGGAAAAACATGATGACTGTTGCCCAGAGTGAACGATTTGACCGTGTTTTTAAGGAGAGAATGGAAAAGCTGCCTTTCAAGTTCTGCTGGGATATCAATGATGAATTATGAATAGAGAAATATGTCTGATTAACTTTGCATATTATTTTCATTTATTCAAATATGTTTTCATTCATCTCCATTTTTTTCTGTCTGCGAACACTTTTCACAACGTGTTTATTATGTATGCATTGCTTATATATTACACAGTATATTTTAAAACATTTCTAAAAATTCATATTTTTGTGAATCATCTCCTATTTTTCAAATCAGAGGTATATTTTCACAAGAGGCTTGGATTGCAAACATCTGAGAAGTTGAAACAATTAAATTTAAATTGCATGTCAGTCTTTCTGCCAGATTTTGGGATTGTGACTTAGACTAATTTGTGGTAAAAAAAATGAACCACACGAAATTCTTTTCTAACTTCCAATTATAATGTCACTTCCAACTCAAACAGGAGATGCATTGTATTTTTTTTAATACATCACTTAGAAACAGATATGTGAAGCAAATGCTTAAAATAGTTCTGCTGTGGAGTTATGTGATCCTGATTCTGTAATGTGATTATTAAATATTGTTTCATTACCCTGATTATAGCAACTGTTTCCAAAAGATCCATAAGGTGGGGTCGTGAGACTCAGATGAACTTCTATCCTGAGGTAAACTCGAGCTTTGGAGGAACATTCCCACCAAGGGCTGCTACTGTCTACTGTCTACTTCTTCTTCTGTGTCTCTCATGGATAGAAATGGGCCCTGTGTTTTTTTATTGTGATGTAAATTTCTGTGGGCTGTTCTTCGTAGTGGGTGGCAGTGATGCATTATAGTTGCTGCTGGGCACAAGCTAGACTAAACCTTCTATCCTTGTGGTTTGGGAAGTAATGTGTACTGTATAGTGATTGGTTGAAAATCAGTGGTGGGCATCAGCAGGTATGCCCCAGAAATCCCAGCTGGCCCCACCCACCCAAGTTTTGAAACAAAGTAGTCCTAATTTGGATGCAACACAGCACTTTCTCCCTTGCCAGACCCACCATACTATGCCTACAGAGTTGGTACTAAAAAAATTTGAATCCCACCACTAGTTGAAACCCTTGAGATAACGTGTCAAAGGCGAGAGATGGTCAGAGGAATAAAAGGGAGAGGGAGGAACAACATTTGATCTCTTTGCTATACTTTGTAAATGCTTTGAACTCAGCACTCATGTAGTTATCTAAACTAGTGGTTGGGGCCCTTTAGGGCTTCAAAGCTTAGTTAGGTTTCACTGTTTTCAGTCTGCTTTCTGAACTATTGACGTTTCAATTTGCCTAGAATTATTTTGCTTCCCGAAATGCAACTTTTGCTGAAATATACTTTTAAAAGACAAGAGTGTTAAAACTGGAGTGTTTACTTTGCTATGCGCTACCTTACTTACAGCCTGGATTATGGTTAGGATATGTGAGAAGGCAACTTAAAATCCTGGATTTCTTAGCTGGGGATGTCAATTCAGGTGTGATTCCACTAATGTGTAGGCCAAGGTCCTACTCATGAGTAATGCATCCATTACAGTGTCTAGGCCAGATGAGAAACTGCTAAAATGGCATCATTACTGAGACGCAAAACTGCTAAAATGACATCATTACTGCAAAGAAAAAACTGGTGGAAATCACAAAGCTCTTTGGTAAAAAGAAAATTTGATCTTCAGAACAGAGAGAGCCAGCTTTGTGGCTTTAAAGGCCTTAAACTTACGTAAAGAAATACCTTTATTGTAGAAACATGTGTCAAATGCAATCTCTAGGTACAAACAGGAATCAGACATTTGTGATTATGAATTTGGAAGATAAGCTGATTTGGAGGAGAAAACTGGTGGTACTGAAACAAAAAAAAATCAAGAGAATGTGACCGTCAAAGGTTGGGCTACGCAGATGGGTCTTGTCAAATATAGACTCCATGAACTCTACACTCTTCTTGCTGCTGAAATTGTCCTTATTATGATAGGAAAAGAGGGTACAATGTTCAAATGAATGACTGGCTGGGGACAGCTGGAATGTCTTTCTCACAGACAAATAAATTGAAGGTTTCCTGCTAAAGTGTCTGCCACCATATTGGTCCATGTGCAAAATTTGTGTAATTGGAATTATCTAGAAGCACAACATTATGAAGGGTATGCAGCAATGCTATCAAAAGTTGGTGGCCTTAGTTCTTCGCCTACAGGGAAATATTGTTTTGAGGAGCCAAATCCAATTAGCATAAGGCGGCCAACTTTATAATAAGTCAATGCGAGACCCATACCCCTATCCACAACAAGACTGAGGATTTGTTGGAATTGTTGGTGGTGTACTTAAGTTAGAGCCCCAGGCCCATTTTTACGAGCATTCATCACAACAGAGTTCTTGACCTAGCTAGCACTTATCCACACCCTGAACTTGAATCAATGGTCACCTGCCACCACAAAGGTCCTGGTGTTCACAGCATGTATCTGTGTCCATCTTCCACCCAGATTCATGCTTATATTTGTAGGATCAAGAGCATGAACCTATTTTTATGAATAATTGTTCAATTATAAGCCCTCTAGAGGCCTTGGCAAGAGCCCTGGTGGTGCAGTGGTTAAACTGCTGCACTTCAGCCTGCCAGAACATGAGTTCAACCCTGACCCATGCTCAAAGTTGAATCAGCCTTCCATCAGTAAAATAAGTACCCAGCATGTTGGGGGCAAAACGCTAATTAACTTGGGAACTGCCCAGAGAGTGCACTAAACGCTTTTATTGTTGTTCAGTCGCATAGTCGAATCCGACTCTTTGTGACCCCATGGACCATTGCACGCTAGGAACCCCTATCCCCTACCATCTTCCTCAACCTGCCCAGCTCTGCATCAACAATACCATCTAGCCATCTCATTCTCTCCCACCCCCTTCTTTTGCCCTCAACCTTTCCCAGCATCAAGGCTATCAAGTGAATCCTCTCTTCTCATTTGATGTCCAAAATACTTTACCTTCGTCTTCAATATTGACCTTCCAGGGAGCAATCAGGGTTGATTTTTTAAAAGATCAACATATTTGTTCTCTTTGCTGTCCAGGCTACTCTCATAATTCTCCTCCAACACCACATTTCACAAGTGTCTCCTGCACTCAGTCTTCCTTATGGTCCAGCTCTCACAACCATACATTACTTCTAGAAATACCATTGCTTTGACTATGCAGACTTTTGTCTGCAAGGTGATGTCTCTATTTTTAACTATGTTCCCCAGGTTTCTCATAGCTTGTCTCCCAAGCATCAATCACCTTTTTATTTCATGGCTGCAATCTCCATCTGCAGTGATCTTGGCTCCTAAGCATATAAAGTCTGTCACTGCTTCTACTTCTTCCCCATCTGTTTTCCTGGGAGTGACAGGATCTGTTGCCATTATCTTGGTTTTCTTGATGTTGAATCTCAATTTTATATTGTGTTTTTATGTCTCTTTTTAAACCTTTGTTAGCCACCCTGGGTCTCTTAGAGGAGGGCGACATATAAGTCTGTAAAATAAAAAATAAAAAATAAATAAACCAGCTTTTGCACTCTCTTCTAAGCAAGAGCCTGTTTAGGTCACCTTCACTTTCTGCCATTAGGGTAGTATCATCTGCATATCTCAAATTGTTGATGTTTCTCCCTGCGATTTTAATTCCAATTTGTAATTCATCCAGCCCTGCTTTGTGCATTATGTGCTCTATATATAAGTTAAATAAGCAGGGTGACAAAACGCAACCTTGTCTTACCCCTTTTCCTATTCCAAACTACTCAGTTATTCCATATCCTGCTCTAACTGTTGCTTCTTGAGTCATGTACAGATTTCTCATGAGATATATAAGGTATTCTGGTATTCCATTTCTTATAGGGGTGGCATATAAATGTAATTGCTATTTCTATTGACATAGGGAGGTTTGTGGGGAATTTGTGTGGCACGTCGAGGGTAGAAACAAGAGAGGACATCCAGGAAAACATTCTCCATGACCAGTAAAGAACATTTTACAGATGATAATCTTGTGTTTCCTTCGAAGTTATGAGGTCCTGCTTGAAATGGATAGGATGGAGAAGGATACGTACAGAAGCTAAAATCTATGTAGAGGTTTTTTGTTTTCTTTTTGTTTTTGGTAAGAAAAAAGTTTGAAATCTTATGAAACTTAATGGAATTTAATTCTGGGGAAAATCTGCTTAATGGATGTGGGTATTGTGCTTCTGTAACCATACCTGAAAACACCAGGAAATGGCCCAGTATTGCTATGCTATGCAATAATGTGTGTGCCTTGCCACCCAGAAAAAGCTTTACCAAACATTATCTAACAATGTCGATGACACAATATCAGTGATCAAGATGGTCTACAGCAGGGATTCTCAATCTGTGGCCCACCGCACCATTTCATGCAGCCCCCCACACCCTCCACCTCACCAGGAAGTGACATGCGGTTAAGGAAGGGGGAAATGGCTGTCCAGACCCCGAAGCTCTCTGAGGGAATGTGACCAGGCCTCCTGCTTAAAAAGGTTGAGAACTCCTGAAATTACAAGATTTTACTCACTACCATTTACAAAGCAATACTAAACATGAGAATAATCCCAGTACTCCTAATTCCATTTTTCATCACTTAATCAATTCTCATCCAAGCACAAAACAATTATCAAGACTGTTTTTGAACAAGTTCTCTATATATCTATTGCTTAGGAGCACAAAGTAATGTAAATACAGTAATACCTCGCATAACAAATTTAATTCGTTATCTGAGGTTGCTCACTATGCGAAACAAACAACATTCCTATGGAAAAACTCGCATAACGAGCATTTCAAGGGGGAAAACTCGCATAGCGAAAAAATTCACTATGTGAGTTTTCCCCATAGAAACGCTCGTTATGCGAGTTTTTCCATTGGGAAAGTCCGACAGTAACTCTTTTTTCATAAATTAATCATTCTTACCCATACCAAAGCTATTATTGGGCCTGCTTTTCAAAATGTTCTCTTTGTTGCTTGGAAATTATATATAGATCATAATCAATAAATGCAAAAGACACATCACTTCTGGGTACAGTCAAACCTCGCATAACGAGTGTTTCGCTTAGTGTCCTGGCTGGCCTGCATTGTTTGCTCATTGTATTCCATGCCACATTCAATACAATACCATTGCTGCACACTTGTGTAGAAGTAAAGCAATAGTAGATTAGGCTTGTAATTGTTTTTGGTCTACATGTTGTTATTGATTAAAATTATTTTTCTGTACATTTTTATCTGAGAGTAAAAGAAAGTCTTTTGCTGTTTGAAGTAGTTCAGGTTAACTATCAAGGTTCAAATTCACTCCCTTCCAGAAGGGCGATTGCTTTACAATAGTTTTGAAGAAGTCATTGACCTTTGTACAGTATTGCCTCGCATAGCGAGCATCTCGCATAGCAAAAACCTCGCTTAACGAGCAGACCTTTCCCCAAAAGGTCTGCTTCGTTGAACGAGCAAAAATTTGCTTAACGAGATGCTTCGTATTTGTGGGATGTTTCGGAACGCAACGGGGGACTCCCCCACCACATTCCAAAACACCCCACAGACTAGAGCCTGCTGGCTGGGTGTTTTGGAACGCAGCGGGGAGTCCCCCATCCACGTTCCAAAATGCCCAGCTGACAGGTGGCTCAGCTACAGGGTGTTTTGGAACGCGGATGGGGGCTCCCCGCTGCATTCCAAAACCCTAGCCAGCACGCTCTAGTCTGCGATGGGGGCTTGGGTGCCGGGTTAAACAGGCGCATGATCGTTCAACCCGGCACCCAAGCCCCCATCGCAAAGAGTGCAATGGGGACTTGGGTGCCGGGTTGAACAGGCGCGCGCCCATTCAGCCCGGCACCCAAACCCCCATCATAAAGTGTGCTATGGGGGTTTGGGTGGCGGGGTTGAACAGGCGCACGCCCATTCAACCCGGCACCCAAACCCCCATCGCAAAGAGTGCGATGGGGGCTTGGGTGCCGGGTTGAACAGGCATGCACCCGTTCAGCCTGGTACCCAAACCCCCCATCGCAAAGTGTGTTTGGAAAGGGTAAGGGGATCTTCCCCTGTACCCTTCCCAAACACCATGCAGGCGCGTGCACGTCAGCGGGGGTTTGGGAAGGGTAAGGAGAAGATCCCCATACCCTTTCCAAACACCCAGGTGATGTGCATGCACCACAGGTGATGATTATGCGAAATACATTTCCCATAGGGAAATGTGTTTCGCTTAACGAATTACTCGCATAACGAGCAAGTCTGTGGAGCACGTTATGTGAGGTATTACTGTATAACATTCTCCTTTTTTACTCAAAGGTTAATCTGGGTGAATTGTTGCATAACTGGTCGGTTGTTATTGTTACTTTTAACAAGGCGTAGCTGCAGAGGGAGTGTTTGAGTCACAGAATAAACTCAAAGAAGTTCAAATAAAAAACATACTAACCTAGGTGAAGGTTGTGTTTTTCTGAAGGCATATGGGAACATGAGAATAATTACACACACCCCACAACTCTATAGCCAGGCATTGTGGATTCTTGGAGCGATTCAGAAAAAATAACTTTTTGAATCTCTGAATGGTGTTAACATCAATTGGAGCTTTCAAATTGAAATTATAATTGTGTTGTTCCCAGTGGTGGGATGTCAAAAATTTTACTACCCCCACCGTGTCGTCATGGGTCAGGCCAAGTCATGATGGCATGATGTTGTGGGTGGAGCTAACGTCATGATGTTATGACATTGTGGGTGGGGCCAAAGAAAAATAAAATAAGCACACACACACCCCTCAACCTACCCATCCACCCACCCACCCACAACACAAACCCGTAAATAAATAAATAAAATGAATAACAATTACATTAAAATCAGTGATGGGATGTAACAGGTTCGCACCAGTTCGCTAGAACTGGCAGTAACTTTTCCCAGTGTCCCGGAGAACCGGTAGCAGCTTTTGGGGGGAACCACCTTTGGGGCTTACCTTTTCACTGGTTCCCCCACTGCGCATGCATGCCCACCTTGCTGTCCTCCCAAGCAGGGAGGAGGAAAAGAAGCTGCTAGCCTGAAGCTCCCTATAGCCTACTCCCCAGGATAAGTGACTCACCTTTGGGTGTGGTGTGTCTGTGTGTATTTTAATGTGTATTTAATACCTTTACCTATATTGACGTACTACCACCGTTCCTAAAAAGGCCTAGCGGCCTGGCTTGGGGTTTTTAAGTAAAGTCTTGGAGTTACCTCATCAATAAGCTACACCTGTACATTAATATGCCTTAATGTAAATGTAAAACAGCTGTACCTCCTTAAGGGTTCTCCAACTGGAACAGCAATTTGAACAGCACAGCTGTAGCTTATTGATGAGGTAACTCCAAAACATTGCTTACAAACCACAAGCCAGGCCGCCAGGCTTGCCGGCCACCAGGCATTTTTCGGAACTGTGGTAGTATGTCAATATAGGTAAAGGTATTAAATGCACATTAAAATACACACAGACGCACCACATCCAAAGGTGAATTACTTACCCTGGGGAGCAGGCTATAGGGAGCTTCAGGCTAGCAGCTACTCTTCCTCCTCCCCACTTGGGAGGACAGCAAGGAGGCCGTGCATATGCGCCAAGCACTGTAGGTGTGCATGCAAACCAGTGAAAAAGTTAGCCCCAAAGGTGGTTCCCCCCCAAAAGCTGCTACTGGTTCTCCGGGACACTGGGAAAAGTTACTACTGGTTCTGGTGAACTGGTGCGAACCTGTTGCATCCCATCACTGGTTGTCCCCTTTGGAGGAATGGATAGGAATGAAAATAGCCATATGTGAAGCCCCTCAACAATAAAGAAATGCATGCATTGAATTGAACCTGGATCCCAATTATGTCTACTGTATAGTTCTGTATCTCAGTTGGCATTAATTCTCAGCAGCCAAATCTTGCTTTTATAAATACCCATACAAAAAACAGTTATCATTCACGTGAAAGCTTGTGTAACTGGGAAGAAATCAAATGCTCAGTTGACAGACTCCTTAATGTGCTCATGTAACCCCTTCAGGTTAAAATTCTAAAATACACCCTCACTGCGTAGTTGTACCGTTAGTCAGAAAGCAGCTACATTGGCAAAGAAATGGAAGAAATGTTGGAGAGGGGCATGTCAAAGCTTGTGGTCAAAGATCTCAAGATAACTTTGAGGTACCACCCTGCCCACCTCCCAATGTAAAAGTCGCTCTTGCTCAAAAGCCTGTCATATCCAACTCTAGGGTGTAGTCTCGTCTCTTTATATAGCCAAGGAGCCAGAGTTGTCTGATATTTCCATGGTCATGTGGCAGGCATGACTAAATGCCAGGGTACACAGAATGCTGTTTACCTTTCCACCAAAGTGATACCAATTCATCTACTTGAAATTTCTTGCTCTCAAACTGTTTGGTTGGTAGGAGCTAGGACAGAGATGGGAACTCACTCGGGTCTCAAACTGCTCACCTGCTGACCTTCCAGTCATCAAGTTCAGCATCCTAACCACTAAGCCACCACAGTCTCCACCACTACCAGAAAAGACAAGGGGAATTAGCCAGGTTGAGAATACAAAGGAACTACATCCAGTTCTTACAACAACTGGAGCATAGAAATCAATGCCTTTCCCATTCTAATGATTTGGAACCATTCCAAAATGTAACGGTCTTTAAATCAAATGGAGCTCAAGTTATTTTTTGGTCTTAAAGAACTGCTTGCCCAACAACTAGGTCTGATTTTTGTCAAAAAGCAATTTCCAATCTTCATCTGTAGCTCTTACAAAGTATAGGAACAGGAAGATATTTGTCAGACACCAAAGCGTGTGTACATAGCTCTGCTCTTACAATGTATCCATAATGAGAGAGCACATCTGTAAAGTGCCATGCAGTGCCAGGATGTTAAGCACTTTGTTAGAAAATCATCATTAAATGAAAAAACTTGTACAATACTACAGCTGTAAAAAATAGTCCTTTACGGCTTCAATAGCAAACAAAAATAGTTTTGAGGTCATTCTCAGGAACAAAGGGAAGGAGGGAGGCGGGTTGGAAAGAATAAATATAATCAGCCAATCAAGTACCATTAAAGAACCACAAATCTTGCCCTTATTTCCTCTTCAGCTTAATGCCAAGATTCAGTGCTGACTCTTTAGACTGTGGTATTGGAAGCAAAAGGGATAGCTTCTTTAATGATTTACTATGGACCAACCTTCCCTTTAAATGTTTGGATGCTGGACATTAATTCACATTATTAAATACTCTTAAAAGTTGGCTTTCTAGAAGATCTGAAGACCAATCTATCTAGTTAAGCTGAAGTATTCCAAGTGGCAGAAGAGCCTTTTCTGACTTTTTGAAACTAATTGGAGAGGTAAGTTTCATGTCTATCAGACTTCACCTGCTAGCTTGGTGAATGACAACCACCAGGGAAGTAAACTTCTTTGCAGGAATTTTCAGGAGCAGCATCCGACTTTTTCAGTTGCATGAAAATTCATGTCATAATTGAGATTTTGTTTCTTCTTTTTGGTACTAGACAGACAACATTGTGGGAGAACGGAAGGAAAGGTAATATCAGGAATGTTGAGCAATAAATAGAGAAATAGAGATGCAAATATTAAAATGCAGATATTCATTAACATCTGGATGATTAGATATTTATAGAAACAATATCCTCTTTCACAGACTGATTTGTGTAAAAAGGAAAAATAATAATGTTTTTTACTATCTGTATTACTCTGAGTCTATGTAGATCTAAAATTTTCTGCCATATGATTAAATTCGGTGTATAAATACAGGTACCTCTATTCACCTTCTGACAATAGAGAGAAAAAGTTTTAGGAATTATTGTGTCGGGGAAATGTCACAATTATTCTATTACATAGATGTGTCACTGACATTGTGTTGTTTAATAAATCAGCCATATTCTGACAGGCTCTCCTGAAGAGAAAATTTTAAAAAAAGTTTGGGATAAATATTAGGAGACAAGGTTTTGAACAATTTTAAAATGCTTTCTACTTCCACAGTGTTTCTTTCTATTCCTCTTACTCATCTTTGTCATCCTACTGTCCTAGAAATGTGCTCAGCATTATCTTTTACTTTTGATTCATTTGGTAGGCTTTCAGGAAATACCTATTTTCCTTTTTAAAACTATAATTGTGTAGGTTTTTCTTGGTTCATAGTAGTTGATAAACTACTTTTTAAAAATTCTTGTATCCAGAGCACAAGCAATGGAACCTTCCAGCAAGTACGTGTTCGAATACAAAGGACACTCTTTTGTCCCTGATCTGGTTACACCTGAATACTTGGATTCCCTGGAAGATTTTGAGATCAGAGACAGTGATTTGTTTCAAGTCACTTACCCAAAGTCAGGTAAGTCTAGAAGCTTCTATTATTTTATCTGGCTCCATTTTGCCATATTAGCCTGAGATAATTGTACAGTAATAGGGTTCAGTTGCTTCTTTGATGACTCAACATTTGGGAGGAAGTATATTATTTGTTGTAAGAGATAATGTGAATGAAGAGCTATTATACAGAAGTCACTAAATAGAAAAAAAGAACAGATGGCATTGATGATGATGATGTACACCTCAAAACCACCAACTATTTCCAGTTTCGGTGGTTTACACTTCTAAAAACAGATACATACATACATTTAATTAATCATAAGTATGGGATCACACCTAGGGAAAGGGACTGGAATAGTTGTTGCTCCATAGTTTAGGTGCCACTATTGAGAAGACTTGTCACTTTTTTGAAAAAATTTTCACCAGGCAGTTGGCAATCACATATAACTTAGCATTAATGCCATGGATTCAGAGATTTATTTCAATGACAGTACAGTATATAAACAATGAAAAAGGTCCTTGAAATAAAGGCACAATATAAAAAATTAAGAAAATCAATCAATTTCTAACACGAATAAACAAAAATGCAAAATACGTTGTACCTCGCTTAAAGAGCATAATGCGTTCCACAGGAGTGCTCTTTAAGCGAGTTTGCTCTTTAAGTGAAACACCATTGTAAATGACCAATGGGGGGGGGGGGAATTGGGAACCCCGATTTATTTGTTAAGTGAGATTTTGGTTAGTTTTATTTGTTAAGCAAAGCGAACATTCAGAGAAAATTCTGCTCTTTAGGCGAGTTACTCTTTAAGCGAACCGCTCTTTATGCGAGGTATGACTGTAGAACAATCTCGATTAATGTCCCAGATGAAATTATATTTATGAAAAATTAGCCACACTTAGCTCTTTTTTAAACATTGTATTTGGCCCTAATCTTTTTCTTTCATGTCCTGATTCAGACCCTGGACTGCCAAACTGAAGCCACTTTTTTCGCTTTGTCATTGCCCAAATGCAAGTTCTCATCGGTGCATGTATCTGGTAGCAATCAACAGACCAGCAAATGGGCACCACATGTTGTTGTCCACCAGCGATCCCAACTTGAGCATGTTGGTCTTGCATTTAGGGACTCCAATCTTATGCCTGTTCAGGGTCCTCCAGGTGACGAAGGGAAGATTGAGATCTTCAGCGATATCCACATTTAATAATTTTCCTTTCCCAGTGAGCTACTTCCTCTATCTTCTAATTTAGTTTTGCTCTTGTGTATCCTTAATAATGTTTGTTCTTGCCATAAAGCTCTCCTTGGATCTGAGCCAGCAGACTAGAGGCATATAGCCATTCAGAGGGTCATTCTCTTGCTTAGTTCTCTCAGCATCTGCTGCTACTTCTCTCCTGATCTTAGGTGGAGCAATACCAACAGGGGAGTATATCTTCTCAACTGGTGTAGGTTTTAGGCAGGGATTCCCAACTTGCGACCTGTGGGCCGGATGCAACCCATGGTGTGCCCCCCCAGTGCCTCCACCACACCAGGAAGTGCCATGTGGTGGAGGAAGGGCAAAATAGTTATCCGGCAACCGAAGCAGTCAGTGGGAGCGTGACCTGGCCCACGGCTTTAAAAGGTTGAGAACTCCTGGTTTAAGGCATCCTGTCACTATCTGCATGGATTCATTGATAGCAATGTCAAATTCTTTTACTTGTGTGGATGCGTCCCATTCTGGAGCAGCATACTCTGCTGCAGAGACACTCAGGGCCAAAACTGATGTGCGTAGTGTGGATGTTTGGGTTCCCTATTTATAGTTTGTCAGTTTCCTGATGATGTTGTTCCTTGTACTAACTTTGGCTTTGGTATTCAGGCAGTGCTGCTTAAAAGAGAGTGATCAGTCAAGCATCACACGGAGGTATTTTGGTGTTGAACAATGCTGTAATTGATTCCCTTGTCACTTTTCCATCCAGCTTTGCATTGAGATTTGCCAGTGAAGCATTACATCACTGGGATGAACAATGCTGTAATTGATTCCCTTGCCACATAACATTGAACTTAACTCTTGCCTCTCAGTTTTGAAGATGGATGTAATGAATTTGAGAGCTTTAATTATGAAAATGAACTCACCAGAATGTGTTGCTGTGATTTAGTTAATCACAGCGGCTTGTTGTTTGGAGAAATGAAACTTTTCCATCCAGCTTTTCATTGAGATTTCGCAGTGAAGCATTACGTCACTGGGATGAGCACCCCTAGAGGTTCCTTTAGTCACCAAGGGAAGGATTACCTATAAGACACCTCAGTGCAACTTCACACACTTTGGACTTGAGAGGTCAATCACCCTGAGAAGGGTGTGTGTGTAAATGCTTTGGCACCTTGCCAGGAAAAAGGTCTGCTCCTGGTAATGTGACCTTGGGAGATTTTACAGAGATAACAGAAATCTTATTTCTTGATCTAGCTTCAAGGTCACTTGACATTCCTAAGGTGGGAGTGAGTCACTTTTGGGGAATAAAAAGAGCAGTTTTAGCCCAGTTAGGGAAATCTTCGGGATAATACTTTGGATTCAGCGAGAGCATTTGATCCTCGGGACAATAATGGACATCTGTTGTAGATGAGGCTGGAGATGGTTGACTTTTTGGATTTTATCAAGAGAAAGGAGGCTGAATGCTTAGAAATATTCTGGCTTTCATAGACAGATTTTGCAACATCTTCGGACTTTGAAGATAATGAACTTGGAGAAGCTGAACTTAGAACAAAACATGATTTTTTTATTTTACTAGACAAAGTGTTAGGTAGGCTATGAGTCTAGGAGATTAGTTTGCTAGAAATTAGGATGCTTTTAGATTAGATTTTACCCAACAATGGGAAATTTTATTTTGGTTCTGTTATGCCAAGTTTTGCTATGTTTTGCTTGATAAAATTTATTTTATTCTCCATTCCAATAAATGGGGGAGGCCACACAAGGTCTCTTCCTTAAAGACAATTGGAAGTGCTGTGTCCAAGTTTGATGTGGTCCTCAGATAAGGGAATTTCAGCACCATCTGTACCTACTTACAAATTACAAATTGGGAATCGGATTTTTCCATGCTACAACCAAATCTCCCATGACTCATCTTTAAACTCACAAAGCAGGGAGAGATAAGGGGAGTTAGGCAGAAAGCACAACATTCCAGGGCTGGATTGTAGGAGTTGCTGGAGTCTACCTTTGCCCTAAGTCCTGAAAAGGAGGGAATGTTAGGAGGGTTTGTCATCCTGCATCCTCCACTTATGTTCCCCAGGCACCAGTCAGGGAAAACATGTGTGAGAGTGGAAAGCACATATTTGAGTCTTGCTTAGATTAGGCTTCATATGGTTGATGATGTAATAGTGTCCTAATTCTTCAAGTGCTCCAGTAAAGTTTTGCAGCTACCTCATCAAAGATTGACCCTTGAACAGCCATTGCTATGACATCCGCATAGATGAACAGTTTTGTATTGTCAGGAACAAGGTGATTGTTTGTATATATATTATACAGTGTTGGAGACAATACACTTCCTTGAGGCAGACCATTCTTCAATACCCTCCATTTGGTGTTCTTTCCATTCATTGTCACATAGACTCTCTGGTTCTGAAGGAAGCTGCCAATTACCCTAGTAAGCTTGTTATCTTTGGTAAGCTTCTTTATTTTATGGAGCAGAATCCTATGATTGACAGTATCATATGCTGCAGTTAGGTCAATGAAAGTCGCTCCCATAATTTGCTTCCCCCCCCCCCAAAAAAAAGCTATCTTCAATGTGTTGTTTAAGGTTAAGGATTTGACCACAACATGATCTGTTTGGCTTGAAGGCTGCTTGCTTCCACTGGCCCTCTTGTTGAAGTTCACAATGTTCCCAGCTATGTAGCACTTTCTGGGGTAAAGACTGGGAAAGACAGATACTGTACCAGGAAATCAGAGTTATGCTTGTGTGTTGCCAAAATCAAATTCAAACAAAGAATGGGAATCAAAGTTCAGACAGAGCAGCCCAGAGGTCCCAAATGTAGCCCAGGAAAACCTGGCTCTTTGTAAACACAATCATGAGGGGAAGAAAGAGCTGGAATGTGTCTATACAGATTGCCTTTTTTCATGTGAAAACTTAAAGCATGAACTCATTCTTCTTCCATGTCTAGGCCAGACGTGAAACTGCCAAAATGTGAAAAAGATTAGCTAGCACTAGTGTGAAAAAGATTAGCTAGCACAAGGTTGCCATTGCCCGGGGTACATCCGATTGTGATTTAAAAATACTACAATCTTTGAGGAGATTCTTTCTCTGTAACCCAGCATAAGCTCATGAGAAAGAAACATTTACTGTTGCAGAAGAAATCAATTTTCTGTCAAAGCGGGAAATAGATGATTTTGTTCCTATTCATGCAACATAGCATGAGAGGATCTAAGTCTAAGTTCCTATTCACAGGCACAGTGTGGACACAGAACATTTTGAGCTTGATTTATCATGAAGGCCACCGAAATGGGACTGAAAACACAGACATATTGGATAGAGTTCCATTCTTGGAGTACAACATCCGCAACATGGATTATATCACGCGTGAATCACCACGTCTCTTTGCTAGCCACCTTCCCTACTACTTGGTACCCAAGGGACTAAGAAATAAAAGAGCAAAGGTATGACATGCCACTAATACTGCTTCATTAAATTTATATTTAACTGCATTTTGTTTTCAATGAACATTTGTTTCACAAACAAGACCAAACAAATCATATTTCTAGAGTGAGATTTCGAGGAATGAGCCTGATAGAAGCGGTGGATCCAGTAGTGTAGTGTATGGGGAGCCAGGGGGCGGTGCCCCCTGGTAGCAATTTTTGGGCGTATAGGTGTTCTTAGACTACAATTCCCAGAAGCCCTAGTGGGAGCAAGAGCCAGCATCCATCAGGGGCAGCAAATTTGGCTTACACCCCAGGCGGCTGAAATCCACGCGACACTACTGAGTGGATCTGAATTAAACAGCAAAAAAGTGGTTTTTAAAACCAAAGGAAGCAGCCGAGTACACCGTCAAACGCATGAGGGTTTGGTTTTCATGTAAATTGAATTGAAACCTTTCATGTTTGTTTGTTTTTTCACCCAAAGCTACTTTTTTCAATTGCTGGGTAGGGTTACTCGTTTTTCTTCATGTTGTACCTATACAAAAGATGTTTCTTCCATGTGGATGTGATGGAAAAGTAGGGTCATATCTAGGTAGTGTTTTTAGTGTGATTTTCTGGACAGTGTTAACATGCTCCCATTTTGTTTCCTCTGACCCAATAATCCTCCTTTGAAAAAATAATATATGACAATGACTGCAAACCTTTTAGAGACCAAGTGCCCAAACTCAACAGGCTGCCATCCATGCCACAGAGGGGCAGGGCAAACTCTCTGTTGGAGACAAGGAGGAAACACTCCCACTGGGCTGCTGGGCAGAGGGGTGAGGCAAACTCTGTGCTGAGGGAAGAAGCACTCCCATTGGGCTGCTGGGCAGAGGGGTGGGGTGAATTCTGTGCTGGGGTGATGGCATGCATGCCCACATAAAAGTCTCTGAGTGCCACCTCTGGCATGCATGCCATAGGTTCACCACCACTGATATGTGAGAATAGCGCTAGAACACCATATCACCTCATTGTGAGATCATTTTTCTTATGAGATGAAATGCATTCCTACAATGTGTTTCAAATACTGTCCCCTTTTCTGGAACACCGTGTAACTTTCTAAAGGGGAACATGTTTCATTTTATCTTGATTATTTCTTCTATAGATATTATCTGGAGAAAGAATGGAGAGATAAATAAAGAAAATTTAAAGAATAAAGACCTAACAATAAGGTGATAGGATAATATAGTGTCATTCCCATCTACTTAATTTTTTAAAAAATTATAAAAGAGCATCACACGGAGAAAAGATGGTCTAAGGCAAGATTATGGGAAGGAAGGAAAGACGGGGACTGTGAGTTGGAATATCAATTGCTAGTGTGAACATCTGACTCAATCTGCAAACTCAATGGGAGAACTCACTTGTAGTTGTAGTAGTGGCTGAGAGAGAGAGAGAGAGTGATGAAGGAGGATGATTCCTAGATAATAGGTGATGCACCCATCTCTGTCCCAGCTCTTGGGGACATGAAAGGAGTCTAAATTTGGGTGTTCCCTGAGGAGTTTTCCCCTCAAAAATCCTTTCAACCCAGAATAATTTCTGACACAAAATTATTATTATCGTAGATAATGGAGAAAAAAGTGTCAGAAACCTTTCCATAAGAAAAAGGTGCAGATTGTAAATATCTCTTCATATATTCAGTTTCTCAACTGATTTGATAATATAATACTACAGGTCACAATACGAACAAAAAAGATAGCAATCAGAAGTAACAGAAAACTATTCAACCACATAGGTTCCTTGATCTAGGAAAGTGGTGGTGGAAATGCATCACTCTGATCATGGAGGATTTAAATCTGATTTTCGAAATAAAATTGGCTACTGAGGAAATGAAATGTTGCATAAACCACAATATTTGTAAGAAAAACGTGGGGAGAGGTTTTCAGAGGAGTAGGTTCAGCTGCCTAAAGTCCAAAGTTGGCATATCTCATCTATGGGAAGAGTCACATCTTGACCATGCAGTCTTTAACAAGCAGCAGAACAACAAAAAATTGGAATCGCAAGAGCCTCTAGAGACAAATCCCTTCGGAGTAGGTACAATGACAGTGTAAAAGTCCCAACTTCCACTTCCTAACCTCTGGATTTAACTACCGTAATTTAGGAAGATGATACTAAGCACATTGTTCAAGTTAATGGAAAATCTCAACCCAACAACGGTGGTGTGCTCCAAAGAAATTTACTACTACCTTGTGGGTGTGGTATGGTGGGCGTGGCCAGGGAGAAAGCCCTGCATTGCACCCAAATTAGGACAACTTTATTTCAAAACTTGGATGGGCAGGGCCAGCCAGAATTACTGCTACTGATTCTGGTGAAATGGTGCAAATCTGCTGATGCCCATCACTGCCTAACAATGAGTTTATTAATATCATTATTCTTGCAGGTTATTTATGTGCTCAGAAACCCAAAAGATGTCTTGGTCTCCTACTATCATTTCTCCAAATATGCAGTAAAAATAGAAGAAGTAGAAGACTTTGATGTGTTTATGGAGAGGTTTCTAGCTGGCAATGGTAAGAATTTCCTGACACTGCAATATAAATCATATTTCTCACTACCATTTAACAGAGCAAGTGCTATTCAAAGCACTGCACTTGTAACAATGGGAAAGGCTAAAAGGCTGGAAGACATGTGAAACCCAAGTTCCTTCCCCATCCGATCGAGCAGAACTCCTGATCCTGAGAATTCTGCAAATGTGATCAGTGAAACACACTGATGGGTTCAGCTTCAGTTCTTTCTGCCTGAGTGATATTTGGGTAAGGTGTGGATTTTGGAGGGGGAGTTACACATCCCTACCAATCTTACCATTCTCACTGATCACATGAAAAAAATGGGACACTGCATATAAGTTCCAAACCAAGATAAACCACTTTTTACTTAATATTCATGGGATAACTTGGGTATCCCCACTTTCTCTACTGACCTGTGGAATGAACTATAGCTAAAATCGGAGAAGTTAGGAAACAGCAAGCCAGCCTTGAATCAATGTAAAGAGTAATATTCATGGGGCCTCTGATTTGTATCTGAATATAGAGTTCTGAGATGAAAATGCTTTTTTACCAGCCTTCTTGTTGGAACAGCTTTTGAATAAATGCTGTGGGTTGAGGACAGAAGGAAGCACCTGTTCTTTTTCCTAAACTTTCCCTTCCCAAATAACTCCAATGTACTTCCCTATCCCAGTGACTATATGTGTGTCTGCAAGATCTGCCTCTCTAACACAAAATGCTGTTACAATCTTCTTTCATTTCTCTCCCAAGAGTTATATTCCTCAGAGCAAAAAAGCAAAGCAATCACACAGGACTCCTTGCTCTAGTTCATAACAGATTTCCCCTTCTTTGACCTGGATGATTTCTGGCTTTGAGTATATAAACCTCATATAATTGGTAACAGCATATGTCCCGTTGTCTACATAGGTCATTGTAGTCCAGAAGTTGGCTAGGTCTAGAGGTCCAGGTCCAGGTCTAGAGGTTGCCCATCTCTAGACTATGAAGCACAACACCACCTCCCTTGCAAACCCAGCTGTTAATATTTTACCAAAATCATCATGGTGACAAGCTGGCAATCGCATGCTGAGTCCTGCAGTTTGTTTGGGGAGGAGAATGCCTTTTCTCCCCAAACAAAATGGAGATCCTACGCTGGGACCTCCAGTTTGTTTGGGGAGGAGTGTGCCTTCTCTTCCTAAACAAACCGGCAATCCTATGCTAGGACTCTGGTTTGATTGGGGAGAGAACGCGCCTTTTCTCCCCCAAAAAACAGTGATCTCATGCTAGGAACTCCGGTTTGTTTGGGAAGGGACGCACATTTTCTCCCCAAACAAACCAGCGATCCCACACTAGGACTTTTGGTTTGTTTAGGGAAGAGGGTGCCTTTCTCCCAAACAAACTGGTAATCCCATGCTGGGACTGCCAGTTTGGTTGGGGGAGGGCGCACACGTCCGTTTCCCCCCCCCCAACCAAACAGGCGATCACACGCTCATACCACCAGTTTGGTTGGGGGGAGAATGGGTGCGTGCACCTCCCCACCACCACACTAAACCACCGCTCTGGGCAGAGAACAACACTGAGAAATTTGATGCAAACGTTTGCATTGCACAACATTATCTTAACGTTGTGTGGTGCAAAAGTTTGCCTCAAATTCCCCAACCTTATCTGGTTTTAGCGTTGTGTTGTGCAAACGCTAACTGGGGTATTACTGTATTAGCAATTTGGGAAAGGAATCAGAGCAAGCACACTGTCCTGCTTTCAGACTGCTCCATGGATGTGGCTTGCTACCTACAAAGATGGCTCCTTTGTCTCATTTATAGCTGAAACCTTACTGATGGACTGATCCACGGGGAACAATCATGCCAAATTTCATTTTTACCTGTTTTGTCATTTCTGCTGAATTATAGTCTTTCTTTTCAGTACTAAGTAATTCTTGGCTAGACCACGTAGAAGGTTGGTTTGCTCACAAGGATGACTTCAACATTCTCTTCCTTACCTATGAAGAAATGAAGAAGGTAAGAAATAATTTTGCTTTACCCACTGGATGTGAAACATTTATCAAAGTTCCCTGAGCTGTACCATAGACCAAGTGTGCCAATGGGGAAGATAAGAAGGTGGAGGAGCATGAGCCAGAAGACTTTCCAGTGTGGTCCTCCTGTAGGGCTGTGCCTCCAAGTCTGGATAGAAGTAGAAGTAGATATCAAAATTATGATGGGCTAATCTAAGTCTAAACTGGGCTTGCAAACCCTCTGAGATTCTCATTGTTCATGTGCTGTCCTTGGTGTGTTTCGTTTCTTTATTGAGGTGGCTGGCATTTTCCCCACATGTGAAAATTATTTGTATTTTTGTACACAGTTTCAAAATGCAACCATTTTTGAGTTGAATGTCTAGCTATGCAGCCATACTGAGACTCCCAATGATATGGACAAGTCAAATGACCAGGAATGCATTTAGCTGGTGGGATTATGTTCCTTCTCCTTTCTGCAGTCTTGGGCAAATGGCATAGTCCCAGATTTCCACCCCAAAGAGGGTCCTTTGAGTGATTCATACCTAGACTGCCTGGAGAAGATCACTTAACTCACAATCAACCTGATGCATTGTTTTGATGTGTTTGTTGTTCAAGCGAGTTTATGTACATTTCAAAAGTTCTTGCAAGCCTTCTTCCTTTTCTCACATCAGACTCTAAAGTAACCCAGATTGTGAGGTTCTTCTAGAGACCTCCATTATGGTGCTACTTTTAATTTTTTTATGTAGTTATCCTGGTCTTATTCATCAAGTTAGATTCTAGGGAGTGGAGATTTTCAAATATGCTTGGTCTTAAATCTAAACTTTTATTGTTTGGTGGTCAGTCACACAGTCGATTCCGACACTTTCCGACCCCGTGGACCACTGTCTCCCAGGCAATTCGGTCCTCCACCATCCTCCTCAACTCGCTCAGCTCTGTGCCCATTGCGTCCACAATACCATCTAGGAATCTCATTTTTGGCCGCCCCCTTCTTCTTTTGCCCTCCCCCCTACGTATGTCCTATTTCAGGATTTGAGAAGCTGTGTTTTGAAAATATGCAACTTCGTGGGGAAGACATTGACTGAAAAAGAGGTCAATAATGTTGTGGATAAGGCTACATTTGATAAAATGAAGAAGGATCCCAGGGCCAACTATGAGAACCTGCCATCTGATATTGTAGATCACACAAAAGGACACTTTCTTCGCAAAGGTATACCTGTGTCCAGCCTCATTTACTGTTGGTACGTGTACAATGAGCACTGTGGTGGCTTAGTGGCTGAGACACTGAGTTTGGCAACTGGAAGGTTGGGTTTCAATACCCGAGTGCTACACGACAGAGTAATTTCTGGCGTGGAATTTATTTGTTTACTTGATACAATGTCCAGCTTATGTGGAGGCAGTGGCATCTTCATAATCTGAAGGGAAAGACTCCTATCACTGCCACATCTACCATCATATGCTCCATATTTGCTGGTGCTGTCCAGCTACCTGACAGATGGCCATGACCTGTAGAACAAAAGGCCAGTCTGCTCCATATGTGGCAGAAATAGAGCTGCTGAAGGTGATTCTGTCTGCCATTCCAGCATTACGAAAAGCCATGTTTAGCCCTGAAAATACAGAATTGACGTAGCTACCACTGAGATATCTCTGTGAAAGACAAAATCATTTGCATATACTAAGCATGATGAGGTGAAAAATGTAGTAAAATTCACACCAGGTTCAATTCATGTACAGAAGAGGGAAATGGGAGTTAAAAACATGCCAATTTACTTAGGCAGGATTGCAAGGTTTGCAGTGAATAGAGCAACAGTAGGATGTGTGATCTGCTGTTCTGGCCCCACAGAAGCCTCTATTCCTGCCTGTAAATCACGGGCCACTTGAATTGCCAGGGAAGGTGTCCCTGGGCAGTAAGCTTGTGCAAGGAGGGCTTCAAGGCCATGATTTGGAAATTTAAAGAAGTTACAGACACTTTATTTTATGGTGGCTGATCCCTCCCAGAAACCTGGACAGGCTTTTTTGGCTAAGAGTTTCCCATGCTCACAAGCATCAGGAAGTGCCTAGGGCAGCTGTCAGAGACAGAAGACTAAATGACAGTTTCTGCTTCCTCTTCCAGGCACTGTTGGAGATTGGAAAAACATGATGACTGTTGCCCAGAGTGAACGATTTGACCGTGTTTTTAAGGAGAGAATGGAAAAGCTGCCTTTCAAGTTCTACTGGGATATCAATGATGAATTATGAATGGAGAAATATGTCTGATTAACTTTGCATATTATTTTCATTTATTCAACCGAGCTTTCATTCATCTCCCTTTTAATCTGTTTGCAAACACTTTTTGCCTGATTTTTTTTGGAATAGTAGCCATGTTAGTCTGTGGTTCAGGCATATCAGAAAACAAAATAAAATAAGCAAAAAAAAAAAGCTTTACCAAATTATCTAACAATGTTGATGACACAATGTCAGTGATCAAGATGGTTTACAGGATACTATCTGGGGGTCCTTCTGGAGCTCACGACTACTGCTCGGAAAGTAGGTGGCAATCGTGGTCAGGAGAGCTTTTACACAACTTTGTGTTATATGTCAGTTATGCCCACTCCTAGATCGGGACTCCTTGCTCATGATCACACATGCTTTGGTTGCCTCCAGACTTGATTATTGTAATGCGTTCTACATGGGGCTGCCCTTTGTTACCATTCAGAGGGTGCAACTGGTCCAGAATGTAGCTGCTTGGGCCGTGATGGGGTGTAGGCATTATGCTCATTCCTCACCACTGCTCTGGGAGTTGCACTGGCTACCAGTATGCCTCCAAGTGCAATTCAAGGTGCTGGTTATTACCTTTAAACAGTGGTGGGCAGCAGCTGGTTTGGACCGGTTCTACCGAACCAGTAGTAACAATCCCGGGAGGCTCTGCCCACAGTGTGGTAGTAAAAATTATGGCTGCCCACCACTGCCTTTAAAGCCCTACATGGTAGTGGGCCATGATACTTAAGAGACTGCGTCACCCCAAAAACATCTGTCCGTCCCGCCAGAGCAGACTGGAGAGGCTCTCTGGTCATGCCATCAACTAGAGAGGTGCATCTCTCTAGCACCAGAAGGAGGGCCTTCTCTGTGTCTGCTCCAGCCCTATGGAACCTTCTGCCAACTGAGTTGCATCTCCAGATGGAGTTACTGGCCTTCAGAAAGGGTGTGAAGACCTGGCTGGCGGGGCACGTGGGAGGTACCGGCCAGTTGGTTACCCCGGCCTGCTGGCTTATCTGACTCTTCTCCCTCTCCCTTGTAATTTTAATTTAAGATTTTTTAAAAAAATTTTAATCTTTTTTTAATCTTTTAATCTTTAAATTTTAACCTTCTTGAAATGGGTGGGTATTTTATTGTTGGTTTTTATTGTTGATTATATTTTAACTGTTGTTAGCCACCCTGAGTCATTCGTGAGGAGGGTGATTAAATAACTAAATAATAATAATTTAGTGACAGTAGAAGAAAAATCTAAATATGTTGAAGAAGAAGTTAAAGATAATTAAAGTAAACAAAATGATAGAATGGATAATCAAGAATTGGATATTTGGAGAAAAACTGAGAAATGGTAGGATAAAAAGGGTAAGATAAAGAAGCAAGAAAGGAAAGGTACTATGAAAGCAGTGATGGGATGATACCGGTTCTGACCAGATCCACAGAACTGTTAGGAAGATTTCCAGAAGGTTCTCCAAGAGGGTAATACCATTTTTGAGGCGTCCGGATCGGACGCCTCACCGGCAGGAAAAAATTTTTTTTTAAGTGGAGCCAAAATGGCTCCAATTCAGTGCACATGCGCAGAAACCAATCTGACACATGCACACTGAAATTGCAAATGGTGCATGCACAGATTGAATTTCTGTGCATGCATGATTAGAGGCAGCCATTTGCTGCCTAGTTTTTGCTGGAGCCGGATGTTCTCCAGGCGGCTCCAGCTCCGGCGGCAGCAGCAGCAGTAGCAGCGACAGCAGCAACAGGCCGCCGTGAGCCTCGGCGCCAGGAGGAGGCCGCAGTCGGGGGGCTCGTCGACGGCGAGTGGTCCAGGCAGGCCTCGAAGTTCTCGTGGGGGCTCATCAATCCCAGAGGAGCTCGGCAGTGGCAGCGGGCATGCCTCAGAGACTCGAGGCTCCAGGGCTCCTCAGCCCCACCAAGCCGCATCGGAGGAGGGTGAGGCGATGGAAGAAGAGGCGACGCCGGGACCCTCTGTGTCCGTCCCTTCCTCCAAATCAGAGGAAGAACCTTTACGACTTTCAGGTAAGTTAGTAGCCAAAAGGGATTTTTTAATTAATAATATTTTATAGGTTTTTAAATAGTAATTTAAAATGCATGTGTGTGTATTTTTTAATGTTGTGCGATAAATTGATTGCACAATGTTTTTTAAAAAAAAACCTGAAAAAAGGGGGGGATATGTGTGGGGAGATGGTACCTACATGGAAATTTTTAATTAATAATATTTTGTAATATTTTATATTTATTTAAAATGCACATGTGTGTATTTTTTTAATGTTGTGCAATAAATTGATCGCACAATGTTTAAAAAAAAAACCTGAATGGGGGTGGGGAGATGTGTGGGGAGATGGTACCTACATGGGAATATTTAATTAATAATTTTTGTAGTTTTTTATATTTACTAAACATCCGTGTGTGTGTTTATTTTTTTTAATGTTGTGTGTGTGTATTTTTTAATGTTGATCTACACACCATCACACAGGTGTGTGAAGGCAGCGTGGTGGTGTCTTTTGGGTTTCTGGGAACAAAATGCAAAAACATGCCTGCCAAGTGACCATTTGGCCACAAAGCAGACATGACTAAAGAGCAGACCAAACAGAATGATTTTAGCTTCCCCACCAAATGGTACCAAACACTGCCTGGCCCTCCTTCTGTTTTTGGATTTCAGTTTATTGTGTGTGTCACACAGCAGGAGGGCCAAGGTGCACCATCACAGGTCTTCTCATAAAGGCTTTACTAGTTTACTCCATACCTTTGTGACTGAAAGGGAGTCATTTAAAACTAATAATCTATTGCTACTCATAGCTGTAGGATGGAAGCTGTATTGTTATGCTTGCTTGCCTGTATTTCCTCTAAGGTGGAAGTATGTGCTAATGGCAGACAATAAGAAGCATAACAATACAGCTTCCTACATCTATCAGTAACAGTAGATTATTCAGATTGGTTTTAAATGTCTCCCTTTCAATCTCATACGTGTGGCATAAAGCTTTTGAGAAACCCAGGTGTGTGTGATTTCTATGTGTTGAGCGTGTTCTGTGTGCAATTTCCATGCATTGTGTGTTCCTTCTGGTCAATTTCCATGCATGGTGCGCCTCCTCTGTTATCTGCATGCGTTCTGTGCCTTTGGTGTGATTTGCAAGCATTGTGTGTTCCTTCTGGTCAATTTCCATGCATGGTGCGTCTTCTCTGTGCAGTTTCCATGCATTGTGCCTTCTGTGTGTGTTGTTTTCTATCGAGTCCACACTGCAACTTCTTTTATTTTTAATTCTTGCAGCAGTCCTTAAGAAAAAAAGACAGCAGTCTCTCAGTTCTTTCTTCAATAAGCAACCAAGATTGCAAACACCAGCTGGAAAAGGTGTGTTGGATCTTACAGAGGAAGATTTGCCACAAAGTTTGTCATCTGAATGTGGGGAACGCAGCAGCAGCAGCAGCTCAATTGGACTAGAAAGTGCCAATGTTGAAGAAAATATTCCAGAATGCTGGACAGAGGCACAATACAACTTTTTAAAAACAAAAATATGATGGACTGGTAATTTCCAAAAGAAAATTAGGTTGTAAGTATTGTGCAAAACATGACTTTTCAAGAGAAAAAGGGGTTCATGTATCAAAAGGATGGAAAATTGCGAGATTATGCCATCAGGGACAGCTAAGGTATAGCGGCCAACCGTCACGGATTCTCAGGGACAGTCCCGATTTGAGAGGGGGAATCCCGAGTTACCATTTTTAGGAAAATGGTCACGGAATTCCCCCATGACGTCCCGGCTGTCCCAATTTCTCTTCGGCAGCAGGCATTTAAAAAAAAAAGGAGCAAAAAATGGCTCCAAAAATTCAGCGATGTGATTGGATCTCTATGTCAGCTGACATAGAGATCCAATCACATCGCTGAATAGGTGTTTCCCCTATTCAGCGATGTGATTGGATCTCTATGTCAGCTGACATAGAGATCCAATCACATCGCTGAAATTTTCCCCCTTCCTTGTTTCCCTACCGGAGTTTTTAAAAAAGCCTCTGAGTCTGATCAGCTGTTAGTCGGGAGAGAAAATAAGCAGAGCTTCAAGGTAAGCAGAGTTGGGGGGTGTATTCTCTGTGTCCGAGCAGGCAGTATATAGAAATATAAGCCACCCCCCGAAAATAAGCCATCAGGCCATTTTTGGCCATTTTGGGGGGGGGGGAAGAATATAAGCCATGGCTTATAATAGCCTATTATAAGCCATGGCTTATATTCTCCCCCCCCCCAAATGGCCAAAAATGGCCTGATGGCTTATTTTCGGGGGGTGGCTTATATTTTTAGAGCCCCCCGAAAATCGGCACATGGCTTATTTTCCAATAAACTGTGCATGCGCAGAAACTCAATCTGATGCATGCGCAATGCATCAGATTGAGTTTCTGCGCATGCACAGTTTATTGGAGCCATTTTTTGCTCCTTTATTTTTTGGCCCCGCCCATGACGTCGTGATGTTGGCCCCGCCCATGATGTCATGACGTTGGCCCCGCCCCACTATCCCGGATTCAGTTTTGTAAGGTTGGACGCCTTAATGCTAAGGAAGTACAACAGTCATCTCTAAGGAAAAAGATGAATGAACATTTTGCATCAAGAGCTCATCTTATTTGCAAAGAGAACATCAAGGAAGGAGCGAAGGAAGCTCTAAGAAAAGCGGTAGATAAGAGCGTAGAACGACATTTGCTGACCACGCATAACATATTTGTTGTACCTTACAACGTGGCAAAATTAAGTAGACCATTCCAACAAATAGAAGATGACCTATGAGCACACGCTAAAACTGGATCAAATATTGGAATCTGATTGCATTCACGTGGAACTGCAGCGAAAATAATAGAGTTCATTGCACAAGACCTGAAACAGACAGTATTTGGTAGAGTGATTGCAAAGAATCTAAAGATCTGTTTGATTGTTGATGAAGCCCAGTGATGGGATGTCACCGGTTCTAGACGGATCTCTGGAACCGGTAAGACCAATCCCGGAGGGTTCTCCGTGAGGGGAGTCCACTTTTGGGGCGTCCGGTTCCGGACGCCTGACCGAAAGAAAAAAAAAATTAAAATCGGAGCGAAAATGGCTCCAATTGACTGCGCATGCGCAGAAACTCAATCTGACGCATTGCACATGCGTCAGATTGAGTTTCTGCGCATGCGCAGTCAATTGGAGCCATTTTGCTCCGATTTTTAAAACATTTAGAACTTTCAGGGCAGCGGCGGCGGCAGCAGCCCTCTGAGGGGGGCGCCTCCCCGCGGCACGTTGAGGGCTGCCTCGGCCGTCCGCTGCTGACAAGCCCCATGCCCTGGGGACGCCCGGCGGGGTACACCGCTGCCACCGCCGCCGCCGGGCGCCGCCGCCGGAGCTGCCGCTGCCTGAATCCCTGTAGACTCCTTCTTGGGTCGGTCCCTTTTGAGCTCGGCTGCCGCGCGCTGCGGAGGAGGAAGCTGTAGGCGGCGGCGGTGCGGCATGGGGACGGCCCAGGGAGGCGCGGCAGCCGCGGCTGCCCGTCGCCCCTCGCCATGGCCGGAGCCGGGCTAAAAAGGTACCGGCCCAAGGAGGACGCCACAGGGGTGCAGGCAGCTCCGGCGGCGGCGGCGGCTGTGGACAGCAATCGGGGTGCCGGGTCCCAAGAAAGGTAAGCGAGGGGTTTTTATTTGGGGTGGGTGGGTAATTTATTTGTGTTTTGGGTGGGTGGTTGTTTTTATTTTATTTATTTATTTGTGTCTGGGTGGGTGGGCTGAGAGGGAGGGGTGTGTGTGTATGTTTATTTTTATTTTTTATTTATTTTTATTTTGGCCCTGCCCACAACGTCATGACGTCATGACGTCGGCCGTGACGTCATGACGTCATGCCATTGGCCACGCCCATGACGTCCGTGACATCATGGCGTGGTAGTAGATTTTTTGTCATCCCATCACTGATGAAGCCTCAACAATATCTAGCAAACCAGTTGTGATAGTTTTTGTAAAAGTTGAGAGTGTGGATTCAGATGTCTCACCAACCTTTTTTGTGGAGCTAGTCGAATTAGAAAAACAAGATGCAGAGACAATATTTGGTTCAGTTATTCAATGTTTAAAAATGTTGGGTTTTCTAAGCAGTACCTGACACAAAATTTAATAGGATTTTGCTCTGATGGTGCCAGTGTTATGCTTGGGAGAAAATCTGGAGTGAGCACTAGAATGGCCAAAGAGTTCCCAAACATCATAAAATGGCACTGCTTAAACCATTGCCTCCAACTTGTTTTAGACGATGCAATAAAAGAAGTCAAGCAAGTAAATCATTTTAAAAATTTTATTGACAAGATATATGGAATTTTCCATCAATCAAACAAAAGCCAAAATGCATTAACAGCCATATCAAAGGAACTTGAGATCGAAATCAAAAAAATTGGCAGAGTCCTTGGGCCCAGATGGGCAGCCTGTAGCTTGAGATCAACACTGGCTGTGTGGGGTGCCTATCCAGCCCTGCATCAGTATTTTTCTTCCCATGACAAATTCACAGGAATGGCTGCCCATCTGGAGAATATTAATTTTTTTAATGATTTGGCACTGATGATAGACATTCTGACAGAAATATCTTTTATTTCAGAAGCAACGCATTCTAGGAACATAGATATCCAAAAGGCGGAAAAATATGTTGTAGGATCCATTAGATCTTTTGAGATGCTGAAAGAGGAGAAGGGTGTATATGAAAAAAGAGTAGATGGATTGATTAGTTCAGAACTGTTCAAAAATATCACATTTGTAAAAAAAAAAACAGCGATTTGTTGCACTTCCTCGTGAAAGGCTTTTGGAAAATATTATAGTCAATTTGAAAAAGCGACTTATGGACTGCGAGCATTTAAAAACAGGCAGTAGATTGGAAGAGAAGAACAAATTAAACCTTCTCAAATATTTGGCTCAACAGGAGTGGGACATTGTAGAGGTAACAGTTCCTTGGAAAGCAACTGAGGAACAACTGCTTGGATTCAGTGAAATTTTTCATTATGTTTTGTTGTTGTTCAGTCGCACAGTCGATTCCGACTCTGCGATCCCATGGACCACTGTCCGCCAGGCACTCCTGTCCTCCACCATCCTCCTCAACTCACTCAGCTCTGTGCCCATTGTCTCTACAATACCATCCAGCCATCTCATTTTGGGCCGCCCCCTTCTTCTTTTGCCCTCGACCCTTCCAAGCATCAAGGCTTTCTCAAGTGAATTCTCTCTTCTCATTTGATGTTCAAAATACCTTAGCTTCATCTTTATTATTTGACCTTCTAAGGAGCAGTCAGGTTTTATTTCTTCTAAGATTGACCTATTTGTTCTCCTCGCTGTCCAGGGGACTCTCAAAACTCTCCTCCAACACCACATCTCAAAGGCGTCTATTCTTCTGCTCTCAGTTTTCCTAATGGTCCAGCTCTCACAACCATACATTGCCACTGGGAATACTATTGCTTTGACTAGACGAATCTTTGTTTGCAATTTGATGTCTCTACTTTGCACTATGCTCCCCAGGTTTCTCATCGCTTGCCTCCCAAGAATCAGTCGCCTTTTTATTTCATGGCTGCAATCACCATCTGTAGTGAGCTTTGATCCCAGGAAAGTAAAATCTGTCACTGCCTCTACTTCTTCCCCATCTATTTTCCAGGGACTGATAGGGCCTGTTGCCATTATCTTGGTTTTCTTGATATTGAGTCTCAAGACAGCTTTTGCACTTTCTTCTTTCAACCTAATCAGGAGCTTCTTTAGGTCCTCCTCACTTTCTGCCACTAGGGTGGTATCATCTGCATATCTCAAATTGTTGATGTTTCTCCCAGCAATTTGACCCCAAGTTGTCATTATGACATCAATGTAAATGATTACAGGGATTTTGTTGAAAATGTCCTAAAAATCCATCTAATTATTCCGTTCCGGAAAGCATTCAAAAAGCACCAAATATAATCAAAACAATTGCTGTAAGTTCAGCAGAAGCCGAAAGGGGTTTTTCAAAAATGAACTTCATATGGAGTGAGAGGAGAAATTGCATAACTGTTCCAAATATATCAAGTGTAATGACAGTTGGTATAATTGGCCTACCTCTAGAAATGTGGGATCCTATTCCTACAGTTAAAAAATGGTTGAAAAGCCAACATCGCACAGCTGATGATGCTCGGTCTGTTAAGCACGCTAAAGGACCAGAACCGGAGGATGCCAATCAAGCAGTAGTTTGGTCATACTGTATCCAGAATAAATTTTATTGTTGGTTAGATGTTCAATTCATCTTTAAGTGAGTTTGCTCTTTAAGTGAAACACCGCCCAATTGTGACTTCTGAGGGGGGGGGGATTGCGACCCCTAATTTTGTTGTTAAGTGAGTTTTTGGTTGAGTTAAGTGAGCGAGCATTCAGAGAAAGTTCTGCTCTTTAAGCAAGTTAGTCTCTAAGCGAGGCACTCTTTATGTGAGGTTTTTACTGTACAGCAGTTCTGAAACAGTTCTATAGTTTTTCATTCATATTGTAAAACTCTTGTAGCAAAATCTAGTTTTATGTACCTCTTGTTATTGTTAAAGTATTGTATTAAATGCATAATGTTAACTACCTTTTTGTATTTTTTTAGACTTAAAACTGCAAGTCACAAAAATTCAATACATAGAAAATACATAAAAATAAACATTATTTTTATTGTCTTATAATGTGAAACATTATATTGTTAGTTTTAGTAGTGTTATATTAATTTTTTATTATTTATTTATTTATTATTATTTTGAAATTAAAAAATATTTTGTAAAAAGGCACATCACCAACTTTGGCCCCGCCCACCAAGTCACATGGTCCCACCCATGGCACTGGCTCCACCCACACTGTGATGACATCATGGAGTGGTAGTAAAATTTTTGACATCCAATCACTGTATGAAAGGATAACAAGATTAAAAGGATTTCCTGGTAAATCTCAAGAAAGCAACAGACGATAAAGAATAAACGGTAAATTTAATGCAAAATCAATATTTGTGGAAGGAAAGATTAAAGATATTTAAAGATTAAAGATATTTAAGGAAAAGGAAACGATATAAGAACGGATAACTAAGAAAAAAGATTGTACACATTGGAGATGATCACGAGATAAAAGAAGGCAGTGATAAAAATATACACAAATACCAGAGGGAAACTTAGATCGATAGAGGGAAAGAATTATTAAAGAGTTGAATAAAGCAAAGATGGGGAGAATTCTATACAGAAGGATATAGTAGTAGATTATCAATTGGGGAAGAGAAGAAATGGGACTGTTAAAAGGTATGTTTTGGCAAAAGTTTAATAAAAATTTAAAGTTAAAAAAAATAGAAAAAAGGCAAAAAAAGGCAAAAATAAATAAATAAATAAATTACCCAGAAAATATGTGAGTTTCACATTAATTGATTATGTTGTTGTTGTTCAGTCGCACAGTCGATTCCGACCCTTTGCGACCCTATGGACCACTGTATGCCAGGCACTTCTGTCCTCCACCAGCCTCCTCAACTCGCTCAGCTCTGTGCCCATTGACTCTACAATACCATCTAGCCATCTCATTTTTGGCTACCCCCTTTTTCTTTTCCCCTCCACCTTTCCCAGCATCAAGGCTTTCTCAAGTGAATCCTCTCTTCTCATTTGATGTCCAAAGTACTTTAGCTTCATCTTTACTATTTGACCTTTAAGTAGTCAGGGTTGATTTCTTCTAAGATTGACCTATTTGTTCTCCTCGCTGTCCAGGGGGCTCTCAAAACTCTCCTCCAGCACCACATCTCAAAGGCATCTATTCTTCTGCTCTCAGTTTTCCTAATGGTCCAGCTCTCACAACCATACATTGCCACCGGGAATACCATTGCATTGACTAGACAAATTTTTGTTTGCAATGTGATGTCTCTACTTTTCACTATGTTCCCCAGGTTTCTCATCGCTTGCCTCCCAAGAATCAGTCACCTTTTTATTTCATGGCTGCAATCACCATCAGCAGTGAGCTTTGATCCTAGGAAAGTAAAATATGTCACTGCTTTTCTTCTTCCCCATCTATTTTCCAGGGCATATGGGAACATGGGAATAATTACACACACCCCACAACTCCAGGAATCTCATAGACACACATTGTGGATTCTTGGTGCGATTCAGAAAAAATAACTTTTTGAATCTCTGAGTGGTGTTAACATCAATTGCAGCTTTCAAACTGAAATTATAATTGTGTTGTCCCCTTTGGAGGAATGGATAGGAATGAAAATAGCCATATGTGAAGATACACTCAACAATAAAGAAATGCATGCATTGACTTGAACCTGGATTAATTTAATTGTTTGATTTTTATGCCGCCCCACTTGCCTAAGCGACTCTGGGCGACTAACAACAATACAAAAAGAATATAAAATATACAGTTACAATTAAATTAGCATAATACAAAAAACATTGCAGAACTTGAAAAAAAAATCCCACTTACAAACCAGTACCCCACAAACTCAGAAACCAAATCAACTTCAAAAAAAAATTTAACTATATATTTACCAAAAAAAAAAATGTCTACTTTATAATTCTGTATCTCAGTTGGCATTAATTCTCAGCAGCCAAATCTTGCTTTTATAAATACCCATACGAAAAACAGTTATCATTCACGTGAAAGCTTGTGTAACTGGGAAGAAATCAAATGCTCAGTTGACAGACTCCTTAATGTGCTCATGTAACCCCTTCAGGTTAAAATTCTAAAATACACCCTCACTGCGTAGTTGCACCGTTAGTCAGAAAGCAGCTACATTGGCAAAGAAATGGAAGAAATGTTGGAGAGGGCCATGTCAAAGCTTGTGGTCCAAGATCTCAAGATAACTTTGAAGTACCACCCTGCCCACCTCCCAATGTAAAAGTCGCTCTTGCTCAAAAGCCAATCATATCCAATTCTAGGGTGCAGTCTCGTCTCTATATAGCCAAGGAACCAGAATTGTCTGATATTTCCATGGTCATGTGACAGGCATGACTAAATGCCAGGGTACACAGAATGCTGTTTACCTTTCCACCAAAGTGATACCAATTTATCTACTTGAAATTTCTTGCTCTCATCACCACCAGAAAAGACAAGGGGAATTAGCCAGGTTGAGAATACAAAAGAACTACATCCAGTTCTTACAACAACTGGAGCATAGAAATCAATGCCTTTCCCATTCTAATGATTTGGAACCATTCCAAAATGTAACGGTCTTTAAATCAAATGGAGCTCAAGTTATTTTTTGGTCTTAAAGAACTGCTTGCCCAACAACGACGTCTGATTTTTGTCAAAAAGCAATTTCCAATCTTCATCTGTAGCTCTTACAAAGTATAGGAACAGGAAGATATTTTTCAGACACCAAAGCGTGTGTACATAGCTCTGCTCTTACAATGTATCCATAATGAGAGAGCACATCTGTAAAGTGCCATGCAGTGCCATGATGTTAAGCACTTTGTTGGAAAATCATCATGCATTCAGTTAAATGAATAAACTTGTACAATACTACAACTGTAAAAATAGTCCTTTACAACTTCAATAGCAAACAAAAATACGTTTGAGGTCATTCTCGGGAACAAAGGGACAGAGGGAGGTGGGTGGGAAAGAATAAATATAATCAGCCAATCAAGTACCATTAAAGAACCACAAATATTTCCCTTATCTCCTCCTCAGCTTAATGCCAAGGTTCAGTGCTGACTTTTTAGACTGTGGTATTGGAAGCAAAAGGGATAGTTTCTTTAATAATTTACTATGGACCAACCTTCCCTTTAAACGTTTGGATGCTGGACATTTATTCACATTATTAGATTATCTTAAAAGTTGGCTTTCTAGAAGATCTGAAGACCAATCTATCTAGTTAAGCTGAAGTATTCCGAGTGGCAGAAGAGCCTTTCTGACATTGTGAAACTAACTGGAGAGGTAAGTTTCCTGTCTATCACACTTGACCTGCTAGATTAGCGAATGACAACCACCAGGGAAGTAAACTTCTTTGCAGGAATTTTCAGGAGCAGCATCCGACTTTTTCAGTTGCATGAAAATCCATGTCATAATTGAGATTTTTCTTCTTCTTCTTTTTGGTTTTAGATAGACAATATTTTGGGAGAACGGAAGGAAGGGCAATGTCAGGAAGATTGACCAATAAATGGAGAAATAGAGATGTAAATATTAAAATGCAGATATTATTAACATCTGGATGATTAGATATTTATGTAAACAATGTCCTCTTTCACAGACTGATTTGTGTGAAAAGGAAAAAATCATAATGTTTTTACTATCTGTATTACTCTGAATCTGTCTGGATCTGAAGTTTTCTGCCATATGATTAAATTCTGTGTATAAATACTTCTATTCTTCTTCTGGCAATAGAGAGAAAAAGTGTTAGGAATTCTTGTGTGTTGGGGAAATGTCATATTTGTTCTATTACATAGATGTGCCACTGACATTGTGCTGTTTAATAAATCAGCCATGTCCTTAAAGGCTCTCCTGAAGAGAAAATTAAAAAAAAAATTGGGATAATTAGGAGACAAAGTTTTAAACAATTTTAAAATGCTTTCAACATCCCCAGTGTTTCTTTCTATTCTTCTTACTCATCTTTGTCATCCTACTGTCCTAGAAATGTGCTCAGCATTAACTTTTACTTTTGATTCATTTGGTAGGGTTTCAGGAAATACCTCTTTTCCTTTTTAAAGCTATAATTGTGTAGGTTTTTCTTGGTTCATAGTAGTTGATAAACTACTTTTTAAAATTCTTGTAGCCAGATCACAAGCAATGGAACCTTCCAGCAAGTACATGTTCAAATACAAAGGATACTATTTTGTCCCTGATCTGGTTACACCTGAATACTTGGATACCCTAGAAGATTTTGAGATCAGAGACAGTGATTTGTTTCAAGTCACTTACCCCAAGTCAGGTAAGTCTAGAAGATTCTATTATTTTATCTGGCTCTATTTTGCCATATTAGCCTGACATAATTGTACAGTAATAGGGTTCAGTTGTTTCTTTAATGATTCAATATTTGGGAGGAAGTATATTATTTGTTGAAAGAGATAATGTGAATGAAGAGCTACTATAGAGAAATCAGATTACATTGATAATGATGATGTACACCTCAGTATCACCAAGTACAGTAATACCCCAGATAACGTTATGACTTGGTTCCACAAGTCATGACGTTATCCGATTTTTAGTGTTGTCCAATGCATGCATCGAACAACGCTAAAAAACAAAAAGCCCTGACTTCAGGGACAAACTGCTTTAAAGGCAGGCAGGGAAATAACTTTTCCTCCCTGCCTTTAAAGCCACCCCTCACCCACAGCGGTTAAATTTAAACTACAGGAAGAGAGAGGGAACCAATCACGTCTCTCTCTTTCCCCCTTCCCTGTAGTTTAAATACACAGAGGGAAAGAGACAAGGAGGCTTTGCAACTGCAGTACAGTCAGGGAAAGGCAGGTGCTTTTCCCCAACCCTACTGCAGTGGCAGAGACCGCTGCGGGTGTGGGGTGGATTGGGTAGTTCTACCCAAACCACCCCACACCCTCAGACCATTGTATTGGAGAACGCTAAAAGAATTGTTATCCGATGCAAGTTTTTTCCAAAAAAAATTGCATCGTTATCCGATTCTAGCGTTATCCAATACAATCGTTATCCAGGGTATTACTGTATTTCCACTTTGGGTGGTTTACACTTCTAAAAACAGATACATACATAAGAATAATTAATTATAAGTATGGAATCACATCTAGGGAAAGAGACTGGAATAGTTGTTGCTCCATAGTTTAGGTGCCACCATTGAGAAGACTTGTCAATTTTTGAAGATTTTTTCACCAGGCAATGATCTTGAATTAATGGCATGGATTCAAAGATTTATTTCAAGGACAGTATATAAACAATGGAAAAGGTCCTTGAAATAAAGGCACAATATAAAAAATTAAGAAAATCAATCAATTTCTAACGTGAATAAACAAAAATGCAAAATAGAACAATCTCGATTAATGTCCCATATTAAATTATAGTTATGAAAAATTAGCCACAGCCCTTTTTAAAACACTGTATTATGCCCTAATCTTCTTCTTTTTCTTTTGTGTCCTGATTCAGACCCTGGACTGCTAAACTGAAACCACTTTTTTGCTTTGTCATTGCCCAAATGCAAGTCCTCATCGGTGCATGTCTCTGGTAGCAAATGGACCAGCAAATAGGCCAACTCTGTGTCTTTCCACATTCACATCATGTGTTTGATCTTGTCCACCAGCAATCCCCACTTGAGCATGTTGGTCTTGAATTTAGGGACTCCAATCTTATGTCTGTTCAGGGTCCTCCAGGTGACGAAGGGAAGATTGAGATATTCAACGATATCCACATTTAATAATGTTCCTTTCCTAATGAGCTCCTTCCTCCATCTTCTAATTTAGTTTTGCTCTTGTGTAGCCTCAAGAATGTTTGTTCTTGCCATAATGCTTTCCCTGGATCTGAGCTAGAAGACTTGAGGCATATATCCATTCAGAGGGTCATTCTCTTGCTTAGTTCTCTCAGCATCTGCTGCTACTTCTCTTCTGATCTTCAGTGGAGCAATACCAACAGGGGAGTATATCTTCTCAACTGCTGTAGGTTTAAGGCAGGGATTCTCAACCTGTGGCCTATGGGCCAGATGCCACCCATCACACCATTTCATGTAGCCCCCCAGTGCCTCCACCACACCAGGAAGTGCCATGTGGTGGAGGAAGGGCAAAATAGCCTTCCAGCAACCGAAGCTGTCAGAGGGAGCATGACCCGCCCCACTGCTTTAAGAGGTTGAGAACTCTTGGCTTAAGGCATCCTGTCACTATCTGCATGGCTTCATTAACAGCAATGACAAATTCTTTTATCCGTGTGTATGTGTCCCATTCTGGAGCAGCATACTCTCCTGAACGTGTCAATGTGATTTAGTTAATCACAGCAGCTTGTTGTTTGGAGAAACAAAACTTTTCCATCCAACTTTGCATTGAGATTTCCCAGTGAAGCTTTACATCACTGGGATGAGCGCCCCGAGAGGCTCCTATAGTCATCAAGGAAGGATTACCTATAAGAGGCCTCAGTGGAAGTTCACACACTTTGAATTTGAGAGGTCAATCACCCTGAGAAGGGTGTGTGCAGTGATGAGATGTTACAAGTTCGCACCAGTTCACCAGAACCGGCAGTAACTTTCCCCAGTGTCCCGGAGAACCGGTAGCAGCTTTTGGAGGGAACCACCTCAGGGGCTTACCTTTTCTCCGGTTCCCCCACTGTGCATGCACGCCAATTGCTTGGTGTGCATGCGCGCCTACAGCACTTGGAACGCATGCGTGGCCTCCTTGCTGTCTTACCAAGTGGGGAGGAGGAAGAGAAGCTGCTAGCCTGAAGCTCCTATAGCCTGCTCCCCAGGGTAAGTGACTCACCTTTGGGTGTGGGGTGTGGGTGTGTATTTTAATGTGTATTTAATGTGTATTTTTTTGTTATGTCTTATAATGTGAAAATTTATATTGTTAGATTTGGCAGTGTTATGTTATATTTTTATTATTTACTTATTTATTATTTTGAAATTTTAATTTTTTTTAAAGTCACATGACCAACTTTGCCCCCGCCCACCAGGTCACATGGTCCCGCCATGACATTGCCTCCACCCACAACATTGTCTCCACCCATAAATTAGGCTCCACCCACATTGTTGGCTCTGCCCACTAATTAGGCTCCACCCACAATGTGGTAGTAAAATTTTTGACATCCCAATACTGGGGGTGTGTATAAATGCTTTGGCATCTTGCCAGGAAAAGGTCTAATCCTGGTAATGTTACCCTGGGAGATTTTACAGAGATAACAGAAATCTTATCTCTTGATCTAGCATCAAGGTCACTTGACATTCCTAACATTGACATTTTGCTTCTTCAAAATGATAACCTAGAGTGATTGGACTGTTTTTGGACTGACTATTGTTATTGAACTTATTTACGCTTTTCTGGATTATCCTTTAAGAAACCTGATTAATAAAGCAACTGCTTTTGCTTGAAGATTGTCTCTTTCCACACACAGACGACGGCTACCTACCAAACCTCCCCAATTTGCTTCACTGCCTGAGAATAGTAAGAGTTCTGTTAATGCAGACCGGCTCTCCCATAGAGCTGACAAGCAAGGGCAACAGTTCCCATAAAGAGACTGGGTCTTTGGAACTGGAAGGGAGGGTCCCCTTGAGTGGGACAGCCGGATTCTGACACCAGTCAGGGAAAACGTGTGTGAGAGTGGAAAGCACATACTTGAGTCTTGCTTAGATTAGGCTCCATATGGTTGATGATGTAATACTGCCCTAATTCTTCAAGTGCTCCAGTAAAGTTTTGCAGCTACCTCATCAAAGCTTGACCCTTAAAAAGCCATTGCTATGACATCTGCATAGATGAACAGTTTTGTATTGTCAGGAACTAGGTGATCATTTGTATATATATTATACAGTATTGGAGACAATACACTTCCTTGAGGCAGACCGTTCTTCTGTACCCTCCATTTGCTGTTCTTTCCATTCATTGTCACATACCGTGTTTTCCCGAAAATAAGGCACTGTCTTATATTTTTAAAAACTCCAAAATATGCACAAGGTCTTATTTTCAGGGGATGTCTTATTTTTCCATGACGAAGAATACAGTACACATTTATTGCTGATACAGCGGACTGCCAGGGCAAGATTTAGGTGAGTGTCTTATTTTCAGGAGGGGCCCTTACATTTCTGAGGTGGGGGAAAATAGGGGGTTACTTACTATATGAGTAGGTCCTATTTTCGGGGAAATAGGTTAGACTCTCTGGTTCTGAAGGAAGCTGCCAATTACCCTAATAAGCTTGTTATCTTTGGTAAACTTATTTATTTTATGGAGCAGAATCCTATGATTGACAGTATCGTATGCTGCAGTTAGGTCAATGAAAGCCACTCCCATAATGTCCTTTTTTTCAAAGCTATCTTCAATATATTGTTTAAGGTTAAGGATTTGACCACAACATGATCTGCCTGGCCTGAAGGCTGCTTGCTTCCACTGGCCCTCTTGTTGAAGCTCACAATGTTCCCAGCTATGTAGAACTTTCTGGTGTAAAGACTGGGAAAGACAGATACAGTAATACCTCAGATAATACTAAGACTTGGTTCCACAAGTCTTGGTGTTATCTGAGTTTTAGTATTATCTGATCCATGTTAAAATCCTGTGGGATGGATCGGATAACGTTAAAGCTCCATAGAGATACATTGTAACCACACAGGCTTTAGCGGTTGTTATCCAATCCAACCCATAGGACCTTAACGTATTTCGATCCAATTCTCCTCCCCAGATTACTTAACGTTATGCGATTTTAGCGTTACCCGAGGTAAACGTTATCCAAGGTATTACTGTACCAGGAAATCAGAGTTATGCTTGTGTGTTGCCAAAATCAAATTCAAACAAAGAATGGGAATCAAAGTTCAGACAGAGCAGCCCAGAGGTCCCAAATGTAGCCCAGGAAAACCTGGCTCTTTGTAAACACAATCATGAGGGGAAGAAAGAGCTGGAATGTGTCTATACAGATTGCCCTTTTTCATGTGAAAACTTAAAGCATGAACTCATTCTTCTTCCATGTCTAGGCCAGACGTGAAACTGCCAAAATGTGAAAAAGATTAGCTAGCACCAGTGTGAAAAAGATTAGCTAGCACAAGGTTGCCATTGCCCGGGGTACATCCGATTGTGATTTAAAAATACTACAATCTTTGAGGAAATTCTTTCTCTGTAACCCAGCATAAGCTCATGAGAAAGAAACATTTACTGTTGCAGAAGAAATCAATTTTCTGTCAAAGCGGGAAATAGATGATTTTGTTCCTATTCATGCAACATAGCATGGGAGGATCTAAGTCTAAGTTCCTATTCGCAGGCACAGTGTGGACACAGAACATTTTGAGCTTGATTTATCATGAAGGCCACCGAAATGGGACTGAAAACACAGACATATTGGATAGAGTTCCATCCTTGGAGTACAACATCCGAAACATGGATTATATCAAGCGTGAATCACCACGTCTCTTTGGTAGCCACCTTCCCTACTACTTGGTACCCAAGGGACTAAGAAATAGAATAGCAAAGGTATGACATGCCACTAATACTGCTTCATTAAATTTATATTTAACTGCATTTTGTTTTAGATGAACATTTGTTTCACAGACCAGACCAAACAAATCATATTTCTAGAGTGAGATTTCTAGGAATGAGCCAGACAGAAGCAGTGGATCCAGTAGTGTAGCATAGGGGGAACCAAGGGGGCGGCCTAACCCGGCAGCAATTTTTGTGCGTATGGGTGTTCTTGGAATACAATTCCCAGAATCCCTAGCAGGAGCCAGCATCCATCAGGGGCAGTAAATTTGGCTTACCCCCTAGGTGGCTGAAATCCATGCGATGCTACTGAGTAGCAGTAGCAGAGTACAACATCAAATGCATGAGGGTTTTCTTTTCATTTAAAATATATAAATTAATGTTATTTTTTCTTACTACATGATGCAGGCTGAATTGAAACCATTCACTTTTTTTTTACCCAAAACTACTTTTTCATTTCCTCAGTAGGGCTACTCGTTTTTCTTCATTTTTGACCTATACAAAAGGTGTTTCTTCCATGTGGATGTGATGCAAAAGGAGGGTCATATCTAGGTAGTGTTTTTAGTGTGGTTTTCTGGACAGTGCTAACATCCCCCCCTTTTTGTTTCCTCTGACCCAATAATCCTCCTTTGAAAAAAATTATATGTGACAATGACAGTGAACCTTTTAGACTAGAGACTGAGTGCCCAAACTTAACAGGCTGCCATCCATGCTGCAGAAGGGAAGGGCAAACTCTCTGTTGGAGACAGGGAAGAAACACTCCCACCTGGCTACTGGGCAGAGGAGCAGGGCAAACTCTGTGCTGAAGGAAGAAGCACTCCCTCTGGGCTGCTGGGCAGAGGGGTGGGGCAAACTCTGTGCTGAGGAAAGAAGCATTTGCACTGGGCTGCTGGGCAGAGGGGAGGACCAAACTCTGTGCTGGGGTGATGGCACGCATGCCCACATAAAAGTCTCTGAGTGCCACCTCTGACATGCATACCATAGGTTCACCACCACTGATATACAGTCATACCTCGCACTATGCGAGTTTTCCACTATGGGAGTCAGACTCACATACCAAAAATTCCTATGAAAAAACTTGCATAATGAACTTTTTTAGGGGGGAAACTTGCATAGTGCATTTTTTTTCGCTCTATGAGTTTCCCCCATAGAAACGCTCGCTTTGGGATCGTTTCCATAGGGAAAGTCTGACTCGTATAGCAAAAATATTTGTTATGCAAGTCGGATCACTTTTTGAAATACCCACTCGTTATGTGAGTTTTTTTGCTAAGCAAGTTGTTCGCTAAGCGAGGTTTGACTGTATGAAAATAGTGCTAGAACACCATATCACCTTATTGTGAGATCATTTTTCTTATGAGATGAAATAAATTCTACAATGTGTTTCAAATACTGCTCCCTTTTCTGGAACACTGTGTAACTTTCCAAATGGGAACATGTTTCATTTTATCTTGATTGTTTCCTCTATGAATATTATCTGGAGAAAGAATGGAGAGATAAATAAAGACAATCTTAAGAATAAAGACCTAGCAATAAGGTGATAGGATAATATAGTGTTATTCCCATATACAGTACTTAATTTTTTTAAAAAATATAGAAGAGTCAGCATCACACAAAGAAAAGATGGTCGAAGGCAAGAATATGGGGACTGTGAGATGGAATGCCAATTGCTAGTGTGAACATCTGACTCAATCTGCAAGCTCAATGGGAGAACTCATTACAGTTTCACTTGTACTTGTGGCTGAGAGAGAGAGTGAGAGTGGTGAAGGAGGAGGATTCCTAGATAATAGGTGATGCACCCATCTCTGTCCCAGCTCTTGGAGACATGAAAGGAGCCTCATTTGGGTGTTCCCTGAGCAGTTTCTCCTGAAAAAAAAATCCTTTCAACCCAGAATAATTTCTGACACAAAATTATTATTAACCTAGATAATGGAGAAAAAAGGGTCAGAAACCTTTCCATAAGAAAAAAGTTCAGATTTTAAACTCATTGAAAATATATCTTCATATATTTGTTTCATAGGTATGTAATAATCAAGAAGAAAAAAGTGGTCACTCATCCTCCAGAAACAATGCCTTCTTTCTCAACTGATTTGATAATATAATACTACAGTCACAATGAGAACAAAAAGATAGCAATCAGAAGTAACAGAGAACTATTCAACCACATAGGTTACTTGATCTAGGAAAGTAGTGGATGAAATGCATCACTATGGTCATGGAGGATTTAAATCAGATTTTCTAAATAAAATTGGCTATCGAGGAAATGAAACATTGCATAAACCAGAATATTTGTAAGAAAAACTTGGGGAGAAGTATTCAGAGGAGTAGGTTCAGCTGCCTAAAGTCCAAATCTGACACATCTCATTTATGGAAAGAGTCACATCTTGACCATACAGTCTTTAACAAGCAGCAGAACAACAGAAAATTGGAATCGCAAGAGCCTCTGGAGACAAATCCCTTCAGAGTAGGTACAATGACAGTGTAAAAGTCCCAACTTCCACTTCCTAACCTCTGGATTTAACTAATTTAGAAAGATGATACTAAACATATTGTTCAATTTACTGAAAAATCTCAACCCAACAACGGTGGTGGACTCAAAAGAAATTTACTACTACCTTATGGGTGTGGTATGGTGGGCATGGCCAGGGGAAAAGCCCTGCATTGCACCCAAATTAGGACAACTTTATTTCCAAACTTGGATGGGCAGGGCCAGCCAGGATTTCTGCTACTGGTTCTGGTAAACTGGTGCGAATCTGCTGATGCCCATCACTGCCTAAAAATGAGTTTATTAATATCATTATTCTTGCAGGTTATTTATGTGCTCAGAAACCCAAAAGATGTCTTGGTCTCCTACTATCATTTCTCCAAATTTGCAGTACAATTAGAAGAAGTAGAAGATTTTGATGTGTTCATGGAGAGGTTTCTAGATGGTAATGGTAAGAATTTTCTGGCACTGCAATATAAATCATATTTCTCACTACCATTTAACAGAGCAAGTCCTATTCAAAGCACTGCACTTGTAACAATGGGAAAGGCTAAAAGGTTGGAAGACATGTGAAACCCAAGTCCCTTCCCCATCTGATCGAGCAGAACTCCTGATCCTGAGAATTTTGCAAATGTGTTCAGTGAAACACACTGATGGGTTCAGCTTCAGTTCTTTCTGCCTGAGTGATATTTGGGTAAGGTGTGGATTTTGGAGGGGGAGTTAAACATCCCTACCAATCTTACCATTCTCACTGATCACATGAGAAAATAAGGGACACTGCATATAAGTTTCAAACCAAGATAAATCACTTTTTACTTAATATTCATGGGATAACCTGGATATCCCCACTTTCTCTACTGACCTGTGGAATTAACTATAGCTGAAATCAGAGAAGTTAGAAAACAGCAAGCCAGCCTTGAATCAATGCAAAGAGTAATATTCATGGTGCCTCTGATTTGTATCTGAATATAGAGTTCTGAGATGAAAATGCTTTTTTACCAGCCTTCTTGTTGGAACAGCTTCTGAATAAATGCTGTGGGTTGAGGACAGAAGGAAACACCTGTTCTTTCTCCTAAACTTTCCCTTCCCAAATAGCTCCAATACACTTCCCTATCCCGGTGACTATATGTGTGTCTGCAAGATCTGTCTCTCTAACAAAAAATGCTGTTACAATCTTCTTCCATTTCTCTCCCAAGAACTATATTCCTCAGAGCAAAAAAGCAAAGCAATCACACAGGACTCCTTGCTCTAATTCATAACAGATTTCCCATTCTTTGACCTGGATGATCTCTGGCTTTGAGTATGTAAATCTCATATAGTTGGTAACAGCATATGTCCCGTTGTCTACATACCGGTAGGTCTCTGTAGGCCAGAAGTTGGCTAGGTCTAGAGGTCCAGGTCCAGGTCTAGAGGTTGCCCATCTCTAGACTATGAAGCACAACACCACCTCTCTTGCAAACCTACCTCTTAATATTTTACCAAAATCATCATGGTGACAAACTGGCAATCGCACGCTGGGAGCTGCAGTTTGTTTGGGGAGGAGAATGTCTTTTCTCCCCAAACAAACTGGTAATCCTACATTAGGACACCGGTTTGTTTTGGGGAGAGAATGCTCCTTTTCTCGCCAAACAAACCGGTGATCCTACGCTAGGACCTCCAGTTTGTTTGGGGGAAGAGAGTGCCTTTTCCAGTGATGGGATATTCCCAGCTCTCACCGGTTCCCCCGAACCAGTAGCAACCACACGCAATTGTTTTTATTTTTTTGAGGCGTCCAGTTCGGATGCCTCACCGACATTTTTTTTTTTAATTTGGAGCCAAAATGGCTCCCAGGTACTGCACATGTGTCAAACCTTCATTTGACGCATGCACAGTTCTATTTTTTTACTGCACATGCATCAAATGAAAGTTTGACGCATGTGTAGGGAGCACTTGAAGAAGTGGCCTTGGCGGTGGCCTTTCCGCGCCTGGCCCTGCTGATTCAGCCTCTGCTGCTTCCAGCCTTCCAAGGGTATGTGAGGGGTTTGTGTTTGGGGTGGGTTGGTGGGTTTATTTGTGTTAAGGGTGGGTGGGTGTATTTTTATTTAATTTTTATTTAATTTATTTCTTTATTTAATTTATTTAATTTATTTTTGGGTTTGTGTTGTGGTTATTTGGTTGGGTGGGTGGGTTGAGGTGTGTGTGTGTGTGTTTATTTTAATTTAATGTTATTTATTTTAATTTTTTTTAAAAAAATTGGCCACACCCACAAGATCCGTGACGTCACGGTGTGGTAGCAAAAATTTTGTCATAACATCACTGGCTTCTCCCAAAACAAAACAGTGATCCCATGCTAGTACCTCTGGTTTGTTTGGGGAGAGAGCACACATTTTCTCCCCAAATAAACCAGTGATCCTACACTAGGACGTCTGGTTTGTTTGGGGAGGAGGGTGCCTTTTCTCCCCAAACAAACTGGCAATCCCATGCTGGGACTGCCAGTTTGGTTGGAGGAGGGCGCACAGATCCATTTCCCCTCCAACCAAACCAGCAATCTCATGCTCATACCACCAGTTTGGTTGGGGGGAGAATGGGTGCACACACCCTTCCCCCAACTAAACCACAACTCTGGGCAGAGAACAACGCTGAGAAATTTGACGCAAACATTTGCATTGCACAACATTATCTTAACGTTGTGTGGTGCAAAAGTTTGCCTCAAATTCCCCAGCCTTATCTGGTTTTAGCGTTGTGTTGTGCAAACGCTAACCGGGGCATTACTGTATTAGCAATTTGGGAAAGGAATCAGAGCAAGCACACTGTCCTGTTTTCAGACTGCTCCATAGATGTGACCTGCTACCTACAAAGATGGCTCCTTTGTCTCATTATAACTCAAACCTTACTGACGAACTGATCCATGGAGAACAGCCATGCCAAATGTCATTTTTACCTGCTTTGTTCTTTCTGCTGAATTATAGTCTTTCTTTTCAGTACTACGTAATTCTTGGCTAGACCACGTAGAAGGTTGGTATGCTCACAAGGATGACTTCAACATTCTCTTCCTTACCTATGAAGAAATGAAGAAGGTAAGAAATAATTTTGCTTTACCCACTGGATGTGAAACATTTATCAAAGTTCCCTGAGCTGTACCATAGACCAAGTGTGCCAATGGGGAAGATAAGAAGGTGGAGGAGCATGAGCCAGAAGACTTTCCAGTGTGGTCCTCCTGTAGGGCTATGCCTCCAAGTCTGGATAGAAGTAGATATCAAAATTATGATGGGCTAATCTAAGTCTAAACTGGGCTTGCAAACCCTCTGAGGTTCTCGTTCATGTGCTGTCCTTGGTGTGTTTCGTTTCAATATTGAGGTGGTTGGCATTTTCCCCACACGTGAAAATTATTTGTATTTTTGTACACAGTTTCAAAATGCACCCATTTTTGAGTTGAATGTCTAGCTATGCAGCCATACTGAGACTCCCAATGATATGGACAAGTCAAATGACCAGGAATGCATTTAGCTGATGGGATTATGTTCCTTGTCCTTTCTGCAGTCTTGGGCAAATGGCATAGTCCCAGATTTCCACCCCAAAGAGGGTCCTTTGAGTGATTCATACCTAGACTGCCTGGAGAAGATCATTTAACTCACAATCAACCTGATCCATTGTTGTTCTTGTTGTTCAAGCAAGTTTATGTACATTTCAAAAGTTCTCACAAGCCTTCTTCCTTTTCTCACATCAGATTCTAAAGTAACCCAGATTGTGAAGTTCTTCTAGAGACCCCCATTATGGGTGCTACTTTAATTTTTTTATGTAGGTCTCCTGGTCTTATTCATCAAGTTAGATCCTAGGGAGTGGAGATTTTAAAATATGCTTGGTCTTAAATGTAAACTTTTGTTGTTTGGTGGTCAGTCACACAGTCGATTCCGAAACTTTCCGACCCCGTGGACCACTGTCTCCCAGGCACTTAGGTCCTCCACCATCCTCCTCAACTTGCTCAGCTCTGTGCCCATTGCGTCCACAATACCATCTAGCCATCTCATGTTTGGCCGCCCCCTTCTTCTTTTGCCCTCCCCCCTACGTATGTCCTATTTCAGGATTTGAGAAGCTGTGTTTTGAAAATATGCAACTTCGTGGGGAAGACATTGACTGAAAAAGAGGTCAACAATGTTGTGGATAAGGCTACATTTGATAAAATGAAGAAGGATCCCAGGGCCAACTATGAGAACCTGCCATCTGATATTGTAGATCACACAAAAGGACACTTTCTTCGCAAAGGTATACCTGTGTCCAGCCTCATTTACTGTTGGTACTTGTACAATGAGCACTGTGGTGGCTTAGTGGTTGAGACACTGAGTTTGGCAACTGGAAGGTTGGGTTTCAATACCCGAGTGCTACACAACAGATCTTGGGGACATGAATGGAGCCTCACTCGGGTGTCCCCCTGAGTGGAGTTTCTGCAGCAAAAACCCTTTCAACCCAGAGTAATTTCTGGCATGGAATTTATTTGTTTACTTGTTACAATGTCCAGCTTATGTGGAGGCAGTGGCATCTTCATAATCTGAAGGGAAAGACTCCTATCACTGCCACATCTACTACCATATGCTCCATATTTGCTGGTGCTGTCCAGCTACCTGACAGATGACCATGACTTGTAGAACAAAAGGCCAGTCTGCTCCATATGTGGCAGAAATAGAGCTGCTGAAGGTGATTCTGTCTGCCATTCCAGCATTACGAAAAACCATGTTTAGCCCTGAAAATACGGAATTGACGTAGCTACCACTGAGATATCTCTGTGAAAGACAAAATCATTTGCATATACTAAGCATGATGAGGTGAAAAATGTAGTAAAATTCACACCAGGTTCAATTCATGTACAGAAGAGGGAAATGGGAGTTAAAAACATGCCAATTTACTTAAGCAGGATTGCAGGTTCGCAGTGAATAGAGCAACAGTAGGATGTGTGATCTGCTCTTCTGGCCCCACAGAACCAACTGGGAGCCTCTATCCCTGCCTGTAAATCATGGGCCACTTGAATTGCCAGGGAAGGTGTCCCTGGGCAGTAAGACTAAATGACAGTTTCTGCTTCCTCTTCCAGGCACTGTTGGAGATTGGAAAAACATGATGACTGTTGCCCAGAGTGAAAGATTTGACCATGTTTTTAAGGAACGAATGGAAAAGCTGCCTTTCAAGTTCTGCTGGGATATCAATGATGAATTATGAATGGAGAAATATGTCTGGTTAACTTTGCATATTATTTTCATTTATTCATCCAAGTTTTCATTCATCTCCCTTTTTATCTGTCTGCAAACACTTTTTGCCTGATTTTTTTAGAATAGTAGCCACGTTAGTCTGTGGTTCAGGCATATCAGAAAACTAAATAAAATAAGCAAAATAAAATAAAAATAAAATAAAAAACACTGTAGAACTTTTAAAAGACTAATTCATTTGGTGTATAAAAACCACGCCAAGTTTCACTCTTTGTCTGAAGAAGTGGGGTGTATTATTATTATTATTATTATTATTATTATTATTATTATTATTATTATTATTATTATTATTATTATTATTATTATTATTATTATTATTATTATTATTATTATTATTATTTAGATTTAGATTTAGATTTAGATTTAGATTTGTATGCAGCTCTATTCACTGAAGCGACTCAGAGCAGCTAACATACTATAGGGCAACATATATCACAATATTACAATATCAAACCAAAAAGCAACATACAGTATATCACAGTATTACAACATCAGATATAAATACAGCTACATAATATAAATATAGCAACATAATGCAATACTGTCAAATATATCTAGCACTACAATACAATACAGTCATGTGGGTCTAGAACCAAGAAACAGAGTATCAAAATATCAAGGTATCAGCTACAAATTACAATTACAAAAGATATCACATCAACACAATATAACATGATATAATGCATTCTAACTACCAATCGGACACCACACACCTGCACTCCATTCTCTCGAGGCCAAGGCCGGCCAAGAGAAGAGTCCAGTGGTGGTGGAGGTAGGAGCAGTGTTTTGATCCATGAAAGCTAACAATAAAAATATAGCAGTTAGTCTTTAAAGTGCTACAGTGTTTTTATTTTATTTTTATTTTGTTTTGTTTATTTGACTTTTTGCCAGGTGTTTATGATGTATAGATTGCTCATACAGTACACTGTATGTTTTTACACATTTCTAAATATTCATATTTTTGCAAATCATCTTCTATTTTTCAAACCATAGGTATATTTTCATTAGAGGTTTGGATTGCAAAATTCTGAGAAGTGAAAACAATGAAATGTAAATTGCATGTTAGGTTTTATCAATTTTGGAAGGGTTACTTAGACTAATTTATAGTAAGAAATGAGCCACACAAAATTCCTTCCCAACCCCCAATGGTAAGTTTACTTCCAAATTAAAACAGCTATGTGGTTTATATATTTATTACATGTCACTTAGAAACAGATATGCAAAGCAAATGTTTAAAACAGTCCTGCTGTGGTGTTATGCAATCCTGATTCTGAAATATCAAGGAGGGAGATGAAAAATAAATAAATAAATAATCTGCAGCACTTTAAAGACTAACTGCTGTATTTTTGCTGTGAGCTTTCGTGGATTCTGAAATGTGATTCTTAAATATTGTTCCATCATCCTGATTATCCAACTGTTTCCAAAAGACCTATAAAGTAGGGACTTGAGGCCCAGATCAACTTCCATTCTGAGGCAAACTTGAGATGAGAAACAACCCAAGGCTCCTACTGCCTATGAAAAAAATAGGAACAACAAAATAGTTGAATAAACAGGACTATATTGATTCTAGGAATAGCGGGAGGAAGCCTTGTGGATTTAAAGGCCCTAAACATATGTAAAGAAATACCTTCATTGTATAAACATTTGTCCCACACAATCTCTCTAGCTACAAACATGAAGCAGACATTTGTGAATATGAATTTGGAAGGTATGCTGATTTAGAGGATATAACTGATGGTACTGAAGCAAGCAAAGAAACAAACAAAAACCAAAACAATGTGACCATAGAAGGTGAGGCTATCCAGATGGGTCTTGTCAACTACAAACTCCATCAACTCTAAACTCTTGCTGCTGAAACTTGTCTTTTTTAAGATAGGGAAAAGAAGGTACAATGAATGACTGGCTGGGGACATGAATGGAGTGCCTTCCCTCAGACAAATAAAGTAAAGCCTCCCCACTAAAGTGTTTGCCACCATATTGGTCCATGTGCAAAATTTGTGTAATATACACACTTAGTAATACAAAATATATCCATAACTACATTGCAAGCTTGGAAGTCCAGGGAAAGAGAGTGAAAAGGGCAGAAGAATTAAACAGCAGAAGTTGGGAAAGGATGAGAAAGTTGCTGAGGAAAGTGAATTAAGGGAGCAAGCAAGAGAGAAGGAGGAGTAAATGGCAGAAACAGGGAGAAGCACACTAAAACATAAAGGGAAGAAAAACATAGTGAAAGATGGCAACCAAAGCTGAGAAGGCCAGGAAGTAGAAGGCAGACTGTAGAAGAAGGAGGCAGGGGAGAAGGAAGACTGCTGGAAGACACAAGGAGTCCAGATACCCAGTAAATGGTGGTTTAAGGGCCAATTGGAGTGATGAGTAGATAGCGGCAGATGAGGAAATACACTGTTCAGGTGCCAGAATAGTGGGAAAAGACTGGAGCTAGCTAGAAGCACAAGACTATGAAGGGTAGGCAGCAATGCTGTCAAATTGGGGTGGAGGGCACAACATGGACTGTATCCTGATTGCATTGTGGTTATATTTATTTTGTTTTTTACACTGTATTTTATATTGTATCATTGTTGAGCTGTTATATTGTGTTTGACTGTATGTTGTGAGCCGCCCTGAGTTGGTTTTCGCCAAGTAGGGCGGCATATAAATTGAAATAATAATAATAATAATCACCCAAAACCGAGGTGGCGATGTGCTGATGGCTTTACTTCTTTACCTACAGGGAAATGTTGTTATGAGGAATCAAATCCAATTAGCACTTCCTTGAGCCCCAGGCCCATTTTTAAGAGCATTCATCACCACAGGCATCTTGTCCTAGCTGGTACTTATCCACCCCTGAACTTGAATCAGTGGTTACCTACCACCACAAAGGCCCTGGTGTTCACAGCATGTATCTGTATCCATTTTCCATCCTGATCCGTGCTTAGATATGTAGCGATCAAGAGCATGAACCTATTTTTATGAACAATTGTTCAATTACAAGCCATCTAGAGGCCTTGACAAGAGCCCTGGCAGTGCATTGATTAAACTGCTGTACTTCAGCCAGCCAGGGATCAAGGTTGACTAAGCTTTCCATCCTTCTGAGGTCAGTAAAATGAGTACCCAGCATGTTGGGGGCAAAATGCTAATTAACTTGTGAACCACCCAGAGTGTGCATTAAATGCTTGAGGCGGCATACAAGTGTAATTACTATTACTGTTGACATTGAGGAATTGGGGAGGTTTCTGGGGAATTTGTGTGGCACACTGAGGGGACTGGCCAGAGAGGACATTCAGGAAAACATTCCCCATGACCAGTAAAGAATTTCTTATAGGTAACAGGCTTGCGTTCCCTTCAATGCATCCATAATGCCTGGATGTTATGACATTCTGCTTCCAATGGACAGGATGGAGGAGGATACATACAGAAGCTAAAATCTATGCAGGTTTAAAAAGAAAAAAGTTTGAAATCTTATGAAACTTAATGGAATTTAACTCTGGGGAAAATCTGGTTAATGAATGTGGCTATTGTGCTTCTGTAACCATTACTGAAAACACCAGGAAATGGCCTAATATTGCTATGCTATGCAATATTGCGTGTGCCTTGCCACCCAGAAAAATCTTTACCAAACATTATCCTAGATCGGGACTCCTTGCTCATGATCACACATGCTTTGGTTACCTCCAGACTTGATTATTGTAATGCCTTCTACACGGGGCTGCCCTGTGTTACCTTTCAGAGGCTGCAACTGATCCAGAATGCGGCTGCTTGGGTCATGATGGGGTGTGTGGGCATTATGCTCATGTCTCACCACTGCTCTGGGAGCTGCACTGGCTCCCAGTATGCCTCCGAGTGCAATTCAAGGTGCTGGTTATTACCTTTAAACAGTGGTGGTCAGCAGCTGGTTTGGACTGGTTCTACCGAACCAGTATAAACAATCCTTGGTGGTCTCCCGGGGGGTAGTAACCCTCCTGGGAGACCACCCAGGGTGTTTACTCTTTTTGGAGGTGACCGGTTGAGTCGCCTCTCCGGCCACCGTTTTTATTTTTATTTAATGTCTATTTAATTTGTATTTTGATGTGTTTTTTATTTCTATTTTTATGTGTACTGTATTTTTATTTTATTTTATTTACTTTGGCTCCACCCACATCATTGGCTCTGCCCATGACATCATGACATCATGATGTTGGCTCTGCCCATGATTTCGGCTCTGCCCACAGTGTGGTAGTAAAATTTTTGGCTGCCCACCACTGCCTTTAAAGCCCTACATGGTAGTGGGCCAGGATACTTAAGAGACTGCATCACCCCAAGAACATCTGTCCATCCAACCAGAGCATACCGGAGAGGCTCTCTGGTCATGCCATCAGATAGAGAGGCGCATCTCTCTAGCACCAGAAGGAGGGCCTTTTCTGTGTCTGCTTCAGTCCTATGGAACCTTCTGCCAACTGAGTTGTGTCTCCAGACGGAGTTGCTGGCCTTCAGAAAGGGTGTGAAGACCTGGCTGGAGGGGCAGGTGTGGGGTACGGGCCAGTTGGTTACTGTGACCTCTGGCTTATCTCACTCCTCCCCCTCCCCCTTGTAATTTTAATTTGTGATTTTTTATATTTTTAATCTCCTTTTAATCTTTAAATTTTAACCTTCTTGAAATGGGTGGGTATTTTATTCTTGGTTTTTATTGTTGATTAAGTTTTAACTGTTGTTAGCTGCCCTGAGTCATTTGTGAGGAGGGTGATTGATTAAATAAATAAATAAATAAAATACCCAGAAAAGATGCGATTTTCACATTAATTGATTATGATCTATATATAATTTCCAAGTGACAGAGAGAACATTTTGAAAAACAGCTCCAAAAATTGCTTTGGCTTGGGTAAGAATGATTAACTTGTCGTGTCCCGGCTGGCCTTCACTGCTTGTATTGCTCTGCACATGTGTAATAGTAATGCAATGGAAGATTAGTCTTGTAATCTATTGCTTGGAAGCACAAAGTAATCAAAATACCCAGAAGAGATATGCCTTTCACATTAATTGATTATGATCAATGTGTAATTTCCAAGTAACAGAGAGAACATTTTGAAATTTCCTTGCTTTGGGCAAGAATGATTAACTTGTGAAAAAGGAATTATGTCCTGGCTGGCCTTCATTGATTGCTCGCTGTATTCTATGCCACGTTCAATACAATACCATTGCTGCACACTTGTGTAAAAGTAAAGCAATGGTAGTTTAGTCTTGTAATTGTTTTTTGGACAAAGTATCTATGGTCTACATGTTGTTATTGATTAAAATTACTTTTCTGTACATTTTTAACTGAGAGTAAGAGAAAATCTTTTGCTGTTTGAAGTAGTTCAACTTAACTATCAAGGTTCAAATTCACTCCCTTCCAGAAGGGAGATTGCTTTACAATAGTTTTGAAGAAGTCATTGACCTTTCTATAAGAGTCTCCTTTTTATACTCACAGGTTAATCCTGGTGAATTATTGCATAACTGGTCGGTTGTTATTGTTGCTTTCAACAAGGTGTAGCTGCAGAGGGAGTGTTTGAGTCACAGAATAAACTCAAAGACCATCCTTCAAAGTCCATCCTTCAAAGACTTTGGTTATCCTAAAATCCTTTAGAGAATCTGAATGACCTGAAGCCTTAGTGTAAAAAGCCAGTGCTGAAATTTTTGAGCATATAGTGCGGGGTGAAAGCCCGGCCTGGTGTAAATGGACCATGAAACTAAATGCATGCTCAATGGGGACCAGCCATATCATGGCCAATTGCGACTTCTAGCAGAACTCATTGCAGTCTGATACGGTTCTGGCATAGCCAACGACAAGTCTTGGGTGCAATGATTGTGCCAATAGCATGTTCTACTTCAAGTTGCCAAGATTCCAAATCTCCTGTGGCAACACCACCAGCACATCGGCCATGTCTGGGGTGAGCACCCGGAATCTGTGGGATAAAGCATTGGCAATTTGGTTATCGACACTGGGGATGTGGTGCACTCAGAACAAAATATTATACTCTAAGCATTTTAACATCAATTTGCGCACCAAAGACATGACCTTTGGGGAGTGCGAAGTCATTGTATTGACGATATGCATGACTGAAAGGATGTCAGTCCAAAGGTACACTGCACCCAACACAGGGAACAGTTTGAGGAAGGTGAGACCCCTCATGATTCTGGCCTCGCTCCAAAGGCTGGGCCATTGGCCACAGCATCAGCGGCCTCAGTGAAATATTCCGTACCCATTGGAGCCCAATGCATCGGAATTCAGTGATACCTCGCATAACAAATTTAATTCATTTTGTGAGGCTGCTCGCTATGCGAGTTTTTTGCTATGTGAGTCAGACTCGCATAGCGAAAATTCCTATGGAAAAACTTGCATAACGAGCTTTTTTAGGGGGAAAACTCGCATAGCGAATTTTTTTTTTTCATTATGTGAGTTTTCCCCCACAGAAATGCTCGCTATGCAAGCGTTTCCATAGGGGAAGTCAGACTCGCATAGTGAAAATATTTGTTATGCGAGTCGGATCACTTTTTGAAAAACTCGCTCGTTATGCGAGTTTTTCCCAAAGCAAAATGCTTAAGCGAGGTTTGACTGTACATGCTGAACTGAGCATTATCTATTACTTAATTGTGCCAAAAAGATGCCCCATTGAAGTTTGTTAAGAAACCCATCCATAATTGGAGGTCCTCCCGCATAGTCCAGGTAACCCAGTTATGGTGGAACGGCTTCATCAGCCCCTTCATAGCATCACATAACAGGTGGGCAAAAGTCTGCCCGGGAACCACCACTTCGAAGGTGAAATTTAAATGGCCGTGTAGTTCCTGTAGTTCCTTCAATGTGACCTTTTTTTGGCAAGCGTAGCTCCAATTTGCTCTCGCAATTTTAACAATTTCTCTTGGGGAAGACAAGACAATTGGTGAGTGGTGTCCAGCACTATGCCCAGGATACCGAAGGGAAGTGGCCAGACCCTCCATCTTGTTGGCTGCCAAGGGGACACCCAAATTCACTGCAAGATAATTAAAGGCCTCGAGGAGGTCTACACAAAACATTATCTGGGCAGGGCGCTGAAAAAGAAAATCATCCAAATAATACACTACATGATGAAGTCCAGTCAAGTGTCACACTGACCGCTCCAGGAATGAACTAAAGTGCTTGAAAGCCAAGCAAGAAATAGAGCAGCTGAAAGGCATTGCCCTGTCCACAAAATACTGTCCCTCAAAAGAAAAGCCAAACAGTTCAAAACTGTCAGGGTGGACAGGCAAGAGCCAGAACACTGACTTAATGTCACTGTTGGCCAACAGTGCACCAGGACCACATGACCTGACTATTTTAACCACCCGGTAAAAAGAGGAATAATGAACCATGCAAAGTTTGGGGGGAATAGCATCATTAATGGAAGTATCCTCCAGGTAAGACAAATAATGGATTAAACGAAATTCACCCAGGGCCTTCTTGGACATTATTATTATTATTTATTGAATTTATTACCCCGCCCCACTCGGGAGAACCCGACTCTGGGTGGCTTACATCGTCATAAAACAGAGGTAAAAGATAAAAACATATAAAATCATGAAGTTTAAAAGATTATCTAAAATTATTTGAAGTAAAAACAGTGCAAACTACACGCCAGTATCCCCCTGGTCCAGATCCAAGTGGCACTCCCTAAGTAAGCCACTTAGTATGGGAACCCGTGTTCCCTGGTCCCCAAATATGTCCTGCCAGCCAGGTTTTCAAGCCCTTCCGGAAGGGCAAGAGCTCTGTCTGCAGGCGCAGTTCGATGGGCAGGAGGTTCCAGAGGGTTGGGGCGGACACGGAGAAGGCCCTCCTCCTAGTGCTAGAGAGGCGTGCCTCTCTAGCTGATGGAACAACGAGGGAGCCTCTCCAATCCGCCCTGGTGGGCCGGACAGATGTTCTTGGGGTGACGCGGTCTCTTAGGTATCCTGGCCCACTACCATATAGGGCTTTAAAGGTAATAACCAGCACCTTGAATTGCACCCGGAGACATACTGGCAACCAGTGCAGCTCCCGGAGTAGCGGCGAAGCACGAGCATAACGCCCACACCCCGCCACTACCCGGGCCGCCGCATTTTGCACCAGCTGGAGTCTCCGGATGGTCATCAGGGGCAGCCCCATGTAGAGCGCATTACAGTAATCAAGTCTGGAGGTGACCAAGGCATGTGTGACCATGAGCAAGGAGTCCCGGTCCAGGAGGGGGCGTAACTGGCGTATTACACGAAGTTGTGCAAAAGCCCTCCTGGCCACGGCTGCCACCTGATCTTCGAACAGTAGCCGTGAGTCCAGGAGGACCCCCAGGTTACGCACCGGGTCTGTCTGGGGCAAGGCTGCCCCATCCAGCACCAAAGATGGCAACTCCTGTGTTAACGCAGGCCCCCGTACCCACAGCCACTCAGTCTTGCCAGGATTCAGCTGTAGCCCGTTGTCCCCCATCCAGACCTTAACAGCCTTCAGGCACCTGGAAAGGACTTCCACCGCACCACTTGGGTCCCCACGGGCAGAGATGTATAACTGGGTATCATCTGCATATTGATGATACTTAACCCCATGGGAACGGATGATCTCGCCCAGCGGCTTCATATAGATGTTGAATAAGAGAGGAGAAAGCACCGAGCCCTGAGGCACCCCGTATTGCAGGGGCCTAGGGCTGGACCTCTCCTTCTCCAGGCACACCGACTGGGTCCTGCCTCTCAGGAATGAGGAGAACCAGGACAACACAGTGCCCTGGATCCCCAGACCCTGGAGCCCTAGCGGGAATACTTTTAAGTTGGGGTAAGGTGGTAGGTCAAAAGGTTCGACCACCCTACCTGCAACCAACTCCTTCAAAATATGTTGGCAAACCACAGACTCCATCCCCACAACAGAACTTAGGATGGGTGCCATTTGGGGAAAATGCATCTCTAGGGCTGAGATCCTGAAACCAAAAGTGAAACCACCTCTCAAATGGAGTGTCAGGGATTTCTGGTGGTATGTGTGTCAGCGTAGCAGAGTAGCGATTAGGCTATTGCGCAGCGAAAGGTTCGGGTGCAAAGACACACACACATACAGCTTCAGTGTAGTGCAGTTTACTTCTGAGTGAGGAAAAGACAATAAACACAGAACTATATACATAGGTACCAGTCTGTCTCCAAGCCCCACAGTTGCAACACAGCTTGGAATCCCCTGAAAGCTCCAGTCCAAAGAGCATGTACAGAGTCCTGGAAGCAAAACACTGACTGCAGTCTGTCAAAGTCAGTGTGCTTCTTCTCAGTAGTAAGAAGTACCTGATAGTTCTCAGAGAAACAGAGCTTCACGCAGCACGTCTTTTTCCCCTCTCAAGTTAGTGGTCAATTTTTCGCAGTTCTTCCTCAGTTCTTCCTTCACAGTAGAATACCCTCCTCAGCAGTTTACCCTCCTCAGTATAATATGTTGGCAAACCACAGACTCCATCCCCACAACAGAACTTAGGATGGGTGCCATTTGGGGAAAACGCATCTCTAGGGCTGAGATCCTGAAACCAAAAGTGAAACCACCTCTCAAATGGAGGTCGGATGGGCTCCTCCACAAATGTTGTATTCATGGCAGTATTTGCACTGCTTATGGGAACAACGCCCCTGGCCAGCGAACTCCCAAAACACACAGCCGGCACGGGGTGCTGAACCAAATGTCCACAGTCATACCGGTTGCCCGAGACAGGGCGCGAATGAGCCATAAATTGCAACTACAAAGGCGCATGCCGCCCATCCCAATGCATATTCAGGCAGATTACCACACACATGCAGAAATTCTCATCATAAAGAACCCACCTAGGAAAGTCTACATAGGCCTGGCAAATAATATCTAAATATTGAAACAGTGGCAGAGCCAAATGGGGGCGGGCATGGAACGAACCCCCTGCATTAATCAAGAATGCAGGGAGCCATTTGGCTTAAGTCCTGGGGGGGGGGGCTTCTTACACCATGCCAGTTCCTTATCCTTCTCATCCTCTTTATCTTTATCTGGCTTCTCAGAATCCCTATTAAGGAGAAAATCTCTACCATACATATTCATCCCGCAAGATCTTGTCCCTAGTGGTCACCAGCAGGTGGTCTCCCAAGTGGAGGGACTGATCACCAAAGGGCAATGATGCAGCAGGCACAGCAGCCAAAGTAGGCTTTAGGGAACCACTTCATGGGCCCACAGCCCCAGGAGTCTGTAACTGAGCAGGTGAACAAACCCCAGGTGGAGGATAAGACGCCGACCATGCAGCTGCTGCAAGTGACTGCAAAGGTGCAGGCAACAAAGACATCCCTTGAGCAATATTAATAGGCCCGGGCCATAACTGCTGCGGCTGCAGTCACACAGTAGGTGTGTATCCCACTGGACTAGGCCTAGCATTATTTTGGGGTAAATACTCACCCACAGTAGGCACACCACAAGGAATACTAGGTTTTGCCACTACACTGCCTTTGGACTCCACAGGTCTGGAGACTGCCACGTCTGATGCAACTTTGTCTGGCTTCCGCTCTTGCTGTCCCTCAACCATGGGGGATACAGCTGCTGGAGGGTCTGATTGCTCTGCAGCAGCAGCCTTGAGGGCGTTGATGTGCTTCTGGAGATCTTGAGTGATCTCCTTCCATGTTAACACATCATCTGCCCGGTTCCCTCTGCCCCGAACAGCCAGTCACAGAGCTGTCAGTGCCAAATGGAATGCCGCTGCCTGCTCCAAGGCCACAATCCTGGACAACAATTCAGCCAGGTCTGGAGTTGTCAGGTTCATTGGAACCAGCGAGTCAAGGGGGGGATGCGGGGAGGCCTTCTTTCCCGCACCGTCCCTCTGGCAGGGATGACGATCGACATTTAGGCACCATCCCGCTAGCTCTCTCTTGCTCCACGTGTGCCGCACAGGCCTATGCACATGGCACCAATAGGCTCAATGCTTTCTGAGTGGACTGTGAGAGAGAAAGAAGAGAGAGGGCAAGGCGGGGAAGAGCCACACTTTTATAGTGTACTTGGCTCCTCCCCACGACACGGGTGGTCCCAGGGATGGCTGCCTGCCTTGGGTAGATGGGCAGCAAAACGCATGCCCATTTTATGTCATGTGCTGTGGCCGTTCTCAGACACTAAAGTGTTTGTATATAGCTTTGGTCTTACAATGTATCCATAATGAGAGAGCACATCTATAAGGTGTTGCAGTGCCATGATGTTAAAAAAATTGTTGGGAATTCATCATGTATCCAGTTAAATGAATAACTGCTTTATCAAGTGTCCTTTAGAACTTCAACAGAAAACAAAAATAGGCTAAAGGTCATTCTCAGAAACAAAAGGAAGGAGGGGGAGAGAAAAGAAGAAATATAATTATCAACACTTGTGCTGGTCAGCCAATCAAGTGCAATTTAGCCCTGCCCAGGGGGTTCTTATTTACTCCTGCCCAGGTGTCCTTCTTTTTTAAAGGTTTTGGGGAGGTTTTATGCACATTTTTAGATAGTTTTATGGTATTTGGTTTTAATTGGTGTTGGGTATGGGTTTTAGCTGATGTTGTGAGTCGCCTTGGGTCGCTCAGGCAAAAAAGGCAGTTATATAAATCCAACAAATAAATAAATAAATAAGCCACAAAGCCTGCCCTTATTTCCTCTTCACCTTAATGCCAAAGTTCAGTGCTGACTCCTTAAACTGTGGCATTGGAAGCAAAAGACTGTAGGCAGGGATAGCTTCTTAAATGATTTACTAAGGGTCAACCTTCCCTTTAAATGTTGGCTACCGGAAAATAATTAACATTATTAAATACTCTTAAAAGTTTGCTTTCTAGAAGATCTGAAGACAAAGCTATCTAGTGAAGTTGAAATATTCCAAGTGGCAGAAGAGTTTTTTTTAAATTGAAACTAATTGAAGAGGTAAGTTTCCTGTCCATCAGACTTGACCTGCTAGCTTAGTGAATGACAACCACCAGCAAAGTCAATTTATTTGGCAGGAATTTTCAGGAGCAGCATCTGACCTTATCAGATGCATGAAAATTCATGTCATAATAAAGACTGTTTTTTGCTTTCTAGTGCCAGACAGAATATTCTTTGAGAGACCTGAAGGAATGGCAAGATGTCAAGGAAGTAGATATCTAAGCAGAGAAATAGAGATGTACATTTAAAAACACCGATATTCATTGAAACCTGGGTGGTTAGACATTTATGTAAACAATATTCTTTTTTACATACCTTCTGTAAATGTTTTAGGAATTCTTGTGTATCAGGGAAATAGCACATTTATTTCTCTCACATAGAGATGTCAGACATAGTGCTGCTTCCTATTTTAATTAGGTATAGTAAATTAGCCATGTCCTTAATTATTTTCTTGAAGAGAAGATTGAAAAAGGTTTTGGATAAGCATTAGGAAGCTTGAGGATATCACATGGGTCTGTACAATAGAATAACACTTTCTACATCCTAAGTGCTACCTTTTATTCCCATTCCTCTTCTTTGACTTCCTGGAAATGAACTAAAGATCATGAACATGAAATAAGAGCCTTTTTCATGTTTTTCCCCTTCTTAGCACAAAAATCCCATGACTAATCTCATCCTTCTTTTGCCTGACACTTTGTTCTCTTATTCTTCGCGTCTTTCTATTTCACCCTTTTCTGCTACTGTGTCTATTTGATATTACCTGCACTGTGATGTTGTTATTAGACTTTGAGATCCAGAAATGTGATGTGATTCACAAAATGTTCAGGGCACGTGAATTTAAAGATATAATTTTGTATGTTTTTGCTGCTTCATAATAGTGGGGAAATATTTTTTTAAAAATTCCTTCTATCCAGAGCACAAGCAATGGAATGTACAGACAACTACCTGTTCAAACACAGAGGAAACTATTATGTCTCTGGTTGGGTTACACCAGATTACTTGGATTCCCTGGAAGATTTTGAGATCAAAGACAGTGATGTATTTCTAGTCACTTATCCAAAGTCAGGTAAGTCTAGAAGCATCTTCCTTAAAATTACCCATATTTTATCTGACTCCATTCTTCCATATTAGCCTGACATAATTGTAAAGTAACAAAGATTTAGTTCCTAATTTGATGAATTATCATCCTGAAGGAAGGAAATGGTTTTTGAAGAACCAGATAATATGAATTATGAGCTATAGTAGATAAATCACTGGATAGAAAGAACAGATAGCACTGATGATGTTGATGATGATGTACACTTTGATGCCACTCATCTAGGAAATATTCCCACTCTGTGTGGTTCACCTTTCTAAAAACAGATACATAACAGATGGATATAATTAATCATAAGTATAAGATCACATCCAGGGAAGGGAACTGGAAAAGTTCATGTTCCATAGTTTAGGTGCCACCATTGAGAAGGCTCACCACTTTCCTGAAGTCTTCTTCGCCAGTCACTCAGCCATCATATATGATTTAGGAATGATCTTGCATTAATGGAATGGATTCAAAAATTTGTTTCAATGACAGTAGATAAACAAGGGAAAATATATTTGAAATAAAGGCACAATATAAAATAAATCAGAAAAATCAATGAATTATGAACATAGAACAATTCAGTGATGGGGGAGAAGTGCAAAACAGAGCAATCTGGATTAAAGCCCTAGATGAAATTGTATTTATACAAAATTAGCCACACTTAGCTCTTTATAAAACACTATATTTGCCCCTAATCTTCTAGTGGCCCTCTAGTTGAAGCTAACAATGTTCCCAGCTATGTAGCACTCTCTGGTGTAAAGACTGGGAAAGACAGATACTGTACCAGGAAATCAAAGGTATGCTTGTGTGTTGCTTAAAAAAAATCCAAAAAGGAAATCAAAGTTTATTCAGAGCAGCCCACAGGCCCAAAATGTAGCCTAAAAAACCCTGGCTCTTTGTATCCCATTGTAAAAGCTGAAGTCTCTCTTAAAATCAAGGCAAACCTCACCCCATCCCCCCCCTGCTGGTGCAATTCGGTGGCTGCCGCTGACCGCTAGGTGCTGGATGGTGGGTGGCTTCCAAAGGTGCTCTCTTGGCCAGCCAATCCTACCCTCCTTGCCTCTTGAGGGTCAGCCACAGTGGAATGGGGTGGAAATGGACTTAAAATATCCTCCCCTCCCCCCACAGCCCACTCTCTCCAGCTGGTGGGGAAATGTTGGGGGGGAGGGATTAAAAGGAGCCCCCCGCGCAACCATCCCACTCTCCTTGGCTCCTGGAGTTAATTTTGGAAATTTATGAAAAATATAGAAAATTATTTTTTTCTTGAAAATATGCATAAAAAATAGGGTGCATCTTTTACTTCGATGCGTCTTATATGCCAGCAAATAAAAAATGACAGATACATGTATATAGAAAGAAAATATAACACTGATGAAAGTGAAGTGATGATGATGTGGTGGTGTCTCAGTGGTTAAGAAGCTTGACTTGTTAGCGGGAAGGATGGCAAGTCATCAGTTCAAGACCCAGGTACTGCATGTCAGTTTGAGTTGCCATCTCTGTCCTAGCTCCTGCCAACCTAGCAGTTTGGAAGCAAAAAATTGCAAGTAGATAAATAGGGACCACTTTGGTGGAAAAGATCTTGAGGACATGAAAGGAGCCTCATTCGGGTGCACCCTGTGTGGAGTTTCTCCAACCAAAATCTTTTCAACCCATGATTATATATATAAAATATAAAAATTCAAAGTATCCAACTTTGTAGGCTTTGACTTTTATGGTGTGGTTTATTAGTTCTACACCCCCATTGAGCTTCCACAGCTGAGTGGGAATTCAGACCCAGAGCTCTTGAGTCCTAGTCCATCATTCAGTCCACTGTACAATATACTAGACTATTGCTAACTAATTGCTCTAACAATATAACTTTCAAAGTACAAGTCAAACCTCACATAAAGAGTGCCTCGCTTAAAGAGTAGCTCACTTAAAGAGCAGAATTTTCACTGAATGTTCACTTCGCTTAACAAATAAAACAAACCAAAAACTCACTTAACAAATAAATTGGGGTTTGCAGTCCCCTCCACCAGAAGTCACGATTGGTCACTTACATACAATGGTGTTTCGCTTAAAGAGCAAACTCGCTTAAAGAGCAATCCTGTGGAACACATTATGCTTTTTAAGCGAGGTACCACTGTACAGCGGTACATCATACAATGATTTTAATCTGTTCCATAGGGCTTGTTGTTGTATGAAACAATTGCTATATGATGCATGCATCGTATAGCAATTTTCCCTATGGGATGCATCGTACAATGATTTTTTTTCTAAGTGGTTTTTCCCATTGAAAACTTCTTGTACAATTTTTTCCATAGGGAAAATTGTTATGTGGGATGCCATTCCCCCCCCCCCCCAAAAAAAAGAAAACCCTAATTATTATACAATTTCATTGCTATACGGGGAGATTGTTAAATGAGGTTCCACTGTACTGAGCTTTGTCTGCCTTAATTTGTGCAAATCTCATCCAGACTTTCACAATGTTTCTATACTTATTCCCTACTTATTACCTTTTATAGTGTAGCAATTTAAATCATACTCTCATGAGAAAGAGATATTTATTTTTTACAACCAAAATCAATTTTGTGTCAAAACCAGAATCAGATCATTTTATTCCTATTCACAGGCACCGTGTGGACACAGAACATTTTGAGCTTGATTTATCATGAAGGTCACCGAAATGGAACTGAAAACACAGACCTACGAGATAGAGTTCCATGGCTGGAGTACAACACCCGTAACATGGATTATGTCAACCGTGAATCACCACGTCTTTTTGCTACTCATTTGCCCTACTACTTGGTACCAAAGGGACTAAGAAATAGAAGAGGAAAGGTATGACATAACACTGCTACTGCTTCATTCAATTTACTTCTTAATTGTATTTTGTTTTAGATTAACATTTCACAAACAAAAGCAAACACTGAGCTCAAATTATATATGTTGAATGTAATTTCTTTGAACCAGCCAGATTTTTTTCTTCTTCCATATCTAGGCCAGACATGAAACATCCAAAATGAGCCCCCTTTTGGGTAAAGTGGATATGAACAAACTAGTATCACAATTATGTACAGTTAAACCTGGAGATGAGAGGCTCAACTTAAGAAAAACTCAAGATACATCCAGAAATCTCAGGGAAAAATCAGGTTCAAGATATGAATTTTTAATAGGATTGTTTTGAGATACAAAATTCAATGCATTTCTGTGGGAAATAGCATCCAATGCAGTGCAATGGGAAATTCAAGATAAGAATTTTTTGAGATACAACCAACCTCAAAGAATGAATTAAATTCGTTTGTAGAGGTCTGACTGTATTTAAAACAAAAAGGAGGTTTTAAAAAAGGGGAGGAAACTTTTGTCATAAGGATCTAAGGTATCTCCAAGGGAAACTTTGAAGTTCTTCAAGGAGGATGATCATGTGTATGGATGAAGGCTAGAGAAATCAATGGAAGAAAGCCAGTAAGAAGAATTTTTCCAAAAGAGAAACAAAATACCTGTACTTCATTTTCCATTTTCAATAGTTCTGTAATTCATGTTTCTGAAGTGAGTATTAGAAAGAGCCAGAAAATAACTAACCATCTGTGTAGTGCTCTAGAAACGCACTTTATTTACTAACATTTGTGCAAAGGGGTGATGGTGGTACATGATGGTGAAAACTGCAAGGTGGTACAGCTAGCATGTTCCCCAAGGATTCTGGTGGAACACTTTGAAATGCAAGCCTTTCTCAGTTCCTTTATTTTCTTCCTTAGTCTCTAAATATTCAACAAATATTTAGGCACAGCTTTAGCAGAAGGAAAGAGAAAGTTAACTTACTTGTGTTCAAATAAGGTTGTCAGGTATATGGCAAAAATATAATAGAGTGTTCATGTCGTCTTGGTGCAATATAAAATTCAAATCTTCCAAGTGAATGTTAGTAGAATGAGTGTTGAGTCAGAAAGAGATTGGACTTAGCTGAACAACTGAACCACTCAGATAGAATAGATAGACTGAACTAGACTAGTATAACACCTACCCACAGAGCTAAACATATAATAGAGTGTAAAACAAGATGAGATGGCCTGGTTTATGATCAACAGAAATAGGAATAGATAAACTATAAAGTCATGATGAGAAACATATAAATAGCAATTTAAAAATTGGATCTAAACCCATTCAACCAGAAAGCTTATATGATCTTGAACTAGAGTGATCAACATGCAACTTGTGGACCAAATATAGCCTCCAGGGAGTAAGCGCCATAACCAGGATTCTAGATGGGGGGGAGGTGGGTTTCAGGAGGGGCAAAAGTTTTTCAGAATGGGAAACAATGTCACATTCATATATATAACATTGGCAACATGGGGTGGATGGGGGGGCTGTTAGCTCAGGAGGGTACCACCCACCCCCCGCACCCCTCTTGCGACGGCCCTGCAGAGAGCCCAACTATAATCCCTCAAAATCTCTGTCCACCAGCCACCCTACTGCAAGATTTAGAAAAGGGAAACTTGGAAAGGCCAGTTGTGGCCTCCAAAGGGTGAAGGGCAATTTTGGTTTTTGTGGTCCCCAAGTACACACCTGTTTAAAATAACAGCCCTTGGAAGGCTTAAGGTTTTGGCTTTGTGTATGAGTGAGCATTTCTTTGTTTTTGAAGAAACATAGACCCTCAGTATCTGTGTCAATGTTCTGGCAGGTTATTTATGTGCTCAGAAACCCAAAAGATGTCTTGGTCTCCCTCTATCATTTCTCCAAATGTTCTCGCCTCCTAGAAGAAATAGAAGATTTTGACATGTTGATGGAGAGGTTTCTAGCTGGCAAAGGTAAGAATTTTGGGACACTTTAACATAAATCATATTTTTTCACTACCATTTAACAGAGCAGGTCCTATTCAAAGCCCCGAACTTAGCAACAGCAATTACACTTATATATGGACCCATAGTGTTTAGTGCACTCTCTGGGAGATTCACAGAGAGTAAACAACATTTTGCCCCCTATATACTGTGTACTCGCTTTACTAATCTCAGAAGGATGAGTCAACCATGATTGCTGTCAGGATAGAACTCATAACATCTGCAGCTTGTTGGGCTGCAGTACAGCAGTTTAACCATTGTTCCCCTCCAGCTCCATGTGAGATTAGTCCACCATGTTTCCTCTCAGGATCAAACTCACACCGTTCTGGCTGCAGTACAGCAGTTTATGCACTGTACCACCAGGAGTAATATTCAAAAAAATAATAATGAAAAAGGCTAAATGGCTGAGTGATATGGGACACATATGAAACCCAAGTCCTTTCCCCACCTGTTAGAGCAGAAATGCTGGTCTTGTGAATTCTACAAATGTGAAACCCACTGAGGGGCTCAAACTCAGTTCTTAGTGACTGAGTGGCTTCTGAGTAGGGTGCAAGTGTCATACTTAAGGCTAGAGAGAATTATGGGTGGGGAGGGGGGATATTTTCAAACTGCTCACACAGACACATTCAAACCCATATTCCAAAGGTATCTGTAGCACAACCTCCCAATTTATCTACTTGCAATTTCTTGCTTTCGATCTGATTGGTTAGCAGGCGCTGGGACAGAGACAGGCGCTCAAACCATCATGCAGTACCCAGGTCTTGAACTGCCATCTTGCTGATCTTCCAGCTAACAAGGTGAGCTTCTTAACCCATCAGCCACCACAATCCCATTAAATAAATAAAACTACAGTAAAACCTCGGATAATGCTAAGACTTGGTTCCACAAGTCTTGGTGTTATCCGAATGTTAGTGTTATCCGATGCATGTTAAAATCCTATGGGATGGATCGGATAACATTAAAGCTCCATAGAGATACATTGTAACCGCACAGGCTTTAGCGGTTGTTATCCGATCCATCCCATAGGACCTTAACGTTATTTGATCCAATTCTCCTCCCCAGATTACTTAACGTTATGCGATTTTAGCGTTATCCGAGGTAAACGTTATCTGAGGTATTACTGTATATAAGACATTTTACTCTATATTCATGTGTTAACCCAGGCAACCCCACTTTCTCTGCTATGAATCGATAAAATCAGAAAGAACCTTGCATCTACACAAAAAGTAGTACAGTAATACCTTGGATAACAATTGCATCGGATAATGCTAAAATCAGATATCAATGCATTTTTTAAAAAAACAAATTGCATCAGATAACCATCTGTTAGTGTTGTCCGAGGTAACCATTTGCAGTGGTGGAGTGGCTGGGAAGCTGAATGGGGGCTCCCCGTTCAGCTTCCCAGCCACAGCTGTGGAGGCAGGGGAAGGGTGGCTGAGAAGCCAATGGGGGAGTCCCTTGTCAGCTTCCCCAGCCAGCCTGCAGCTGTAGGCGCAGAGGCGGGGTAGCTGGAAAGCTGATGGGGGACTTCCCCATCCAATGGTGGGATGTCAAAAATTTTACTACCCCACCGTGATGTCATCGCAGTGTGGGCAGAGCTAACATCATGATATCATGATGTCATGGGTGGGGCCAAAAAAATTTTTAAGAAAAAAATAAAAAAATAAAAATAAGCACACCCACCCACCCACAACACAAACCCATAAATAAATTAAAATAAATAAATAAATAAAAATTACATTAAAATACACCCATCCACCCCAAACATAAATCAACCCACCCACCCACCCACCCCAAACACAAACCCGTCACTTACCTGTTAGTATAAGTGCCTGGGCAGCACCATGTTGCAAGATGGTCATCATACCGGTTCTCTAGGATAATATGCCTTAATGTAAATGTAAAACAGCTGTACCTCCTTAAGGGTTCTCCAATTGGAACAGCAATTGGAACAGCACAGGTGTAGCTTATTGATGATGTAACTCCAAGGCTTTGCTGCCCAAACTCCAAGACTTTGCCACCCCAAACCATGCCGCCAGGCCTGCCAGCCGCCAGACCTTTTTAGGAACTGTGGTAGTACGTCAATATAGGTAAAGGTATTAAATACACATTACAATACACACAGACGCACCACATCCAAAGGTGAGTCACTTACCCTGGGGAGCAGGCTATAGGGAGCTTCAGGCTAGCAGCTTCTCTTCCTCCTCCCCACTTGGGAGGACAGCAAGGAGGTCTTGCATACGAGCCAAGCACTGTAGGCGTGCATGCACAACAAGTACTTGGCACTCATGCGCAGTGGGGGAACTAGCGAAAAGGTAACCCCCGAAGGAGGTTCCCCCCCAAAGCTGCTACCGGTTCTCCAGGACACTGGGAAACGTTACTACCGGTTCTAGTGGACTGGTGTGAACCTGTTACATCCCATCACTGCCCGCATCAGCTTTCCAGCCACCCTGCCCCTGTGACCACAGGGATTTTCTTCATAAGCAAAGGGCTATCCCAGCATCGGATAGCCCTTTGTTTGCGAAGGGAACAGTCTGCAGTCCTACCCGGCCGGTGCTGTAAAGCAAAATGCCGGGCTTCTTTCCCTTGCATTTTGCCTTGCAGCACTGCCTGAGGAGGTTTGAGGAGGTTGGGTTCCCCAAACTCTCCAGAGGCGGCAGGGGCTCCAAAGAGCCTAAAATGGGTGGAAAAAAACTTCTGTGGCACCACTGCCTCCTCTGGGGAGGTCAGGGGACCTGATCCATGCTGTTCCCGACCTCCCCTCAATTCCCTGGCTGGTGCTATAAGGCACCCCTGCCACCTCTGCAGCACCGGCTGAGGTGCAGCAAATCTTGGTGTTTTGCCTTACAGCACTGACCGGGGAAGTCGGGGGACTTCAGAAACAGCGTGGATCGGGTCCCCCAACCTCCCTAGAGGTGGCAGGAGTGGCAGGGAGCCTGAAAAGGGGGGGAACAGGTATGTTACACCCATTTCAGGCTCTTTGGAGTCCCTGCCGCCTCTGGGGAGGTCAGGGGGCCTGATCCCTGCTGTTCCTGACCTCCCTAGACCTACCCGGGCACTGCAATCGCAGTGTGTGATTGGCGGTTGGTGTGATTGGCTCAGTGTGTGATTGGCACACACCCGGTCCAACCCCCAATCCAAGCAGCTGATCCCCACTGCCCTTTCCATAGAGGCAGGCGTATCGCCCCCCCCATTCCCTTTCCTCTTCCAAAAGGGAGCAGGGCTTTTTTTTAATGTTGTGCGATCAATGCATCGCACAACGTTAAAAACCAGATTACGATGAGACTTGTGGAACTAAGTCTCATCATTATCCAAGGTACTAGTGTATTCAAATGCCCTCTAGTTCTTTTTATCTGGATATAGAGTTCTGAGGTCAAAATCCATTTGTACTAGCCTTGGTGTTGGAATAGCTCCTAAACAAATGCTGCTGTTTGAGGACAGAAGGAAGCACCTGTTCTTCTACCTAAAGTTCCCCTCCAATTCACTTCTTTATCTGTCTGTATGTGTCTGTGGTCATCCTCTCTCGCTCAACACCAGCACACAATGTTCTAGTAGAAATTGGCCTGGCGGACAGTGGTCCATGGGGTCGCAGAGGGTCGGAATCGACTGTGCGACTGAACAACAACAACAAAAGTAGAATGAATATGTGGCAAAATTGTCCTGTATACCATAAGCAACACAAGGGAATCCTTTTTAGTTTAAAAAATGAATTTTCTGCAACAATTTGGGGAATATTTGGGTGTCATGGGAGTAAATTTATATTTTGGTGCCTGGAAGAAAAGTCAAGATGGCACCTTCCTTCACTCCATTCTACATATGGAAGCCAATCAAGCTAGCTGTTAAATCAAAAGTCAACACAAGTGACAGGTGAATGTCCCATGTGATAAAAGGAACCAAAGCAGGCAAGCCATTCTGCCCCAATGGAATCTGCCACCTACAAAAGATGTCTCGATTGTCTAATGATAGCTCCAACATTACTGAGAGACTGATCCATGCACAATAGCCACATCAAATGTCATTTGTACCTCCTCTGTTCTTTGTGCTGAACTATACTCTTTATTCTCAGTGGTAGATGGTTTTTGGCTGGACCATATAGAAGGATGGATTTCTCACAAGGATGATTTCAACATTCTCTTCCTTACCTATGAAGAAATGAAGAAGGTAAGACATACTATTGTTATCCCACTGCATATTAAACAACTGTGAAAACACACTTTACTTTGCCACAGACTTTTGGGTCAAAGGATAAAGCAGAAAGTAAGACATAACATTGGTTTTCCCACTGAATGTTAAACACTTATCAAAATACCCTGAACTTTGCCATGGACCAAGTGTACCAATGGGAAGATAAGGAGGTGGAGGAGCATGAGCCAGAAGCCTTTCCAGGTGGCTTGCAAACCTCACAGGTTCTCAATATTCAAATGCTATGCTTGGTCTGTTCCTTTTCTTCATAGAATCATAGAATAACTGAGTTGGAACACACATTTTAAGCCATTGAGCCCAACCCGCTGCTCAGTGCAGGAATCTGAATCAGAGCAGATATTACAGATACTTGTCCAATTCTATCTTGAATGCTTCCAGTGCTAGAATGCTTGCCACCTCTTGAGGCAGTTGGTTCTACTGTCTTACTGCTCTGTTAAGAAATTTCCCTGATATTCAGCCTTTACCTGGCCTATTATGGGTGCTACTTTTTAATTTCTTATGTAGTTATCCTGGTCTAATCCATCAAGTTATAGTCTAGGAAGTGGTGATTTTTGAACATGCTTGGTCTCAGATATAAGGTGAAAGGTAAAGGTCACCCTTGCTTGAAAGCCAATCATATCCAACTCTAGGGTTCAGTGCTCATCTCTATTTATAGCCAAAGAGCCAGTGCAGTCTATGTCTGCAGATGTTTCCATGGACACGTGGCAGACATGCCTCAACACCAGAGTGCACGGAACACACTCAGATTTAAACTACCATATGTCCTATTTCAGGATTTGAGAAGCTGTGTTCTGAAAATATGCAGATTCGTGGGGAAGACGTTGACTGAAAAAGAGGTCAATAATGTCGTGGATAAGGCTACATTTGATAAAATGAAGAAGGATCCCAGGGCCAACTGGGAAATGTCATCTGATCTCATAGATCACAAGAAAGGACACTTTCTTCGCAAAGGTATACCTTTGTCCAGCTTCACTCACTGTCCGTACTTGTATATTATCCCACTTATATGGTGGCAGTGGCATCTTCATGGTCCAACAGGAAAGACACCTATCACTGCCACATCTACCACCATGTGCTTCACGTTCACTGCTGCTGCCCAGCTGCCGGACAAACAAACCTTCCCTGTAGAGCAGAAATAGGGGACAGAAGAGGGAAACTGGAGGTTGTCTGGTTAAGATCCAGCATAACATCAAAAGAGTTAAGAAACAAACAAACCCCATGCCTGCTTATTTATGTAGGTTAGTTTCCACTCCTGCCTATAAATCAGAGCCATCTGGCTTGCCAGAGAAGTTGCTCCTTGCCAAGCTTGTACAAGGAGGAATCCAAAGCCTTGATATGGAAATTTAAAACAATTACACTCACTTGATTGGGTGAAAGTAGTTCCCTCCCTGAAGCCTAGCCAGTGCTTTTTGGCTAAGAATATCCCACACTCACAAGTCTCAGGAAGTACCTACAGCAACTGTCAGAAACTGGGGACTAAGTGATCCTTTCTGCTTCCTCTCCCAGGCACTGTTGGAGATTGGAAAAACACAATGACTGTTGCCCAGAGTGAACGATTTGACCGTGTTTTTAAGGAGCGAATGGAAAAGCTGCCCTTCAAATTCTGCTGGGATATCAATGATGAATTATGAGTTGGAATTGATCAATCTTATTAGCTTTGGATAGCATTTTGATTTTCTGTAATATGCTCTTTCCCCTTCTTTTACACCAATATGAGAACAATGATTTTGATAAGGTGTGCAATGCACATTAGCTTTTTTAATATATGCATATTTGCATGTGATTTTCTTAATTGCAAATTAGTCAAAGGAAGGGAGGAGAATCATTATTTTTTTATTTCCTGTAGTCCACGAAAGTGTATATTTTTGTAATTTTTTTAAAGTTAAAGAATTGCAATGTAAAATTCAGAAAAAGAAAAAAGAAAAGATAATTGTAGTTTAGCTTGTGTGGTAGTTTGTAATGAATTAGATTAGCACTTGATAAAAACTGAACCAAACAAGATTCCTTCCTGGTCCTAATAATTTCATGTCAGAGATTACTCTGGGTTGAAAGGATTTTTAGGGGATGCTCGAATGAGGCTCCTTTCATGTCCCCCAAGTTCAGCTCTTGGGTATTGAAACCTGACCTTCCAGTCTCTAGCTCAGTGTTTAACCACTAAGCCACCAGGGAAGCTGCTCCTGGTCCTAATCTTGACAGAATAAAATATACTGGACATGTATTTAATCCATGCCACAGATGTGGATACAGAGATGGCAGATAACTAGTTACAATAGTCCTGGCACAGAATTTTAACTTCCTGATTCTGATTGATTCTAGGCATAGACTTTTTGAATTAAAGGCAAAAAACAGATGTAAAGGAATATTGTCATTGTGAAGGTGCATATTTACTGATACATGAAAAATGGATATCATGAGTTTTTATTATTAATTTATGGGTTTTATTTAAATCATATGTAAGCACAAGCACTTACATACACCCCCAGAAAAATCTCCTCCACACAGACAGCCTCCTTCCATCCCTTCTGTAACTTCTGATGAGACCCCCTTTCCCTTATCAATTTTTTTTAAAAAATGTCCTTCAATAGACTTGATGAGTAACTGGCCGGAAGGCAGCCACGGGCTATTACCATTTCCTTTCATGTATTGTTAGCCTGTAACAAAGTCGTCAATTGACAGCTTCCTTCTTGTTAAAGGGTCACCTCAGGGAAACTGGAGCAAATAGAGAAAAAGTAAAGCTTTTGAAGCCTTTCTGTCCAAAAAGAGAACTTTCATTGTTTCCTGAATCCCATCAAGCAGAGGGGCATTGGAAGTGAAATTAAACTTTTGGAGTTTGCTAGATTGTTACTGATGAACTAAGTAACTTTGATTAATTTTTTAAAAAATTGTATCTATGGGCAGTTTCTTGACTGCACACACAAATTTTAAAAAAGCAGATAAGGCTTCTGTTACTCTTTTAGAGGCCATTAACTCCCAAAGGAAGATTGATTTAATCAATATATGTCTCCAATATCCTGTGGTAGACACCTTATGGCCATACATCATATATAAAATACCATAGCTTTAATATATATTTTATAAACCTTTCCAAATGTTGTTCACAGTAACTTCAGATTGTCTTGCTTGCTTGACCACACCCTTCTCCCTTTGACCCCCTGAATTTGGTGTATAAAAACCATGCCTGTAAGTTTCACTCTTTGTCTGAAGAAGTGGATTTGATCCACGAAAGCTAACAATAAAAATATAGCAGTTAGTCTTTAAAGTGCTACAGTGTTTTTTATTTTCATTTTGCTTATTTTATTTTGTTTTCTGATATTGAGATTGTCTGTTACAACTCTGCCAAACTTGGTGCTAATTGGAAGCTTGGCTTTAGGATTATAGGTTGTTGTTGTTTAATTTGAACTGTCTCAATTTTTTAGAATTGCCTGATAGAATATTCTTTGGCTCAGCCACACAATTATCATGACCAGTTCCTGCTTTGTCCTAATTTCACAGAGCCATGTGCATGATACTCCAGCTATTGAGAGTGATCATCCTGAATGTTTTGTTTATTGTTCCATAAATATCCATAAAGCAGGGACTTGATGCCCAAATCAATTTCCCTCCTGAGACAAACTGGACCTTTGGAGAGTTGAGGAACAACCCATCCCAAGGCTGCTTCTACCTATGGAAAAGTAAAGAGAACTGCTAGGAATAACAAAATTCTTAGATAAACAAAGACATTGATCCTAGGAAAAGCCTTGTGGATTTAAAGACCCTAAAGTTATGTAAAGAAATACTGTACATTCATCTTATAAACATATGCCCCACCCAATCTCTCTAGCTACAAACAGGAAGCAGACATTTGTGAATATCAATTGGGAAGGAAAGCCGATTTGGAGGATATACCTGGTGGTACTGAAACCCAAAAAGCAAAACAATGTGACCAGTGCCATTCCCATCCAAGGCGGGGCTAGCCTTTTGGGTCTCCTCAGTCATAGAATCAATGAATTCTATGTTCTTGCTTCTGGAACAAGTCTTCAATTAGGGAAATAGGGCACAATGTTCAGTTGGACTCCTTACAGCTCCTGTTTTGGCAATCCGTTCCGAGGCCGTTATTTTGAGTAGCCTCTTGTCAGTCTCTTGACCCTCTTGGCTGGTGAAAGCAGCCAAATGAAATGATGATGAAATGGGCCACACAGATTATGCCCTTCTACAGGAGGGTAATTTATCCACCTGTCTGAAGGAGACAATCATTCAGAAAAAACAAACAAAGTTAGTGGTTGGTCATAAATATTCCATTCCTCCACAAGGAGGTTGAGAGGGTTTTGTTGGATTAGCTGTAAACCTTCCTGGGGGAGGCAGACCCTCTTGATTCTTTCTAATCAGGTTTCAGGCCACACTATAATACTAAAACAGCACTGGTCAATTACCTTCTAAAATAATCTGACAGGAGAAGCAACCCTTGTGGTACCTTTGGATCTCTCAGAGGCCTTTAATACTGTCAGTCATAGCATCTTCTTGGACTGGTTGTCAGGATTTGGGATGGGGGGGGGGTTTGACTCCGGCCTGATTTTGGACCTTTCTCAGTGATGGTGTCCAGAAGAGGCAGCTGTGGGAGATGGTCTCAGATCCTTTGATCCAATGATTTGGGTCCCACTGTGTTTGTCCATTTCTCCCTTGTTGTTTGGTGTCTACATGAGGCTGCTGCTGGAGGTCCTGTGTATTTGGAGTTCAATCACTGTCAGTATATCTATCTTTGCCTCAGCAGTGGAGGGTGTTCAAGTTCTGGAGCAAAGTCTGGGAAGAGTTGGGAGAACAAGCTGAAGTTGAATTCTGACAAGCCAGAGATCCTGTTGGTCAGGGCGCCTTCTAACTAGTTGGGTACAAACCTCCTTGAGTTGGATAATTCTATCATCTCCCCTAAGGATAAGGAAAGAACTCTGGATGTCCTCCTGGACCCAGCTCTTTCTAAGGATCAGCAGGTATCTGCTGTGGCCAGGGCTGCACTGATCAGCTCCGGTGGTTTGGCCTGTTCTGCTCATATCTGGATTTGAGTTCCCTGATAAGATTGTTCTATGCATTGGTAATACCTAAGATTGGTTAGTTTAATGCTCTCTACATGGCTCTACCCTTGAACCTGATATGGGAATGTCAATGGGTCCAAAATGTAGCAGCCAAGCCTACTACAGGGACCCAAAATATCATCATACTTTCCCATTTCTGGTTCACTTCCATTGTATGCCCACTGTATTCTGGGACAAGTTGAAGCAGTCAGAGCTTACTGTGTTTCCTAACCTTTAGGTTCTTGGACTTCAATTTTCAGAAGCCTAAATCAATTCCCAAAAGCACTGATCAGCCAATGTACTGACTTAGGCTTCTAGGCAGTGGTGTAGGGTGGGTTTAGGCGCCAGGGCCCCCAGGCCAAACTTGCCCCCCCCCCCCGCCCCAGGTAGGAAAGTCCTACCTACAGGGCAGTTTGCCTGGCTAGAAGGCAGGACGGCTGTGCACCTAGGACCCTGACAGCGTGGTCAAGGCCCATGGTCTAGGGTGGCACGGCGCGGCGCAGGCCCAACGGGGAGCCCACCGTCGAGCCCAGCAGTGGCAGCTCGTCTGTCCGGGAAGTGAGGCTGGTGGTCACCACAGCCCAATGCAAGTAGCCGGAGGACCTCCCCCCCCCCACAAGGCCTCCAGCCCGGTGGTGACAGAGGGTCCCGGTGCCCCCCGGCCTCCAGGAACTCCAGGACAGCTGCATTGCCACCCCCTGCAAAGTGGTGCCCAGGAGGGGGGGCGCCCCCCTCGCCATGCTTCTGCTTCTAGGAATTAAAGTCCAAAACCCAAAGGTTGAAAAACACTGTGCTTACTTAAAAGGTTGTGGACCTTGCTACCTATTAGAGTTATTCTACATAAATTTTACCTGCAGTACAGGTGTTCTCAGGCTATCTCGTTGAGGGTGGATACCCCTAGAGAAGCAAGGAGAAGTGACCCTAGGAAGAAAGCTTTCTTGCTTGTGACTTACTCTCTTGGAGTAACGTGAGAGTATATATGAGTACATTTTGTTGTTTTGCCATTATTATCAACCACCCAAAGTAGTGCCTGCCAATGTTTCTCCCATTTGAAAGTCCTTTCACCCTCCACAAGCTGAGCCCCTGTAGCCTGGATTCTTTTCAAATTTAAAAAAATGCAAGTGGGGGCAATAGTTCTCTTTCAAAATAAACAAGATTTGCCCTTTCAATTCATTTGAGCTCTTTTAAATCTAGGCAGCTGGGGTTCACTATGGAAGATAGATCAACTCTACTTTTAAAGAATCATATGAAAATCCTTTCCCCCAACTTCCCCACATGTGGCGCAGATCAAGAGTAGACTTTCTGCTATTCTTGTGCCCGTTTTAAAAGTTATAGTTTTTTTATTTGGGATGCCCTCATTTTAGAATTGTCTTGTAGAATGTTGTTTTGCTCTGCAGTAATATATCACCACTGTAAGCTCAATGCAGCAATAATGCAATGGTAAATTGGTCTTAATTGGTTTTTTAAAGACAAAATATCTATAGCCTACACATTTTTATTGATAAAAAACATTCAGAGTGTTCATTTTGAGCTAATGTTCGAAGTGGTAGCTGTGTTAGTCTGTGCAAGCATATCTGAGAGAAAACAAAACAGAACAGCAAAAAAAGACAAAAAATGTTGTGGAACCTTAAAGATTAACTCCTGTATTTAAATGTGAGCTTTAAATCCACTTCATCAGACATAAGAGTGAGGGAGGCCTCATGGCATCAACCTATACACATTACAGTAACACAGTAATTGGCCAATCTAACAGAATAGTAACATTGTATCTTTTTTCAACTGACAAAATCCGTTATTCAAAGCTTGGTCCCCTATTGCAAATGATTGCGAAACAAACTTATCTTGCAAGCTGATGCATCACATCACATTTTGATCTAAAAGTCAGAAAAATACCTTTTGCTGCTTGCAGTAATTCAGTTTATCTATCAAGGTTCAAATTCAAACCTCTCCAGGAGGGCGGCTACTTTACAGTCTTTTCCAAGTACAGTAATCATGGACCTTTGCCTAACATTCTCATTTTTGACTCAAAGGTTAATCCAGGCGGCTGGAGTTGGGGGCGGGTTCTGGTTTAGAAATCCCTCACACCCTGCCCCTGTGCTGTAGTCAAACGTCATCCACGTCAAGTCTCCTTTTCGCGACTGGAAGTGGAAACTGCTGGGGCTTGGAGGTAAGAATCTGAACGAACTGTTGCATAACTGGTTGTTTTGGTTTATTTTTTAACAAGGCAGGGCTTCAGATGGAATGCAGGAACCACAGAATATACTCAAAATAGTTTACATTTTTAAAACTGTGAAAGCCAGTCTGGGTTTTTCTGAAGGCATTTTAGGTCAGGATCGTGAGAATAATTACTTCCCCCCTCCTTCCCCAACAACAACTCCTGGAATCCCACAGTCAGGCATTGCCAGTGGCTAAAGTGACAATGGGATTCTTATTCTGAATGGGATTCCTATTCCTATTCTGAAAAGGTAACTTTTTGAAATATCTGGGTGGTGCTAATATCAATTGTAGCTTTCAGACTGAAATAATACTTTTGTTGTCACCTTTGGAGAAATGGGTAGGAATGAAAATTGCCATCTGTGAAGACACGCTCAAAGATAAAGAAATGCATGCATTGACTTGGAGCTGGATCCCTGTGATGTCAATTGTAAAATAAGTTTTCGTTATCACAGTTGGAGTGACTTCCGAACAGTCAACTCTAGCTGTTTTGAACACCCATCCAAAAACAGTTATCATCCCTGTGAAAGCTAGTGTAACTGAGGAGAAATCAAATGTTCATTTGACAGAATCCTTACTGATTTTCCATCACCTTGCTAGCATGTGGGATGGGTGCAATTGTTCAATAATTTGAACATTCTTTGGCATTTCCCTTTCTGGGGAGTGGAACATATACTGATCTTTTCCAATCCTGTGGCCATTGTTTTGTTTTCCAAATCTGCTGACATATAGAATGTAATAATTTGATTCCATCATCTTTTAGGGCTATGAAGAGTTCAACCTGGATACCATCATCTCCGCTGGCTTTGTTGTTTGCAGTGTTTTTCAGGGCCTTTCTGATTTCACTCTCTAGAATGTCTGGCTCAGGTTCAATTTCCTCATCATTGAAATTATCGGGGGGGGGGGGTCCTTTCTGTAGAGTTCCTCTGTGTACTCTTTCCATCTTTTCTTAATCTCTTCTGCATCTGCTAACTCCTTTATCATGGTCGTTTTTGCTTTAAATGTCCCTTTGATTTCCCCAATTTTTTGAAAAGCTCTCTAGTCCTACCCCTGATATTGTTTTCCTTTACTTCTTTGCACTGTTCATTCAGGTAGGTTTCCTTATCTCCTTGCTTTTCTTTGAAATTCTGTATTCAAGTGATTGTATTTTTCCCTTTCACCTTTGGCTTTTGCGTCCCTTCTTTCCTCTGCTATTTTAAGAGCCTCATCGGACAACCACTTAGCTTTCTTATGCTTCTTTTCTTTTGGTATGGTTTTCTTTGCTGCCTCCTGCGTGATGTCCCGCATCTCTGTCCATAATTCTTCTGGCACTCTGTCTATCTGGTCCAAGCCATTAAATCTGTTCCACACCTCCACTGTGTATTCCATAGGGATGTTGTCTAGGTCATATCTGTCTGGCCTAATTGTTTTCCATATTTTCTTGAGTCTAAGCCTGAATTTTGCGATCAGTAGGTCAAATAGTAAAGATGAAGCTAAAGTACTTTGGACATCAAATGAGAAGAGAAGATTCACTTGAGAAAGCCTTGATGCTGGGGAGGATGGAGGACAAAAGAAGAAGGGGGCGGCCAAAAATGAGATGGCTAGATAGTATTGTAGACACAATGGGCACAGAGCTGGGTGGGTTGAGGAGGATGGTGGAGGACGGGTGCCTGGAGGTTGACAAAATGCCAATAAAGGTTATCTTATCTCCATCCTTAAATGATGTGTTAAAGAGAAGATGGAAAAAGAAATGTTAGGAAGCAGGGAGCTTGAGGATATTACAGGGTATGGATAATAAAACAAAACATTCTACATCCTTAGTGCTTCTTTTTATTCCTGTTCCCCTTGTCATTCTACTTGTCCTTCTCTACTAGAAATGTGATCAGGAAATATTTTCACTTTTGATTAATTTTGGAGGCTTTCAGGAAGTGCCTCTTTTGTTTTTTCTATAAGTTATGTGCTGGTTGTTTCATTTAATATTTAAGGGACTACAGCCTTTGCAGTGCTATTGGCTGCACTTTTTTCAAGATGATTTGACAGCGGGACAGTAAAAGAAAGGTTTAATGAAAGAGGGAAACTCAGAAAAATATAAATGTAACCCTCATTCATTAACAAAAAACATGGGTATTTAAGAGGATGATCTCTGGAAATGAACAAAGGGACATGAAGATTAGCATGAAATAAAATTATTTTTCACCCCACACCTCTTCTTAGCAACAAAATCCCATGAGTAATCTTGACCTTCTTCAGCCTGACATATTCTTCTTCCTGTTTCGCCCTCTTCTTCTGCTCTTTCTACTTTGTACAGAATCTTGGTTAGTACTATGACGCTGTTATTATACTTTGAGGTTTAGGAAAGTGAAGGGTTTTACAAAATTTTTAGAGTACAGTACAGTTGTACCTCGCTTAAAGAGCATAATGCGTTCCACGGGACTGCTCTTTAAGCGAGTTTGCTCTTTAAGAGAAACAACATTGTAAATGACCAATGGGGGGGGCGGCGGATTGTGAACCCCGATTTATTTGTTAAGCGAGTTTTTGGTTTGTTTTATTTGTTAAGCGAAGCGAACATTAAGAGAAAATCCTGCTCTTTAAGTGAGTTACTCTTTAAGCGAGACGCTCTTTATGCGAGGTTTGACTGCATATGAATTTAAAGATATAATTGTGTAAGTCTTTGCTGGCTCATCGTAGTGGGGAAATCACTTTTTTAAAAAAATTCCTTTTATCCAGAGCACAAGTAATGGAACTTTCAGACAAGTACCTGTTCAAATACAAAGGACACTATTTTTCCTCTGGTCTGGTTGCACCCGATTACTTGGATTCCCTGGATGATTTTGAGATCAGAGACAGTGATTTGTTTCTAGTCACTTATCCAAGGTCAGGTAAGACTAGAAGCTTCTTGCTTAAAATTACCTGTGTAATCCATATTAGCCTAACATAATTGTACAGTAACAGGGTTTAAGTTAAGTTTGATGACAACATTTTGAAGGGAGGAAATGATTTGTTGAAAGTGATAATGTGAATGAAGAATTATTTTAGAGACATCACTGGATAGAAAGAACAGCTATCATTGATGAAAATGAATTTGTGGTGGTGATAATGGCTATGCTGAGGAGGAGGAGGATGCCACCCATGTGGGAAATATTCCCACTCTGGGTGGCATCAGCAGCAGCATAGCCATCATCACCCACTCTGGGTGATTTACAGTTCTAAAAACAGATTCATAACAGAAGGATAATCAATCCTAAGATCACGTCCAGGGAAGGGGGCTGGAACAGTTCGTGTTCCATAGTTTAGGTGCAACCATTGAGAAGACTTGTCACCTTCTTGAAGTTTTCTTTGCCTATCAGTCGGTAAATTTTTAAAACCAGATATTATCTGAAGGTAAAGAAATAGAATTGAAATTTATTTCAATAATGGCACATCAACAAGGCAAAAGATCCTTGAAAGGAAGGCAGAATATTTTAAAAATCAAGAAAATCAATGAATTTCTAACATGAATAAACAAAAGTGCATAATAAAACAATCAGGATTAATGTCCCAGATGAAATTATATTTATGCAAAATTAGCCACACTTAACCCTGTATAAAACACTGTTTTTGCCCCTAATATTCCACTGGCCCATGAAGCTCACAATGTTCCCAGCTAAGTAGCACTCTCTGGTGTAATGATTGGGAAAGACAGATGCCAGGAAATCAGAGGTATGCTTGTGTGTTGCAAAAAAAAAATGAAACAAAGAGGAAATCAAAGTTCATTTGAAGTAGCCCACAGGCACCAAATGTAGAGATATTTACTTTTACAAGAGAAATCAGTTTTGTGTCAAAACCAGAATCAGATCATTTTGTTCCTATTCATAGGCACCGTGTGGACACAGAACATTTTGAGTTTGATTTATCATGAAGGTCACCGAAATGGAACTGAAAACACAGACCTAATGGATAGAGTTCCATGGTTGGAGTACAACATGGGCAACGTGGATTATATCAAGCGTGAATCACCACGTCTCTTTGCTACTCATCTGCCCTACTACTTGGTACCAAAGGGACTAAGAAATAGAAGAGCAAAGGTATGACACAAGACTGCTACTGCTACTGCTTCATTCAATCTACTTTTTAATTGTTTTTGCTTTAGATTAACATTTCATAAACTTAGCTCAAATTACATTTCTTGAATGTAATTTCTAAGAACCAGCCAGATTTTTTCTTCTGTGTAGGCCAAAATAAATTTCCTTTTTAGTGAAGTGGATATAAATGTACAGTACCAGTGTGGTATTACAATTATGTATTTAAAACCAAAATGGGGTAAAAAAAAAGAGAGGAAGTTTTTATCATAAGGATCTAAGGTAAATGTAGGTATCTCCAAGGGAAACTGGGAAGTTCTTCAAGGAGGATGAAGGATGGAGAAATCAATGGAAGAAAACGTGTAAGAAGAATGTTTCCAAAAAAGAAACAAAATACTGTTACTTCATTTTCCATTTTCAATAGTATTGTAATTCATGTTTCTGAAGTGAGTATTAGAAAGAACTGGAAAATAACTAATCACCTGTGTAGTGCTATAGAAATGCACTTTATTTGCTAACATTTGCGCAAAGGGGTGGTGGTGGTTCATGATGGTGAAAACTGCTCTATAATCTTTGCACGGTGGTACAGCTAGCATGTTCACCAAAGATTCTGGTAGAACACTTTGAAATGCAAGCCCTTCTCAATTCCTATTTTCTTTTTCCTTAGTGCCTAAATATTCAACAAATATCTAGGCACATCTTTAGCAGAAGGAAAGAGAAAGTTAATTTACTTGTGTTCAAGTACGGTTGTCAGGTAGATGGCAAAAATCTAATAGAGAGTTCATGTCATCTTGGTGCAATACAAAATTCAAATCTTTCAAGCAAATGATGGTGAGCAAGGCCTCCCAGTCCAGGAGTAGGCACAATTGGTTAATGATTCACACTTACCCAAAGGCCCTCCTGGCCATGACTGTAACCTTGATGCTGGTCAAGTACACCCTCAATATAAAAAGAAAGTCATTGGAAGACTTAAGGTTTTGTTTTTGTGTATGGGTGTGCATTTGTTTTTAAAGAAAAATAGACCCTCAGTCCTGGAAAAGTAGTTACCTGCATAAGGATATCAATATCTGTGTCAATGTTTTTGCAGGTTATTTATGTGCTCAGAAACCCAAAAATGTCTTGGTCTCACTCTATCATTCTCCAAATTTTCTCATCACCTAGAAGACATAGAGGACTTTGACATCTTTATGGAGAGGTTTCTAGATGGCAAAGGTAAGAATTTCCTGACACTGCAATATAAATAATATTTTTCATTACCATTTATCAGAGCAAGTCCTATTCTAATCCCCTAATTTAGCAATAGCAATAACACTTATATACCGACTCGTAGCGCTTAGTGCACTCTCTGTGCTGTTCATAGAGTAATTAGTATTTTACCCCCAACATACTGGTTACTCATTCTACTGACCTCAAAAGGATGGAAGGCTGAGTCCACTGTGACCTCCATCAGTATCAAAGTCACACCATTCTGGCTGCAGTACAGCAGTTTATCCACTGTACCACCAGGGCTCTTGTATGAAAAAATGAAAAAGGCTAAAAAGCTGAGTGATATCGGATACATATGAAACCCAAGTCCTTTCCCCATCGGTTGGAGCAGAACTTCTGATCCGGCAAATTCTACAAAGGTATTCAGTGAAATACACTGACAAGCTTAAATTCAGTTCTTAGCTACTGGGTGGTTTCTGAGTGGGGTGGGGATGTCAGAGGGGGAGTAACACATCCCCATCAATCCTACCATTTCAGTTTTCTCAACAGTTGCAAATTAATGCTTAAGGCTATCAGGGTTTCAATCTTAATCAAGCCTTGCCTCCAACCTTCCTAAACATCTCTGTTGAGTAGACTGCCTAGCAAAGACAGGACTATTTTTAGACTTATAGGAGATTCCCACAGGGCCAGATTAAGACAACCTGATTTACACACCTATGCAACAGGCCAAGGAATTTTGCATCTGGCAAGAGGACCTTTAAAGTGACAGGCAATTAGGGAGTTAAATAGCTTTGAAGTAGGTAGTAATGTATAGTGGGAGAGCTGGACCATAAGGAAAGCTGAACGCAGAAAAATAGAGATGTGGTGCTGGAGGAGAATTTTGGGAATACCCTGGACAGCAAAGGGAACAAATAGGTCGATCTTAAAAGAAATCAAACCCGACTGCTTCTTGGAAGGCTAGATACTGAAGATGAAGTTAAAGTACTTTGGACATCAAATGAGAACAGAGAATTCACTTGAGAAAACCTTGATGCTGGGAAAGGTCAAGGGCAAAAGAAGGAGATGGCTAGATGGCATTGTTGATGCAGTAGGCATGAAGATGGGTGGGCTGGGGAGGATAGTGGAGGATAGTGGAGGATAGGGGTGCCTGGCATGTAGTGGTCCATGGGTTCATGAAGGGTCAGAATCGACTGTGCAACTGAACAACAACAAGCATAGCAGCTGTGCTGTTTCTTCCAAAATTAATCAGGCGTGTTGCTGAAAATAAGTTTATTTATTACATTAATGCATTATTGAAAGAAAGCATTCAAATTTAGTTCTTCAGTAACAGGATACAAAAGAAAAATAGTAATCCGACAGGTTCAAGAAAATCCAAAAAGCATAAAGATTTGATAGTCATTTTTTAAAAAATAACCTCTCTAGCTAAGTAAATCAACCCTGAGCCCCGATCTCTTTGGCTCAAAAGCTAGTCATATCCGACTCTAAGGTTCAGTGCTCATCACTGTTTTTAGCCAAAGAGCCAGCACAGCTTGCATTTTAAGATGTATCCATGGACATGTGGCAGGTATGCCTCAATACCTGAGTTGACAGAATGCCTGAGTTGACAGAAAAGTCAAGATAGCACCTTCCATCACTCCATTCTACATATGAAATCCAATCAAGCTAGCTGTTAAATCAAAAGTCAACACAAGTGACAGGTTAATGTCCCATGTGATAAAAGAAAACAAAGCAGGCAAGCCATTCTGCCCCAATGGAATTTGCTGCCTACAAAAGATGTCTCGATTGTCTAATGATAGCTATGAGGGACTGGTCTATGGAGAATAGTGACATCAAATGTCATTTGTACCTGGTTTGTCCTTTCTGCTGAATTACAGTATTTCTTCTCAGTGCTAAATGGTTTTTGGTTGGACCATGTAGAAGGTTGGTTTGCTCACCAGGATGATTTCAACATTCTCTTCCTGACCTATGAAGAAATGAAGAAGGTAAGACATACCATTGTTTCCCACTGCATATTAAACAACTGTGAAAACACACCTTACTTTGCCACAGACTCCTGGGTCAAAAGATAAGGCAGAAGGTAAGACATAACATTGGTTTTTCCATTAAATGTTAAACATTTATCAAAATACCCCAAGCTTTGCCATGAACAAATGAGCCAGTGGGGGGTAGAAGAAGTAGAAGCAGTGACAGACTTTACTTTCCTAGGATCCAAGATCATTGCAGATGGTGATTGTAGTTATGAAATAAAAAGGTGACTGATTCTTGGGTGACAAGCTGTGATAAATCTGGGGAACATAGTTAAAAGTAGAGATATCACATTGCAAACAGCATTGGTAGTCAAAGCAATGGTATTCCCAGTAGCAATGTATGGGTGTGAGACCTAGACCATAATGAAAGCTGAGTGCAGAAGAATAGATGCCTTTGAAATGTGGTGTTGGAGGAGAGTTTTGAGAGTGCCCTGGACAGTGAGGAGAACAAATAGGTCAATCCTGACTGCTCCTTAGAAGGTCAAATAGTAAAGATGAAGCTAAAGTACTTTGGAGATCAAATGAGAAGAGAGGATTCACTTGAGAAGGCCTTAATGCTGGGTAAGGTTGAGGACAAGAGAAGAAGGGGGCAGCAGAAAATGAGATGGCTAGATGGTATTGTAGGCACAGAGCACAGAGCTGGGCAGGTTGGTGGAGGACAGAGGTGCCTGGCAAGCAATGGTCCATGGGGTCGCAAAGGGTCAGAATCAACTGTGCGACTAAACAACAACAAAATCCACTGCACCATCAGAGCTGTTATCTGAGAAAATGGAAAAAGCTAAAAGGCTGGGAGACATGGGACACATATGAAACCCAAGTCCCCCCACACCCAGTACAACAGACCTCCTGGTCCTGCAAATTCTGTAAATGAATTCGCAAGACTAAGAATTCCGATTCTTCTTGCTTGTTTCCCGTACTCCTTGGATTCCTATATAGAAACTGAAGATTGTGTCATTTGCAGCCTGCTTTCTGTTCTCCCTTTTACTGGAAATTATTATTGATCTCCATTAAAGATACTCAGTCTGTTCCTCCTATTTTATGTAAGCCTTTGTCTTTATCTCTGATTTTATGTCTCCCTCCCTTTCCCGTTTCAATTTAAAGCTCTCCTGATGAATTTATCCATGCTGTGCCCAAACACATTCTTCATCATTCTTGTGAAGTACGGTCCATCCCTTGGCAACAATCCATCTTCCAGGAAGTGTAACCCACATGTCCCAAAAACCAAATCCTTCACATCAGCACCACATTCATAAGAACTCGTTTACCCAGTACAGTAATACCTCGGATAACGTTTACCTCAGATAATGCTAAAATCGCATAACGTTAAGTAATTTGGGGAGGGGGGAGAATTGGATCGAATAACGTTAAGGTCCTATGGGATGGATCGGATAGCAACCGCTAAAGCGCTATGGCGCTTTAACGTTATCCGATCCATCCCATAGGATTTTAACATGGATCAGATAACACTAAAAATCGGATAACACCAAGACTTGTGGAACCAAGTCTTAGCGTTATCCGAGGTATTACTGTATATTTTCCTTTCCCTTCATATACGTCTTCCGTGAACCAGTAAGATGGAAGATAAGATTAGCTGGGCCCAAAGTCCTTAAATTTCCTTCCCAGAGCTTCAAAGTCTGATGTAATATAATTCCTCTTGGCAGTATCATTTGTTCCCATATGGATGAGAAGAAATTGATATGCATCTCTGGGATTTATGAGAGAAATCAATCCTTCCATCCCATTCCTTAACTGTACTCCAGGGAAACAGCATACCTGACGTTTCCAAGGATATTCCTGGCATATTTATATTTCAGTACCACACAGTAGGGAGTCTCCTACTGTAAGTACTGTCCTCTTCATCTTTTGGTAGGGTGTGGGTTCTACATCTTTGGTTTCCTAAGCTTTAGGCTCTCTCATATCCTCTTGTTTGCCTTCTGCATGCTGTCCACTAGACTAGTCTTCAAGAATCTGAAAGTGGTTTTGCAGTTCCACAGATGAAAAATCTGCTCCTAATTGTGACACTTTTCCATGGCATTTGCCTTCACTACCTTGGTTCTCTCATCAGCCTTCTCTCCCTCTGCCTTCTTTTCCTTCTCATCTCCTTCCTCCCTTGACTGCTGCAGCTCAAGAAATCTGTTGATGTACTTTTCATCTTCTCTTATAATCTTAAGTGTGGCAACTTGTGTATCAGGTTTTTTACACCTTTTCTTCCAACAATGCTACGAATTTACACTTGTTACATCTGTAGGCTGTGTTGTTTTCAGTCAGGAAGACAAATATTGCACATACCCTGCAGGTCACCACATGCAGTGCTTCATAATCTCTGTATTTATTTATTTACAGTGGTACCTCTGATAACATTTGCCTCAGATAACGGTGGGGAATTTGAGGCAAACATTTGCATCTCACAACGTTAAGATAACATTGTACAATGCAAATGTTTCTCTCAAATTCCCCAACTTTGAGATCGCTTGTGGTTAGATTTGTGTTTCTTCAGGCAAAGGCTAACAGCGAGAGATTCACCCTGCCCACCATGTTGTTTCAGCATGGGAGGCCAGGCAAAACTCTCTGCCTTTGCCTTTGGGTTGGGGGTTGAACCGGCTTTTTTTTAACATTGTGGGATCAATGCATTGCACGATGTTAAAAACTGGATAATGTTAAGACTTGTGGAACCAAGTCTTAACGTTATCAGAGGTACTAGTGTACAGTTGTACCTCGCTTAAAGAGCATAATGCATTCCACAGGATTGTTCTTTAAGCGAGTTTGCTCTTTAAGCGAAACACCATTGTAAGTGACTAATTGTGCGGCAGACTGTGAACCCCGATTTATTTGTTAAGCGAGTATTTTGTTGGCTTTATTTGTTAAGCGAAGCGAACATTCAGAGAAAATTCTGTTCTTTAAGCGAGTTACTCTTTAAGCAAAGCGCTCTATATGCGAGGTTTGACTGTATTTCAATTTAAACCTTAAGACCTTTTTCTCAGTACTCCCAGGTGCTCCTCAAGCTCTCTGCAGTTGTCAGGCCACTTGCCTTTCCTTTGATCCTCTATCCTTTCCTCTAGGCTACTCCCCTTCCCGTCAGGCTGAGCACACAGTTCTCTTTTGGTGTGTTCTGTTGGGAGTCAGTAGGCAAAAAAAAGTTTGGTTGTATGTTATTGTACTGTATGTAATGATTTTGAATTGAATGTCTTGCTGTTCACTGTGACTATCACTGAAAGAGGGCAGGTGAGATGACCCAGAATGCATTTGGCTGATGGGACCATGTGCCCTGCCCTCTCTGCAGGCTGGGACAAATGGCATGGTACTAGATTTCCACCCAAATCTAAATTTGAATTAACCAAGATTGTGGGACTCCTCTAGAGTCCCCCACTATGGGTGCTCCTTTTTATTTCTTCTTGTGTAGTTAACTTGGTCTGATGCATGAAGTTAGATTCTAGGAAGTGGTGATTTTCAAATGTGCTTGGTCTCAAATGTAAACTATGTCCTATTTCAGGATTTGAGAAGCTGTGTTTTGAAAATATGTAACTTCGTGGGGAAGACATTGACTGAAAAAGAAGTCGATAGTGTTGTGGATAAGGCTACATTTGATAAAATGAAGAAGGATCCCAGGGCCAACTATGAGAACATGTCATCTGATTTTGTAGATCACAAGAAAGGACACTTTCTTCGCAAAGGTATACCTGTGTCCAGCCACACTCACTGTTGGTACTTGTACATTATCCAGCTTACATGTTGGCAGTAGCATCTTTGTGGTTTGACAGGAAAGACACCTACCACCATGTAATCCATATTCATTGCTGCTGTCCAGCTGCCGGACAGACAATCCTGCCCTGCAGAGCAGAAAGGTCAGGGATGGGAGAGGGAAACTGGAGGTTTTCTGGCAAGAATCCAGCATAACACTAAAAGAGTTTTTAAAAAAAACCAACCATGCCTGTTTACTTATGTAGGATTGCAGGTTAGTCTCCATTCCTGCCTATAAATCAGAGCCATCTGGCATGCCAGAGAAGGTGCTCTTGTCAAGCTTGTGCAAGGAAGAATCCAGTTACAGTCACTTGATTGGGTGAAATCTTTTTTTTAAAATGGGGAAATCAAGGGAACATTTAAAGCAAAAATGACCATGATAAGGGACAAAGACGGCAAGGAGTTAGCTGATGCAGAAGAGATGATGATGATGATGATGATGAAGATTATTATTATTATTATTATTATTATTATTATTATTATTATTATTATTATTATTATTATTATTATTATTATTATTATTATTATTATTATTATTATTATTATTATTATTATTATTATTATTATTTTCAAATGTATACGCCACCCAGCTCAGGCGAACCTGACTCTAGGTGGCTAACAATGATGAGGAAATTGAACTTGAGCCAGACATCCTAGAGAGTGAAGTCAGAAAGGCCCTAAAAAGCACTGCAAACAACAAAGCCAGTGGAGATGATGGTATCCAAGTTGAACTTTTCAAAGCCCTAAAAGATGATGGAATCAAATTATTGCATCTACCGTATATGCCAGAAGATTTGGAAAACACAACAATGGCCACAGGATTGGAAAAGATCAGTATATATTCCAAATCCCAAAAAGGGAAATGCCAAAGAATGTTCAAATTATCGAACAATTGTGCTCATCCTAGACGCTAGCAAGGTGATGCTCAAGATAATACAGGATAGACTGCAGCAGCACATGGAGAGAGAATTACCAGAAGTGCAGGCGGGGTTCCGAAGAGGCAGGGGGTCTAGAGACCACATTGTCAACATACATTGGATCATGAAGAAAACAAAGGAATATCAGAAACAAGTCTACTTCTGTTTCACTGGTTACACTAAGGCCTTTGATTGTGTAGATCACAACAAAATGTGGCAAGTAATTAAAGATATGGGGATAGCAAAACACCTTATATGGCTCATGAGAAATCTGTACATGAATCAAGAAGCAACAGTTAGGACAGAATATGGAATGACTGAGTAGTTTGGAATAGGAAAAGGAGTAAGACAAGGCTGCATTTTGTCATCCTGCTTATTCAACTTATGCACAGAGCACATAATGTGCAATGCGAGGATGGAGGAATCACAAATTGGGATCAAAATTGCTGGGAGAAACACCAACAATTTGAGATATGCAGATGATACCACCCTAATGGCACAAAATGAGGAGGACCTAAAGAAGCTCCTGATTAGGTTGAAAGAAGAAAGTGAAAAAGCTGGCTTGAAATTCAATATCAAGAAAACCAAGATAATGGCAACAGGCCCTATCAGTCCCTGGAAAATAGATAGGGAAGAAGTAGAAGCAGTGACAGATTTTACTTTCTTAGGATCAAAGCTCACTGCAGATGGTGATTGCAGCCATGAAATAAAAAGGCGATTGATTCTTGGGAGGCAAGCGATGAGAAACCTGGGGAACATAGTGAAAAGTAGAGACATCATACTGAAAACAAAAATTTGTATTGCCAAAGCAATGGTATTCCCTGTGGCAATGTATGGTTGTGAGAGCTGGACCATTAGGAAAGCTGAGTGCAGAAGAACAGATGCCTTTGAGATGAGGTGTTGGAGGAGAGTTTTGAGAGTCCCCTGTACAGCAAGGAGAACAAATAGGTCAACCTTAGAAGAAATCAACCCTGACTGCTCCTTAGAAGGTCAAATAGTAAAGATGAAGCTAAAGTACTTTGGACATCAAATGAGAAGAGAGGATTCACTTGAGAAAGCCTTGATGCTGGGAATGGTGGAGGGCAAAAGAAAAAGGGGGCGGTCAAAAATGAGATGTCTAGATGGTATTGTAGACACAATGGGCACAGAGCTGAGTGAGTTGAGGACGGTGGAGGACAGAAGTTCCTGGTGAACAGAGGTCCATGGGGTTGCAAAGGGTTGGAATCGACTATGTGACTGAACAACAACAAAAGTTCCCTCCCTAGAGCCCTGACAATGGTTTTTGGCTAAGCAGTTCCCAAACTCACAAGCATCAGGACTAAATGTTCCTTTGTGCTTCCTCTTCCAGGCACTGTTGGAGACTGGAAAAACATGATGACTGTTGCCCAGAGTGAAAGATTTGACTGTGTCTTTAAGGAGAGAATGGAAAAGCTGCCCTTCAAATTCTGCTAGAACATCAATGATGAATTATGAGTTGGAATTGATCAGTCTTATTAGCTTTGCATAGCATTTTGATTTTCTATAATATGCTCTTTCCCCTTCTTTTACACCAATATGAGAGCAATGATTTTGACAAAGTGTGCATTGCAAATTAGCTTTTTAAATACAGTACAGTAAAATCTCACATAAAGAGCACCTAGCTTAGAGACTAACTTGCTTAAAGAGCAGAATTTTCTCTAAATGGTCTCCTCACTTAACAACTAAAACTTACCAAAAACTTGCTTAACAACTATATTGAGGTTCCCAACCCCCCCAAAAAAAGTTACAATTGGTAACTTACAATGGTGTTTCGCTTAAAGAGCAATCCTGTGGAATGCATTATGCTCTTTAAGCAAGGTACCACTGTATATGCATGTGTATAATTTTCTTTATTTCAATTTAGTTATTCCAAGTAATGAAGGAGAATCTTTTTTATTCCCCAGTGGTCCTTGAATGTGTAGATTTTTGTAATTTTTAAGGTACGAATTGCAGTGTAAAATTCAGAAAAAGAAAATAAGTGGCATGTAGAGTCTAAGGACAATACCATCAGGTGATTTGTTTCGTGAATTCAAACCACAGCTGAGTTGGTGCTGGTGGCTACAAAGAACCTGCTGCCACCGCTCTCAAGCCTGTTTACTTCCACATCCAGCGAAAAGGCGACAGTTGGAGACTTTATTTGAAGGAAGGAAGGGTTTGAAAGTGTGTGTGTGTGCGTGTGTGTGTGTGTGCCAGTACCCATCCAGCAACGTAGAGGCAATGCAGAAGCAGCAGATGCAAGTGAGAATTTTTAAAGTTCTGATCGCCTCTTCGCTGCTGGGTGGGTCCTGATTCCACACACACACACGTTCTTTCTTACCTTCCTTTCTTCACAAAATGAACACATTGACAACCTGTTTACTTCCACATCCACCAAGAAGGCGAGAGTTGGAGAGATATTTTTTTTGAAGGAAGGTTAGGAAAAAAGTGGGTTTTGTTTGTTTTAAACCTTTATAGAAAATGTTTCTGAAGTCTGATCCCAAATTGTATAAGTGTCACAAAAAAGGCTATTTTGTCCTCTATCATTTGCAGTTTGGACCACTTCGATCGGTTAATCGGTTTGGGCGATGGCTCACTGCCAACCGTCCTCCCTCTGAAAATGGCATTTTTACAAATCACATTTTTCCTTAATATCTTTGTTGTTGATTCCTGCTTCAGAATCATTCTTCTCCACATGTTGTACTCAAACTGTATCCACCTCAGGAAGTTGTCATATTCAATTTCTAACACATTATTCCCTTTTATTTTTGTGTTTTTGTGACCTCATTTGAGTGGTTTTTTGTAAAATGCTTCATAGTTTTCCCCAAAGTCCAATTTCAAATGTAATAGTGTCACCACAAAGGCTATTCTTTCCTCTTTCAAACACACTTTGGGTCACCTGAATCGGTTGTGTAATTTTGTCGCTGGGCCACCGATAACCGACACCCCCAGCGGAGATTGCTTTTTTTCAAGGCAACTTTCGGAAGCAATGATGTCATCGCTTTGTATTTTTGGCCAATGGCTCCTTACATTTCTGAAAGTGACTGAGATGAGTTTTCAGTCAATGTAACCATTATTTTCATCGGTGCTTTAGTTTTGTGGCAGCAGCTCATCGAAAGTACATGATTTTCGTTACACCGCAAAAGCTGCCAGACCACCCAACCAAAACGTAAGATGTTCATAGAATTCACATCAAAAAGATAAGATAATTAAAGTTTAGCTTGTGTGTTGTTTTTAAAGTATGAATTAGATTAGCGCTTTTTAAAAGCAAACTCAACAAGATTCCTTCCTGGTCCTGATCTTGAAAGGAATATGCTGGTCATACATTTAATCCTTGTCGCATGTGGACACAGAGGTGACATAACTAGTTACAATAGTCTTGGTGCAGAGTTGTAGCTTCAGACATATTGATTCTAGGAATAGACTTTCTGAATTAAAGCCCAAAAACAGATGTAAAGCAATACTGTATTTTATGGATTTTATTGAAATCATATGTAAGCACAAGCATATACATACACCCCCAGAAAATCTCCTCCACAAAGACAGCCTCCTTCCACTCCTTCTGTACCTTCTGATGAGATCCCCTTTCCCTTATCAAAAATTAAAAAAAAAACTGTCCTTCCATAGACCTGATGAGTCACTGGCTGAAAGGCAGCCAAGGGCTATTACCATTTCCTTTCATTATTGTTACAATGTAACAAAGGTGCCAATTGTTTAAGGGTCACTTCAGGTAAACTGGAGAAAATAGAAAGTAAAGCTTTTGTAGCCTTTCTGTCCAAAAAGAGAACTTTCATTGTTTCCTGAACCCCACCTGGCAGAGGGGCATTAGAAGTGGGATTTAATATTTTGGAGTCTGCTAGATCATCACTGATGAACTAAATAATTTTGATTAAATTTTTTAAAAATTGCCTTTGTGTGAAATGCTGATTAAAATTGTGCCTGTGGGCAGTTTCTTGATTGGTGCAACACACAAATAAAAAGAAAAAAGAAAAATAGATAAGGCTTCAGTTACTCTTTTAGACTAGAGGCCATAAACTCCCAAAGGAAGATTGATTTAATCAATATATGTCTCCAATATCATGTGGTAGGCACCTTATGGCCATACAACATATACAGTAATACCCCGGATAACGATTACATCGGATAACGCTAGAATCGGATAATGATGCACGTTTTTTGGGGAAAAAACTTGCATCGGATAACGATTCTGGATAATGATTCTTCGTGTTATCCAAGGCAATGGTCTGTGGGTGTGGGGTGGTTTGGGTAGAACTCAGAACCAATCATGTCTCTCTCTTTCCCCCTCCCTGTAGTTTAAATACAGGGAGGGAAAGAGACACAAGCAGTCTCTGTGACTGCAGTAGGGTCGAGGGAAAGGCCCATGCATTTCCCCGACCCTACTGCAGTCGCAGAGACCGCTGCGGGTGGGGGTGGCTTTAAAGGCAGGGAGGAAAAGAAAGAGACCCGATCGGGTCTCTTTCTTTCACTGCCTGCCTGCCTTTAAAGCGGTTTGTCCCTGATGTCAGGGCTTCCCCCCCCCCTTTTAAGCGTTGTTCGATGCATGCATCGGACAACGCTAAAAATCAGATGTCATGACTTGTAGAACCAAGTCATAACGTTATCCGGGGTATTACTGTATAAAATACTGTGGTGGGTATCAGCAAGTTTGGACCAGTTCACCAGTATCGGTAGCAGAAATTGTGGCTGGTCCTGCCCATCCAAGTTTTGAAATAAAGTCATTCTAATTTGGGTTTCCCCTGGCCACGCCCACCATATCATGCCCACAGTGTGGTAGTAAATTTTTTGCAGCCCACCACTGATAAAATATAAGTTTAATACATTTATGTAAACCTTTCCAAATGCTGTTCACAGTACCTTCAGATTGTCTGCTACAACTCTTCCAAACTTGGTGCTAATTGGAAGCTTGGTGTCAGAGTTATAGGGGTATTTTTTAAAAAAATTGAGCTAGCTACTCCCGTTTTTTAGAATTGCCTGATAGAATATTCTTTGGCTCAGCTACACAATTATCACAACTAGTTCCTGCTTTGCCCTAATGTCACAAAGTCACAGGTACGATACTCCAGCTATTGAGCGTTATAATACTTAATGTTTTGTATTGCTCCATAAAACAACATGCTTAGTGCAAGGAAAAATCCTGCTAAATATCCTTGAATTCACCTCCAACTGAAGAAGCACAGGATTATATTTCTTGCTCAGTTGCCATCATGGCTGTAGCCCACCCTGAGTTAGCAGTTTGCCTTCCACCCCAATTCCCTGCTGCTTTCCACTGCGGCAGGAAGATAGTTGCACCTTACCCCACAGCCCCATGCGCACAGGCTCCGTCTCAAGCAAGTGCACGTTTGAGGACCAAGTGGAAGTGGGTATGAGAAGGAAGTGTGGGAGTGAGAGGTAGCCCTGTCCAGCCGCAGTCCCCTCCCTTCCTCTGAGCCATGGTATTGGACAGTTTAACCCAGAGGTGCTCAAACTTTTCAGGCTGTGGGCAGGACACATGGTTCAGTGGGCTGGTCAAGTGGTTCAGTGGGCTGGTCAAGTGGTTCAGTGGGCTAGTCATGTGGTTCCATTCACCAGAAGGGGAAGGAAAATATGCCTTGCAATCTGCTTTGCAACAGGATGAGACAGATTTTTAGGTTGCAGTTTTCTCTGCTTATACCAGGGGTGCCTAAACTACGGACTGGGGGCTGGATCTGGCCCCTGACACCAATTTGTCTGGCCCACATTGCCCTTGCTGCTTCTGGAAACGGAAGTAAAATGTGACTCTCCGGGCACATTTTACTTCCACTTCCAGGAGCAGCAAGGGCAACGTGGGCCAGACGAATTGGTGTCAGGGGCTGGATCTGGCCCCCGGGCCATAGTTTGAGCACCCCGGTTTAGCCCATAGTGTCAAAATCCAGCTGCTGGTGTACCCCAAGCGTCTGCCATTGCCCAAGAGTGTCAGCAGCTTTCTCAAGCTAACGGGGTGGGGTGGGATTGAGGCAGTGGCGTAGGGCAGGTTTCAGCCACCCGGGGCCCAGGCCAAACTCGCGGGGGGGGGGGGGGCTAGGCTTGCCACCCCCACTTGAAATGAAAATCCTACCTTGGTGGGGACCAGGGGGTGCTTTTTCCTCCTCCACCTTTGTCGCCATCCTCTTCTTCAGGCATCCTCTTACGGCCAGCTCGTGTTGCTGGGTGGTGCTGTGCAGGGCCCAGGGCCACTCTTGGTCCCAGATCAAAACCCAGAGGCTGAGGCGGCATGGCAGAAGTGCAGCAAAGAGCCTGCCGTTGGCGTCCCAGGCACGCAGCCGCCTTATCTCTGAGCCGGTGGTGGCAGCACCACCTTCAATGGCAACAGCACGCAGGAGGGCAGGAAGCGAGGCCGGTGGTCATTACGGCCCAGCACCCACAGCCGGAGCAGTGCCGGCCAGGCCTTGCAGGAGATTCCTCAGCCTGCCGGGTGCCGCTCTGGCTGCAGGTGGTGGGCACTCACCTTCCTGTGCACCGCCCTCCTGTGTGGATGCTGACGGCGGGCTCTTTGCTGGGCTTCTGCCATGCTGCCTCAGCCTCTGGGTCTCGACCCGGGACCAAGGGCGACCCCGGGCCGGCGTACTACCACCCATCACCATGAGCTGGCCATAAGAGGAAGCCTGAAGGAGAAGATGACAATGAAGGCAGTGGAGGAGAAACAAGTGCCCCCTGGTCCCCACGGTGCTGTCGAGCCCACGCCCTCCCGTCCGGGGTGGGGCCCAGGCGGGCACCATCGGTGGCCGAAGGTACTGGCACAGTGGACTCCCCGTCCCAGCCGCCAGGAAGTCCGGGGGGGGGGGAAATAAAGCCCGGAGCCAGTTTAGCTGCTTGCCAGAGAGCTTCCGAGGCTTAGTGCTTGTTTTGTGTATTGCAAGCCACTTCTGACCAGCTGGAGGAGGGAGACGCACGATTCGTCCCCAGGAAAGGGACAGGGGAATGGATAGTGCCGCTTCTAAGCTCTGGGAAGCAGCTTCCAGCAGTTGAAAGGAGAGGGAGCCAAGATATTACCCAGACTAGCCGCTGATCCCGGATATTCTCCAGAAGGGGAGGATCGTCTTTGAACCGGTTTGGGGCATGCCTCCTCCCCCTGTAGCACAGCTGGCTGCTGCTGATTGGTTGGCCACTGGAATTGCACATACCTGACCCCAGGTGCAAGGACACCTGGAAAGAAGAAAAGGGACCCGGATGGTGACTGTACTGGCACACCCAGCTTCCAAGACTGCAAATTAAGTCCACTGGTAAGTACGCAGGTAGGGACCCCTGTTTCTGGCTATAAATACTTTTTTAACAGTAGAGAGAAAAAGTGTTAGGAATGATTGCCTGGGAAACGCCACGCTTGCTTATTTCTGTTACACAAATGCATCACTGACGTTGTGCTTCTTCCTATTTTAATTAGGTATAATACATAAGCCCTGTCAGTAAATGCTTTCCAGAAGATAAGATCCAAAATGGTTTTGGATAAATATTAGGAGACATAGAGGTTTCCCTTGCTCGAAAGCCAGTCGTATCTGACTCTAGAGTTCAGTGTTCATCTCTGTTTCAAAGCCGAAGAGCCAGCACTGTCTGCTTCTTCAGACATTTCCATGGTCAGTGGCAGGCATGACTTGACACCAAGGAGCACTGCTTACCTTCCCAACAAAGTAGTCCCTATTTATCTACTTGCAATTTCGTGCTTTCGAACTGCTAGGTTGGCAGGAGCTGGGACAAAGACAGGTGCTCATTTTGTCCTGCAGTACTCAGATATCGAACTGCTGACCTCCCACCTTCCAGTCGGCATCTTAGCCACTGCAGCCATAGACATAGAACTTGAGGATACAGTATAACAGTTTCAAACAATTAAAAAAAAACTTTCTGAAATCCTGATTCAACTCAAGATGTTGAATTCCTTCCAAGGGATCAGGAATGGGTGGTAAAAGGTGAAAGATTTATGCGATCTGAAGAGAAACTGGTCTCCCCTCCCCCTCTTCGACACTCGGAGGCGGTCCTTCAACGGAAGGATGGGGGAGAGAAGATGACAGAAGGGTGAAAGGTTTAGGGTGGGTGGTAGGGATTTATGTTGTGTAGGGTTGGATGTGGGTGAATTTATTTATCTGCTGTATGTTTATTGTATGTCTTTCTGATGTATGAATTTAGTTAGCTCTTGTTGTTCTGTTTTGTCATATTGGATGTTTTTCTCTTTGTTTTTGATTTTCTTCAATGCGGATAATTATGTTGTTGTTGTTTTTTGCAATTTTCTGTTTGTGTTTCCTTATTTTAAAAATCAATAAAAATAATTTTTTAAAAAAAGGAATGGGTGGTAAGAAGAGATGGGATGTAACAGGTTCTCACCAGTTCGCCAAAACCAGTAGTAACTTTTCCCAGTGTCCCGGAGAACCAGTAGCAGCTTTTGGGGGGAAACCCTTCGGTGTGTGTGTGTGTGTGCTTATTTTTATTTTATTTTTAATTTTTTTCTTTGGCCCTGCCCACATCATGATGTCAGCTCCGCCCACACTGTGATCACATCACGGTGGGGTAGTAAAAATTTTGACATCCCACCACTGGTGGTAAGCACCTGTAATGTGGATTTCTTACATCGAGGTGAATTTAAACCTAGTAAAATAGGTAATTCTAAAATTTTGTTTGCAGTACTGCTTTTTATTCATCTTCTTTTTCATCCTACTTTTCCATGGGCACAATCCGAACTCCAAATTAAGAACTACGGAGGTGGATTTGGATAGGGCATAAGCCCCTTTGTGCTGGCACAAGTTCCCTTAGGCCAGCATAACCCCTTGTGCTGAGTGTTGGCTTGCTGACTGGTAGCTGTCAATTCAATATCCATAGTGATTGTGGCAGGCTTGTGGTTTTTAATTTCTCTTCTCTCACTCCCTTGAACTCTTTGTCTTTCTAGCCAGCTGAAGTCCTCCTTCTCTTGAGGTGGGAAGGGTTTGCATGTAACATATCCAAAGCCAGCCTAAGTCTGCTCAGCTGGCCTAAAGTCACCCTAGCTAGTTAGGATTGTGTACCATCTCAAACTAGAAATGTGGACAGCCAATATTTTCAGTTTTGTTTTGGAGGCTTTCAGGGTGTGCATCTCATGGCTTTTCTATCTATCTAGGATGTTGGTGACGCTTGTCTGCAAACCAGCTTCTTCTTGTTGTTCTGCCATATCCAAATCCAAATACTCTATAGGCAATCTTCATGGTGATTAGCCATGAAGACTGTCCTGAGAATATAATGCAGTGGCCTTTCATCTGCTTTCCACATCGCAGCATGACCCCCATACTACTGATCCAGTTCTGCAAGTCAAACCAGCTAAAGTCCTGATTTTCTCATTTGTGGAGCTGTGAAGGAAAGGGGAAAGGGAGAGAGAAGCAATGACCAGTACAAAGTGGTTCCTTTTCCGCTTGGGAACTGCACTCCCAAGGACATGTAGGGAAGTTTGAAGCTTCCCCTTGTTAATTAGAGAAACTAGTGCCAGCTGGATTGGAGATGGCTTTAGAAATTAATTTCTGGATCTGGAAACATTAAGCAGCCTAAAGTCCTGATTTGTGTAAACCTCTGGAAAGGGGTTTGATGGGTTTAGGAGTAGCTCAAGTTAAGCAGTCCTTCTTTTGCTTAGTAACTGGGGGCTAATTTCTTACACTTCTCTCTTTTGGAACTTTGCTTATCCTACATCAGTAGATTAGTAAAGTTTAACTATTATTTTGGAAAACAATTATTTGCAAATTTATTTTCTTGCCTCTTGTTGTTGTTCAGTCGCACAGTCGATTCCGACCCTTTGCGACCATATGTATCATTGTCCTCCAGGCACCTCTGTCCTCCACCATCCTCCTCAACCCACCCAGCTTTGTGCCCATTGCATCAACAATGCCATCTAGTAATCTCATTCTCTGCCACCCCCTTCTTCTTTTGCCCTCCACCTTTCTCAGCATCAAGGCTTTCTCAAGTGAATCCTCATTTGATGTCCAGAATACTTTGCATTCATCTTTACTATTTGACCTTCTAAGGAGCTGTCAGTGTTGATTTCTTCTAATATTGACCTATTTGTTCTCCTCGCTGTCCAGGGTACTCTCAAAACTCTCCTCCAACACCACATTTCAAACGCATCTATTCTTCTGCGTTCAGCGTTCCTAATGGTCCAGCTCTCACAACCGTACATTACCACCGGGAATACCATTTTGTATCATGGCCTGGTTGGCAGAGTGAGAGCTTTGTCACCATAGCTGCTGCTTCCTTGTATTCCGCATCTAAGACATATATGAAACTGCCAAAATGAAGGCACCTTTTGGTGAATTCATTCTGCAGTTCCTTTTGCCTGACCTAGTGTGAGAAAAATTAGCCGGCAACACAAGGTACTTCAAAAATACCACAATCTTCCTGGAAGCTCTTTCTGTATACCCCATCATCGTAGCTTATTCCACCAGATGAAGATCCACTATTAGTGACACATTAGCAATTGTCAATTAGCAAGGGAAAAGGACATTATAGTAAAAACGCCATTGGCTCCAGATTTGGGTAGTAATGTAAAGATGTTTTTGCCTGTCACTTTGCTTCTGAAAGCCCCTGAGTTTATACTTTAGTTTTCGCAAATCATGAGAACAGATACAGTTGGACTGAAATGTACTTTTTCTAACTTCATATTATGCCTCAGTATGTTGTACTGAAGAGGAACAAAAGTACATGCTTAGCTAGGCATTATTCTCTCACACACAAACACCCTACAAAACCAGCTAGTATGTGTTCCAACCCCTGATGCTTTTTTAACCTTGTCCTTTTTTGCCAACGTACAGTGGAACCTCGGGTAAGAAATGGCTCGGTTAGCATAAAAACCACATAACAAAAGGAAATTTATAGAAAATTGTGGCTCAGTTTATAGATTTTTTCCAGAACGGATTAATTGGTTTTCAATGCATTCCTATGGGAAACTGTGTTTCAGTTAAAGTATTATGGTTTTCAATACATTCCTATGGGAAATTGCATTCAATGCATTCCTACAGGAAATTCAGCTAAAGTAATTTTTGCTGTAAGAAACATCCCAGAGAATGCATTAAGTTAACAGAGGTTCTACTGTAACTAGAAATGTGAGATGTACTTCAACTCTGTACTGTATGTAATCATTTTAAAGACGTTAGGTGGTTTAAATGGGACAAGTTTGCATCACCATTATACTTTTTTGCATTTTATCAGTGCCAGCAGATTATAGATGTGTTTAAAGTAATGTTGCTTCACATGCCATTCATACAAGAGGTTTGGTTTGGAATATATTCATGCCATGTTAAATAAATGCCTAAGAAGATTTTTTTGTGAGTTGGGTTTTTTTTTTTTTTGCCTTCAAATAAACTGGAGGGAAGGTTATTCAGAACACAAACCAGGATTAAGTTTTGTTTGCAAAAGTGTTTAGAATTCAAAGCCTCATTCTTTTTTCTTTCCTTGAGACTGTCAGGCTAAAAAAAAATTCTAGGGTTGTTTTTTTTTTTTTGGGGGGGGGGGAGGCGGGGTAGAGAATTTTGTTTTCTGTTTGCTCTAACTGGGAACTCTTCTTACCCTCCCCCTTCCTGGGTTGACACAGCTTGTCACTAAGGCTAAATATACTCAATAAAATTCCTGAAATACAGACCACATCCTGTATACTGTTTTCTGTTATTCATGGTTTCAGCATCTACAAAAAATCTTGGAACAATTTCCACACAGATATGGGAGGCAACCTGTACTTTTTATTAGTACTATAATGCTAGTACGTTGAGGACTGGGAAAGTGAGGAGATGCACAAAATATCTAGAATAAGTAAATTTAAATATATATTTTTGTAAGTTTTTGCTGCTTCATAATAGTAGGAAAATCACTGTCATTTTATTTATTTATTCCCTGTATCCAGAGCACAAGCAATGGAGCCTTCAGATAAGTACGTGTTCAAATACAAAGGACACTATTTTGTTTGTAAAATGGCTACACCAGAATCTGTGGAGTCCCTGGAAGATTTTGAGATCAGAGACAGTGATGTATTTCTAGTCACTTATCCAAAATCAGGTAAGACTGGAAACATCTTTCATAAATTAACTGTTTTAAGTCTCCATTCTTCAACATTACCCTGCATAACTTGCAGTAATAGGGTTGTAGCTCTGACTAAGCATTCAGAAGGATTTATTGAAGAAAGAGAAAATATGAATGAAGAGATATTGTAACAAATCACTGGATAGAAAGAACAGTTAGCATTGATGAAAGTAAAGTGGTGGTGGTGGTGGTGGTGGTGATGTACCCTTTGATACCACGTATCTGGGAAATATTCCCACCTGGTGATTTAGGCCTCTACAATAAGATACTTTAGCGATATCAACCATAAGAAAACAATTACAATACAATAAAAACCCATTCCCCAGGTAGGCATTGCTGTGAAAAGATAAAATTACTCCCACTCCCCACCTACAGAGTATTGTGTCTGAGAATGAAGGGAAAAAATCAACTGAAACAAATGAAAGTAATTGAAACCAGATTGCAACGTTTCCCTGCCACAGGCCAGACCCGCCCCTGACCCACAGCTGTGGGGGCTGGAGGTGTGGTTGCACACAGTGCTTATGTTTTCAGCAGTGGCAATTGCGCCATTTCCCCAGCTTCTTGTGCAGCCTCTACCACTTCCCACAGTGACGGGAAGCTTTGCAGAGCATTTTTGCTCCATTTTGGGAAATTTTCACTGCTTTTCCGCTGCATTTTGGCAACTAGAACACAGCAGTTGGGGACTTCCTAGTTCTGTACTGGGAGCCCAGGCACTGCCGGAAGTTCTGCCCAGCACAAAGTGCCCAAACGCTGCATTCTAGCTGCCGAAACGCAGCAGGAAAGCAGTGAAAAATTCCCAAAACAGAGGGAAAATGCTCTGAAAAGCCTCTCGCCACTGTGGGGAGCAGCAGAGATTGTGCAAGAAGCCAGAAAAAAAAGGCACACTTGCCACCGCTGCCGTGGTAAGTGACATTTTCAGACTTGTGGTGGTGGGACCTGCTGGAGATGCCGGGGTGGCCACAATGGGATGTATTAATGAGCTGTGTGGGCTGGATTAGGCCCACAGGCCGTAGGTTGGAAAGCCTGGTTTAGGGGTAAGATATTTAAATGCCTCCCTCATCAAGTTTCATAATGTAAGTGCCACCATTGAGAAGACTTACTACATTCTTGAAGTCTTCTTTACCAGTCAGTCGGCAAACACATCTAACCTAGCAATGATCTGAAATTAAAATAATGGATTTGAATATTTATTTCACTTCTTCAGTGTCTAGGCCAGATGTGAAACTGCCAAAAATTTATTGACAGCATATAAGGCAAAAGAATCTTGAAAGGAAAACACCGTATAAAATAAATCAAGAAAGTTAATGAATTTCTACCATAGTACAATCCAAATGATGACATAAAAAGTAGAAAATAGAACAAACTGGATTAGAGTACAGTAAAACCCCATGTTACGGAATTGGTCCATTCATGATTTTTCCCTTAAAGTGGTTTTTCCATAACTTGAAGCACAATTTCCCATACGAATGCAGTGGGGCAGGGACAGTCCCGACCCTCCAAAAATTATTTTTTTAGAAACCCCAAAAAATGACAGACATGATTCTCTCCCACACCTCTATCAATCTCACCAGCTGGTGAGTAGCTGGGGTGGAGAAGAGGGAGTGTTCTTAGAGGATTTCCCTTTCTCTCCCACACCTCGATCAATAGATCTCCACAGCTGATGAATGTCTGGGGTGGAGAAGAATGGAGTTCTTGAGATACATGACAGAAAGGAGACTCCTCTAATAACACCCCATCCGCCGCCGCCGCCGCCCCCCCCGGGCAACCCCAACTGGTGAGATTGATTGACCTAAAAATGTCAAAAAATACAGAGCAGACAGTAAAAGGGAATAAGCAATGAAGCTAAGCTCCCTACCTTTTCCACCACTAGTGCTTCTTCCTGAGAATCTATGATGAACAGGAGAGATTTGTCCGACCACGCAATGACCTCATGCACTGCTGCCAGTTATGAGCGCAGTGTTTTTGCCACTGTTTCCACAGTCTTCGCCTCTTCTACTGGCAGCAGGAGACTGTGGGGAGCACATTAGCTCCATTTCAGTCATTGTTGGAGGTCCCTCTGTGGCATTTCAGCCAGGAAAGCGTGCCATTCTGCCACTTCCTACGTCATTACTCTTTTTGACCTGAAGCACATGACATGATCGCAGAGCCTAAACAGGGTATACTCTGGGCCCACACCCATCAAAAGTATCCAACTTTGTAGCCTCTCCATACTGTTCCATTGCCTTCCCCTGTTGTCCAAGTGATCATGTATCTACCTTTTTGGCTCATTCCATTGTACAAAACACCAGCAGGGGAGAAATCCTAAGCCTTTTTGCCAACAGGAAGCAGTCAATTGTGCTGTTTATAAAACAAAAACAAAGATTCCTTGATGCCATTCCAAAGGCAGGGAATTCCACAGGTTGATCATCCAGCCCACCGCCTTCTGGCCAGTGTATCTTTAGACCAGGGTGGCCAACCTACAGCCCATTAGCTGGAGATGGCCCATGAGACCATTTCATGTGGCCCACCACCACCCACACCACTACCATAAAACACACCCATGCATGCATAAATGAGCCTGCACCTGCAGTAAACGCTGCCGTAAATGCACTCATGGCTGTCGTAAATGCATTATATGGCAACATTTCCAGCAGGAGGAATCACATGACTGGCCTACTCAGCTGTCCAGGGGTGTGGTCCGGCCCATGGTGCGAAAAGGTTGGGAACCCCTGGCATAGACTCTAAAGGTAGAAACTGATTCACAATTGACATATTCATTGACTAGAACTTTCCTTTTCTGGAAAATCCTCTATGACTAAACACAATTTTTTCATCTTGAATCTTCTTAACTATTGGCTGTTAAAAAAACTGTTGAGTATATGAGCAAATATGACTTTTTAGACCAGGGGTGTCCAAATATTTTGGGCCATGGGCCAGTCACGTGGTTCAGGGAGCTGGTCACTACAGCCCAGAGGCCAGATCCAGCCCCCAGCACCAATTCATCCAGCCCACAAAGCACTCGCTGCTCCTGGAAGTGGAAGTAAAATGTGTATTACTTCTGCTTCCGTACGGGCGAGATTTACTTCCTCTTTCAGAAGCAATGAGGGCTTTGTAGGCTGGATGAACTGGCGTTGGGAGCTGGATTTGGCCCTCAGGCTGTAGTTTGGGCACACCTGTTTTAGACCTTGAAACTATTTCCCAGACGGAGACCAGTCCTGCTGATTTTGGGGCTTGGCTCGATCCACCTGCCTCTTTGGAAAGGGCAGCAGGGACTCCATGCATCAAATCCCTGCTGCCCTTTCCAAAGAGGCAGGCAGATCGATCACCCTAGGCTTCTTTTTTAACGGTGTGTGATAAATGTATCACATAAAAACCAGATAATGCTAAGACTTGTGGAACCAAGTTTTAGTGTTATCCAAGGTATTACTGTACTTCAATTTAAAGCATAATCTGATGGGAAAAGTTAATTTTGTATCAAAACAGGAATTAAAGTATTTTGTTCATATTCACAGGCACAGTGTGGACACAGAACATTTTGAGTTTAATTTATCATGAAGGTCATCGAAATGGGACTGAAAACGCAGACCTAATAGATAGAGTTCCGTGGCTGGAGTATAACATCCGCAACGTGGATTATGTCAAGCGTGAATCACCTCGTCTCTTTGCTTCTCATCTGCCCTACTATTTGGTACCCAAGGGATTAAGAAATGGAAGAGCAAAGGTATGACATGACACTTCTACTGCTTTATTCAATTTATATTTAACTGCATTTTGTTTTAAATGAACATTTATTTCACAGACATGACCAAGCAAATCATTTTTCTAGAATGAAATGTCTAGGAATGAGCCAGATAAAAACAGTGGTTTCCAAATCAATCAGTGACAAAAACCATCAAATGCCTCAGGGGTTTGCCTTTAATCTAAAACAGGTGAATTTGGTTTATTTTTTGCTGTTACATGTTGCAAAGGCTGAATTGGATCCATCAATTTGTTTTCACTCAAAGCAGCTTTTTTTTTCCTTTTTCCATGGAGGATTATTTCAAACAGATTTTTTTTCATGTGAATGTGTGTAAAATCGAGGGTCATGTCTGTAGGTGTTGTTTTGGTGATGTAAGCAATTGGGCATAAGGTTCGGGACTGTGGTAACATGCACCCATGCTGTTTCCTCTGTCTCAACAATCATCCTTTTTTTAAAAAAAAAAAATATTTATTTATTTATTTGTTTGTTTGTTCAACTTTTATCGCCACCCCCTCACCGAGGCGACTCCAGGCAGCTTACAATCTATCCAATGAGAATACTAAAATATAAAACCACCCCCACAATAACAACTAAAACCATAAAAGCATTAAAAACCAGTGATGGGCAGCTCCCAGATTGCACCGGTTCGCACACAGGAGGGGGGGAGGTTCTATGGCCACGCCCATTTCCTTCCCTGAACCCTGCTGGCTCTCTTCCTGGGTCTCACTTCCAGGGACCTCCTCCTGCACACCAACAAACAATCTATGTGGCAAGGTGTGGGTCTGGGGAGGGGTCCCCCAACTACTTCCCCTCCCAACTCCAACCCCCCCACCCCACCCCACCCCACCCCCAAGAAAAAACCTTTCTCTGGGGTGGAAACTCCTCTTCCCTTCAGCCTCTGCTCCCCCTCCCTCTTTGTGGGGAGAGAGAAAAGGGACAGACTGGAAGGGAAGCTTTTCAGAAAGGGACCATTTCCTTTCCCCGCCAGCCTCTTTTCCCAGTCCACTTTTCTCCTTTACTGTCTTGAGGGAACGTTGCCCTCAGAAGGTCTTTTGGTAACTCAACCCTCCAATGCTTCTAAGAGCAAAACTTTTAACATGCTGGTTTTTTTCCTGCTTCTTGAGTTCAGTTCTCAGGTACTGCATGATGAAGTGAGCTCCCGTCCCTATCCCAACTCCTGCCAACCTAGCAGTTTAATAGCAAGAAATTGCAAGTACTGTAGATAAATAGGGACCACTTTGGTGGGAAAGGTCACCCTTTCTCAAAAGCCAGTGGTATCTGACTCTAGGGTGTAATGCTAATCTCCATTTACAGCCAAAGAGCCAGTGCTGTCTGTATTTGTAGACGTTTTTCATGGTCATTTGGCAGGCATGATTAGATTGCCCACCCAATCACATAGCCATGCCCACAAAGTAGGCCACACACAGAGTGTGGTAGTAAATTTTTTTGGAGCCCATCACTGTTAAAACCCATTAAAATACCCCTCTGGGTTTAAAGACTAAAACCCAGATGGCATTCATATGAACCAGAGGGGGCGGGGCTGCTCCACAGGCAGCACCCCTTACCTGCAGGGCCAGTGAAGTTTTGAGGCCTTTTCTAAAGGCTAATAATTCTGACTAGAGAATAGCACTATGAGAATAGTGCTAGATCACCATATCACCTTGTTGCTAAAGCTTTGTTCTTATGAAATGAGATACATTCTGGAACACTGTGTAACTTTAAAAAAGAAACACATTTCATTTTATCTTGATTGCTGCTTCTACTGAAATTATCTGAAATAATGGGGAATAAATACAGGAGACAATCTTAAGAATGAAGACCTAACAATATAAGATGATAAGCTGATACAGTAAGTGACCAATTGTGACTTCTGGTGGTGGTGGGGATTGCGAACCCTTGTTAAGTGAGTTTTTGGTTGGTTTTATTTGTTAAGCGAGGCGACCATTCAGAGAAAATTCTGCTCTTTAAGTGAGTTACTCTCTAAGCGAGACGCTCTTTATGCGAGGTTTTACTGTATAGCGTTATCCCAGTCTATTTAATTTTAAAAAAACCCAAAAGAGTCAGAATCACTCCAAGAAAAGATAGACAAAGGCAGGCTCATTGGAAGGAAAGGAAGACAGGGGGCTGTTGGTTGAAGTGCCCATTGCATTGCTTGATTCAATCTGCAAATTCAATGTTAGAACATATTACAATTTCAGTTGTAGTTCTGGCTGCAAATCAAACCACATACTCTTCTATTTTTATTTCTTTTGGTTCCAAGTATGTAGTAGGACAGATAAGTAGCAAAGAGATCCAGTGATACATATAATCCATGTTTTAGTCATTGTGTAGTCATACCGGAAGATAAAGAGAGAGGAAGCTTTTGTCAGAATAATCTACAGAAGATGTAGATACAGTACATTATTTTCGTTACATTGCAAAAGCAATCACAAGTAACAAAAACTATTCAACCAAGAAGCTTGCAAGATCTATGAGAGGTGGATGAAATGCATTGCTGTGGTTCCTCCTTTTAAATCTGGTTTTAACTTTTTCTAAAAAGAAATTGGCTACTGAAGAAAGGAAGTGTTGCATAAGCCCCAATATTTGTAAGAAAAATTTGAGGGGAGGTTTTCAGAGGAGTAGATACAGCTGCCTAATATCCAAAGCTGCCACATTTCATCTATGGGAAGAGTCACATCCTGGGCATGCAGTTTTTAAGAAGCAGCAGAACAATAGAAAATGGGAATCCCATGAGCCTCTAGACAAGAGACAAAATCTTCCAGAGTCTGAACTTCCATTTCCTAACCTCCGGATTCAACTAACTTTAAAGGACAGTGCTGGGTGCATTATTCAATTTACTGAAAAATCTCAAGTTTATTAATATAATTGTTTTTGCAGATTATTTATGTGGCCAGAAACCCAAAAGATACCTTGGTTTCCTACTATCATTACTCCAAATTTTCATGCCATCTAGAAAAAATAGAAGATTTTGAAATCTTGATGGAAATGTTTCTAGCTGGCAAAGGTAAACATTTTTCAAGAGTGTCGTATAAACCATACTTAGAGCCCTGGTAGTGCAGTGGTTAAACTGCTATCCTGCAACCAAAACATTGCGAGTTCATTCCTGACCAGTTTTAGGGTTGACTCAGCCTTCCATCCTTCTGAGGTCAGTATAATGAGCACCCAGCATGTTGGGGTCAAAATGCTAATTACCTGTAAACCACCCAAAGAGTGCACTAAGTGCTATGGGGTGGTATATAAATGTAATTGCTATTGCTGTTTGCCCCTATATTACTTCTACAGTTTGATACCATACAATTTGATTCTATCAGGGGTGGTGAACCTTGGCACTCCAGATGTTCTTGGACTTACCAGAAGTCCAAGTCAGCACTCCTGCTGATCAGGGACTCTGGATATTGAAGTTCAAAAACACATGGAGTGCCAAGGTTTGCCATCACTGCCATAGGTCCTCTTTTGTAACAACACTTGAAACAAAGGAAAAGGCTAAAAGAGACACATGTAAACTATGTCTCTGTTCTTCATCTGATAAAAATAGAACTCCTGGTCATGGGACCTCTATAAGAGAGTTCAGTCAAATACAGCACATCAGTCAATTCTCCTTTAGTTGATTGTGAGCCTTTTGGGAAAGTCTGAGATCATATCCAGACTGCCCCTTCACCACATGAACAAATGAGATATTTTTCTTGCTCCTCTGGAGAGTAACAAGGAAAGTGTAATCGTGCCTTCCCCTTCCTGATCATTGTAGTGCTGAATCAGTCTGTGAGGATAATTTCCCCCCTGTTTTCATTTAATTTCATTTATTCAATTTATATGCCGCCCTATTTAGCAGTGGTTTCAACTGGCAATAAAAGGAGGAAACAAAAAAATTATCCTCCCTAACCGATCCAGCTAAAGGGAAACATACTGAAAGGGCTTGTTAGTCGAGGGGGAAAAGTAGATCCCCTAATTGGGATTCTTTAAAAAAAAAACACTCAGGGAAAGATTGGAGTGCTCCAGTATCTCTGAAATACAGATGCATCAAGCCCACACTGACCCTTGACAGGTGAAAAGAGTACATTAAACACCAGGATGGACATGCTCTAAATGATATTTGGGAGGCGGTTACATGCGCACATCCTTCTGTACCACCATTACCATTTTCCCCAGTCACAGGCATAATCCTTAATTAGAACCACTGCACAATGAATACAGATGTTTCAGAATGTCTCATGAGATGTTATGGAATTCTGATTCATTTTCAAAATATATTAATAACAGATCCTCATTACACATATAAGGGGCTGCAGTGGCTCAGTGATTAAGAAGCTCACCTTGTTATCTGGAAGGCTGGCAAGTTGGCAGTTTGAGACCTGGGTACATGACAGTTTGAGTGGTCATCTCTGCCCCAGCTCTTGCCAACCTAGCAGTTCAAAATCAAGAAATTGCAAATAGATAAATAGGGACCACTTTGATGGGAAAAGATCTTGGGGACATGAAAGGAACTTTATTCAGGCATCACCTGAGCAAAGTTTCTCCAGCAAAACATCCTTTCAACCCAGGATAACTTCTGACACAAAATTATTACATATATAAAGACACCAGAACTCCTTTTGCTCCACACACTTGTGGTAATATTTGTATCCTTATTTTCTACATTAACTGCTATGTGAAGAAATCTATGGCTCCTAAGTTTGTACTGCAGTGAGAAATAGATTATAATGAAGAATGCCAATATTTCATTCCACCAGAATCACTGTTTCCTAAACAGAAATAGGGTTGGGTGGGTGGGAAAGAAGTAAGCAGCCATTAGAACAGGGGTGGCCAACCTTTTTGTGTTACAGTCCTGACCATGCCCCCAGACAGCTGAGCAGGCTGGACCATGCCACCGGAAGCAGAAGCGGGCACATTTACGATAGACACGTGCGCATTTGTGCAAGCGCTGGCACATTTTACAGCTGGTGTAAACACACACGCTTCCACTTCTGGGTGTAGCAGAGGTGGCAACTGGCCAAATGGGATGGTGTTGTGGGCCAGGCCTGGCCTGCGGGCAATAGGTTGGGAACCCCTACATAAGAGTATAGGGAGAAAAATTAGGATTTATCTATCTGGGGAGGAAATGGGACACAGGGAAGAAGATCAGCTCTGTTAAGTAAACAATTTAGACAAGGGGCCTATCTACACTGGCCCTCCGGGATCAGTGCTGTGTGTTTTTCATTTTCATCTATTCTAAATTTTGTGCTGAGCTACAATCTTTCTCATCAGTGGCAAATGGATCATGGATGGACCATGTAGAAGGCTGGTGCGCTCACAAGGATGATTTCAACATTCTCTTCCTTACCTATGAAGAAATGAAGATGGTAAGACACACTGGATATTAAAGAACTGTCAGGATTATGTCCCTTGTGCAAGCTTGGGCAAATTATCTGCTCCTGGAAAGAAGAAGCAATTAACTACTTCTCCTGTTAGTGTCACCATAAATCAGAATTAACTTAATGGCACATTATCACCAGGATGATTATTACTTGATGGTGGTGATTTTCAGGTGTGGCTAGTTTCATAAATAAACCATATCCGATTCCAGGATCTGAAAAGCTCTGTGCTGAAAATATGCAGATTCCTAGGGAAGACGCTGACTGAAGGGGAGATAGATGATGTTGTGGATATGGCTGAATTTGATAAAATGAGGAAGGATCCCAGAGCAAACTATGAGAACCTGCCACCTGATCTTGCAGATTACAAGAACGGACGTTTTCTCCGTAAAGGTAAGTCTGAGGCCTGCCTAAGGATTTGTCTACTTTGGTATGGGCTAAATAACATGGTTTGGGGTTGGGCGGAGAAGTGATATGCCATTTGATACTTGCATATTAGAGCTATTAGGTCTGGTCCCTTCCAATGGGGGTTTCCAATATTGTGAAGTGGCTTAATAAGAGAGCCACTTCAAGATATTGGGAAATTAAACACTTCCTCTGCTGGAGGACTGCAAACAGTTTCTTTAAGATAAGTTAATTTTAAAATGTAATGCAGCAGTCTTTTTAAAAAATTCACTGCTTTTTTTCCTCTTTAGTCAGTTTCACAATGTCCTGAAGTGGCTTTCTTATTATTCTAATATTGGAAATTCCCACCAGAAGAAGCGTTGACAACTGGAAGACTTGCTTTTGGTTTGTTTCTAGCAAATGCTCCTGCTGGAAATGAAACAAACCAGGGTGATCCTATACACACCAAGATGTAGAAGTCCTTGGAAGGGGCTAAAAAGATGTGGATAGCATTGTTATGGGGTTGGGCTATTTTGTTCTTCCCAAGATATGACCTGATCATCAACCTCAGGAGCAAATCAAACCATCCCTGCAGTGAACCAATCAAAATCCCATATAGTCACCCTGTGAAACACTGTTCGTACATGTAGAATAACAAGGGTGCTACCTGACATTTCTTGTGTCAAACTATTTCAGTTAATGTTCTTTAATTATAGGATCTATAATTACTGTTAATGTTTTATTTGTATTTTTTGGAATAGTAGCCGTGTTAGTCTGTGATTCAAGCATATCACAAAAAAAACCCACTGTAGCACTTTAAAGACTAACTGCTTTAATTTTTTTGTTAGATTTCGTGGATCAAGTCCACTTCTTCAGAGAAAGAGTGAAACTTATAGGAATGGTTTTTATACATCAAATTCAGGGGGTCAAAGGGAGAAGGGTGTGGTCAAGCAAGATGACAGACAAGCAAGCACAAAAATACAGCTTCACGCAGCCATTAGCAACAATAGATTATTCAGATTAGCTCTAGTCTAAATGACTCCCTTTTATCTAACAATAAAAATAAAGCAGTTAGTCTTTAAAGTGCTATAGTACTTTATTTTTGTTTTGTTTTCTGATATGTTTTATTTGTAAGTATTAAAGTGAAACTGGGCTCTATTAATCTTTAAATTATATAAATAGATGCTGCTGACGAGTTGGACAACCAGAGCTATTCTACCATTCTGGCTCAGTTAGAAGTAATGTTATGCCCTGAAAATGTGGCTGTGATATAGATGTGATTGCAGAATGTCTGTTAAACACAACAAAGTCTGCATGTTCTAAGCAAGATAAGGATCAAATTGTCATTTAGGGCAGAATAGGTGAATGAGAGTCTCTCTGTGTGCTTCTTTCACCAGGTACTGTTGGAGACTGGAAAAACATGATGACTGTTGCCCAAAGTGAAAGATTTGACCGTGTTTTTAAGGAGAGACTGGAAAAGTTACCCTTCAAATTCTGCTGGGATATCAATAATGAATGATGAGCTGAATTCACAAATCTGTCTTATTAGCTTTGAGCAGAATTTGATTTTCTGAAATATGCTCTTCTCTCTTCTTTTACACCAATATGTGAACAATGCTTTTGATAAAGTGTACATTGTGTGCATTGTACACTACTTTTCAAAATATGTGTGTGTTTACAAGTTATTTTCTTTATTTCAAATTAGTTATTCTAAGGATTGGAGGACATTTTTTTTGTTTCCAGTAGTCCCTGAATGTTTATATTTTTGTAATGTTTTAAAACTTTAGCCTTCCATCCTTCTGAGGTTGGTAAGAAGAGTACCCAGAATGTTGGGGGCAAAATGCTAATTAACTTATCAACTGCACAGAGAGCGCACTAAGCACTAGGGGGAGTATATAAGTGTAATTGCTTTCATTGGTCACTTTCCCTCAAAGGTCCTGGTCTAATTTCATCACTCTAACCACTGTGTCCTACTGTCCCACTCCGTTTGTGAAGGGTCACATTTCTATTGCTAGGGCTGAACTCCACAGGGGTTGTGGCAACCCCTCAGCTTTCTTTCTGTCACCCTATGTCTTTTCTTTTCTTCCCTCCATGCATCAAGTTGCTAGAAATGGGGCAGCTTCTTCTTAGCACACATCTCAACAGGTTGCTTCCATACAGTTTTCGGTTGAGAAGCACAGTGGTTGCCTACCACATGGTAAGGGTTTCCAAACTGAAAGGTAGCTATCTAGTCTGCATTCTGTCTAGCAGATGTGACAACTGTGACTCTCCAGGCATTCTGGGAATGCAAACCAAGCCCAAACTGCTTCTGTAAATACCAGATCCCTATTGATTCAACAGGCCTATTCTAATGTGACTTAGCAGCAGGATTTCAGCCATAGTCTCTAATTGACAGTTATGATTTCTCTGAAAATGGTAGGTGCAAAGCTCCCCTTCCCATTTTTTCTTCAATTCTCAAAAGCCCAAGTCAGTACACCTGCTGATCAGGGCTTCTGGGAATTGAAGTCCAAGAACATCTGGAGAGCCAAGGTTGCTCACCCCCTGACATAGGTCAAGCAGAAAGGCAATGAATGAGATAATGACTGTTCTCCTCCCCCTCCTCATCCTGTCATATTCCAGATATCAAGATCCCACCTCCTCAGCTGTCAAGCATACTCCCTATCACATCTGTCAAAGTGGACTTTAATATAGAGTGACCATCACTGTCCTGAAGGAGGATTTTGCTGGGGAAGGAAGCGTTAGGAAGAGAGGGAAACCTAACACAGATTGCCTCAATAAAGGAACCACAACTGTTAGTAATCATGACTTAATAATGTGTATTGGAGGTCAGTAACTCATTAGAGTCATTGAAAGTCAGGAGTTACTTAATGACAAATAAAATCTTTCAGTTTTTATTTTAATTACCAAGCAATTGTATAATAGGAAGAGTGGGATGATGATGATACCTTGCCCTTCTTTTTCAACCATGATTCTGAAGGCCTCATTTTCCCCATTTTTAATACTGCTGATCTACTTATTATTATTATTGTTCGACTCTGGGTGGCTAACAAAGATACAAAATATACAATTACAAGGTACCACATTATTATAATACAAAAACATTTCAAAAAATATCCCAATTACAATTACAAAATATCGAATTATCATGATACAAAAAATACTTCAGAAAACAATACATGGGAAAACATCATCAACTCAACCCCACCAACTATGTCCGAGGGAGAGTCTGGTGGTGGTGGCGGCAACAGTGGTGCCGGCATTGTTCTTTCTATGGCTGGCCAGGCCGCACAGCTGCATTGATTTCCCTTAGCCAGGCTAGCTGAGGGAGAGTCCGGTGGCGGCGGCAGCATTTTCATGGCCAACCAGCCAGGCTGTGCAGCTGCGTCTCCTTCCCTCCCAGTCACTAGTTCTACCAGTATAGTAGACAGAGTTATTATCTTTTCATGAGCAGCCTATGTTCTGAAATAAATTTGTGAGAGTCAGTGCTGCTGTCTCAGACATGTGGTGAGAAGGGAGAGATCGTGTACAGTGCTTTTCTTTATATTTAGGTATTTTTTTAAATAGGCAGGAGGGAGTCCCTCAAACTATATCACAGGCCAAAACCACTATTTAGCCACAGAATTGTATACAGAATCTTGAATGATGATCACTCTGATCTAAAAGACAATAAAACAGTTTGACTGATTTCTAATGCATGAATTGCAAAACAAACTTATGGAAGGAATGGTTATGGATGCATCTGTATTGAGTAGTCACAGAAGATGCAATGCAAGGGATGAATCTTCTGAAACAGAGCAAGGAATCCTGGAAACCAATGGACTTGAGGCTTAATCAGACAAGCATTTGTTCCACTGTTTGGTGACCTGTGGTGTCATGTTGGTCTCTTTCTTTTTTGCAACAATCACATGACAGTCACAGAGACGGACCAATTCATTCCCACAAACACCTCTAGACCCTTCTGAGCATGGGTTCCCAACCTAAGGCCCGTGGTCCAGATCCTGACTGCATCACCATTTAATGTGCCCCCCCCCAATCCCTCCAAGGGCATTTGAGAAACAAAATGGCCACCCCCTCTGAAACTGTTGGGATAAAATGCCCACCCCTATAGTGCAGGCAGGGCAAAATGGCCATCCACTCCTCAAAGCTGACTGAGAGAGCGTGACCCAGACCCTGGCTTGAAATGGTTGAGAACCCCTGCTCTAGAAGAACCATCAAAAATTCCTGGAGTATAACATGATCAGCAAAATTCAGGATGAGTTATTCTGATTTCCTGGCTGCAGTCTGCTTGGATTGATGATTGAACTGAGGCTTGAAAAGGTTGGGAGCCTGGCTTGAAAAGGTTGGGAACCCGTGCTTTTGAGCTGTCAAGGGGTTCTGGGTTTTTGTTGCAGGTAAGGTTGCTATAGTTCTCTGGGTGTTTGCAATCACTGGGAATGGACAAAATGAAACCTTGCATCTATCAATGGCTCTTCTGAGTATCAGTTTCTGATATCATGAGATGACTTAATATGCAGACCACTTAATGATATCAGCAAATTAAACTCTTCTCCTGCTCCTCTGCAGAGGGGCAGGGGAAGTAAAATTATTATTTTTTGCGTCTGCTAGATCATCACTGATGCACTAAGTCACTTTGATTAAATTTTAAAGATTCTTTCCTAAGGAAAGATCGATGTAATCAATATATGTCTCCAATGTCCTGTGGCAAACACCTTATAGCCATAGAATATATATAAAATACCATAGCTTTAATTCATTCTTTCCAAATTCCTGCAAATGCTGTTCACAATACCTTCAGATTGCCTGTTACAACTGTACCGAACTTGGTGCTAATTGGAAGCCTAATTTCAGAGTTATTTTATTAAATTTGAGCTGCTCCCATTTTTAGAATTGCCTGGAAGAATATTCTTTGGCTGAGACACTAATTTATCATGACCAGTCCCTGCTTTGCCTTAGTTTCACCAAGACACACGTACAATACCCCAGCTATTGAGAATTATCACACTGAATGTTTTGTTTATTACTCCATTCAACAGCAGGCTTAGTGCAAGGAAAAATCCTTCCAATTAAAGCAGCACAGGATTATATTTCTTGCTTATTTTCCATTTAGCTTTGATAACAGTTTACGATATCAGGAGGATAAAGTCCCATTTTATCTGGACGTGCTGTATCCAGTGGATACTGAAAGTTTACAAGAGACTAAAACCTGTACTGGAGTGTATCTGAACAAAGTGTTTCTGTTTCCTTGGTTCAATCATCAATCCAGACTGCAACCAGGAAATCAGAGAAAGACTGAGAATCTGAGGAGTGATAATGTCTCTCTCTCTCTCTCTGTGTGTGTGTGTGTGGGGGGGGGGGGGAGATCCGCATGTGTAAGGATGTGGCACTAGGGACCAAGGCCAAACTCAGTTATACTATCGTATCCCTGATAACTTTGTAGAGATGTGGAAGATGAACAGTGGTGTGATCTAATTTGGGGGGAAAGGAGTGGACCATTTACTGTGCATGCGTGTGTGCTTGTGAAATGGGATGTATGCATTATTATTCCAACACATACTGTGTGCCACCACAACCCATCTTTCCATTTTCCATGTGTTCACATCCTTTGCTTCTTTGGGTCACACTGCATGACAGAAGACTTTAAACAAAGGAGATAGTTTTCAAAACATGCACTTTGACACCATTAATGGTTTGGGTGATCCTTCAATCTATAGTCTTCCAGTGTTGGATTTTTACAACATTCTTCCTTCACCAGCAAAGCCCCTGGTTTTGAATAAGAGGGTTCATCTGGAGAGCATCAAGTTATAAGAGAATGCCATAGACCACTTACATGGTGAACAGGTCACATTGTTTCTATACAACAGGGAAAGAAGAAACCTTTGCATTAGCCAAGTGCCTGAATCCATCCTCATTCTTAAAACTATAAATCAAATACAAGATTCCCTATTTAACTTGATTTTTCCCCTTATGGTGATACTTTTTCTACAGATTGGATGAAGATTATCAGTTATACAAAGGAATTTTTTTTACTCTGACCAAAGGAGATGTAGAATCTAAGCAGAGCATTACAAGAATGTCTCATTACACCATTCATATTATTCCAGAACATCAGATCAAACACATGCATTTATATAAAAAATGGGATGTCATGTAACTTGTAACCACAGAGCAGAAACAAGACCTATCCACTGTTTCATGATACAAGACAAGTTTTGGTTAGTTGAAAACAGAAACTGATTGTTTTTCATTACTTCTCTGTGAGTACACAAAGTAAAGGTACACAAAAGCTCTAGTAAAATAAAGTACAGTAAAGCCCTGTATAACAATTTTAATTCGTTCCATGGGTCTGGTCGCTATGTGATTTTTGTCATTGTATGATTTTTCCTATGGAAAAATCATACAACTTTTCCTATGGAAAAAATTGTACATTTTGTTTTTGTTTTTTGCTAAGTGGATTTTCCCATTGAAAAATTGTTGTACGATTGTTTCCATAGGAAAAATCGTTATACGGGGCACCACTTTCTTTAAAAACCTAATGGTTATGCAATTTAGTTCATTATACATGTACGAGGTCCCACAGTACTGTAGTTTCTATCAGAATCCAAATTGGAGCCCATGGTTTTATTAACATATCTACCAAACACCCGTTTCTTATTTCAGTATCCCCCTCTGCTGTCCACATGAGAAAGTACACACTTCATTTCTCGAAGTTCAGATAAATGTCTGAGCCACAGTCTTTGTGCTCTTCTAAGCATTAGGCTGTAACCTGGTCAATTTTGCACTCAGCCCATTGCTCTTAGGCAAACCTGTTAACGCTTACAAACCTTTTGTTGTCCAGTCGCACAGTCAATTCTGACCCTCTGCAATCCTATGGATCATTGCCCTCCAGGCACTTCTGTCCTCCACCATCCTCCTCAACCCACCCAGCTCTGTGCCCATTGAGTCTACAATACCATCTAGCCATCCTTTGGCCACCCCTTCTTCTTTTGCTCTCCACCTTTCCCAGCCTCAAGACTAGCCCAATAATATAGTATAGACTGAGCAGCCCACTTTTTATCAAGAAAATGACCCCATGACTATTTCAGTTCTCAACCTTTTTACACCGGGGGCTGAGTCACACTTCCTCAGACCGCCATTTTGTCCTTCCTCCACCACATAGCACTTCCTGATGTGGTGGGGGTGGGGCCAGCGGACTGCAGGTTGAGAATCCCTGATCTATCTAATATTGTGTTCACAGTGGCCAATCGTATAGATGCGGGATGCCCTTGCCTCCTGAAATATTGTTCTCCTAACCTTTCTATTGACATAATTGTGCATACACAAGAGAGACAGATGTCTATTTCATGGACAAAGTGAGACATTTGGTCAGACAGCAGAGTGCAAGGAGACCAAGGGAAGGATCCAGCTAAGAATTCCCAAGGGCAGGGCAGGTGAAACAATGCATGTCAGATCACTCTCAAGAACTAAGCAAACCTTTCCCTGAAAATACCTGGCAGGGAGAGAGCTGTAAGCCATATTAATGCCACAACGATATTCTCAGACCAATAAGAGGCAACAAGAGCTGAGGACTCCTAAACAAGCTGCAGTCTTGCAGAAGTTATAGCTTGGATGGCCAGTTTCCAGAAGAGTAAAAGTGGAGAGCTCTTAAGTAAATTCTTCTGTTCTGATGTTACCCGGAAGATCACAGAAGACTTCAGGTGTCTCAACAATCCATTGCAAAAAGCAATGTGCCTTTAGGACTTTGACTGCCTAAAGGCCAGGAAGCTACATTATCCATGTTAACCAAGTGCAATGACTATTCTGTCTCACCAGTTGTCTTTCAAAGGGTTTTAAGCCCCTTTGTAGGGACAAATAGAACAAGCCAGAGCCCACTGTCAATAGGGTGGTCTTCCTATTTCATTATTTATAATGTGCCTCTCAAGAAAAGATCCACATATCCTGATCCACAAGATGGTTCTTGAACAAGATGGTTCTTAGTACCTGTAGTGATGTAGGAAGCCCACAATAATAACACTGCATAAGACATAATCTGTCACATTTATAATAGAATGTAACTTTTCTCCTAGCTCTTTATTTTATTATCTAAAGAGAAAATAATTTTAGGGATGAGCAATATAGCTTCCAATATAGCTACACAATTCTCCATTCTGGATCTCTTCCCCCCACCCCACATGTATTAAATATCGCTCTTCTCATGAAAAGGCCTAGCTGCTAGCAGAGGGGCAACTTCCTTTCTTCAGCACCTAGGCATGTGCTAGGCCTCAAAGACCTCTTAGCTATACCTTTTCTCCAGGTGAGCCAGGTGTGGGCATGTCAAGTGGAATTTCCAGAATGGAAAACTCTGGGATTTATAGTCCAAACAATCTAAAAATCCCATTCATGTTACCTCTTTTTCATTAGTTGCTACCCTCAAAGTAACTGAAAGAGGTCCTCCAATAACGCCCCCAAAATGGCAATTTCCAGATATGAACAAAAAAAGACTGGTTCATGTTTTATCATCCAACAGACTTGTTGACTTTTATGATTTTTAAGATTAGGGCAGACTGTCTGTTCAATTTACAGCTCTCTATCAGAGTTAAACTGCACTAGGCCATTATTTTATATCCTACTTCCATAAACATTTGAACAGAAAATTTTATATTTAGCACAGAAACTTAAAAGGTCTAAGGCTGTGATGACGAACCTTGGCACTCCAGATGTTCTTGGATTTAATTCCCAGAAGCCCCAGCCCCCGTGAATCCACATGAATGGGTTTGCTGTGATTCATCCAGCCTGTGCCGCGCCGCCCTCGTATTGGTGCGTTTTACTTCCGCTTCCAGAAGCAACGAGGGCAGCGTGGCGTGGGCCAGATGAATCGCAGCAAACCCATTCATGTGGATTCTCGGGCTGGGGCTTCTGGGAATTGAAGTCTAAGAACATCTGGAGTGCCAATGTTTGCCATCACGGGTCTAAGGCACTCTGTTAACTTTAAAAAATCTTGACAATGACATGAAGAATTTATAAACTCCAATAATCATTTTCTAGGAAAAGTAGACCTCACAGCATCAATAGCCACATATTTTAGAGCATTCATGTTTTAAAAATCAAATTTATACATCTCATTGCTCCCTCAAAAATAAATACGTACTTGTATTGTACTTTATATGAATCTTTAGAAATTTGAATTCCATTGTTGCAACTTCTTTGCTGGACAACTTGTTCTCCTAAAATAAACCTTTTTTTGGGATGAAGAAAATATAAATGTTGTTTCTGTATTTTTCACTGTATATCCAAGACTTTCACCTTAAATAACAGGCTTAGAATTATCATATGTTCAGAATTTGGTGCATTTTAACCTTTGTTGGCACATTCAAGTTTCTTCAATGCCAGAGAGACATTCACAAGTTACATTTAAAATATTACAGTCAGTTTATTACCATATTTGCCATGTATTATTTGCCATAGGAAAAGTCTCTTGACATTGAAATATTTTCTGAAAGGGAACCCAAGCATGCGTGAGTGTCTCTCTGTATAAGTATTCTGGTCTGCTGATCAGTCTAGAATGGCACACCAATTTCAGTCTAATCACTGTCTAGATGAACAGGGCTGTAATCCGGATCATCCTCTTCATCCTCCAACTCCAAGTCATCCATTTCCTGGAACAAGGACTCATCCACTTCCACATTGTTTCCAGCTGACAGAAATAAAAAAGAAATAAATTTTCAGAATGGTAAAGTTCTACTTTTCTTGGCTAGTTGAGTCTCACCAAAATGTAGTGGGGCTAACTTCCCAGGACAATGAAAGATGTCTATGAATTCTCTTCAACTGTTGCCTACTCATTTCTCAATGACAGATCCAGGGTGAGAACCTAACCTCTCCCTACACATGACAAGTAACATATTTTAAGAGAAGGGTGCTGTGCAGGCTCTGCATGTGAGCAGGAGTGTCTCCTTTTTAGATATCCCATTTCTTACCTGGAGAAACTGGTGGTGGAGAGGGAAATGGACAACCTCTCCTTTTCAAGTATGCTCCCAGGAACCAGGTAAGGTAAATGCAGCCCTTGCTCAAAAGCCAGTCGTATCTGACTCTAGGGTTCAGTGCTCATCTCTGTTTATAGCCAAAGAGCCAGCGCTGTCTACATCTGCAGATATTTCTGTGGACATGTGGCAGGCATGACTAGACACCAGAGTGCAAGAAATGCTGTTTATCTTCCCACCTCTGTATCTACTTGTAATTTCCTGCTTTTGAACTGCTACGTTGGCAGGACCTGGGATAGAGACAGGAGCAAATTCCATTGTGCAATACTCAGGCCTTGAACTGCTGACCTTCCAGTCATCAAGTTCAGTGTTCTAACCACTGAACCACCATATCCCCTCAGGAACCAGGTAAGTAACAACTAAAAATGGCTACAGGAAAGATGTATTTTGATTACATATTGATATAATCTCAAGCTAGTTTATTCTCTATGTGGACAAAGACCATCCAATGATTTATAGCAGGCCTGCTATACTGTGGCCCTTCAGACATTCCTGGAGTACAATCACCATCCCTATCTATCACTCATCCTGGCTGAGGCAAATGAGAATCCACTAATATCGATCAAACAACACCTAGGTTGCTGAAAATGTTCCCCATGCTCACTCTACAGTTACACAGAAATGACAGTCAAACATGATTTAGATTTCTAGTACTCTCCTGACCTACCTACCCCCCCCCCCAAAGAAAAATATGGGTAGGGTAGCAAAACTTTTTAAATGTAAATTCTACAATTTTTTCCTCTGGATATAGGAACATTCTTTCAACTTGAACCAATGATGGGAACGTCAATGGTTTAAATGGGACAACAGAGTTGTTGGTTTTTTTTTGGGGGGGGACTCTTTGTACTGGACTCTCATTTTCAATTACCTATATGGTGGGCATCTCTCCAACTAAAAAAAGAATTGGGAATTCTAAGGATTCTTCAACTAAGAAGAGGCAAAAGGAAGGATTAAGTGTTCGCTCTGAACTCTCCCTTGGCCAACGTGGCTCTGCCGTTAAAAAACAATCATGGAACTCTGTAGAGCTCTGCCTTTCCAGCGTATGGTCAGTCAAATGGCAATGGTAAAGTTCTTCTCATTCCAGAACGCCAAATGTTACAATGGATCAACAGTTACATCTTCTGGGCTTTTACGAACTTAATTTGCTAAATTAACTTCTATTATCAAGGCTCCCGGGGCATTTACTTCAGTCAAATATATATATGCTGTATTTCTAATTAGCAAAATTAATTACACACATATACGACTCCTAACCACCTATTACACTCTCTGGGCAGTTCACAAGTTAATTAGCATTTTGCTCTCAATATGCTGAGTACTCATTTTACTGACCTTGGAAAGATGGAAGACTGAATTAACCATGAGCCCAATGGGACTGACCCTCAGATCATGAACAGAGTTTGGGTTATAGCAGCTCAATCACTGCACCATGAACAGGTTTTGGCTTTTTCTCAAAATACTGAGTGCAAAGGTCAAACTGTCATTTGGCGAATGAAATTCCTCTTCAGCAAACAGCCTGGCTACTAAAATCCAAAAGCCTGAGATATGCTAATGAGATGACACAGCAATTAACTCCATCTGGTGCCAATGGAGTAAAGTTTGAACACTCAAATAAATGTCAGCCTTTTAAAACTGCCTGTTATTAAGGTTGCATTATGACATTAGCTGTGTCAGGTCCAGGATGTCATGTTTTAATCATTTGATAACATGTATTTTGCTATTAGCTCAAGAAACCTAAATTAAAAGTGGCACAAATTCCCCACTCTCTTAGGCATTAGCTAGCCTTGGACCTGTTTGGGTTCAGTCTGTGGTTGACATCCCACCTACCTGCAAGCAGGCCAACCAAGCTTCCTACTTCCAATCCAGGGCTTACCACACCTGAGAGAGGGTTGAGGACAGCAGGTGTAAAAGAATATGCCTTCTGTGAGGACTCTATCAAGACTTCCTATTACACAGAACAAGACCTATTCTTTTGTCTTCAAAACTTCCTAAAACCCTCAACCCTCTTCAGATAGTACCAGAAGCAGCATCCAGCCCATTGTAAAGCATAGATTCTGATTGTGATTTGAAGCATGACAATTGACAGCAATTCAAATGGAGTACGTAAATTAAAAAAAATAATACCTTCTTCCAAAAACTGAATGTCAGACGTGTCAAGATTATGATCTGTTTCGAACAGCTGTTTTCCTGTAAGAAAATGGCAAAATTGGATGTGGAAAAGTTACTAAAATTATAGTGGTTGTAATAAATGTGTTCTCTAGGATGCAATCCTATACTCATTCACACGGGAGCAAGCCCCATTTAATTCAGTGGGGGTTATTTCTTCATAGACAAGCTTATGAAATGTACTATTCAGATTTTAACAAACGTTTGGGTCTTTACTACATATTTATTCCTAAGAGTGCTGACAACAGCTAGCAGGTTGCAGTCCTATAGAGAGAGTGTTAGCTATTCCAGACATGTTGCTTAGCATTGTTTGCTTGATCCAGTGGAAGCCTCAAGCTTAAACGTCACTGGGACACTTCCACTGGCGTATCCATGAAAATCCCTGAAACTTTTGTTTGTTTTTGAAATCTCACTGAATTTCTTCCATGTAGGAACAGAATAAAAATCTTCCTTTGGACTGTACTAGACCAGGAACAGAGATATGCAACTCCACCCAAGAACTAAACACAAAACACTAAACCAGTTTAACGTTACACTGCAACCTGCCCAACATGTCCTGCTTCTCAGGGGCATCTGGCTCTTAGAACTTGCCTTTAGCACTGATAATAAAGCAAACATTTGGCCCTTAAGGCAAAAGGTTCTGTGTTTTGAGTTATGCTCCTTCCATGTCTAGGCCAGATGTGAAACTGCCAAAATGAACACACCTTTTGGTGAGTTCATTCTGCAGTTCCCCTTCGCCTGACCTAGTGTGAGAAAGATTAGCTGACAACACAAGGTTGCCATTACCAGGGTATGCCTGATTGTGGTTCAAAAATACCACAATCTTCGAGGAGGCTTTCTGAGTTATTGATTTATTTAGACTATAACTGGATACAGTATTAGATACAGTATATCTAATAAAAGCTTCTATTAGAAACTCTTCTTTGCTACACATTACAGAGTGACTCTCAATTATTACAAATATTTTGACTACTTCTGCAGATCCATGGGCAGTCTCAACATGTGCTTTTTGAATAATCTCAATTCTCACACTGCCTGGCAACCTTCTTTTGCAGCTAAAAGGAACATTCTACCTGTTTCATACAAGAAAATCAGGTTGAATGCTTGTGGGGGGAAATGCAGAATATCCCAGCAATTCACCCAAGGCTCCGACATAACTCTTTAGATTCCTGGTCTCATAAGATGATAGCCTTAAAGATAAATGTCACAACCTACCTGTTAGTTTATTTTTGCCAGACTGTTCTTCTTCTTTCATCTTTTTTCTTTTAATTTCCAAGAGCTCTGCATCAAATTTTGCCTTCCAATTTAAGAAGTTTTCAATGGTGACGGGGGTACCATGGAAACATTGCTATACAAATTGGGGAGGAGGGGGTAAAATTAAGATCAACTCATAAACTTGCAATCAAGAATATGCAATATTTTAATAATTTATTTGAATATTGTCCTCAACATATTTGTTTCAAAATCTGAAATATAAATAATTCTGAAATCTATTCTTTTATTACTATCTATACCAGGGGTGCCCAAACTATGGCTGGATGTGGCCCCTCATACCAGTTCATCCAGCCTGAGAAGCCCTCGCCGCTCCCAGGAGCAGAAGTAAAACATGCCCATAGAGGCCGTTTTACTTCCACTCCTGGGAGCGATGAGGCCTTCGCGGGCCAGATGAATTGGCCTTGGGGCCACATCCAGAACTCGAGCCACAGTGATCAGCTCCCTGAGTCACATGACTGGCCCATGGCCCAAAAGGTTTGGGCACCCCTGATCTATACCATAGGGCAGGAGTTCTCAACCTTTTAAAGCCACGGGTCGGGACACATTCCCTAAGACAGCTTTGGGGTCTGGGCAGCCATTTTGCCCTCCCTCCACCACATGGCACTTCCTGGTGTGGTGGTGGTGGTGGTGGTGGAGCCAGCTTGAGGGCCGCAGGTTGAAAATCCTTGCCATAGGAGATCATGTGGTATCTATGCTACCTTAGTACAATTTCTAACCTAATTATTAACAGTGCAAACAATTTAGTTAGCACTATCCCAGATAGTAATTAGAAAAATCTAAGCATAAAATAAAACCATCCAGTTTGGCTTCTACTGATTTGATGTTGCATGTCCAATATCAGCTTTCCTAACGTAAGAGCTACTATTTCTTCTTTTATTCACCTTTGTTATTTTACACGTGACTAGTGTATCTGGAGACCTTAGCACCTTACCACTTGCTGACACCAGGTCTGCTAGTATTTCAAACATTATTTTTACCTTTTCTGCCTCCTCTGCTTCTTTCTCCTTCTGTTTCTTTTCCTCTTCTCTTCTTGTTTTTATCTGATCAACTATTTCATTTAATTTCTCTTGTATAGCCGATACTAATGTAAAAATCATAACCATGCCCAAATTCTCTTCTGCCTGAAACAAAGAGAGGGTATTTCTACTCAGTCAGAAACAGATCCGTAATACAGCATAGCAACTAAAAATTTTTTACATTTTTCTTTGAAAAGCATTTCAAAAACCCCAAAGTGATATCCAACAACCTATACAGTGATGGTGAAACTTGGCACTCCAGATGTTCTTGAACTTTAAGTCCCAGAAACCCTGATCACCAGGAGTGCTGTCTGACCTTCTGGTAATTGAAATTCAAGAACACCTGGAGTGCCAAGGTTCACCATCACTGACCTATGAGCTGAAGCCTCATGCAGCAAATCTTTATATCCTTTGTCTTTCACCCTCCACTATAGTCACCAAGTCCTCTCAACAGGTCCTCGCAACAGGAGATAAGAAAGGGAAAATGGGCTATGGGACACTTGCCTGGAGTGTCAGACACAGGCTGAAAAATCCAAGCCAGGTAAAATCTTCCAAAAGAACTGCTTAATCAATTCTTCTGGAAGTTTTATAATCTAAATCTGTCTTTATGATCTCTGAGTTGCAATTTCCAACTAGGAGCCCTGGTAGTGAAGTGGTTAAACTACTGTTCTGCAACCAAAAGGTTGTGAGTTCAATCCTGACCAAACGATCAAGGTTGACTCGGCCTTCCATCCTTCCAAGGTCAGTAAAATGAGTACTCAGCATGTTGGGGGCAAAATACTAATTAACTTGTGAACCACCCAGAAAGTCCACTAAGCACTATGGGGCAGTATAGAAGTGTGATTCCTTTTAGTACGGGAAGGGGACAGCCTGATGTCCATATTTGCAATCTCTACTTTGCTGGTGGACTGAAACAACATATCACAGAATGATGCTGTGTGAGCCATCTCTGGCACCAAACCTGCAGGGGCCATCAAAATCACTTTAAAAACCCTGCGATTGCGTCTTACTCTTTTCCTCCCTGTATTTAAACTACAGGGAGAGAGAGGCTGCTTGTGTCTATTTCTTTCCCTTCCTGTATTTAAACTACAGGGAGGGGGAAAAAGAGAGACATGATTGGTTCTCTAGAAACCCAACCACGTCTCTCTCTTTCCCCCTCCCTGTAGTTTAAATACAGGGACGGAAAGCGACACAAGCAGTCTCTGTGACTGCAGTAGGGTCGGGGGAAAGGCACGCCTTTCCCCCGACCCTACTGCAGTTGCAGAGACCGCTGCAGGGGGGGGGGTGGTGGCTTTAAAGGCTAGAAGGAAAAGGTCTCTTTCTTTCCCTGCCTGCCTTTAAAGCAGTTTGTCCCTGAAGTCAGGGCTTTTTTTTAGCGTTGTTGGATGCATGCATCGGACAACGCTAAAAATCGGATAACGTCATGACTTGTGGAACCAACCCATAACGTTATCCAGGGTATTACTGTATTTGAATTTGTACTTTTATTGCCTTTCATAGGTAGAAGTGATTTAACAACAACAAGAAACCCGAACCACCTACATACAGAAACACTTAGAAAAAATGAACAGTCTTCTTTAACATCTAATCAAACTTTCAATAAAAGATTCATGAAGAATTGTAAGTGAAGTTTTTTTCCCCAACTTTCCCATGCAAATCTAATAGGTTCAGGGCCCATAAGCAAAAGATTTGGAGTTTGTAGTTATTCTGAATTAACTAATAATGGTGCAATTATCAGCCTGTTGTGTAGGAGTCTGTCTTGAGCTCTTCCACTGCAGAAAAGTAATGAATAGGAGCTAAGTTTAACCACTGGTGGCATAGTGGTTAAACTGCAACCAAAAGGCCAGGAATCAAGGCTGACTCAGTCTTTCATCCTTCCGAGAGCAATAAAATCAGTACCCAGCATGCTGGGGGCAAAATGCTAATTACTTAGTGAACAGCCCCGAGAGTGCACTAAGAATGATTGCTTTGCTTAACAAAAAGAAATAAGTATCAATGAAGTATGTGAACCTATATTTTTGACACAGTCCCTGAGCTTGAAAAAAAAAACCCAAATATGACAATGAAAGTATTTATTTCCTATTTGTGAAGGATCTGTATATACTTCTGTACACAAAACAAAAGCTGGATTTACTGCTTCTTGCTGTTAACAAATGAACTGTCAACCTGAAGAAGATCCCGTCTGGTCTCAATGATGCTTACCTGTTCTTGTAATAATTTCAATATGTCTGTAATGTCATTATCCTCTAAATTCTCTTGTGAAAGCAGCTCATACAGGGGGGCTTCATCTGGATACCTCTCTGCATATGTGAATTTGAGGGCTGCTTGAACAGCTGTAGTGCAACAGAAAACATCGGTGATATTTCATATCATGTATCTATAAGACACGACAGTCTCACCCACAAGCTCCATCCATAATAAGCAACAGGTACATGTATGGAGAAGCAGACTTGATCAATCAAAGCTCACATTAAAATATAACACTGAATCTTTAATGTGCCACAAGTTTTGTTTGTTTCTCGACTGACTGATTGATTGATTGTTTTATGTCTTCTCTAATATGCTTCCATGCATGATTTGTTTAGCATGTGTGAACCAGGTCCTTTGACAAAGTCCTTGACCAGCCAGAGTCACAAGGTTAGGGCAAATCACAATTTGTAACTCTGCCTCCTTGGGAAAGAAATGCCCACACATTAACCCAGAATTATTTCTGACACAAAATTATTATTATCACAATAAACATACCACAAGAGAGAAAATCTACAGGTTTCGGTGCAGCATGCATCAGCCTGTCAGCACATCATTGTGATGTCTGCATACAGCTGTAAATTTAGAACTATTTATTTCAATATATTCTCCCAAAGACTCAAGATAAGCAAGCAAGCAAGCAATCCAACAGATGCTTTAAACAGGAACTTGTCCAGATCCTAAACACTTTGTACAAGAGTTCATCTTATGCATCTTGTAATCTACTTACTTTCACCATTTTCTCCTGCTTCAGAGGTCACAGTGATTGTGAAACTTGTAGGGTTTTCTGATAAAACTGTTGATGAAAGAAGCAACAATAAATTTCAGAAAGTTTTCCTCAATGTCACGCAAACTTGCTGAGCTATGATGAAAAGTTAAGCAGCCATTGACTTATTCTTGAAATAGAGTTAAACAACATGTAAAATGCAGCATTCCTCCTTTAAACTATTTTACAAGTGAAGTTAAAGCTAACTCTATACACAATCTAAGAAGATCTGGTAACCAGCAAAACACTCTAACAGCAGCTGATATCTCCATCTGAAAAGAACTGGTATCAACTGATTCAGAACCTATTACCCTTTGAAACATCTGTTTAATTCTGCAAAAGAGTACAGAAAGCCCTAAAATTTCATGTAAACTCCTCCTCGGTGCAGACAAAAGTTTGTGAGTTAGTCCTAGTGGAGTTAAATGACATTCACCAACTTCTAGACAGGAACAATCTACACAGGCACAAGAGTCCAAAGGCAAGCATAAAGTTAAAGCCACTATACCGCGGGTGCCCAAACTTTTCAGCCAGTGGGCCGGTTTTGTGGTTCGGCAGGCCGGACATGTGGTTCCTCCCACCGGAAATGGAAGTAAAACATGCCTGGGGATGCATTTTACTTCCGCTTTCAGAAATAGTGTGGGCTGGATGAATTGGCATCGGGGGCCAGAGCCAACTCACAGGCCGTAGTTTGGGCACCCCAGCGCTAGACTGGTTCAATCCCAGAAGGCCAGCAAGTCAGCAGTTTGAAACCCGGGTACTGCATTACGGACTGAGTGTCTGTCTCTGTCCCAGCTGTTGGGGACATGAAAGGAGCCTTATTTGGGCGTTCCCGGAGTGGAGTTTCTCCCGCAAAAATCCTTTCAACAAAGAATTATTTCTGACATGAAATTATTATTATAAGAAGTGCCAAGAACAAAAGCACATGTTTATATAGACCAGTGCTTCCTAACCTTGGTTTTTGGACTAAGTCAAATCCCCAAATCATTGATCAGTCAATGTACTGCCTTGGGTTTCTGGGAACTGAAATCCTCCTCTGGGGATATAGGTGGATCATTCTACTAGCAGCATTATAAGGAAAATGCTCCTGCTGTGGTCCCCAATCTTCTGGGCCATGGGAGACAATTCAGAGCGCCCAGCGCGTAAAGATGGCCACATCTTAAATCCAAATGTAACAAAATTATTAACCTACCAATGTTGATCAAAAGTAAACATTTGGAGATCAATGAAGAAATGTGAATGTTACGGGTACCTGAGCTCTGCTGGCTAGCAGGGTACCCAGAATTGCCCAAAGTGCTAGTATGGATGAAAAGATCAAGAAGGGGCTTTCAGAACCATGCTCTTGCTGCTTTAGTAAGTGGTGCCACTTGAGGCAGGTCTGAGGGAAAGCAGTACACAGGTGGAGTGGGGGGAGAGGCCACAAAGAAAGGACTGGTGGGGGGTGTCTCATGCATGCCACAGTTTGGGGGCACTGTGCTATATCATTACCATTTTGACATGTAGTCTCTTGCTGCAACAACTGAGTTCAAAAGTCAAATTGTCATTTGGTGAATAAAATTGTTATTTGGCCAATAGTTTGGCTCCTGAAACCACCCCAGTATAAGATGTTAAGGGATTCAACAAAACGTTTATGACAGTGTTCCATCTTGACTTGCCTTCACTGTCTTTGGTTTCTAACTGTAGAATAGTAATTTGCTTCTCTGGTCCAAGAAACATTTGATATATGTTTGTGTGTATGTAAATTACACAATCTGTTCTACGAAGATAAATTAACTTTTAAATCTAGAGTTTCAACAAATGCTACAAGTCATCTTTGGGTAGAAGGAGCTGACTGAAAGAACTTCCCTTTGCTGTTCTCCTACTAGCAGAGAGTAGATATCATCATCGCTATTCTCATTTTATATTGGTCAGCTGTAAACAAGGATGCTGTGTTAGATTCAAACCTAACTAATGTTCTTCTCTCCTCTGCACTTCTTTCCCTACTTAATTTTGCTCGAATGATCAGACAGAAAAAAGCTGCATTTTTTATTTCTCCTTACAGCACCAACGTATTCCCATCTTCTGGGGTTCATATTTTACAATGTCTTTATTTAATTTAGATTACTACAACTCTTGCTTCAGCCCAAGAAATTCTTAACACTCCATGATAAATCCACATTTTAAATGCATCTATTTTACCCAATGGTGTGCAGTGGAGAGTGATGAACTAGAACTCAAGAAAATCAGGTTGAAATCCCTGTAGAGCATGGAAACGCATGGAAGAGGAGAGATGGCACTGGCAGTCCTTAAATGTCTCACCTTTGAAGTCCTACTAACTAAGGTCACTGAAAGCCAATTCCAACCTGGCACCAGGTAACTGTCTGTAATTTATTTATGTTAGTAATGGTAAGGGTCTCCATTGCTCAAAAGCCAGTCATGTCAGACTCTAGGGAGCTGTGCTCATATCTGTTTACAGACAAAGAGCCAGTGCTGTCTGTGTCTGCAGATGTTTCCATGGTCGCATTGGCAGGCATGACCAGATGCCACGGCACATGGAACACTGTTACCTTTCCTGCCAAAGTGGCGCCTATTTACCTACTCGTAATTGCTTTTGAACTACTGTAACTATGGTAAGTTGGCTACCTGTGTTTAAACCCTAACTTTCCTGCCCTACAAGACAAGGAAGTAATTTTTTAACAAGGCTACAGAGAAATGCATTTTCACTTTTCCATGTGTTCCAATGTTTTGAATGAGAAGCCATGGGCTACCCTGATGTTGACTCAGTAAGAACCCTAAGAGCCGTACAGCTGAGACTGAAGTTGATCTAGTGCAGCCTGCAGTTTACATTATGGATGACGGAAGGGACTAGACTGCTTGCTCTGTTTTGAAGTTGCAGTTTCTGATGGTGAATGTTCTAATCCAGGGGTCTGCAAACTTGGCTCTCCAGGTGTTCTTGGACTTTAATTCCCAGAAGTCCAATCAGCAGGTGTGCTGACTTGGGCTTCTGGGAATTGAAGTCCAAAAACAGCTGGAAAGCCAAGTTTGCAGACCCCATCTATTCTATGCTCTGTGAAAAAGAAGACCCCCACATCCATGACCTTCTGCTGTCCAGCTCCAGATGTTTGCCTACTTACTCCATGCCATGAACGCTGTTTACCTTCCCAGTTTCCTTGCTCTACCGTGTCTAGTCATGCCTACCTCATGACCACGGAAACGTGGCTTTCGCGCAAAGGCGATCTTTATCTTTACTCATGCCATGACAACAGTGGACACCTCTATTATGTCTCCTCTTGCATTTATTTCTTTTTCCGAGGCTCCTAAGCATCATCTTTCCCTCCTGGGGAATTGCCTCTGCCCGTAGATCATTTCGTCTGCCTCTCCTTCCACCATTTCCAGCTCTACGACCGTCCCTCGCGGAAGTTCAACGATGACAAGCCACTGCCCCCGCTGACGGTGGTGACTGCCTGTCTCCGGCTGTCGGTGAGAAACCTCGGGCAATGGGGAAACCGGACGCGACGCGCGAGAGAGACACAAGCCACCACCTGCAGCGTCCCACCGTCGGGCAAACCCAGTGGTGGGATGTCAAAAATTTTACTACCCCGCCGTGATGTCATCACAGTGTGGGAGGAGCTAACATCATGATGTCATGTCATGGGTGGGGCCAAAGAAAAAAATACAAAATAATAAAAATAGGGAGCTTCAGGCTAGCAGCTTCTCTTCCTCCTCCCCGTTTGGGAGGACAGCAAGGAGGCCGTGCATATGTGTCAAGCACTAGGCGTGCATGCACACCAAGTGCTTGGCATGCATGCACAGTGGGGGAACCAGTGAAAAGGTAAGCCCCGAAGGTGGTTCACCCCAAAAGGTACTACAGGTTCTCTGGGGCACTGGGAAAAATTACTACCGGTTCTGGAAAACTGGTGAGAACCTGTTACATCCCATCACTGGAACCCTTTGCAAAGCCCGGGGGTTCCGGGCGCTGCCTGTCCACGCGGAGCTGCTTCCCCCCTTACCTGTAAAGGAGTCCGGGTAGATAGACTCCAGGGCTTCCAGCTCGTTGCGCTGCTCCTCCCCGTAATCGGTCATGGTCCCCCCATGAAACGCCCCCCCCCCCGAGCACGCTGTTGCCTCCGCCGGCAGAGGGAAGCCCAGCCACGCGGGCGCCAAGCAGCTGGAAGGCGTCGAAGGTCCGGGGTGGGGAGAGGGGGGGGGGAGTGGAATGGAACGGGAGGGGGCGGGGGAGAGGAGGAACAGCCCGGGCCAAGTGGACGCATGCGCAAAAAAGCATGGGCCGGCCTCGCTTTCTATGTCGCTTCCTCTGGGCTTAGGCAGGGAATCCGCGGTTCTTCCGTCGATTGGTCGTGCCTGCCGCCCTTGCCATATAGGGAAAGCATGGGGCTATATCTTGGGTCCTTCCCTTAAAGAATCAGTAACCCGCGTGGTGGTGTAGTGGTTAAGGCACTCGTCTTGGCCCCCCCATAAAATACGCGTTCGATTCCCGACAGCAGCACGATGGGGGGGGGGACTTGGAAAAAGTATCATAGGGAAAGCATGGGGCTATTCTTGGGTGGTTAAGTCACCGCGAAAATACGTGTTCGATTCCCGAGAGCAGCAGGATGGGGGAACATGAAAGGAATATCATTCAGACGTTCTTTGCAAAAATGCTTTCAACCCAAATTAATCTCTGACAAGAAAACAAACGATCAGTGTTTCCCAACATTGTTTGAGCCCCGGGGGGGGGGGGGAGGTTCCTTGAGTCCCCGGGGGGGGGGGGTTCCTAGACTTCAATTACCAGGAGCCCAAGTCAGCATACCTGTTGGATCAGGGCTTCTGGGAAATGAAGTCCAAGGACAGCTGGAGGGCCAAGGATGAAAAACCCTGCATTTCAATAGACGTCAGAAACATTTATTAGCCACTGCGAGGAGGAGGAGGGATGCTACGCGCCTAGTTCTGTTTCGGTAACTCAAAATGAGTGGGGTGATCCGAACAGGGAATCGAATTAACGAATGCGGAACTCGCAGTTCCAGACCCGAGTACTGCACGGCGGAATGAGCTCCCGTCTCCGTCCCAGCTCCTGCCAACCTAGCAGTTCGAAAGCAAGAGATTGCAAGTAGATAAATAGGGACCACTTCGGTGGGAAGGTAAACAGCGTTCCGTGCACTCCGGTGTCTAGTCATGCCTGCCACATGACCACGGAAACGTCTGCAGCCGCAGTCAGCTCTTTGGCTGTAAGCAGACGAGCACTGAACCCTAGAGTCGGATACGACTGGCTTTCGAGCAAAGGTGACCTTTACCTTTACTCTTAGCAGGACATTTTAAAACAACAGATAGGCTTTTTAAAAATCAGGCTAGCAGAATATTTATTTATTTATTACATTTATATCTCGCCCATCTGGGATATTTTCCCACTCTAGAATAGTTGCTCAAGGCTAAAGCTGTTAAGTTTAGTAGTTGCTGATTTTTTAAACTTATTTCTGAGCGATAGATGTGCTGCAAAAGTCAACCAGCTGGCTGTCTTCAGATCCCTGCTTATCCCTTGCCAATGCTTCTGTGACATTTTACCCCTCCTGGTTGAGCCTTCCGTTTGCCCTCGCTAGCTTCTCTTCCTCCTCTTATTCTTCTTCTTGTCCGTCTCTTGGGGTTTGGTTTGGTGCTCATCTTCATTTACAGTCAAACAGCCAGCGCAGCCATGTGGACATGTGGCAGGCATGACTAGACATGGAACATTGTTTACCTTTCCTGCTAAAGCAGTACCTTTTTATCTACTTGCAATTTCTTGCTTGCATACTGCTAGGTTGGCAGGAGCTGGGACAGAAGACATGCACTCACTCTGCCACGCAGCACTCAGGGCTTGGACTGCTGACCTGCCAACCTTCCAGTCGTCAAATTCAGCATCTTAACTACTAAGCCACTGCAGCCTCCCATTTATATATGCCATGTTATTTTGAATTCGTTCATTCATTTTGTAAAAGAAAGTGCAAACCTAGAGTGCCTGATGGACTAAATCAGGGGTTTTCAACCTACGGCCCACAGTGCCAAATAATTCTGTCCCTGTTCCAGCCGCTGCTGGAATCAGCTGCGGCCTCGTTTACGGCTGTCATAAACGCGTTTACGACAGCCATGAATGGTGGTGGGACCACCAGTCTGGCCCCCTCAACTGTCTGAGGGAGTATGACCTCCCCCCGTTGAAAAGGTTGAGAACCCCTGCACTAAACGATAGGAGAAGAGTGGTTTATTCACCACTAGAATTTCATTCTTAAAGGGAAGCTAACTTTTATTGCCACCTCAGAGTGTGTCTCACTCACCTTTAAAAGGTCTGTGCAAATCCTGATATGTTCTGCACCCTTTTTTAACAACCCTGGGGGGAGAGTGTGTGAAACATTTCCCCATTTGGAAAAGCTCTGAATTAGTCTGGATTTGACACAATAGCTATCTGCTAACTTTTTCCCTTCCAGAAGGAGACTGAAATAAGACAAGAGGAGGGGGCTTCTTTGTCTTCTCTCTGTCTTTCCCTTTAAGAAAGGGTGAGAGCCTTGATGAGGCATGGGGGCTTAAGCAGAAGCGTAGCGTGCCTTGGCGGGGCCCCGTATAAAAATTTGTTTGGGGGCCCTTGTAAAATAAAAAAAAAATTGGAAAGTTTTTATTAATTTTTGCTTACACATGTTGGGGGCCCCCGTGGCCCGGGGGCCCCGTATAATTGATACGGCAGATACGGCGGTAGCTACGCCCCTGGGCTTAAGTGGCCTAATTAGGCAGTGTTTACCATCTCTTGTCAATTATGTTAGTCTGGGACTAAAGTGTCCTCTGTCAAATCCTTGGGCAAGGTGAAAGTGTACATGTCATGGTCCATCAAGCCAGCGGGGTGACGTGATATCCAAATGGCAACAGCATTCAAATTGGCCTGATTTCTCAAGTCCATTTGCATGTGCAGAATGTCATCACAGAGGCGTCTACCAATGTGCAAACTCCTCGCTAAATAACAACAAGGTTCACTTGGGTGCAGTTTGGTTTCTTGATCTGAAACTCTACGATTTTTGTATATGGATTCAAAGGACACACCAAATATCCCACTGCACCTCTATGTGACCTTAAGTGAGCCTATCTAGCTTCATCTAGCCTGGTCCAATTTGGCAGTCTAGCCAATCCCTCTGATGCTGTATGTTCGGAACACTGTGCGACACGTTCTAACACTCTTTGCTTCACTAATATTTTCAGAATGGAAAACAAACAGGAGGCTGCCATACTTCAGAAGTAGACAACTGGCAGCATAAAGTAAAATAAAAAGCGATGATTCAGCCGTCAAGGGCGTAATTATCCTCAATGCAACTCATTGATTTTCTAGCAGTACAAAATCTCTTAAAAGCCTAGCATCCTTCGGTAACGAGGAAAATATTCTTTTAACGACAAATGTATATTAGATGCATTAATTGCTCATTTTAACTCTGAATCTAATTGTTGAGGGTCAAATGATTTGTATCTAGTTGCTAAGGGCCAAACGACTTGACATGAAAATATATCATGCTACTTGTATATTAAAGTTATTCATTTAATACTAAGCATGAGGGAGGGGTATTTTCATCAGGACCACATCACCATGTGAGAAGAAGTTTAAGAGTCCTTGTTCATGACAAAAATCCACAATGGAATAATTAGCATTATTAAAAAGGTGAGAAATATCCACCGGGGTGGGTGGGGGTGGATCATCTTTAACAAGGCTGCAGATGTTTTAAAATCAAAAAGCCAGTGAAATATTTTATGACTGAACTTATACACAAAATAATTAAATCCACGTTAATTGAAGGTGTTTGTTTTGAATTTTAGGAATGTTCCTGCATGTTAAATTAATCCGTCAATAAATAGAAATGCAAGGTTAGCAGTAGGTCTGCTTTCCTGCCAAGGAAATTCCAAAGGCAGGATGCCACCACAGTGAAAACTCTCCCTTTTGTGGACAAGAAATATTCTCACAAAAGAGCCTTCTCTAGTCTTAATGCCCAATCAGAGTGACAAGAGTTGTCAGTTGTTCTTCATATCTTTGTCCCAAGCCATTCAGGTAAAGAAAGCATCCACACCAACAGCTTAAATCATTCCAGTTATAACAGTCTAGCATCCAGATATTATTTAAGAGTTGTATTTCTCTACATTCAATGAAGGTCATTCCAGACCAGTCAAGTATGCATAGGGTGGCACTACAGCTTTAAACTCCAATCCCTTAAACCAGGAGTTCCCAACCTTTTAAATCTAGGGGCCGGGTCATGCTCTCTCAGTCAGCTTTGAGGGTTGGATGGCCATTTTGCCCTGACTCCACAATGGGGGTGGCCATTTTGTCCCAACAGCTTCAAAAGGGTGGTCATTTTGTTTCTCGAATGTCCTTGGAGGTGTGGGGGGGCACATGAAATGGTGCCATGGGCTGGATCTAGCCTGTGGACCTTAGGTTGGGAACCACTGCTTAAACTATATAGGGTTTATTACTGTGTAAAACTACGCACTTATGAACAAAGTGCATGGCCAATGCATTATGATATGTGTGGATGCATTCATACTGGAAGATCTTATAGAAAAATGGGAAATAATGTTTTTTAAAACCAAATGTCCATGCCAGCTACAGTTGTTATCAAACAGATGCAAAAATGTGATGTCACATAGAGTTATTTATTATTTTTTAAAAAAATTAGATCACCTTTCAGTTTTTACAGATTGCCACAAGGTTGCTTACAATACAATAAAAAGCAATGCATCCAATGAATCAGAATTAAAAACAGACCAAAATGCCAGAGAAGAGAGACTTTAATAATACAATGAAAGAGAGAATGAAAACATTTTTATAGTTTGCTTAGAAACCTTTAAAGGTGGAACTAATCTAACAACTTATAGAAAAGACCCATATAGTTTAGAGAGTCTCTTCTCATCACAGCTTTCATCTTCACAATCTGGGGGTGGGGGGTTACTGTGAGTTGTGAGGATTTTTCCTCAGCTGTTTTTCTTCCTGTATGGATTCCATGACGAGAAGTAATTCCCTCTTCCTTCAGAAGATGTGTTGCCAGAAAGAAACTGTGGGAGAGGTGAAAATATTCCCAGTGAAGCTTCTACAGCTATGCTTTAAATATCACCATGTCCCACAATTTAAGAGGATTTGCTGTTGTCTAAGTTGAGTAGTAGCACCATCATATGTCATTGCTTCCATAGATGTTAGCAAACAACTGGTAACGGTAGACATGGTGACATTGGCCACAGCACAGTGGGGAACTGTGGCCTTCTTGGCATCCTTTTCCTGCAGCTCCAATCAGTTGTAGCCAACATAGCCAATGGCAAAGAATTATTATAATCCAGTGGTGGCTAACCTTGGCACTCCAGCTGTTCCTGGACTACAATTCCCAGTATCACTGATCATTGGTTGTGCTGACTTGGGCTTCTGGGAATTGAAGTCCAGGGACAGCTGGAGTGCCAAGGTTAACCACTACTGACAGCCCCTGACATTTTTAGAAAGGAAGGTTTTCCTCACAAAATCTGCCATTATCTTCCCAAGCTCTTTTATGGAAGCCTTTGTTCAAAGATTTTCAATTAGCAGGGCAATAGAAGAGATGACAGAAGTAAGTATGGGTCAATTATACAATGAAACTTATAATAGCTAGGCATTCTTATTTCGAGGTAAATCCCCTGAAACCAATGGGAATTTCAAAAAAGCCATGGATGACTCTGGGCAGGCAGCTACAATCCTGTGCATACGTATCCAAAAGTAAGCCTTTATTGGGATGGGCAGGGTGGGGGTGGGGTACTTCAGAGTACACGAGCATAGGGTTATTCCAGGAATAGCTGCCTAGATTTTGGGAGAAGTATAGCCTGGGTTTTCAAAAGTAAGGAAATTAGTAAGGAAATACTAATTTGGAAAAGGCGCAAGTGTGCTTGTCAGATTAATGTATGAAAGATGACCATGCTATACAGTCACATTTATCTACTCCCAGCATAATTAGTTTTGCTATCCTGCTTTGTGCAGTGAGATCAGCCCATTAGGTGCGTGATTTACAGTCTGTATTGTTAAATGGATCTGTTACTGATCTGAGTCAGGTTGTTTTCCAAAGCAGGCTTGACTTCTTGCCAGATGTGTTTCTCTTGAAAGGTTTAAAACAGAGACTAGGAGGAGCATCAGTGAAAGCAGAGAATGTAACACACCCAGAGTTCGTTTGCAGGGAGAGAGGAACGTTTTTTGCCAAGACATAAAAAAGGGGAAAGATGCAGTAAAGAGAAAAGGCAAATGCTCTTCAAGGAAGAAAGAACATAAACGGGACCCTATGCCCCCCACTGCTGAAGAAAAATGTCACGGTCACCAAACAGAAGACCAGAGAACCCCAAAATAGTAAGGCTTATTTGATGATCTAAATGCTACTGTACTTAAAGCTACTCTTGTGAATGTTTAAATTAATGCACTGCTATGATGGATATGCATGCTGAATGTATCTCATCAGCCAGGATGTTTTCCTTCGGCTGTGATGGCAAACCTTGGCACTCCAGATGTTCTTGGACTTCAATCCCCAGAAACCCAAGCATCCTGTGAATCCTTACAAATGGGTTTACTGCGATTCATCTGGCCCGTGCCAGCACTGCCCTCATCACTCCTGGAAGCAGAAGTAAAACACACCTGTACGGGCACATTTTACTTCCACTTCCGGGGTGACAAGGGCAGTGTGGGCCAGCTGAATCACAGTAAACCCATTTGTGTGGATTCACAGGGTGCTTGGGCTTCTGGGAATTGAAGTCCAAAAACATCTGGAGTGTCAAGGTTTGCCATCATGGCTGTAGGCACTTAGTGTCAACATTTTAACTATATGGATGGTAGATTCATGCATTGGTTTGGCTCAAATGGGAGCATTTCTGGCTGGAGTGTGAGTGATGCTGTGTTGGCTTCCTCCACTATCATCTCTTTAGAAAACCACCGGCATTACACGGCTTTGGCAATGGCAAAAAATATGATGTTGTTAGCAGAGGTGTTGATTGTTGCACAGCACTCCCTCAGGAAAATGAGAAGAAGAGTTGCCCTATGCATCCAAGAGAAATTTCTTCTATCCCTTTCACATAGCAACATGTTCACTGACCCACAGCCCAGTCTGCATTTGAACAATGTCCTTTGGAGATGTCCCAAGCAGATACCTTTCCAAGTCCATGCTAGCATCTTTGTGTTTCCGCATCTCTGTGGAAAAATCCCGCAAATGGGCAAACCCAAATGGCTATGGCTTGGGATAGGGGAGGGATTATGAGAATTGTTTTTGGCACAATTATTTAACCACATCCAGCCTAGAGAAAGCAAGGAAAAGATAAGTATTAGCTATGATGAACTTTGGTAGGGACCAACAAGGAAAGAGAAACCAAAGTGGAGAGAAAGACAGACCCAAGCATCTTAAAGTGCTAATCTAAATTAATTACAATGATGCAAACTTTCATCTACACAAATGCACGCTTGAGCCATCGTGGTGTCACTAACTAGGTTTTTAAAAAAGAAAGAAGGCAAAGTCCAGGCTATTTTCTGTGCCAATCAATACCTCTCACTTGAGTACTCGGGCAATGCACCTGGCCAATGCATTGCTCTTACATGGCCAACTTTGACATGAGCCCAGCCAGCTGTGTCATTGTAATTAAAGCGGCTAACGGAACATCATGGGCACACAGCCCCCCCACCCCGGTGTGCCATCAGACCCTGCTATAGTAGCAGCAGGACCTCCCGATGGCAAGAGGCCATCTAGTGGGAGACGCTGCTTTGATCTGTCACGTCAAACTAGACATGTGAAGTACGGATCAACCAAGTAACCAAGTAAGGTACATGGTTACTCCAGCCTGTAAGCATCATTCGAAGGCTCTCTCTCGTGCCTCGAAGGCTAAAATGGCCAGGAGAAATCCTGACCTTTATTGTTTCACCTGTCAGTCTCCTCCTTTGATGTCAGCTCACTCTTCCTACTACAATGTTTTAAACTCAATTTCCTTTTCGTCCATTCTTTTGTCTTCTTTAGGTACGATCTTTAACCCCAAGAATCCCAGATTAAACATAAAGGTTCTGTTAGGCCCTATATGTTGCAAGGGGCTATTATTGAATTGTACAAAGTACTCAGTGTCCATACTTACACAGGTCATTACATGTTGGTACTATCACATAGTATCTGTCTACCTGTCCTTTTGACAGAGTTATACAGTACAGTAAAACCCAGACTTACATATGCCTTAAGTTACATAAAATGTGACTTACATAATGATGTTGTGCTAAAACCATTACACGATTTCCTATGGGTTTGGTTCAAGTTACATAAAGATTCTTTTTCCTATGGGTTTGCTTCAAGTTACGTAAAAATTCATTTCCCTATGGGTTTGCTTCAATTTACATAAAAAGTTCATTTTTCCTATGGGTTTGCTTCGAGTAACATAAAAAACAATTTACACAAAAGCCTACAGAATGGACTTTTTTCCCCGTAAGTAGGGGTTTTACTGTACTGCTCAGTAAGATTTCCAACTGTCCTGTTTCCAAAATCCTTGTAATAGATGCCATTTCTCTGACTTTCATGTGGGTACACACTCAAGCAGGTAATAATTCACTCTGTGGTTCCACAGAACTCACAGTGAAAATATATGAGCATTTTTGTTTTCTCCTCATGTTAACCCTGTAAGCCAGGTTTAGCTAAGAAAGGACATCCAGTGAATGTCAGTAGGGATTAACATTAACCTCTCATGAACATATATTAACTGAATCAATTCCAATTTATGGCAACCTTTTCTAGGGTTTTCTAGGGAAAATATACACAGAAGTGGTTTACAGTTTCCTTCTTCTGGGGTGAGAGGCTGACCTGGGACTGTGCATCTTACCCAAGCCACATAGATTTGCTCTTCTCCCAAGAGGCACAGAGGAGAACTGAACTCTGAACCTTTGCACTGTGGGGAAAACCCCCCACCTAATTTACTAAGCTATCCAGGCAACTAAAAATATTTGTTGACGTTGACTGCAACTCATATCTGAGAATGCATTTTTTTCCTGAAGCAGGAAAAATGTCATGGGTGTGAATTTGTTTAAGGTGGATCCCAGCTTGCCATGAAGTGACCCACACACTATGATATCTGAGCCATCTCCTGCAGCACATATGAAATGAGACATGCAGGATTTAACACCAGGACTGCAATGGACTGCCACAGCCTTGAGGATATTGACAAGGTGTGCCTTTAACACCAGTCCATCTGGCATGGCCTCTTCTGCCTCCATAACTGTTGGGAATCAGAGTTCCTCCTGCGCTCATTTTGCTGTTGGGCTCAATATGATGGCTTCCGCTGGCATTTCCTCCACTGAGGGTTATCTGCCGGTAGCCGTTGGCCCCTGTAGGGAGTCAGGTTAGTTAACCACCATTTGACACTCAGCATTGAGTCATGAGCTGTATGGTCTACTCCATTACCGTAGTGGGATGCCCAGCCAGACAATAGAACATATATTAAACTATGATTAAAAGGATATGCCCCTGTGATGTCCATGATGTGCCATCATACTAGTTTAGGCTGATCCCTCTTCATAAGTTCCTCAAATGCTTTCAACACACTGAGTTGGGTAACACTGAGCAATGCTGATATTCAGTTATTGCTGAAGTTACATGGAAAAGCTCCTTTGTTGAATTGCAGCTTTTGAAATCCCCCAGCTAGCATAACCAGTCACAACTATGGCAAGAGAACACCTATAATCTGAAAAAGGGATCTTTTCACATGTTGCTGGAAACTATAGTTAAGCAAATGGATTTGTTTTGGTATTCTGTACTTCTCAGAGAAACCAGAATGCTGAGAAGATTTGCTGGACTTGGACCATATAAGGAGAAATTTTGTTATATTTAAAGATCTTGATTTTGCCAATCTTCCTATATTTTCATTTCTCATTTTTTCAATTCTCAATTATAGTATATAAAATTTCCCTTTATCACCATTAGATGGTAGCACATTTTGTGCCTATTCTGATAATATTATCCCAGAAATTAATACCTGTTCACTTGGATCTATTTTCCTAACATCGAAATTATATGCACCTGTACTGAAATATTGTCCCCCAAAGCAAGCATTTGATTGGTGATGAAAATAAATGGCCAATTTTGATTAATCACACCAACAGAAAGGAAATTGCATAATTTTCAATGGCAAAATGTCACTAATTAGTAAATCTCTGCAGTTTTTGCATGATACAAAACATGGCTTATAAAACTATAAATCATAAGATAGCATAATATATTTTAAAGAAGCTAAATGTACACTTAGAGCATAAAGGATTACAGTGATTGGTGTAAAGAACAGACCCAAATCTTAGTTGCGGTTTTGCACATTTGGTGCAAACCTTGGCAGCAAACTGCTGCAAGTTAAGAATCAGCATAGGCAACATTTATAGGGCCTAATGCAGTCATCTCTTGCTTCACACCTAGGTCAGCATAGAAAATTGTTGATGTGAGATGAGTCATGTGCCTAGGTGTGAAGCAAGAGATGTCTGTAATAGGCTGTGGCATCCACTATTCAGGTACCTAGAAAGAAATAGAACCGTAGGAAAAGCTCTTCCAAGGTGGAAAGCTTGAACTGTGCTTGGCTATAAGATAGAAGATCCTTCTGTATCTCTTATACTGCACAACTCCCGTGCCTATCAGTGGCCCATGTGCAGGATTTCTGAATGCTTCACTAATGAAATGTATAGACCTTGAAGGTAACAAGTCACAAATAACAGTGTTTCTCATAACCTGTTACCTTCTGACCTGATAGCAAAAAAGGGCAAAAGAATGATCCTTTTGCAAGTGCCATAGGATCGGTGATGTTGTTACTATTTTTCATAGAACAAATCATGTTTATTCCTAACCTTTTCTCTTTACTTCTTTTAAATCTAGTCTCAGTGGGTAAAAGCACTGTGCTTTGGAGACCAAAAGCATGGGGTTCGATTCCCTGAGAACTGCACGATGGGGAAGGAGCCTCATTGGGGTGTCCCCTGCAAAATTCCTTTCCACCCAGAGTAATCTCTGATAGGAAAACACACATCTAGAAAATACCCTGGGGGCATCTTGAGGGCTCCTCCAACATTTTAACCCATTTGCTCACTTATTATGCAGAGTTTATTTTTTAAAAAGGTATTAAAAAGCAGCAGAAGAGTGGTGTGATCAATAGTAGCAACCTAAAAGGTTACCACAAATAATGTCAATGGCTTAGTTTATCAGCGTTAAAGACTCACACAATATATATATTTAAAAGCAATGTTTTGAACTTCATTATTACTCAGGTCTTACCTTGAAAGTGAGCCCCAATGATATTATTGGGACTTAAGATAAACAGGGGCATTCCACACACTATTCATGCTAGTTGTGGCAGTCATGTTTTCTTGTTTGTTTTGCTTTTAGGGACTTCTAGATTGCTTTTAATACTCCGATGTGATGTTCCTTTTAAGATTGCTTTTAAGATGGTGACGTTCACACTTGGAAGAAGCTGTAGGGGCAAATACAACAGTTAAAGGATCACTGTTTTAAAGATGGTTGAGTTGTGAATGTGGATATTTGCTCAGCAGGAGAAAGAAGAGTAAGACATGACAATAGAGAACTTTCAAAATAAATCCTGTATGTGCTAATTATAATAGTTACCTCTCCACTGACTCAGCTGTACAAATCATTTCCTTTCCCCAATTAAACTGATTTTGCATTTCATGCCATCACATTTTCCTTCTCTTTCATTTTTCTAGCAAAGTGAGTATAAAGAGATGTGTGGCAGTACTGTCTCTCTTCCCACCTTTCTCTCTTTTTATGTTGTAGGACTGGCATTTGCCCGCCATTTCCTCCTCTGCATCAGCACATCACATGGTATGCAGAATATACCACACCTATCTTTTCCATTTTTCCTCCTGGGGGACTTTGGCAGTTTATGCTGGGCTTGGCCAATGCAGTACTGTTATCAAGAGAGAATACCTATAATTTGTGGCCAAAATTCTGAGTTCATTACCTTTTCCTCAAATTTCAGTCTGAGAGCCTGGGTGGATAGAGAAAGCTTTCTTCTTTAAGCAGAGGTTGAAAAATGATTGCTACTGTTATAAGAGTACCAATACTTATTTTTCTTATTATTATGATGATTAGCACTGCTAATAACCCAGTTCTCATGACCATGCTAGTCAAAGGATTCTCAGAGACATACTCTAAGAATTAACTTTTTTACGGTCTGCTTTTGATTCAATATGTTTCCAAGCTTTGGCCTTCACTTGTTGTTTCCTGTAATTGGCAGAGCAGAGAACTTTTTGAACTCACCTACGGTGCTTTGGTGGCCCAGTTGTGCAAGGACTATGAAAATGATGAAGATGTGAACAAATATTTGAACACCATGTAAGTAACAAGCATATACCTAGCTAGAGCTTTAAAAAAAATCATGTCATATGCATACAAAGGGTTGGAAGTATTTTTGCTTGAGGAACTCCATTCAGGGGACACCCAAATGAGGCTCCTTTCATGTTCCTAAGAGCTTTTCCCACCGAAGTGGTCCCTATACTTGCAATTTCTTACTTTTGAACTGCTAGGTTGGCAGGAGCTGGAACAAAGATGGGTGCTCATTTCATCGTGCAGTACTCGGGTCTTGAACTGCTGACATGCCAACCTTCCAGCTAACAAGGCAAGCTTCTTAACCACTGAGCCACCACAGTCCCTAGCTAGAGCTGATGAGCAGCTATTAATCTATCAGAAATTCATGGAGTTAGTCGTTTCCGAAGAAAATTAATGAATGAATTGCCTCCCCCAATGTTGTGCTTCAGTTCAGTGTTTCTTCAGCACATCTGCATAGGAGTAAGTGCTGCTGAATATAGTTGTGACTTCTGATTTCACATACATAGATCTGCTTCTTAATTTTTCAGTAATCCCAACAAATGATATTTAGGTTTTTTGTCTGCTTTCAAATAAATCATCTTTGAGGTTTTGACAGATTTTCCTTCTAATTTCATTTAATTCTTGATGAATCACAACCCATTTAGATATGAGTGAAATGCCATTTTGATTCAGTTCAAATGTGAAGATTATTTTATGTGATGCAGACAGTAAAAGCAGAAATTTCTTAAATTAAATTAAAAGCAGAAATTTATTAAATGAGGCAGTGATTTTTATTATCATAGTGCAAGCTTTCTTATCTCCAGTACCTTGCAAATTCTGGGCCATGGCCAGGATTCTAGATATGGGTCGGCAATTTTTTTTCAGGGTGGGCAACAAAGCCTCTTTTCAATACATTCCTATGGGAAACGATGCCTTGCCAGGATGGGCAAACTGCTAACTGAGGGTGAGCCAAGCCCCCCCCCCCACTATAGCCCTGAGCAAATTGCCTTCTTTTTGTGTGTAATTTATCATTAGAAAGTAAGCAAAGGGTTTGTTTACCAGACTGATTGCCCAAGCATGAATCAACTTCTAATGATTTTCTTTCCCCGTAATGTATTTGATCCCCATATCTTCTTTCATCTCCAGTTCAGACTTTAAAGTACCAAAAGGAAGCCACCTTTTGGTGCATTAATTCTGTAGTTCCTTTTGCACAACCTAGTATGAGAAAGATTAACCAACACAACAAAGTTGCCGTTGCCTGGGGTATACAACAATCTTTGAGGAGGCTCTTTCTGTGTACCCCAATGCCCATATAATATGGCATATACTGTATATCTGTTTAATTCACTTGTCTTCCACATGTATGAGGAAAAAAACCCACAGTCTGTTAGGTAGAAATATATGTACCATGTTACTGTAGAAGTTATGGTTTTGCCAAGGCTACACAGTTTTTCAAAGTACCGATCGGTGGCCTGTAGAAACAGATCAGGCCAGTTAGGTTAGTCTGTTTCTGGAGATTCACTGAGCCTGCCTTTTCCCCAGTGATCGATATTTCTTACTTACTTACTTACTTACTTACTTACTTACTTACTTACTTACCTACCTACCTACCTACCTACCTACCTACCTACCTACCTACCTACCTACCTACCTACCTACCTACCTACCGGTACTTGTTCAGGCAAGATTTCAGGATAGTTCAGAATCATTGAATTATAGAATAAGTGAGTTGGAAGAGGCCTTGTGAGGCCATCAAGTTTTTTTAAACTGTGGTGTTTTTATATGTGTAAGCTGCCCTAAGTCACCTCGGTGACAGAGCGAGTCACATTACTAGTCACATTTGTATTGCCGCCCACTCGGCAAGCGACTCTGGGCGGCATACAATAATTACATCATGAACTATATAAATCCCACTAGAGAACGATAAAAAACTTAAAACCAGTAAAAAAAAACCCAATTAAAAATACAATAAAAATTAGCACAACTAAAAAGAGCAAGGGAGCGATATTACTACAGTATATCAGCCAGTAGGTGGGGGTCACTGCATCCCCAGTGCCCCACACCTGCTTTGCCAGCCAGGGTTTTTTTTATTTGCAGGAATCCAAATCAAAGCAGATCTGACACATGGTTGACTAATTTTCTCCCCAATGCCTCCAGAGTTTACTAAAATAATAAAGCTGATTGGATTTATTTTTGTTGATGTACAGTACTTGTACATTTGCTGATTGGATTGAGTATATTTATATGTACTTGTGTTTTGTATGTTGTTCATCTAAGCTACACATGTTCAGTTGCTAAATTGAACATGTCTTCATATTCATTTTTTAATTTTGTTATCGATTTCTAAAAAAGAACTCTTACAAATTATTAAATGAAAACTTTGTATTCTTTCATGTTTCCTTGTATTTATCCTTGTCTGTCAAATAACTGAGAAAATGAAAGAACCCAAAACAGGTGGCACCTTTTGTGTTTAACAGAAGGACAGTGCATGAAAGACATGAAGACAAAAGAACCTGGAATGCAAGTTTTGTATAGTGCACATCCTTAGTACCCATTTATTTTTCCAGGATATCTTTGGCCACTGTACGGAATGAGATCTATTTCCCAAAGCAACCCCAACTGAAGAGTATTAATATTTACATTGCTTTCTGAGCCAGGCGAGGTTGCATTTGAAAGATGTGCATATCTGAAATCTGTTATTCAAATATTTTCCAGTGCTTCTGATGTTGAAAAATTTTAAACATTCCAATGATGGAACAAACTTTTTAAAACTTAACGGATTGCACAAATGTTGCTGTGAAACATAATTTGCAGGAAAGCCTTGAATTACTGTATTATGCTAATATACTGGCTCCTCTGTTTCGGCTTCACTTTGTGTGGTCTGATCCCTATTGCTTAATGCTTTTCCATTAACTGGAATTGCTTTTTCCAGTCAATCCTCTTGTGAATGATGACCAAAATACTGTATGTTAAGAGAGAGCATAGTTAATAGGACTGTTTCTCAGAAACCTTCAAAACAGTGCAGTCTGCCAAATGTATTATCTTGTTTCATTCATTTTAGTTTTTTTTATTAATGTCTCCTATACATTACTGAGAAATCCCTTCCTTTCTGTACTTAATATCTAAGCCACCATCATTGGTAGGATTGCCAGCTCTCTCTCTCTCTCTTTGTCAATACTCAGATGAAGATGGGCCACATTTGGCCTGAGGATTCCATGGTACATTTTCAGTTTTTTTTGTGCCCTCTATGTGGTACAAAATACCAATTTGGCCATTTTTGAGGGCCCATAAAGCAGTGATGGTGAATCATTTAAAGACTGAGTTCCCAAACTGCACCCCAAAACCCACTTATTTATCTCAGAGTGCCAACATAGCAACGGGGGGGGGGGGAGTAAACACTCCCATTGGGCTGCTGGGCAGAGGGGCGGGGCAAACTCTGTTCTCAGGTGAATGCATGGGTGCCCACAGAGAGGGCTCTGAGTGCCAGAGGTTCGCCTCCATTACCATAGAGTCTTTGAAACTTTTTATGCACTGCCAGACTGGCTTTGCCTCTTCTCCAGTGTCTTTCAGGATTTTGTGTGTCTCTTTCTCTCTTTCCTGTGGCCTGGCTTCCTGAGTTACTGACTGAGTGACTGCCCTGCTCACTAGGAAAAGCAGGCTCCTTATTTTTAGGTTGATCTGCTTTCATCTTGCCCTTGAAGTCAATACACATTTCTTCTGCTTTGTGTATTTAAACGAAAAGCAGAGAAGATGAGGAGAGAGGTAAAGTGGAAAATATAAATAACTACAGCTAACATCTTTCTTGCTTTCTGCCCAGGGGATACAACATTGGCATCAGGTTGATTGAAGACTTTCTGGCCCGTTCTGCAGTGAAGAAGTGCCGGAGTTATTCCGAAACAATAGACATAATTGCACAGGTATGGGAAGAAGATACAGATACTGCTGCTGCCAGACCTATTTCCAGACCCGCTCCTAGCCTAAGTGTGCAGACTCCTGACATGAGTTCATTTGGAGTTGACTACAATAGATTTCAGACAATTCTCAAGACTAGTTCAGAAGGGGAGCCTAAAGAAATCAGGTTGTATAGCCAAGTGGATGGCAGCTGCTCTGGATGGCACCGCTAATAGTGGAAGTTCCAAGATTACCACACTCCTGCCTGCCTCCTTATCACAGATGGAGAGCTCAGAGCCCTGTGTATGTGTTCCCTTCTGTTGTGTGTATGTGTGAATGCTGGCTTGCCTCCTTCTCTCACTCTCTCTGTTAGTTTGCCTCCTGATTCTTCCCATCTGCACTGGGCATCCCACTCTCCCAGCCTCAATGTGCATCAGCTACTGTTTTCTTGCCACACTATCTCCAGCCCTGTTTCATTTTTCCTAATGGTTTCCCAAGACTATGAGCTGCTGTCACTAGGATTATAATGGGTGAACTCAAGGGGTTTGGAGGACAGCAAGAGGGAGGGGAGGATGAATTCAAGCACCTGTGTCATGGTCAGATCACTATCTGGTGACCCTAGACTTTCTGGGGGCGAATCTTCACCGCAGGGAGGCAGGGCCAGTTAAATGGGCCCGCCCCCGGCGACTAATGGATCCAGAGGGATTCCAGAGGGAACTGGGGTGTTTTCCTCTTGACCTGCAAAGCGATTTGACAGAGGCTCTCGTCAACTCTTGGAATGAGTGACGGCAGCCTTGGACAGGATCGCTCCAGTACGGCCTCTCCACCCCCGTTTGCACCAATCTGCCCCTTGGTTCACTGAAGAGCTGAGGGAGCTTAAACGGGCAAAGAGACGCCGAGAGCGCCGCTGGGTGAAGACCCGGAGTGAGTCTGACCGAACACTAGTTAGAGCAGCCATTAAAGACTACCTAGTGGCAATAAGGGCGGTGAAACGTCAATATTTCACCGCCCTTATCGCCTCTGCGGATAATCGTCCAGCTGCCTTGTTCCGGGTGACCAGATCCCTCCTTGGAAGAGGGGGGTCAGGCCCTGGTTGGCAGGGTTCGGCTGAGGCATTTGCTGATTATCTAGTGGAGAAAATCGCTCAGATTCGCTCGAAGTTTAATCCCGGCGTGGAATGTATGGAACTGGGATTGACCGGTGCGCAGTCTGGCCATTTTATCTGGGATCGGTTCGATCCTGTGGACCCTGAGGAAGTGGACAGACTTCTTGGATCTGTTTGTGCCACAGCCTGTGATCTGGACCCATGGCCTGCCTGGCTGGCTAAAGCATCAAAGGCGGTGGCAGGTGGTTGGGTTGAGAAGATTATAAATTCTTCATTGAAGGAGGGGTCTTTTCCAGCACCATTAAAACATGCCTTGGTGCGCCCCCTCCTAAAAAAATCATCTCTCGACCCTACGGTAATTTCGAACTACCGACCAGTATCGAACCTACCCTTTCTGGGTAAGGTGTTGGAAAAGGCTGTGGCACAGCAGTTACAGGGAGTTCTGGATGAAGCGGATTATCTGGACCCTTTTCAGTCAGGATTCAGGCCCGGATATGGTACTGAAACTGCACTGGTCGCTTTGGTGGATGATCTCTGGAGAGAGCGGGATGGAGGCCATCCTTCTATCCTTGCTCTTCTCGATCTCTCAGCGGCTTTCGATACCGTCGATCATGACATTCTTTTGGGAAGGCTCCAAGGATTGGGGATCCAGGGCACTGTGTTGGCCTGGTTTTCCTCATTTCTGAGGGGCAGGACCCAGACGGTATCTCTGGAGAATGAGAGGTCCAGCCCTAGGCTCCTCCAATATGGGGTGCCTCAGGGCTCGGTACTCTCACCTCTCCTGTTTAACATCTATATGAAGCCACTGGGTGAGATCATCCGTTCCCACGGGGTAAGGTACCATCAATATGCAGATGATACCCAACTGTACATCTCAGCCCGTGGGGACCCAAGCGGTGCAGTAGAAGTCCTAACCAGGTGCCTGGAGGCTGTTAGGGTCTGGATGGGGGAAAACGGGCTACAACTGAATCCCGGCAAGACTGAGTGGCTATGGGTGAGGGGCCCTGTGTTATCCCGGGAGCTTCCAGCTTTGGTTCTGGATGGGGCTGTTTTGCCCCAGACAGATCTGGTGCGTAATCTGGGGGTCCTCCTGGACTCACGACTACTGTTCGAAGAACAGGTGGCAGGCGTGGCCAGGAGGGTTTTTGCACAACTTCGTGTAATATACCAGTTACGCCCACTCCTGGATCGGGACTCCTTGCTCAGGGTCACACATGCACTGGTCACCTCCAGACTTGATTACTGTAATGCGCTCTACATGGGGCTGCCCTTGGTGACCATTCGGAAACTCCAGCTGGCCCAGAATGCGGCTGCTAGGGTAGTGATGGGGTGCGGGCGTTACGCTCGTGCCTCGCCACTGCTTCGGCAGCTGCACTGGCTGCCAGTATGTCTCCAGGTGCAATTCAAGGTGCTGGTCATTACCTTTAAAGCCCTTTATGGTAGTGGGCCAGGATACCTAAGAGACCACGTCACCCTAAGAACGTCTGCCCGTCCCACCAGGGCGGATCGGAGAGGCTCTCTTGTAATGCCATCAGCTAGAGAGGCTCGCCTCTCTAGCACCAGAAGGAGGGCCTTCTCCGTGACCGCCCTGGCCCTGTGGAACCTCCTGCCTATCGATCTACGTCAACAGACAGAGCTCCTGCCCTTCCAGAAAGGCCTTAAAACCTGGCTGGCAGGACAAGTTTGGGGTTCCAAAAATACCGGATCTCATGTTGGGTGGCTTATCAGATGAGACAGCCACCCTTGTTCTTACCTCCTCACCCCGGTCCTTGTTTTTTAATAACTTTTTTTTAATTTTATATCTTGGAAATAACTTGGAATTGTTTAATCCCTTTTTAGCCTAAGCTTTTAGCCTAAGCTTTTAATATTGTATCGACTCATTGTTGACTGTTAATAGGGTACTGTATTGATTTGTGGTCTTTAACCATGGATTTTCTCGAATTTGTTTATGTAAGCCGCCCAGAGTTGGGTTTCGACCCGATTGGGGCGGGATAACAAGTTGGAAATAAATAAATAAATAAATAAATAAACCTACATCTGCACATGGACGGCAGCAGCTGACTGGTGAGATCTGTAGTAGGTAATAAAGGATTGCTAGTAATGAACAGGATGAAGGTTTACTACCTTGCTACTAGTAGTTCTGCCAAGAGGGGTCAGAACACAGGTACAGTACTGGGTTTTGTGTTTCAGTTCTTTGCTTTGTCTTGTTTGGTTCAGCAGATCCTGAAAATAGATAAGTGAATTCTGAACAACCAGAAGTCTTTTAATAATTAAAGGCCTAAAGTGTGCAAAAATGAAAGGTGGGCAATTCCCCCTCTTCATGATATTTTTCATGTTGATACATACCTGTACCTTCACATCTTTTCCCACTCCTTACAAACTGGTGAAGTCATGGATTTCAAAAGAGATACCTACTGCTCACTGCATGACAGCTGTTTCATTTCAATCCAAAGCCTTCAGAAACAAAATAAAACCAAATACAACAGACAAAACATGACCCTTATGAAACAAACAACATCTTTGCTAGCCTGTGATATTGAAGCCAGATGAGTAAAAAAATCCCACCATGAGACCTTAAAAAAAAAACCCACATGAAGAATAATCCAAATAGAGTTCTGTTTAAGTATTTGCATAGATAGAATGTATTTACCATATGGCAGGAGTAAAGCCATTAGATACTACAATATTCAAATAATGAATCTTCTGATGACCACAACTGTTCTGGTGGTGTTTTCCAGTCTAAACAGGTTTAGAAATCAGTAGGATTTGTCATGTTAAAAAATTCTATGTAGGTAGTATTAAAAAGCTTGTGTATGCATTCATCCGTTTGGGATCTTAATCCCAGAATTCACCATTTTGAGAGTTCCACCTAATTTGTGCTCACCTGGAGTTCGCAGCATGCTCTAGGGACAACTCCTTTTCCTAATAGGTGACTAGGCAATTGCTCAGTCTATCCTAGACCATGAAGCTTTCCAGACCCACTTTTTCCAGACAAGGACAGTTTGTCCAGCAGGTAGAACCCTCAGAAAAAAGAATTCTGGGAACTGGGGCTAAAAATAGTGCACGCCTAATAATAAGTGATGCTATCTTTGTGTAGACACTGGTCCCATGAAAGCCTTTACAGTACCATATACAGTACTGTGCAGATGTCTTAGACTGCCACCGGCTAGTTTGGGGGGAAATTCAATGAACGATTTGGGGACCATAACTCAGCACCCAAGATATCTAAACACAACAAAATTAGAAATTCTTCTGCTGACTCTCATCTCAACTCTTGCCAAGGTTGGTGAAATTTGGAGTTGGGGTGTCTGAGTTAAAGCCCCCAAATCACTCAGTGAGAGATCTGTGCAAGCTTCTGTTTCATCACATATACCTTTTCCTGTGTAAATTTGTTGTTCTGCATCATCCAGTTATTTGTCTCATTCGTAGTGAACCTAATAGGAATTTCAAAGTGTGTGCGATGTTTAATGAATGGCTGCCCCCACAATCAAGAATTTCAATTACAGAGCTGGTATTTGAATGGAGGTCTTCAGAATCCTAGACTGACACTCTATCTACCACACTGGCTCTTACCAGTCCATCCCCCCCCCTAAGAATTAGACCAGGAATTCTCAACCTTTTAAAGCCGGGGGCTAGGTCACGCTCACTCAGACAGCTTTGGGGGCCAAGGAGCCATTTTGACCTTCCTCCACCACATGGCACTTCCTGGTGTGGTGGAGGTGGTGGTGAGCCACATAAAATGATGCCACGGGCTGCATTCAGCCTGTGGGCCACAGGTTGAGAATTGCTGAATTAGAGGGATGTAAGGGTGGTGAGAACAGCAAATGGAATGTTCTTCTAGCAGGACAGTTACCTACCCATTTTCCTTCAAGGAAGGAACACAGTGGTTAAAAGTACATTATTCAGATCACCATCAGTCCAAGTCCTTTTTCTTCCTGAGGTGAAAGAGAACATGATGGTCCTCTCCTCAGACTGGCAATTGAATTTGTGAATATGAGAGGCTTGGCTTTGTCCTGCAGCAGAGAAAAGCAGAGGGAAGAAAGACAAGGCTACCACCACATCTCACTCTACAACATTGTCTTCAACCCAAAGCAGCTGCCTCATTCTGTGGGATATAGGGTTGGCTCTAGTCACTATGTTCTGAAAATCTGTATCTGTTTCATTGGAGCAATATTGGGACAGGGCTCCTAGTTGATCATCAACACCCTCAATACATATGAATACATATCTGTATTTCAAATTTCAGATGTGGTTGCTTGCTCTAAATTTTAATGTAACCTGCAGCTTCACTTGGTGTGCCTTTTCCCCTCCTCCATTTCTAGGTTGCTTTTAAGATGTATCTGAATGTTATCCCAACTGTGACCTGTAGTAAGCAAGGGACAAATGAATTCTCCCTCATTCTGGACAAGAATCCCTTAGCAGACTTTGTAGAAGAGTTACCAGCAGGGCGATCTACACTTTGCTATGGCAATCTTCTCTGTGGTGCCATTAGAGGGGCTCTAGAAATGGTAAGAAACTATATTTTGACTCTCCCTCCATGGAGGGCATCTGACCCTTTCAAGTGTCCTTAGCTGCAATGCAAATACTGGGACCTCTTTGCAAAGAAAGACTTGTGAATTTGCAGTTGTTGTTCTCTTTGTGACTTCCACTCTCTTTAAAATGCAGACTAGTAAAAAAAGGAAGTTTAAAGTAATCAGATTTCAGAAAAATATAGAGAGAAATTGTTGATTATGTTTTAGTAAAAGGGAAAGGAGCAAAAACCAGGGCAATAATATACAGCAGTCTGGAAAGAAGGGACAACTATAAGTTTAAAAGGGTTGAAATAGATTGCAGAGTGAACAATGTATATAATTATATTGTCCCACTGAGTGATGGGTGCACATATTATTTTATATATAATACGTTAAGACTGTGTTTTTATTAAGATTGTATATTGTTGTTCATGATGATGTTTTTATTTGTTATTTTGTTTTATTTTAATGTTTTCTTTTTTGTATTATTAAAAAAACAGACTAGACATGCATTTTATTGTAGAAAAAAACAAATAAAACATCTTGAAACCATTTCTCAAAGTAAAAAATGCAAAACTTCACATGGTCTTCTTCTTTACTTCCTCTTTTACCCCTTCGGGTGTTGAGGGGCTTCCACGTGGTGGAACTGTAAAATGCCACATGGTGAAGTGCAGACATAAGATATGTCCAAGCATCCCCCATTTTGAAAGATGTGAGAAATGGGATGTTTATTTGTGATTCTTAACTCTTTGCCATGTTTCTGGTAGTCCTGAAAGATAGCAGAGGTTGGTCACCTCTGTAATTATGACTGAGCAGGTGGAAGTTTTTTTCTGGCTTGAAATTTTTAGAGGATGCTGAAATCTAGATGTGAAGCTACTAGTGTTAGGGAAATAAACCGCATATTTGGCAGAGGCACCTTTGCTGGAAAACATCAAATATTAAAAATAAAAATACAATTCTGCAGTGGAATGAAAAATGTTCCTCTTGCAAGAGCCAACACTCTGTGAAAAGAAACTGAAATGGAGAACATGATAAATCATCTTTCACTCAAATAGTTCAACTTACTTATTTTCAGGTACATCTTGCTGCTGAAGTCACTTTCCTTCAAGACACTTTGAGAGGGGATGGCGTGACAGAAATTGGAATTATGTTCCGAAAGAAGACTGAAACAAAGAAACACAAAAAGAAATGAGGGAACCCGGCATATGAAGCCTCTGTATTTGGATTGCAAATCTTTTGACCTTTTCTACCTTCTAGGACAGGGTGCCCTAACTTTTTGGGCCATGGGCCAATCACATGGTTCAGGGAGCTGGTCACTAAGGTCTGGGGGCCACATCCGGACCCCAACACCAATTCATCTGGCCCAGGAAGTGCTCGTTGCTCCTGGAAGCAGAAATAAAACACGCCCATACGGGTGCGTTTTACTTCTGCTTCCAGGAGGGATGAGGGCTTCATAGGCTGGATGAATTGGTGTTGGAGGATGCATCCGGCCCCTGGGCCGTAGTTTGGGCACCCCTGTTCTAGGAAATAGAATTTCCCAATTCAGAAAAGGCCACAAAGGTGGTCAGATTTCTTTCATGGTCAGGCTTTGCATGCCATAAAGGTTTGTTATGGAGAGAAAGAACTTTGCATTTACCAACCCAAGATCACTATAAACAGTGCTTTCCACAAGATTGGCAAGGATTGAGCCGCAGGTGTTCTTGCTCTTCAACCATATCCCTGCATGTTTATGTTATGAAACTGGTCTCTGCTTCTCATGCTTCTACCAGGAAGAAGCTTAGGCTTTCCTGCTGCTTGAGGCAGGAAGTAACAAATGATGGGAGATGATCCATGAGCTTCTGTTGTTTTCCCATCCCCACCCTTTCCTTCCTTTCCTCATATACACAGTTTCAGTTTTTCTCTCTCAACACAGTTTCAACAGCTATTCTTGCAACTATGGCTACTGGTTTCAAGTCATCTTTTGGAAACTGTGTTAAACCATAGTTTGCCAATCTCAGATGCCACTGGTAAATGGTCAACAATGTAAATCCACCAGGATAATCCATCAAAGCAAAAATGCCCAAGAGGGGAAAGAGATGCACAAATTACCATGAAGATGAAGACACATATTTCATCCTCAGACTGAAACATGGCATCTGAATTGAGCCTCTGGGGACTTGAGCGGTGGCTCAAGTGGTTAAGATGCTGAACTTGAAGACTGGAAGGTCTGAGTTTGATACCTGAGTGCTGCACAATGGAATGAGCTCCCGTCTCTGTCCTGGCTCCTGCCAACCTAGCAGTTCGAAAGCAAGAAATTTCATGTAGATAAATACAGTAGGTACCACTTTGGTGGGAAGGTAAACAGTGTTCCGTGCATGCCTGTCACATGTGCACAGAAACATCTGCAGACAGCGCTGGCTCCTTGGCTGTAAACAGAGATGAGCACTGAATGCTAGAGTTGGATATGACTGGCTTTCAAGCAAGGGTGACCTTTACCTTTACCTAATTTTCAAAATAATGCATATTCTGTTCTATGGTTTTCTGCTAATTGTGTTCTGTTGAAAGCTAAATAAAAGGATTTTGCTTTGAATAATGCTTTTTACTGTACTGCTCATATGTGATTGTGATTTGTTATATAATTTCCCACTGAAACTTCCTTCATAATGGTGGCAAGAAGGACTGCTAATATTGTGACTTGCATTAAATGGCTTCCTAGAGTAGTAGAGTTGGAAGGGACCTTGAGTATCATCTGATTCAACCCTCTGCCAATGCAGGAGGTCTGGAGCTAAACCACACATAACAGATGGCTTTTCGAGGTCTGTTTAAAAAACAATCATTGGCTTTTAGGCATAGAATCCCCGCCCCCTTTAATGAGGCAGTCAACTCCACTTCCAAACAGCAGTGACCACAGGAAAGTATTTCCTAATGTGTCTACCAGGTTATCTGCTATTGGTAATATAGACCATACTGCTAGTTACTCAGTACTGAGCTTCAGGTGGAAGTCAACTAAGCTGACAATTCTGAGGGCAAGTGGCCTTGGCAAAGTCCACAGGAAAGTGTGATGGTCTCCAGGTGGATTAAATCCCACTTGAATCCATCTTGATGGAGGGGAGCAGCTTCATCAATCCTGGCCTGGGGCTGAGAAGGACTTTCCATGCCAAAAGGGCTCAGGAGCAGAAAGTGACTTGCGGAACTGGATCAATGGTATGGTTGTCATGCTGTGATGTGGAAAGGCAAATGAAAGGCCATGGCATTATATTCTCAGGACAGTCTTCATAGCTGATCACCATGAGGATCACCAATATTCAGAATTGGATACAGCACAGGAAGAAAAAGCAACATAAATTGATTTATTTGAATCATACCATCTGGAGCTCAAGAAAACAAGTTTGCTCCATCTTCTACATTACAACTCTCCAGACATTGGGAGGTGATTCTCTTAATCAGGTCTCAATTTTCTCTTCTCAAAGATGATCATACCCAGATCTCTCAATTATTGCTCATATAGATTGATTTTAGACTCTTTACTGTCTTCCTCAGGGCATCTTCCAGCTTTACTATGTCCTTTGTAAACAAAAGCAAGGCTACTATTTTTGGATATTCCATACTGATGTGTTCATCACCCTTAGGAAAACTAATATTACTCAGAATATTAATTTCCAGCATGCTCAGCAGCCTTATTGGTTAAAGATCCTTGAGCACTGTGTTTTCTAGGGATTATTTTGTGTGTGGGCGGAGGGGGAGGGATCCTGAAAAACTCCCAGAAAACCTGATAAATTACAATTTGCAGGGATTATGATTCCAGATAAACTTTTGCTCCGGTACTCAAGAGATGGGAATGAGCGATACATCCAGTTGTGCTTGAATTACCCTATGAACCACTAAAGGCAGTAGTTTACATGGGGAAAATGATCAGGAACCATATACTGTACAGTCAAACTTCGCATAAAGAGCGCCTCGCTTAAAGAGTAACTCGCTTAAAGAGCAGAATTTTCTCTGAATGGTCGCTTTGCTTAACAAATAAAACCAACCAAAAACTTGCTTAACAAATAAATTGGGGTTCACAATCCCGCCCCCCACCAGAAGTCACAACTGGTCACTTACAATAGTGTTTTGCTTAAAGAGCAAACTAGCTTAAAGAGCAATCCTGTGGAATGCATTATGCTCTTTAAGCAAGGTACAACTGTACCTCAACAATGCAAGTACAGTGGTACAGTACCTCATATGATTTTAATCCATTCCATGGGGCTCATTGTTGTATGAAACAATTGCTATACGATGCATGCATCTTATAGCGATTTCCCCTATGGGATGCATCGTACAACGATTTTTTTTCACTAAGTGGTTTTTCCCATTGAAAAATTGTATGATTTTTTCCTATAGGTAAAGTTGTTATGTGAAATGCCATTTCTCCCCAAAACACCTAATTGTTATGTGATTTCGTTGTTATGTGGGGTGACTGTTGTATGAGGTTCCACTGTGTATGCATACTGTCACATGCCCAACAACATCTAGCACTTTTGTTGTTCAGTCGCACAGTCGATTCCGACCCTCTGCGACCCCATGGACCACCGCCCGCCAGGCACTCCTGTCCTCCACCATCCCCCTCAACTCGCTCAGCTCTGCGCCCACCGTCTCCACAACACCATCTAGCCATCTCATCCTGGGCCTTCCCCTTCCTCTTTTGCCCTCAACCCTTCCAAGCATCAAAGCTTTCTCAAGTGAATCCTCTCTTCTCATTTGATGTCCAAAGTACTTTAGCTTCATCTTTATTATTTGACCTTCTAATGAGCAGTCAAGGATGATTTCTTCTAAGATTGACCTATTTGTTCTCCTCGCTGTCCATGGGACTCTCAAAACTCTCCTCCAACACCACATCTCAAAGGCATCTATTCTTCTGCGCTCAGCTTTCCTAATGGTCCAGCTCTCACAACCATACATTGCCACAGGGAATACCATTGCTTTGACTATGCGAATTTTTGTTTTCAATGTGATGTCTCTACTTTTCACTATGTTCCCCAGGTTTCTCATTGCTTGCCTCCCAAGAATCAGTCGCCTTTTTATTTCATGGCTGCAATCACCATCTGCAGTGAGCTTTGATCCTAAGAAAGTAAAGTCTGTCACTGCTTCTACTTCTTCCCCATCTATTTTCCAGGGACTGATAGGGCCTGTTGCCATTATCTTGGTTTTTTTGATATTGAGTCTCAAGCCAGCTTTTTCACTTTCTTCTTTCAACCTAATCAGGAGCTTCTTTAGGTCCTCCTCACTTTCTGCCATTAGCTAGTTATGCCTTATTTCATGTGTTGGGACATGTTTTTCTCTCTCATTGGGGTGGATTGTATAATGCAGCTGCCTTGAAATGCAGAGAGAATTTGTTCGGAAGTAGCCTTCAAATAGGATGTGAGGAAATGCACAACAATGCTGGCACATGGAAGTGTATGACTCCAGTGTATACAAACAAGTAGTATGGGTTCTCTGTTGTACTTCCTCTCTGTCTTGCCTGCACTTACCCTAGATTGGCATTTTTAACCTTGTTTTCACTTCCTCCGACCGACCTCTTCCTCTTTCTCTCTGTCTTAGTAATGTGATTAGTGGTAGAAGACTCCCACTTCCCTCTCTCTTCTGCACTAAAAAAAATTATAAGGTTTTATATATTTCCATTGTTTCACAGTGATTCCAACATGCTGTAGTGCTGGGGATTGCACTGGGATATGGAAGACTAAGGTTCTAGTCCCACTGATCTTGGATGAATCATTATCTCAGCCTGGCCTAACTTCCAAGGTTGACCCTTGCATACTATGTTGAACCCATTGAAAGATGGATGGATGGAGAGAGAAAGAAAAATGATAAGGAGAGTTTGGAAAGGGCATTTCTGTATCTGGGCCCTTCTAAGCACTCCTTCTGGGTCAGTTTACCAATAAGCCAGCTTTGAAAAATGAGTTTCCTGAAAAGGTGAGTCAAGGAATCTTTACTATGTGCCTAGAAGTATGTTCATCAATGTGCCCATGCACTTATATAGACATCACTTATGAGACTTCTATTCCTATTGTTAATGTTTTTTGGCCATATGTGTGATTACGGTAGCAGAATAGCAGCTAATGTGACAGCGGAAGGTTGGCTTTCAAGACACACATACAGTCTCAGTGAACAATGATGCACTTTACTTCTGGGTGAGGGACACACTCAAACAACAGACACAGTCTATCTTGGCAATGTACAGAACTACATACAGGTAGCAGTCTGGCTTCAAGCCCCACTGTAGATTCAAGGCTTGGTATCCTGATAGCTCAAGTCCACTGAGCATACACAGAGTCCTGCCACAGCAAACACTGACTGCAGTTTGCCAAGGCCTTAGTCAGTGTGCTTTCCTGTTAGTTCTTTGCCTTAGCAGAACTTCCAGCAGCAGTTCTTTTTCCCTCAAATGTCCGTCAGTCAATTCTCCTCAGGTTAGCCCATCTCAGGTGGGCCATTGATATACAGCAATTTCTGCTGATTCACTCTCAAAGTGGCTACAGCTGTGCACAATCCAGACTCATGTCCCAAGTGGTTACAGCTGTGTGATCAGCTGCTGCTGGCCAATACAGTACCTCTGTTACCTACAGCTGTGTCTAGACCCTTACAGGTCTCTTAAAGGTACAGTAGCTCAGTAGGCAGGCATCTTTCTACAATATCCAAAATATGCCCTAACACCTATGACAAATTGAACCTGCCAAAGCTCATTTCCACTATCACTTCCATCCACAAAAAGAAAGAAAATGTAATTTTTGAAGAGTCATTTTATGTAGCATTTGCACAAATAACAGTCTAATAAAGAAATCAATCCTTCTTCAAGAGCAAAAGCATTAATGCTTGGGTATTTTTTTAAAAAAAAGCAAAACTAATCATCAGCGCAGAGCCACATTTTCTGTGATGCAATTGTAACAATGCTCAGCCTTATGAATATGACTGACATGATAACCCATTTTTAATCAGTGATATGGTGGGAGATTGTGAGGTATGGGTTCTATCATGGCCATCCTCCTAGGGTCATGATGGTGAACCATGGCACTCCAGCTGTTCTTGAACTTCAATTCCCAGAAGCCCAAGTCTCTATGAATTCACATGAATGGGTTTACTGGCACTCCAGTTGTTCTTAGACTTAATTCCCAGAAGCCCAGGTTCTTGTGAATCCACACGAATGGGTTTACTGTGTGTACATGCATAGGGACATGGGCTTCTGGGAATTAAAGTCCAAGAACAGCTGGAGTGCCAAGGTTTGTCATCACTGTCCTAGGGTGTGAAAGTCAGCATCTGTTCAAAGGAAAGGCTTAGGATAAGCTCTGTGTTCTCTCTGCAAAACACACAGCTGACACCTACTCTCAACTCCTCCCCCCCAACCCACCCCCCGCAGATTCTAGGTTCTTTTGCCAAAATTCTAATATTCCACAAGATAATTTATGCATCAACATACATGCACAACCTAACCTATATGTATACACCCTTGTATGGTAGTTAGTGAGAGGCAATGAACAGGACAAAGTTCCTCTTTTCCATTTATTTAGCTACAGATGTGAATATGGGTAAATGCAAACATATATGATGTATCACTACAAAATAGCAAAATACAGATTTTACATGAATAGCAAAAACAATATCAGAAAGTACTTATGGCATATATCAGTAATTAACTGAATGATTAGATGTAACTGTGAGTAACTATGAATATTCAGACTTAGACTTTATAACATAGCAAACAGAAATACCCAAAAGAGTTTATTGCATAGTAATGAACAATGCAAACTTAACCTTACATACTTTGGCAAGAGTATATGATTTTATAAGGTAATTACTAGTTGTATAAAATGTAATTGAGTAACTTAATACTTCTGTGTGATTATGGCATGGTAACATGACATATCTATACTGTATCTGGATGAATATGAGTAAATATAACACTGAGAGAACATAGAGTAATTAACTTGCTTTGAAATACAGTTGTACCTCACTTAAACAGCATAATGCATTCCACAGGATTGCTCTTTAAGCGAGTTTGCTGTTTAAGCGAAACACCATTGTAAGTGACCAATTGTGTGTGTGGGGGGGGGGGATTGCGAACCCCGATTTATTTGTTAAGTGAGTTTTTAGTTGGTTTTATTTGTTAAGTGAAGCGAACATTCATAGAAAATTCTGCTCTTTAGGTGAGTTACTCTTTAAGCGAGGCACTCTTTATGCAAGGTTTGACTGTATAAAATGAACAACAATTGTATTTTTTAAAATCTTTTCCTTTTTTCCCCCAGAACAAGGAGTAGGAGGGTTTTTCCACCTAGTGGTTTTTAAAAAAAATACAATTAAGCTTTGCTTGAAAACTCAATTTTAAGGCAATTAAACCTTATTTTAAGGCAATTTCCTTGCTTTTTCATAAATGGATTTAATCAGGCCAATCAGCCAATAATGACATATGACAAGGCAGGTACCATGTTTTGATCCATGTGCTAGTATGAGTGGATGTTTTCCAGTGTCTGGATTGTCTGGATTTTCCATGCACTTCTATCTAGAAGATCTCTTGAAATACAAATACAGTACAGTGGAACCTCATACAACAATCGCCCCGTACAGCAACGAAATCACATAACAATTAGGTTTTGGGCAGAAATTGACTCTTGCATAACAATTTTCCCTATGAAAAAAAATCATACAACAATTTTTCAATGGGAAAAACGACTTAGCAAAAGAAAAATCATTGTAAGATGCATCCCATTGTTCAATGCATCAGAGTCATACCTCATGAGTGGGGCGACATTTAAGTCAAATATAATACAGTCAAACCTCAGATAAAGAGCGCTTCGCTTAAATAGTAACTCGCTTAAAGAGCAAAATTTTCTCTGAATGTTCGCTTCGCTTAACAAATAAAACCAACCAAAAACTTGCTTAACAAATTAATCAGGGTTCACAATCCCCCCCACAATTGGTCATTTACAATGGTGTTTCGCTTAAAGAGCAAACTCACTTAAAGAGCAATCCTGTGGAACGCATTATGCTCTTTAAGCGAGGTACAACTGTAATAATAATACCATAGGGAAAATCGCTATATGATGCATGCATCGTATAGCAATTGTTTCCTACAACAACGATCCCCATGAAACAGATTAAAATCATTGTATGAGGTACCACAGTACCCTGGTTTTTGCAGTCGATATCTCTACTAAGAGAAAGTTGTTTGATGCAGCCTACTTCCCACTTTGAAATCAAGCAACAAGGGAAGACAGGAACAATATATTTTTGTTGCGGAAATTTACTGCAACAGAGGTCAGCGCAAAAAGATAGTCTATTAGGGGTGACAGATGACCTCAGTATCTCTGCCCATTGAAAAAATTCCTGATGCCCTGGCTCCATATACAGTGGGAACATCAGTTAACGTAGTATATTGCATTATCTGGGACATTTCTTCCAGGGAAAACTACTTAAACTGAATTTCCCACAGGAATGCATTGAATACAATTTCCCACAGGAATGCACTGAAAGCCAAAATACTTTAACTGAAATATGGTTTCCCATAGGAATGCATTGAAAACCAATTAATTCATTATGGCGGAAAATTCTGTAAACTGAGACACTATTTTCTATAGATTTCCTATTGTTATGCGATTTGTACATTAACCAAGCCATTAGTTTGTTAACTGAGGTTCCATTGTATCACAAATTATATCATTTGAGTCTCATTACCTCCAGTCCCATCCACAAATCCTAGAGCCATTGAAAATGTACCCCCTTCTGTAGATCTGATGCTGTCAGTTTCACTTTTGCAAGTGACATACTTATGTATCATGCTGTAATAATGTTCTTCAGGATTAAAGGCAAACAAAGAGGAAATACCATGCCAGGCTTTGGCACTCGGAGTATGGAATGACCCCAGCTCAGTGGAATCAAAGAAGGACACGAGATTCCTCTCGGCAAGTTTAGCTGCATGTTCCTTGGCCTTGACCTCAAAAAGCTGTCTTTCCTTCTCCATGTATATTTTCCAGAATGCAAGCTGAAGGATACTAACTGGAGAATGGCAGCGGGAAATACAGGTACAAGCAAGGATGAGTGTGAAGACAGTGGCAATCAAAATCCACCCAATTACCTGTGGGAAGAATCAAAAGGGTAATAAGAACAATACTTTATCAAGAATCCTCAGATACTCCAAGGCAGTGTCTTTAGGCCACTCCTCTTCATGATGTTACTCAAACATTCCAGATAAATGATAGAATCTAGGTCTGTGATGGTGAACTCCAGATGTTCTTGGACTTCAATTCCCAGAAGCCCAAGCACCCTATGAATCCACACAAATGGATTTACAGTTGTACCTCGCTTAAACAGCATAATGCATTCCACAGGATTGCTCTTTAAGCGAGTTTGCTCTTTAAGCGATACACCATTGTAAATGACCAATTGGGGGGGATTGTGAACCCCGATTTATTTGTTAAGCGAGTTTTTGGTTGGTTTTATTTGTTAAGCAAAGCAAACATTCAGAGAAAATTCTGCTCTTTAAGCGAGTTACTCTTTAAATGAGGCACTCTTCATGCGAGGTTTGACTGTACTGTGATTTATTCAGGAGACACTGCCCTCGCCGCTCCCTTGCCGCTCCCGGAAGCAGAAGGCGTATGGGCGCATTTTACTTCCGATTCCGGGAGTAATGAGGCCTAATCCACCCTGCGCATATCATTAATTCAGCCAGTGGTGGCCACACGGGCACCTCTAGACCCACCCACCCACCACCACTGGAACTCACGATATGTCACTTATTGTAGTGGCAGCTGTGGTGGGAATAGCATGTACTGTATTTGCTGGGGTTTTGCACAGCCTCTGCCACTTTTCAGGGTGATGGGAGCCTTTTTGGAGCATGTTCACTCCAGTTTTGGAATTTTCTCAGCTTTCTCCACTGCGCTTTAGCAGCTGGAGAGCAGTGGTGGTGACTTCCGGTGCCAGGTGGAGCTTACGTCAACACCTGGGATCCCAGTACAGAACCAGAAAGTCGTCCACCACTGTTCTCCAGCTGCCAAAGTGCATGATTCCCACTGCCACCATTGATGATGACCTAAATGTAAGTTGTAGGCACAGCCATGCCTCTGGCCACCCATAGGGTGAGCACAGTGGCAGAAACTAGCCCCCTGCCAGGAAAATGTTGGGAACCCCTGACTAGGAGGTAAAGGTTGTCCTTGCTCAAAAACCAGTCATATCTGACTCTAGGGTTCAGTGCTCATCTCCATTTATAGCCAAAGAGCCAGCGCTGTCTGCGTCCGCAGACATTTCTGTGGTCATGTGTGCACGGAACACTGTTACCTTCCCATGAAAGTAGTACCTATTTAACTACTTCCAATTTCTTGCTTTCGAACTGCTAGGTTGGCAGAAGCTGGGACAGAGATGGGAGCTCACTCTGTCATGCAATACTGGGGTCTCGAACTGCTAACTTGCTGACATTCCAGACATCAAGTTCAGCATCTTAACCACTAAGCCACTGCAGTCCCTTAGGATTTGGGAACACAAATTCAAATCTCCAATGGAAACCAGTCTGTTTGAACAGTCTTTGTTTCTCACTTTATAATAGGACTGATCTATGGATTTAATTGATTAGATAATAAATCCACTCACAAACATCTGGAGTACATCATTGACTAGGGAAGCCAACACAATTTAAATTAACAGGTTTTAGAAGGCTAATTTTAATAATCACCAGTTTTGTGAAGCCTCAAACATATGCTTAATCTTGGAATATTCTCTACTCAGACTAGGCGCTAAGGACCTCCCTGACTCAACCTCCCTGGTGTTACTTAGAGGACCCAGAATAAGCTGAAAATTGGAATTTCTAAATACAGTACAAGATACTGTACTCAAATCCACAAGCTACTTGACCAACTTCCCCATTATAAAACATTGAAAAAGAGGAAATTCATTACCACCACCACCCAAAAAAATCATAAATATTTTAGCAAAATGTTTTCTGCTTCAATTGCTCTAATAAAAGTACTGTATGCTGTTTTCCTGAGGAAAACAGTTCTAGATTATATATACATACGTATGTGGAGTCAGAAATGATTATTTAAAATAATCTAAAAAAAATTGCATACTTGTCACCTGAGTGGAAAAATCTGTAGCTAGATCTGTCTGCTGAATCTTCTCTCCAGGTGCTCATGAACTGCGGATGGGCTGGGAAAGGCAGTCTCTCACCTTTGCCTTTAAGTCAGGTGAGAATCAAAGAAAAGGCTGTCCTCTGTAAAAAGGACACGTTGCCTTCAGGTTGAAATGAGCACCTTACTGTTGCCCAAAATGACAATCTATCAACATAGAAACAAGGAGACCAACCTGAGACTGGGCTCGGAGGCTGATGAGCAAATTTTGTATCTCTGGGGTTGAAGCCGAACTGTGACAAGGCCCTGCGGACACTGTCTTCAAGCATTCTTCCTTTTTCTCTTGATCTTTGCATGTGTTCTGCTGGATAACGAAGCTCCCAGTAACAGCACACTCATAGAAGCTGCCTCCCAGTAAGGCAACAGCAATCCATGTTACAGGAGCTACAGCAGCGTTGAGTGCTGCCAGCCACAGCACCTTGAAGTAGCGGCAGAAGCGGTTGTGGCGACAGCATTGACCCATTCTCTCAGGGGCACAGCACCCGGTGAGTACCTTCCAAGACCGGGTACTGAGCAACAAGCCAAGCAGAAAGAGAATAAAGGCTGGCACCAACAGGAAGACAAGACCATAAAGCATATTCCAGGAATTGCACGGGCATTTGAACACTGCGACTGAGAAGATGCGCTCACTACCAACAGTCAGCAGAGAGACTGCCCCATAGCCCAAGACCTTCTGGTGGCTGAGGAAAAAATCCAACACTGGGCGAATCTTCTCCATCCTATGGCCTGGCCCTTCAATGTTCCACCTCTGCCCTCCGATATGCTTTCTCTGCTAAGAAGCAGATAATTTGACTCAGTGAAGGTCAGTCAAGAAAACAGGAAAGGGAAATTTGAGTTAGATATGCTGGTAAGATCACAAAAAAGTTTCACTTTCACATACATGCAGAAGAGAGAAAGAGAAAATGAGAGAATGAACATCTTTGTTGAAGATGCAGTAAATATCCCTTCATTGGCCCAAGTAAAAACAGCAGGAGAAATTAAACTGCAGATCTTTCTCCATTTAGTTGCTTCATATTAATCCTGCAGCTTTAGTTGCTTCATATTAATTCTGCAGAGAGAGGGGGGGGGGTAGACTGCAAAATCTCTGCTTTCTGTTTTATCATTGTAAGCAAGGCGGTCCAGTAAATGCTTCTGACCTGGTCAGTGACTGGAGTCATGTGATACTAGATCACCATTGTTTCCCTTTTGCTTTCTAGCTTGAGTTGGTTGCATATAAAACTACAATGAACTTTTAGTCATCAGAATTTGCACACCATTACCCACTCTGACTGTTCAGTCCAAGAAACAAAGAAGCAAAGATAATTACCAGAGTCTCATGGCTTTGATTTTATTCCCAAATTTGTTTAAGAATGACATGTATGTCAGTCTCCCTTGTGTAAAACCAGCATGTTGCTCTTTGCAGTCTGATGCATTTAATGGCTATATCTCATTCCCAACTAGATGTCAAGCTTTAAGCCATGGGAAGGCTATGGATGTCACATACCATGCCAATCTGAATCTGTAAGGAACAAAAAAAGACACATAGAAGAGCAAGATCTCATGGCAAAACACACACACAGAGAGAGAGAGAGAGAGAGAGAGAGAAAGAGATGAAGTTCTGCCTGTCAAAATTTCAAATTATAGGAAACCAGGTGGCAGTAGCACTGGTGTGGAAAAAGGATTCTCAACCTGTGGCCTGCAGCACCATTCCATGTGGCCCTCCACCGCCTGTACCACACCAGGAAGTGCCATGCGGTGGAGGAAAGGCAAAATAGCTGTCTGGCCCCCAAAGCTGTCTGAGGGAGCGTGACCCGACCCACAGCTTAAAAAGGTTGAGAACTCCTGGTGTGGAAGGTGACAGCCCTTTTCTGCCATATCACTGCTTAAAGCTACAGAAAACCCTCTAACAATAAGGTAGCATATTTGTATTATAATTCCATTTTAAAGAAGGTCTTCACAGAAATGAACATGTCATTTCACCAAGGGGAAGAACCCTGTTTATTGAAAGTCTGGAACATTTTCAAGTATAAATACAACCCATTGCTTCGCTTACCAATCCTTTCCCAGAAGAAGCAGAATCTGGGACCAAAACCTAACCAAATGCATTGTTCCACTTTTCCATGTGTTTCAATGTTTTGAACGAGAAGCCACTGGCTACCCTGATGTTAACTCAGTAAGAACCCCAAGAGCTGTACAGCGCAGACTGGAGCCAATCTAATGCAGCCTGTAGTTTACATTATGGCTGATGGAAGGAACTAGACTGCTTCCTTGCTCTGTTTTGAAGTTGGAGTTTGCGCATTTAATGAATGTTTGCATGTGGCTATTATTATATTCCGGTGGTGAATATCATTGTTCTATTCTACAGGGTGGCCCATAAGTTATTACATCCATATGTTATTACACTGGACACATAAGATATATGGATGGGTAGGGACTTATGGGCCGCCCTGTATGCTGTGTGAAAAAGAACCCCTTTTACCCATCCAGGACCTTCTGCTGTCCAAATCCAGTTGTTCACCTATTTCCTCCATGTCATGAATAACAGTGGCCACTTTTATTATGTCTCCTCTCGCATACATTTCTTTTTTAGAGTCTCCTAAGCACCATCTTTTCCCAGAGTCAGGGGTCACTACCCTCCTTGGATCATTTTGTTTGCCTCTCCTTCTACCATTTCTACTGTAGCCCTGAATGAAAGTATGACCTACTCCATGGCTTTGTTTATGGACATGATGACAATGCCAGGTTATTCTTTAAAAATGTATTTTTTTCTAGGGATGCTGAAAATAAAAAATTCTTTTTTCGTAGCACCCACACACCCTGACTGTCGTTTTCACTCAAGCTTCCACCACTATCCCAAAATCAATTTCCTGGCCAGCTACCACCAGCTCTGATTTTGACAGTCTCTCTGTGAGTGTTAGACCCGTTGTGATGTGTTCCCTGAAACACACTTGCCATGTGAATGACTGTTCTCTATGTTTGCCATCCCTCTTGATCTTACATGCCTGAAAGGATTTGCTAATTGCCAGCAAACATGCATAAAACTTATATCCATATGCCCAGAAATCAGAAAATCATACATGCCAGTCCTGGCCAAAGGAATGTGGATTTGGTTCTGTGTACAGATATGAAAGTGGAACAGCAAAAGAAAGAAGAGTGATGGGTTTGAAAGTCTTTTGGAAATACTTCTTCTTGGGTGCGTCTTCAATTTCGCTCTGCTGATTTAAAGATTAAGATGAAGTAGTACTTCCAGCATTCTGTGTTGAGGCATACCTGCCACATGTCCATGGAAACGTCTGCAAATATAGACAGCACCGGCTCTATGGCTATAAACAGAGATGAGCACTGAACCTTAGAGTTGGATATGACTGGCTTTCAAGAAAGGGTGACAGCAGATCCAGTAAGTACAAAAGTCACCTGGTCGTAGTCTTCAAGACTTGTGTGCTATGGATTGTGTTTCTGCTTATTAGATTTGAGGCATTCCTGGTTTTACATTGGTACACAGAAATTAGGATTTACAAATTTCATTCAGTGTTCTCTTTTGCCCTCTTTTTCAAGGTATGTGAATCTTTTGCAGCTAATACATGAGTGACCAGCCTAACCGATTAATTCTTGTATTATTACATAACAGCATGACTTGCAAAGCTGCAATGCAGCCTTTTGCTAAAGCACTCAAAAGAGCCATCAAGCTATCAAGATTCAACTTTCCTGAAAGTAAGGACTAACACACTCCACGCCTGAAGAAGTTGTGGAGAAAATGAAAAGCCTGGTTTCCTGTTTCTAAATTGTAAAAGAGATATAAACTGCTGTTTGTCACCCATTTCACACCTAAGAATATGCTTGGGTGGACTAACACACTCCACACCACGTTAGCCTGAAGAAGTAGTTGTGAACTACAAAAGCTTGGTAATTTTTGAATTTTTAAAGTGACCTGAAAAGGCATCGTTTCCTTCCTGCATTGAGGGGAAGACAATACAGTGGAATCCCAACATACAAATGGTTCAACTTACAAAAAAATCGACATACAAGTAGAAATCCTGGCTTAATTTTTTTTTTGACATACAAATTTTTAATAGGAAAAATTCAACCTACTGTACAGTACCAAAAAAAAATTCATGGTGACAGCTAGTGGCCTCTTCTGCTAATGCAATGTGTTTTTGACATACAAAGTTTTCAACAGACAAATAACCTCATGGAACGGGAGGGGTGAATCGTATGTAGAGGTTTTATTGTGCTGATTAATGTTAGCTACCTGAAAGGTCTTTTTTAAACACTTCACTAGGTGGCTCTCCTGTGCTAAAAAGGCCTGGATGCTTGCTTCCACTTTGCACAGAATATTGATCTGGCCAGTGGTGGGCATCAGCAGGTGTGCACCAGTTTGCCAGAAATTCTGACTGGCCCATCCAAGTTTTGAAATAAAGTAGTCCTAATTCATGTGCATGCAACACAGGGCTTACCCCCCTGGCCACACCCACTATACCATGCCTACAGTGTGGTAGTAAATTTTTTTGGAGCCCACCACTAGATCTGGTTGTACCTTTACAGCAGGAATTCTCAACCTTTTAAATCCAGTGTCCAGGTCATGCTCCCTCAGACAGCTTTGGAGGTCAGATGGCCATTTTGCCCTTACTCCACCACATGGCACTTCCTGATGTGGTGAAATGTTGCTGTGGGCTACATCCAACCTATGGGCCACAGGTTGAGAATCTCTGCTTTATAGGCTATGATTTCTGCTCATATGTTGTGGTTTTTTTAAGAGATGAAAGAGTTAGGCAGCAGTCTAGAGCCATGAAGGTGAACCTTGGCACTCCAGATGTTCTTGAACTTCAGTTCCCAGAAGCCTAAACCCCCCATGAATCTGCATGAATGGGTTTACTGGGATTCATCCGGCCCACGCTGCCCTCGTTCCTCCTGGAAGCGGAAGTAAAATGCACCGGTATGGGGTGTGTTATGGTGCCCTATCATTCACAGAAGGTTCCTCTGCATTGAGAGTTGTCTAGGAAACTGATGAGATGGATTGAGGTAAATCCATGCTCCACTCCCAATCCTTTGCCTTTGCTGAGAGCTCATTGGGATCCAGGTACATCCCTATCTCAGATCTGTTCTCCAGATTCATCCTGGAAATTTCAGTTCAAGGCAAGAGTCACAAATAAGTGCATAGTGATTTACTGTTGATGAAAGCTGGTTTCCAGTCATAATGAGTAGTGGAAATGTTTTGCTCTTGATCTTTCTCTGTGTGAAATGATAGTGGTTCCTCTCTTACACAGGCTATAGCAGGGAGAGATGCATGGCCAGCAGGAAACTTCATTGAGATGGAGCAGTAGCCACGGGTCATTCCTTGTAGGAAAAGATACTTTCTTTGTAGTTTTGGGCAAGGTACACCCCCAGAAGATGGGGGAGACAAACCACTTCTGAGGATCGTATAGTTGGGAACCTTGTAAAGCAGGGGTTCTCAAGGTTTTTGTGCCATGGGCTGCACCACTCCCACTCAGAAAACTGGGTGGGCTGGATATGTGGATATGTTCTTCCCGTTGTAAACACGGCTGCAAACTACGGTGGGTGCGTTTGTGCATGCATGGGTGCATTTATTGCTGTTCTAAACATGTCAGCTTCTGCTTCCAAGGTCGCTGCCATGAGTAAGATGGAATGGTTCCCGGGGCTGGTGCTAGCTCGAGAGCTTTAGGTTGCAAACCCCTGTTGTAAAGAGTTGACTTGACAGTGTGTAATTATTGTTAGACACACACATATCGGTAGGGGGTAGTATTGGTCTGTTTTCCTATTTCCTACTTTTGTGACTTCAGTCATTAAAACTCTCAAGTCTGCTCTTAGTTGCAGAGTGCACAGGTACACACCAACTTCCCTTTCTAACCTCTGGATTTTACACCACCATGTTTTCTTTCATGTTTAAATGAAACCAAGTGAGGGACTCAAATGAGGATGGAAAATGATAAATTAGAATGAAATACTTACTTACTTACTTACTTACTTACTTACTTACTTACTTACTTACTTACTTACTTACTTACTTACTTACTTACTTACTTACTTACTTACTGTATTTGTATTGCTGCCTCCCTTGCCGAAGCGACTCCAGGCAGCTCACAACAGTTTCAAAGGTTCAAAATACAAAACGTCCCCATCATACAGAACTAAACAATTAATACTTTAGAAACCATTAAAACCAGACTAAAACACCCTCCCCTAAAACTGAAAAACCAATAATCATGAAGCAGTGGCCAATTAAAAAATAGTCTTATAAATGGTTTAATGTTTTATGCTTAGCACTTACATGGGTTTCATGTTGTAAAGAAAAAGTGACGAGAATTTCACATAAAAAGGGGAAAAACAATTAAAGAGACTCTTTTTGGTTTTTATGTTATTTTATTAGTTTCAGAAAAATAGACACTTAGATCAGAATGAATAGTTTAAATGAGAGGAGGGAGCGAATTTGTGTTCTTCAATATTTTCCTCTCTTTCTTTTTCCCTTTCTTTCTTTCTGTCTTTCTTTCTTTTTGATACACTTTCTCTCACCCTTGTCTCTTAAATCACACAGGAAATCACTGTGGGATTTTTCACCCAATAGTATCACAATCAAAACATGCAGTTGTTCTTGTTCTGATGTGTATGTTAGCTAGCTCCTGATGCCATGGATAGCCTGCCTGGACAGCTGGCTGCTGGACTCGCAGAAAAAGACATCATTTTTAGCAGATAATGAAATCTCCCCATGTTCTAGTCTTTTCGGTTGCAAGGTGGGCATGACTATACATTTTGCCTTTATTTGCTTGCTTACTTTTATTAAGATAAAGGGCTAATTTATGGCTGTTTTGTTTGTTGTTTCTCCAGTGTGTGTGTTAGGGTTTTTTTTTAAATCACTATGTGATTAATTTACTGGAGTACACAGAAATGAATGATTTTTCTAGACACAGACACATTTTTAAACAGCACTGAAGTTTTTTCTAAAGGGGAGGGGGAGAAAATTGAGTGAAGCATTATGAAGACTTTGGCAAATGATATAGGAACTGAATGAATCAGAATTGAAATAAAACTTTGGAGCCAACACACCACGGAATTTTACTCAACTGCAACCACTGTTTTGATTCGTCTAAAATAATGCAGTCCAACAAATTAATTTATTTGTAGTAGAAAATCTGAAATCAAGGAAGTTTACTTAAACTTTCAGTGACCCTTCATTGTCTTAAACAGAACTCTTTTAGAAAAATGGATCAGAAATAGCTTTGCTTTTCTGTGACCGTTTTGGGCAATCAACTCTGTTTTAAATTAATACTGACTTGCAGGCACACCATGGGGTCTAGAGGAGGTTATGTGTGGCTCATTCACATTTCACAGAAATATGTGGAGAGAGGTATGCTGTATTTATTTTACGGTTGTATTTTCATTGTAAAAGCTCTGTTAGTTGTAACATACAGTGGTAACAATTGAGGCTTCTGTCTTGTAACAAATAACAGTTAAAATGGAACAATTTTTGCCAAGATCACAAAATATGGGCAAAAGCTTATTCTTCACCTTTTCCAGAGGTATGTAATTAGTGCTCATACAGTAAAGGAGTACACAGAAAGAGCCTCTTCAATTATGGTACAGTATTTTCGAACCACAATCAGGTGTATCCTGGTAACAGCAACCTTGTATTGCCTGCTAATCTTTCTCACACTAGGTCAGGCAAAAGGACCTGCAGAATGAACTCACCAAAAGGCAGTTTCACACCTGGCTTAGACACAAATCAATGTCATGTCTATCGGGCTCTAGGTCGACAGATGCACAGATTCCAGTCAGAGCTGACTAGTGGGGAAATGTGAACTTGGACATTTCCAGTGGCAGTTGTCAATATAAGAGGGGAGATGGTGGAGCCAAAAATTGGCACATCAAGTTTGATTCAAGCACTGGGAGGAAGGCTGAGGGCATGGAAGCTACCCTACAAGAAGGGTTATTTCTCTGTAGCAGAATAGGTGCTGCGTTGACATGTGGGTGGTTGCTCCCACAATACATCTACAATACATCTACAATGTGTGTGGTATGGGCCAGACGGCTGCCTCAGTTCGTTGGCTCATCTAACCCCTCCCTCTCTGTGTGTGACTTGTTTAATCTCTTTTAATTTTTGTAACTTTTAAAATCCTGTTTAATTCTGTTTTTATACTATGTTTTTACTGTGTTTTAAGTGTTTTTAAAGTTTGTTAGCCGCCCTGGGTCTTTGTGAGGAGGGTGGCATAAAAGTTCGATTAAATAAATAAATAAAAGGAAAAGATGTGAGCTTAGTGGGTGGGGCTGTCAGGCTGATATCCTAAAACTATCAGTGTGATAAAGATGCAGGAGGAAGCAGAAATCAAAGAGGGAAAAAGACAGACCCTTTGATTGCTTTATTCCCAAATTATTTTGCAAGCATTTGGTCTGGATAGATGCTAAAAGGCAGTGCTTGGAGGATGTCATCCAAACTATGGGAGAAGCCCTCTGCACGGGGTGCATTTCCAGATGGATCACCGTCAGTCTCTACCACCACATGGTCCAAAAATCAGTTTGCACCCTCTTCCTGCTCCCAGGCAAGTGCACTGGTATGTTGGTGGGTATGCATCTATGTCTGCCTTCTCCCCGACCTGCTGCTGCTGCTTTTGATATCATCACCATCTCTGGAGCTAGTGAAGACCAGCACTCTTTAGGCTTAAGGGTGTGACTAATCTTTGAAGGCAAATTGGAAAGATTTGGTTTTGCTGCAATGTGAATCACAGCCTTTATTAGCTTCAAACTGCAATCCCTGCTTGGGCAGAAGTTACAGATTGTTTTGGGAGTTCACTGTTCAGGCTGGAATGTGATGGGATTTGCTGTCCTTCCTTTAAGCCTGCCTCTCCCAAACATTTTATGATCTTGGTGGACCAAGGAAAAGATGAAAGACGGAGCAAGGCAGAAAAAGAAAGCATGGTTGTTGTTTTTCTAATCCCTTAGCAGGAGGAAAAGCCCTGTTGTTGAAGAAAAAAAAGTGTGGCAACAATAATAAAGGAAGATGGTGAAAATAGGTTCAGAGCGTTAAAAACCACAGAGAGACACGCAGAAACAGGTTGAGAGACACAGGGTGTTCCCACTGCTGGATCCCACACAATCACACCATTTCTGGGAACAGATGAGAGGTGTGAGAATTCACATTTGCCCCAGACCAGCCTTCACCAACTCTTTTCCCTACCAGTGGAAGCTGGCCTTGGTGTCAGAGGACCTTGCCAAAGATAATGCAAAAACTTCAGCCTGTTTCCTTTCCTTGCCTGGTTGTCCTCCTTTTTCAAAAAAATAAATATTTCTTACATATAATAAAATCAGTGATAGATTGCTAATCTCGTATATGTAAGAAACAAAGAATAAATAAAAGGAAGATGATTGGGGGGGGGGGAAGGAAAAATGCAGACATATTCTCATGACTTGTATATCATACTCCAACTGCCTATGTCAGGGGTGCCCAAACTATGGCCAGTGGGCTGGATCCACTTCTGTTATTCCCAGAAGTGCAAGTAAAACATGCCTATATGGGCACGTTTTACTTCTGCTTCCAGGAGAAACAAGGGGAGCATGGGCCAGATGAATTGGTGTCAGGGGCTGGATCCAGCCTGTGGTTTGTAGTTTGGGCACCCCTGGTTTAAGCAGAAAAAATGGCAGCTTAAAATCTATCTCATCCCGTTGCAAAACAGATTGAAAGGTGTATTTTACTTCCGCTTCTCGCGGGAGGAACCATGTGACCGGTCTACTGACCCACATGACTGGCCCATGGCCTGAAAAGTTTGGTCACCCCAGGCCTATGTCATAAAATACAATCGCATGAATAAGAGCCCAATCAAATCTTTCTGACATGGAAAGGAAGGCTTCCTAGGATCAGAAAGAGTTGGAAGTTAAAAGGACTAGATGTACTTGAATGAGTTCTTCCATCGTGCGGTCTATAAAAATACTGTAAATATAATTTTCGTTTTATAAGTGGAGCAAACCCCCCTCCCCCCCCCCCCATTTTTATGGCCTAGTCAGATGGTTAGACTGCACCCCCTCTGCCTCTTATCTTGCTTCAAGTCATATGTGTAATAATAGCCGTTTATGGCAACCCTTTTAAGTTGAAGAATAAAGTTTGGATTGATATGTTAAACAGAGCATTCTTTGGTCTCCAGAGGTACAGATGTATTAGTGTCCTAGCACAAGCATCAATCTTATGGCCTGTTGAAGAGTTTTTGATGCAAACATTCCTGGACTGTAATCAGGAACATCTGAAGAAGTGGCACTATTCATGAAAACTTATACCAAATAAAGCATTCTAGTCTTCTGAGGTACCACAAGCTGTCCTGTGGTCTTCTGTGCACACCATAAGGATATGTGGGGAGGAATTTAAACAAGACACTCAGATGCTACCTAGAAGATGAATGAGGAGTCTTTGTCCTATTTAGGAATCCAACTCAAATCAACCAAGATAAAGGAAACATTCAAAACTGCTCCTCTGCAGCTCACTTTTTCCTGACAAGTTTTAAGAGCATTTTTCATGTAAAGTTTACCCACGTGCAAGAAATGTGCCAGCCTAAGCTTTCCAGGGAGAAAAAACATATTGCATATTTAGGAAGCAGGAGGAAATTAACAGCAGTTAATCATTCCTGTTCCAAAGGGGAGTTTTTATTCTTCAAAGTAAACTTCTTGAGATACAATATATTAATCAGGAAGCTCTGGTTTGTTAAAGGAACTGATGGGTGACTAGACCCAACTACAAACCCTTGAACTCATTCCCCATCAAGCCAGCCTAGCACTTGAACAGACGGATTTGTACACACATAACACTGTGTGCAGAACAAAGACTGAGTGGCTGTGGGTAAGGGGTCCTGTGTTAACACAGGAGCTGCCATCTTTGGTTCTGGATGGGGCAGTTTTGCCCCAAACAGACCCGGTGCGTAATCTGGGGGTCCTCCTGGACTCACGGCTACTGTTCGAAGAGCAGGTGGCAGCCGTGGCCAGGAGGGCTTTTGCACAACTTCGTGTAATACGCCAGTTACGCCCGCTCCTAGACCGGGATGCCCTGCTTATGGTCACACATGCGTTGGTCACCTCCAGACTTGATTATTGTAACGCGCTCTACATGGGGCTGCCCCTGATGACCATCCGGAGACTCCAGCTGGTCCAGAATGCGGCGGCCAGGGTAGTGGTGGGGTGTGGGCGTTATGCTCATGCTTCGCCGCTGCTCCGGGAGCTGCACTGGTTGCCAGTATGTCTCCGGGTGCAATTCAAGGTGCTGGTTATTACCTTTAAAGCCCTATATGGTAGTGGGCCAGGATACCTAAGAGACCGCGTCACCCCAAGAACATCTGTCCGGCCCACCAGGGCGGATCGAAGAGGCTCCCTTGTTATTCCTTCGGCGAGAGAGGCGCGCCTCGCCTGTACTAGGAGGAGAGCCTTCTCCGTGTCCGCCCCGACCCTCTGGAACCTCCTGCCCACCCAACTGTGCCTTCAGACAGAGCTCTTACCCTTCCGGAAGGGCGTGAAAACCTGGCTGGCAGGACAGGTTTGGGGACGCGGGAACGTGGGTTCCCATACCAAGTGGCTTATATAAGGACTGCCTCCCTGGGTTGGTATGTGGGAATACTGGTGTGTAGTTCTGTGTTGTTTTAACTTCTGATGATTTTTTAATTCTGACGCTTTTATTGATATTGAGTGTTTAGGTTTTATTTCTGTTTTTATCAGGATGTAAGCCGCCCAGAGTCGGGTGCTCCCGATTGGGGCGGGGTATTAAATTTAATAAATAAATAAATAAATATAAACCCCAGATTCTTTTCTCAAGTGTGCATTCATGCTTCTTTGCAGATGCATCTTTTGCATGAGTATAACTGCATGGATACTGTGACATCATTTGGAAGGGAAAACCCCTGATTATTTAATACATACATATGGCCTTCCATAAGACCTTTTGCATTTTGTTTTGAAGACCCTATCCCTAACTACAAATGTCTTGTTTGGCATTTAGGTTTGTTTCACCATACTGGTTGTAATGAGTAAACCATAATATAGTCACAGGTCATATTGATAACATTTTTTAATTTTTTTTAAAAAAAATTAAGGTATCCCCCCAAAATATGTACTGAAGAGTTGGTACTGAACATTGTCACATACTTCTTCAGGTCAGCCATAGTATGCCTGTACCTCCAAACCTACAAATTTAGAGGACATGCGATATATATCAGTAATATGTGAAGTGGAATTTGAGGAATCTTTTCCATGTAGTCTTTCCTGTGTGTTTGTGTGCAAGAGGACATGAAGTGCAACCTGTCTTCTCTATTATGTCCCAGCTTTTCCCATTTCAGTGATTTTCATTGCTTGCGGAAAAGTTCTTAGTACTAGAAATGAGTTAGACTAGTGAGCTGAAATGTTGCTTAAACGACAATAGTATCCAACAAGATAGCTTCTGCTGACAAGGTTTATCATATAAAATACATAACACAAATATAAACACAATATAGTGAAAAGGTGGGAAGCCAACATGTGAATCATTTATTACGAAGGTTTTTTTATGACTAGGATAACTGGAAACTGCTAGGAAAGTAGAAGACTCATGGAATTGGTTTCTCAGAAGAGTTGACTCAAAGGCCATGTGGGTTCATCCTATCTGCTATATTCAAGTGGAATGACTGCTTCTACTCAATGGTGCCAAAGTAGATTATATATCATAGGTCAGTGATGGTGAACCTTGGCAATCCAGGTGCTTTTGGACTTCAATTACAAGAAGCGCAAGTCAGCACTCCTGCTGATCAGAGCTTCTGGGAACTGAAGTTCCAGAACACCTGGAGTGCCAAGGTTTGCCATCATTGTCATAGGTGGTACCCAGTGTGGTAGAGTGGGTAGAGTGAGATGCCTGAGTTTAATTCCTACTGGGCTATGAAAAATTACTGAAGGAGAACGTCACTGTTATAACCACTCTTTAAATATCTCACATACCTTAAAACATTATTAGATTTGGTACAAATCAGACACAACTTGATTGCATGTAACTCACATATAACACATCATTAGAAGAATCATTAAGTGCTTATTGTTCCAGCAGGAGCTGTGAACATCTCCTGCAGTTTGCAAATCAGTTTGCTTCATTTGGTGGTTGGTCACAAAGAGCGAAACACAAACTTTATGTGCTGATAAGATTCCTTAGTCAGACACAAAACTTCGATATGTAAAGCATAATTTTTCCCAAGGCAAAGTGCCCAAAATGACAATCAGTTTTATGCAGGCTAATAATTTTTCTAAAAACCATGGCTTAGATCAGCCTTCTCCAACTTTGTGTCAAGTATGAAACTGCCAAAATTAAGCCAATGTTTGGTTAATTCATTTCATAATTCATTTCACCTAACCTAGTGCGAGAAAGATTAGCTGACAACTCAAGGTGGGCATTGCCCAAGGTACGCCCGATCGTGGTTCAAAAATACCACTATCTTTGAGCAGGCACTAATAACAATTTCGTGTCAGATATTACTCTGGGTTGAAAGGATTTTTGCTGGAGAAACTCCACTCAGGCGACGCCCGAATGAGGCTCCTTTCAAGTCCCCAAGTGCAGCCCTCGGGTATAGAAACCTGACCCTCCAGTCCCCAAGCTCAATGCTTTAAATGCTAAGCCACCGGAGCACACAGAGCAGCTGCTGATCTCATAGGAGAATTTGATATGGGCTGCTCACCTAATAAATGAAGAATGTACAGAAGTGCTCACAATACTTCTCTGGAGTTAAGATACACATTTGCATAGTGTAAGAGGTAGTGCGGACACTGCATGCTAGTAGCAATATATCCCATTTGTTTATGTTTTTAGGAAATGTTCAACCAGATAGTTTCTTCAGGTCTTACTCATTAAGTAGTATGCAGCCTGCTCGTTTTGGCAAAGAGCAAGAGCAAAACCAGAAGATGGAGGATGGAGCTCACTAGGCAAGGAACATTAAAGGAGGAGATAGCTGAGGAACTCAACCTCCCCTTCATCACTTGGAAGACCTTGAATAGGATAAGGGTTGGAGTCCCTAAATGAAAGACCGACATGCTCAAGTGAGGGTTGCTGGTAGAGAACACGCTGCGTGAATGTGGAGATACAGAATCCATTGGCTCATTTACTGGTCTGCTAATTACTGCCAGAAATGTGCAATGATGGAGGACTTAAGTTTGGCCAATGATAAAGCCAAAAAAGTGGCTTTATTTTGGCAGTCCAGGGTTTGATAGGACATGAAAGAATAATTTTGGCAAAGAAGTAAAACTTCTTTGACATTGAACAACTATATCCAACAGCAACCTGCTGAATGATTATTTTGCATTCATTTTACAGAAGAGTCCCATGCCTGTCTGCACAGAAACAAGAATTCCTTATAGCTCAACAGGATGTACTAGGGTTGTGTGCAGAGCACTGCATGCTCAATTATAAAAATATATGTTCTTTGTTTTTTTATGTCTGTAAGGACAAAAGGAACAGAAAGAAAAAAAACAGGAAAGAGCTGGAAACTAGGGAATAGATTATGTGTGAAGCTCTGGGATTAGAACTAAACTCACAGTCCACAGCAATCTGTTCAGTCATTATGGGAAGCTTGCCCACATATAAAGGCATATTGATGCATAACTATTAAAATATTTTTAGTTCATTTTTAAAATCCTTTTTAAAAAGTCTTTAAATTGTAGGTAATTTTTTTGTCTACTTGTGTTGGGTTTTGATTTATTGCTAGGTAAAGGTTTCCCTTGCTCGAAAGCCAGTCATATCCGACTCTAGGGTTCAGTGTTCATCTGTTTCAAAGCCGAAAGCTAGTGCTGTTTCCATGGTCATGTGGTAGGCATGACTAGCCATCAGAGCACACAGAATGCTGTTTACCTTCCCACCAAAGTAGTCCCTATTTATCTACTTGCAATTTTTTTGCTTTCGAACTTCTAGGTTGGCAGGAGCTGGGACAGAGACGGGAGCTCATTCCGTCCTCCAGTACTTGGGAAATGAACTGCTGACCTCCCACCTTCTAGTCACTGTCTTACAAAATTAATTTTGAAAGGTTGATATGCAAAAAAAGCATCCAATATAGATTCCTCTTATAAGTATGGAAAGCAAAAGAACCATAATCAAGTAAGAGTTGTAGCATTGAGACATTTATCACCTTTTTATTTAACAAACATGTATTTGAAAAATAGTGTTTTCATTTTCTCCAAGATGGATGATAATAAACTACTTTATCACTTTAATGCTCAAACATCTCTGAGATAAAAATCAGTCTCATGATTGTTGGACACAGGAGTGGAATCTCTCTAAAACTGTAGAAGCAAGTGTTCTTTTTCATTTCAAAAACATCTAGAAACATGGAGCTGATGACTCCAAACCTGCGAAAGCAAGGACTTCATCTGTTGACTTTCCAGTGACTCTCTATGAAAAGACCAATGCTGCCATCAATGAGTTCTTTAATAAACATGCGCATCAACTCACATGTCATCCACTTTCCAATACAAACACACCTACAGCTTTCACTTCCCCCATTCAGTTTTTCCACACTCTTCCCTCCCTAGTCATCTCATCTCTTAAATCCCAGACAGGTCTTTGGTGCTGATGAGACCACAGTTCCTCTTCCTAGAGCCATTTTCTATTCTCGTTGAGATGATTCTAGCTTCCTTGGGCATGTTAGCATCAGGTTCTCATATTCATTTATACAGCTTGATAACTCAACACAGCTGCTCCCCCGCTGGCTTAGTGGTTAAGGCACTGAGCTGGAGACTGGAAAGTTGGGTTTCGATACCCAAAAGCTGCACTTGGGGACATGAAAGGAGCCTCATTTGGGTGTCCCTACAATTCCTTTTGACACAGAGTAATCTCTGACATGGAATTATTATCACTCAGCATTTGAAGACCAACAGCAAACTGATATCCAGTCTACTAAAAAGCACTTTAGGGTCTTACAGTTCGTTGGTCACACTGAATTGAGGATGGCTTGATCTGCAACACAACACTACACATCTCACGACTTGAAATTGCAGTATTTGTAATGGCACAGACAAGTGTGCCTTAATAATCCAAATAGAGAATTTCCTGACAGGTAACAGCTATACCTACATGGTTCTGACCAAATAACATCAAGACATTGCTCTTCCTTCCCAGGATAAATAAAGTGAAAAGGGCAAAGAGAAATGGAAATATAAACTTCACGATTTTAAATTCAAGTTACCCACAACTTTCCCTCTCCTGTCTATTTTTAAGTATCTAGCTGAAATGGCTAAACACATTTTTGCTTCCTTTTTAAACTGACTTTGTAAAAGTATTGAAATTTGTCTCATGGCAAATTCTGCTTTTCATTTAAGGATGTGCACTCTTCAGCTTTAAACATTTAAAAAGTGCATAGTGGGTCCAGAAAAGGTTGCCTTTCTACCTTACAGGAAGGCACACTGGAAGACAGAAACAAGAAAGGCTTCACATCATATTGACTGTCACTGGGGTTAAGACAAAGAGCAAGGAACATTTTCTCTTAGTTCTCACTGACAGGAGATGAAAGCCACACTGACAGGAAGTGCTATTTTTAGTAATGCCATGTTTACATACAGTCGAATAGTGACATGAAACAAAGAAACTTCCACTCATTGTCACAGTGCCTTCAAATAATTACCTATTAACAGTTTTGCTGTGTGTTGGTATAGAGGATGCTGTTTAAAACATTATTATCCTGATCAATTTTTTAAAAACCAACCCCACTCCCCAAAAAAACCTTATGAAGCAATTTAGTTAAGTTATCCTTCGACTCTGAAGAAAAAGAAATGCAATGCCACACATGGAGTTCAGAAGGACACTCTCATTCATTCATAGGACAAATCCAACTTGACCCATATCCAGATGGTACTTTGAGAAATGTGTCTGATGCTCCAATGCCCATTAATCCTATATTTCCTGACTAAGAGAATTCAGCCTGTATCATGGAATGTGTCAGAAGAAAAACAAAACATTCTGGCCCTATTAGGGTTGTAGTTTTGCACAGATATATATCTAACCACAGACTGGTCAAGCAGCAGTTACAGTTTCTATTTTTTTTTTTTGCTAGCACTGTGACTGGGAACAAGAAGAATACAGCCACAATAATATACAGCTATCAATGAGTAAGATTGCATAGAGACACCTTTGACCATGCAGGCTCTTGGCCTTCTGGAACCAAGTGAGCTGCATTGCCAGCATGACAAAGAAAATCACAATGTTCAAAATGAGGAAGAGGCGGGTGTAGGATGCTGACAGTGAAGGAGCGCTGCTTCGAGCAGTCGCCAACATCTGTGCCATTCCAGATCGGCCTTTGAGAGACATGCTGTTTTTGTGCTTCCCGTAAGTGAAATCGGCAAAATCCAGGAGATCTTTCATTTCCTCATCTTCGTCCACAGGAAGTTCTTTCTGGGCCAAAGTCTGTGCCTTTTGCCGGACTTTTCTTTCATTGACCTCAATCTGTGCAAAAATGTCAGGGCCAGCATCGATAAACTTATAGCCTTTCACCGCCTTTCTGTTCTTCTTTGCCCTGCCTTGCTGTTGCTGTGAGATGGCAAATATCCTATCAATGGCCTCCTCGGTCTGTCTCTTATCTGAAAACCGTAGCAGACGCTCAGCTGTCTTTCTGAAACTGTCTGTGTTCCGCACCCGGGAAAGGATCTGCTTCTCGAGCTGCTGGAAGACCGGCTTGAAATGCTGAAGCTTTTGCTCAACTATTCCAACGTAGTCCTTTACCTCTGAGACAGGGGGGCTCCTAATAGCAGAGGCTCGGTCAAACAAAATCTTCCGTCTATCGGCAATGACTTGTGCAAAGACAGAGTGGCTTTTATCCTCACCAGTCCATAAATAGACAGCGTAAGCATGCTCGCTGGTGGTGACAAAAACGTTCAGTTGCTGGGAATCCCCATGGACACTGAAGCTTTGGACATTGACTGAAGGTCCAATGAAGAGATACACCGCTCTAGTGACTGGCCTGCGCAAGTGCACTGTGACGTTCACGTAATTGGTTCCATTGTACGGGTAGCCCCTAGGATACATTCTTGAGGCAACAACACCTTTCTCACTGTAGCCAGTGTCATCCATCCAGTACATCTTGTACATCCCATCTCGCTGCCTAATAAAGGCCCCGTGGACATCATCAATAACTGTTTCTTCAAAAGGCATGTCCACATTGTGAAAGAAGCTGGTTGCCATCTCCAAAGGACTATTATCATCAAGATGCATTTGGTCCACTAGCAAAAGGAGCTGAGGATGTATAAGTAGCAGGTTTCTTTGGAGGCTTAGCAACTTTAGTCTGGGATTGTAAGCGCCAACTCCTTCACCCCGAATAAAGATGATGCCACTTCGTTCCATAGCAGCAACTACCCTCCCTTGGCAATCTGCAGCCAAGTCATGCTTGTATTTCAACCACTTGGATGAGCAGTCTTCAGTAACCTGTCCTTCCCATGGGTAGAAACAGCTCTTTGATGCAGCAGGAGAAAACATTAGTGCATTGTTCAGAAAGGTGTATTTTGGTCCATACAGAGCTTCTGTTATGAAAGGTACACCATTTGGGGCAAAAGTGAAGGAATTCTGATCTGGGTGTTCATGGCCAGCATTGAAGTTCCTCCAGCCTTTGATCCAATCTTTGTATTTGTTCTTGTGAACAATGTCATATATTGCACGTCCTCCCAGCTTCCCTGATTTGAAAGAGAGGAAGGGTCTGTTGACTTCAGCAGGCAGTGCACTTCCATACGTCACAACCCCCCAGTCCTCAAAGTAATGCAGCTTTGGAATACCGTAGTCTGGTGGAGGGACAAAACCCAGGCTTGGATCATACCTTTCCAAAATTAAAGAAAAAGAAAAGAGAATGTTTTCATTTTATGGCATAATGGCATTTGTTGTCTTTAATTATTTATCTGTTAGGATGATCTCAGAAATCAAAACAATCTTAAGAATTAAATATTAATATGGGGCAACATTTCAGATATTGCTAGGGCCTGAAAGCAGAAAATAATGCAGCTACCTATAAGACGTTATTTTCTGGTTAAGAGAGAAAAATTCCTTAATACAGAAAATTGATACACCAGGGAAAAGATTTTAGCCTAGGCATATGTCTGTCATGTTACATTTGTAAGTTCAAGAAGATATTTTTTGGTTTGCAGTGGAGTTAAGGATGCCAATCGCACTAGGAGACAGTGCTCTGGAACTTTTCTCTAACACCTGTGCAGAAGAGGAAGTTTCATCAGACACGGTGTATGATGACAACTTATATCCGCTGAAAATCCCTGTCCTAGAAAACTATGAAAGGTGCAAGAGTCCTGTTCTCTTCTGGAAACGACCAACCCAAAGGAGCAGCAGCAGGCAGGCAAGCTGTGCTCCTTCTGATTGTTTCTGAGCACCAATTCACAGCATCTCACCCCAGTTTTTGTGTTGGTTAGGCTGGTGGAAGTTGCAGCCTAGTAATACTGAAAGGGTTCCAAGTTGCAATGCCCACCTCTGTCCTGGAGGAACAATCAACTTTTCCAACATCCCAATGATATTTTGTTACTACCAGCAGATGGAAGTCCTCAGTGCTGGTGTTTTTATATTGATGCATTTTAAAACTAAAATCCTACTTGGGGAAAACATGCGTGCAAGAGGAATTGCATTCTTCCCTCATCTGACTTCCCGCCCGTTGTGCAACCAAGTATACAACCAGGTATGTGACTGTTTCCCAGAACTGAGGAAGCAGAGGAACAACAACAGCCAGCTAGGAGTGCAAAGAGCCCAGCTTGCATGAAATCCAACAAGATTTTGGCCGGTAATATTTCCTTTTTAAGAGAAACCATACCTACTTCTCAGCTCCTCCTTTTACTCTTAATCAAAGGTGCTTTAGTTTTCACATTCACAGGTGAATTATTCCAGAATGCATTACTTGCATAGAATTTAAAACTTAGTCCTGTTCATAATTTCCTTGGATAAACCAGACTGGCCACACAAAAATGATAAGAGAGCTTCAGAACTTTTCACAATACTATAGAAAAGGGAACTTTATTAGTTTTGCCATGCAAGCTCCAGTTGTGAAAAGCTCTCATTGATATCAGGGATTCTCAACTTTTGCCCATTGCAGTGTTTAGACATAGACAGTGAAAATCCTTTGCCATTATGGCTAATACTTCTAGGGGGCTGAAATCAAACGAGATCTGGAGGACCAAACATTGAGAAGCATTATTCTACACAACCACTAAAAGTGCAGAATTCCAATCCTTTTCTTCATGCTTGCCATCTAGAACCCAAAAGAATTTACCTTTGAGTCACATTATATAGGACTGCACTGTTCAGTGGATAGAAGCAGCAAAATTACAAGATAGTTCAAGTGAGAGGCCTACCAGGCTAAGAATAAACAGAGTACATATCCTTTCAGAGAACTCTGAAAACCAATCTGTTCTGTCCACTAATTAAGGCATTGGTTTCCCATACCAAAGAAATTCAGTATGAAGAGTGCACCAGCGCTGTCCTTTGGATGGCGTCCCTGGACCTTCAAGCACTCGGTTCCGCCTGATCTGATCAGCCAACCAGTTTCCACTGCCATTGCGCATAACAAATTTATCCAGGAACACCAACTGGCTCTCTGGTCCATAAAACCAGTTGTAGTTGGAATCTGCAATAGCAACTGTCCTCTGGAAACCTAGGGTGAAGAGTAAAAATGAAAATAAAGATAAAATTATCTAATGCTGTATATCTAAGCAAAGTGATGGAACTCTCCCTGTAAAAGTCCAAGAGACTGCTGGGGACCTATAATATTATATTTGGCGATATGCTAGGTTCTTAAAAATAAACAACAGGTGTTAGGACTGTTTCTGAGGTCTCCCTGCTTCCTCTGTGCTCCAGCAGGGGCTTTCTTTCTTTCTTTATTCATGTCAGAAGCACCATAAAACATATAATAGCATACAAAGCTAAGACCAACATACAGTAAAAACTTGCATAAAGAGCACCCCGGTTAGAGACTAACTCGCTTAAAGAGCAGAATTTTCTCTGAATAGTCGCCTCACTTAACAACTAAAACCAACCAAAAACTCACTTAACAACTAAATTGGGGTTTGTAATCCCACCCCAGAAGTCACAATTGGTCACTTACAATGGTGTTACGCTTAAAGAGCAAACTTGCTTAATGAGCAATCCCGTGGAATGCATTATGCTCTTTAAGCAAGGTACCACTGTATATAAAACAAACAGGAACTAGATGATATCTGCCCAATATTGGGCCACTTCAACAGCATTTCCTCTTGGCAACATAAGGTCCTCCTCAGTGCACATTGAGGGGCATTGTGTGCATTGTATCATATTAGTGATAGTTTGTTCTTTCCACGTTCACACAGGCTACCATCTACAGGCAAACCCCACTTTCTCAGATTAGCCCTTGATCTTCCTACACTGGCAGTCTGTTTAAAACTTCCCACATAGGCCATGGTTGCTCTTGGCCAGGCAGTAGAGAATCGTGTGGTTCTGTCCAGTTATCTGGTAGCTCCTTGCTTGCCATCCATAATTCTAAGGCAGTCTGTGGGGGCTGGTTGTTCGGAGGGGCAGGAGTTGTGAAGAGGTTGTCATAGAATAGATCTCAAGTTATTAATCATCTCCAAAATTGAGTTTATTAGGTTTTAGACTATAGTAGAAATGTGGCTTCTTGTGCTAGCAAAAGGCCACTTGTTTGTTTTCACTCCCTGGGACCTGGATGGGAAGAAACAGACTGGGAGGCGCCATGCTTCATCAATAGGGCCAGAGTTGTTTACCCCAACTCTGGGATCTGATTGGATGTATGCTAATTACCCAGGATCATCTCATACCTAGAGAGAATTAAGCACATGGCTTGATAGAGGGAGGAAGTGTGATTCTGGGGCAAATGAGATGTAGACCCTAGAAAGAAGGGGGAAATGGGCTAATGCTACAAGCCCTTTCTCCCTGGATATTCACCATGAGCACGTGGCTTGAGAAAGAAAGAAAGTTCGAATCTGGTGGTCAACAAGGAAGCACCAAAATGGAGGGAGGAAGACCATTACAACAGGCCTTATCTCCGGAAGTCTTAAATATGGTAACTTAGAACAGATATATAGATTATTTTTATTTAGGGGAGGCTATGTCTGAAAGCATTCTTTCTCTAAAAGCGAATTTTTATTAGGTTATTTTTCTATGCTGAGATCTGTAACCTGATTCATTAAGAACCATGCTACAACTTCAATAAAACTATTTTCTTCAATCAATGTGTGTTTATTGGAATTGGGATGCAGGGTAAGATACAGTAAGTCCACTGGCCTCCTTTTTAACACTACCTTTTTTACCACTCTAGTATTAATTTGGCTGGGCTCTGTACGCAGACAAGTCCCAGATTTGTTCAGCCGGTCGTGGCTGATAGAGTGGTGAACATACATTCCTTACCATGAGTTTTGGGTGAGTTCTAGAGAGAATTTTGGAATAATCCACCTTGGAAGGAACGCCAGAGAGGTCCCAAAGCAAGTGAGGAAGGGTGTGGTTTCATCACAGAGATCTTCTGGGTTGAAAGGATTGACAATCACAGTTGCCACCATTGCCCAGGGGATGCCCAATTGCTGAAATAGCAGTCTTCAGAGAGGCTCCTTTCATGTCTCACAGCAGGGGCTTAAAACTAGCACTTTCAAATTTAAACATGGTACAATCAATACATCAATCAATCAATCAATCAATTTGCTATTGCATTTTCACAATGCTCTTCTTGATGCAAGACAGTAATTGTATGGGCAGCATGTGGTTATGGGTAATTGTATTGTATGGGTAGCAATTCCCCATGGCCACACCCATTTCCCTCCCTGCACCCTCATGCATGCAGGCTCTCTTCCTGGGTCCCCCTTCCAGGGACCTCTTCCTGCACACCAACAAACAATCTATGGGGCAAGGTGTGGGTCTGGGGAGGGGGTCCCCCAACTACTTTCCCTCCCAACTCCAACCCCTCTCCCAGAAAAATCTCTCTCTGGGGTGGAAACTCCTCTTGCCTCCAGCCTCTGCTCTCCCTCCACTTTCCTCTTTTATTCTCTTGAGGGAACATTGCCTTCAGAAGGTCTTTTGGTAACTCAGCCCTCCAATGCTTCTAAGAGCAAAACTTTTAACATGTTGGTTTTTTCCTGCTTCTGAGGTTCGATTTACAGGTACTGCATGATGGAGTGAGCTCCCGTCCCTATCCCAACTCCTGCCAACCTGGCAATTTGAAAGCAAGAAATTGTAAGTAGATAAATAGGGATCACTTCGGTGGGAAGGTTAACAGTGTTCCGTCCACTCAGGTGTTGAGGCATGCCACATGTCCATGGAAATGTCTACAGACGCAGACAATGCTAGGTCTTTGGCTATAAGCAGAGATGAGCACTGAACCCTAGAGTTAGATGTGACTGGCTTTCGAGCAAGGACAACCTTTATCAGAAGATCCCTGATTGGTATTCAAATTTGCTGTGAAGTTTGGCCCTATGGTTAGTAAAAGTAAAGGTCGCCCTTACTCAAAAGGCAGTCAAATCTGACTCTAGGATGCAGTGCTCATCTCCATTTACAGCCCAAGAGCCAGTGCTGTCTGTGTTTGCAGACGTTTTCATGGTCATGTGGCAGGCATGACTAGATCACCCACCCAGTCACATACCCATGCCCACAAAATAGGCCATGCCCACAGTGTGGTAGTAAGCATTTTTTGAGCCCACCGCTGATTGTATGCATGTAAATCCTGAATTGATTGAGAATGTATTCAATAACTTTCAATTTTTTTGCTTTCAAATGATTCTTTTAAATGAAGGAAACACTACCAACATGTTAAGAACCCTTTCAGAGTTGGCCCCAACATCATGGAACACACGTCCAAACACATCTGAAAGTTACTAATCTACTACACATGCTTAGAAAGTCTCTTTTGTTTACCACTTGTCTACCTTTGTATTGGTTTTAATATTTTTTGGGAAGGAAGTGTTGCTTTAATGTTGCTTTTTATTAACATTTCATTGTTGTTAGGGTTATTGATAGCCAACTGTTTTTGTCAAAGTTACTTTTAAAATGTTTTGACCATTAAGGCAGTATATCAAAATTTTAAACAAATACAAAATGATCCTGTATTATTATTATTTTATGTCAAATGTGTTTCTGAGCTGAAGCCAAATAGCCATCAGTGGAAGAACAACATCAGCAAACATTCCACAGGAAGTGGAATAAATGCCAGGTACTTATAGCAACTCCTTTTCTATCATTGTGACAAAGGCTGTGGAAACTTTTGTTCAGAAGAAAGAACATAATTGGATTTAGTCTGCACAAGTACACAAAACAGCCCTTCTATGAGCAGAAAAATCTTTTGCAAGAAAAAATACACCATTGGGTCCAACACAGAGGTTGGATCACTTTGATCAGTAGAATGCAGTCTATGTCCATATATTTTTACAAATTCAAACCTAGTTGTCTTGTACAACCTAGTTGTACCTGTTCTTGGGCTGTTTGCCTTATTAGGCAAGTGATGCATTTCACTTTAAAAGAAATTACCACCTTTGTGTACATGTGTGTACTTTAGAAGAAAAAGAAAACAGGCAGTGCGAGAGAGGTTTATAAAGTTAAGCATGGCCTGTAGCAAATGTGTGCCTTTGCCTTTGTTGGGCTGCAGAGGGTAAAAGAGAGATGCAACATGCTATAACAACATGCTATAGCAACATGCTATAACAAAAATCTCACAACTGGGGCCATTGTTTAAACATCTCTTATTAACTGAATTTTGAAAATGATTATTGAGCTACTTGCCTGGCAAAACTGTCCTATACAGAAAAGCAAAATGTTGCTTAAGCCAGGGATGGTTGAAATGGTTGATATCAAAGTGCCTTTGGATAAGAAACATGTACTGGAAAAGAGATCTGGTGGTGTAGCTCCCATAAGCTACTCCTTCATACAGCGAACCGTCCGTCACTTCTTGCAGAAGAACTATAGATTTCTCCATGATGCTTAGGACCTGCTTGGTCCACAAATATGCTTCTTGAAGATAACCTGGAAGAAGAAATGTGGGTATTATTTTGGCAGTCGACAGCTTTATGAGCCATTAAAAACATGGATGTAAATAGGCATGCTAACGATAGGACCCCTATTATTCTACATAAGCAGCCAAAATGCTAGTGGACTAATAATTCATTATACCCTGTATCTCTGATTTTAGGAAAGAGAAATCCTAAATAGTCAAACAAATTTTGGGTGGTTGGGAGGATGCGGTTTTCTAAGTCATAGTCATCCTCTTAAATGATCCTATATGTGTGCAATTACTGTATTTGCCGGAGTATAAAATGGGTCAGAGTATAAGATGCACCCCTTATTACCAAAATAGCCCACTATATACAATACAACACACACTCCATTTTCCAGTGTATTTTAAGGAGGAATAGTGGGCCTTATTTGCCAGCAAATATGGTATCTTGGTTCTGAACAAGGGTCAGCTTTGAGCAAACTTGTAGGAGAGCATTAAAGTTGGACCCATAGATCAGACAGAGACCACAGAGACCACCCTTAATATCTAATACATCTATGCTCCTTACCAAATGATTATGGTTTGCCCTGAACCTTGAAAATAATACTGGTTTTTGGAGGATAAATTACCAGTAATGAAATATAAAGTTGATGCTCAGTAGTAGGTGAAAATGGCAAATTTAATGCCAGGAATTACTAGCTAAAGGACTGAAAATGAAAGAGTGCTAACACCTTTGTATAAATATTTTTGTGGCTGGATCCAAAATACTATATACAGTTCTGGTTTCTCACTCTCAAGATGTCAGGAAAAAACCAAACTGATATAGGGGTTAAAAGGCTTCCCTTTGAGGAAAAGCTAAAATGAACTAGAACTTTTTATTATATAAAAAGTATGATATACTCGTATGTGATTAAAAAAAGATGTAAAGTAAGTATGGCTCATAGACAGTGGACACAAATAACCTTATCATCCTCTGTCTTAATCATAGAACATAGGGTTAGTAGTTAAGTAATAAAGAGCAAATTTTAGTCCTAGTGATGTTGTGGTGTAGCCAAGTCAGCACTCACAGGGCCAAACCTCAGAGCCTTTTAGATTGGCAGAGACAATGATGATTTTAATTTGCAAGGATGACAACATTATCTGCCTCTCCCTTTAGCCTTCTGTTTTTCCTTTCCTTATGTGCACTCATCACATATTTCTACGTAGTTAAAATTTTTAAAAATCTATCCTTGTTATTTTCTTCAGTATTTGATAATAGCTTGGCCTGGAACAGGCAGTTAAAGTTCAAAACATATTCTAATGGAGAATACAACTAAATTGTTTACCATGTAGTTGCCCCTGGCACCTTTGCACTTTCCTTGTGTAGGCAACACAACTGGGAGTTGCAAGCATGGACAGAAGGCCCCATCTAGCCCATGTGGTCCACCATTGTTGTATAAAGAACATCTATGCAAGTTGCGGTACACTTCTTAATACAAGTTGTTGAGGAGAGGGACCAACAATATAAGAGGGGTTACCATGGTGGATCATGGGATGCTGAACAAGGTAGACCTTGGATCTCACTCAGCAGAGCTCTTCCCATAATTGTAGATTAACATTCTTTCCCACCCAGAATGCTTTATATCTATCTAGAACAGTTCTCAACTTTTTAGAGCCAGGGGCCGGGTCATGCTCCCTCAGACAGCTTCAGGGGCCAATTGGCCATTTTGCCCTTCCTCCACCACATGGCACTTCCTGCTGTGGTAGAAGCAGTGGGAACCACATGAAATGGTGCTGCAGGCCACATCTGGCTCATGGGCCACAGGTTGAGAATCCTTGATCTAGAACACATGCTGTAAAAGCAACCTTGGTGAAAATAAATTATTTGCAAATAAATTTTGAGAATTAATGATCAATATACATTTGGCAGGTACCTTATTCAACATTTCTCAGTTCAGTGTACTGATAAATTAGATCAGTGTTAATGTAAAACAGTTGTACTCTGGTTGACATAGGCACCAGTATAGCCTTTCATTCAGTTACATTAGAATACACATTTAGTACTAACATGTATCTGTTTCCTAAACGTTGTTCATAGCTGATGAACACAAATGATTTAAATATGTGTTTAAAAGGACTCTCCCATTATTTACCCACATACCTTGATTCATTAAAACCAGGCTTCCTGCCAACAAGGCCACACAGTTGGTAGGCTGATGGTTGTGTAGGTACTGGAAACCCCATCCACGCCTATAGGATGCTTCATACATGTATCCCGAGGCATTGGCAATTACCTCGAGAAATCTTTCCTGCTGTGACTTGCTAAGATAGTTGTATAAGAAGTCATAAGCAGTGGCAAATCCAACCAAAGAGTGAGCAAGAGGGACCTCATCCCATGGCGCATCTTTCACTAACCTGAAAAGAAAGAAAAAGTGTCACCTCTATTCTTTCTTTGTTCGTATCACAGTGTTACTCAGCTAGATTATTTTCAACCAGAAGCAAGATACTTTCATGGCATTATCTTGCCATTTATCAGATCTTCTTTTGTGCATGGGGTATAAATTGCATGCACATAAATGTTGTATTGATTCAAATGAATGGAATTCCAAACAATGATATAGAGATGTGCTGCACAGAATATTTTTAAACCATGAAAGCTTTTGAAACAGAAAACTTTGTTAATACAGTTGGAAAATCAATGCCAAGTTCAGGTTCTCTAGGTGATCACAAAATGTTTTTGAAAAGTTAAAGTGACTCCAGTGGAGGATGAACTAGAGGAAAGAAAAGGGAAATAATACATCCAATTGTGCCCACATATGTGACTCAGAATTGGGTTGCAAGCTACAACTCAGCTGATATCTCATTGTCATCGGCTGCAACTCTTATCTGAGTATGCATTTCTCCTGAAGCAGGAAAAATGCCATTGGTGTGAATTTGTTTAAGGTGGATCCCAGCTTGCCACAAAGTGACCCACACACTATGACCATGGAGCCATCTCCTGCAGCACATATGAAATAAGACATGCAGGATTTAACACCTGGACTACAATGGACTGCCACAGCTTTGAGGATATGGACAAGGGGTGCATTCACAGCCAGTCCATCTGGCATGGCCTCTTCCGCCTCCACAACCATTGGGAATCAGGGTTCCTCCTCCACTCATTTTGCCATTGGACCCAATATGATGGTTTCCAGTGGCATTTTCTCCACTGAGGGGGGTCATCACCCTACCTAAAGGGGCTCATATGCCCGTAGCCATTAGCCCCTTTAAGGAGTCAGGTTATTTACCATCACCCAACACTCAGCGTTGAGTCACTGGCTGTATGGTCTATGCCATTACTGCAGCGGGATGTCCAGCCAGACATTTGCTGATATCTAATTGACTTGAAGTCCTACACACATCCTGAGGTTCACACACAGGTGCTGTGTCTGCAACCATGCCCTGTTCATTTGAACCAAAGCAACATTTGTGGGCACATGAAATTTTGTTGCCTTTGGTGAAATCAAAGTTGTAGCCCTTGTGGTAGAAGAACACCATCATTTCCAGAAACGACCAACACTTATATGAGTGTATAAAATACAGCAATAGGCAAGCCACTAGTGTCTAATTCTGGCCTGGAAGGAAGCTAATCAACCACTACTCTCACCACCATTCTGGGTAAATCTCGTGGCTCACCTCCAGTCAAATGTTAATTTGATGCACATACACAGCAGATGAATCATTTGTGAACTGCCCCAAATACAGGCTATAAAATGCCTGACTGAATGAAAAGTATTAAGTAAACTGTACTCACAACAACTGTTGGTATGTTTGAATGCAGAAAGCCAGAGAATTGTGAGGCCAGATGATCTTCAGTGTGCAGATTCTGAAGGGGTTTATCTACCTACCAATGGTTTTCACCTATAGAGCTTCCTGAAATATTCCCCATTCCATCTACTGGGGCCATATGACTTCACTTAAAGGCATGGATCAAGTCCACTTCATCAGACAGTGGACTTGATCCATGAAAGCTAACATTAAAATACAGCAGTTAGTCTGTAACTTTTTTGTCTTTTTGTTTTGTATACTCTCTGGATATACTTGAAACAATGACTAACACAGTGACCATTTCAAAAGTTTCAACTAAAAAAAATACAAGGGACTATGGATGCATTCATGTCTGAACACTGATAAGTCATTTATTTGCCCCCAAAATGTAATACTAGATCACTGTTGTCAAGCTTGAAGGAACAGTGCTAAGCACTGAGGCTCAGAAATATTACATCTACTGAGAAAGATGATGGTTTGCCTGCCAAATCGTCCTCCCTAAATGTACAAACTGAAATGAAGGCAATACATTCATCCTTGGAACACATTGAATGGCTCCTGGATCAACTCTTGTATTTCAAGAAAATAATTTTCTATCTTTTAGTCTTCTGTTTAGGACAATAATATCTGTCTGTTTATAATAGTGAGGCATTTCACCATAATTTTACAAAAAACAGTACCTCCCCCCCCAAAAAAAACAAAAAAAACAAAACCCTGGCCTATGCTAGCTACTTTTAGCCAAATATGGAACTGTTCCACATTTTTCATGACTGACTGACCATGTTTATCAAGAAGCAAATATTCTAGACACCAGAAAGTTATCCCCAGCATGTTCTGCACTCAGTGAGGCATTAATTGCTTATTTTTTGTACTTTTCATATTGCCAAAACTGCAGCCTCACACTGGCATAAAGTACAAATGAGGATTTGCAGAGCACATGTGAGTTACCAAGAAGAATGTCACTTTCTGTTTCATCAAAGTTATACAGGATTCATTTTGAGCATGCAAAATAAATCCCTTTGCACTGTGGGGAAAGAACTCTTGTGTCAGAAATCCATCACTATAAAGTAGGCATCTCCTTTATGGCAAAAATAAAGTTGATTTAAAAATCTAATTAGAATGTTTAAATAGCATAGGTCACTTATGTACATGTTTGCTCATGCTTTTTCTAAAACTAAATGAGAGAAGTGGTGGATTTGAAATAATGAAAGATTTTTTATATCTTGGTTCAATTAATCCAAATGGTACTGCAGCCAAGAAATCAGAAGACTGAGATTTGGAAGGGCAGCAAAGAAGGAATTAGAAAAGATCATCAAGTTTAAGAATGTGTCACTAGAATCTGAGACCCAAGTCATCCACACTCTTGTATCCTTGAACAACATTTATGGGTGTGAAAGAGAGACAGTAAATAAAACTGACAGAGGGAATGGATTAAATTGAAATAGATGGGTCCTAGAGCAAATCAAGCCTGAAATATCTCCGAATCCCCAAGGATACAAGATCTTTTCTCATTCCTAATTTTCTAATTCTAACATAATGAAATTGATGCTATCCTAATTTGGGATGAGAAGCTGAGACTTTTGTGGAAAAGACAATAATGCTGGGAAAGGTGGAAGGTAGCAGGAAAAAAGGAAGGCTAAATGAAAGATGGATTGATACTCTATGACAGTGAAGGCGAACCTTGGTATTCCAGCTGTTCTTGGACTTCAATTACCAGAAGCTCAAATCATAACTCCTACTGATCAAGGCTTTGGTTGAAGTCCAAGAACACCTAGAGTGCCAAGGTTATCCATCACTGCTCTATGAGAAGTCTCAGGCTAAAACTTACAAGAGTTGAGACCAGGGCTGTTGAATAGAGGACATTTTGGAGATCTCTCCTTCACAAGGGTTGCTGTAAGTGGAGACAACTTAACAGCACGCAGCAGCAGCAACAATGAGAAGAGTTTGGCAAGTTGAGGCAAATACACCACAGAGATCAGAATTTACATAGGTAGAATTTGGAAGATGTTGAAAATCAGCTGCATTTACCTTGTAACTTGTAAGACACAGGGTATAATTTTGGCCAACAATTTATATAAATCCCTCTGACAACACCTGGAGCAAAACAGAAATAAGCTGGCCCTTTCTGGCTTTGCTTCTCTTCCCATAAACACTCTTTTTTTCACTATCAAGAGCTAAGTTCCTGCTCTGGTGTTTGGAGTATTCAGTCATTGCCCCCCCCTCCCCAAATGATGGTGTATATCAAACTCCTCCTTGTAACATTTAATATAAAGTCTGTTCCAGTTTGCTTCCATATCAAGCCCCTCCCCCACCAAAGCCATCAAAATGATTACAGCTAGGTTTGGCTCTTCCTCCTCAAGGAAACGGTCATTTCCATCCAATAACTGAGGCACTAAAATGAGATCAGTGAACAAGTCTGCACATGATTTATACTGTCCCAAAAATAAAAAAAAACTTGGAAATTTTCCAGAGTGTTCTGGCAAAAGTTACTCTGCTGCTCCCCTGTAGTATTCAGTTTCATTGAAATACCTCTAACATGCATACTTAAAGTCAACAGGACCTAAATCTGTTAGAACAAACAGATTTCAATGGTTCTCATGATGAGTAAGTTTGGATTCAGCCCAATTTTATGTAGAAAATACCTGGATCTTATGTTTGAGTCCAAAGGTGGGACCTAATTGCAGGAAAATTAAGCTGAGTTTAAACTTTGGCAACTGAAAACCAATGTTTATTTCCACTAAATTTCTTTTGGTTTACACTTAATCTGAGGATTTGTACTAGAGAATTTAACAATCAAGCTTACAGCACCCGTTTGGAGACTCTTTCAAAAAGAAAATGAATTCTCACAGTGATGACTCATTTTGGCAATACAGAATTTTGGAAATGTGTCAGCCAGGTGCTCAACTTTTAAAATCCTTGTTCCAGACTTCTGTGGGCTTAGATCCAAGACTACCTTTTCTACCTTTTCCTGAAATATATCAAAGTAACACTAGCTGTCAGCAGGCTGAAGTAAGACATATTTTAACATGGGCCTGGCATTTGTGGAGCTAAATATACTATATAGCACAAAATCTACAATTTATTCATTCAAAACTATGCTTTTTCTATTAGAAATATGCAGCTCAACCTCATTTAATTTACTGGTGTGGGGACCATTGAACATCTGGAATGTGAAACATTTTACAAGTCAACTATATTAATTTGTTTTAGCAACAAAACAAAAACACCAAAAAGTCTCACAGCATCTTAAGGACTGGAAAAATTATTATGGTATAATATTTTTCCCACTCAAAATCATGCTACTAACTGTATGAGGATTCATCTGATAAATTAGGCCACAACACATAACTGTGATACTTTTAAAGCTAACTTAAATCTCTTTGATAGATTAAAATATCTAAAGACGGTCTTTAGAATAAAACTATAAAGCATGAATTGGGAAACTATTGGCTCTCTGTGGCTGAAATCCTGTTGGGCAGTTATGCAAAAGGTGTACTTTTACTGGTAATTTACTTTAGTTTAAGAAATCTATGTATCGATTACCTATTGCATATTGAATCATGTGACTTGGTGTATAAAAGCCAATGCCTGATTGCTGAACTTAATGGCAATTTTTTTTGGGTAAGCTTATACCTTTGCATAATTGTGCAACAGGATTTTAGCTTATATGCTGTCAGACAGCAATTTCCATCATCCTTCATTACTGGTGAGTATTGCCTGATGAGGATTGCAGTTCAACAATATCTGGGAAGGGCCACATTTTCTTTATATCTTTTATAAATTATGCTACTTGGGAATGTTTTTTTAAATTAGACTTTTCTAAATGCCATAAGATCCACATTTTTGGCAAAAGGGTGGGAAATAAAACCATATGGAAAAGGTCGTAACAAGGGAGGGAATGGAAGATGATGTCACCAAATGATGCCAACACTGCAGTCTTGTGGATGGGTTAGAGAGTACATGGCATGTTTCCCAACCACTGTAATGGTGGGAAACATCATTAGGTAACCTTTGCTGTACCACAGATGTTATTCATTATGCAGCATCTTCCACTGCCAGCCAGACTAAAAGTTCTTTTGGAGTATAAAAGCGAACCAAGAGGATAGCAGACTCACTTAAAAACAAACAAATCAGTCTTCTACCAACAGGACAGTGATCAGATGGATAAAGTTTTGGTTGGGAGCCTATTTGCTTAGTTTCCGTGTCACTCTTCCTCCTCAAATCAAATTCAGGAGAACCTATTCTTCCATTTTATAATGACAGGGGATGTTTGTAGGATTCACAAAATGGTTAGTGTTAATAATGATGCTATTATTTTCTTTTTTTATTCACCTTTTAATTTTTTTATTGAAAATAAATAAAAGGAAAAAATTGTTAAGAAATATTCCCCTCCAATCTCACAAAATCAACCAGAATATTTTTAATGTGCATCACTTTTATCCAGCTCTGCCCTATCTATTTTCTCATTTATACTCTTACATTATGGCACCATTAGTTATAAAAAAATTATCCAAATAACCTCTTATTCGCTTACAAATCCATAATCCAGTTTTTAACCTCTACTTTTCTTCTAAATAGCTCTCCACGACACCCACTGTTCCCTATACTCTGCCTAGAATCCTCCTCTTCATAATGTTTATTTTATTTTATTTTCTGATATGCCTCCTCTTAAGAGTAGAGTTAATTTGTACATCAACATAAATTCCTGTAATTTGGTCAAACATTCATCAAGTTGTAGTCCCTCCTTCCTTTTCCAGATTTAGCTATCTGTATCCTTGCAGTTGCTGCTATAAATGATGCTATTGTTTTCTAATTGTTGTATTTTACTAAAATAATGGACAAACATATTGAGCTAATTAAGGTTGATCACTAAAGTAATATGATGAGCAAAGGTGGCGAGAAGCAGTGAAATCCCAGTAGCAAGATAACCTTATACCCACTACTGTTCATATCAGTTCACAGCTAACAGTTGCAGAAGGGAGTGGTATAGTTCCTAGTGAAACCCATGATCTGCTATTTGTTTCCATGAAGCAGCCCAATGCTTGGCTAAGATCCTTTAGGTGAAAACTTGCACTTTATTAAAAAGGCATAATGCTATCATTCTAGACACAAGATTTTTGGTCCCCTCTCTCCTCATTCACCACTGCAGCCTTTTAAAGCCATATATGCACCACTGTGGGACTGTGGTGGCTTAGTGGTTAAGATGTTGAGTTTGACGACTGGAAGGTTGGCAGATCAGCAGTTCAAGACCTGAGTGCTGCATGATGGAGTGAGGAGCCTTCATCTCTGTCCCAACTCCTATCAACCTAGCAGTTTGAAAGCAAGACATTGCAAGTAGATAAATAGGTACTACTTCTGTGGGAAGGTAAACAGCATTCTGTGCACTCTGGTGTTTAGTCATGCCTGCCACATGTTCACAGAAACATATGCAGACACAGACAATGCTCTTTGGCTATAAACAGAGATGAGAACTGAACCCTACAGTCAGAAACAACTGACTGTTTTTATTAAATATTAAATGCCTGTTACCTGAGATTCAGGGCCAAAACCTAACACCAAAGGGCAATTCCCTGTGACATCACAGGTCCTTGTGAAGTCAGAGAGCAAGACGAGACCAGATTTGGAGGGGTGACTGCTTCTGGGCTGATACACAGGCCCACCGATTAAATGGGACCTGAATCATGACTTAAATGGGTAACTTTGAGTGACAGCCAGAGAGTGAGAAAAACCTCACTATTTTCAGTAGCTGGGCAAGTGGCCAAATTCTCCTAATTGCTTTACCTACCACATGCATAATTTGTGGAGAGTTATTCCAGGCCCTGCACTTCAGCTGGGCCAGTGGAAACCTTCCTACTGGACTATAATGAGTCTTTTCCTAGCTGCAGCTGCTGCCACCACTGAGAAGAAAGCTCATAAGCTGTGGCGTTGGCACTCAAGTGCATGCATGCACCAGCTCTTTCTCAATTCCCTCCTCTTGGCTCCTGGCATCTGGGGTGCTGCTGACACTATGCAGCCAGAACACCTTCATATTAAACCAGTGAGCCCTGATACCAGCTACGAATCAGGGTATAATTCCACCTCAAGGATGAAAATATATCTTTTTTGTTTGTTCTGTAGTGCCATTTGCCCTGAGATTTGAAAAGTTTAAAAAAAATTAAAAAGGTGGGGAGGACCACAGAAAAATGTTTTCTGAAAATGGAAAGGAAGGAAATTTTAATAGTTGTACTTTAAATGCATTTGTAGAAATAATATAAAGGTAAAGGACACCCTTGCTCAAAAGCCAGTCATATCTGACTCTAGGGTTCAGTGCTCATCTCTGTTTCATAGCCGAAGAGCCAGCGATGTCTGCTTCTGCAGTGGCAGGCATGACTAGAAACCAGAAAACACAGAACTCCAATTACCTTCCCACCAAAATGGTACCTATTTATCTATTTGCAATTTCTTGCTTCCGAACTGTTTGGTTGGCAGGAGCTGTGACAAAGACAGGAGCTCATTCCATCCTGCAGTATTCGGGCATTGGACTGCTGACCTGCCACCTTCCAGTCAGCATCCTAGCTACTTGAGCCACTGCAGTACCTAGAAATAATATAGAGGATAGATATTTTCCCCATGGGGCTGAAGAAGTGGACAATGATCCCCAAAAACTCACAACAAAATAAATCTGTTTCCCTCCCTTCTTTATTGTTGTTTGACCTTCTTCTTTCCTGTTTAGGTCAGACATTAAACTGCCAAAACAACAACACCTCATGATGAATTCATTTCCATAAGTCATTCCGGCTGATCTAGTGTGAGAAAGATTAGCTGGTACAACAAGGTTGCCATTGCCCGGGGTATTCCCCATTGTGGTTCAAAAATACCACAATCTTTGAGGAGGCTTTCTGTAGACCCTTTTATTGGTGCTAAATTAGAAAATGGAAGGATCCACATCTGTAGTAAATTTATTCTATGCCGCAACTGAACAACGGTAAGGGATTAATTAATTGCTACTTCCTGATATAGTTGATGTATCACCAAAAAGCAGAACAGGCAGTGTTCAAAACCAGCTAGTTGAATTACAAGAGATTATTTTATTTTCCTACTGTCTTGCTTTTTAAAAATATTATTTTAAGTAAGTTATTCTGAAGGAGACTGTGGTTCCTAATATTTGCATCCTATAATCATGATTTTCCTATCAGGAGGAAATATGGACTGCTTTCCATTTAACCCTTCTGGATCAAGGCAAAATTTAATATTTATAAATGCATAGTGGTAATAATAAAAGAATTATTCTGAAATTATCTTTTTGTCAGACCTCTATCTATTCCAACTAACAAAAGACTATAATATACATTAAAAATAAAACTGGGATCTCTCTAAGTATTGTGTATACCACTAAAGAGTTCACTTTTAATGTTTATGTATACAGTATTTTGTTCTGCTATCATACATAACTGGCTGACATGACACAGAACTTAAAATGCTATTCTGTTTTGACTTCGATTTATTACAGAGCTGAACCTTTTTTTAAAAATAGGTCATGTTCTTTCTCACTCAAGATAACTTCTTTCATGCCAACACCATTTTCATGGACGCAAAGAGATCTGAAACACAAATCTGAACCAATCAAATTGCCAACAAAACTGTATGAGAAAGCCTGGAGTGAAGCAGTTTCCTTTGCAATTAAACCCAGTGTGATAGAAAGAGCATTAAAAAAAGTACAGTCACAACTTCCTTGGAACTAAGGGTTAGGTACAAGGGCCCCCTTCACACAAATGACTCTCAGATGAAAGCAAGATGAACATTTGCTGGAAGAAGACACAAATCTGGTCCTACTTTTTACAGTTCGTCTAAGAAGCTGCATCTGGGCCAGACTGGTGGCATGAGAGAAGTGTTGGTGGCGGCGGCAGGGGACACCAGTCCAGCCAAACAACAATCTGAGGGAGCATGATCCGGCCCCCAGCTTTAAAAGGTTGATAACCCATGTTATAACCCCTGTTATAACACTGGGCAAGAAACATGTTATAACACTTGGCTCCTTATTACAGTACAGTAACTTGATTAAAAATAAAGGATTGCTGTGCCATTTTACATTTTTGTTAATTCTTTAAGGTAAACTTTGGCCTGTTCCCTCAGTCTTGGTATGACTTGTAATAACTTTTATTTTCTAGAACTAATTCTAGAAATTTTTGGTGGCAGTTTTAATAGGGTTTTAATTGGTTTTTAAAATGTGATTGGTTTTATTTTCTGTGAGCTGCCCAGAGTCTTCAGAGGTGGGTGGCAATACAGTGTAAATCAGAAAAGTAAATAAATAAACAAACAAGCCATTCCCAAGGCAGACGGTGCAACACTGAAAACACAACCTCCTGATCGGCACAGAAATTTCAAACAGTCATGTCTGTGGCACTTTCACATCCCTTTATAAGAATATTTTATCATCTCTTTTTGATCCTATTAGTTCAAAGTCATATTTCATTCCCCTTTAGCCTCACAACAGCCATGCCCCCAAACCCATCAAAACTGAGTGCAAATGAAAGCGGGAGAAACCTGGAATCATTATAAACAACCCTCTCCTCTTCAAATTTCACCTCAAAATCCACAATATCCATGCAAGCCTCTGGTTTGTTATCCTGAAATTACACTCAATTGAAACAAAGCCATACAATTATAGACATTAAAATATAAATTCAACTATGTTGAGTGGACTTTATACTCCAATACAATACACTAGTACCCCGGATAATGTTATGACTTGGTTCCACAAGTCTCGTCGTTATCCGGTTTTTAACATTGTGCGATACATTGATCACACAATGTTAAAAAAAGCCCTGTTTCCCTGGAGGCTGCAGCAAGCCAGAACATCGGGATTCGAACCCTGATGTTTTTTTACCAATTTTGGGGTCTCTGACCCCCCCCCCCCCGGCCGGGTCCAGGGAGGTGGGGAGACCCGATCCAAGCTGTTTCTGGGCTTCCCCGACGTCCTCAGCCAGTGCAGCAAGCCAGAATGTTGGGATTCGAACCCTGACGTTTTGGCTTGCTGCACCGGCTGAGGACGTCGGGGAAGCCCAGAAATAGCTTGGATCAGGTCTCCCCACCTCCCTGGACCCGGCCGGGAGGGGGGTCAGAGACCCCAAAATTGGTAAAAAAAAACGGACGTCACTTGCCTCAAAATGGCCACCTGAGCTATAATGAATTAGCACCGTACAGGGCTCACATTGTGTCTGATACTGATGTACTCAAAAGTGGTTTGCTGTTCTTCTGAAGCATCCTGGGTTTCTGCAGCTTGCCCAAGGCTACATAGTCTGGCTCTTCTCCCAGGAGACACAGTGGAAAATCAAACTCCCCACCTCTGGCTCCACAGCCAGCTACTTAAACCACTCAGCTATCCAACTAACCCAGACAACGTTACTAAATTGTTATTACTAAGCACCATGCCCTGATTCCTGAAAAGTCATGGATATGAGGGTTGGAGAATTCAAAACAGGAAGTTTCAGCTGATAAAATGAGGATACAGAACCAATTAACTATGGCACAAGAAACAATGCACTCCACTGCATTATGTCTGTTTTTGAAAGAAGCAGCCAAAGAGGCACTTTGTGAGAAAGTTCGGTATATAACAAGCTTGAGAACTGGAAATCAATTCAGTTGTAACATATATAAACCTTAGGAAAGAATTTCAGGCTACACACAAAAGTGGTAGATACAAAACATTCTAGAAAGTAGTGAGACTCTTTAGGTTAGCAATTCAGCCTAGATTAAGGAAAAGAAAACAGAAGATTACTTTTGCCCTTTCAGTAATGGTATTCAAACAGCCCAAAAGCTAGGTTTTAGGCTGAATAATTCTTTTGTTACTGATGAGATCAGTAAACATGGGAAATGTTAGGCATTAGGTACCACCTACTATGTTTTTCGTGCTTCCTTGACCATCCATGAGAATAGCTAAATATGCATTACAGTCAAACAGGTCTGATATTAGGCATGATAAAGGTGGGGTTTTTAAGCTTACAGACTTTTTAAAATGAGTGTGACTATCAACCTATATCCTGAACTGTTCTTAGCTGTCATTTGTAGATTCAGAAGCTGTTTGAAATTAAAAAGCATTTGAAAGGCATTAACACCAGGTAAGGTGACATATTTCAGCATCAAATTGGTGAGAATTCTCCTAATTGGAAGCCCCAGACTGCCTTCTCTCCAAAACTGAAGTCTCTAACTTAAACATGCTTGTTTCAACAGTTGCCTAACATCACATCTAGTAGAGGAAAATCCTGCAAGCATCTATTATTAATGCTTTTGGTATAGTGTTAACATTTTACCTATTCACAAAAAGCACTATTAAGAAAGGAAGTCAGAACTTTCTATCCCTTTAACTTGCTTCCTGTTGTATAACTCAGATTTGAACAGACTTGTGTTACAGTAAAAACAAAGACAAAAATCTACCAACTAGGCTGAGCCGCCATTCTTTCCATGTAATCTGTGGCCATGTGGAGGGCTTCTGTGTTCTCAGGATAAAGTAGGCAGAACATTGCCAGGGCTCCCAGGTTGTTGCCATAAATTTCATTCCATCGAGCACTGAAGTCTCTGGGGTCCCAAGGAGGAAGGTACTCCAAAGGATTGGACAGCATGGTCTGTACAGCTTCAGCCAACCGCACCGCAATGTGTCCATGTGTTGTGGATGCCCAGGACTGCAAATCTTTGATCTCTCCTCTGGAAAAGTAGAGCATTGGGTAGCTATCGTAGTTGGCATTGACAAAGGGAACCACTGGGTTTGGAGTTTTGCTGGTGCTGCAGATCAGGGCAAAAGAAACCATATGTATGAAAAACACACTGGGAGCCCCCCGTGTGTAAGTCCTCATTGTGGCATTAGAGCTCCGGGTCTCAACAGCAGTCGGACCATCTTTGAAGGAGCCTAGATAGCAAAAACAAGAATAAAAGGAAATTAATCCTAACTCAATTTAACAACAGCAAGGTCAAAATTAATGCAGATATAGCAGAGCATAATTCAGCATTTGTTATGATGGAAACAAAATCCTATATACCACATGTTGTGCGGACAGTGCTAAATTTATGAACATGTAATTATTAAAACTTCCCACTTCACTGGGGGGTGGGGAGATAATAGATCAGAAGAAGGCAAGAAGAGAACTACTCGGGCAGGACAATTCTGTGGTGTAAGTTTGCCAGATAGTTATGCTATGGCTAATGCTGGTGTTGAAGCAGATATAACTAGCAAAGCTAAACAAAAGCTACTGCAGCAAGACTGACAGAGGTACTCTCATAACATCTGCTATAATAAGCTCTACTGTCACTCACCAATCATGACACTGCATACAAAAGACATTGCATATATTATCTATGCACAGAAAAAGCCAATCAATCTAGGTCTCTCTCTCACACACAAATATATATCACACACAAATAAAGGCAAGAAACCAGAAAGTAACCACAGAATTTCCCCATCAGGTGGTGTATCCTTGCCACTCCAATTCACCTAACAAAGACACAGAAAATAATATTGGAGTTAACTAGTGCCACAACTTTATTAACTTTAACTGGGAATTGTCCCTTCCTTCCTGTGCAGGGTCCTTGGATGGAACCAGGCTATCCCTGCTTCTGCTTCCCAATGGGTGAGTCCCAAAGCCCTGAGGCTGTTCTACAGCCCACTCCCAATGAGCCATTCAGGTCAAACCTGCGCGTAGGGACTTTAGGTGGGTGGAGCTGTCAATGGGCTGCCAGTGCCTCCCCCCATCTTAGAACTGAATAACAGGATCCTGGTATCTTGGGACCTGCTTCCAAGGTATCCTGGGAACTCACCTAAACTAGTCCTGTTCCACACTAGCCACCAGTTGCGACCTTTTAAAGACACCACCCATATTGACCCATCTAGCCTCATTGGCTAGATGGCATTGTTGATGAAATGGGCATAGAGCTGAGTGGGCTGCGGAGGATGGTGGAGGATACGGGTTCCTGGTGTGCACTGGTCCATGGAGTCACAAAGGGTCGGACTTGACCATGTAACTGAACAACAAAAAGCCCCATTGGTGACAATACGGGAAAGGAATAATAATAATAATAATAATAATAATAATAATAATAATAATAATAATAATAATAATAATAATAATAATAATAATAATAATAATAATAATAATAATAATAATAATAATAATAATAATAATAATAACCCTTTAGCCAATCTAGAATAGGTGCAAAAATTCCTATCCAGTCCTGAAGCAACCAACTAGCCAACTGACATGCTCCCATTGGAACGTGACAGGGTGGCGTGATGCCCAGGGAAAAGAGCAGCAAATCCACCACCACCCCAATGCCCTTAAAACTACAGAGATAATTATTTCCTTGTGGAAATCGTATCTTCATGCAGACAAATTCTATAACATTGCACAGAACTTTGTCATACCTGCATTTGGAGGAAGAACCACTATTTAACATTGGGCAAAGGTAGTGGGGCATATAGCACTGAACTCTCATTGGCACATGGCAGTGTAAGAGCTACCCAGTCCCACCCTAAATGGGGTGCCAAGCACGGGGGACATGGGAGACATTTTTGAACACTGCAATAATTAGGGTTGCTTAATATAAAACATGTCTTGCTGTGCTTACAGAAAGGGAGGAGGCCTGTGTTTGTGTGTGAGGGAGAGAGAGAGAGACTATGCTAATATCAGCCAAGACTGAATGCTGGACTGGCTGATGTTCACAGCTGTGGAGTCAAGTATTTGGAATGTGAGAGGCATGTGCAAGGGGTCATTTAGAAAAGAGTTATAAAGGCTGTGCTTGTGACACGCCTTCATTAAGAGCAGAAGAGGAAAAAAGGCCAGCAGAGTAGAATCCTGGAAATGTATTTAAAATAACTAGCCTTTAGGGCACGTGTACTTTTTTCCTATTAGGTTAAAAGAGCTCTTCCATTTTGCTCATGAAGATTTACAGCCTGCCACTTAAAAAGCTGAATGTTAAATAAAAGCACGTATTTTCCCCAACCCCATGCCTATTTTTACAGGGTTGAAAATGGCAAATGCTACATGAAATGGGGGACTTGACTGTTTAAACAGTCCCTCTTTCCCCCTTTCAAAATTACCAAGCAGTTTCAACCTAGGTTTTAGATGAAACAGACTAGCATCCCTGGGAGGAAAAGTCAAAGAATTCCTGAAATTCTCAAGAGGGGAAAGGTTAGAGAAAACAAGAGCAAGAGAGATGGATTTATGTAAATAATGAACAGTGGTTTTCAATTATTAAAACCAGACATAGGCCGAAGGGGGGGGGGGGGAGGCATCAAAACCTAGTAGACAATGATATTTTTTCTGCAGAAAGCTGTTTCATAAGATTCAGAAAAAGGAAAGAACATGTAAGACCTAAAGCAAACAGAAACCACACACAGAGATCAAGTTTTCCAAACTAGAGGAGCAAAATTAGACTCATAAATTAAATTTTTAATGCATGCACAAGGCTCAAGTGAGAACCTTACACACACAAATAAATGGACTGTTTATGAAATAATTGGAATGCCTGTGGCACAGCTGAACAGAAGCCAGAGATCCTGACCAGGTGAGAGTAGCTGTAATATTGCTATATCTTATACGGCGTATTCTTTCTATAAATAAGGAATACTGTATATAACCAAAAATAGGCAAATATATTATTCTAGGCTTTATCAACAAACATAGCCACGGAACCACAGTTACTACTGATCATTACAATTTACTTTTTTAATTTGCTACTTTTTAACTAGCTACCCAGTTAATCCCATTAAAACAAGAATTCATGTTTAACTGAATGATACAACACATTTCAATGACAACAGAAACAACTTTATGACTACTGGGATGTATATTATAACTGACAAAGCCTAGAAAATATAACTTTTAGGACTACAACATTGGCAAAACGATTAACAAATTTTCTGTTCAAAGCAATCTATTCCCTTTTAATTTACCCTCTGCTTGTCAGGCAAAGAATTCCATTATTTTCAGTAGAGCAAGAACACAGCTGGCTGGGTAGTTCAAATGTTTGAAGCATCTGGCTGGGGAACCAGAGGTTGGGAGTTTGATTCTCCATTGTGCTTCCTATGAGAAAATCCAGCCTGTGTGGCCTTGAGCAAGCTGCAAGTCCCAAGGAACTCCTAGAAGAAGGGAATGGTAAACCACTTCTGTGTATTCCCAACCCAGAAAACCCTGATTATTCACACTTCAAACAAATACTTTAAAATATAATCCAATATGCAGAGGACATCAGCTCCAGCTGGTTGGGGTGACAGGTTTTCCCCAATAAGTTAGAGTTTGTCTCTACAGATCTAAGACAGCAATGGAGACACTGCTGATCAGCTGGGCCTAATCTCTGTTGATCAACTGGATCCCATCTGTTGCCACTGCAGATCACAGTTGCCAAACAGCAGAGATGGGTCCCAGCTGATCAGTGGAGAATGGTATGGATGTGCACACCTACCCAAACATCATGTGACCAGAAATAAGGGTGAAAAAACCCCAATATCAGCACAGTATTTTTTGCCTCTAGACATGCCCTTATGCTGGCGAACCTCAGCACTCTAGCTGTTCTTGGACTTTAATTATCAGAAGCTCAAGTCAATACACCTGCTGATCAGGGCTTCTGGGAATTGAAGTCCAAGAATAGCTAGAGTGACAAGGTCTGCCACCATGGTTTTAGAGCAACAAGATGCACCAAGGGAAGGTCCATTTGGATCAATGGACCTTGATTCAGAGGGCCTATGCCAGTGAAACTAAGCAACTGGATTTGAACCTCTTTCTCAATTTGCAAACTAATTTCCTGACTCCTGACACAAGACCCTTAGAACATAAAACTATTTTCCAGAAACTTATTAATATGCTTGATGTTAAGTAACACACTGCATAACTATTTACCCTATGTACTTCATTAACCTTTTTCATTTCTTCTCTAGAACAAGACAATCTTGCTATATTTTATGTCAATAAACAACAACTTTAGCACTTTACTCCAGGTATCTAATTACACTGGCTGTAGCTCACAAAAGTTTACATTAAATAAAATTTGTTCGTCTTAAAGATGGCATAAGAGTCAGTGATGTCTAAATATTTTACTCATCATAAGCAATGGGCAAAATGTGCAGTTACAATAATTCAAACACTGTGACAGACATTTACAAATTTTTGGGATACAAAAACTTTCCCTGCGGTCTCTTTCCAGTGTCTTAATTATATCATTTTTACACACCACACAAGCTGTTTGGATACCTCAATGATTTAGGTATCTGGCTGCAGAGGCCACTGTTTTGGAGTTCCATTCCTCACTGTATCTTCTAGCATAAGAGCCAGCCTATGTGGCTTGGGTAAGCTGCACAGTCTTAGGGTGCCCTGCAGAAGGGAATGGTAAACCTCTTTTGTGCTTTGTCTACCTAGAAAACCCTAGAAAGGGTTGCTTGCCATATGTCAGAATTTACTTGAGAACATCCAGTGTGTAGTGCTTTCATCTGGAACAACAGACAGGATCTTCTCTTTGGATTTACTCAAATCTAAACCAACATAAAAAACACTTCATGCCACGATGAAGATAAAGCTTCTACCACATTGTAAGAGCTCTGTAACTCTTAGGAATTTGTATCTGAGGGTGCAACTATATTAGTAGCCCTGGTGGCACAGTGGTTAAACTGCTGTACTGTAGCCAAAATGTTGTGAGTTTGATCCTGACAAAATCAAAGTTGACTCAGCTTTCCATCCTTCTGAGGTTGGTAAAATGAGGACCCAGCATGTTGGGGGCAAAATGTTAATTAACTTGTGAACTGCCCAGAGAGTACACTAAGCGCTATGGGGCAGTATATAAATGTAATTGCTATTGCTAGTACCTGTAATTTACTCAGTGGTTTGTGTCAGACTTGGCACAGTTGAAATAGATTCATTTCCTGGAGATTATATGTAATGAAATTGATTATAAATAAAACAAAACACAAAACAAAACAAAAGACAAAGATGTTGTGGCTTACTACAATATTTCAATGTATCAAATTATGCAGTGGAGTTGATCTGTGAAAGCTAATATTAAATATAGTAGTTACGTCTTTAAACTGCCACAACATTCTTGTCTTTTGGTTGTTTTTGTTTTATTTATTATCTGATATGCTTGCACAGACTAACACAGCTACCACTTCAAACATTTCAAAACTGATTGTGTGGAAGCCCACACTTTTTCCAGTGGCATATGGGTCTTTTCATTTAGCTGTCAGATGGTTGTTCATTTTGTACCAATTCAGTTAGTATTGGTTCTTCTCATCCTCTTCTGGTGTGCATGACTGCCTGACTCCATTTGGGGAGGAAATGGGGAAATCTCTTATGGTGACACTGACTACAATGTCTATAGTGCAGTGATGGCGAACCTTTTAGAGACCGGGTGCCCAAAGTGCAACCCAAAGGTCACTTATTTATTGCAAAGTGCCAACACAGCAACAGGTGAGAAACGAAACACTCCCATTGGGCTGCTAGGCAGAGGGGCAGGGTGAACTTTGTGCAGGGGGGAGGAAGGAAGTGCTCCCATTGAGCTGCTGGGCAGAGGGACGGGGCCAACTCTGTGCTGGGGTGACTGCATGGGTGCCCACAGAGAGGGTTCTGAGTGCCACCTCTGGCACGCATGTCAAAGGTTCGCCACCACTGCTACAGTGGGACATAGCATCCCATTAGAGCAGAAAGTGAACCCCTGCTGCCTCTTTTCCAAACAGCTTTTATATTCTTTTCCCAATAAGCCTGACACCTTTAACTCTGTGACAAAGCCCTGCTGCACTGCAAATCTGTCTCAAAGACTGATCTGAAAGCCTCAGAGATACTCCCTCTTACCACCCCCCTGACTTCTTACCATGATCTAAAACAGTGGTTCCCAGTGTGGGGCAATTTGATTTTTTAAGAGAGGCAATTCAAGAATGAGTTATAGTCTTCCTTTGCATAAATAGTTCACTTTTTGAATAATAAGAATTATATGTCACCAGGGCGAGGGGCATCAGAATTTTAGAGATGTTTAGGTGGGTCATGGCCAAAACAAATGTTGGGAGCCACTGATCTAAAATTTCACTGTGATCCAGATGAAATTGATAAAGCTAGAGCATTTTACTAGGCTGAAGTTGCTAAATCAATTCAATGCCAGGTCACTTCAGAAAAAGAAAAGGAGGTGAAAAACAATCTGAAATTACATTAAAGTTATGCTTTTGCATAAAGGAGAGATATGTAAGTAAGTGATAGAGAAGAGTTGGAATAGTGACAACAGGATGGGTCTTTGATTCACTCAAAATTGTACTGATGGGGGCATACCTCTTGAACCTGATTCATATCCATTTGGACTGTAACAGTTATTTCAGCAGCAGAAATTGTCCCTGACCAAGTTGAATAACTCTGACACAAACTACATGGTATTTTGCAGTGTAGCCACACCCTGAGTTTAGTTTTTCTACTCCTTTGTCATCCTTCGTTATTTGTTTATTAATGTAAATCCTTTGGATATAAACAAAAAACAGTTAATATCACTTGGGTCTGGTTTGGTAACAGATTAACTGAAATTGAAGAGAAGGACTAGATTGGCCTCCATCAAACTATAAAAAAGAAGGGGCAAGCACTGAGAAGTTTTCACTTTGGCATTAACCCAACACATAAAAACACACTGTTGTCTGAGGGATGACAAAACAGGTTCAGGCTCTTTTCCAGGATAAATGTCCAAAACATTTATATTACAGCAATTTTTCATTTTTAAGGATCCTTACTGAGAGAATGATTGCTGAAAGAACACACTGTTCCCTATTCAAATAAAATCAGCATTCCATATTATTCCATAGATTATGAAACCCTACCAAAAAACCCAAAGTGTATGGCACTAAGAACTACTGCAACTGGCCACAAATACCTAATTACTGCCTACCTTCATATTAATTATAAATTAATTAGGTTAATTTTAGCACTCCTTCACAAAATGTGATGATAAATATGCCTTTGTGTTAAAGCGTTTTCTACATCCTTTTCCTTCCAACAAAATAACATCTACAACTATGCACAAGAAATCCTGCATTATGATCACATTATTTCAAATGTTAAAGACTTTTGGCAGGACAAGGCAACTACACCTCGCTTAAAGAGCATAATGCGTTCCACAGGATTGCTCTTTAAGCGAGTTTGCTCTTTAAGCGAAACACCATTGAAAGTGACCAATTGTGGGGGGATTGCGAACCCCGATTTATTTGTTAAGCGAGTTTTTGGTTGTTTTTATTTGTTAAGTGAAGCGAACATTCAGAGAAAATTCTGCTCTTTAAGCGAGTTACTCTTTAAGTGAGACGTTCTTTATGCAAGGTTTGACTGTACTGTGATTTATTAATCCCAATAATGAAATTGCCTTGAATCCTATCCTTGATTTCAGGGCGTTAAGCATTTACACATTGTATGCAAAATTTTCTGATACATTTTAAAATAAAATATTTGCTTTTCAAGCACAATAAATTATTTCTGATTATACACTTATTATATAACATGCACACATTTGCTGTATAGAAAATGTAAAGTGCTTGGCAAGCTTTTTAACTGAGAAACAGTGAAAAGGGATAAACAAGTAAATCAAACCAATGTCCAGAAAACCATAACTATGATATCCATTTATAATGCTGATGTCAGCTTAGAAAATTTTTATTCCTCCACCTCCCAAAGTCAACTATTTGGCAGATCATAAATGATGTTATAAGTTTCCTCAATAATTTACTTTTGGATATTTGCCTGCCCTTTTTAGCAATGTAAACAGATCTTATGGGGCACATATCTTCCAGCTTTTGTGTTTATGATTATGATAAAAGCAGCTGTGAATTTTACATATACTACTCATTCAGAAAGACCACTCCCTGTTGTTCTCCTAAGGAAACATCTACTGTAGACTTCATTTGGAGAAAACAGACAATGGCACAGCCTTTCGTGGTCAAACAAAATATTGGCACAGAAGAAAGAGAGTGACAGAGCATGTTCTTCTTTGATTCCACTGCTAAGTGGAGTAAAAGTATTCCTAAATCTAACCTTATTGGAGAAGATATACTGGGGAAAATTATGCCAAAATAGCAATACTGTAATGTTGCTTCCAGAAAAAAGATAATACTGTAGCTTAATTCCAGGGTACCCAAACTTTTTGGGCCATGGGCCTGACCGTGCCCCCTGGATAGCTGATTGTGCCAGTCACATGATTCCTCCCACCAGAAGTGGAAGTAAAATGCGCATGTATGGGATGCATTATGCTAATGACCCGCAGCTGCTGTAAATGTGTTTACAACAACCATGGGTCATTTATGGCCACATTCTGCACACGCGTGAGTGCATAATGCATCCTACACATGCATGTTTTACTTCCGCTTCTGGGAGTGATGAGGGCATTGAGGGCCAGATGAAATGGCTTTGGGGGCTGGATCTGGACCATGGGCCGTAGTTTGGGCACCCCTGGTTTAATCAATACACAAATGGAACTGCAGAGTCAGGACTTTAACAGAAGAGAGATTGGGATTAGTCAATTTCAGTACTGTATTTACCAACAAGGGTATAATATCACATCCTGCAGAAGAAGACACAGTCCCAATGAAGTCAATGGAGGAACTCAAGAGTCAAAATCAATCCATCACAACTCAGAGGGGAATACTAATACTACACGTCATTAGAGCAGTGTTACAGACCTTTTATATTATTGTTGTTGTTGTTAATTTGGGCTTACAACGCGATTCAGGGTGGCTAACAACAATATCATTTGCATGTGCATTTTATTTCCACTTCCAGTGAGAGGAATCATGTGACTGGCACAATCAGCTGTCCAGAGGGCACGGTCAGGTCCATGGCCTGAAAGGTTTGGAAACCCCTGGATTAAGCGATTATCCTTTTTCTGGAAGCAACATTACAGTATTGCTTCTTTGGCATAATTCATATTATGACATTCCATCACTTTCCTACTAATTCAGAAAACTAAGAGCACATTGGGAAGGGTGTAATGAGGAGTCACTGGTCACTTAAGTTTAAAAAAGGATCCCTCTTCACAAACACAAATGGAATAACTGTGGAGACCCAACACTCATGAAGGGCTACTGAAAAACATCAAGCTCCTCACAGATTGGCCTGATACAGTTTGTTCATTCCTCTGGCAGGCTCCCTTTCCAATTTACCTGAAATGTTGGGGAGGGAGAGAAAAGACACACACATACACATTCTGCAGAATGGGAGACACAGGGACTAGGATGAAAATAAATCTTGCTTTATTCCAAAATTCAAATAGCTTAGATAGACGATGAGGGAAGCCAACATGTGGGAAAATGGAGGGACACTTTGAAGTGGTTTCTTCCAAGACAATACAATCATCCAGCTACATATTTGTTCATGTTTTCTTATCAGCTTGTAATGGCACAAACGGTTGAGATAACTTACTCAGAAAAAGATGAAAGTCTGCTGAACGGAGTCTCTTCCGCAAAAATCATTTCACCCCAGAATAATTTCTGACATGAAATTATTATTATATTACTGAAGAAGAAGACTGAGTAAAAATGTAACTTTTTACTTCTTCCTTGACTCCAAGTCAGGCTCGAAAAATAGAATAAACTGAAACTACTGACAATTCTTTGGGACACCTCCTTTTTTGGGATAGGAGAGGGGCTCTATAGCTCAGTGGTATCGAGTATGCTTTTTATGTAAGAAGCCTTATTACAATATAGCCAAGCTATATGGGGGGAAATTATGTCATTGTTTCTCAAGAATGCTGCCACTGGAGCCATTCATGTTAGGTAGTGGAAAGTTCAAGGGCAGGATTTTGAACCGGGTGTCCAGGGAAAAACTACATAGGAAGCAGTGGTGTTCCTGATGTATAGGTATGTGAGAGTATGAATCTTTAAGTCTATGGATATGAACCAATGGCCTTTCCTAAGAAGAGGAAGAATTGCTTCTAGAGTAATCACATTGAACTTTTAAACATCTATATATTTGTTTACACCCCAGAGGTCAAGTATAAATCGTACTCACCCATCACTCTTGGAAACCATAAAATATCATGAATGCAATACTTTGGTGATGTGATGCGCTGATACTGGGGTGAGTGCTACCTTCTTTAGTAGCATTTTTATTTCTTCCCAAAATATTTTTGAAGGTGGTGTGGCTTTGAATAGACCTACTGGTGGTAACTATCTGAATTCTATCACCTATCCCTTGGCAATTATAGTGAGCTCCCATTTGCTGCTTGTTATATGGAGCGGATGGAGGAAAGGGGGCCAGACGGATTGGTGTGAGAAGCTGATGGGGTAAAGGGTGTTGCTGAAATTTGTTTTGGGGGAGTCTAAATGTTCTTTAGACTGCCTGTCTGTTTTCTTCATTGCCTTGAGTAAAATAATTCCTTCAATACTGTGAACCTTGTATACATTTTCAATTATTTTCTATGTGGGCTGTGATGTTCATAGCTTATCTCATGACTTCTTCACGTCATCAAGCAAGAAAGGCAGCATAGGAATGAATATGAGGGTTTGAAGATTCTTTTTTAATCTGGTCATATATTTTATCAGCTTTCTTTGGTGCTTGCTTTTGGATTTTCAATTCTAATGACGTCACTATACATGTAACAAGGTCAGAATAAGACCAGTAATCCTCCAATGGAAAAGAGAAGTTATTTCCCTCATATCAGAGCCTGGCGTAGAGATTCTGGGTGGAACATTTCCCAATTGTGAATTGTCAGCAGGTTTGTGTCTCTCAGGGGATGGAATGAATTCTGTTGACATTTGAAGTAACATGGAGAATAATTTTGAGGGTGGGTCCTACAATAAGAAATCCCCAATGTCAGAATGAATGTCAGAAGATAGTGAATCATGAACTAATTGTTTTTTTCTTTTGGAGGCCTCATTGGTTGATTAGAATTGGATCCTCTCCATTTAAGTGAAGACTTCTAGATTTTAGGTCAGAGTGAGATAATAATAACTTTGTGTGAGAAATTATTCTGGGCCTTCATTTTAATATCAAAGTTGTTGTTTGTTGTGATCATGCTTTTCAATGTCCGTAAAGAGGCACCATCTGATCTCTTAGATCCTCTTGATGTTGATTGAGAAATCCTCTTCAATATTGATGGACTGTGGCATCAGCATCTGACTCACATGGCACTGGTATAGAGTCTTGCTCTGACTTCCTATGTGTTTTTGAAGGGCAGGTGCACACAGGAGAATTAGTGTTCCTGCTGGAATGTGATACTGAAGCTTGGCTGGAATGTGATACTGAAGCTTATGCTATGTTTTTAATCCACGTCGGATTGTAATATGGATGCTTGATGTATTCACTTCACTTTTGCATCTTTCAAGAGGAAAGGCAGTTCTATTATGCCCTTTTTAAAACTCATATTTTGATATGGTGTTCAATATCATATTAGGGAGAGAATGAAAAGGCTGCACTCCAAGCGATCCACATAACCCTTGGAATTGAAGGTAGGGCTGTGGTGGCTGCGAGTCCGCACTCGCGTAATAAGAATAAGGAGAGATTTTGCTACTGTTTATTTATTTATTTATTTATATTTCACACTTGCTAACCCGCCCCAATCGGGCAAGCCCGACTCTGGGCGGCTTACAACCCAAGTTAAAACACATCAATAAAAAATTTAAAAATTCATAGACTAAAACAGTATCTGGGGGTGTCGTCAGAAGAGTAAAATCTTTAGACTAACCACCCCACATGGGATCCCACATCCCTGTTCTCTTTGGACCACTTGTACTGGAGTTTTCTCATTCTTTGCCTCCTTCAGATCTCTTCAAAACAGAACTACTGCAGTACAATCCACTGTTAAAGACTCAAAAGGATTGCATAGTTTTTTTGTCATTGCAAATGTGTCACTGATGTGTTTATAGTGAATACATCTGTTGCGAATAATAAATGTGTGGCAACAAGTCAATTCTGGCATATGGTGAGGCTTTTCAGGGCATCCAAAGTAGAGAGTTCTCAGAAGTAGTTTACCATTCACTTTTCCTAAAGGCACTCTGAAACTACAACAGGCTGGTTGTTCTTTCAGGAGGTACAGTGGGGAATTGGACTCCTAACCTCTGTGTCTACAGCCAGATACCTAAGCTACTGAGCTGTCCAGCCAGCCTGTAGAGGAAAGAAGAGTTAAAATTCATCGTGCTGAAGTGTGGTACCTGATAGGAAGGCTGGATGGGGAAAGAAGACTAAATGTTCTTCAGAAAGAAACACAAAAATGCAGAGGCTGAAATTGTAATCCCAAGCCTATTTGCCTGTTGCTCCTCCAAAGCTCCTAATTGCTTTAAAAACATGGCAGATGTGCATTAAAAACAGCATTACTGAGCAATAATCTTGTTTATCAATAAGGGAAAATACTTTTGCTTTTCTTTGTAATTATCTTCCAATTTTAAAAATGCATCAAGTACTTTTAATAGCATACATGAAACTAGTCTGAGAGTTCACTTAAAAATTAAATTAATGCCCTGCTATGTTAAACTATATTGTTGGAAAATATGTCTAGGAAACAGATATGTAACAGGACAATACTTCAGAGAATTCTATGAGACCAACAATTGGTTAATTGCAAATACATATTTCAAGCAACCAAAAAGACAACTGTCCACGTGGACATCACCAAACAGTCAATATAAAAATCAAATAGACTACATAATTAGAAGCAGGAGGTGGAAAAGGTGTATTCTTGCTGCCTAAACAAGACTGAAGCAGACTGTGGCACTGCTTTTGAAATGTTAATATCTAACATCAGAGTAAACTGAATAAGAACACTAAAAGAATCCTAGTGCTGAAATATAATTTAAATAACACTCCTGGTGAATTTCAAGTCCATATAAGGAAGAGATTTGCATTCCTAAACTCAACTGATCAGGAACCAGAAGAACTAGGGATTGATTCCAGAGATCTTATTAGAGAAGATTGCAACAACAACAAAAAACCTATGATAAACACCTAGGAGCCTGATAGAAGATAAACTTAAATTGTAACAAAACAGGTGAGATGCAATAGTAAAAGGTGGCAGAAGCTGACTAGTTTTTCAGCAACTGTCGCATAGAGACAAGAGAACTACAGTGGAACCTCATATAACAAATACACAGCATAACAAAACATTTGTATAACAAAGCATTTTTGCACTGACGGCGATACCCCACATTATGAATTTTTTCATTATACAGGGTATACCTTGCATGTGTTTTAGGATGTGTTAAACCGCCCTGGGTTGCCTTCAGCGAGGAGGGCAGTATAGAAATTTAAATAAATAAATAAACAAACAAATAAATAATAACAAAAACCCCGTATAACAAAAATCTCTATGGAATGCATCATACAATGAAACTTTTAGAGATTTTCGTTGTACGATGCATCCAATAGAGATTTTTGTTAAACAGGGTTTTCGTTATGTGAGGTATACCCTGTATAATGGAAAAATTCGTAATGCGGGGTGCCATGGTTAGCACTTCATTTAACAGAAAAATTTGTATCCCAAAGCACCTCACAGAACTGACTTTTTTTCATTATGCAGGATTCTATTGTATTACAATAAACAGTACAGAGGAACAGAAGAGAACAACAAAAGGAGAAAACAGAAGATTTTTTCCCAGAAGACTCAAGAAATCAAAGAAAATTTCAGACCTATATATTAGGAATCTTGAATGCTGGCCTTATGCCCAGGCAGATGTGTTTATGATTTGAACCTTAGTTTTCCTCCTCACTTTCACTTAAAATTTCACTTGCCATCATTCTTTGCAATCTGTGTTGCTGAAAGAGTGGCTAAGCAGAGTCTCTCTCATGTCCTTTCGGCAAGATAAGTTGAAAGTGTTTTGTTTGTAGTTTTGACTATGACCGAATGACACTCTTCTAGGAGAACAGAATACAATTCAGAAGAGAGTTTGGTAAAGTTACTTATCTAGGCTATAATCTCCAAGAACCATCAGTCAGCATTTCCAGAATTCAAATGTTCCAACTTTCCCAACTTCTGGTTCAGACTATTAAAGGGAAAGCAGACTAACCCAGCAGCTTTGCTGTAGGTGTTTTCATGTCAGTTTATAACAGAGCTCACACTGCCTCAAAGATTTCCACCCACCCTCTGACCGACCCTATAGATGCTGCAGTCTTATTTGTAATCATTCCAGAGGGGCTAAACAAAGGGGAGGGGGAATAGAACCAAAAAGGGAAAAATAAATCCATATCAAATTACAAGCATCAAAAAACCTACACTGGATAAACCCAGAATTTCCTATGAAAGCAATCCTATGAAAGCATACCTAGAGTAAATCCCAAAGGTGGCAGATCAGCAGTTTGATACCCAAATAATGCAGGATGGAATGAGCTCCCGTCTTTTGTCCCAGCTCCTGCCAACCTAGCAGTTCGAAAGCAAGAAATTGCAAGTACAGTAATACCTCATATAACATTAGTATCGAATAACACTAAAATCGCATAACATTAGCAATCTGGGGGGGGGGGGGGAGAGAATTGCATCGGATAACATTAAGATCCTATGGGATCCATCGGATAACAACCGCTAAAGCCTGTGTGGTTACAATGTATCTCTATGGATCCCATAGGATTTTAACATGCATCGGATAACACTAAAAATCGGATAACACCAAGACTTGTGGAACCAGGTTTTAACCCGAGGTTTTACTGTAGATAAATAGGGACCACTTAGGTGGGAAGGCAAACAGCGTTCCGCGAGCTCCAGTGTCCAGTCATGCCTGCCACATGACCACAGCTATGAAACAAGAGATGAGCACTGAACACTAGAGTCAGGTACGACTGGCTTTTGAGCAAGGGTGACCTTTAACTTAAGCATGTAGCCAACTGCTTCCTATATATTCTGTGGTCTCTTTCTCTTAACAACATCAGCACCGGACACTCACAGGGCCAAAGGGTCAATTTTAGCATCATCCGTGCAAACAACTCTCACAATCGTGATCCAAAGCATACCTACCCGGAAGTAAGTACCAGTCTCCTTAACGAAATGGACTTCTGAAGAGATGTGCAAAGGCTTCCAGCCAGGCGCAGATATCCACGGCTAGCTGTAAAATGGCAGGACCACAGAGCAAATCGCGCCCTCTCGAGCGGGTTCCGTGCTTTAAAAAAAGAAAAAAAGACAAGAGATGAGGAGTTAAAACTTTTCCTCCAGACTTTGCAAACTCCGCAGGGCGTTGCAAACGCCCGCACGACTCTGATCATTCATAGGCTCGGAATCGCTCCCCGTCGAAGCGGCTCCCTCGATCCTTCTCTATCCACAGGCGGGTCTCCCCCCCCTTAAATCCTCCCCCTCTCCCGCTACATTGATTCAGAAATAAACGTACAGAAACCAGGGCTGCCTCCCCGGGGCCACTTTCCCCTCGGAAGAGGCCGCCGCCGCCGCCTCGCTCTCTCTTCCCTGGCCTCCTAAACCCAGCCCACTTAGGGGGGGAATGAATCCCACGGAAGCCCTGGCGGCGCCGTGGTTAAGATGCTGTACTGCAACCCAAGGGTTGTGAGTTCGATCCCCACGAACCCAAGGTCCACTCGGCCTTCCGTCCTCAGCTTTCCACATTGATTTTATACTGTGATTGTCGTTTATGTTGACTGTGAGCCGCCCTGGCGATGTTAGTCTAAATAATAAAATAAAATAAACAATCCTTCCGAGGTGGGTGAAATGAGGACCCGACATTTTTGTTGTTCAGTCGCACAGTCGATTCCGACCCTCTGCGACCCCCATGGACCATTGCCCGCCGGGCACTTCTGTCCTCCACCATCCTCCTCAACTCGCTCAGTTCTGTGCCCATTGTCTCCACAATACCATCCAACCATCTCATTTTTGGCCGCCCCCTTTTTCTTTTGCCCTCCACCTTTCCCAGCATCAAGGCTTTCTCAAGCGAATCCTCTCTTCTCATTTGATGTCCAAAGTACCTTAGCTTCATCTTTACAATTTGACCTTCTAGGGAGCATTCTGGGTTAATTTCTTCTAAGATTGACTTATTTGTTTTCCTTGCTGTCCAGGGGACTCTCAAAACTCTCCTCCAACACCACATCTCAAAGGCATCTATTCTTCTGCGCTCAGCTTTCCTAATGGTCCAGCTCTCACATCCATACATTGCCACAGGGAATACCATTGCTTTGACAATACGAATTTTTGTTTTCAATATGATGTCTCTACTTTTCATTATGCTCCCCAGGTTTCTCATTTGCTGAGGGCAAAAGAGGCTAATTAACTTATGATGTGTGAGTGGTTGCTTTGCTCTAGCCCTGGAAGGCTCGCCGCCTACCCAGCCTTGCCTTAGCCTCCATCTATCTGTGTGGGTCCTCTGAGCATCTGCAGAGTGCCTCGCCTTTCGCCCTCGGAACAACCCCACACACACACACACTCCTCTCCTCACCCCGCAACAGACCCACTTCGCCTCAAAAATCCCCCAACTTGAGGGGGGCGAGTGGGGGGGGCGCCTTCCCCCAGCCCTTACCTCTCCCTCCAGCCTCTCCAGGGCGGCCGCCGGAGGGAAGGGATGGGAAGGGAGCCGCCGCCGCCGCGTGTTCCGTCCCCCGCGCTGGGAGGCTGAGTCTCCGGGCCGAGGGGGACCGACGGAGGAGCCGCGGGCCGCACGGGAGGGCTGGAGCGGGGAGGAGACGGCAACGTCACGGGCGAAGGGCGCCAGGGCGAGCGGCCCCCCTCAGCCCCACCTCCCGCCCGCAAGGCAGGGGTCCCCGCCAGGGACAGGGCGCCGAGGGGCGCGTTTTCCCGCCCAAAGGGTGTGACGCCCGCGTGTGTGTGGGGGGGTCGTCGATTGTGGCTTCCCTCTCCCTCCACCGAGGAAAGGGGGTCTTCTTCTGGGCCTTAGTCCGGCGCCGCTTCCAGGAGCTGGAGCGTCGGCTGGAAAACGGGGGGGCTGCCTGGGGTGGGTGGGGGTCCTTTTCGGTGAGGGGACTGGAAGAGCAGCGGGATGAGAAACGGTCGCGGCTCCCCCCCCCCCCCGACGCTTTGTAAAAGAGGCTGCGGTTGCACACTCTTTATTGGGAAGGAGGCTTATATCTAGCACAGGGGTGCCAAAACTTGTTGGGCCCCGGTTGGTCACCTGGTTCAGAGGGCTGGTCACTACATCCCATGGGCCAGATCCGGCCCCCAACACCAATTCATCCGGCCCACGGAGCCCTCATCACTCCCTGGAGCGGAAGTAAAACACACCTGTATGGGTGCTTTTTGCTTCCGCCCAGGGGAGCGACAAGGGTTTTGCGGGCCAGATGAATTGGCGCCTGCCTGGGCCCAGATCCAGCCCACGGGCTGTAGTTTGGCTACCCCTGATGTAGCTGCAGGTAAGAAGAGGTCGTCTTTCGTGTCCCGATCAAACCCTGGACTGCCCAAATGAAGCCACTTTCTTGACTTTGTTGGTTGACCAAACTTAAGTCCTCATTGGTGCATGTCTCTGGCAGTAGTTGGCAGAAAAGTAAATGAGCCGAACTCTGTGTCTCTCCACATTCACACTATGTGTTATTGTCCACCAGTAGCCCCCAGTTGAGCATGTTGCTCTTGGATTTAGGGACTCCAACCCTACTCAGGGTCCTCCAGGGGGAGGTTGAGATCCTCAGCTATATCCTCCTTTAATTTTGTTCCTTGTCCAGTGAGCTCCTTCCTCCATTTTCTGATTTGGTTTTTCTCTAGCAAAGAATGTTTGTTCTTGCCATAAAGCTCCTCCTGGATCAGAGATGGCAAACTTGAGGCTCATGTCTGTTCAGATGACGGTGAGGGTCATTCTCTTAGTTCCCTCCTTAGGTCCCTCCTTATTTTATGTGGAATTATACCAATAAGAGGATATACGTATTTTTCTCAACTGGTGTAAGTTTGAGGCATCCTGTCACTATATGCACTGCAACAGGAGAGTTTAGTTGTGGAAGGAAAGAAGGGGCACGTTGGTTCATCTCTTCCTTCTTGACAGCATTAGAGGCATATATCAGGAGTTTTCAACCTTTTTTCAACATGAAATGGTGCCACAGGCCGTATCTGGCCTGCAGGCTGCAGGTTGCGAATCCCTGGCTTATATGGACCCCATCAATCTTTGCTTCTGCCTCCAACTCTGCCCTGTGATGAAGGAATAAAGTGTGCAGAAGAGGTGGATGTTCCTCTAAGAAGGAGAACCTCCCCTCCCTTTTTTTTGGGAGTGGTGGCATTATAGTGTGCCCCAACCACACAAGAGGAACACAAGCAACTTGATTCAACACTGCCCCACCCAGGCGTACAAGCAATTCAGATCTTCAAGTGGTTAAAAGGGGTGCATGTGATCCAAGGTGATATGAAGCTTCTGAGCATCTTTTGCCCAGCAGTGTCACATGCCCAGTCACTTTTTCAATTCCTCCTCATCCTGGTAAAAATATTGGATTCACTGAACTTAATTTGCACTATGGCAATCAAGAGAAAAAAACTCAGGAAAGCAAGTCAGAGAAACTGCTGCATCTACCACCAAATGGCTTATGTGGTACCATGAAAATTGAGAAGGAGGATTAATAGATGTGAGATGGTCATCAGAGTCACAGAATTTGCAATGATGGTATGTGTGTGTGTGGCTGGATTTCTTTTTGTTTTTGTTTCCTTCTGCCATATCTGAATACAGTATTGGCAATCATCATGGTGATCAACTATGAAGATTGTCCTGAGAATATAATGCACTGGCCTTCCCAGGGCCATAACCAGGATTCTAGATGGAGGGTGTGTGTGTGAATATTTTTTCAGGAGGGGCAACAATGTCACACATGCACATAGATAACATTAGAACTTTGCCCTGGGTGGGTGGGGGCTGTTAGCTGGGGGGGGGGCTGATCGCCCCCTGGACACCCCCTGGCTCTGGCCCTGGGCCTTCCATTTGCCTTCCACATCATAGCGTGATACCCATACCGCTGATCTGGTTCTGTGAGCCACTTTCTGGTGCTGAGCTCTTTTGGCACACAAAGCCCCCATTGGCCCAAGGCCAGTACTGATGAAGTTGCTGCTGTCCATCAAGATGGATTCAAGTGGAATTTAATCACCCTTCCCTGTAAACGTCAGCACCCATGGCTGTTAGTCCTCGGGGTGGTCAGTTTAGTTAACCACCGCTTGACACTTGACATTGAGTCACTGGCAGTATGGTCTGCTTTATTGCTACTGTTTGTTTTAGGGTCTGCTAAAAGAAAGGCATTGTTGACGCAATGAGTGGAGAGCTGAGCAGACTGCAGAGGATGGTGGAAGATAGGGGTGTCTGGCATGCAATGGTCTATGGCAGTGATGACGAATCTTTTAAAGACTGAGTGCCCAAACTGCAACCCAAAACCCACTTATTTATCGCAAAGTGCCAACACAACAACAGGGGAGGAAGGAACCTCCCCCATTGGGCTGCTGGGCATAAGGGTGGGATCAACTCTGCTGGGGGGAGAGAAGAAGTGCTCCCATTGGGCTGCTGGTTAGAGGGGCGGGGTGAACACTGTGTTGGGGTGACTGCACGGGTGCTCACAGAGAGGGCTCCAAGTACCACTTCTGGGATGCGTGCCATAGGTTCGCCACCTATTTATTTATTTCCACAAATGTCTGTGTTGTTGGATATATAAATACTACAGATATTTGAAATTGTAATTTTAAAATTGCAAGAATAAAAATACAAAATGAGAAGAAAAAATACACAAATAAAAACTATATATATAATGGTCACAGTACAGCCTGAATTAACAGATTTGTCCTAAGTGGGCATCCTAAAAGTAAAACTGCCAGTGCCTGTAAGACTTCTACAGAGCAGGAGCATTAAAGAAAATTCAAAATATACAGGTTTTTTTTTTAAAAAGAGCACATATGAAGCTTTTGTTTTGTATTGTTCTTGTTCAGTTGCACAGTTGAGTCCAACCCTTTGCAGCTCCATGCACCACTGCATGCCAGGCTCCTCTATCATCTGCCATCCTCTGCAGCCTGGCCAAATATACACCCATCACATCAACAATTCCATCCATCCACCTCATCCTCTGCTGCCCTCTTCTCCTTTTGCCTTCAATTTTTTTTTCTATGGTTTTATGGTGCTGGTTCTTTTTTTTAACATTGTGAGCCACCCAGAGTGGGAGGGCATCCCAGATGGATGAGGTATAACTCAAATAAATAAATTCTCCAGCATTAAGGCCTTCTCTTCTCATTTGGTGGCAAAAGTACTTGAGCTTCAGCTTCAATATTTGTCCTTCCAATGAGCAGTCAGGGTTAATTTCCTTCAGGATTGACTGACTTGATCTTGCAGTCCAGGGGACTCTCAAGAGTCTCCTCCAGAACCACAGTTCCGAGGTGTCTATTCTTTTGCGCTCAGGCTTCCATATGATCCAGCTCTCACAGCCATACATTACTACTGTAAAGACCATTGCTTTAACTATACGGACTATTTTTTATTATGCTGCCTAGGTTTGTCATAGCTTGCCTCCCAAGATGTAAGCATTTTTTTTATTTCATGGCTGCAGTCACTATCTGCAGTGATCTTAGATCCCAAGAAAGTAAAAGCTGTCACTGTTTCAATTTCGTCCCCTTCTATTTGCCAGGAAGTGATTGGGCCAGATTTCATGATCTTGGGGGTTTTTATGTTGAGTTTCAGACCAGCTTTTGCACTCTCCTATTTCATCCTCATCAAGAGGATCTTTAAGTCTTCACTTTCTGCCATTAGAGTAGTGCCATCTGCATATTTCAAGTTGTTGATATTTCTCCCAGCATGCATGTGTGTATTCTCCCAGCTTTTTATGCATGTTAGCTAATATAGTTTACATATTAATAAACGTTAATTGTTGCATTTACAGGACATTTTTTTAAAATCCCAATATTCAGGCACAGGCAAGATATAAGCCAAAGAAAATACTTTTTAAAAATGCAGAGCAAGTTGATTTTCTTTTTAGGAAGTTATTTACAGCTTGCCTTCTATTTTTAAGAGAAAACTATTTCGACCTCTGCTATTTTACACCTCTTGTGTCTTATTTTATAACCACTCCCAAACAATTTAAGTTCTTGGGATTTTCCCTGTAATTTCATACCTTAGTTCCTTCTTTGAAGCTTATTTGGTATGGATGCAGCAAATTCTGCATTGTTCCATTTACATTTTGCTGAATCAGTAAGACATTCACAACTTCTTTTGCTATGCACCAGTCTCTGCAGAATCCCAATAATGCTCTTCTGTCTTCTAACTTAATTTTTTATTCCAGAAGAAATTGTTTATTAAAAACTTGGTATGTTTTAGGTAAAGGTAAAGTTCACTCTTTATAGCCTGCTCCAGGGTTTTGTGCTCATCTTTGTTTATAGTTTATAGTTATAGTGAACAGGATGTGGTGAAGAGAATTGATGCTGCTCATTCTGCGTTTGGTCGTCTATCACACCAGGTCTTCCTGAACAAAGACTAAGCTCATGGTATACCAAGGTCAGTGGTGGGCTGTCAAAAATTTTACTACCACACTTTGGGTGGAGCCGACATCATGGGTGGAGCCAATATCATGACATCATGACATCATGATGCTGTGGGCAGAGCCAATGTCATGACATCATGATGTTGTGGGCGGAGCCAAAGTAAAAAAAAATTAAAAATAATAAATAAAAATACAGTACACATAAAAATAAAAATAAAAACACATAAAAATAGAAATAAAAACACATTAAAATAGAAATAAAAACACATTAAAATACAAATTAAAATAGACATTAAATACACATAAAAACACACTACATAAAACACAAACACCTCAACCCACCCTCCCACCCACCCCAAACACAAACCCATCACCCTGGGGTTGGGGAGCAGCAGGCAGGCTGGCAGAAACAGCAATGGCATGGTGGACTGGCGGCGTGGCCTGGCCTAGCTTGGCCCAGCCCCACAGCACAGCCTACCCTGGCAGTGCGGCCTGGCCCGGCCCAATGGTAATCCGAGGAAAGGCCGCAGCCGCTGCCACTCCTCCAGCTGCTGCGCCCTTTCTGGGCAGCCCAAAATGGCTCCTCGAAAGTGCACATGTGTCAAAACTCCCTTTGACGCATGCACACTTCTATTTTTCAGTGCACATGCATCAAATAGAGTTTTGACGGATGCGCACTTCTGAGCAGCCATTTTGGGCTGCCTGAAAAAGCAATCCAGAGGGCGGACAGAGAGGCGACTGAACCAGTCACCCGGGGGTTTACTACCACCACCACCACCACCCCCCGACGATCCCCTCCGGATTGCTGACCAAGCTGTTATTATCTTAACATTACTGTGTGGCTGCGAAACATGGACCTTTTATTGCCAAGACATAAAAAAACATAAGCCAACAAAAACTAAGGTCCATCTTGAACATCAAGTGGGATGACTATGTCACCGACATTGCGGCTCTCAAGAAGGCAAATGTAAACAGCATTGAAGCTTCCATCATAGCAGATCATCTTAGATGGATAGTGCATGTTTGCCATATGGATGGTTCCAGGTTTCCTCATCAAATTCTACATGGGGAACTCAGCTTGTGGAGCTCCTTTGAAGCGTTATAAGGACCAGTTGAAACAAGCCATGAAAGTGTCAGGTATAAACCCACAAACTTGGGAGACAGTGGCTGAAGATCGACAACTTTTGCACCAAACTATCTCTGCTGCTACAGGTCACTTTGAAGGAGAATGCCGCAGACACGAAGAGGCTAAGTGACAAACATGAAAGCTTCATCAAACTCAACCACACCCTTCACCATCTACCCTTCCCTGTAGACTTCAGCACCCAAGGCCGTTAGTTCAGTGGTGGGATGTTGAAATTGTTACTACCGCACCGTGACGTCATCACAGTGTGTGTGGAGCTAATGTCATGACGTCATGACGTCATGGTCAAATAAAAAATATTAAAATAATAAAATAAAAATAAGCACACACACACCTCAACCCACCCACCCACCCACAACACAAACCCGTGTTTGTGTATGAGATGATTTTTTACCCCTGAAAAACATGTCTCCAAGGGGGGGGGGGGCGTCTTGTACGCCGGGTGCACTTCAGTTGAATAAAATACAGTAATACTTCAGATAACGTTTACCTCAGATAACGTTTACCTCGTATAACATTAAGCAATGTGGGGAGGAGAGTTGCATCGAATAACATTAAGGTCCTATGGGATGGATCGGATAACTACTTTTAATATCAGATGACGAACAGGAGTTTGAAGGCTTTTAAAGGGAAACTGTCATGCCAGCAAACTTGCTAGGGACTTGCCTGGCACTTGCTCTCTCCTTCTATTTGTTATCTTCCTTCTATCATTGACAGTTCCAGTTTGGTTAACAGATTAGAAAACAAACAGCATGGCAGCTCCCATAGGTTTATTGTTCCATTCAGCTTTAGTGAATTGTCTTTGGTGAATTACGTTTAATAAACTTGCACTGTTTTATGTTTACTGTACATGTTTGATAACATACAGCCTTGTGACAGTTTTTCTGCATGTCATAAGCATTTGAATATAAATTAACATGTTTAAATCAAATCTGATGTTCTTTTACATTTTATTTGGTGTGTGGAAGGTGTGCGGAAGAGGGGGTAGTCTTATACAGCGAGTATATAACAAACTATATTTTAAGTGGAAATGTTGGGGGGTCGTCTTATATGCCCAGTCATCTTGTACCCCGGCATATACGGTATGCACAGACACACCACATCTAAAGGTGAGTCACTTACCCTGGGGAGCAGGCTATAGGGAGCTTCAGGCTAGCAGCTTTTCTTCCTCCTCCCTGCTTGGGAAGACAGCAAGGAGGCCATGCATATGTACAAGCACTGTAGGTGTGCATACACACCAAGCACTGTAGGCGTGCATGCACACCAAGTGCTTGGCGTGCATGCACAGTGGGGGAACCAGTGAAAAGGTAAGCCCTGAAGGTGGCTCCCCCCAAAAGCTGCTACCGGTTCTCCAGGACACTGGGAGAGAACCTGTTACATCCCATCACTGTCCTTAGGGTTGTCAGATTAGTTAAATACCACCTGACACTCAGCATTGAGTCGTTGGCAATATGGTCTACTCTATTACCATAGCAGGATAACCTGATCAGTTGAAATTTCTTTCTAGATATGTGATATAAAATATATGTAATAAAATAAACAAATTTTCTGATTTCTTGGTTGCAGTCTCCATTTGGGTCAACAATTAAATTGAGCTATACAAAATTTTGACATTAAAATTATATACAGTAGTTTTATGCAAGCAATTTGTCTATTTAATATTCAACTGTATTCCTGATTTGACATTTTCTTTTCCACTTGTATCAGAAATTGTTTCACATCATTGCTGCTTTCTACTAGTATGTTGGTATCATCTGCATATTTCAAATTACTGATATTTCCTCCATCAATTTTACCCCCCCCCCTCATTTGAATCTACTCCAGTTTTTCTTGTATGTTTTGCATACATATTGAACAGATAGGGAGGTAAAATACATCCTTGTCTGACACCTTTGTCTATACCAGTGATGGCTAACCTTGGCAGGAATGATCAGCAGAAGTGTTGCATTGGGCTTCTGATAATTGAAGTCCAAGAACACTTGGAGTGCCAAGGTTGGCCATCATGAGTCTATAAGGTCCAATTATGTTTCTTCATATTTGTCCTATAACTATAGGTTCCTGCTCACGAAACAGCTCACAAATCAGGAAACTCAAGTAATGAGGCACCCCCAGTGTTGGGTTGCTCTCGATTTGGCTGAACCAGTAGCAAAAATCCGGAGGAGATCACCGGGGGGGGGGGGGGAGCAAACCCCTGGGCGACCGCTTCGGTCGCCTCTCCAGATGCCCTCCGGGTCACTGTGTCTGGGGGTTGGCTTCGGATAGAAGCCGCGTGGCTTCTACCCGAAGCTACCACCCAGACACAGCGATGCAGCGATGGGTGGGTTGAGGTGTGTGTGCATTTATTTTATTTTATTTATTTTTATTATTTTTCTTTGGCCCCGCCCACAACATCATGATGTCATGAAGTTGGCTCTGCCCATAACATCATGACATTGGCTCTGCCCACACAGTGATGACATCATGGTGTGATAGCAAAAAAATTGACAACCCACCACTGGGCACACCTGTTTCTTTCAGAAAAGCTCATAGCTAGTCATGAGCCACACAGTAAAAACTTTTGCTGTAGCCTAAAAAGCATTGACTGATGTTTTCTTGAAATTCTTTGGCCAGTGGATATTGGCAATAGCCTCTCTGATGTGTCTTTCTTTTCAGAAAGTTTATACATTAAGCCAGTGATGGAAAACCTTTTAGAGACCTAGTGCCCAAACAGAGGGGCAGGGTGAATTCTGTTTTGTGGGGAGGGAGGAAGCACTCCCATTGGGCTGCTGAGCAGAGGGACATGATGAACTCTGCGCTGGGGGAGGAAGTGATGGTGTGTATGCCAACAGAGATGGCTGGGAGTGCCCTCTCTGGCACGTGTGCCATAGACATTCATCTCTTCATATAAGGTAAATGCCTTTATTTCAATACCTTTTGCATCATTTTATCTGCATGGGAAATTAGTGTAATAGTCCAATAGTTACTGCACTTCTTGGCATTTCCTTCTCTTGGAGGCTGAAATGTATATCAAATGTTTCCAAATATATTATGGAAAATAAACTTTGGCAATTTCAGGAAGGATATGTATTGTATATATAAATAAGGCATTATTTATTAACTAATTAATTATGTTTATTCACCTTATACATTTTATTTGTGTAAAAATTTGTGTTTTACAGAAATTTTAAAGTGGCAGTCAATGGAATAATAATAGTAAAATGAAAAACCACTGGATACCATACAATAACATTCTTAACTATGCAATAACATTCTTAATGTGCAGCACAACTTCAATATCATTTATAAACCTGAAGTCAGTAAAGCATAGCTGCCAATAAAAATTGCACACTCAAGGAAACCATAGTAATAATCACAATCCATAGCAATAATCACAAACTCAAAGAAGCTTATGTCTTTAAAAGGTCAACTCAGATTACACAGAAAGAATGCAAGAATAAGACAGATGTTGCTTTGGGTCTAAAAGATCACAAAGGCAACTGTCACATCAGCTTAAAGATGGAAACACTATAGTTTGCTTGAAAATTTCCATGTTAGGAGCACAGCAGCCTTGCTGAATCAGAGACGAGCCTTGGCACTCGAGTTGTTCTTGAACTTCAATTGCCAGAAACCCTGATCAGCAGGAGTGCTGCCTTGGGCTTCTGGTAATTGAAGTCCAGGAACACCTGGAGTGCCAAGGTTTGCCATAACTGCGGGAGTCTCCACCCTTGGAAACTCACAAGCAGACTTGTCTTCAGCTGCCTTGTCCCCAGGCTGCCTATTTTGATTTGGAAAGCAGAGCACATGGAACCATGCCTCGAATAGAGATAGAATTGGCAAGCATCTTCATGGGTGGAGAAGAGAAGTTTCATAAGTTCCACACTCAGGACTTGAGGTCTTGGAAGAGTAAGACCACACTTGTGAAATGGGCCCAAAACACAACTGTGGACAACAGAGTGCTTTCATACAGCACCCCTCTGAGAAGTACACTGAGAGGGGCTAGCAAATATAAAATGACATAAGGTAATGCAGCACCAAAACCATTCCCTTCATGGACACCAAATGCCTAGATCAGGGGTTCTCAACCTACAGCCTGTGTGCTGGATGTGGCCTACAACACCATTTCATGTGGCCTCCCATTGCCTCTGCCACACCAGGAAGTGCCATGTGTGGCAGGCAGGGCAAAATGGCCCCCCACCCCCACCCCCAAACTGTCTGAAGGAGCATGACCTGGCCCTCAGCTTGAAAAGGTAGAGAACCCCTGCCCTAGATGATAGCTAGAAATCTAGGAAGAGGTTTCTGATCAGGTTCCCAACATGGACCCTACACCTCACAGGGGGAACTTCAATTCCTAGAAGTCCAAGTCAGTACATTGCATGATCAGTGCTTTGAGGAATTAACTTAGGCTTCTGGGAATTGAAGTCCAAACCAAAGGTTGGGAAACATTGGTCTAGGCTAAACCTTTGGAGATCAAAAACAACATACCTTGCTGGATGGATGAACATCAAACAATATCTCCCACCAGGACAAGATTCTGGCTGGCCCATTTGCAAGCCACTTAATAGACTTCAAAGCAAATTAGGAAGATTATAAAATAATCAAGTAAAGTAGGCTCTTTGGATATAGAATAAATTTTCTTTCTTTCTTTTTTTGCTGCATAGATGATTATTATTTTAATTTTTTAATAAGATATAAAACAAAAACAAAATATGAAATCAGAACATTAACATGTTAGCAGTGATTATAAATATCTGCCAACCTAGCAGTTTGAAAGCAAGAAATTGCAAGTAGATAAATAGGGACCACTTTGGTGGGAAAGTAAACAGCATTCTGTGCACTCTGGTGTCTAGTCATGCCTGCCACATGACCATGGAAACGTCTGCAGAAGCAGACAGCGCCGGCTCTTTGGCTTTGGAACAGAGATGAGCACTGAACCCTAGAGTCAGATACGACTGGCTTTCGAGCAAGGGATACCTTTACCTTTAATATAACCATGTTATCTACTATTCTACGTATATCAACAAGCAATTAATCATTCCTGTGTAAATTACTTATTAAACTGTTAAAAAAAATATTGCTGCATGTTAACTTAAACATATTGCTAAGTAAGAGGGGGAAATTAACAACACATTTAATTTCAAAAACAAGTGTACCCTTTACCCTATGGGGAGCCAATACTTCCAGATTTTCACTTCAGACTTAATTATTAATATTGCCCTTCCAAAATCTCTATAGTTTTGGAAATGCAAATTTTCTGTGCAGAAATATACAATCAATGGGGTATTTATAGGCATGCAACTTATACCCCACCACATACACAAAAGAAGATGTAATAAATGGCTGAGATAATGCTATTGAAGTAGCCTGCTTCTGCTCAAAAATAGTCTCATCGTTTTAATGTTCTGCTTGGATTTTATCTATGTGTACATAATTTTACATTGTGAAACATTCTGGTACAAATAAAGGAAGAATAAAGTTCTTTAAATAAGTTTACAATATACTCATGATACACAGAAGCCATTTGGCATGCCAAAAGGAGAGGGAGTTTATCAGATACTTCAAGGACCCTTCTATATATAATGTGCTCTAATAATCCCTCTTGAATGTTACTACCAGAACTTGTTATTTTTCTTTTGGTATTCTTTTAGTTGTTCTTTTTTCTTTTAGTTATTCTTTTGGTTGTTTATACATCATCTTATATAAAAGGAATTAAGCTGTATAACAGTATTGTTTCCATCCACTTCCAGTGTTACTTAGGAAAATTTGGTAGCATGTGGCCTAAATCCCCAAATCTCGCCTACATTTTCATAGACACAGAAAATCCTTCATTCTTTAATTATCTGCTGCAGCTTGGCTTATTCCGTCTGCCCTCCTGTTGAACACAAATGATGGTATGTGCAAGGGAAAGCCCATAGTAGTTTTGAGTGAGGCCTTTCCCTGTGAAATTAAACACCACTGATTTACATCTGCTTCTTGGCTCTTCCTGTGATCTTTTTCCTTTGCTTTTTAAATTCTCTCTCTCCCATTCCCTACTCTGTCTCTATGACATCTCTGCTGAATGCCAACAGTCGTATAAAGCAAAGTATTGCAGCACATTTCTGCCGAAAGTGCCACGTCAGCAAGCTCAGTAAATGGAGGAACATAAAAACAGTGGATTCTGGTGAAATATCCAACCCCATTCCAAAGAATAACATTTCAGCAGCTGCCCAAAGACAGTCATCATAAAGTGAATAGTGAATCATTGTTCTCCAATGAGAGGAAATATGCTGTAAGATAACTTCCTGGTATCTCATTTTCTTTCTTGCTAACAAGCCACTCTTTCTATATTATGTTTGACTACTAGAAATTAGTAAAATGAAGATGTGAGGGAAAGAATTCTTAATTTAACATTTTCCACGCTTGAGCCCCCTCCTTGCTTGTCTGCCTTATTCTTCCAAAAAATAACAGTGCTTTCCAGACTTAGGAGAAAAGGAAGGAATGTTTTAGTCACTTCCCCGTTTGGGAACCAGCTTTAGAGATGGGTGGAGGGAAAGTATAGCAGAGGCAGGATTTCTTTAAAGTTCAACACACATATATATAGTACCTGGTTTTTATCAGTGTGTTCCAGGACTTTTACAAAAAGTAAACCAGTAGTAAATACATGCACAAGAAGTAATTAATAAAAGTCTAATTAACGTCAGAGAGTTTAAAGTGCTTTTAATTGGGGGGGGGGGGAGTATTTACTAGTGTACTTATTGTCTTCCACCCAAATGATGCCAAAATGGCATAAAGAATGCCTACCTAGGGAGAACCGGAGTACCATTACCAAAAGAGAGGGCTGTTCCTTTGCCTAAGGTGGTATTTGGAGAAGAATGTAGGGCAGTGAATTTAGCATGCAGGCAGATTGATATGGAAGAAAGTTCTTCTTCAAGTACTTTTATCTGAAGTCATCTGAGATTTCAAAGGTAAGCACCAGTGCTTTGAATTACCCCAGAAGTAAATAGTCACCCAGTGACTTATTTTTAAAAGTTCCTTGCAGTATTTTTCATGTCAGAAATTATTCTGGGCTGAAAGGATTTTTGCAGAAGAAATTCCGCTCAGGGGAAACCCGGATGACGCTCCTTTCATGTCCCCAAGAGCTGGGACAAAGACAGGTGTTCAATCTGTCATGCAGTACCTGGGTCTCAAACTGCCGACTTGCCAGCCTTCCAGCTAACAAGGTGAGCTTCTTAACCACTGAGCCACTGCAGCCCCCTTGCAGTATGATTGGAATGAACAGTGCCAACCAAAACTCTGGTCACTGCATTTTACATTAACTAGAGCTTTAAAAATATGTACTGTAATAATGCAGACTGAATGTTATCAAAGCAAGGATAAACTATGCCTATTCTGTAGTTTAAGCTGGCTGGATTGCTCACTGGTTTAGGTATATGGAACAAGAGGTTCAGTGTTTGATTCCTTATGTCTCCTGGGATTAAAGCAAGTTTGTGTAGCCTTGAGGAAGCTGCACAACATCAGAGCAACCCCAGAAGAAGGAAATAGTAAATCATTTGTGAGTATTCTTTGCTTTTAAAACCCTCAAAAGTATTGGCATAAGTCCATATTCATTTGATGGCACATAATTATTATAATTGCAGTTTAGGGAAAAGACAATGTATTGTTCATGCACTAGTTGACTACTAAATGTTTCTTTGACCTAAATCCAGACCAGGTTGTCATTCTGCAGATTGGGTGGTGGCCCTGTTATCTGGGATGATGGGAATTGTAGTCTAATGTGTTAATTGGACACAGTGGGGGAAATTAATCAAAGCTTGATAGTTTATTATTGATTTTATTTATTGCATTTTTATGCCACCCATTTGGGAAATTTCCCACTCTGGGTGGTGTACATACAAATGTCAAAATAACATAATAAAACACACAACAAATTAAAAATAAAACAACCAAATAAATACATCCTAAAATGAAATAACTGGTGTCTGTGGGCACAGAGGATCAACTGACTGGTTGATTTATTGCTAAGGGGATGACATTCCGAAAGGCTTCCATGAATAGGAAAGCTTTTAATTGTTTTTTGAAGATATCCAGGGGTGGGACCTGGTGCAGCTCCACCAATAGAGTGTTCCGCAGTGTTGGTGCTGCCACTGGGAAGATTTTATTTCTAGTTACAGACTTTCTAGCTATCCTCAGGGTCGGCACCTGGAGCTGCTTAGACTGTGATGAACAGGCAATGTGGGGAGTTGTTCTGAGGGAGAGATGCTCTGGCAGATAACAAGGTCCCAAACCAATAGGGTCACATGACTGCATATATACTATCTTTGTAAACAGTATCAACAAAAAAGCCCTGCACATAGGTAGTTGGATATCATCTCACCTAGGCATTTTCACTTGGACACCAAGTCCCTTATATTTGGAGGTGGGGGTAGATATGAAAAATATTAATATTCATTAATATCCCTGTGTCCTTATTTGGATTTCAAAATGACACTGGCCAGTTATGGGTGATGTAACAGAGACATGATTGGTGGGTCCTCTTGTGTATTTTTTTTTTTTAATTTTGAAGCTGGCAGGAAAGGTTGCTGCTACTGTTTAATCAGGAAAGCAGTGTTGTGGTCTACTTCTCACACAACTTATGTTTGTATGTATGTGTAATCTTCTGAAATAATAGCTCATTTTAGATTCTGATTTGTTAGGCATCAAATGCCCAATGTTTCCTGAAAATAATGATTCTTAAAAGAACTAGGAATACTTTTTAGGGAGTCATTTATTAATGAGTAAGGAAATTGAAATTGGAGAATGCAAAAGCTGTTTTGAAATTCAACATTTTTTAAAAAAAGATCATGGCATCCGGCCTCATCACTTCCTGGGAAATAGAAGGGGAAGAAATGGAAGCAGTGACAGACTTTACCTCCTTGGGATCTAAGATCACTGCAGACAGTGACTGCATCCATGAAATAAAAATATGTTTAATCCTTGGAAGGCAAGCTATGGCAAACCTAGGCAGCATATAAAAGACATCACCCTGCCAATAAAAGTCCTCATAGTTAAAGCAATGGTCTTCCAGTAGTAATATATGGTTGTGAGAGCTGGGCCATAAGGAAGGCTAAGTGCAGAAAAATAGATGCCTTTGAACTGTTGTGCTGGAGGAGACTTTTGAGAATCCCCTGGACTGCAAGGAGGTCAAATCAATCAATTCTGAAGGAAATCAACCCTGACTGCTCCTTGAAAGGACAAATACTGAAGCCAAAATTCAAGTACAGTACTTCGGCTGGCTGGCAGGAATGATGTGGGGTAGTGATGGTTTATTGACCCCCCCCCCCAAATGCTGGCTTATTTGATATCCTACATCTCTCCTCCTATTCCCACTCCTATTCCCTTTAATCTGTTCTCTTCAGTCAAGGGAATGAGAGGGTGTTTTTTTAATTGATTGTAATTTTTGTTTTGTTCTTTTTTAGAGTTTTTAATGATGTACCAATATGCTCGTTGTGCTCTGCCCTGAGTCGCCTGTGCGAGTAGGGTGGAATATAAATTTGATTAATAAATAAATAAATAAATAAAATAAATACCAAATGAGAAGAGAGTACTCACTGGAGAAGACTGTGATGCTAAGAAAGGTTGAAGACAAAAGTTAAAAGGGGAGGCAGAGGATAAGATGGTTAGACAGCATCGTTAATACAGCTGGTGTAGATCTGTGTGGATTACAAAGGATGGTGGATGGCAGAGGAGCCTGACGTGCTGTGGCCCATGCAAAGGGCTGGACTCAATTTTATCACTGAACAACAACAAGGAAACTGCATCTTTATTTTATTTTGGGATATGCAGAACTGTCTGAAGTGCAAAATTTTCCAACAAACTCTTCAGGATATCAGTGACTCAGTATAATAAGCAAGACTCCCTAGCCATATCTTCTGTCAACAAGGATCTAACTACAATCCTGATCTTTTTTATTCTCACCATTCATATCTTAAAAGTAAAGTAGAAGGGAGTTGAGCACAGACAGTAGCATAATTTTGCAGAGTCAATACTTATTCTCTCATCCTCTTTTATGCAGTATTAATTTTTAAAAGAAACTTCTTAGGATCAGATTATCCATTACAGATGGCTCATTAGAAGCTGATATATTAGTCTTCCAGAGACCTGAGTTTAGCTTTTATGCCTGAGCAATCACACTTGCCAACAACACCTACTTTGGTTCCCAATGACCACTTAGAAAACAAAGCAAGCTTGCCTGCAGCTTTTAGGCAGTGTGTAATAATGAGATGTCTTTCAGCACTTAAGGAATTTCCTATTTCAGTGACATGCCATCAATAATGTACAGTGAGTCTGAGTCTGGGAAGAGTTCAAGGCTGGGTTTGCGGTTTCCTCCCTTCACTTCATAATTCAAAGAAATTTTCCATTGCCATAATACTGGATATGCAGGATCATTAGTTTGGTAAGTGGGGGGGGGGGAGCAGACCTAATTGAGAACATGAAAGATTGATGTGTGCTGCAAATTCTGAAAGATTTGGCCCTGTTGATGAGAGAGAGAGAGAGAGAGAGAGAGAGAGAGAGAGAGAGAGAGAGAGAGAGAGAGAGAGAGAGAGAGATGTGGTTACTTCATTCCAACACCTTGCTTTAATTTTGAGTGAGAATAATTACATAAATGTCTTCTTGTCCACATGTACCGGCTTCAGATTTGTCTTTTATTGGTATGTTAGACAGAAGCAACTATAAATCCTTCTCTTCCATGCCAGCTGCCATTGGCTTGGTAAGCATTTGGAAAAGTCCTTCATTTCTAACACTAACCTTTCAGCTTACAGATGTAATTTTTTAAAATCATAATTCCAAGAATCATCCAGTCAATGTCAGTTACTGGGTTCTAGGATTTGTAGGCCTGCTCCCCTCCCCCAGCCCCCCAGCCTAATTTCCCACCTCTCCTTCTGTTGGTCACTTAATCTTATTTTTGTTCTGAAGCTCATGAGAGTGTGCATATGACACTGAGAAACCACATACACACTCTCTCTCACACTTAAACAGGGAGATAATTGACTTCCTTAGTGCTTTGGTCACACTAGAAAGAATGGAAAGAGATGTATGACTTTATGTGAAAACAGATTTCCTGGGTAAAAATTGGTTTTTTAAAAAATAATTAAGTGAATGAAGGTGGTCTTTGAACTGGAGCCAGATCTGTTAAGAGTACCTTTTGAGCTATTTTGAGTCCAGCTGTGACATACTTCAGGGCAACTAATCTTCTTGATTTATGGAGGGACATAGCTTTACAACAATTTTGTTTTGTGCAACCACTTTATTTATTTAATTTCTACTTCCTTTTCAGAATACACTTTAATATCTCTATGAAGTTGAAGCTTGTGATGTCTTCTTGCTAACATACCAAGTGGCCCGCTTGTTTTATAATTAAAACCTCATTAATTCATAATTTGGATTTAATGATATATGTAGGAGGGTTAAAGCACACAAATTTAAACCATTTTGAACCATGAAATGTCCTAGTATATCACAGTGTTGGCTTTTACATCCCATTCATGCAATGGTCATTTTGGGTGTTCTACCCTTTAATTTGGTCAAGGAAGCTAAACCATAAATGTGTTTAGAAGTGGTTAGCTTGGTTTTCATCTCTCCAATGAGAACTACTACTATGTGAAATTCACATGTTTGGAGAGCTGCATTTGAACTTGGGCTTAGGAAGGCAAGAAGGCTTTTGGCCTGAATCTGTTGAAAATGCTTTTGTTATAGTACTGACTCTGTCCTTAGATGCTTGCCACTGGGAACAATAACATCTGTTCAGTATTTTTTTAAAAAAGGAACACCAAAACACTCTTCTATGATCTTGCACTCAAGCAAAGAAATGCTGTGAAGTATTTGTAATATTCTGACCAGATTGCCATGGAACTTTACCAGATGTTATAGGCATATCACGGGTGTGTGTATAAGAATCTTTAGCCAAAAAGACAATATTTTGGACTCTTGGTTGGCAAAGCCTTTGTTCCACTATGACAGTAGCAGAGCCCTCAGGCTTCAGGGAATTAACCTCATTTTTGGGCCGTATTTTCTTATTCTGTTTTTAATAATTTTACTCCTTTACAGGCTTCCTTATGTAAGTGGTTTGGTATTGCAATATTTGAACCACAGGCAGCTCATGAAGCAGGAAGAGGGAAATATCTGGGAGTCATTCCCCCCTGCTCTGATCACACAGTCGTTGATTTGAACCTTCAGTTTGGATACTTTCCTCTTTCTAGTTTATCATCCTGCTTTAATGGGCACATGCAAGGCATTATTTCTCTAATTTTAGTTATAATGGCAAACTGCAGCCTGCTGCAGCACTAGTCATAACTTAAATTAGGCCACATCCAATTTAGGGTATGATTACACAACAGGATGAATGCAAAGTTGTGTCCTATGAATTCACACCTGGCAGGTTGGGTTTCCCCAAGTTAATTTATTTTAGCCTGACCATACTGGAGACAGCAGAGAGAAATGAGGAAATCGGCAACCAACTCTTGTTCACAACTTGTTAAAGCAGGTCTATTGTAAACATCCAGATTTGCAGAAGGCAAGGCTGTAATGAAGTTACCTTAAAACACTGATTATAATTTCCCCAAATGAGGCTCCTTGCATGTCCCCTGTGCAGCTCTCAGGGAATTGAACCCTGTCCTTTCAGTCTCCAAGCACAGTACTTTTACCCACGGAGCCACCAGGGAGCTGCAGTTTGAGACTGATTTGCATTGACTTGAATGTCATGTAGTCACTGTAAAGTAATAAGTCTGTCCTAACCAAGGAGTAGTTTTCATAATATTTGTCAATGTACCTGCCTTATAACAACCCCAGTCTTACCATTTCTATCTTCCACCCCCTTAAGTTTCCATCGCCAAGCAGGGATGGAATCCTTGGTCTCCTGAGTCCTACCCCATTGATCTATATACTATACTTTGGCACTCCAGGTGTTCTTGGACTTCAATTACCAGAACTCCAAGCCAGCACTCCTACTAATTAGGGCTTCTGGGAATTGAAGTTCCAGAACACCTGGAGTGCCAAGGTTCACCATCACTGTGCTATACCATACTGGCTCTCATTTTTGTTGTTGTTGTTGTTCAGTCGCACAGTCGATTCCGACCCTCTGCGACCCCATGAACCACTGTCCTCCAGGCACTCCTGTCCTCCACCATCCCTCTCAACTCACTCAGCTCTGTGCCCATTATCTCCACAATACCATCTAGCCATCTCATCTTGGGCCGTCCCCTTCTTCTTTTGCCCTCCACCCTTCCCAGCATCAAGGCTTTCTCAAGTGAGTCCTCTCTTCTCATTTGATGTCCAAAGTATTTTAGCTTCATCTTTATTATTTGACCTTCTAAGGAGCAGTCAGGCTTGATTTCTTCTAAGATTGACCCATTTGTTCTCCTCGCTGTCCAGGGTACTCTCAAAACTCTCCTCCAACACCACATCTCAAAGGCGTCTATTTTTCTGCGGTCTTGGTCATCCATTTTTATAATTTATTTATTTTTTGTTCATACTTGTATGCCGCCCTCCTCGCAGAGCGACTCAGTGATTATCTTCTGAGAAGCCTGAATATCATTTAGATCTCTTCATTTGCATATGTTTAGAGAATTTTTAAATTTTACACACACAGAGAGATATAAAAACAGGAACAGAAATGTTTTCATAATTGAAAACAAATAACAACGGTAAATGGAATGAGGAGCTAGTAGCAAAAGGCACTGTAATTTAGTTTGGTTCCATCCAGGTATGGGAGCCAGAGTGGGCAAATCTGTTTTGTTGCTTAATCTTGGGACGAATGAAATGTTTCAAAAAAGGCAATCATTCTGAATGAAGAATTTCATTAGAAAGTTGCTATAAAAATACTTTTTGGAGGGTGCAGTAAAATGAAAAAGTGTGATGGAGTAGGTAAAGGTCACCCTTTCTTGAAAGCCAGTCATATCCAACTCTAGGGTTCAGTGCTCATCTGTTTATAGTCAAAGAGCCATCAATGTCTGCATTTGCGGATGTTTCCATGAACATGTGGCAGGAATGCCTCAATACCGGAGAACAAGGAATGATGTTTACCTTCCCACCAAAGTGGTACCTATTTATCTACTTGTAATTTCTTGGTTTTGAATTGCCAGGTTAGCAGAAGCTGGGACAGAGGCAGGAGCTCACTTTGTTGTGCAGTACTTCCAGTTGTCAAGTTCAGCATCTTAACCGCTAAGCCACCATAGTCCCTGTGATGGAATAAATCTGTGGCCAAATCTCACAATATATTTTTCTATTTCCAAAAGACATAGGAGGTAATAGGGACTGGCCTCACAGTGTGAGGAGAGAAGAAACCCTCTGATGCAGCAGAAATCATAGCATTTCTCTCCTCCTTTCCAATTCCAGGTCTAGGAGGACAGAGAATTTGTATGTGACATTTAGCTCAAAAAGGAAGGGTTAAACTCTATTTATCCCTGCATCACAGCCCCAAATGTAAATGGAAATACCCATTCATTGGAGAAGAAGGGATAGCTTTTGAAGATGTAGTATCTGAAATCTTTGATTTCATGTGCAGTTTGGCCTTCTGAGAGTTGTTTTGTCATGGTAACAAGGAACAAGAATGTAAAGACTTGCAAAATTGCTACTGAATTTCTCTAGCCTACTGCCAAACAGATGCCTCGGTTTATGTTAACAGAGATACCACCTCTGACAGTAAAATAAACGACATGCAACTGTAATTAAATTTGTTGTGTAAGCTATGTGCTAAAATTCAAAATTCAGCCTACAGAAGGCAGAAATTTTCCCCTGTTCACATTTAAATCTTCTGGGAGATGATTTTGCAGATGAGACATCTGGCTGTAGGAGAGCTAGGTGGATATGGATAAAGCGCAGGTATAAATGTTGTTCTTTCTTCTCCTGTTGCACTTGGGGAGTTCATAGCTATGCCCACATTCTTCAGTTTGCAACCTGTCAGCCTTAATTGACATGCACTTAAATGCACCACTGGTGGCTGTTTCAAGGCTTTCTGGTGATAAAGCTGATAAAATGCTTGTATGCATTTCTAGCAGTACATCTGTAAAATGCTAGGTGTTCAAGCCTGGGCTTGAATGCACAGGGAAGAACTCACTCTGTGACTTTAAGACACACCAAGGCTGAACTTACATCTTCTCTCTGATCTTAACAAAACCTGGAAGTTAAACCATTACTTTCAGGCTAGGCCTTTGTTCATTTACCTCTTGGGTGGTGATTATAGCTCAGTAGTGAACATGTAGTTAATGATCACATTTGCCTTGTTCTGCATAGAAAACACTAACTTCTTGTGCTTTGGGGGGGGGGAAATTGTTTCATCTTGCTTTTCTTCTATGCAAGAGAATCCAAAGCTTTCAGGAATAAATTATTTCAATTCTGAATTATACACAAATATATGATGCCAGTTCGGCTAAATCAAATAAATAGTAGCAACTCAAAAAAAAAGTTGGAGATGTCATCAGGAAACTGGGACATACAAACATATGTGGTGGGATTGTAAAATCATTTCCAATTTCTGGCATAAAATGGAACAAGAAATAGCAAAAATTTTAAATATTAGCTTAAAGTTGAACAAAAAAATTGTTTTACTAACGGATTTAGAGGAATTGAATTTAGGGGAAAATATGAAAGAGTTATTGTCCATTTTCTTAACATTGGCGAGACAACAAGTAGCCAGAAATTGGAAAGGTGACATGAATTTAGAAATTGGTAAATGGTATGCTGATGCTTGGGACATGGCATTAAATGAAAAACTAACATGGGAATTAAATATAAAAAGGGGGTTAATAAAACAAAATAGACTTTGGGACATTTGGAAACCTTTTTTGCAACACACATTGATGGATGATAAAGGAGAAAAACCTGCATCGAATACAATGTATTTTTGGCAGAATGAATGAGTTGTAAAAGGAGTGGCTGGTAGACTCAAGGACTTTAGTGCACTGGGTGATAGTTTCCATGTATAAAACAATAAAGTAGTAACATTGTGGTGAAAGAGGATAGTTGATACAAAGCTGAAAATATATAGTATAGTAATTGTATAGAAAACAACTAATGTAATATGAGATTATATTATACTATATTGATTTTCATTTTTCTTCTCTTTTTTTTCCTTTCTTCCTCTTCATTTTTAAGGCTGTAAGATGTACTTGGGAACTATTTCTTTTTTTTTTTGTATGTAATCTGTTTTTTTTTCTTTTTCTGTTCTGTTGTTTGTATGCTTTGTTACTTTTTAATATTGCTAAAAAAAAAAAAAGATAAATACTATAAATTAGAAGGCTTTAATAGCTGTAATTTTCAAGTTTATTCAACCAAATCCTTGGACCATAAGTATTATTACTACAGATAGTACCACATGAAAGACAGGCTGTTTGGAATCCGGCAAACCATGTTAAAGGTTAATAGGGCAGAGAACATTGCCTTATCATAACTTCTGGCTTCCTTACAGTCCATGGCTATGTAACAACTACTCAGAAGTCAAGTCTACTGAGCTCATGGAATTATCCCCAAATAAGATCTCTATTTAGAATGCAGTTTGGTACTCACTCAACATTCGGTAGGGATGTATGCAGTGGGAGCCCATCACTGGATGTATGGCCTACTGACTTCAAAAAGATTTCCTTTTAAGCAGACAGACACAAGCATCTAGCTCTTTCCAATACTACCTTTGGGATTAGATCATTTCACAAACCCAAGATCTCTATTTAGGAGCAAGATACTCTCATGGGGAAGAAAGTACACCAAGAGATAATGCATACCCGTATAGGTGCTAGTGGATGAGTGACCTTATAGATTAGATAATGGTGTGGCAGCAGAAGGGAAGCCAGTGAAGTAATCTGATATTGCTGTTTAGGTCAGACTTTGAGGCAAACTTTCCTACTTGTATTTATCAGAATGGATTTTATAAAGACATCTTAAAAACAGTCTTCTAATTTGATCTGAATTTTTTTAGAATGAAGTACAGTCAAACCTTGCATAAAGAGTGCCTTGTTTAAAGAGTAACTAGCTTAAAGAGCAGAATTTTCTCTGAATGTTCGCTTTGCTTAACAAATAAAACCAACAAAAAACTCGCTTAACAAATAAATTGGGGTTTGCAATACCCCCCACCAGAAGTCACAATTGGTCACTTACAATGGTGTTTCTCTTAAAGAGCAAACTCGCTTAAAGAGCAATCCTGTGGAACACATTATGCTCTTTAAGCGAGGTACAACTGTATTTGAACAGGGCCTTAACTGAATTAATGGCACAACTTCAAACTCCTGAAGTGAAGCCTGGTTGTGAAATAATGTTTGCATTATTACAGGGCATCAGACTCTCTCCACACTGTGGAAAAGGAGCCATCTTCTCTCCCCTCTATCATGTTCTTTACATTTTACAGCCTTATATAAACTTATGCTGTTGCTGTTTTGCAACAAGATGAGATAGAGTTTTAGGCTGTTGGGTAGGAACGATGCTTTCTCATCATGCAAGGACGGTGTATGCACAAAACTCTCTTGTGTGGCTAATTATGGGAGGCATGTTGTGGGGAAGAATGGATACATGCTCCTGCACTATGGGATGGGATTTGCAGGCTATGCATGGCATGAACTGAGTAAATATGCCAGTTCTAAAGATACTGTAGCAAATTCAAGAGCCAAAGTAAAAATATAGTGCAGTCAGTACTCAGTTTTCAGGTGTTACTGTCAACAGTACAACAGTTATATTTTGGATTTGCCTGGTCTCTTTTAAGAACACATCTTTTGGTGTTAGAAGGCAATGCAGGCACATGTCTTCCAATTAGCATCAAACGTATTCACTTAATCCGGTTAAATTCATCAGAATGTTTCCTTTCTTCCAAATGATTTATTTGGTTGCCAGCAGCTCACCACTGGATAATAATGATCTTGGAGGCCTGGGATAATAGCCAGCAGTTATTGAGCTATTAGAAGAAAATCTTGAGAATCGATAATCCAATGGTAAATCTGAAAGAAGCAAACATACCATGACTTGATTAGGCAGGCAGCCCCTGTCAAATCTAAACAAAACCAGTGAGGTAGGAATTGTGCTGTTATTCTTCCTTAAGCTCTTTATCTGTATGTTTATTCTTGTAAGAATTTAATCAGACCACATGATTAAGTTTATACGCTTCAGCATGATACTAATACTTCAGCTTATTTGACTGAGAACACCAAATGTTGCCTAAATTATTATAAAAGTGTTTCTACATTGCTTTACATATCACATTGTTAAGTATTGTATGAATCATGGTATAACAACAACAACAACAACAACAATAATAATAAAATATTTCCTAAAAGAGCAAAGCAAAAAAAATAAAATAAAATCTACTTTTGTTGAACTCATTTGAATCCACAGTTCAAGTCAAGTTAAAAAGAGCAATATTTTGCTACCTGCAAATGTACTACAGTTATGCTCTTCTAATGTCTCCTCCTACTAATATGAAGCAGGAGCCATGTAAAGTGTATAAATTTCTGATGATATTGCTGCACAAACTAAAGAGAAGTGGACTTGATCCATGATCCATGAAAGTTAACATTAAAATACAGGAGTTAGTCTTTAAGGTGCTGCAACGCTTTTTTATCTTTTATTTTGTTTACTCTCTGATAAACTAGATCAGTGTTTTCCAACTTTTGGTTTTTGGACTTCAATTCCCAGAAGCCTAAGTCAATTCCCCAAAGCACTGATCAGCCAATGTACTGACTTGGGCTTCTGGGAACTGAAGTCCAAAAACCAAAGGTTGGAAAACACTGAACAGCCACTCAGAGATACAGTAACAGAAATGTGGGCAAAGAAACATACAAAAGTCTGTTGAAACTTTGAAACTTGTAGATAATTTTTGTAAGCAGTTTTTTAAAAGGAGTCTGAAACTGTATCAGTGGGTACTGCTACAGTAAATAACAGGGACACATTTCTAATGAGATTGCAAAGGTACTGAATTGCAACAGTATACCTGAAGGCATACAGATGCTGCATGGAATTCTTTTTCATCTAAATAATGTCAGCATTTAAGCAGATCAGCTTGGACTTGCTTTCTTGCAGGAACAAGTATATAACACAGCTAAAAGCATCAAAGAATGCGGTTTCCACTGGCTAAAAACAAAACCTACTGCCTTTGAGGAATATAACGCCTTTGCTAGATTCCAGGCTGTGAACGGGCAGCAATCAGCCTCTGGCTATGAATTGGCCTCGTCACCTTTCACAAATTTTTCAAGTGTCAACCAGCCAGAAGGATATGTCTGGCACCCCTTACTGGGATAATATACCCAAGACAGGATATGACTTTGGCATGGGCTGCTAAAGCAACTGCGCAAATTCCAAGCATCTCCTAAGGTGGAAAAGAGGGATAACCTTCTGGAGGTTGTTAGACCTTTCTGTTTTACAGCAATGATTACCAGCATTTTCTATACCTCATGTGTGATGCAGAGGCTTTAAATCATAATTCAACCTGAGTGAAAACTCTACTGTAGGAAAGGTGAAGGTAGGAATCACATTCTACCTTTTTTTAACTCCACCTTTCTCAAGGGAAAGAACTGTGATAAATCAGAGGCAAAATATATCCTGTTTGGAGTCAGTTAGGGTCAGGTTGAAGGATGTCCATCCTGGAGGCCATGGAAAGCTTAATGAGGACAGGAAGGGCCATCTTCTAATCCAGTGATGGTGATTCTTGACACTCCAAGTATTACTGGACTTCCAATTATCAGAAGCCCAAGTCAGCACTCTTGCTTCTGGGATTTGAAGTTCAAGAACATCTGGAGCAGTGGTTCCCAACAAGGGGTACACAGCCTACTAGTGGACTTCAATTCCCAGAAGCCTAAGTCAATACATTGGCTGATCAGTGCTTTGGGGAAATTACTTAGGCTTCTGGGAATTGAAGTCCAAAAACCAGCATTTGGGAAACACTGATCTGGAGTGCCAAGTTTCGTTACCACTGTTTAATCTAACCTAATGCATTTCATTCAGCAAAAATAAGCCGTGTAACCATTCATAAAATCAAACAATAGCAGGGGAAAGGCGATACCTCTTATAGGTCACTTTTTAAAAAATCAAAAATTTGCAAACTTCCGTAACTCATGGTTACTTCTTCAGGCACTAGGCATCCTCTTGGCATGGTTTCCAAGCCAGGCTCCATTCTTAGATGTTTCATGGGAAAATAAGCACCAGATTGTATCCTTTTACAGTCCCAAAAGCAGGAAGCTAGAGATCTACTGTAAAAGGATACAATCTGCTGCTTACCTTCCCATGAAACAGCCTGGCTTGGAAACCACACCATGAGGATGCCTAGTGCCTGAAGAAGTAACTATGATTTACGAAAACTTGCAATTCTTTGATTTTTTAAAGTGGCCTATAAGAGCAGGGGTGTCCAAACTACAGCCCATGGGCCAGATACTGCCCCTGATGCCAATTCATCCAGCCCAACCTGCCCTTGTCACTCCTGCAAATGGAAGTAAAACACACCGATATGGCATCAGGGCCCGGATCCAGCCCACAGGCTGTAGTCTGGGCACCCCTGGTCTAAGCAGAGAAAATGTCAGCCTAAAACTCTATCTCATCTTGTTGCAAAACAGATTGCATGGTGCATTTTATTTCCGCTTTCAGTGGGAGGAACCACATGACTGGCCCACTGAACCACATGACTGGCCCGCTGAACCACATGACTGGCCCACAGTCCAAAAAGGTTGGGTACTTCTGTATAAGAGGTATCGCCTTTCCTCTGCCAATGCATTTCAGATATCTATATTCCCTTAATAGGCTGTGCATCTACATTATTTTGGAATTCTTAGAGCTGAGAGTTCTCATTTTGGGTTTCACTGTATAGATGTGAGAAGAGGGAAGATATTGTAAAGATGAATAAATAAAAACTTAAAAATCCATGAGGCTAAAAAGCCCAGTAAATCTTTACCCACCCCTCCTATTCTGGCAAACATAAACTGGCAGGGATTGGGAAGTGGCTGATTATTTGAATTTGCTTGTGATTGCTTTTCTTTCTTACATATTTATTTGGACAGTTTAGAAAAAAAAAAGATTTTCTTTTGGCCTGGGCATGATTTATGAGGATACCCCTTCCATTTGAGGAGATTATAGGGATTACTTTTGTTTTTAAGTATTCCACAAGTCTCTGAGAATCTGAAAAGGATTTAGAGAGAAGCATTGTGTTTCTTCAATTTGAATCAGCATATAATTATCTGTAGAGATTTCCTCAAATGTTTGACTCAACATCAACTTGCTTTGGAGTACTGTACTCAATTTTGATAAACGGCTTTCTGTGCTAATCTATTTTAATAGTCTGTAAAACCCTACACAAAGACCAGCACCAACCTTTCATGCTTTCTAAATATCCAGATGTTTTTTAAAAAGTCCCTCCTGCCCCCCAACAGCTTCAGTGTTTTGTGGGAATACAAAATGATAGGAAAGAAAGTGTGGCCCCTTTCAGCTGAGGTGCTGTTGAATAAATAGGAAATAAGTGGCCGCAGTGCTTTTAAATGCAATTACTGTACATGGAAGTAGAAAATTTTCAAGGAAGGCTAACAGAGATTATTTGATGGAGAGCTGAGATTAGTAAAAGGAAATGCAAAAGAAAAATTAAGCAGTGAAATCTTTCTAAAAAGTTCAGAATTTATCAAACCAATAACAGAGTATAAAATGGGTTAGATTATGTATAGCCATACATGGGTTAGAATGTATAGCCAAAGGATCCAAGAGGGATCCAGGAATTTACAGGCCAGTCAGTTTAACATTTGTTCCCAATAAATGGCATAAAGAGTTTTTAAAGATAAAATTCTCAAGTAAGGGGAGGGGGGAGTCTTACAGAAGAAGAATCAGCGTGTCTCCTTGCAAAGTTTTAAAAGTGTATCAAGAGGGTAGATATTGCTTACTTGGATGTTCAAAAGTCTTTAAAGTAAACAGGAGTTATGGGATAAAAGAAGACATCTTACAGAGAACAAATTGGATCAAGATAGAAGTGCAGATATGCAATGGAGGGATATAAATAGCATATTCTCCCAAAGATCTTATTGTGACTCACATATTTTGACATTCCTAAATGATCTGGAGTTTTAGTAGTGTGTGGCAAGGTAGCCAAGACTGTTGATGATATCAGATTTCTCAGAATAAAAAGGGTCAGTAAAGAGCTGAAAAGCTCTCCAGAACTGAGAGACAGGCATTAAAATGACAAAAAATGGTTCACTGGAAATATAAAATGAGACATCTTTGGCCAAAAATTCCTAACTTTTGTCTCAACTGTTGCTGAATGAGCATGGAGATGAGTGTTAGATGGCTCACCTACTAAAATGTGAGGCTGCTGAGAGAAAAAGCAAAATTCATTCAGAAAAGTGTTAAAAATAAAGCAGCCAATATCATAATGCCTTTGTATGACTTTTGTTATGAGATCACACTTAGAATACTGTGTATAATTCTGGTGACTCTATCTCAAAAAGGTATCATACAGCTGGAAAAACTGTGCATGACCAAGGGAGCAGAACAACTCTTGTCTTCGAGATAAGGCCTTGACTGAAAATCTAAAATATTTATCTTAACTCTTCTAAATAGGAATGGTGATGATTATGACAAAGATGATGCTATACTGTCAGATTATCTGACCTAATGGTGACCCTCCCAAGAGTTTCCTTGTGTAAAATACTCAGAAACAATTTACCATTCCATTCTTCCAGCGATCTTGGCCCAAGATTACTCTCTGCACTGCCCTTCCTGGTCCCCACCGGGAAGGATGAAAACACCTGTGCTGGGCTGGTGGCGTTTTAAAAGGGCCATTGCTGCTGCCTCTATGGGACTCTCTGTGCTGCCCTTCCTGGTCCCCACCGGGAAGGATGAAAACACCTGTGCTGGGCTGGTGGCGTTTTAAAAGGGCCATTGCTGCTGCCTCTATGGGACTCTCTGCGCTGCTTCCTGGTCCCCACCGGGAAGGATGAAAACACCTGTGCTGGGCTGGTGGCGCTTTAAAAGGGCCGTTGCTGCTGCCTCTATGGGACTCTCTGTGCTGCCCTTCCTGGTCCCCACCGGGAAGGATGAAAACACCTGTGCTGGGCTGGTGGCGCTTAAAAAGGGCCGTTGCTGCTGCCTCTATGGGACTCTCTGTGCTGCCCTTCCTGGTCCCCACCGGGAAGGATGAAAACACCTGTGCTGGGCTGGTGGCGCTTTAAAAAGGCCGTTGCTGCTGCCTCTATGGGACTCTCTGAGCTGCTCATCCCGGCTTTAGATTTTAGACCGCTTGCTCCTCTTGTTCTTAGTATTTCGTATTGTTAATCGATTAGTGTATAACTTATTTTTTCATTTTTGTATTGGGTATAGATTGGGTATGGATTGTATTGTGAGTATATTGTTTATTGTCCATTTGGTACTGAATATTGATTATGGACTGTAGCCTTATCATATTGTGTTACATTTATTTTATTTTGTCTTGTTGCACTGTATTTTATATTGTATTATTACTGAACTGCTATATTGTATTTAATTGTATGTTGTGAGCCGCCCTGAGTTGGTTTTGACCAAGTAGGGAGGCATATAAATTCAAATAATAATAATAAATTCAAATAATAATAATTACATAGGTGGCAAGGCATGTAACCTCATCAGCCACACATGCTCTAAGTCCATGATGGTGGACCTTGGCACTCCAGCTGCTTTGGACTTCAATTCCCAGAAGCCCAAGTCCCTGTGAATCCACATGAATGGGTTTGCAGTAAATCCATTTGTGTGGGTTCACAAGGACTTGGGCTTCTGGGAATTGAAGTTCAAGAACAGCTAGAATGCCAAGGTTCACCGTCACTGCTCTAAGTCAGGAGTTCTCAACCTTTTAAAGCCAGGGGCCGGATCACGCTCCCTCAGACAGTTTCAGGGGCTGGACGGCCATTTTACCCTCCTTCCACCACCCAGCACGTCTGTATGTGGTGGAGGTGGTGCTCCCCCCAAAGGTGCCATAGGCTGCATTTGGCCCATAGGCCACAGGTTGAGAATCCCTGCTCTAAGTGATCTCCTGGGAGGCAGAGTAAGAATTAAATTTCTACAGGGAGATGCTCTAACCCAGTAATGGCCAACTTTGGCATTCCAGGTGTTCTTGGACTTCAATTACCAGAAGCCCAAGTCAGCACTCCTTCTGATAAGGGCATCTGGGAATTGAAGTCTAAGAGCATCTGGAGTGCCAAGGTTGACTATCACTGGTCTAACATCCTGAGCTATAACAACTCCCTAAATACAAGGAAACAGTGCTGATCTGTATGACATTTATAAAAGGTGTGTAGAAAGCAATGGAAGGGTAAACAAGCCACCAAAGTAACATGCCATAATGTGGGTTGAGAAATCTTGAACGAATTGACTTGGTCCACTGAGATTAACAGGGGAGTATGTAAACAAGACACTGCAAACTTGACACTTCATCAGTACACTAGACAAAATATAGTAATTAGTCATCCATTTCTGTGTATAGAGATGTGTGCACTTTTTTGATGTTTCCGTTTTTATAGTTAATCTAGTGTTCAGTCCTTCAGTGAAAATTTGAGTGGCAAGCTACAACTAGTTGAGAAACTGGCATTTCATTTGGTGTCATAGGCCAGTCATGTTACCTGGCGTGTGAAAAGAAATGCATCACAATTATCAACTACCACTATTTTATGTCTATGTAATTCTTCATTTTGCTATCTGGCCAAGCTATCCTGGTATGGTAATAAAGTAGACCAGAGATTCTCAACCTGCGGTCTGCAGGGCAATTTCATGTGGGCCCCCCATGCCTCCACCACAACAGGAAGTGCCATGTGGTGGAGGAAGGGCAAAATGTTCGTCCGGTCCCTGAAGCTGTCTGAGGGAGCGTGACCCGGCTTTAAAAGGTTGACCATACCGCCAGTGACTCAAGGCCGATCATCAGGTGTTAACCAACCTGACAATCATGAGGACTAACGGCCTTGGGTGGAAAAGTCCACAGGAGAGGGTGATAGTCTCCAAGTAAATTAAATCCCTCTTGAATCCATCTTAATGGAGGGCAGCAGCTTCATCAAGACTGACCTAGGGCTGATGAGCAGCTTCATCAAGACTGACCTAGGGCTGATGAGCAGCTTCATCAAGACTGACCTAGGGCTCTTTCTGTGTGTCAAAAGAGCTCTGATCCAGAAAGTGACTTGTGGAATTGGTTGAGTGGTACAAGTATAACACTAAGAGGCAAATGGAAAATGATTGCATTGTATTGTTCACAGAACAATCTTCATAGCTGATTGCCATGAGGATAGCCAATACTCGGAATCAGGTATGGTACTTGAAGAAGAAGAATTCTTCACTTAGATTCCAAGTGTTATATCTATATTACATTACTAGTAATAATTTAGCGATATTCTGGCTAAAGGTTACCTAAGTCTTACCTGCTATTGCTGCTATGCTTGGGATTGTGATGGTGCTATATGCACTAACACATTTACATGACCATGTACGTATTAAGGTTTCCTCTGCACCATCCTTTCCCAAAATAGTGTCCACAAAGAAAGAACCCCATTGCTGAGAAATGGAATGAAGAGATTTTGGATGTTGTTCCTGAAACATAAATAGATATGAGCATAAATAAAAGCGCTCAAGTATAAGCATGGGATGTCTGTTAATGGGATATTCACTTATTTTAGTACTGGGAGGTATCTTCACACACATAATGCCCCAACAACTAAGCGGAAAAGCCCTTAAATTCTGCCATGCTTTGGCAGCATTTTATAGCTTCAAATTCTCCCAATGGAACCAAACCATGACCAGAATAGTTTGGGAATATTCTTAAAATGTGCAAGAAAATAATCTACTCTATGTATTGCTCGCTTTTGCTTTCATTGTGCTTGCCAGACAATTTGTAGTCCACCTAATTACAATAAGCACCCTACTTGACGTGAGCAGCCGGCAGCCGGAAGACTGTCATAATAACAGTACAGTATTGTGTTTGAAAAATGCAGTAGATTTTTACACCTTTATAGGTATATTAAAGTGAAATGGTTATGAGCATAACTTGGTGTTCATCCATTTTTTCCATACAGAGGCCTTCCGCTCTCTTGTGCTAAGGAAAGAGCATCACACTTTAACACACCCTTGCATGTGCGTGGGCAGAAGAAAAATAAGAAGCACAGAAAGCTGTCTTATATTATATCACATCATTGGTGCATCTAGCTCAATCTCTGGATGGCAAACATATACTGTAGTTTTCCATGGGTTCAAACATACATTTTCCCCAAAACAACTTGGGAGATTCTGGGGACAGAACTAGAGAATTATTCCTATAAAGCATGCATTCTATCACTGAGCTACAATCTTTCTCACATGCATAAGGAACCCAATAGATTTAAAAGGTTCCTTCATGCATACACTGGAGCTTCTATGCAGTAGTTTATGTATTTTCTTATTTTTGTTTTGATTCAGGATTATTATTAATGAGAGAAAGATGTTTTAAAATGAAATGCTGCTATATAATCTGCCTTAATTTATATCACAGTGAGAGTGTAGAGAAAATTAAAGCTTTGGGACCACAGATTACAGTAAATTTAATGTAAATTACAGGATATCTTAACCATTAAACAACATTATACAGTTTCAGAAAGATTGGGGACATTGCTAATCAGATATGACACAGGATGGTTCTGTCTGACATTCATGCTCACTGATTTTGTTCTTTCTTTCCCTCACTTTTAATCCTGCAAGATTAAAAAGCAAGGATAGTTTTAAAATAACATAAAACTTTGTGTTGGATTCAGAAGGAAATTCCTTTGACAGGGTCTTGTTAACTGGTTTATTCAGCTGCAATGCTATAGCTTAATATGTGGGGTTCTGCTGTGAACAGGGGCATAATGAACCAACATCCTGACCTACCATAACCCTGCTCAGTACAGAATCCTTTGATCAACCCAATTGACTTCTCTTCTGCTTGTTTGCTGTCACAGGTGGCAGGAACAGTAATTCAGCACAACTCTTGCAAAAGTCAAGCAGATGCTTGGCTAGACTGAAGTTCTTCACTTCTAAATGGGGGCAATTCCAGAAAGAAATCACATAGAAAAGTCCAGGAAGTCCCGGATCTCTGGAAAAGGGGAGGGTGGGTTTCCTACATTCCGGAGTTGGAAGTTTTCTCACATTGCCCTTCCTCTTCTAGTAAGTAAAAATGTATATAATTCTAAAAACAATGCATTGGTGTGATGTACACAAAAAGCCATTTCATGTGTGTGTGTGTGTGTGTGTGTGTACGTGCGTGTGCGCACACACACACGCATGCATGCGCATGTACACATATGTGCATGCATGCATCTATTCTCTAAAAATAATAATAAAGGTATATTTGTCTTCTTTCCTGTTTGAAGCAAGCCACCCAGTGGTGGGCATCAGCAGGTTCGCACCAGTTCACCAGAACTGGTACCGGTAGCAGAAATTCTGGCTGGCCCTGTCCAGCCATCCAAGTTTTGAAATAAAGTAGTCTTAATTCAGGTGGAGTGCAGGGCTTTCCCCCTGGCCATGACCACAGTGTGGTAGTAATTTTTTTTGAGCCTACTACTGAAATCACCATTTCTATCTTGCCTTCTGACTGTGAAGTATTAATTTGGATGTGAAGCCTTCTTAGTGTATAAACCACTTCACAGACATTTGTTTATTCTACTGTTCTATGAAGATTAGCTAATTATTCCAGGGTACACAGAAAGAGCCTCCTTGAATATTGTGGTATTTTTGAAACACAATCGGGTGTACCCTGGTAACACCAACCTTGTGCTGCTGGATAATCTTTCTCACACTTGGTCAGGTGAAAGAAAGTACAGAACTACCAAAAGGTAGCTTCATTTTGGCAGTTTCATGTTTGACCTAGACATGGAAGAATAAGAAGCTAATTATTCCTAATTTACAGATGGAGATTTTTTTTAATAGATGAGGCTGAGAGAAAATCATGTATTTTAGGCTATTCAATAAAACTAATGGATGAGTAGAGGCTGGAACCAAGGTCTTCTAGGCCTAGATGGGCCACAGGGATTCTTAAATTAATTACCATAAATCAAACTGTTCTCTTGTGTCATGTCAACACCTTCACTGTGTCATTAAAAAAACCCTGAATTTTACAGTGAGAACTGCAAGCCTATTTAGCACATTAGCACTTATTTGTTCCCACAGGAAGAAGTCAGTCAACATTCCCCATTTCAAGGGGACAAAAACAGTTAGCAAAAACCATTATTTTGCTACACATACTTTGGAGGATACAGAAAATTAACAGTGGCAAGTTCCTGGCAATTCGTCAGGAAACTGCTATGCACATGTTATGTTCAAATGAATTAGAATTCCTTTGACTGTAATTCAAGTACTTGTTGCATATCATTCCAATAAGGTTCCTGTTCTGGCAGATTGTGTCCCTGCTGGGAACACGCTATAATGAAACTGAACAATATACAGTAATACCTCATATAACATTAGTATCGAATAACAAGAAAATCGCATAACATCAAGGAATCTGGGGGGAAGAATTGCATCAGATAACATTAAGATCCTATGGGATGCTTCAGACAACAACCGCGAAAGCCTGTGTGGTTACAATGTATCTCTATGGATCCCATAGAGGATCAGATAACACGAAAAATCATATAACACGAAGACTTGTGGAACCAGGTTTTAGCGTTATATGAGGTTTTACTGTATCTATTTGTCAACTGCAACTTGTATCCGAGAATGCATTTTTTTTCCTGAAGAAGGAAAAATGTCACTGGTGTGAATTTGTTTAAGGTGGATCCCAGCTTGCCATGAAGTGATCCACACACTATGATCATGGAGCCATCTCCTGTGGCACACATGAAATGAAACATCTAGGATTTAACACTGGGACTGCAATGGACTGCCGCAGCCTTGAGGATATCTAAAAAACAGATAGTCCCCACCACCACCACATGTATTGCAGTTGCTCAAATATACTCTTCTGTAACCTGAATCCATAGGTGTCTTTATGGAGCTAAGAAGACATATATGCATGATCCACTACTAGATCCAAAAATCTGTGGGGAAACTGGATAAACATTCAAATACAGGTAAAAACACATCTATACTGTGCTTCACAGTTCATCTGCACAGGATTCTATTCAGTGGGATAAATACACAGGAATGTATATAGTCATGTATATTCTGGAACAAGTATCATCACATAAATATCCTTCTAATTGCAATGGAGTGAAAATGTCAATTCTATTGCACAGTTTTAATACAAGTCTGTGCATATTTCAATCAGAAACATATGACATCATTCACGTACAGTAAATGAACTGGGATTACATGAGGCCCAGATATTTAGTAACTTTACCTCATACTTTCCCTTCTTCTCCATAGGTTCAGACTCTGTCTTTCTTGGCATCAGAGCACAGTCCCCATCAAGCTCCTCTAAGATGAGGATCGTCTCCCAGTTACTATAGTGATGTGCTGGGAAAATATCCGAATGCATGCTGTCACCGAAGAAGGCCACCTGGAAGTAAAATAGCAAGATTCCACATTAGAAAAAAGTAAATCTATCCTTATTTGAGTATTCAAATGCCACATGACTAGAATTATATGAGGGGCAAAGAGTATGTACTACAAGTTATATTGGGCTCTTTACCTAGCCTTGTTGTCTTTCAGACATTCAAGAAGAAGGAGCATGGTGCATGTCTGTAGGTGAAATTCAGAAATGAAAATGATCATGGATCTAAGTTGCACAGATGTGACCAATGAATGAAGTTCTCAACCTTTTAAAGCTGGGGGCCAGGTTGAGCTCCCTTGGACAGCTTTGGGGGCCAGATGGCCATTTTGCCCTTCCTCCACCACATGTCACTTCCTAGTGTGGTGGAGGCAGTGGGGATCCCACATGAAATGGTGCCGCAGGTCGCAGGTTGACAATCCCTGCTCTAATGGATCCGAGCTCTCAGAATCTTAATATACCTTATAAGTCCAACAGAGTAGAATCAGTCAAAGTTATTCTATTTATTATGTCTGTCTCTCTTCCACTCCTTCCCACCCCAAAGCCACAAGAGATTATCATGGTGTTACTGTATTTATATAAAGGACAGGAAAGTCAAGGAAGTATCACTGAGATGCCTGGTACATTAAACAAAAAGAAATTAGAAGTGACAAATAAAGCTTACAGCAGAGACTCTGCTAGAAAAACAAGGTCATATTAATGTAGAGTATTCCTGCACACTTAGTTAACCATTGGTTAACCATTCTTTTATTCCGGGGGGCCCTGGGGCTATGCAGGTTGCTCAAATCCAGACGGGCTGGCTCTTCTCCTAGAAGGCATAACTTTGGGGACCAACTCCCAATTTCTGGCTCCACAGCCAGATACCTAAACCTTTGAGCTATCCATAAAGCTTTACTTCTGATACAGGAAATAAAATACAACCATCATAGCTAGCAGTCATTGTTAGCCTTAAATTCACTGAATCATGTTTAAAATCATTCAAGTTGTTGGGCATCAAGTAACATTTCCCAGCAGAGAATCCCACCAGTTTAACTAGGTAATGTGTATAAACAACTTCCTTTTATCTACCTTAAGTCTCCTACCATTGAGGGTTGGCGTGACCCAGCATCAAAAGAAAGAAAGAAATCTCCAAATCAGAAATAATTTTATATATTTTTCATCATGATTTTACTGACTTGTCTTTTTTCTTAGCTGAAGAGCCAAATGTTCCAACCATCCTTCATGGAAACACAGTTACCCGTATGTAAATCCTTCCCTGTATTGTCCACGCAGGTTGAGTAAGAGGAGATATTTTCTGGTACAGTACTATCAACTGAGCAATGCAAGAAGCACAATTCATGCAAATTGTGTATTTCTTGTTTTGATGTCTCATGAGGCCAAGACAATGTAAATCAATGAATCAGGGAAATTAACAAACTTCTTCCTTTCCCAACAAGACTGCAATCATTTTTGTAGCCTTTTTTTTTTTGGTAACCTCTTGGATTCCACAACATCCTACTAGGACATTTTTAGAAGTTTAGCAGATAGACAAAACAATTTTAATTGGCTCACAAGCTTTTATCCAAAATGCCATTAAAACATTTGTTTCTAATAATTTCTGGCTGTGTCTCACTCTACTACTATCACTTTATTATGAAGCCTGTGATGGAATCAGAAGATTCAGTCAGGTTTTCTTGCTGATCCTCTTGCACTGTTGCAAGAAGAGTGAACCTCCAGTTTACCTCTGGGGCCATTCTTAAGCCCTTACAAGGCTGATAAACGCAGTCAAAGTTTATGCACCCCAGCACGGCCTTTGAGAACACAGAAGAAAACTATGAGATAGTGTAGTAGGACTTAGCAGAGGATCTTCCATAGTTAATTTCAAAAGACCATTATTTTGTCACTAAACTAGACATGTTATCAAGTGACTGAAAATAACTAAAGACTGAAAGCTGATGTACACAAGTCTAAAAATAAGCTTCACTGAACAAGTACTGGATTTCTTTCCAATTAAAAATGGCTAGGATTGGGCTGCACATGCATAGAACTGCAATACGTTTCTTGCATAGAATTGTGGAAAAGATAATGGCCAAAATCCTGTTGTGTAGTTACATCGGCATAAGGGAAAGGATTAACTTGAGAGACAAATTATGACTAATTAATCCTCACTTGGATTCTGTCTTGCATGCCACACCTCCCGAACAGCAAAATCCAAGCAGGGCTTTGTCAATTAGTGACAATTTAGTGCTGCAATTTATGCTAACTCTCTTCCATCAGTTTAAATGTACAGCAGGAGACTGGCCAAAGTCAAATAGGTTATTCATCTATATCTTTCATGAGCCAGTTCATATATATATACAGTCGAGCCTCGCATAAAGAGCGCCTCGCTTAAAGAGTAACTTACTTAAAGAGCAGAATTTTCTCTGAACATTCGCTTTGCTTAACAAATAAAACCAACCCAAAACTCGCTTAACAAATAAATTGGGGTTTGCAATCCCCCCACCAGAAGTCACAATTGGTCACTTACAATGGTGTTTCGCTTAAAGAGCAAACTCACTTAAAGAGCAATCCTGTGAAACGCATTATGCTCTTTAAGCGAGGTACAACTGTATCTATAATCTCTACCACTGTTGAACACTATTGCATTTGCTTCCTTTGAAAAATTAGCTACGAATAAATTGAAGTCTGACTCATGAACATCTGCTATTGCATCTTGTAAATACCTTTGGTTCTAGCTTGCCAGTCATCTTCTTCAGCAACTCATACAAATGGGTTGAGTTACCTTGGGAGTACCATCCGGGTTTGTCCAAAGCTAAGAGGGTCTCTTGTTCTTCATCATTCTCTGAAACAATAAGGCATATTTACCTATTTTGGTGAAGACACAAAGAAACCAGCCACTAAATGCAAATACAAATACTCTTCTAGAATAGGTGATACAAAGGCAAGTTGAACATATGGGAGTTCTGAGAATGTTTCTAAATGTTATCTACATCATTTTTAACACACTGCAGATTGCCTAGTCATCTACTGTCTTCTTTGGAATGGAGACACCAGGAATCTCAACAACGTATTTTAGAAAGCTTGAAAGTAAGTTTTATAAACCAGTAATTTTTCCACAGATGGTTCTCCTGATGTTGTGTCTTTGATTTCTTATAATATCCAGCCAATATGGTCAGTGAACTGAAGTCCAAAAACATTGGAAGGGCCCAAGTCTGTTTGCACAATTTCCCTTAAAGAGACATATGAACTACTTTTGTCAGAGTATGTCTTCTTGGGAAATGCCCTCTTACAAAAATCACTATATGACTGAAACTGATGCAGTCTTCAGTGTTCTTTTTTGTATGAAATAAGATAAAACCTAAGTGATGAGTCTTTGTTTTCTTTAATATTCCCTCTTCCTATAATAAAGAGCTATGTGACATATTAGTAGTGGACATGAGCATAAGAAGAGCAAAAGATGCAAATCCCATCTGAATGAATATATCAGCAAACCCCTTTAATTGCTTACCATGCATCTATAAGGAAGATCTACTTGTGAAAGAGGGACACACATGTTAATGAAAAAGAAAAATATAATCACAATTTCATGTCAGAGATTATTCTGGATTGAAAGAATTTTTGTGGGAGAAACTCCACTCAGGGAACGTCTAAATGAGGCTCCTTTCATGTCCACAAGAGCTGGGACAGAGATGGGTGCTCAATCCATCATGCAGTACCCAGGTCTCGAATTGCTTACTTGTCAGCCTTCCAGCTAACAAGGCAAGCTTCTTAACCACTGAGCCACCGCAGCCCCCAAATTAAAAATTATATATATTCTAGGAACATTTTTCAATACAATATTTTTTGACTTGTAACTTCATTCTTCCTTTGGTTTGGTACTGGACCTATATAGAATGATAATGTACATGAAGGTGACAGATCTCCTAAAACATTCACACAACAAGTCTGAAAGGAGTGTTAAACCACCAGCTAGTTCATCAGCCATCCTGGGGTCTTTTCATGGTGGCAGTGCAGCTAGTGAGAGATTAGTGCAGATCTAGTCTTATTTATTATTTTATTTATTTTTTTATTTATTTGCATTTAATATCCCGCCCCAATCGGGCGAACCCGACTCTGGGCGGCTTACAGTATAGCTCATAATATATATGGCCTTAAAATTCATAAAATTCATAAAAAATTTAAAACATTGAACAGTGAAAACGGATAAAACCCATAATAACAGTTACCAGATTGGGGGGGGGGGGGATGGCTGCTCTTAAATTAGCCATCCTGGGTGGGAACCTACATTGCTATGTCCCCACACTTGACCCGCCAGCCATGTCTTCAAGCCCTTTCGAAAGGGCAGAAGCTCCGCCTGCAGGCGCAGCTCTGTCGGAAGGAGGTTCCAAAGGGCCGGGGCGAACACAGAGAAGGCTCTCTTCCTGGTGCTCGTGAGGCGAGCCTCCCTAGCCGATGGAGTAACAAGAGAGCCCCTCCGATCCGCCCTGGTGGGACGGGCAGACGTTCTTAGGGTGACGCGGTCTCTTAGGTATCCTGGCCCACTACCATGTAGGGCTTTAAAGGTAATGACCAGCACCTTGAATTGCACTCGGAGGCAAACTGGCAACCAGTGCAGCTCCCGGAGCAGTGGTGAGGCCCGAGTATAACGCCCGCACCCCATCACTACCCGGGCTGCCGCATTCTGGACCAGCTGAAGCCTCCGAATGGTCACCAAGGGCAGCCCCATGTAGAGCGCATTACAGTAATGAAGTCTGGAGGTGACCAAAGCATGCGTGACCATGAGCAAGGCATCCCGGTCTAGGAGGGGGCGTAACTGGCGTATTACACGAAGTTGTGCAAAAGCCCTCCTGGCCACGGCTGCCACCTGTTCTTCGAACAGTAGCCGTGAGTCCAGGAGGACCCCCAGATTACGCACCGGGTCCTTCTGGGGCAAAACTGCCCCATCCAGCACCAAAGTTGGCAACTCCTGTGATAACACAGGACCCCTCACCCATAGCCACTCAGTCTTGCCGGGATTCAGTTGTAGCCCGTTGTCCCCCATCCAGACCCTCACAGCCTCCAGGCACCTGGAGAGGACTTCCACTGCACCGCCTGGGTCCCCCACGGGCCGAGATGTACAGTTGGGTATCATCTGCATATTGATGATACCTCACCCCGTGGGAACGGATGATCTCACCCAGCGGCTTCATGTAGATGTTGAATAGGAGAGGAGAGAGCACCGAGCCCTGAGGAACCCCATATTGAAGGGGCCTAGGACTGGACCCTTCCCTCTCCAAGCACACCGACTGGGTCCTACCCCTCAGAAATGAGGAAAACCAGGACAACACAGTGCCCCGGATCCCCAATCCTTGGAGCCGTCCCAGAAGGATACCATGGTCGACGGTATCGAAGGCCGCTGAGAGATCGAGAAGAGCTAGAACGGACGGGTGACCTCCGTCCCGCTCTCTCCAGAGATCACCCACCAAAGCGATTAGTGCAGTTTCCGTACCATATCCGGGCCTGAATCCTGACTGAAAAGGGTCCAGATAATCCGCTTCATCCAGGGCATCCTGTAGCTGCCGCGCCACAGCCTTTTCCAGGACCTTTCCCAAAAAGGGTAGGTTGGACACTGGACGGTAGTTAGACAGTACCGTAGGGTCGAGGGATGGCTTTTTTAGGAGGGGGCTTCAAAGCTGCTAGATAAAAGCCAGAGAGAATCATGAATTAATCTCATAGACTGCTTCCTATGCTTCTGTGATACAACTGCTGAAATAAAATCACAAATCACTTACTCCAGAGTAGGAAACCAGTGAGAATATCGAGAAAAAATGCAAAAAAGGAGGATTTTTTAAATAAAAAAAAATAGAATCAAGGAACTCAAGATTTAGGCTGCAACTTTTACACAATGGCCTGATCTTAAGTACTGTGGAACACTAAGAACATTTTACTTTTAGGTAAACATCTTTAGGGGTGCATTAACCAGTTCTTGTCTTCTTAAAGAAGTTATTCCACAAGGCTACAGTTGGAGGAACTTTCCTCCCTGACCACTGTTCACCAATGGCTTCAGGAAGTCTTTCACAAGTGGCTTCCACGTATATTTATCAGGTAGTCTGCATTTGTGAAGTACAAGTAGCATTCTTTTGTTCCCCTGAAGGACCTGCCAAATTGCTGACACATGGTCTGTGTTTATTCTCTCACAAGGGCAGCCAACTAAGAATTAATTCATAGTAGCTTTTTTAAATGAAAAAGGATTATTCCAGACAAAACAGCTATTTATTAGGGATGCTCTATAAATTGGACCAAAATAAAAGAAACACAAAGTAAAAACAGACACTCTAATCCTTCATTCATGAAGAAACACTATTTCCCTTTCCTGCTTTTTGCATTAAGCAAACCATCAATACAATAGACAAAGACATTTTATTTTTAACATCATTTCCTGATTTGTTTTCAAATAATATAAAGACATAAAACCTTAATGGTGTTTCTAGCTATTTTGACTTGTTTTCTAATTATTTTCCTATTTTAAAACATCTTGTTGTTGCATACTTTGGAAACACCATAATAAGAAATATAACATTTAGCTTTCTTTTCAAATGATTCTTATTTTAGAATTCCAGAACAAACATTTATAATGAATGGCATGCCATGAAATGTTAAAGTTACTACCCTGTTTCCCCGAAAATAGGACCTCCTCCTATAGTAAGGCACCCCCCTATTTTTCCCCACCTCGGAAATATAAGCCCCCCCAAAAAAATAAGGCACTCACCTAAATCTTGCCCTAGGAATCCACTGTATCAGTAATAAATGTGTACTGTATTCTTCGTCATGGAAAAATAAGACATCTCCTGAAAATAAGACCTTGTGCATATTTTGGAGTTTAAAAAATATAAGACAGTGTCTTATTTTCAGGGAAACACAGTATAAGTAATTTTGCAAAGACTAATTAAGGAAATAAAGTAGTTTCTTAAAAGTACTGTGGATATTATTCATCACCATAAGATGGCACACAGCTCTATCTCTCCTTTACATCTTCTGTAGTAGATGCAGTTGGGGTACACAGAAACAGCCTCCTTGAAGACTGTGGTATTTCTGAACCACAACCAGGCGTACTCTGGTAACAGCAATTCTGTGTTGATGACTAATCTTTCTCACACTTAGGCCAGGTGAAAGGAATTACAGAATAAACTCACCAAAAGGTGCCTTTATTTTGGCAGTTTCACATCTGGCCTAGATATGGAAGAAGAAGAAGTGGATGCAGTTCAGTGCTTTGAGAACTGCCTGGACTTAATAAAGGAATGGATGAAGACAAATTGCTTGAAATTGAATCCTGACAAGACAGAGGTCTGGTTGCTTGGGATATCCTCTGTCCAATTAGGAGGCCTGGTTTCCTCCTTACATGGAGTGGAACTCACTTTGAGGAACCAGTTGCGTAGTCTGGGGGTCGATCTGGATCCTGTTCTCAATGGAAGCCCAGACTGTGGCCATGACCAGATCGGCTCCCCCCCCCCCAACTTTGCCAGATTACCCAGCTCTGCCCTTTTCTGAACAGGAGGCCTCTAAGACCATTGATTCATGAGTTGGTAGTCTCAAAGACTGACTACTGTAATGCTCTTTACATGGGGCTGCCCCTTGTTTCTGATATGGAAACTGCAAAGTGTAGTAGAGAATGCTGCCACCAGGTTTATTTCTGGGTTGAAAAAAAATTGATCATATTATCCCAACCATGGCTGGAGTGCACTGGCTCCTGGTGGCACACTGTATTAGGCACAAGGCTCTAACACTGACATATAAAGCTCTAAATGGTTTGGGAGCATGTAAAACACTTGATGGAGCACCTCCCCCTAACAGTGACTGCTCACATTACCAGGTCCTCACAGAATATCCAGCTTTTGGTTCTGACAGTGAGCATGGACAGGAAGATTGTGACCTGGAAAAGGGTGTTTTGATAGTAACACCCACTCAGTGGAACTGCTTTTCAGTGGAACTGTGACAAGCTTCCTCACTTGTGGCCTTTAAAAAGGTACTCTTTGCAATGTGTGTTTTCATGTCAGAGATTACTCTGGGTTGAAAGGATTTTTGCACGTGACACCTGAATGAGGCTCCTTTCATGTCCCCTATTGTGCATCTCTTGAGGAATCGAACCCTGTCCTTTTGGTCTCCAAGCACAGTGCTTTTACCCACTGAACTACTAGGGAGCTACTTTTTCAATGAGGCTTTTAAAGACATGCTTCCTCCCTGTATTCATCAGAACTGAGCGAGTTGAGGAGGATGGTGGAGGACAGAAGTGCCTGGCGGCAATGATCCATAGGGTCACAAAGGGTCGGAATCGACTGTGCGACTGAACAACAACAACAAAATCTTATGTCCCAAAGTTGCTAAAGTTGTTATTGGACAAATCACCATCTGCTCTATGTCTTTATATTCTGAATGTTTTTGACTTTTTAGTAATTTGATATCTTTGTCTTCTGGCCGTTTGCTTTCTTGACTGTTATATACCACACAGAGTGGAGAACTCCAGTTTGCTAATGGGGTGGTATATAAGACAGACAGAAAGACAAATAAATGAACGTGTCACTGGTGATGAAGACCAAGATCATCTATGCTCTTGTATTCCTGATCATCATGTACAGGTGTGAATGCTGGACATTACAGGAAGCTCACAGGGTGGGGAAAAACTGATTTATTTGAAATAAGGTGCTGGAAGAGAGCCTTGTGGAGATCCTGGACTGCAAGAAAAACTAATAACTGGTTCTAAGGGAAATTTAGCCTGATCTATCTCAAACTGATACTCTAATACTTTGGACTAAACATGAGAAGGCAAAACTCTGTCAAAAAGATGATAATGCTAGGACAGGTTGAAGGTAGCAGGAAAAGAGGAAGGTCATATGCAAGATAGATTGACTCCCTTAAATAAATTGAGCAGGTCTGTTGAGAACAGTGGATTTTGATCGCTCCTTAATAGGGTCGCCATAAATTGAAGGCAACTTGATGACATGTAACAATAGCAATACACATGTCTATTCAAACTCAGAAGTAGGGGAGAATTGTTTACCTCTCTATTTCTTGTTGAATCTATTAAACAGAGAAAGGACACACCAGTGCTTGATGAAAGACCGGGTCTGTCTGAATCGGAAAAGTCTGCTTGTTTTTAATACAAATTTTAATCTCCAGATATATTCAGAATATACACAGAAGGTTAGCCATGGGTTATGTTGCATTCAACTCCTAGCTGACCTTAGCAGAAGAGGAAGGGAAACCTGGACTGTGAGTTACAAGCAAAAGTTTAACTTTTCCTAATCCATGTACTCTGATGGATGCTGAAATATGACTCTCACTCTGTCCTATGGTTGACATTTATAACCAGAAACTCTTAAAACTAATTATAACATGCTTTAAAAACTGACTTTATATAAATAGTAATAAAAAACAGAATGGGTTTCTTGTGAAAATAGTTTATTTTAAAGACTGATTCTAGTTTTTTTTAAGCCTAAAGATTTAATTTTTTTTTTAAGTTGGAAGCACACACAAATGAACAGTGAAGCTTTTAATGAAAACCAGCACACAGAGATGGATGGAAACTATGTCTAAAGGAAGCTTTTTGGTAACTGTTGCCAAATTCGAATCTTGTTAAGTTTGTTAAAAATCTAAAACAACAGTTTTATGATTGCTCCAATGTTTGAAATGGTAGCCGTCTTAGTCTGAAAAAGACAAAAAATGTTGTGGCACCTTTAAGACTAACTTCTGTACTTAAATGTGAGCTTTCATGGGCCAAGCCCACTTCATCAGACATAAAAGTGATGCCTCATGGCATCAATTTATACACACATCATGTACTCAGGCACACAATAATTGGCCAGCCTAACAGAATAGGAACGTTGTATCCTTTTTCAACTGACAAAATCCTGTTATTATTCAAACCTGCCGCAAAGCCTGGCCTCTCTTTTATACCGTCATCTGTTTAAGATCATCTTATGTTAGAACAAATCTAGATTTGTTCCATGTATACATTCATGGCCCCCAAACATGTAAGGATCACATTAAAAAAGGGATATATTTAGTTCTTGCCCTTGAGAAAGAAACATTTCAATAGTTTCCTCCTCCACTGGGTGAAGCTGAGGGGTTTTGTGCCAGGAGTGCCCAAACTATGGCCCATGGGCCAGATCCAGCCCACGGGCTGTAGTTTGGACACCCCTGATTTAAGCACAGAAAATGGCAGCTCAAAACCTATCTCATCCTGTGGCAAAACAGATTGCAAGGCATGTTTTACTTCCGTTTCCGGTGGGCTGAACCATGTGACCAGCCCTCGGCCTAAAAAGTTTGGGCACCCCTGTTTTAATCATTTTTTGAAGAAAAAAAAATCTACAGAACTGTTTGACAGCTCTGATTGGCTGGCTGGAAATGGAGAGGAGACCAGGTAAGTGAACAGGATTGGAGCAGGCTTCCATCTGGTCTGCTTGCTTCTTTCTTTCTTTCCTTCCTTTCTTCTCCTTCGACCTAGTTTCCCCTACACCAGCACTTTCCTTCTTACTGGTTTTCCTACTTTCCCTCCATGCATTAGTACAGGGATCAGCAAACTTGGCTCTCCAGATGTTCTTGGACTTCAATTCCCAAAAGTCCTGATCAGCAGGCATACTGACTTGGGCTTCTGGTAATTGAAGTCCAAGAACATCTGGAGAGTCAAGTTTGCAGATCCCTGCATTAGTAGATTAATTGGGTTCACGTGGGAAAGGGTTTGTTTGTTGGCACTTTTGTTTTGTATTGTTTTTATTGTAGACACTGGGTTGGTTACAGATACAGAAGACATAAAGTGTAGCTCTGACCCTCCAATGTTTGTGGGAACCTCTTTCAGACTGTTGGAGTGAAACTCATCTCAGGCTTAGCCAAGGCATGATTAGGCTTAGCCCAGAAGCTGCAGCCCATAGGTGACAAGGAGTCACAGAGTAGTCTCCTGTCACTTTCCACTTAACTAATACTGTATTGTGGCTTGGGTTGATATTTAGAGCATCAGGCTGATATGTGGGTCTCCTGCTCCACTAGCTCCATATCCAGTGTTGTGCTAGGGATACTGCTGTTTAAACAAAAAGGTTTTATGACTCTGCTCACTTTTGATTTCATCTCAAGCACCTCTGGTTTAGTGTTAGGAGCAGAAAATGATGCACTAAATATAGTAACACATAGAACAGAAATAGTACTGTGGCCTTCAGTAGAGAACCAAGCCCAGTTGTTTAAGCAAAGTACCTGTAACATACACAATACATTCTCATTTTTCATTTTAAGAAAAACCCTAGGTAAGTTATGGCAAACCTTTTAGAGACCGAGTGCCCAAACTGCAACCCCAAACCTACTTATTTATTGCAGAGTGCCAACACGGCAACCGGAGAGGGAGGAAACGCTCCCATTGGGCTGCTAGACAGAGGGGTCGGGTGAATGTGCTGGGGAGGAAGGAAACGCTCCCATTGGGCTGCTGGGCAAAGGGGCAGAGTGAACTCTGTGCTAGGGGAAGAGAAGAAGTGCTCCCATTGCTGGGCAGAGGGGTGGGGCAAACTCTGTGCTGGGGTGACCGCACGCGTGCCCACAGAATGGGCTCCAAGTGCCACCTCTGGCATGCATGCCATAGGTTCACCACCACTGTCCTAGGCTGACCTACAGGACTGAAAGGAAAGCTTTTTTTATGTGATAGAAGGATTTCAGGGCTGCCAAAGAGTGCACATTTCCTTGTTAACACCTTGTTACTAGCAATAATATAATCCAAATTCTAAGTGCCTCCAGAAATGTATTACAATAAAGCTTTGATATGATAGCATTTTCAGCAAAGAAAGACATAATTGCCATAGCAGAATATTTATGAAAGATGCATCTTGCCAGATAAGCTAGAAACCGTTTTAGCTCTAAATAAATGGTGGCAGTGTAGAGTCTGCAGGAAATAGCTCTGGTTCTCTTGAAAATGGATTCTTCATGGTTCCCTCATCACTTTAATGCCAAACATAGCATCTAATATCAAAGCAAAACTGTTGAAAAGGCTTCATGTGTCTTTACTGTTGAAATCCTGTACTGTATTTGTTTTTCACTGCTTGAATTCCTAATGTGAGATGCTGGAGGACATAATAAAACTGAAGGGTACTTATATGCAGTGATAAGCATCCTATTGCATATCTCTGCCTGCACAATGATAATGACATCAAGATCAGTGGCAGAGTGCTGAACATTGAAAACTTCCCTTCCCAGTTAGAGGCTATGCACAACTTTCTCCAATTGTATGCAAGTACAGTAATTGAAAAAGAACTTTTCAATCAGTGTCTATCTGCCACTGACAACATTCTCATTCCTGCTATGCAGGAGGAGCCGTGCAAAAGGATATTGACCAATGGGTTGGATCCAGAGGTTCTGTGAGTGGGTGTCTGCCATAGGGACATTCGCAGGGAAATAGTGGATTTATACAAATTCCAGTTTATCATTTTAGAAGCTGACTGGGAAGCCCTCTAGAAATGTGGAGGTAGAGTGGAGATATAATAAGTATAAAAATGCCCATTACCGGTAATAGTCATATTTAGCATCATAGGAAAAAGCCTGCCAGGTGGCTGAGAACATCGCCCCCTCCTCTGGGCCCCCTCCAATGGCCTGAGGGAAAAGACGACATGGTCTGGCAGGCGGCTAAGAACCTCACCCCCATCTCCAGGCCCCCATCAACGGCCAGAGGGGAGTTAGTCTGTGTTCTGCTTTGGTTGTTTTGTGAGGCTGTATTTTATGATTTTTACTGTACTGTTGCTATTTTGACTGTAAGCTGCCCTGAGTCACTTTGGCGAGTGGGCGACAATATAAATCTGAACAAACAAACAAACAAGTAAATAATTTTACGAACTATATATAAATGCTCAGAGGTGTCTAGATCTTTTTTTCTTACACTACCTCTTAAATTTGTATCAAATTCAGCATTTCATGTTACATTAACTTTCATTTTTTGTTTTCTATACTATTTCTGGAAAGTTTACAAAGACATAGTAATTTATAAAATGTATATTTAGACAGTTTAAATAAATCATTCAGAAACAAACAAATCATTCAGAAAGTGTCTGGTTCATCTTATTCAAGACAGTACAACTGCTTATATAAACCATAGAGCAATATACAGCAATCATATCTAGATAGGCATTGGTGGACAACAACAGGTTCGCACCCCCCTGGAAGGGTGTGTGTGTGTGTGTAGCAAAATTGGGTGGCCTCTGGGCAGGGGGGTGGCGAAATTGGGTGGCTTACAGGTAGGGGAGATAGCAAAATTGGGTGGCCACGCCCACCTCCCTGCCCTGCCCCATCAGGTTTTGTCCCTGCAAGTGGTTCAAGGCCTCCCTTGCTCAAAAGCCAGTCATATCCAACTCTAGGGTACAGTGCTCATCTCCATTTACAGCCAAAGAGCCAGTGCTGCCTGTGTTTGCAAACGTATACATGGCCATATGGCAGGCATGACTAGATCGCCCATGGCATAGGCTCCACCCATGACATAGGCTCTACCCACGATGTAGACTCCGCCCACAACATAGGCAATTTTTTTTGCCTCCCACCACTGTAGATAGGTCATTCTTTTTGAGGAAAATAGTACTAATAGCACAGGAAACATTCTGGAAATTATGGCGGTGTTATTTCACTTTACAAGGGATTGTGGTGGCTTAGTGGTTAAGATGCTGAACTTGATGACTGGAGGGTCAGCAGGTCAGCAGTTCAAGACCCAAGTGCTGCATGATGGAGTGAGCTTCCATCTCTGTCCCAGCTCCTGCCAATCTAGCAGTTCAAAAGCAAGAAATTGCAAGTAGATAAATAGGTACCCCTTTGGTGGGAAGGTAAACAGCATTCCATGCATTCCGGTGTGTTGTCATGCTTGCCACATGTTCACAGAAATGTCTGCAGATGCAGACAGTGCTGGATCTTTGGCTATAAACAGAGATGAGCACTGAACCCTAGAGTCGGATACGACTGGCTTTCAAGCAAGGGCAACCTCTACCTTTACCTATTTCACTTTCCCACAATCACTTGTACACATCCAGGCATGCACCTAAGTAGAAAAGAATGCCTTTTGAGGCAAGACAATTAAGTTCAAGTGTGCCTCAATTATATGACTGGCATCTACTATCTTTCAGTCCTACAGAAAAGTATCAGAAAAGTATCATGTGTTATAATAAGACATATTTTCAGAAATGCACACCAGAAATTAAAGTCACATTGAGTACAGCCACACTGCCATGTTCTAACAAGTCTATAACCATTGGTTTTTACAAGCAAACACAAAGGCATACATTTAGGATATCTGGAATGTTAGATAATCAATTTCAGTGACAGGTCTCATTCTGATCTCTTTAGACAACAAATGGTCAATGCTTCAAATGGTTATGCATTGTAACAAATCAGTCCATAAACATTTCCCCAGCATCCATGTCCATACAAACAAAAAAACAAAAATACTGTAACGCCTAAAATATTGTTATACTGTCCTGTATTTCACTATGAGCTCATTGTGAGAGGTGTGATTCAACAAAGTGACGGTTTTAAATCAGGGGTGCCCAAACTTTCAGGCTGCAGGCCAGTCATGTGGTTCAGGGGGCCGGTCACTATGGCCCATGGGCCAGATCTGCCCCCTGATGCCAATTCATCAGGCCCATGAAGCCCTCATTGCTCCTGGAAGCAGAAGTAAAATGCACCCATATGGGCCCTGTTTCGACTTTCCAGGAGCGATGAAGGCTTCATGGGCTAGATGAATTGGCATTGGCGGCTGGATCCGGTCCATGGGCCGTAGTTTGGGCATCCCTGTTTTAATTTTTTGCAGAAAACACAATAATTTCAAATCCTTCAATATTTCTCTTTTGGCCTCCAACCTTTTAAAGTTTTATTTGAAAACCCCATTAGTCAAAACAAATACAAAAAGCAGTAACTTGCATGGACAGTTCTAAAGTTTACAGAATAAACCTGTGATTATTGTGCTAACAATCAATTGTTTGTGACAGATTCATTTTTTCAAAAAACAAAGGGATATTTGTTCACAGTTGAAGGAAGTTATTCAGGAAACTCTACTGTTGTTCTATGGTAATTTTTCAATCTTTGAAAGCCAGAAAAAACAGATACATACTTTACTTCTTTTGAAACTGACTTCCTGATCCAGCCAGAATTTCTGGATTATATGAGGGTATTAATCTTTTGGGATTGCTGGGTTTTTTGTTTCAGTGTGTGATAAACTCCTTTATCCCTCATACTGTACCCATGCTTTCAGTCATTATAGCAAAGATTTTGGCTATAGCAAAGATTTTTGTTATAATGACCTTTGTAGGCTATCATTCTAAATAATATTATCATCTTTTTGAACTACTGTATATGGCAGTACTGTGAAGAAAACTTATCTCAATCATTTTTCTGTCTTTTTTTTTCTTGGCAGCAATTGTTCTAATTTTAATATTTATTTTTCACATTTTATGACCACATAACTTTCCTGCCATAACCAATGATCTAGAAAAATGGTGTTTACAACAAAAATCTGCATTACATCTGTTATCATAGGGTACAGTATCATTCAGTACCTTTTTAAAAAGCATTTGCTCTTGTACCTTAGAGTAAGCATCAATACTTAAGTATTATTCTAGTTTACCAAGTGTTATTAAGTATTATTCTAGCTTACCAAGGGTTCGGAACGGTCTTCGATTTGGTGTCTGAGAGAAGAAACCTGGTTTCAGGGCATTTGTGATTACAATGTCAAAAAGGTCAGCAAAATCATCCCTACAGCAATAAAAACCAAAAACAACAAATGAAATACAATTTAAGGCATTAAAGGATAATTTCCCCCTGTATAAGGTAACACTCTACTTTGCAACCCTTTTTGAAAAGAAGTGCTTAGAACTGTTATATACTTGTCAGAACATAATGCATAAGGGCATAGAATCATTTTTACCAATACATTTTGTGGTAGTACAAATCAGATCTAGTTTCTCCATCCCATCAGGCAGGATCAGGATGTTAATATCAGGAACCATTAAATTCACGCCTCTCGAATGGCTACTGGTGTTATCTCATATAGAATCCCCACAGTTTAGAAGACAATTTGCTTTAAAAAGGGAGTGGCAGAAATGCGAGGCAAACTGCTTACATGAGGACTGCCTCGATCAAATATACAGACTCAGATCTTGGAAACCTGGACAGCGACTTTGTGCCAGAAGACTTTGAGATTAACAACAACTTGGTCCCATGAATAGGCAATGTATAGCCTAGATCTGTTCAATTTAGTGTCCAATCCAGCGCCACACTCCTATGGCTTTGATCTTCCAAGGAAAAACTGGACAGCATTTAACTGGATTTGAACTAACTATTGGGGGTTGGTTGATGATTCTAATTGTGACTGGGGGTATGTCTGGCAAACTTTACATCACATTGTGATGGAATGTCCCTACAGACAGCTCTCTGCAAGAACTACATAATCTTGAGGGCACTGCTGTTCAATGACTAAATGATTTAGGCATACAGCCTTAAACTAATTCCCTTTAGCAACTACTTACACAAAATGATAGAACCAAAATGGATGAGAAAGAAATGCACAGGTAAGTGAGGGGAAAAATCAAGTTATTCTTTAATTCAGGGGTGCCCAAACTACTGCCTATGGGCTGGTTCTGGCCCACAGTGCCAAATAATCCAGCCCTCGCTACTCCCGGAAGTAAAATGCACATGTGCTTCCAATTCTGGTAGAATCACGTGACTGACACACTCAAACACATGACTGGCACACAGACCGAAAAATTTGAGCACCCCTCTTTAATCCCTCCACAGCCTCTTTCTCCTTCCTTCTTAAAAGGTGCTAGAAGGCCGAACAAGAATCCTTAATCTCAACTGTACAGTATATATATGCATAAGGCAAAGAAACAAACAAGAAACAAAGATTCATTGGCTGTTACCAGACAGTAATAATTTGGTAACCTTGTCATGCTTTTGCAGCTAGATTAGTATAATGCAGGATTTGTGGAGTTGCCTTTCAAGGTAGACCTCACTTTCAAGAAGTTTCAGTTCATTCTAAATTCATTTGTAAAAATGCTAATTGATTTAGAGAGGAGGATCGACATAAAACAGAGCTCTGGTGGTGTAGTGGCTAAACTGCTGTACTGCAGCCAAAACATTGTGAGTTAGATCCTGATGGAGTTCAAGGTTGACTTAGCCTTCCATCCTTCCGAGGTCAGTAAAATAAGGACCCAGTATGTTGGGGGCAAAATACTAATTTACTTGTGAACTGCCCAGAGAATACACTAGCACTATGGGGAGGTATATAAGTGTAATTGCTATTGCTAAAACCAGTTCTTAAATATTGCCTTGTTTGCATATGTATTTCTACCCAGTGATGGCAAAGCGTAGTCATTAGGCTGCATGCAGCCTCCTAGCTCTTCTCCCCAAAACACTAATTGAAACAATCAGTGTATTATCTTCCACCAAAAACTGGTGGCATAGTTTTCTGTGAGAAATTGGCAAGTCTGGTGCAGTTTGTTATTTTTTTAAAAAATCTCAAATGATGTCAACATTTTGAAGCAGGGGATGCAAACCTTTTTAAGTCAGTGGCTGGGTCACGCTCCTTCAGACAGTTGAGCGGGCTGTACTGGTGCCCCCCCCCCTGCTGTTTACAACTGCTGTAAACAAGTTTGCAACCGATTCCAGTGACGACTGAAGCGAGGGTGCAGGCCAGTTGACTTGGCACCATGGGCAAGATCCATCCTCTGGGCCATAGGTTGCTTACCTCTGCTTTAAAGTGTTCGAAACTATTAGAAGGATAACATTTGAAGAAATAAAAAATGCTCTAAATAATACAACTAAGGGTTTTAAAATAAAAATACAAAAATTGTTGTGTTCTGAATTTTTATTTATTGCTTATTTATGAAGGTTTTGCTTATTTATGAAGGTAATTAATTCTCCTAATTAGTTGGTTTTGTCACTTTTCACCTTGTGCTTGCTCCTACGGGAGTAAGCAATTGACCATCCTGAAAAAAAAAAGGCATGCCTATGTTGTTCCCCCTGCCTTAATGGCTTTGGATCCAAATCCCTAATGGAATTCACACCATCCTGCCCATGTACTAAGATAAGGCTGTCCTCTGAGCATGGTCAGCCAACATAACAGCTTGTATCTAAACAAAAGTGAAAGTCATTTCATGTTGTTATCTCAACTCTGGAACACCTTCTTAATAATTTTCAACTAGTGGCATCTTTCTGTTGCTAGGTCAAGACATACTTATTTCACTATGCCCATGATGGCAAACCTTGGCACTCCAGCTGTTCTTGGACTTCAAATACCAGAAGCTCGAGTCAGCACTCTTGCTGATCAGGGCTTTGGGGAATTGAAGTTCAAGAACAGCTGGAGTGCCAAGGTTCGCCATCACTGCACTATGCAATTTAATGAAGGTCATTCTACAATGTTTTAAAAGTAAACAAACAAACCTGGGCTTAGCAATGGAGATCTATGCTAGAAATTTTCAATGGCTGCTAAAAAGATTGGGGGGGGGGAATGTGCAGCCCCAGAACAGAAAATTCTATAATGTTTTCTTAAGGATTTAAATTATATGATAAGAAATACTTTCTATCTGCTACATGTTTGAAAGTATCACCACCACAGAAAGCACCTACTGATTGAAATGATAGGCTTTTACTGTGCTCCTGAAAATTCAACGTGGATTTGATTGTGAATCAGACAGGAAAGTAACACAAGAATGACAAATGAGCTTTACAGACATCAGAAATGCCTAAGATTCTTACCCTAACTAAAAATAAATAATCAAATCCATAAAATTAACTCCATCTGTGAAATGCCTATGCTATATGATACTTACAGTCAGTAAACTAATCTGAAAAATATTAAGTCCTGAAGTGGACAAATAACTGGCAATAAACTATGCTTTTAAAATTGAGATATAAGCAAATTGTAATCTTTATATATGTTGGACAAAATCCAGAGAAAGTAAAGACAAGCTTAAATCTTCCAGTAAACTCAGAGGCACTTGAAATATTTCATTTATATTGTCTCCTAAATTCTCTGGACTACATTCAATGACTACAATCCAGAGTTTTAAACCTATTGGTGTTTATGAAAAATGTTAATACAAATGCCCCCCCCCCAAAAAAAAAAAAAAAAAGGTTTTCTAAGGTAATATTCTCCATAGATTCACCTGAAGATCAATGTTTATTACTGGCTAAGTTGAAAAATATCCTATACAATGTTCTGTAAATTACTACTAACCAGAATGCAATAAGACTTGTGTTGCAACAGAAACTGAACGTGTGTTTTAAACAGTATCATGTGATGGACAGTTAAAGGAAAGTGTGTGGGAAATGATATTTTCATTATAATTTGCATAGAAAGTTGACAAGATGTTTATGATATACAATTCATACAGTTAGATAATTCATATACAGTAAAAACCCTACTTACATAAAAAGTCTGTTCAGTAGGCTGTTATGTAAATCGGGTTTTTTTACTTAACTCAAAGCAAACCCATAGGAAAAATGAATGTTTACTTAACTTGAAGCAAACCCATAGGAAAAAAGATTTTTTTTACTTAACTTGAAGAAACCATAGGAAATTGTGTTATGTAAATCGGGACATGTATGTAAATCAGGACATGGTTTTAGTGCAAAAATCATTATGTATGTTGAATTTTATGTAACTCAAGGCATATGTAAGTCAGGATTTTACTGTACATTGATGGCAGGTCCTGCTCCTAAATTCCCTTTCGCTCCTTTTGAGTGAGTTTGTATGCAAACTGAAAGACTCCAAAGAAGAGAGGAAAGGAGCAAAAAGGAAAATATTTTAATAAGTTTTCATAGCATGGTACAAAAACTGAAGACTAAAGGAGAAACGAAGTGTATTCTGTGAGGATCAGTTTACGGTATTAAGCAAAAATAAAGAAAATACTCATACTTTTATGTCCTTTTCCTCTTTCTAAGACAATATTTATGCCACTCTTCAGTTAACTGGAATGTGCACTGAGTGCAAAAGATTAAAACGTATATGAAATTATTAAATTATTATCCAGTAATATTCAACTGTTACATTTATTTCAAAGCTACTCGTATTCCACTTGGACTGTATTCTTATGTACATTATTTAAATTCATCCTACTAATTTAAATGGAGATTATATGCAACTGGGCAATGTTGGAACTGGGTAACACATTCCTTCTGTATTATCTAAGCGAAACAACCTTGGCATAAAGTTGCAATCAGAATCATATTCTAAACAGTTTCGACATGCATTTTGGGTGGTTGCAGTGGCATAGGGTGGCCATACTTGCTGCCGCCGTCCCGCAGGTAGGAAAGTCCTACCTTCAGAGGGGTTTCCTGGGCTGGGAGGCGGGGTGGCTGTGTGCCTGGGTTCCTGACGGCACGGGTGAGGCCCAGGGTCTGGGGCGGTGTGACACGGGCCCAGTGGGGAGCCCACCATCAGGGTCCCAGGCACGCGGCCGACCCGCATCCTAGCCCGGTGGCGGCAGCTCGTCCGCCTTCAGTGGCAGCGGCACCCGGGAAGTGAGGCTGGGGATTGGTGCGACCCAGCACATGCAGCCAGAGGACCCCCCCCCGCAAGGCCTGTCTGGTGCTGCTCCGGCCACAGGGCCGCAAAGACCACTAGTCTCGCCCCTTTGGGTGCCGGCGCTGCCAAAGGTGGATGAGCTGCCGCCGCCAGGCTAGGAGGCGGGGCAGCCATGCACCTGGGACACATATGGTGGGCTCACCGCTGGGCCTGCGCCACTCCACCTTACTCATGCCATCAGGATCCCAGGTGGTGCAGCTGCCCTGCCTCCTAGTCCGGTGGCGGCAGCGGTGCCCAGGACGGCGGGAAGCGAGGCTGGCGGTTGTTGTGACCCAGCAACCGGAGCAGCACCAGTCAGGTGTTGGCGGGTCCTTGGCTTGGTCAGCGCTGGGCTGTGGCAACTGTCGGCCTTGCTTCCTGCCTTCCTGGGTGCCGCTGCCTCCAAAGGCGGGCGAGCTGCCACCGCCAGGCTCGGAGGGCCCGCACTCTCCAGTCCGGCGGTGACAGAGGGTCCCAGCGCCTACCCTGGCCACCAGGAAGTCTGGGGCAGTGGTGTCACAGCCCTGCAAAGTGGCGCCCAGGGCAGGCCACCCCTTCACTCCCCCCTCGCTACGCTTCTGGGTGGTTGGGATCCTTTAGGGTTATTGTGGGTCCATGCCATCATAGCAATACTATAAGTTAGTGACCTCCAAACAAGAATCCTCATAATATCTGAAGGGCCAGAAGTAGATAAAAGAATTCCTAATTGGCAGCCTGCTATAAAGAGATTCAGTAAGGGAGATGGAAATCAGCACACTACCCTTGTCTACCTACATCAAGACAAGCTTGATATTACACCTAGAAACCTGGTGGTCATAGCAGAGTGATTCATTCTCTTCCATTCATCTAGCTGGGCTCTTGTTATTGTCAGCCTGGCATTTTTGGATTAAGTCACAGACAACACCTTCACCACCACCACCAAATTACCTGACATTTAACAGAATGTTTAAAAATTTCCATGGCAGGCAAAGGAGCGATATGGGTTGCTGACATACAGAAGGGTTTGGGCTGGACCACAAAAAAGATAACACTACAGATGAGGCTGGATGTCTGCAAAGAAGACTAAAGGCTGGAATGTGAAAACACATCTAGTCTCAACAAAAGTTGAAGAGATTTGAAATAAAAGTTCCTCTCATTATATCTGTCCACATTTTCACACAAGCAGTCTTGCAACATGCTTTCCTTGAACTTCCCTGTCAAAAAGGTAGAAGTCTGATCTTTCTGTCTTTATTTGTATCAAAGCATTGCACAATTTAAAATTATGGATACATATAAAATATAGGTAAAATTCAAAATAAATTAAAATGTTAAAATAATGTAACAATTTTTGACCATAAGCAGGCTACTTCAATAGCATTAACTCAGCCATTGACTAGATCTTTTGTACATGTGGTGGGGCATTAATTTGACCTGTACACAAGTAGCCTCAATTTATCTGATTATTCTTTGATTTTGCTACTTCACTTCAAAAGTCTCTCAAGTGACTTCCAGAATCTTGTCCTGATAAGAAACACTATTTGTCATTCATCCATTTGGCACGGTATGTTGTTTTGCTCTCTGTAGGTTTAATCTAGCCACTTCTGGATTGTCAAAAAAACATTTATTCAATTCTAGCCATTGTCCAAGGTGTTAGTGTTTATGAAGTGAGTGAGTCTGGCATTGTGTTAGTTTATTTCATTCATTATTTGCTAGCACCTTTTGACATACTTCAGAAGTGGCAACACCAGGAGAATGATAGACCTTTTCAGAGGGGTTATGTTTTAGGAAGCTAGTAATAATCCCTATTAGGTTCATTTCTAACCATAATCATCACTACCAGAATTTGGAAAGTAAAGACTACAGTAAAACAACATACATACATAAACTTACCCTAAGGTGTGCTCACATAAGAGCCTGCAGTAGTCACTGTGAGAACTGGTAATTAGAAACAAAATCTTTCCACTGTCCTTCAGCCTTCTTAACCACTTTCTAACAGAATCGGGACAACACTGGATATATTTCCCTGGGTTTTGCTTGACTTCAGGAAAGTACGTCCCACAGTTTTCTGAAATCATAGAAAGGATAAGATTATACAGAGTACAGCATATGCACGGTGTATGTACCACCTGAATGCCTCACGGCTTGTCTCAGACCCCCCCCCCCCCCAATGCTGCACAAAGTACTTTTAAAAAATTAGTTGTGTGAGAGAAAAGTTCTATAGAATTCATGTGGGACAGATACTGAGAGGAAGTTGTTACATTCTTGTGTGCACATGTATATCGCAGAACTAAGTGCTGCAATGGACTGTGAGCTTTAAAAATTGTTATGACTCTCCTAAGGATGGTGTTCTATGACATAGCCAATGACTGTGTTGTATCACCCGTTCAGTATACTGCCTACTTTGGATAATAGCTTCTTTTTCAATCACAAGCTGAATGACCTTGCTTTAGGAGAGCATCAATTTTATGAAGTGGAATTTGGTACATGAAGCACCTGAAAAGGGTGGAAATGGTACATTTCTCTAACTCTTCGTCAAAGCAGAAAACACAAAACAAATGGTTATCCCCAGAAAACAGAAACCTACTAAGCATTAGTGAATGCCATAAGTATCAGCAAAACCACAAAAGGAGATCAACAAGGAGGATATAACTCTACACAGAGCTGAGGCAGTTTTTTCACCAGCTGAAGAAATCAAGTTGAAGGTAGTTTTGAAATGCACTGTAATGAGAAGTCTAAAGAGGAGAGTATGGTTTTACTTTTAACATCTAAAACGTAGGAAGGAATGGGACTTCATAACAGAAGACTGTATCTCAGCAGAGAGCAAGCAAAAACACACATTCAATGGAATGCTGGGGATTTCCGTTCCTGCCATCATATCCCTGAATCAGACTTGGGCAGTATTCCTAGTGGCTGCCAGAAACATGCAGCTTTGCTTGCAGCATGCAAGCTACATTTCCTAGTATTTCTAACCACATTTCCCCCCTCCTACTAAATATCTGTGGCGAGTTTGACTGAACGATTTGACAAATCCTAGACATGACTTTCCTCTATGGAATGTGCACAGAGGTCCTTTTCAGATCAAAATGAAAACAAAGATTTAAACCTCTTGCCCTTCAACTATTTTTCAAAAAAAGGAACAGAAGGGATATGTGGAACTCCCATACTTGTGGGGAATGAAGTTATCTCGGCACTGGATTCAAAGCTGCAGCAGCAGCAGCTGGATTCAAGCCAATAGATAACCACTGATTTCAAGGAGAGAATAGGTTGAACACAAAGTACTCTTAAGGTTCAGTTGGCTTGTAAATTTAGTTTTCAAAGTAATAACTAAAATATTCAGTAAATACATCTACTGTATAAATCGAAAGCAGAGTAATGTTATTGTGTCATAGCATAATATACTGTAACTATTCGGCTACAAAACAGAGATGAGCACTGAACCCTAGAGTCAGATACAACTTGCTTTCGAGCAAGGGTGACCTTTACCTTTATTCTCAAAGGAGGCGTATTTATTTCTACTAAATATGATGTGAGCTGATTTAATGGTATAATAATTGATTAATATGGATTTGATGATATCAGTTCCTTTTGCGATAGAGTGTAGAAACCTACTTTCTGAAAAAATACTTGATTAGTTTGGGATTGTAATTAAGCAGGAATTCTCAGCCTTTTTAAGCCGGGGGCCAGGTCACACTTCCTCAGACAGCTTTGTGAGTGGACAGCCATTTTGTCCTTCCTCCACCACGTGGCATTTCTGGGTGCCGTGGAGGCAGTTGGGGGAGGGCATGAAATGGTGTCACAGGTCACATCCAGCCCATGGGCCGAAGGTTGGGAATCCCTGGCTTAAAGGTTCAACAGAATGTGTATAATGAGTGATGCCTTTAACATTTGAAAATAATAACTGTATTGATTTTCACCACATTCAAGACATATTGTCTTCTGGCAAATGCGTGAAACATGTAGTTTTTCAGCATCTCCAACTCTGTGCAAAAACACTGTCTTTTTACAGAAATATTTTACTACTTGGTTCAAATGGTGATGTTCTAAATCTTAATCCACTCACAGATGGTCTCCATTTAGTTAAGACAGAATTCAGAATTGTCTTCTACGTCACTCAAACTGGTTTGGAAAAAGTTATCTCGGGTCTGAAGGCATCAAAAACATCAAGGATACAAACAGCCTTACTGTCCCAATAGACGGTAGCAGTGGCAGCAAATGCACACTAGGAAGCCAAGAGCTCCAGGCAGAATTGGCTATATCAGACATTGCAGTTGCCAAAAGTTCTACCACAGGAAATACAAACCATCAGGCAGAGGCCTGGAGCTGGGCATGGCATCAACTTTGGCAGGAATAAGTAAGCGCTTGGGAACACCGAGGCTGTTTGGCACAGAGATTTCCCCCCAAAGGTGTTTTGTGCTCTAGCACAGTGGTCCCCAACCTTTGGTTTTTGTACTTCAATTCCCAGAAGCCTAAGTCAGTACATTGGCTGATCAGTGCTTTGGGGAATTGACTCAGGCTTCTGGGAATTGAAGTCCAAAAACCAAAGGTTGGGGACCACTGCTCTAGCACCTTGATTCTGTTATCTGAAGGGGAGGAGTGTGCACTTATTGTTTTAGAGCTGTCAAACAAAACCTATGATCTTTCGTTCACAATATAGGACCATCCCTATGAATGTATTTTGCTTGGCAAAGATATCTGCTTCGTCTAATACTTTAATAAGGGGAACAAATAAAGAAACAGGGACACCAGGACACTTTAAGACAGGAAAAATAAATAATGAAAATTCTATGTGTCATATTACATGATATGGGACACAGCCTAAGTAAGAGAGTTATAGATGATTTATTTATTTATTAGTTCAAATTTATATTGCCGCCCACTCGCCGTGGTGACTCAGGGTGGCTTACAGACAATACATAACATTACATTGCAATACAATATGTTGGGGTGGGCACAGGGGGAGGGGCGGCAAGGTCCTCATCCTGCCCTGGCTTCTTCTTCCTCCGGCAGTTGGCATAGGCACAGGGGGAGGGGCGGCAAGGTCCTCATCCTGCCCTGGCTTCTTCTTCCCCTGGCAGTTGGTGTAGGCACAGGGGGAGGGGCGGCAAGGTCCTCATCCTGCCCTAGTTGCTTCTTCCCCTGGCAGTTGGCATAGGCACAGGGGGAGGGGCGGCAAGGTCCTCATCCTGCCCTGGCTTCTTCTTCCTCCGGCAGTTGGCATAGGCACAGGGGGAGTGGCGGCAAGGTCCTTATCCTGCCCTGGCTTCTTCTTCCCCTGGCAGTTGGCATAGGCACAGGGGGAGTGGCGGCAAGGTCCTTATCCTGCCCTGGCTTCTTCTTCCCCTGGCAGTTGGCATAGGTACAGGGGGAGGGGCGGTAAGGTCCTCATCCTGCCCTGGCTTCTTCTTCCTCCGGCAGTTGGCATCGGCACAGGGGGAGGGGCAGCAAGGTCCTCATCCTGCCCTGGCTTCTTCTTCCCCTGGCAGTTGGCATAGGTACAGGGGGAGGGGCGGCAAGGTCCTCATCCTGCCCTGGCTTCTTCTTCCTCCGGCAGTTGGCATCGGCACAGGGGGAGGGGCAGCAAGGTCCTCATCCTGCCCTGGCTTCTTCTTCCCCTGGCAGTTGGTCTCTGATATGTCAAATATGGAAAGCATTCTGATTTTTTAAAATCTTTGTAGCTGTTTTGATATGATAAATATATTTTACAACCTACCTTTATAAAGGGAATTCCACAAAATAACAACCTTACTTTCTACTTTGCAAAAACTCATGATGTGAATCTCATGAACAAATAATATTGGAATCAGCTGATTACACTGACAGAGAAGCCAAAACCCCTGTGAACAGTCCTTAGCACTTTTGTTAAGATGAAAAAAAGCTAAATTATTTATATATTTAAAATACTTATATGTTTTATTTAAAGGCACAATTATTTATTAATAATTAAATTTATATCCAAATAATGCGAATGATAATGATTTTAAAAAGCCACCAAGTTTAGAAAAACAACTGATAGAAACATCTAAAGAAGAAGAAAGGTTCTATATACATTAGAAAAAAATGACTGACTGATTTAAAAAAGCTGCTGAGGGAAGAATAACAGAGAAAGGTTTAAATTTGTCTCCCTTAGAAGGCAACTCTAAAGCAGAAGCCTCTCTATTACACCAAATGAACAGAGAGAGAGAGAAAGAGAAAGAGAGAGATACTGTTTGTTAAACTCAGGCAATCAATATCTTCCACATACTGAAAAACTTTACTTACTTACTTAACTTACTTACTTTTATACCCCACCTTGTAGGTGAAAGCACCACTCATGGCAGTCTACAACGTGTATAAACCAGGGGTGACAAAACTATTTTGGGCCACGGGCCAGTCACATAGTTGAGCATGCCAGTCACGTGGTTCCTCCCACCAGAAGAAAACCGTGCATGTTTATACCTGGGGTATCCAAACTACAGCCCTGGGCCGGATCTGGCCCATGCTGCCCTCACTGCTCCTGGAAGCAGAAGTGCATGAGTGGGTCCCTGCCAGTGTTAAGCATTGCGGAGGAGGGGCCCGACCACCTGCCTATCTGCTGTGTCTGAAGCCTGTGATCTCGCTCCATTTGCCAGGCAGACCCGGTGGAATACGTTGAGGGCAGAAGGCTGCCACTTGGACTTCCAGCACCACTCACCCACCCCTACGGCCCAGTTCAGGACAGCCCATAGCGTTGGCCATGGCTGGGTGGTTGGGGACTCCTGCTTTAAGGAACTTGATTAACTAGAAAGCACTAGAAAAGTCAGTAGGCTTTCACTCAATAAGATGGAGCATCCTAAACTGTGGAGCCAAGAGTTTGAGTCCCCACTGTGCCTTCTAGGATAAGAAGAATTCTGTGTGGGTTTGGGAAAACTACAAGGTCCTAGAGAAGGGAGGAGAGAATAGTAAACTACTTTAGATTATAGTAAAACTCTGGGTTATGGATGCCTCAGGCAACGGAAAACTCAATTTACACAAGGAAATTCTGAGGAAATGGCATCCCAATTTATGGAAAAACTCGCAATATGGAAAGTAGAGAATTCCCAGCAAGAATGTATTGTGAGCTGTTTCTGTTGCAGTGCAGAGTAATGGAAAGTATTTTGGACTGGCTTGGTTGAAATGAAGACCCATTAGCTTTACCAAAGTGTCTCTGCTGGTAGTGATTAAATCTGCTAGAAATACTTTGTTGATTTTCAGTCAGACATGTGAAGAAGACTTGCCAAATTCCTCATATGTAGAGATATGAGCAATACTTGCTGAACACACATACTTATTCTTAAAATAAAGTAATGAAACAAGACAATGGCTGTGGTTAATTTGCACAATTTCTAGTGTTAGTGTTATTTGTGCAAATATTCTCACAAACATGAAAACAACCCAAAAGCAACTGCCAGTAACACTCCTATTTGAAGTCAATGGGGAAAAAACCCTGGGATTTCTTGTTGTTGTGCCTGCGTAAGCAAGGGTTTACATCACCAGTTTTGAGTCAAAAATGTTTCTCCCTGGCATTGAAAAATGTCTGAAAAATGTGGAGTTGGCATGTGCATACTATCTCCACTGGTAACTTAGTGGTTAAGACACTGAGCTGGAGAATTGAAGGTCGGGTTTTGATACCCAAGAGCTACACTTAGGGACATGAAAGGAGCCTCATTCAGGCGTCCTGAGAGGAGTTTCTCCAGCAAAAATCCTTGAAACCCAGAGTAATTTCTGACACAAAATTATTATTATCTGCCTATTTATTCACCCTCTGACCTGAGTACTGCACGACAGAGTGAATTTCCATTACTGTCCAGCTCCTGCCAACCTAGCAGTTCGAAAGTAAGAAATTGCAAGTAGATAATTAGGGACCACTTTGGTGGGAAACCTAGAGATATGACTGGCTTTTGAGCAAGGTTGACCTTTACCTTTACCTATTTAGTCACTTATAGAAATACACATCCCTCAAACAGAAATGAAGCAGCCAGTGGTGGGCAGTGGGCGGTGAGCAGGATGTTGGTAGTAGAATTGGGTGGCCTTTGGGTGGGGGTTAGTAAAATTGGGTGGCCCCACTCACCACCCTGCCCCGCTCACCTCCTATATACAGAGATGACCACTGAACCCTAGAGTTGGATACAACTGGCTTTCGAGCAAGGGCAACCTTTACCTTTTGTAGGGATTCATTTATAGCTTAATTAAGATTGTACTCATTTTATATACTTGTGTTATAGATCATAGACTTGTATTAGGTTTTTATACTGGATGCTAGATTTCATTACTGTATGTAGCTGACTGGAAAAATACTGAGGATAAAAGGAACCTCCCTGGCCGAGGGAGGCTCGAAGAAGTCACCGCCGCACCCTCCCGGCCCCCGACACCGACCAGGAGGATAAAAGGAGCCTCCCTGGCCGAGGGAGGCTTGAAGCAGATGCCGCCGCCGCGCCCTTTGTTGGACTCTCCTTCGGCCAGTTGGCCTCGAAGGGAGAAAACCGTGGGTCCCGGGCGGCGATAGAGGACTTTGTCTTGCTGGAATTTGTTTTGATCTGTTTTGTAATTTGTGATATTGTTTCTTTATACTGTGTAAACCGCCTAGAGTCAGGTTCGCCTGAGCAAGGCAGGGTATAAATTTGAAAAATAAATAAATAAATAAATAAATAAATGCTGTCCTTGACATGCCTAGCTCTGGCCGGCGTTAGAGATAAGAATGGTATAAAATAAGGAAAGAGAAGAAAGGTATAAAAGGGATTGTCGGTAAATTATATAAAATCTTTAATAATGTAGGGAATATACAAGAGATACTTAAAAATAACTGGGAGCAAGATTTAAACGTAATAATCCCTGAAAGAAAATGGCAGGAAATTTGGCAAAGGAGAGTAATGAGAACCTTATCAGTCCGGGTTAAAGAACATAATTACAAGTTGCTATGGCGCTGGTATCTGACCCCGGTTAGGCTTCATCAAATAGATAATAAGAAAAGTGATAACTGTTGGAGATGCAATCAAGATAAGGGGACATATTTACATATGTGGTGGAATTGCAATGAGTTAAAAAACTTCTGGGGTAATATAGAAAAAGAAATCAGTTGTATATTTGAACAGAAGCTTATACTAGGGCCGGAACCAGCGTTATTGACACTCATTGAGGATGGCAAAATGAATAAGGATGATAAGGAATTAATGTTAATTATGATGTCAGCTGCCAGACAATGTATTGCGAAGAAATGGAAAAGTGAACTTAAAGTGAAAATAGAAGATTGGTACAAAGAGATGTGGCAACTGGCATTAAATGACAAACTGACATGGGAATTGAATGCTAGAAAAGGAATAGCTCGGGAAGATAAATTTTGGGGAACATGGAAAAAATTTGTTGAGTATGTAATAGTGAAAAACCAAGGGGTTAAACCTGTACCGGATCAGGCTTGTTTCCTGGACATTGTATATAACACTTGGGTGTAATTCTTTTTCTCTTTTTACTATATTATGCTAATTAATAATATGACATTAAGTTGGTTAAATCAAATGTAAAAAGTAAGAGAATTGATAATGTCTTTTTTGTGTGTGTGTGTATTATGTACTTATTTTTATGTTACTGTAGTTTTATTTTATGTATTGTATGAAAATAAAATTAAAAAAAAAGAGAGAGATAAGAATGGGCCTCTCCAGTCATTTATAAAGAACACTATATAGTTGTGTTTTTTTTACTCATATCTCACACTCCCTCCTCCTCCCTCCACCTTCCCCCTCCTTTTTTCTCATACTCTCTTTGTGTGTGTGACTGTATAAAAAAAAGATATGCCAAGCAGTCTGCAAGAACAAGCAAGAAAGCTAGCTAGCACAGAAGATCACAGCAGACACTTCGTAGGTTTCTTGAGATGTCAAGGAACTAATAAACGCTTTAGCATTGGATCCAAGCATTTCAGACTCAATTCCTTCGTGTCGAATGTTGGGCTGGTTTCTCAACAACCTTTACCAGTTCCACTTCCACAGTGAATTTCCATGACAAGATGGCGTCTCAAACCCAAATCTCCAGGATACTAGTTTATCATTATACCACGAGAGACTGACTGGTCACAGGGCTTAACTTGACAGAGCAACGATAATCATGAAACTGTTTTATATACTTTGTAAAGGGATTTTCAACCTGTCAATATTTTTCATGAAATGTTGGAATAAATGAGAATATAGTATATTGCAAACTTGTTCTATCCAAAGACAGACATAGAGATTTAAAAGGTATCCCATACTGCAGTGATGGCAAACCTTTTAGAGACCAAGTGCCCAAACTGTAACCCTAAACCCACTTATTTATCACAAAGTGCCAAAATAGCAACAGGAGAGGAAGGAAATGCTCCCATTGGGCTGCTGGGCAAAGGGGCAGGGCAAACTCTGTCCTGGGGTGACTGCATGGATGCTCATAGAGAGGACTCCGAGTGCCACTTCTGGTATGCGTGTCATAAGTTCACTACCACTGCCACACTGTATTTGTGTTGCTAGGGTCAGAGATGAATGGTGCCACATTCTGATCGTCTATCCATACTTTCTATAAGAATTATCTCCAAACAAAATGCAGTACAAGTCAAACTTGCATAAAGAGCACCTCGCTTAAAGAGTAACTCGCTTAAAGAGCAGAATTGTCTCTGAATGGTCACCTCACTTAACAACTAAAACCAAACCAAAACTCGCTTAACAGATAAATCGGGGTTCTCAATCTCTCCCCCCCCCCACCAGAAGTCACAATTGGTTACTTATGATGGTGTTTCGCTTAAAGAACAAACTCGCTTAAAGAGCAATCCTGTGAAACACATTATGCTCTTTAAACGAGGTACCACTGTATATCAGTAAAACAGAATTTGGAGAAAGTAACTTGAAGAAACTATGTTTATGCGTGTCTCTCATTTTCTGTCCACTCAAAAAACAAGGGGTACCTGTTAGTCTGCTGTGGCTATCCCTCTATTATAGGGGCTCCAAATAGTGAAAGTTTGCAACTCTGTTGTGAGGTAAGAAGTAAAATAATTTGAAAATCACTGAATCCCTTTAAAAAAAAGGGGGGGGCAGAAGTGAAATTTATGTAAGAAATCAGCTGACTTTTCATTAAGTAATGCAATTACTGCCATCTAGTGACATTACACTGAATTTACCTTATGAGATACCTAATGAGATTCTAATGAGATTTTTTCCAGGGCTTTTCTCAAATATTACAAAAATTGAGCCAAAGTATTACATTTGTAAATTTAAACAACAAAACTGAGAAGGAAATGGATATTAAAGCAGATTAACCTTTCAAGAGTTTTCCAACACACTGTAAAGTACTATATACCATTACACATTCTGTGTATGCTTCAATTACTTGAAACCTGAAAATTTGTTAAGATTTTTAAAATTTTAAAACAGACCATTTCTCCCAAGCAATTCAAGGCTGCTAGTTTTAGTTTAGAAGAGAATTACCACTCACAGGGGCTTTCAGAAATGCACCTATCCTTGTTTTGAATATTTTTCTTCATGATATAAGGAATTTTCTTCTTTTTCTGCCATATCCAATTCTGAATATTGGCAATCATCATGGCAAATCTGCTATGGTAAAGAGGGTAGACCATGCTGCCAGCGAATCAATGCTGAGTCAGGTGGTGGCTAACTAACATGGCAACCCTGAGGACTAATGACATTGGGTGTTGAAGTCCACAGGGAAGGGTGATGGTCCCCAAGGGGATTAAATCCCACTTGAATCCATCTTGATGAAGGGCAGCAGCTTCATCAATACTAGCCAAGGGCTGAGGAGGACTTTGTGTGACAAAAGGGCTCAGGACCAGAAAGTGACTTGTGGGACTGTATCAGTGGTAAGGGGGTCATGCTGCGATGCAGAAGGCAGATGGAAGACTATTGCATTATATTGTTCCCAGGAAAATCTTCATGGTTAATCACCATGATGAGAGCTAATATTTGGATTCAGATATGGAAGAAGAAGAAGAAGAAGAAGAAGAAGAAGAAGAAGGCTTCTGAAGAGATAATAAATACGCTGAAAAAAGGAGATGCCAATTTCCTTTCTGTGCTTTCTCTCTCTCTTGCTCCTAAGTCTCCTAAAAGCTGAATCTGTGCTTCCTCTCAGCTTGCTCACTTTCCCCAGCTTACTCATTATAAAATGCACACCCATACTCAGTGTTTGGCTCTCTGTTTTTATTTCTTTCCTGGAATAAATATTTCCCCCCATCTCCAGTTGCCATACTTTTCTGCAATGGTTCAAGTGATCATCCTGCCTGAACTGATGACAATGGACCCCAATTTTTTTAAAAAAGCATAAGTTCCACTAAGGCAGTGGTGGCGAACCTATGTCACGTGTGTCAGATGTAGCATGCAGAGGCTTCTCTGTTGGCATGCATGCTGTCGAAGGGAAGCCCCGCCTCATCATTTCCCCACCACCCATCTCCCTCAGCCAATGGGGAGGTGAGAGGAGAGGTTGAAATCCTGCCTGGGAGGTGGCTGCAGGGTGAGGTGAGTTGACCAGACATCCTCCCACACCCATTCCAGGAGGTAGGTGCATATGTGGCGGGTTGGGCGCACCCATGGGGGGGGGTCAGGACCACTCACAGGGGAGAGTTGGGAGCACCCACAGGAGAGGATGCACCCATGTGACTTCTCTGGAGGCATATGCTGGCAACATCACATGTGTGTCTTGGCATGCATGGTGAGTGTCTGCTCGCCTCCTCCTCAGTGACATGGTCTCTAAAAGGTTCACCATCACTGCACTACAGGAACAGAGAACTACAGATGGCATGGGGAAAGTGGGGAGCTACAGGCTGAGTTGCATTTCCCATAATGATATGTGGTTAATGGAGGAAAAAAGTAAACCAACCTGCCACAAATCCGTAGCACTTTCCAGATTTTTTCCTAATGTGGTTAAACCCTTAGTGACCTAGAAAATATGACTGTTTTGGAGTTACAGCATGCTGTTTTAAGTAAAAGATGGGATACATAAAATCAATAAAAAGTAGTTACATGTGATTGAACATTATCATCATATCATATTTCAAATAAAATGTTTTTGTGTACTTGTTTTCAATGTACAGTACTTGCTTTTGAAGCTTGCTCTAAATTGTACATCGGTGCATATCAAGATATAACTAAAATCCAAAGCTAATTAGAATAGCTGTTAGCAATGCTCATATAACCTCTTTTTAAAGATAATTTTGCCTAGCTAATAAGATTTTTTAAAAAAACAGCTACTAACATAGAGGCTACATTTGAATTAACAATTAGTTTCAGCAGCTATACAGGGATTACATTTTTAAGAAAGACACAGAATAGATGAACATTATCACTTAAAATAATAACGTGCTTAAATTCTACATAAAATATAGTCATGTAGCATCTTGGATTACCATACATCAGTTGTAAATGACTTACAGTAAACTGAAAGCTCTTATTTAAATCTAATCCTTTTTAACCACAAGAGGGAGTAAGCTTCACGGAAGAGAACATGTATGGAAAATGACACCAATTCTAGGCAAATTAAACCCATTTTAATTCAAACCCAAACATCTACCCAGAATTAAAGATTTGCACCATAGAAACAGTAACTGTCTTTCGTTATTCTTGACAAGTTTCATGTTTGTGAGAACATCTGCATAACGAATACAAATACTGCTTGTGTTGAATTACGACAGATGCTGCCTTGTTTCATTGTCTTGTTTCAGAAATATATGTACCTGCTTGACAAATTAGCAAGTATTCCTCATATACATGCACAGAAGAATTTAGCAAGTGTTGTGCTGTTGGTGTTGCACATGAGGAAACACACCCCATCTGATAAAGGGATTCCACTTCTGCTTTCAAACAGAGGCTTTTACCTCCTTAAAAGATAAACAGCCATCCTATTGTTGATCTTCAGGAGACTGCTGTCCTTTCTCCCAGCCACTATAACACTATTTCTTCAATTTCTTTTATCAGAGGTTATACTTCGGTACTATCAGACAACAGCCGAAGATGCAGGTGGGACAGCTGAAGCCAGCTGCAATTTAAGTTCTCTTGCCTCCAGTGGGACAAATAGGAACACTACTCATGTTATTGCTGGAGTGGCTAGAAGAGATAAAATCAGGAACAAGGTTGTAAGGGAAAGAATTGGAATAGAACCAATCTTGCACTACATACAGAGGACAACAAATAAAGTGGGTTGCCCATTTAGAGAGAATCTCTTGGGAATTCCATACTTTACAAGGAATATGTGGAAAGAGGAGAAGGACAAAGACCATGAGGCAGACCTAGAGGAAAGTGCAAAGAAAACATCAAAGAAATATTACAGAACACCAAATAACACCGGTGGAGGCCGATAGAAGAGCCAGAACAAAGACCTTTAATCTCCCTTGACATCTGATGAGGTAAAAGAGGAAGCAAGAAAGAAGAGACTCCTTGTGGCTCATCCTGTCTTGGTCCTCTTCGCAAAGTTGGCCCGGCCTAAATGCCAGGCTCTTCAGAGCCCTTTCTTAGATGTAGGTATTGGGGGGAGGAGGGAGGGGGGAGCTAGAAGGCATTAGTAACAACAAAACTGGCAGAGATGCCAGTATTCCAGCTGAGCTATTTAAAGTCCAAATAGATTATGACATTAAAGAGTTGCACTCAACATGTCAGAAAATTTGGAAAATGCAGCAGTGACCACAGGATTGGAAAAGGTCAGTTTACGTTCCAGTTCCAAACAAGGGCAATGCACCTTGGTAGGTGAGCTATGAAAGACCTAGGCAACATAACATAATAAAAAGTAGAGACATCACCCCGATGGCAAAAGTCTGCATACTTCAAGTTATGGCCTTTCCAGTAATAATGTTGCAGTAAACTGGAAGTGGGCAACATATATTCCTCACAAATATTTTTCACCACCTAGAGCTCTCATTGCTAATTTGGCAGCATGCTACCAAATTCTTGCAAACAACAGCAAAGCCTGAACCGTGAGCAGTAAAGCTCAACAGTGGCTTGATGGTCTTAGATAACTGTACCTGACTCCCTGCAGTGTAGCAGATTCCCTGCCTGAGCTCCTTGAGGTGGTCTCGATGTTGGTGTTGGAGCTCCCCAGACTTATGGTTCTGGGGGACTTCAATTTGCCATCATTAGGGACTGGCTCAGAGGTGGCACGGGAGTTCATGGCTTTCATGGCAGCTGTGGGCCTGACCCAGGTAATTCAGGGTCCTACCAGGAGCAGTGGCCACACCCCGGATTTAATTTTTGTATCGGAGCTGTGGCAGATTGATCTGAAACCACAGAATTTAGATATTATCCCTGTGCCATGGTCAGATCACTATCTGGTGACTCTAGACTTCCTGGGGGCGAGGCTTCACTGCAGGGAGGTAGGGCCAGTTAAATTGGCCCGCCCCCGGCGACTAATGGATCCGGAAGGATTCCAGAGGGAACTGGGGTGTTTTCTTCTTGACCTGCAATGCAATTTGTCTGAGGCTCTTGTCAATTCATGGAATGAGAGAGTGACGGCAACCTTGGACGTGATCGCTCCACTATGGCCTCTCCGTGCCTGCGGGCGTCGATCATCCCCTTGGTTTACAGAAGAGCTGAGGGAGCTCAAACGGCCAAAGAGACGCCGAGAACGCAGCTGGGTGAAGACCCGGAATCTGATCGAACACTTGTTAGAGCTGCCATTAAAGCCTACCTAGTGGCGATGGGGGTGGTGAAATGACAATATTTTACCGCCCTTATTGCCTCTGCGGATAATCGCCCAGCGACCTTGTTCTGGGTGACCAGGTCCCTCCTTGGTAGAGGGGGGTCTGGCCCTGGTTGGCAGGGATTGGCTGAGGCTTTTGCTGATTATCTGGTGGAGAAAATCGCTCAGATTCACTTGAAGTTTAATCCCGGCATGGAAGAGATAGAGCTGGGGTTGACCAGAGTGCAGTCTGGCCATGTTATCTGGGATCGGTTCGATCCAGTTGGCCCTGAGGAAGTGGACAAGCTTCTTGGATCTGTTCGTGCCACTGCCTGTGAATTGGATCCATGCCCTGCCTGGCTAGTCAAGGCATCTAAGGCTGTGTCAGGCAGTTGGGTTGAGGCAATTATAAATTCATCTCTGCAGGAGGGTTTTTTCCAGCACCCTTAAAACATGCTTTGGTGTGTCCCCTCCTGAAAAAGCCATCCCTCGGACCCTACTGTACTTACCAACTACCGACCAGTATCTAACCTACCCTTTTTGGGTAAGGTCTTGGAGAAGACAGTGGCGTGGCAGCTACAGGAAGTCCTGGATGAAGCGGATTATCTGGACCCTTTTCAGTCAGGATTCTGGCTCGGATATTGTACAGAAACTGCATTGGTCACATTGGTGGATGATCTCTGGCGAGAACAGGATGGAGGTCCTGGTTCTTCTTGACCTCTCAGCAGCCTTTGATTCCGTCAACCACGGTATCCTTCTGGGAAGGCTCCAAGGATTGGGGATCCAGGGCACTGTGTTGGCCTGGTTTTCCTCATTTCTGAGGGGCCGGACCCAGTCGGTGTGGCTGGAAAGTGAGAAGTCCAGCCCTAGGTCCCTTCAATATGGGGTGCCTCAGGGCTCGGTACTCTCACTTCTCCTATTTAACATCTATATGAAGCCACTGGTGAGATCATCTGTTCCCATGGGGTGAGGTATCACCAATATGCAGATGACACCCAGCTGTATATCTCAGCCTGTGGAGATCCAATTGATGCAGTAGGAGTCTTATCCAGGTGCCTGGAGGCTGTCAAGGTCTGGATGGGGGACAACAGGCTACAACTGAATCCCGGCAAGACTGAGTGGCTATGGGTAAGGGGTCCTGCGCTATCTCGGGAGTTGCCATCTTTGGTCTGGATGGGGTAGCTTTGCCCCAAACAGACCCGGTGCGTAATCTGGGGGTCCTCTTGGACTCACAACTACTGCTTGAAGAGCAGGTGGCAGTCGTGGACAGGAAGGCTTTTGCACAACTTTGTGTAATACGCCAGCTACGTCCGCTCCTAGATCGGGACTCCTTGCTCATGATCACAGATGCTTTGGTCACCTCCAAACTTGATTACTGTAATGCACTCTACATGGGGCTGCCCTTGGTGACCATTCAGAGGCTGCAGCTGGTCCAGAATGCGGCTGCTCGGTTAGTGATGGGGTGCGGGTGTTATGTTCGTGCCTCACCGCTGCTTCAGGAGCTGCACTGGTTGCCAGTATATCTCCAGGTGCAATTCAAGGTGCTGGTCATTACCTTTAAAGCCCTACATGGTAGTGGGCCAGGATACTTAAGAGACCGTGTCACCCCAAGAACATCTGTCCGTCCCACCAGGGCGGATCGGAGAGGCTCTCTTATCATTCCATCAGCTAGAGGCGCATCTCTCTAGCACCAGAAGGAGGGCCTTCTCCGTGTCTGCCCCGGCCCTTTGGAACCGCCTGCCAACTGAGTTATGTCTACAGACAGAGCTCCTGCCCTTTCAGAAGGGCCTAAAAACCTGGCTGGCAGGGCAGGTGTGGGGCTCAAGTAATATGGGGTCCCATGCTGGGTGGTTGATCTGATGCGACAGCCACCCCTCTCTCGCTCTTTTAAACTTTTTAAACCTTTTAACCTTTAAAATCTTTTTTAGTATTTTGTAAATTTATAGTTTAATTTTTTAAAATTAATTTTGAACCTTAAGGTTTTAATTTCTGAATTTGTAGGGGTATAGTGGGATTGTTTAGTTTGTTTTGCACTCATGTATAATCTTTTTCTTTTTTGTAAGCCGCCTAGAGTCAGGTTCACCTGATTGGGGAGGGATAATAAATCTAAATAAATAAATAAATAAAACTAACTTCTTTCTACTAAGTTTAATACCCCCACACAACAGTAAGAAGAATCACATTGAGCTAGAACAAGTTATATAGGGACTACACACCTTAATTTAACCTTCAAATCCTGTTTCCTAAAAAGCTACTACATTGCTGAATTTTGAGAAGTTCAGCCATGGAAGAGTGTGCTCAACAGGACTAGGGAATGGCTGAAATTGGCCTCCAGACTTGTCAAAGTTGCACATCCTGCAGTAAAGATGTAGTTAACTATTGAAATGCAGCAACCTCATCATTTCAAAAGGTATATTCCATGTCCAAAAGTTTGAACACTTTCCAGTTACATTTAAAAACTTTTTGGAATTTATTCATGGAAATGAACATAGTTTGTAATGAAGAAAAGTTGGTAACAGACAGGTTATGACTTTAGGTACTTCATGACTTGGACTCTGTTGTCCTCTATGTTGGATAAGCGTACTGCCATTAATGCTTTGACTGGAGTTGAGAGGAAGATGTACAGTAGGCAAATATCCAAATAAACAAATTAGAGGGCCAGGTTTTGAAAATCTTGTCTCAAAATGGTCCAGGTCTTAACTAAGTGAAGTGAGGTTCGGAATGAATGTTTTGTTTGAGTTTTTGAGATGTGGCAGAATTTAGTATAGGGTGATTTTTTGGGGGAAATGTTGGCTATTAAAAGTATTTTTACTTCACATTGACCATCAATTTCTATCCTATTGTGCTTTCTTAGGTTTTGATGCAAATGGAGTAAAAAACAAGCAACACTTCTTTATTTATCACAACTATTTATTCCCATCCCCCCCCCCCCAGAGGTATTGGCCAGGTACATTTCTATGACATATGCTATTTTCACAAAAAGTATCCCGAGGTCTGCTAATAGCACTGTAGAGCAGGGATTCTCAACCTGTGGCCCATGGGCCGGATGCGGCCCATGATGCCATTTCATCTGCCCCCTGCTTCTACCACACCCAGAAGAGCCATGTGGTGGAGGAAGGACAAAATGGCCCTCCGGCCCTTGAAGCTGTCTGAGAGAGTGTGACCCGGCCCCCAGCTTAAAAAGGATGAAAACTCCTGCTGTAGAGGAACAAAATCAACCCCAAACTCCAAAACTGAGCACTTTTCTTTCACAGAAAATATTGCACCCATCTACCTAAAATTTAAAACAAATATGTTAATTCTAATATTGACTGAAATCATGTTGCATACCATATGCCTGCAGAAGCCACCACAAGGCCTGCTGGTGACATTATCACTCTTCTGAAGATGGTAGTTGCAGTAATAGGGTTTAACTATGTTATTTTCATTTCAATTGTCTCCAGCCAAACAAAAGCAAATTAAGAATAGGACCGTTTTTGGGGGAAAGCCACAAACCGTAAAATCTGGTCTTGCACAACATTCCCTAAATTTATTCTGTCATAGTTTAGAATAGATAACCAGCAAATATGTTTTAATCAGTATTCGACAATGCATAGCACACAAATCTCAGACTTAGATCATACCATACTATGTGGCATATTGGACAGTGCGCACAAATCACTGCACCTAGTTTTTCTGATTGTTCGCAGCCCATAACTTTCATAAAAGACAATGAACCTCATAAATCACATTTGATTCTGAAAAGCAAATTAAGAAGACATTACAGCCATTTGCCAAATTTAAATTCCAGTCAACAGAAGACATGAAGCTTTGAAATTCTGAACTATTGCTGAGATCTAAGTTAAACTGGGCAGCCTCCAAATCAGTCCGTGCTGAATTACATTATTTTCTGAATCATCAACCAGGACCTGAACCAAATCTTGTGATCAATTTGTTCCCTACTATAAATATTTTATACACAGGGAAAAAGAAATAAGACTTCAGATCCACCACTTATTAGCCTTATTGTGGGCTAAAATTAAGAAAATCAATATCCACAGCTAACCTTATAGTTCCTTCAATTAAAAAATCTTGCTCTCTCTAGTGCAGGGGTAGGCAACCTATGGCCCATGGGCCAGATCTGGCCCATGGCACCAATAGTCCAGTCCCTGTCCCAGCCGCCGCCACCACCACAATTGGCTGTGTACTCATTTACAGCTGTAAACGGTGGGGGACCACCAGTCTGTCCCCTCAACTGTCTGAGGGAGTGTGACCTGGCCCCTGACTGAAAAAAGTTGGCAACCCTTGCTCTAGTGCATCTAATTCCAAAGGTGGTCTTTTAATGTTTTAGGAATATTTTTATACCCTCAACTTTTCTCCTCTTTTTTCAGGAAATAATATAGCTTACATCAATCTTAACCATAAGAAAACCTTTGTTTAAAAATGTTAAACTCTTTATGTGGAAAAATTATGGATCATGAGAAATATGCCTCTTTTATTTCAATCTACTATGAAAATATTGGCAACCACTCTTTGTGAGCAGACACAAAAAAATTCAGACTGATAAAACCCAGTGATATATCATAATGGTATTTTCAAACGGAAAACCATACTTTCATTACTCAGTCTCATGATCTGATTGCTTTTCATATTTACTACATTTCTCACAAACAGTTAATTAAAAGCAGCTGTTAAGTGTACATGTAAATATGGTGATACCCCTTTTATTCAGAGAAATGCTCTTCTGATTTTACTCTGAATAACTGCTGTCACTGCTGTTTCTTCAGTTTCAGAAAATGTCACCATATAACGCAGGGGTGCCCAAAACCGTTTGCGCCAGGTGCCTGACCACATCCCTGGAACAGCTGAGCTGATCACATTTGGACATGAATGTCAGGAATCACTTCCAGGAGTGGTTCCTGATGTCTCTGTGCATGTGCAAATGCACTAGCCCTGCGGGCTTTGGGGCAGAGAACTATGGAGGCTCAGATCGCCGGTTTGGTTGGGGGGGAGACTTGGCATGTCCGTTCTCCCACCAACCAAACCGTCGCTGCGAAGCTTACAGAAGTGGCATGGTTGGAGACTGGGGGCTCCCTGGTCTCCTTCCCAACCATGTCGCTGCTGCAAAGAGGCCGGTGGATCAACCCCCTGTTCCCTTTCCTTTTCAGAAAGGGAATAGGGTTTTTTAAATAAACGTTGTGCAATGTATGCCTCATATAACATAACGATAAGACTTGGGGAACCAAGTTTTATGTTATCCAGGGTATTAGTGTAACTACTTGTTTGAAAGCTACAACCATGAAATGCTCTGCATTAGTCTGGTCTTCACATCCCCAGTGAATGCAGAAGGAGAATCTTAACATAATACAACTACTGTAACTCCAAACGGCCCACCTGGGAATGTGACTGCCCCACCTAATACAAAAGGATGGCTAGAGAGTTAACTATATAATAGTATCACTCCAATAGTATGTGGCAGAATCTCCCATCCAGCTGCAATATTTAGGTACTGCTTTAATGCATAAATGGGAAAGACAGAGAGAGAGCTGACCAACATGCAAAGGATGCTAGTCCATTATTGAATTATCACATCAACACTTCCACACGATCAGGTGGAAGGCCACTGTCCTACAAATGCCCATTGACACATGAGCAGCAATTTGCATTTAAAGAGAACTCTTGGTGTCAATGATGATATTTCAAAATGCACAATAAAAGCAAATCAATTGAGGAAAATTCAGCACTGTAACTTGTGATTCATTTTCAGTGTTTTAGGCTTAAATGGGTAGTAATAAAATTGATCTGCTTTAAATTTATGTGGTAAAAAAACAAAGGAATATCAGAAAACAAGTCTACTTCTGTTTCATTGACTACACTAAGGCCTTTGACTGTGTGGACCACAACAAAATGTGGCAAGTAAATAAAGAGATGGGAATACCAGAGCATCTTATATACCTCATGAGAAATCTGTACATGAATCAAGAAGCAACAGTTAGGACAGAATTCAGAAGGACAGAGTGGTTTGGAATAGGAAAAGGAGTAAGACAAGGCTGCATTTTGTCACCCTGCTTATTCAACTTATACACAGAGCACATAATGTGCAATGAAGGGATGGAGGAATCACAATTTGGGATCAAAATTGCTGGGAGAAATATCAATAATTTGAGATATGCAGATGATACCACCCTAATGGCACAAAGTGAGGAGGACCTAAAGAAGCTCCTGATTAGGTTGAAAGAAGAAAGTGAAAAAGCTGGTTTGAGACTCAATATATAAAAAAAAACCAAGATCATGGCAACAGGCCCCATCAGTCCCTGGAAAATAAATGGGGAAGAAGTAGAAGCAGAGACAGAGTTTACTTTCTTAGGATCAAAGCACACTGCAGATGGTGATTGCAGCCATGAAATAATCAGGTGACTGATTCTTGGGACGCAAGTGATGAGAAACCTGGGGAGCATAGTCAAAAGCAGAGACATCAAATTGGAAACAAAAATTCGTATAACCAAAGCAATGGTATTCCCAGTGGCAATGTATGGTTGTGAGAGCTGGACCATTAGGAAAACTGAGCGCAGAAGAATAGATGCCTTTGAGATGTGGTGTTGGAGGAGAGTTTTGAGAGTCCCCTGGACAGCAAGGAGAACAAATAGGTCGATCTTAGAAGAAATCAACCCTGACTGCACCTTAGAAGGTCAAATAGTAAAGATGAAGCTAAAGTACTTTGGACATCAAATGAGAAGAGAAGACTCACTTGAGAAAGCCTTGATGCTGGGAAAGGTCGAGGGCAAAAGAAGAAGGGGGCAGCCAAAAATGAGATGGCTAAATGGTATTGTGGACACAATGGGCACAGAGCTCAGCGAGCTGAGGGGGATGGTGGAGGACAGGAGTGCCTAGAGGATGGTGGTCCATGGGGTCGCAAAGGGTCGGAAGTGACTGTGCGACTGAACAACAAAAGAGACTCAAAAGACAGAAAAGCACTTCACTATAGGGGTACTGTATGACAATTCCTTTTCACACATTATGACAGAATTACATGATACCATATGGTAAAGTAGCTTATGACATGTAAAACAAGTTCCTGTTTTAAATTGAGAGAATATAAGGAGAGAAGACATTTCAGTTACCAAGAACAGGTATCATTTGTTTCTAACTGGCATTTATAATTTCACACACATACTATACTTAACATAAAATGTCAGCTAGAAAGGGAAATGTAAATTTGCAAGTTTATTGACTATAAATAAATGAACAACTATGTTAGTAATTGGAACATATTTATAATACCTCATTATTCAAAAGTTGTCTATTTTTAAACAGAGTGATTTTTAGAACCTGGAAAAAATAAGAATATTTGGTGTAAGGACTTCAGCATGACTGACTCAATTCTTAGAATGAATCAAAAAATAAATTACTAAAATAATGGGCTTGTCTCCAAAACCATTTCAGTTAACTTGGTTTCTCAGCTAAATACCACTTTTTTCAGTAGCATACAGAGTAGCATATATACAATTATACCACATTTCATGATCCGGTTTGGAGTAATTTCTAAGTAAAAGTAAAGGTCGCTTTTGCTCGAAAGCCAGTCATATCCGGCTATAGGGTGCAGTGCTCATCTCTATTTACAGCCAAAGAGCCAGCACTGTCTGCGTCTGCAGACATTTTGATGGACATATGGAAGGCATAACTAGACACCAGAGTGCACAGAACACTGTTATCTTCCCACTGAAGTGGAACCTATTTATCTACTGGCAATGTCTTGTTTTTGAACTGCTAGGTTGGCAGGAGCTGGGACAGAGATGAGCACTCATTCCGTCATGCAGCACTCAGGTCTTGAACTGCTGACCTGCCGGTCATCCATCATCAAGTTCAGCATCTTAACCGCTAAGCCACCACCGTCCCAATTTCTAAGTAACTAAGCAATAAAAATACGACATAAAGCTTATGCTAGATTATACCTGCTTATTAAAACTGTATACAAAGTACAGAGGTATCTCACTTCATGAATTACAGTAAAACCTCGGATAACAATTGGATCAGATAATGCTAAAATCGCATAATGTTAAGTAACCTGGGGAGGAGAATTGGATCGAATAACGTTAAGGTCCTATGGGATGGATCGGATAACAACTGCTAAAGCCTGTGCGGTTACAATGTATCTCTATGAAGCTTTAACGTTATCCGATCCATTCCATAGGATTTTAACATGGATCGGATAACACTAAAAATTGGATAACACCAAGACTTGTGGAACCAAGTTTTAGCGTTATCCGAGGTTTTACTGTAAATGTATTTTCCAGGATGTTTCATATTGCAAAAAAATTGTAAACTGAAACGCAAACCAAGAGGCCTGGAAAGGCATAAGAGAGTCTGACCCAGGGAATCAGAAAATCCAGAGCCAGGTTACAGCCTAGAAACCCTGCCACAGCCTTGATCTCCCCATTGCATATATTATATTATTCTGGCATTGTGTGCAAAGCCCCCTTCCCACATTCACGTTTTCACCATGGCATCAGGGAGGTCGCAGCCACCCTTCCTCTGGACTTGAGTTCCAGCTACCCAGGCACCCACCATACTGGGGCGGGCACTGGCACTACCTTGTCTCCAGGGCTACAGTGTCGGACATCAATTGCACCACAAAGACGGACTTCCTGTTGTGATCCAGTCCTCGTCAGACTCTGAAGATGGCCTGGATCAGGGGGCACTCCCTATGCCCAGCCCAGTTCTGCCTGCAACCAAACCTGAGGATGTTCTGAGCCAGGGATCTCAGGCTGTGCCTGGCCCAAGTCTGTTTCCCCCAGCAGCTGATCTGTCAGATCAGGGGTCTGGCTTTGACAGTGATCAGTCGTCAGCTAGGGAGAGGTCGAGAAAGGAGCTACACCTGAGATTCAGGCAGGCTAGAGCAAAGTACCAAAGAATGCTCCCAGCTGATACCGATTAGCTGGGAGTCTTATAAGCAAGCTTGTTCCAGCCTGCCAGCATAGGCACAACTCTCGTGTGAAGACCAACACCCTGCTCAACTCCAGACTGCCTGCCTAGACCCTGACCTGCCTACCATGACCCTGACTTCTCTGCCAACCCTGACAACACCCCCTGGACACCCTTTGGATTAAATGCTTGCTCAGACTACCGGTAAACAGACCTCGGCTTGCCTTTTGGACTTTGATATCTGGACTCTCCTCAAATAGACTCTCTGTGTAGCACCGCTGTGCAGCAACTGTGCCCGTTTGGGTGGGTCAGCACACTTCTGAGGACCAGTAATGGAAGGTGAAGAAGGGGGCAGGGGTCTCAAAGAACCCGGTGATGGCAGGGACACAGTGGGCTTCTTGGTACCCAATCGGAAGGGTCACAGCCACCCCAGCAAACAGGTAAAACACGGTTTCCCACAGACTCCAGCATGCATGGGGGTGGCACTATAAACCTCCCAGGTGCAATGCATCCTGGGAAAACTTGCTTCATATTGTAAAAAAGAATAATAAAATGAGGCATTATTTTCAATAGATTTTCACTCATAAACCAAAAATTACATTAACTGAGATGTTCGTAAACCGAGGTGCAGTGTATTTAAAACTACATCCAATTGTTTTTCTTTGCTGACAGAAGGGTCTTTAATTCAATAGTTTTCTGTAATTTTCACTAATGCTCCCCTTTCTTCTACAATATCAACACTACTTCATAAACCCAAATTTACAGAATGGATGGAGTGACACAGGGAGCTTCAGGGGGCATGGCGAGTGAAAAAAATCACCATTTGCCCGCATTGAATCTTCTGCCGAGTTAAAAAATTCTTCCTACAACAGAGAAAACACAATTGGACACAACTTTTATGTTTTCATACATAAAGAAGATAATAAAAAAACATGGTGGGGATATTAAGAAGGGGTCTCAAAATGTGTTACGTTTTCTCCCTTGACTCCTCTCAACTTCAGCCAAATCACAGGACTTATACCAGCCTTCTACAAACTAAGATGGGCAGCCTCCTGTGCTTCAAGTACAGATGGAAGAAGATACAGATACAACTTAACAGAGCGGTAATTTGGGGGAGGAGAAGGGTATCATAAAAACTGGATAGAACTACTGTTCATGTAGCAAAGCACTGAGTTTTTATCCTCTAATAACAAAAACAAATAAACCTGTTACCAAATACAGTGATAGCAATAAATTACTAATTACTATTATAAAATAAAATACATTATAAATATACACAAAATAAATATAATACTGTACAGTAAAACCTCACATAAAGAACACCTTGCTTAGAGACTAACTTGCTTAAAGAGAAGAATTTTCTCTGAATGGTCGCCCTCGCTTAACAATTAAAAACAACCAAAAACTCACTTAACAACTAAATCGGGGTTTCCAATTCCCCTGCCAGAAGTCACACTTGGTCACTTACAATGGCAGTGGTGGCGCTTTTTACAAGTGTTTAAAGAGCAATCCCGTGGAACGTATTATGCTCTTTAAGTGAGGTTCCACTGCATAAAAATATGAAGATTACAGTAGTAATGATTAATGTATTTTATGTGATAGGTTTCATTCTGAGAATGTATTTTTTAAAGAATTGTGTGGATTCTTTATTGCTGTTTCGTGGCTTGTAATGTTTATATTCTACCATACTCTTTGAGTGAGACAAATTAATGTCTTCAGACTTTGTACATCTGGCAATGCTGTGATGTCATAATGTAGGGCCAAAGTGTAATTGTTTTTTTTTTAAACATCTGTTGTACCTATGGAAGTATCTCTGCATTAGCTGGGCCTGTATCTAATTGCTTGCATGGCTTGCAAACTGAGTAATCAGAAGAACCAAAGCTCCACATTCCTATATGAAGACTTAAAGCCTTGGCTCCTAGATCAATCTATGGAATCAATCAAGTGAGAATCTCCTCTAAGAGTTCCACCATTTTAAATAAGGCACATGAGAACCAGAGAAGGGGCCTTTTGAGACACCCTGTTTGTAGAATTCCCTGCCTAGAAATGACTGCCATACTGTCATTCCAACTGCTATACTGAAGTATTTTAAATTTTGATTTCCACCTTTCTTATTCTACTGCTTTTAGTATCTCAGACTGTTCATCATACTGTAAATTACTGGTAAAAGGGTGATACAGAAATATGTTTCAAATCAACAAGTTTCAGCATAACGTGTTTATTTCTAATTTTCTAATTTGTACTGCCGCCCAATTCCAAAGACTCTGGGCGGCTCATAGAAAATAAAACCAATGGTAGTTTAAAAAGCAATTAAAATCCATTAGAAAAACTATTAACAAAATTTTTAAAAAGCTTGAGAGAGAGAGATCAACTAAATTAGCCAGCAGGCCGGGGTCACCACATCGCAGGTGCCCCATACCTGCCCTACCAGCCAGGTTTTTAACCAGTGATGGGATGTCACCGGTTCTAGACGGATCTCTGGAACCGGTAAGACCAATCCCGGAGGGTTCTCCGTGAGGGGAGTCCACTTTTGGGGCGTCCGGTTCCGGACGCCTGACCGAAAGAAAAAAAAATTAAAATCGGAGCGAAAATGGCTCCAATTGACTGCGCATGCGCAGAAACTCAATCTGACGCATTGCACATGCGTCAGATTGAGTTTCTGCGCATGCGCAGTCAATTGGAGCCATTTTGCTCCGATTTTTAAAACATTTAGAACTTTCAGGGCAGCGGCGGCGGCAGCAGCCCTCTGAGGGGGGCGCCTCCCCGCGGCAAGTTGAGGGCTGCCTCGGCCGTCCGCTGCTGACAAGCCCCATGCCCTGGGGACGCCCGGCGGGGTACACCGCTGCCGCCGCCTCCGCCGGGCGCCTGTGGGCAGGGTGCCTGCACCCGGCGTCCACAGCCGCCGCCCGCCGCCGCCGGAGCTGCCGCTGCCTGAATCCCTGTGGACTCCTTCTTGGGTCGGTCCCTTTTGAGCTCGGCTGCCGCGCGCTGCGGAGGAGGAAGCTGTAGGCGGCGGCGGTGCGGCATGGGGACGGCCCAGGGAGGTGCGGCAGCCGCGGCTGCCCGTCGCCCCTCGCCATGGCCGGAGCCGGGCTAAAAAGGTACCGGCCCAAGGAGGACGCCACAGGGGTGCAGGCAGCTCCGGCGGCGGCGGCGGCTGTGGACAGCAATCAGGGTGCCGGGTCCCAAGAAAGGTAAGCGAGGGGTTTTTATTTGGGGTGGGTGGGTAATTTATTTGTGTTTTGGGTGGGTGGTTGTTTTTATTTTATTTATTTATTTGTGTCTGGGTGGGCTGAGAGGGAGGGGTGTGTGTGTATGTTTATTTTTATTTTTTATTTATTTTTATTTTGGCCCCGCCCACAACGTCATGACGTCGGCCGTGACGTCATGACGTCATGCCATTGGCCACGCCCATGACGTCCGTGACGTCATGGCGTGGTAGTAGATTTTTTGTCATCCCATCACTGTTTTTAACCCTTTCCTGGAAACACAGCTCCATTGGCAGTAGGTTCCATAGGGCCAGAACAGATACTGAGAAGGCCCTCTTTCTGGTGCTAGAGAGACCTGCCCCTCTAGCAGATGGAACAAAGAGAGAGCCTCTCCGGTCTGTTCTGGTGGGATGGACAGATGTTCTTGGGGTGACATGGTCTCTTAAGTATCCTGGCCCACTACCATGTAGGGCTTTAAAGGGAATTACCAGCACCTTGAATTGCACCTGGAGGCACACTGGCAACCAGTGTAGCTCCTGAAGAAGTGGCAAGGCACGGGCATAACGCCCACACCCCATCACTACCTGAGCAGCTGCATTCTGGACCAGTTGCAGCCTCCAAATGGTCATCAAGGGCAGCCCCATGTGGAGCGCATTACAATAGTCAAGTCTGGAGGTGACCAGAGTGTGAGTGGCCATGAGCAAGGAGTCCCAATCTAGGAGCGGGTGTAACTGGCATATAACACGAAGTTGTGCAAAACCCCTTCTGGCCACAACTGCCACCTGCTCTTCAAGCAGGAGTCGTGAGTCCAGGAGGACCCCCAGATTACATACAGGGTCTGTTTGGGGCAAAATAGCCCCATCCAGAACCAAAGATGGTAGCTCCCGAGATAACGCGGGGCCGCTGACCCACAGCCACTCAGTCTTGCCAGGATTCAGTTGTAGCCTGTTGACCCCCATCCAGACCCTGACAGCCTCCAGACACCTGGATAGGACTTCAACTGCATTGCTTGGATCACCACAGGCCGAGATTTACAACTGTGTTCCACCTTGTTACCTCAACTAATTACTGAATGCAATCATCCACTCTAAGGCATTTTTGAAAATCAAGTTGATTACTGCAGCACTTGTAAAAATCTTAAGAACCAACTTAACCTGTAGTACATACATACAAGTCAAATTTGATTAATTTCAAAAGTGAAGACCTAATGATGTTATGGCCAAGGGTAGATTTGAAATATGATCTCCTGTTGACCCCAAATTCACTTCAGCATATGACAATGAAGGCATCAGCTACGGCAAATTTGTCACGTGAATCCATATTAGTATCATAAATGCCCCCTGCTCCCACCAACAAGCTGCTGTAATGAAGTCTTCTAGTACTGTATCTCAAATTCTCATGTTTGTCCCGGAAGGGTTCTGGAACATTTCTGAAAGTTTGAATGAGGTTATGGGGAGGGGCATGAAGGGATGGGTGTGTTTGCATTTCCAAATAGACTTTCTGCTGTGAATTTGTTTCTGTACCTGGCTGGCAATTTCACAGCACATGTTTTGTTTTCCATTTTTGAAATACTATTTTGTTGTTCTTGGTTTTAGAAGGTTTTTTTAAGTTGGGGCTGTCAAGACTTTGAATGGAAGCACTGTATGTCATTCAATAGAGGTCGGGTTTCAGGCTTACTATTTCTCAGAGCACTTTTTAAATGACTCATTCTGTCACCACAGTGCAAGCTTTTTTCTGTGCATGTGTGTGCCGTAGACTTTATTTTTTGGGCTTGTTGTCTATCCTGAAGACTATATTTGAAGGCTTAACATATTTACATCAATGAGAAGCCTTTGATTATGGGAGAATTCTGTCAATACAGGGAAAGCCAAAATATGGTTGCAGAGCTCAGACTGGGAAAAACAGAGCTTAGTCTAGACACCAGTGGTAGAAAGCACATTATTTTCTGCTTTCTGTAAGAACATGGCTTCTGTATTGCACTGGAAATCTTTTGTATAATTAAATATCTGAATTTTAAAGAACATATTAACACTTTTTCAAAAGAAATCAATTATATTGCTTAGATAGAACATGATGATTTTGTTAAAACATGTTTTCTAGAAACCACATTCACCAAGCCAAACATGTAACTAACACAAGATGTGCTGCTTTTAGAAGTAGCAACCACAATTCAGAAAAAATATTGATAGCAATTTTCATGACAAATGAACAAATGTTGCTGACACACACGTTTATTTACTGTGGTGTCACCTGAACAAAATAAATGAAATATTAGATTATCAAAAATAGTCGTTTTATATTAGCAGCACCAATCTGTGAGCAGTAACTCGTAAGGAAATTTGATGAGTGAAAAAGATTTACTTCTGGTCACGTAGGTGGAGATTACAGCTTTAAAGCTTTGTCTGGCTTTGATCCTGCTGCACAGCAAGATTCCTTCTTATCCTCCTCTCTATTATATTCACATAGTGAGATCCATTAGTAAGATTATTACATGCAAAGCTGAAATAACTTTTGCTTTCATTGCTTCTATGCAACATTCAGATAAGTTATTCATCATACTTATAGCCTTATAATCTAAAAATATATCAGAACAAGCACATTCCACACTAACTGCATTGCTTCTGGGCCTCTTTGTCTATATTCATGTGTGCGTGTGTGACCTGGAACCCAAAAGGGCTTGTGGTCCTTTGCTTTCCGTCGATCTGAGATCTACTAGCTCCCCAGTTGACTAAGCAAGAGATGATTCAGAGTGAGCTGGTGCATTTAGAGTACAGGAAGGGGTCTTGGCAGCAGAGGAAATCCCTGAGACAGGAAGACAAGAGTCAGAAGGGAAAGGTAGAGATGGGCCTGGAACAAATGAGTGTAAAAGAAGGATAAGGAGATGAAGAGGAGGTTGTAAGAGATACTGAAAAGAAACACTACCACCTGGGTAGACATAGATAAATAAAACCCCGGACCAGGGAATGCAGGTAGTTGTGAGTCCCCATAGATGTAGCCAGGCAACAGGATAGCAGTAAAGCCTTCATACTAGGAAGAAAACGGTTGGTGAGAGCAAAGGAGAGAAATGGCCAGAGAGGAAGTAGAGCACCATGAGAAGAGACCCTCTAAGGCAGGCAGAAGGCAAGGGTTTGTGTATCCAGTGGTTTATCTTCCCTGTCACAGACATGTGCACTACATGTGAAACACTTGGTGAGAGGGGAAACCCTGAAAATAGACTGACAGACTTTTGTGAAATGATGAGCAGCCTCTGTTGATAATGAAGGAGATTTCTACGTTCCAGTTTGAAGAGCACTTAAAAGTGTATTTGTTAAAGTTAAAATTTCACCTTTGGCTTGACAAAGTATTTGCAAAACAAATATTGGATTTACGAAGTTTTGTATGAGGGACAGAATTGGATGAATTTTTCACCAAAGTGGTATTACTAAGGGAATCAGTCAAGGGAAACCCCCCCCCCCCCCCAGCTCTGCTTGGAATATTGAGGTTAGGTGGTGAGCAAACAAACTAGAAATTCTTTGAGACTTTCTCTAGGTACATGAATACTGTATTAACATTTTGTAATATCAAAAATATGTGATATTTGTTAGCTTTGTCTTAAAGAAAGTATCAGCTTCTATTGACTTCTTTACACACATTTTTTCAGTCCAAAGAAACGTAACTGGACAATTTTGATAACAAAAAATGTGAGGTTTCGTTTAAATGGTGTCTTAAGCTTCTTGGATTGGTCTCCCTCTTAAGTGAAATGCAGAGATTTTTTGTTACAGAAACAGGCTTACAGAGGAACTGGACAGCTGTTTAAGATTTTTTTTTAAGGTAGCATGCTATTTTAATTTTAAGAGATATTTAAATAATAATCTAAATAAAAGTATGAACAGGAGACAGTTTTAAGACTGTATTTAATACATACACAAACACATGCACTATAAGAGCAATGACAAATCCTGAAGCTAACCTATCTAAACTATCCCTACTGTATTCAACTTCCAAATATCAGAAAATTTTTATTATCCCTGGTCCATCCTTCTTAGGAGATTGTCAATTGCAAACAGATCTACGGTAACTCTGTCTTCTAGGACATTAGTTTTCTTCCTTTTCCAGCCTCCATCATTGCCTCTGGGTTTGTTTTTTTTAAAGAATAATGCTCATAATAGCAATCTATTCATCTTCATTCAGTTAATAGGTAGCTTATACTTTACTCTGGCAACTAAATGTCTGTTCCCTGAATTAAAACCCTTTAGTCTTTTAGTGAACTAAATATAATAATGTTTGTTCCTTGGATATATATATATATATATAGAGAGAGAGAGAGAGAAAAAGCTTTGCTTAACTTTGGAAGTATGTGTTGGTCTTTTACGTTTTATTGCACTGTTACCTTTTATTGTATTGTTATATTTTATTGCATTGTTACGTATTATTATATTTTATTGTACTGTGGTGTTTGATATGTTGTGATTTTTGTGATTATTGCATAATTTTTGTATTGTGTATTGATTATTGATTCTGTTATGGGCCATTTTTGTAGGATGTGTATTGTGTAATTTTTGTGCATACTGTATTATTATATATTGGATACTGTATCATTATTGTTGTTAAGCACTGTTTCTTTTTCCTTTCTGTTCTTTGGATGTGTATTGTATAATTGTTGTATATATTGTATTGCTGTATATTCTGTAAGCAGCCTAGAGTCGCTTTCATGAATGAGGCGGCACAGAAATCTAAAAATTAAATTAAATTAAATTAAGTCCCTGCTTCTTCATTTAGAATTTCCTAACTTCTAAGCTTAAACTAAATGTCAGTCTCAAACCTATTAAGAATACTGTTAAAACACATTAACTCAATTTTGCAATGCTACAGAAGAGGACAAGTCTGTTCCTTCATATTCTTAGTCAGACAGCAGCATTTTGCTCAATAACTAAAATCTACCAGTAATGTTACCAGTGTCAAACATGGACATTTACAACAAAACATAAGCAAAAGTTGGTCACTACAGAAATGAGATGTCTGACGAAGGGTGCTGGAGTAAGTAGAAGGGATAAAATCAGGAATGAGGTTATAAGGGAAAAATTAGAACAGAGCCAATCTTGCACTACATACAGAGACAACAATTTAAGTGGTTTGACAATTTGGAGAGAATGTCTTGGAATGCCATATCTTACAAGGCATATGTGGAAAGAGGAGAAGAACAAAGACCATGAGGAAGATCACAAGTAGGTACGAAGAGAACAACAATGAAATATTACACTAAATAACACCAGTGGATGCCGCAAAAAGTACCAGAACAAGAACCTTGTTCCTCCCTTGATACCTGATGGGGTAAAATAGGAAGCAAGAAAAACTAAAATTAATGAAGCAAACTTTTAGCTCCTTATATAGTTTAGGGAATGCTAACTGACATAGTCTATAATTCCACCATCACTAAATTTTGAAAAATGTTTGCAGAATCAGACTGGATACATTTTAATAATATTAATACAAACAAGTTCAATTCAAATACAACTTTGCATATTGAGTACAAGAGTACTTCACTGCTTCCCTGCCATCAGCACCATCACTTCCCATGGAATCTGACATTGGTTTCACTTAAGCCTAATAAGAAAACATTCGTTACAGCTCAATACAAATATTATTTTCCTGTTGGAAGAACTAGTCTGTTTACTGCTGAATATGCTTTGGATGACCTCTTCAGTCTCAGGTACACAGTGAGAGCTTACATACAGATATAAACTTCCATTAGGTCATTCAGGCACAGTCTACATTATTTCCATGACTGCAGACATTAAAATAATAACACTTAGGTTTTCTAATTCTCCTCCCCCACTCTGAGGTGAGGTAGCAGAGCAAGCATCTAATGAATAAACATTTCTACAAAATCAAACCTGATGAAATAAATTATAATAAAGATAGATTTCAGTTCTGGGAGATACAGGTCAAAAACTGGAAGATAGTTTGGTAGTGATAATACAGTATCTGTACAAACAAGTTTATGTTCTTGTAGGTGCTGTTAAACAGCAGTTTCTCTATAGATCAGTAGTTCCCAATGCGGGGCCCACACCCCACAAGGGGATTTCAATTCCCAGAAGCCTAAGTCAGTACATTGGCTGATCAGTGTTTTGGGGAATTTACTCTGGCTTCTGGGAATTGAAGTTCAAAACCAAATGTTGGGAAACACTGCTATAGACTAAAGAGCATCAAACGATGCTCAGATTAAAAGCCAAATCACAAAATATCCTGTTTAATAAATAATACACTATTTAATGAACCAATTCACTTTTTTTAAATAAAAGCAGAATAAATAAATGTTTGTTGCCCAAAATGAAATGTAACACAAGCTAATTTTCAGCTGCTATTGAAATGATGACAGTGTATGCAGTATTTCCTAAGTTTTCTGTAAGGTTGATGTGTGGGTTAAAGAGAGAATGGCATTTGACATTTTGGCTGCTCTGCTAGAGCCTGGCAGCTAGTAAGCACAGGCCAACCCATTGTGGTCAGGTCAGAAAGCCAGACGCCAACTCTGTGAGCAGAGAGAAAACTTGGTCTTGGCTCTGACACATCTGCCATGCCCTTTCCACTACAGATGGTCAAACATAAAGTAAACTATGTGAGAGAAGGAAACTAACGAGATCTAGAAGAAGGGAGGATGAACACATGTCTGGGAGCAACAACTTGTTTGCAACTACATTAGACTCAGGAAAAACATTTTTTGCTTGTTTAGGTGGGATATTTTTTTGGTACATCTAACATGTAACAGCATGGGAAAATGTTTTAATTACATTCGTCCAAAAATAACTTCCTTCAATATTTGTTCACATAACAAATAGTAGCAGCAGAAAAAAAAGTTCTCTAAATCACATTCTTATAACAAAAATGATAAATAAATAATCTAATGTTAAAAGCCATTCTATTTTAAAACCAAAAGTGCTGATTGAAAACAATGTTTTAATTTTTTTAGTTTAATACAGTAAAAATTACTGCATATATAATGCACTAAAAATGTCTGGATTTGTATGTTTTATCATTTTACTTGTAAACTACCCTGGAAGCTGAGCATATCCCAAATAAGCCAACATACCTATTTTAAACCTCCCGCATATTTCTGAAGATTTTTATTACTAGCAAAAGCAAAGGCCTGTTTTTTAGATCATTATTATTATGGAACTGTGTTTGATGGAAGCCTTACAAAACAGCAGCAATATCTACTACCATGCTGACCAGATCTTTTGTAACAGGAACATTTTCTTTCTTTCTTTCTTTCTTTCTTTCTTACTTTCTTTCTTTGTGTCAATAGCATTATGTTAAAAGTAATGAATATATGAGATAATTTTTGCCCAATAACAGGCAATATCAAAAGCATTTGGGGTAGCTGGCTTCAAGTCTTCCATGGTATATGTTGAGGGGCACAGCATAAACTGATACAGGAGTGAGGTTGCCTGTTGGGATTATTATGTTAAGAATGATGACACTTGTTTTCCAGCAGTTTCCCATGCCAATCTTTGCTGCAATATTCTAATCTGATACAGCCTGCAATGGAGTGAAGGTGATATACCTGATTATAAATTTTGGCAAAAGATAAATACTGTACTATTCTTTTGTTTTTTTCAATAAAGTGAAAGGAAAAATGTTTCCTCTTCTTCTTCACTCTTGCAAATGACTATGTTGGTGCAAACCTCCCATTTTCTAAGGTTCATTTTGGTTCTGCCAATTCTTATTATATGACTTCCAAGTCTCTATATGATGGGGGTGGGGTCAACTCTCCTAGTCTATCCATTTTATGAGGTGGGTAGTTCTTTCTTTCCACATTATAGTCCTGGCATTCTCTACCTCACAAATGTTCCAAGATTCACAGATGTTCTGGAAAAACTTTCCCAAGATTTTAGGGAAGAGTATGACAAAAGCTGAAGAGTGGATGTGCACATGTGGCACAGCTGTTTAGTATTTCACTATTAGCTGCTACCTCTCTGTGCGTGTCACTGAGTGCAATGCCTGCTAAGTAAATCATTTTATCAATTAGTTTGGCTTAAGCTTTCATTGAGCACTACATCTACCTGTTGTTTTGTTGTTCAGTTGCACAGTAGATTCCGACCCTTTGCGACCCATGGACCACTGTCCGCCAGGCACTTCTGTCCTCCACCATCCTTCTCAACTTGCTCAGCTCTGTGCCCATTGTGTCTGTAAATGGGTTAAAATATCACACCAGACTGGCATATTTATCTGTGCAGTATAATTGGGCTCAGGCTGCAGTTCCTAGTTTCTGTCATTGTGTGCTCCCTGGTTCCAAATAGGTTTTGAAGAATACTGTTCTTTACAGAGACCTTTGGATCTGTGATGAGTTTTAGAAGAGCCTTCAACCATTAAAAGATGTTAGATTATTTGAAAGCTGTCCAACTGAGGAGCAAGTGTGAGATTGTCAACATAAATGAAATGTTTGGTACCTTGAGGAAGTAGTTGGTTGTTGGTATAGATCAGGGGTTCTCAACCTTTTTAAGCCATGGGCCAGACCCAGCCTGCTGCACCATTTCATGTGGCCTGGATCACTGTGGCTGCCACCAGAAGGGGACACATTTATGACAGCCATAAATGTGCCATTGGCTGTTGTAAACACATTTAAGACAGCTGTGGGTGGAATTTACAGCAGCATTTATGTTGGGCGGGGGGAGGACCACCAGTCCAGCCCTCTCAGCTGTCTAAGGGGACTTAGTCCAGCCTGCGGTTTAAAAAGTTTGAGAACCCCTGGTATAGATGTTGAACAAAATGGGAGCCCATACTCTGCCTTGGCACTGACCATTCTTGTGAATCCTCAATCAGCAGCTTTTTCCTTGAAAATTAACAACAAAATACAGTATGTGTCTTCAAAAGGATTGCTACCACTTTAGTTATCTTCAATTCTCAATTAGATCACAGATTTTTTGCAGTAGTGCTTGAGAATTTCACAGGTGGCCAAGAGGTCAAAAAAAGGGTATCCATGTGATTTTTCTAGTTACAAAGCTATCCTCAAAATATTTTGTTAAACACAGAATCTATGCTGTACAAGTCCTGCTAGTAAAAGGGCAGGCTGTTGCGGGATAAGGAGCAGTTCCACTACTTAGTTCAGTATCATTTTTTGCAGGACTTTACAAAGATGGAAGATCTGGGGAAATAAGACAGCCTCTTCAAGCTGAAGTACAGTATCTGAAAATGGACATCAAGGAAAGATGAAAGCCAGTGAAACAAGATAGAAAAAGAAAGGCTTGACTGGGTGACAAACCCTGGGAAAAGAAAAGGACCTTCCTCCTCACACAGACTATGGAGTGGGAACTAAAATGGTCAAATTGCAAGCCAAGTAAAAAGCTGTAACAAATCTTCCAGTTCACAAGAAATTCTGCCCAATCTGAAAGAAGCAAGAGTGGAACTTTGAACTGCCTTGCAGCTGTTTAGCCAGGTTAGTGCATCGATCTTTTCCCTAAGACTGAGGAAACTATTCTCTCCTGGACTCCATGGTACAATTCTTACAGTAAGCTCCTCAGTGTCTTAGGTATGGCCAATCTGACCCAATCAGCAATCCACACAGGAAAGGTAAACACTAACCAACCTCCATGCTATTACAGGGACAATTATACCCTCTTGATCTTAAGCCAGCCAATGGGAACTTGGATTGCTATGGTCACAGGGCTAATTTCTCCCTAGATATCTATTTATCTACAGTAAAACCTCCAATAACACTAAAACTTGGTTCCACAAGTCTTAGTGTTATCCGATTTTTACTGTTATCCGATGCATGCTTGGGATAACGTTAAAATCCTATGGGATCCATTGGATAACATTAAAACTCCATAGAGAGATACATTGTAACCGGCACAGACTTTAGCGAATGTTATCTGATGCATCTCATAGGATTTTAATGTTATGTGATGCAACCCCCCCCCCCCCCCCGATTGCTTAATGTTATGCAGTTTTAGCGTTATCTGATGCAAACGTTATCTGAGGTATTACTGTGCTTGCAATTTCTTGCTTCCAAACAGCTTGGTTGGCAGGAGTTGGGACAGAGACTGGAGCTTATTCTGTTGTGCAGCACTTGGGTTTCGAACTGCTGGCCTGCCGACCTTCCAGTCAAGTTTGGCCTTTCAACCATTAAGCCACTGCAGTCCCTGGATACAGCCCACCCAAAGGTTAGCTGGTATTCCTCACCAACCTGTCCTGAGCTGTAAAACAAAAATGTCCCACAGCTGATCCTGCAACAGAAAGGATATCCAGTTTTCTCAGCTGGCTACAATTGTGACACCTCAAGGCTATTTTGTGTTCACTCTTTTCCCTTTTATTTTTTGGAATAGTAGCCGTGTTAGTCTGTGGTTCAGGCATCTCAGAAAACAAAACAAAACAAAATAAACAAAATAAAATAAAAAACACAGTAGCACTTTAAAGACTAACTGCTATATTTTTATTGTTAGCTTTCGTGGATCAAGTCCACTTCATCAGACAAAGAATGAAACTTACAGGCATGTTCTTTATATACAAATTCAGGGGCTCAACGGGAGAAGGGTTGGTGTCAAGCAAGATGACAGACAAGCAAGCACAAGAATGCAGTTTCACCCAGCCATTAGCAACATGGAGAAACCTGTCTCAAACCACTTCAACCTAACTGGACACTCTATCCAAGACCTGAAAGTTGCAATTTTGGAACAGAGAAATTACAAAACTAGGATTGAAAGGGAGACAGCAGAAATCAAATACATCCATCTGTTAGATACCCATCACAGGGGGCTAAATATTAGTGAAGGGTTTCTGGGACATTATCAAATTTGATACAGAGATTGCTTTATGATTTTATAGTACAACTTTCCTGCCAATTCTCTTTAGTAAAACAGAAAGAAACCAGGTACAGGTGTTTGGCCCCCCCCCCCTTGCAGGTCACAAGTTGATCAGATACCATAGTGAGCTTACTCAGCAACCTTGAGATTGAAAGGGAGTCATTTAGAGTTTATCTGAATAATCTATTGTTGCTAATGGCTGGGTGAAACTGCATTCTTGTGCTTGCTTGTCTGTCATCTTGCTTGACACCAACCCTTCTCCCGTTGACCTCCTGAATTTGGTATATAAAGAACATGCCTGTAAGTTTCACTCTTTGTCTGATGAAGTGGACTTGATCCACGAAAGCTAACAATAAAAATATAGCAGTTAGTCTTTAAAGTGCTACTGTGTTTTTTATTTTATTTCATTTTATTTATTTTGTTTTGTTTTCTAAGTTCCCTTTTATTATTTGTGACAAACATGTTCATAGTAGGTATTTCACACAGTGTCAGAAGATATAAAGACAATAAACATATCTATGTTAGTAATTCATCATAACAACAGTCTTCTTTGTAACGTTGTGAAGGTTCCACGATATCCGCAGGCAACTACTATTGCAGCTTGGGATTTAGACCAGAGTTGTACCACTTTGAAGGTGCATTTCCACCTCTCAGCACGTCAATAAAAATGTAGGGGTGTGGTTGTGCCAGCAATTAAAAAAAAGTTCCTTTTCTCTTTTAAAATAGCTTCTGCCAAATTAAAACAAAGCACTTGAGGAAATTTGACTCTTTATTTGGGAGCCCACTAACCTCCCTCAAAGCTTGGGGGGGGGGGGACAAGAAAGTTCTGATTTCGACTACTGCCAATGTCACTTTTGTGGATAAGGAAGTTTTGTATCTGCATCTTCAAAAATAGAGGCAAGTTCCAAAGAAGTTACATAATACTGTATGTCTCTGTATAAGTTGCTTGAAAATCAGTTCATATCCAACTCAAAGGTTTGGTGCTCATCTCCCTTTATAGCCAAAGAGCCAGTACTGTCTGTATCTGCAGGCATTTCTATGGACATGTGGCAGGCATGCCTAGACAATGGAGTGCATGGAATGCTGTTACCTTCCCACCAAAGTGGTACCTATTTATCAATTTGCAATTACTTGCTTTCAAACTGCTAGTTTGGCAGGAGCTGGGACAGAGATGGGAACTCACTCTGTTGTGCAGAACTTGGGTCTTGAACTGTTGACCTGCTGACCCTCCAGTCATCAAGTTCAGCATCTTAACCATTAAGCCACTGCAGTCCTCTTATGTCTCTGTATACGTATGTATAAACATATACATGCATATGTAATTGTACACACACACACATTTTATATGTATATGTATTTTTAAAAAAGATATGTTTGTTCTGGTAGTAAAGCCCCCCAAATATTTTTTTATCTGAGCACCTGTTTACACACAGGGAGTTCTTCATGAACCAAATGTTTGCCCAGGGCAAGGTAGCTAGCAAATGAATGTTCCTTTTCATGAACATTTTTACCTGCTGAAGAAAATACCTTTGACAAAATAGCTGTTAAGCTGCTATGGAAGATTCCTCTAATTATGTGGGTTTTGAGGAAGTATCTTGATCCTCTGAGGGGACTCAATAGGATCCTATTGGAAGAAACACTAAAAATATACCAAGACATGTAGCTGCAAAATTGAGAGGAAGAATAGAGGTAAAGGTAAAGGTTGCCCTTGCTCGAAAGCCAGTCATATCCAACTCTAGGGTTCAGTGCTCATCTCTGTTTATAGCTAAAGAGCCAGAACTGTCTACTTTTGCAGACATTTCTGTGGACATGTTGCAGACATGACTAGACACCGGAGTGCATGGAAACCTGTTTACCTTCCCACCAAAGTGGTACCTATTTACCTACTCACAATTTCTTGGTTTCGAACTGCTAGGTTGGCAGGTGTTGGGACAGAGACAGAAGCTCACACTGTCATTTAGTACTTAAGTATCAAACTCTGACCTCCATTCTTCAAGTTCAGTGTCTTTAACTACTGAGCCACCACAATCCCAAGATGAAGAACGCAAAGTAGTAAAATGCTAACCTTCTTATAGTACATTGAAATTATAGCCTAAAATGGGGTACACAGAAAGAGCCTCCAGGAAGATTGTGAACACAATTAGGCATACCCTGGGTAGCAACCTTGTCAGCTATTTTTTCTAACCAAAGAGAATGACCCTCAACATCCTCTAAATGGATATGAGCCTCAAGTCTACTGGCTCAGATCCAGGAAGAGCTTTACAGCAAGAACAAACATTCTTGAAGGTACACAAGAGCAAAATCAAATTAGAAGATGGAGGAAGGAGCTCACTGGGCAGGGAACATCATTAAAGGAGGAGATGGGTGAGGAACTCAACCTCCCCTATGTCACTTGGAGGATCCTGAATAGCCTGAGTCTCTAAATGTAACACCAACATGCTCAAGTGTGGGCTGCTGGCAGACAATAACACGCTGTGTGAATGTGGAGAGATACAGAATCCAACCCATTTACTGGTCTGTTGATTACTGCCAAAACATGCACCAATGAGGACTTAAGTTTGGCCAACAACAAAGCCAAGAAAGTGGATTCATTTTGGCAGCCCAGGATTTGATCGGGACATGAAATAATAAATAGCCTAAAACAATTCACATTAGCTAAATGTATTTTGATTGTTGCCAAAATGAAAAATCTTTCTAAGTAAGGTCTAAAGACAATTCGATTTGAAGCTTTTGCTGCAACCTCACCTAACTTTTACTGAAGCTCCAGTCACCATTTTCCTCCATGAAAAACTTTTCCTTCTTTTTCTATTGCTTCTTTCATTAAACAAATGTTGGGGGAAACTGGAAAGAAAAAATCTATGTCAAAGCTGGATGGTACCTCATAAATGGTATCATTAAGAATTTCCCATCCTGAAATGTCCTTGTGTGATTAAAGACAATAAAAAAAATGGAAAAAATGCTGGTAGGGCCCAGGAGGATAAAGCAAGTGATTAGACAACAGGGACAATGATGAGGATGAAAGATGTAGGACCACTGGGTTGGTCTTCCTAAAAAGACCCCTCAAGACTGACAGCCAGTACTTGCAGTCTCCTACTTGAGCTACCATCACAAGAAAAGCTATTCCCTTGAGGAAACCGTATGAACCCAGAATCTCTTCAAGTGAATCTGTATAAATAAATTTCAATAGTCCTTATTTGTGTATATTTAGAGTGTTCAGTAAACTCAGGGTACCACACTACATTTTTATAGGACTATAATGTGTACATTCCTTTAGGTAAAGCCACAAACATCACAATTGACTGCAGGCAAACAGACAGAAGAAATGTAGTTATGCTTTTGGGAGTTACTAGGATAAAATAAAAATACCCTTGTACTAAATAAAATGTTTTGGTCAAGAATCACCTGAAATGACCACTTGAGTTATCACTCATCTAATGCCAAAATAAACAAGCCACTCCTTCACTAGGGAATGAATGTAGGGGATGATTTACAAGGAAATGCTCTGACTGGTCATGCTGGAATGGGACCATTCTCAGGGTGGTGCAAGGAGGAATCCACATAGGGTGAATTACACCCACAGCTGCCCAAGGAAGGGAAACACAGGGCCCAATGCTTCACTGAAAAGCTTCCTCCTCTCACCCCACTTTCTAGTTTCCTTTCACAACCAAAATAAAGAATAAATAAATTTCAAAGATGGTCTACCAGTACATCTCTAGGCATGCATAGATGAGTGTATAGAACATCCATCCTTTCTCAGGATAGGGATGGAGGTTATCCTTTACACTTAGCCAGTGTGGATCTTATTGGGGAATAACCAATGCCCAATTCTCAGGTTCAAGAGAGGAAGGATCCGTAAAAAGACAGACATATTCAAGTTACCTAGATGAACTTAAGAATGGCTTGGCGCTAAGAATACAAACCATACTCGGAACAACATTCTTTCAAGGCATCTATGCTGCCTTGTACAGTAATACCTCGGATAAAGCTAAGACTTGGTTCCACAAGTCTTGGTGTTATCCGATTTTTAGTGTTATCCAATCCATGTTAAAATCTTATGGGATGGATCGGATAACGTTAAAGCTCCATAGAGATACATTGTTACCGCACAGGCTTTAGCGGTTGTTATCTGATCCATCCCATAGGACCTTAACATTATTCGATCCAATTTTCCTCCCCAGATTACTTAACGTTATGTGATTTTAGCGTTATCTGAGGTAAACGTTATCCGAGGTATAACTGTATGTCTTTTCTTGTAAGGTTAATGTCGTCCTTGCCAAAAGCTAGTCGTATCCAACTCTAGGGTTCGGTGTTCATCTCCATTTATAGCCAAAGAGCCAGCGCTGTCTGTGTCTGCAGACGTTTCCGTGGACATGTAGTAGACATGACTAGACACATAGATAAATAGCTATTTATCTCCAGTAAAACCTCTACATACGATTTTTTTCTGTTCCACAAGGTTATTTGTGTGTCAAAAAATTTGTATGTCGAAAACACATTGCATTACCAGAAGTGGCCACTAGATGTCACCATGTATTTTTTTGTATGTTGAATTTTTCCTATTAAAAATTTGTACACTAGAACATCGGATAACGTTATGACTTGGTTCCACAAGTCATGACGTTATCTGATTTTTAGCCTTGTCCGATGCATGCATCGAACAATGCTAAAAAAGAAAAGCCCTGACATCAGGGACAAACCGCGCAGTTTGCCCCTGAAGCCAAACTGACCCTAGGCTAGCGATTGCTAGCCTAGGGTCAGTTTGACTTCAGGGCAAATCAAGCAGTTTGTCCCTGAAGTAATTCACAGCCTGGATGGGGTTCAAAAGAAGCCTAGCGCAGCCCAGCGGGGCTGCGCTAGGCTTCTTCCAAACCCCATCTGGGTTGTGTTCAAAGCTTAGATAGCCTGGGTGCTGCTAGGCTTCGTCCACAGCCTGGGTGGGCTGTGTTCGAAGCCGCTAGGCTTCATCCACAGCCCGCACAGGGTTCGGAAGAAGCCTAGCACAGCCCAGCGCGGCTGCGCTAGGCTTCTTCCGACCCCCATCTGGGCTGTGTTCAAAGCCTAGAGACTTCAAACACAGGAGAAGAGGTGCCCACTGGCGCGCGACAAGGCACGTGAGCGGGCACCTCTTCTCGCCACCCTACTGGACCCTTAGTGCTCGCTAAGGGTCCAGTAGGCTTCTTCCGAACCCCAGCGCAGCCCACCTGGGGATCGGAAGAAGCCTACTGGACCCTTAGCGAGCGCTAAGAGTCCAGTAGGGTGGCGAGAAGAGGTGTCCACTCACGTGCTTTGTCGTGCAGCAGCAGGCGCTTCTTCTCACCACCCTACCCGACCCTTAGCGCTTGCTAAGGGTCCGGTCAGGTGGCAAGAAGTGGTGCCCGCTGGCGCGCGACAAGGCGCATGAGCAGGAGCCTCTTTTCGCCACCCTACTGGACCCTTAGTGCTCACTAAGGGTCCAGTAGGCCTCTTCTGAAACCCAGCGCAGCCCAGCTGGGGTTCAGAAGAAGCCTACTGGAACCTTAGCGAGCGCTAAGGGTCCAGTAGGGTGGCGAGAAGAGGCAACCGCTCGTGCACCTTGTCGTGCACCAGCAGGTGGCTCTTCTCTGGACCCTACCTGGGCGCCATTGCGTGCCCCAGGGGAGGTGATTTCGGACAAGCCCATCCTTGCCCGGGTGTTCAATGGCGCGCCCAGTCAAGGATCGCCTTGTCCGAAATTTCCCCCTCGGGGGGAGGTGATTTTGTCCAAGGCGAGCCTTGCCTGGGCGTGCGATCGCGCACCCGGGCAAGGATCAGCTTGGGCGACAATCCTCCCCCCACGAGAGGGGGGGGAGATTGTCACCCAAGCCGAACCGAATTGTGGCTGGCGATCCCCAGCCGCAGCTCAGTTCGGCTTGGGTGAAGCCTTTCCTCCTGACCCTACTGCGCTCACAAGAATTCTTGCGAGCGCAGTAGGGTCGGGGGAAATGTGCGCTACCCAATCCACCCCCACAATGATTGAATTGGATAACGCTAAAGGATTATTATCCAGAATCGTTATCCGATTCTAGTGTTATCTGATGCAATAGTTATCTGGTGTATTACTGTATGCCAAAAAATTTTTTTTTAACCAGGATTTCTATTTGTATGTCAAATTTTGTCTAAGTCGAACTGTTTGTATGTCGGGGTTCCATTGTACTGTACTTGTAATTTCTTGCTTTCAAACTGCTAGGTTGGCAGGAGCTGGGATGGAGCTGGGAACTCACGCCATTATGCAGCACTCGGGTCTCAAATTGCTTACCTGCAGACCTTCCAGCCATCAAGTAACATCATGTAAATGTAATACTTTCAACTGACACACCTACACATTTCTAACAAAGGAGAAAAGACTTGAAAGGAAACAAGAGGGCAGAGCTCCTATATCAACAATGTGTGGAAAACATCAATTGTTCAGGAAACTTCCAGAAGGCAGAATCAACATTTTGGGTGTCTTAGTAACAAATATTATTTTGAGTGTTAAAATGTTACACAGCATGATTAGAACCCAAGCCAGTTGATTCAAAAAGAAGTCCTGGGAAGCATAAAAATAAACCTAAAGAAATCATAGTCATATTTCCCAAAAACATCTCCCATGCTCTTCCCTGTTCTATTCATGCAGTTCTCTGCAAATACCTGAATGAAACAGGTCCTGTCCTGAGAAACTTTGCTTAGAAGACTTACATACAAGAGTTACTGACTACAGAGTCCCAAGAGAAAAGACTACGAATATCTCCTAGAACTACAGTGACACACATAAGGACCAATGGTCTCATTATGGTAACAGGGTGACTCAATTCTGCCCTAGGATATTTGTAATTCCATCCAGCCACACTTCTCTGAAGTTTGCTTGGTGGTATGCCATGGGTCTGCTAGTGGCTACTGTCAGCCTTGCATGAGCCATGAGCCATCACTAAGATACTCAAGTTGAGTAACAAGGATCAGTCAGACATAGCAAGAATCAAGATACAACTTCCATTGAAGAGTTATCAGTTGTGGAACAAGCTGAGACAGTATTAAAGGGGAAAGGGTTCCAATGTTTGAAAGCTAAACACCAGGTAGAAGCATTAACTTGTGCAGCTTTCCTTACTATGTTATCCTCCTGCTGGCTAAGTTGCACTTCCTAATATTTCTACCCTTTACACTGTTTTCAAAGACAGAGGGCTTGGAAAGCATATAGGAGCATTGACTGCTGTATAGAAGCAACTATCCAACCTATGACACTCGGTCTCTGCATCTTGGTATATTTGCTGATTTCATTTGTTTGTCTTACAGAAATCTCTCTTATTGGATCCTGAGTCACTGCACTGTAGGACAGAATCCTGTTCTCCAAGGTTTTAATGTTAGTAAGTGTGAGATGGCTGCCACAGGCAGCAAATTGTAGGAGACAGGGAGTAGAGAAGGCTGTTGGACAATAGGTGTTCTACATGTACCACCCAAGCCTCCCCTGTGCCTCTAAGGAAGTCTGCTGGCACCAAATGAAGTAAAATTCAACTTCCAGTCTGGATAGTTATTGTAAAGGGAATAGTGGCAGTGATTTTGGCCTTTGCATCAGACAGCAAAGTACTGTATCTTGATAAACACAAAAATAGGGCAAAATGGTGCAGATGCAAATGAGAGAAAGAAACCATTTGAGGCAGGAGTATCTTTCAAGTCTCTTTTACTGCAAGAATGCGAAGGAGTGAAGAAATAAAATATCATCAAAACTGTTCTGGTATTGCCAGTTTTTTGAAAGAATTTTCCTTCATCAGGATATAATCTTAAGTATTTGTCTGTAGACAATAAAATGAAAACAAAACCTGAATCTAGTAGACGTGTAAAAAACTCTTGGTATGTATTATGTTTAGATATCTTGGTTTAAGGCTCACAGCCAAACTAAAATTTGTTGTCAGAATCCATCTTGATTGAGAACAGCAGCTTCATCAATATTGGCCTGGGGCTGAGGAGGACTTTGTGTGCCAAATGGGCTCAGGACCAGAAAGTGACTCAAAGAACTGATTGGTATGGGTGTCATGCTGTGATGTGGAAGGCAAATGGAAGACCACTGCATTATATTGTTCCCAGGACAATCTTCATGGCTGATCACCATGAGGATAGCCAATATTCAGAATTGGATATGGCACTTGAAGAATACATTTACAACAACTGCTCTGCTGGTCAAGGAATGAAGAGTCTAGCCATGAAGAACACAGCTGTTAGAATAAGCTATTTATCTTCCTGCTCTACTTTGTGCCTCAATAAGTTTTCCTCATTACATCAGCTGTTATACTGGTGTAGTTCTTACAAAAATTAAGGTTACACTGGAGCAACAGTGTCAAATATATTAGGGAAAATGATTGCACTAATATTAAGGATTCAACTGTAATCTTATTCTCATCCAGGAAATGTCAGTCAAGTATAGAGATCTTCAAACATTTTTCAGAAGAGACAAATCAGGCTTTTACAGTGATCATGCAATAGTGAAACACTGCTTTATGAATACTACTTATTAAGGAAAACTGGTTCTTTCTCAAATCTGCAAAAGGTAAACAAGAATTATGTCGGGATTGTTAAAAATATGGAGGAAGGAGCTCACTGGGCAAGGAATAACATTAAAGGAGGATTTGGCTGAGGAACTTGTCCTCCCCACATCATTTGGAGGACCCTGGATAGGCTGAGGGCTGGAGTGCCTAAATGTAAGACCTACATAGGGGCTTGAGGAAGACAACAACATGCTTTATGACTGTAGAGATACTGAATCTGGCTCATTCACTGGTCTGCCGACTACTACCGTAAACATGTACTGATGAAGATTTAATTTTGGACAACAATAAAGCCAAGAATGTTGTTTCATTTTGGCAGTTTAAAATTTGAGCTTGACATGAAAGGAGAACCAATTTGTGAAGAACCAAGTGGGACATTATAGTCAACAGTGGGAAATGATAAGAGATGCAGTTCAATATCAGCTTGGCTGCAGTTTCCCCCACCTCGTTCTACAAGACTTGTATCCTACAGAAAAGATCCACACTCTACCATGAACATCTGGCGACTGAACTTGGCAATGATTCACAGTTATGATTATTGTAGTTGTGGTAAGAAATAAATAGACCATAACCCAAACTCTATTGCCTAAGGAAGCCAAACATTTAATTTGTCTTACACTGTACTGTGGAGTTCAGTGTGTCTGTATCCATTATCTGAAGCTGTCAGTTCATCTGGTATATTGTCTAGAGCAGGGATTCTCAACCCGAGGCCTGTGGCACCATTTCATATGGTCCCCCACTGCCTCCTCCACACCAGGAAGTGCCATGTGGTTTCGGAAGGGCAAAATGGCCATCCGGCCACCAAAACTATCTGAGGGAGCATAACCTGGCCCCTGGCTTTAAAAGATTGAGAATTTCTGGTCTAGAGTGCAGGTGCTGATATGATGAAAAATACAAAGGCGTATACACTAAGTTCATGTTCCTTCAAATGCTGCCTAGTATGAGCAGACTGGTGACATTAACTTTGGCAAGAGAGTCACAGTTATAAACCGAAGGAGGACCTTACAGTGCAATTGGCCTCCACTTACTAACTGTAGTTTCAATAAGGGCATGGTTTATTTTTAAGTATGTTCCTGTGGTCAGATATTCAAATAAGAATGAACAGGTGCACTTTTGACGCAACCAGTTGCTACAAATAGCATTTAAGGTGTACAAACAACCCCACAGTTCATAAGTAAATAAGCCCACAATAAAAATATTCTTATGGTAGACATCAAGAGTTATTTCAGGGTGTGAGAAGGATAAATGAAGTAACAACATGGAATTCTGTACTGAACCAAACATGTTTGACATACAGGAACTATTCTAGTCCCCCGCCCCAAAATAAGAAATTATTGAAACAAAATTATAAAAACACAGAAAACTCAAGAAACACAATACCAGCACTCTCTCTATCCAGTTCATGGGCACTAAAACATATATCTTCAACTGTGCAGTAGATGAAAGCAACAAGCCTATACAGAAAACTGTATAGTTGAAAACTCCTGTGGCTTGTGGGCCAGATCTGGCCTACAGCACCAAATCATCCAGCTCGTGACCTTGCTCCAGCCATTGTCACCACCTCCTCAATTCTTGTCTCCTCTGCTTGGCTCGACATGCCCCTAATGGCCTTACAACATCCACCTGGCTAAGGAGTGGTGTTAGAGATACGCCAAGCCAAGTGGAGGAGACAAGGATTGAGGCAGCAGTGGTGGGTGTGGCAGCTGAAGTGAGGTTGTGGGTCAGATGATTTGGTGCCATGCAGGTCCTCCAGGCCAGCAAGCAGGGAAAGTGGCATGGTAGGGAGTGGTGGGTGGCTTGATCCACCAACAGCCTATTTGGTCCACCAACAGTTTGAGGTGCCGTGATCTGCCACCCTGGCTTAAAAAGGTTGAGGACCCTTGCTATACAGGGTTGACCCAAAACATTTTGCACCCTGTGACAAAGAAAAATCTGGGGGCCCCTCCAATTCCATGTGCAAATGTCTATTAAATGGCATATGGATTTTTCTTCAACACAGTGTCCTGCACAGGACCCGAAGGAAGCAAGCTGGTATAAGGGGTGCATCAATGGGCATGTGGCATTTTGTTCCCTCGTACAACACCTTGCTGCTACCTTCCAATATCTGCAGCCTGAAGCAACTGCTTCATCAGATTTAACAGAAGGGGCAAGCCTGAAGCTCTGGGTAGAAAACTTAACACACATAAATGAATATTTTCCTAACCTTGCCATGTTCAAATATGTATCTTAAGCTATGGCAACTGAAGATGAAGGTGCAACTGCAGCGGTGATAGTTAGCAGATGAACGCCAGACCTGTGTACCCAGTGCAGCTAGCCCTTGATGCACCTGAGAGCCATGCAGTGGACATCAATGTGCACATGAACCTCATCATGGGCTTGGATGATGTACACTGGCTTCAGTCATACAACTGCAACCACACTGTTGTGATGCAGTGAGGAGATCACACTGTTTCAGTGCTACAGATACAGCTATAGCACCTGTACACAGATGCTAAGTACGCCAAGAGGTTGTTATCTCTCCATTCCCATGCACAGATTGCCATATTTGTATATATCCTAAACTTCTGTCTTTCGACTGTTAAAGTCCAGAATAATCTGATTATTTGGGAGCAAATTAAATCTTAGCACTAAAGAGGCAACTAAGTTCAGAACTGAGCAACCTATGCATTAGAGTTTATACACAGAAACAATCCATACCTAAAAGATGTTGCATAGGAGTACATCTATCTGAAGCAAGGGCATTTAAGTGCCGTCCTCATGATTATACACTGGAGCCCAGAAGGCCAATGGGAACTTTATGTGCACAATACATATACAATAGCAAACATATGCCTCATTCAGTAAAAGAAATCCATAACAGTGACAAAATATGGGCACAGAACAGTTTCTGCCATTGAAATGAAAAGGACAATGCAGTACTTCCAAAAAAGGGTGACTCTATGATGAATCAAAATGCAGTTCATCATAAGAACCCTTCGCCAGTAATTCTATGTGTAGATAGATATATTCACTGACGTTTTCCTGATTCCACAATTGACAAATATTTCTTTTAAAGTTGATAGAACAGACACAGAGAAGTAAATGGAAACATTTTTCAAGCATTCATTTCCAACTGAGAAAGACAAAAATCAACAAAATGAAATTTTAGATTCTCACAGTCTGTCTTTCACTACTCTCTCAAAGTGCTGGATTACAAATCCCATGAACCTGCCATCACGGTGAATGTAGGCCAATACATCTGGATGCATGTAGTCCGACATATTTTCAATATGAAAACCTATCTCTCAAAAGGGGCAGATTTGGATGGGGTCAAAACAGAATGGAATATTTAACAAACGGAAACAGGGATGCAATTCTGTCTTTCGCAAAATGGATACACACACACCATACATTCTACAGGTATAGTAATGATGCTTAGTAATGATGGTTTATGACAGGGGTTCTCAGCCTAAGGCCCACAGGCCGGACTCTGCCTGCAGCACCATTTCATGTGGCTCGTGCCAGTGTTGCTACCAGAAGCGGACACATTTGTGACAGCTGCAAATGCATTTTACGGCAGTGTTTACGGAAGTGTTAACCACCAGTCCGGCCCACTCAGCTGTCTGAGGCGGCATGGTCCGGCCCATGGCTTGAGAAAGTTGAGAACCCCTAATTAATGACATCCAACTTAAAAGAAATAAATGATGAGATGAAGAAATATAACTTATTATATGAAACTTACATTTGGCTATTTTCTTAAAACCTAGATTCTTTCTGCTAGCATATCAACATGCACCGTTTCTAGTACTGTACAATAAAAGTGAATCCATTAATGGAGAAAGTCATCTAAAATAATAATATAAAATCCAACCTTGCCAAGAGAATTTGACTCCATAATTAGCATTTTTCTGGTTTGGGGGTGGTGCTGCAACCCTGTGCAACCTCAGGTCAGAAGGCACAAACAGTATAAATACCTCAGGGGTAATGCTTGGAGTAACAGCTTCTCCTCTGCTCACCTGTAGCAGAGGAACACCAGAGCCAAGACTGACGTCTGCTCCACTGCCCATTTGGAGTCTTCCAGCAAACTGGTATGCTACAATTCCATCTGTCCTGGCTTCCTAATGCCTTTAAATAGGGTAAAGAGTTTTTGGATGCTGATGAATGGCGCTTGAGGGTATTTTGTTACAGGAAACTGTAGGTTTGCTTGTTGCATAGGCATGGGTTTTCAATGACTACTGCTTGTGAAACAGGACAACCTGGGTCCTTCTTTTTGGAAATTTTAACAGGCATGTGCAAGCTTAAAATATTAGGCAAATCTAGAAGCTTTGTGATTTTTTTCCCTTAGATTACTGCCATATGCTATAGTGAATTGTGATCATATAATAAAATGTGGCTGGATTTCTGATGTTTAATATGACCTCTGTTTATAATATTTTTTAAAAAAGAAAGAAAGAGAAAGTAATCAAATACATGTAGTTTTAAAAAATTCATTAGTCTGGAAAAGGGTGGAAGGATAAGAATGTAGGTGAATTAATATGAATTTTCTATTGGAGACTAGAAAATCCCACAACCTTAACTATTATACATATATCTCGCCTAACTCACCTTTTTTCTTCATCTTCAATGTAGAGCAGATTTAAGAAAATGAAGTTACAAATATCCACCGTGCTGATGCTGCTTTCCATGAACATTATCCATGGTAGCAAAGGATTTTATCCTGAACGGTATCAACAACATCCCATGTTACCAGTGAAAGGGCCGCATTTCCTACCTGCTGGCGTAAAAAGCCATCCTAGTAAGTAGTATTTCTTTTTTTTAAATGGACAATCTATACTTTTCTTGACTATGTTGCTTATGAGTTAGGTTTAGGGTTAAAGGCAGACTAATTATTATCTTGTAATTGCCATTTGGAAGTTCAGATTGGTTTCGTGTGCTGCAAAACTACAGATTTTCTTTTAAGCCGTTTAGCTAAAAGCTGTAATACTAACTGTCTACAGAGGAATAGTAGCAAAGAAGAAGAAAGTGGATCCAGTTTTTATGATAACCAAGAACTGTTCCACACTATGAAAGTGTGGAATAGTTCTGCCTTAGCACAGTCCTCCCAAGATCATCCCATTTCAAGAAACATGTGGGGCGTTCTTTACTTGAATGTTTGCCATTTTAGAATCTTCCAGCTTAATGCACAGGAAACTGCAACACCAGTATATGTTAGCTTTCTATGAGAAAGGAAATTTGTTTTCATAAATCTTAAAACATATAACGTCACAACTGCAGTTTGCAGTTGTTCATCCAAGAAAGCCTGGACCATAGTTTGGCTGCTGTTCTCCTCCCACCCACCCGGAATAGACAGAACAGTTTATATTACAGGCAAACACTGGTGCACTTCAATGATAGATTACTGGACATACTGAAGCAACCATAGGTTATGTCAAGAAATAGGAAGTAGGGAATATATGAAATATAATCTGAAATGGGAAGATAAATTAAATGATTTTATCACAGAAGAAATTAAAAATCTTACAGCAAGAGAGAAATTTAGCAACATTCTTTTTCCCCCCTCCAAATCTGGTTTCCTTTGCACCAATCACTGGTGAATAAAAGGAAACAAACAGCCCAATCATGTGAGGAACTGTCTTAATAAATTAATGTTTATATATAGATTTGATTTAGATTTCTGTCCCATTCAGTTCAAGGGGCTGTGGCTCATGAATGTTATAACAAATTCTTATAACAAACAAATGTTATAAGAAATTCATACTGTTGAGATCTTAATAAAAACTAAAATTGGAGAGAACATTTTTATTTCAAGTCTTTACACAAATATCATGTCTTGTATCCTAAAATGTGTTTAATTTTGAGAGCATCTTTTAAAATCCTAAGCATAGTGATATTTTATCCTCTTGCTCAAACGGTTCTGATTTGTATCTCTAGCAGTTGTGTGGACCAGGACCTTAATGCAGAACTTAGATTTTGCACATGCTGAAACCCACATGTCCAAACACAACCTAATATTCAAACTAATGCTTTGTTACAGAAGGAATTGTGTAAACTGTGGCATAGGATAGAAAAAGAATTTTGACTTGTCTCTTCTATAAACTATAATTGCTATAGTTCTTCACAAGACACAGTAACAGATAAACTGCTATAATGACTATCCATATACTGTATATGTATATGAATTGATTTACATTGATAAGTATCATTCTCTAAGACCAAGAGTCTTGTTTAGTTGGTCCAATAATTATGCTGGACTGAATCCAGTCCTGATTTAATTCAGTGACATAATTCAGAATGAAAGTGGTATCATACGAGTCTATAATGCAAAGAGTAGAAAGGAGCAAAAGCTGTTTGTAGATTTTACAGAAACAGAACTTGTCCCCCACTCCCCTAGCCCATAACCTGCAATTTTAATCATAGGTCAATCTTAGAAGAAATCATCCCTGACTGTTCCTTAGAAGGTCAAATAATAAAGATGAGGCTAAAGTACTTTGGACATCAAATGAGAAGAGAGGATTCACTTGAGAAAGCTTTGATGCTTGGAAGGGTCGAGGGCAAAAGAAGAAGGGGACGGCCCATGATGAGATGGCTAGATGGTATCGTGGAGACAATGGGCACAGAGCTGAGCGAGTTGAGGGGGATGGTGGAGGACAGGAGTGCCTGGCGGTCAGTGGTCCATGGGGTCGCAGAGGGTCGGAATCGAATGTGCGACTGAACAACAAAAATGATTATTTCACATAATAGTTTCACCTCATCTTCTTAGATTAATGCTCACCATTTTAAAGAAAATACTGTTTATACTTTAATATCTAAATGATGAGACAAGTGTGTATTCCGGTGTGCTCTAAAAAGTGGATGTATAATCCATCTGTCAGACATGTATGTCGGGAGTTCATATTACCTAAGTAACATGGGAGCTGCTACAACACTACTTTCCCCTACACTGCTTTGAGTGTAGCACTCACCGAGGCTATGGTTCTTCTCAGTGCAATAGTAGCAACCTTTGGGGAACCAAATTCACAGTGGCATGGGGATGTTGTCTGTTTATCTCACCTGGTTGCAGTAAAGAAATGAGATTTTTTTTCCTCTACAGGCTGAGAGGGCAGAAATAGAGCAAAGTGTATGTAATGTAAATTTTGTTTGAATATTTGGAGTAATATCTGCTGGGGATACTCTAGCTTTACATATCATGTACTAAGCAGTATGTTTGACTAAATGGCCTAAGAGACAAATTTACCAAAAGTTGAGAAATCACCATAAGCACAATCTGTTGCATGTCAAGTTGCAAGATTCAGTATGCAACATATAGATTTCTTAACTTATGGCAATTTGACTTCATAAGTTACACCATTTGCATAACTGCTTTTGTTTCCATTATAACTTTTTTCTAGTACTGTACTATCAAAATCAATGTTAAGAATCCATAAATTTGCCAAAGTTTACAGACTCTCTAAATTTGTAAGCAGGTCATCATTTATGATGACTAGTCACAGTAATATCTGGTGAGCTACATGCTTCCTGCCCCTAGCTTAAGCAAGACCAAGGCTGGAAACTAGTTGAGAGACTCTTCATCTTTTGAGTGATGGTTCTCTATGTCAGTGTTTCCCAAACTTTGGTTTTTGGACTTCAATTCCCAGAAGCCTACAGTAAGTTAATTCCCCAAAGTACTGATCAGCCTATGTACTGACTTCTGGGAATTGATAAAGGTTGGAGAACACTGTTTTATACACTTACTGGCCTTCCAATGACTTTATAAGTAATTAGTTACACTTAACAAACAAAAATAATTTCGCCATGGATTGGTGAATATATTCTATTACCATCAACAACCTCAAAAAGGTATCTGTCCATATCATGCTAAGTTGATGTTCCTAAGCTCTACTCATTATCTTATTCAACAAAATTCTCCTGCTTCTCAAGGCACGATCAGATGGGTATCTTCCCACTATTTGGTGCACTGTGGGAGCAGACTGGTCCCCTGTTTTTTCCAATGATTGTATGCTGTAATCACAGGATGTTCTCAAGATGTTCTACTTGTTTGATGTAGATAGGTGTGCTCTAGTGTCACATGTGATTGTTGGGAGCAGACAAAAATGAATCTTGCAGCTCTCAAAGGCTCCTTCTGTTGTCAGTTTCTTGTATCATGAAGTGGATTAAAAAGCAATCCACTTCAAGATATTAGCAAATTGAACATTTCCCTGGTTCCTCTTTTCCCTTTGTGAAAGTGCTAACCGAAATCATGGCTGTGGGCAGTTTCTCAATCACTGTTGCTCACCAGGCAAAGATAATATTTTTAATTGTAATCTGATTCAAACTAAAAAAAAAAAGCAATTTAACTTAATTTACCAATGCCCTGAAGTGGTTCACTTATTAAGACATCATTTAGTCTGTACTAGCCCATACCAAAACAGCCAATGCAGTAACACCCTCAGCAGCTAAAAGAAATAGATTCATCAAGAAAATGACAGTGAAAAACCTTTCAGCTATCATTGACTTTTTCATTTTCATCATGACAAAAAGGCTACTGCATCTTAGCGCTTCTAAAATGCCAACAGTCCGGAGAACTGGACTACCTCACCATTCCAGTAATTGTAATTAGTAGATAGGTGCCTGGTCTGAATAATTTCAAAAATCAAATGTGAATTCAAGTGAATAAAGCTCTTACCTTCATTTTTTTTCTGCCAGAAGAAAAGCACCCATTTAAGCATCTTTTGAGAACAGCTTTACAGAAATCCAGATCGAGTCTAGACAATCTGGCTTTTCTGAGAAGTTTAGTTTTTCTCAGGCTCCCCCCAATGGGCAAGAGAAGTATCAAATATTTCTGGCTGAATGGCACCTCCCACATGTTTCAATAATCAGTACTATGCCAAAGGGGACGATTTACAGTGGCTCTAGTTTTCTACTTGGAAAACTCAAGCAGTCTCTGTATAACTTGCTTTAACTAATGAAGTAATTTAAATTTCAACTTCTTCAGCAGCTTCCCAGAAGATTAAGACTACTGAGGATCTCTATCTTGGTTTGAATGGAGAGTTGCAATAGCTTCTAAGCATTGGGGGATGAACAAAATCATAAACTGACTAGTCCAGCTTAGTAGCTAACACTACTATTATTAGCACATCTATTCAGGACCAAATCCTACTCGGTTCAGCAGGGCTCATTCATAGGTAACCAATGTAGTCAGGATACTGCTGGTTCAGGAATTCACTTCAGCCATAACTCACCAGGTTATGAAAATTTGGTTTTCATGAAAAACTCTTTGTAGCACATAACCAAGGTTTGGCAATGGTTAAATTGCCTTCCCTGACACTAATGACCAAAGCTTTAGAAGGCTGTCGATATGAGCACAATGCTTTACTATTCCTTAACAAACACACCGAACATGTGTTAAGTGAATGTAATATGATAACTGTGAATTTATGCTTTATCATAATGCATACATGAAGAAATGATTGTATACAAAATGAAAAATCCTTGGTAATTTTGCAAGTGTAAAAGCCATTTGTTTTCTCCACCACTGCTCTCTAAAATTCATGAGGTGAATAGACTATTCAGAACAGTTATGCAGACAGCCCTATTTAAGACAGATACTTTAGTCATCTGTTCAATACATTGTAAACTTTGAATTCAGGACCATGCGTTAAACTTGGCAATTTTGCGTGAAAAATCATGTATGGTTTAAGTCCATTGTGGAAGAAGGTATGATACTCAAGATACTGACTTTTGTCAACAATGGTCAGCAAGGCCAATCATAATGGAGTAGAGAAACTGTAGTTCCGATGACGTCTGAAGGACCAAACATTCCTCACTCTCTGTTAACAGTTTGGAAACTATGGCAATCAAGAGATTATGCTTTCATCCCAATTTTTGCTTTTAAAACTAAACTTAAGAAGAAGAAAAAATAAAAAATCACATCTGTGTAAATTTTTAAACCTAATTCACTACAAGGTTATCCTTATTCTCTTTTCTAAAAAAAGGTAAAACAATATCTGAAAAATTCAGTCCTTTACTGGTACTGTACACAAGTTTCTATAGCTAATATAGAAATAGGAATACCTGTACAGTACAGGACTGTATATGATTGAATGGCTCCATCTGCTGGATTATGTGGCATCACACAGTCCTCAGAACAGATACTTAAGGATAAAATAATGCTGCTTCAGTTCAAAGGGAAGATAAGAATAATCCTATAAACAAAGTAAATCAAGTTCTGGTGGCTTTTCCCCTGTTTATCACTAATAAAATAATTTTTAAAACGTTCAATTAGAATGTAAGAATTACATTTTAGCATATCTGTCAGCAATTTTCATGGAATAAACTCTCCAGAGGGCTTATTTATCCAATTTCAGAGTCAACAACCTCTGCATATTACATTATCTGGTCTAAACTAGCTAAGACTGCCATCCTTTAATCTGACATACTACAGAGATGCCAGTTCTAGTCACATTAGAAATTAATTTAGTCCAAGTTGTCTCTCCCTACACCACAGATTGTAATTCCAAGAAGCCCATGCTGTTTGAGGGAGGATTGTAGGAACTGTGAAAAGGCCATTTCCCCTACCCCCAGTTCCAAGCCCTGTACTGGCTCTGTTCCTAGAGGATAGTAGCTATGGCACAAGGAGGCTTCCAGGAGATTCCTTTCTGACACTAGCAAAGTTCATAAGAAGTTAATGGAAAGACTGGCTCAGATTCCTGCATCTTTCCCCTTTTACCCTCATAAAGAAGCAAAGAGACGTTTCCTTCACAGGCATTCAAATAGATGGCTGATATGGACAGAGACTGTATTATACAAACAGAAGATGCAGCATTTAATACAATCCATCAATTGTACCTCTGTGGGATTTTGCTTCTTATGAAAAATGTGGACAAGCTCCAGTTGCATACATGTTCTGCAGAGCACAAACAGTGCTTCCAAAATATGATTTGTCCGTACATACCATGAGCAGGTGGCAGCCCTAAGGGCTATCAATGTTTGCCAAAATGAAACATTTAAAAGCTTAATTCTGGGCACACTGAAGCCAAAGGGATGCTTTCAGTCTCTTTTCATAGATTTTTAATTCAACCTATGTTACTTAACTTTTTTACTAGCAGATTTTTTAAAAAACAAATTCAAAGTTGATATAGCAAAATTCTACACACTAAATGTAAACAAGCTGTTTGCTGGCAGACGGGTGGGCGGGATGGGATGAAGCAGTATTCATTTCCTCCAAATTGAATTTCAGTGAAACCCAACCTGCTTCCCAATTTTGTGACAAGAAACAATTTCCATTTTTCAAAGATATGGTTCAAAAAGTTTGAAGGTTACTGCTGTTGTAGCTTACAATTCTTGAACCATTTAATTCCTGCAACTTACTAATTATCTTCTTTTGGTTTTAGTTGTACAGGAAAGGGGAGAACAAGGTCTTCCTGGCCCAGCAGGTCCTCCTGGCCCAAGAGGACTACCAGGCTCAGCAGGAGCTCCAGGAAAACCCGGGTATGGAAACCAAGGCCCCCCAGGGCCACAAGGACCTCCAGGACCACCAGGACTTTCAGTTGCTGGGAAACCAGGCCTTCCAGGTCCGCAAGGAAGACCAGGAGAAAGAGGACTAACTGGGGAAAAGGGGGATATGGGACCCGCTGGCCTTCCTGGCCCAAGAGGTCCCGTAGGGGCCCCTGGAATTCCTGGCCCTGCTGGTATCTCTGTAGCTGGCAAACAAGGACTGCCAGGGCCACAAGGGCCTAGGGGAGCTTCTGGGGAAAAAGGTGAGCCTGGCACACCTGGTGTCAATGGACAGAAAGGAGAAGCTGGATATGGGGTTCCAGGTCGCCCAGGAGAGAAAGGTCTGCCAGGACCACGGGGACTTACTGGGCCACCAGGACTTGCAGGAGTAGGAAGTCCCGGGGAAAGGGGATTTCCAGGTCAGCCAGGAATCAAAGGGGAGCGAGGTTTGGCTGGCATCCCAGGGACAGATGGCTCTCCTGGCCCCAAAGGTCCCCCTGGTGAACCTGGAATACCGGGAGTAGGAAAACCTGGACCCAGTGGATCACCAGGGCTACCAGGGACTCCTGGAGAAAAAGGACTTCCAGGGCCCCAAGGTTTGACTGGGCCTTCTGGTCTCCCTGGATTTGGAAAACCTGGGCTGCCTGGGATGAAGGGAAACCCAGGACCTCAAGGCCTTACTGGTGCCCCTGGAGCAAAAGGTGAGCAAGGCCCAGCTGGAGCCCCAGGGGAACCAGGGCCAGTTGGACCAACTGGGAGTGTAGGTCCTCAAGGCCTCAGAGGGGTAGCTGGTGAAAATGGCATACCTGGCCCCAAAGGTGAAAGAGGCCTTCCAGGTTCAACAGGTTCCCCAGGCATCAAAGGCGAGAGAGGTCTTCCAGGATTAGATGGAAAACCAGGGTCTCCTGGTGAACCAGGACTTTCTGGCCTGAAAGGACAGCCAGGTTTTCCAGGTCCCAAAGGAGACATAGGCCATGTTGGACCATCGGGCGCACCTGGACCAATGGGTTCACAAGGACCTAAAGGGGAGTCAGGAATCGATGGCGAACCAGGCCCAAGAGGTCCATCTGGAATACCTGGTGCCAAAGGCCCAGCTGGTCCTCCAGGTATTCCAGGTGTCCCTGGCAGCAAAGGGGAAATGGGTGCACCAGGATTACCAGGCCCAGCTGGTATTGCTACAAAGGGTTTAGATGGCCCTGTGGGCCCTATGGGACCTGCAGGTCCCAAAGGTCACATTGGACAGCCTGGACTGCCAGGCCCTCCAGGCCCACCTGGTCCTCCTGGGGAGTCGATGCTGCCACAAGGGCAGGCTCTGGCAGGGATTCCTGTTATGAAAGCTGGTGCCATTGAAGGTCTAACTGCCACAGCAATATCAGCCTTCACTGCCATTCTTTCCAAAGCATACCCTCCATCAGCTGCTCCTATCCGATTCGACAAAATTGTGTACAACAGGCAACAACACTATGACCCCAAGTCAGGCATCTTCACTTGTAGGGTACCAGGACTTTATTACTTTGCTTACCATGTTCATGTGAAAGGAAACCATGTTTGGGTTGGCCTGTACAAAAATGGTTCCCCCATCATGTACACATTTGATGAGTATAGCAAAGGGTACCTTGACCAGGCATCTGGTAGTGCTGTTATTGATCTCGCAGAAAATGATCAGGTTTGGCTACAGCTACCCAACAATGACTCAAATGGTCTCTTCTCTTCAGAGTATGTTCATTCCTCCTTCTCAGGGTTCTTAGTTGCAAAATTTTAATAATATTATACACCTCCCTCAAAACTGAGTGCCTTAGCATGTGTTTTTATACTACTAGACATCCACCAGTGACTGATTGAGCACTGAATTACATTTCTAAGGCAAATGCTGTGTGATATCTATCTTAGGTGCTATTTTTAAAAGACAAAGGGTAGTGCAGTTATTCACAAAGTCTAACTACATTCTAAACCAAAACTCAGATATGAATTTTACTTGCTCCCAAACCGAGATGTAATTTACAACATCTTAGGGAAAAGTATATAACTAGAAAAATGCATAACTACTGTATCTCGAATAAACCCTTTCATTCACCAATCTACATATAAAAGAATTGTTTCTGAAAATTTAACACTGCCTTCCTATTCTTGAATAAACTGATTAACATTACTGATATCTATTCCAGATTATATTGATTTAGTTGAACACAGCCAGTTTATTTGCTTTCAAAAAAATTTACCGGTATTTCAGCAGACTTAAGAGACTGAAACTGAAAGAAATATTTTACAGAGTTCTCAATTTAGAAATCAGTGAGCTAATTTACATGGGACAGAATGTAGTGCCAAATTTTCATACAATGTTTATAATGTAGTAAATGTAAACGAACACCTACCAATCTAATGTGAAATTACCATAATTACCCATCATTAATGATTATCTTTTTTTCTCATCAGGTAATTAGGAAGCAATGCATTAAGATATATGAGGTTACAAACTAACTGGAATCTTCCAAATGAAATTAGCCTCATACTGCTAGAATATGTCAATAGTCTGCACTAAAAATATCAGCTCAAGTACCTTAAAAAGACTGTTTACCCTTGGATAGATTAAGATATCTTTGCTGTAACAACACCACTTCTTGGATGCTGGTGAATGTTCTTCTATAAGAACTATCTTTTATTTTTAAAAAATCAGAAAAGTGAAAGATTGCTACATTTTTATACCAAATGCTGTAAAGATGACTCAGTACTTTAGATATCTGGTTGAGGAGCAAATTGGCAGTGCAATGCTAACATTTACAAAGAATTGTTTGCCTTTTAACACCAGCATTGCATCTGTTCTTTAGTACTGTACCGCCATGTCAACATGTAAAATTCTATTCTATAGATGTGTTTGCTAACACAGCATGATGTAAAATCAGGTCATCAGTCACTGAGTACATCAACACACTGGCCTCAGTCCAGGTCATGATGCACAATTATCCACAGATAATGTTACTAGCAATGAAAGGAATACTGTATATGCATCACAAGCTGATCCTGTTATTCAACTTCACAAAATATTGTATGTTGTTACCTACTGTATTAACAGGTTGTTGGTTATGAACAATATGCATCAACTACAAAGCAGGAAAAATGTATTGTTGGAGTCTGTTACATTTACACTGTGGTGCTTGTATAATTATTCATTTACTGTAACAGTGTGAGACCAGTTGTGGGGGAGTGTAAATATTTCATTGTATGCAAAAGTTCTTGATGGCATACTTTTTTTGTGAAACACCAAAAAAAGGTTTGTTTATTTCTTTGAAAACAGCATTTTAAATTTCATCCTAATAAAAATGAAATTATCTTTAACATTGGTCTGTTTTTATTTAGTTATTTTTCAAGGTTCTTTAAATGTATGTGGCCTTTATTGCTATTTTCTCACAAGATAGACCTCTTGAAGCCTTGTTCATGACAAAGTTAAAAGAACAGTTTTTCACTTTTTAATTATTTCTGTTAAACGAATAGCCAATAGCAGCATTTACCCATAAGTCACAAACTTGCTTTGAAAGTAAAACAAATCCAGGTCTTGCGGAAAGCATATAAGCACTGCATGAGAAATCCTAAAGCAAGGGTTCCCAACCTAAGGCCCATGGGCCGGATCCAGTCCATGGTGCCATTTCATGTGGCTCCCACCCCTCCAAGGGTATTTGAGAAACAAAATGACCATCCCTTTGAAGCTGTTGGGACAAAATGACCACTACCATCATGCAGGCAGGGCAAAATGGCTGTCCGGCCCTCGAAGCAGATTTTCTGCACACACTATTCCATGAAACTTCCATTTTGCAATATGATGTGATGCCACGATTAACAGAGTATTGCTATCTCCAGTCCAAATGAATGGCACCAGTTATATGAGAGCTCTGATTCCAAGTGTGTAGCTCAGGATCCCTTGCAAGCTAAAACACCACATGAAGAAATATCAAAAAGCAACAGTGGGTGTTTCTGCTTCTCTGCTTGAGTCATGCCATATGGCTACCTGTGCTGTAGGCTTTCGATGAGGCTTAGATAGGAAGCAGACATTCAGAGGCATTCAGGAACTTTTAATGTTCTGTTTGTTGCCAACATGCAAAGCCAAGGTGGGAGCCAGAAATCTTCATGAAGAAAAACATGGGAAAGGGAAGGGACTGCTTAAACCATTACCTGCCAATCAGTTTTCCTTTCTTTTTCAAACTGTCTCCAAAACTGGTTTACCCAAGTAAGGGAGGTAAAAGTGGCAGATGGAGGGAGGGTTAAGCAAACAGTGGCTTTGTGCTTAAGATGCTGAGCTTGATGATTGGAAGGTCAGCAAGTCTGCAGTTCAAGAACCAAGTACTGCATAACTGAATGAGCTACCGTCTCTGTCCCAGCTCCTGCCAACCTAGCAGTTCGAAAGCAAGGAATTGCAAGTAGATAAACAGGTACCACTTTGGTGGGAAGGTAAACAGTGTTCTGTGCACTCCGGTGTCTAATCATGCCTGAAACATGTCCATGGAAACATCTGCAAATTCAGACAGCACTGGCTCTTTGGCTATAAACAGAGATGAGCACTGAACTCTAGAGTCAGGTACAACTGGCTTTCAAGTAAGGGTGACCTTTCACTTTACTATTCCTTCTTCCTTCTTGCAAATGCACCTCTCTCTCTCTCTCCTGTCCCCTTTGTTTTGCTAGTTTTCTATTGGCTGAAAGGTTGCTTATATAGAAGACAAATGGAGGATTGGGTATCCCATTTTTAATACCAAAGAGGTGATTCCCACCCTTGTCCCAAATAAGCTTCCAAATTTAAGCCCATTGTAACTTTACCTCATCTACATACCAACCTCTCTCTATTCAGAAGTTAATCGCATTTTTACTTCCAGGCAAGCATGTACAGGACTGCAATCTTAATTACGCATGAAAATCTTTAAAAGCAATCGTCATTATCCAATTGGCAATTAGTACTATATGTACAGAATTATTGGTATGGCTACAATTTGAAAACAGGACCTTTAGTCTTTTGTAAGTATGTACATGTCCAGATATCTAACTCCTGATTGCCATAAGGGGAGGATTCGTCATGAGACTGAACCTTTTAAGAAAGTTCCAATATTTGACGGAGTTCGCTTACCTTTAAAAGCTGAAGTTTTGTAGTTATGCTGTATTGCAGCAACCATATCCCTCCAAAACTCATACTTCTGCCCAGGACTGTGCTATAAACATAAAACAAAATACTATAAGCCTATTCACTATAAATAGCTCCAACTATTGTAAGAGCAAACACTGTGGATTTCATTATCTAGTGATAGCAAGTAGGATCTGTACTCCCATCCAACCAAATCACTGCAAAACTGTTAAGCAAACTATTACTTAACATGGAAGCAGAATGCAGAGTTGTGAAGAATTGTTCCCCTTATCGAGTGGTAAACCAGGCGAACTTACCTTGTTCAAGCTATCCACAACACGCGCACAAAGAATTGCCCCTGGCAGATCAAAGTAATTATCATAGGCATAATATTTAGCTGCAAAAAGAACAGAATTGAAAATTAGATTATGACAGCACATGATCATAATAATTAGATTACAAAAGCACATGGTCATAAACCTTTGGACTTTTCTGTCATTTAAGTCACACATGGAACTACGAGATTCTTTCTCTCTGGTACTATTTTTACTTTGCTTAATGAAACAATAGTGTGTGTGTTGTAATCAAAATGTTGAAGAATTGCTTCAATGATGACAAATTATGATGCAAAAAAGCAAATTAAAAAAACACCACCAACCTTTATGAAACAATACTGCTTTTTAATCTGTGATAATTGGGTAAATTTTATTATGAAAATGATATTGCCAATGTCTGTATGAAAGACTACTGCTTCAAGGTGAATAGTAGCGAGTATAGAGTGAAAGGACAAAAGTAACTGTTTGGGAAAAAAGAAGTTAGAACAAGGGAAGAAAAGAACTAGCACATCATGGAAGGGGTTGGAGCTAATGCGTTTCTAACCAAAGTAAAGCTGTTTCCATACATTAGTTATATAAGATACACATTAGTATCTCACATATCTCGTGTATCACCCTAAGGCTTCACAGGCATAGGGAACGAGGCTTTACAGTCTATTTACTACAATGTTTTGCTTGATGCAGTGAAATCCAGAGCCTAAGCTTGCTCAACAGATGGTTGTCCAGCCTCTTCTTGATGATCTTTACAAAGGAAATTCACACTATGTTTTTCAGTAATTAGTTCCATTATGATTACACTATCAGTCTGCTCTTAATGTTAAGTAGAGGACTTGGCTCCATTTGTGGATCTTCCTTTAATCAGTAAAAAGTGGGCAAGGAAGGTGGGTTTATATAAGTTGAAATAATTGCGGTGGGGTGGGGGGTTGCCCTCAGCTATAATTATCTGAACTGAGGATCCACCATTACTGCTTCCACGTGTCAAGAACAGCCACATTATTGGGCACAATGTTGTAGACAGGAGTCTGTTCAAATGGAACAATCTGCGAAGGGGTCTAAAAATATTAAGAATTCAAAAAGTTGCGTCTTTCGTCTTCAGTTAATTAGCAGGTCCCAAAGTAAGATGAAACGCACGCAGTTAGTACCTGAACGAGAAACCATTCCATTCATTGTCTTGAAGTGTCTCCATTCCTTTTTTCCATATCTCTCTAAAATCTCCTCAGAGGTCATAGGTTTTGTACCATGACTTGCCCTGTTTGATACAAATATAGGACAAGAATTAAAAGCATACATTTTATCAGTGGTTATGAATGTTTTCTTCCTTTTCTTAAAATTAGAACAAGATACTTCTAAGCAAAACCCATCAAAATCTAATGATCACCAGATAATAGTCATATATTGTTTCAGGAAAATTCCATAATACAGTAGTACCTCGGATAACGATGAGACTTGGTTCCACAAGTCTCGTCGTTATCCGGTTTTTAATGTTGTGCGATACATTGCTCGCACAACATTAAAAAAAGCCCTGTTTCCCTGGAGGCTGCAGCAAGCTAGAACGTCGGGATTTGAATCCTGACGTTTTGGCTTGCTGCACTTGCTGAGGACGTTGGGGAAGCCCAGAAACAGCTTGAATCGGGGCTTCTCACTTCCCAGGACCCGGCAGGGGGGTCACGGAACCCAAAATTGGTAAAAAAAAACCGGACTTTTTTTTTTTTACCAATTTTGGGCTCTGTGATCCCCCTGCCGGGTCCAGGGAGGTGGGAAGATCCGATCCAAGCCATTTCTGGGCTTCCCTGATGTCCTTAGCAAGTGCAGCAAGCCAAAACGTCAGGGTTCGAACCATGACGTTTTGGCTTGCTCCACTGGCTGGGGATGTCGGGGAAGCCCAGAAACAGCTGAGCCCCCCGTCAGCTTTCCAGCCACCCCACCCTGCCTCCGTAGCTGCAGGGTGGCTGGGAAGCTGAACGGAGAACCCCGTTCAGCTTTCCAGCCACCCTGCTGCTAAGAACGACTGTATCGGATAACGCTAAAAAGAACATTCTCAGGTGCAAATCTTCCCCCCAAATTTGTCGTCTTTATGCGGTTTTAGCGTTATCCAGTGCAATCGTTATCTGGGGTATTACTGTAGTTTGTTTTTGTAACTTAAATGAGTACTTTAACTTTTTTTAAAAAAAATAAAAACACATAAACAACATAATCACAATAGACACATATACTCAATATACAGTACTGTATATGCATACAAACAAAACATAATATCTACTATGTGACCCCATCATCATGAAGACCTTGGGAAAGTTTCTTCTCTTCTCTCTCTTTTTTAAAAATAAACCTCTATTCACTACAGAGGAACTTTGGTTAACGTAATTTATGCATTCTCCAGGACATTTCTTATAGCAAAAATTACTTTAACCAATTTCCCCACAGGAATGCATTGAATACAATTTCCCATAGGAATACAATGAAAAACAATCAATCCATTCTGGAAAAAATTCTGTAAATTGAGCCACTACTTTCTATGGATTTCCTTTTGTTATGCAATTTTTATGTTAACTGAGCCGTTTGTTAACTGAGGTTCCACTGTGTCTCCAAAATGACATTGTTTCCTTTGTTGGGAATACTATAACTTCTACAACATCCATAGGAAAATGCTGCCAACCACATGTTGATGTATCCTTAACAACTTGCATCATCTGCCCAAGCTAACTAGGGCTCATAGAAACTCCAGTTCAACACCACAGAAGTACCACAGGTTCCCCATCTGTTCCATAATTTAACTCATTTTGCACTCCAAAATACCTTAATTAGATAAGCAGGTCACTTCATTGTGAGGCCTTATCAAAAGTCCCCATATTTTAAAGATATGACACTTTAGTCAGATGGGTGGTATAGAAATGGGATAAAATTAATAAATAAACCACCCCACTAAATCTGCTCTGGCAGAGCCCCCAATTCTATATGGAGTATGCGGCAGTTCCCATAAGAAGGCCTTAAAAGAAATATCTAGGTTTCTTATCTATTATGAATTAATCTGTATTAAAATATAAAGAAAGCTTTTTGGGAGGAAATGGGGCTCTGTAAATCAAGGAATCTCTAATGGTCCTAATGGTGGGAGCAATATGTGTATGGTTATGTTTAGGTTGCTTATTTACTTTGTATTAGTCCTGTTTTTTTTAAAGCCTAAATAAACTATTTACCAGAATTTTGGACATGTCCTAAGAGTCCTTTGAAATTACCGTAACTTCAGCTAATCAATTTGTACTTATTTCTCTATGGTATTCATCATTTATAGGATTTACTTATTGATTTCCCTTAAGAATTTGATTGATCTCATTAACTTTGATGAACTGAATCAGTATCTGTTAAGAATTACCTACACAAAACCAATTCTCAATGAACTGATTCAATGGATGCTATTAATTCAAGAAACTTGCAAATGAACTCCGACTGACTTGTTTTACCTGAGACATTAATTTTATAGATTAATTTACTTATTTTACTTGTAGCTTAATTAATTAGCAAATGATCTGCACTCACTGAGGAGTTACAATAGCTATTGTAAAAAACTGACACCAAAGGAATCTTGAATGCATTAGCTTTAATAATATTAATTTCCCATAGAAAACTACTTCTGCTGTTCTATTAGTCTTACTCACTTGAAACAGTTTAATGTTAATTTGTGAAATGATCTGAAGTGGTTATTTACCAAGCTATACAAAACTAACAGAACTTATTGGGCATTAGACATTAAACCAATCTCTTTTTGGGTGAGTTTCTTTTTTATCATTAATGATAGAATTACTGAATTAGTATCTGGCAATAAAATTTCAAGGTATAACTACTTGGAAGTCAATTCCATTTAATTCGGTGTATATACTTCATAGTTTGCATAGGAGAATTACTTATGATCTGATGTCATTACCTAAGGATACTATTCAAATATTTTGACTTGGTAGCAGGTTAAAGTGTATGAAGCTAGTAATCAGGAATGGGGATCAGTGTACAGTCAAACCTCGCATAAAGAGCAACTTGCTTAAAGAGCAACTTGCTTAAAGAGCAGAATTTTCTCTGAATGTTCGCTTCGCTTAACAACTGACCAAAAACTCGCTTAACAAATAAACCGGGGTTCACAATTCCCCCCCCTCCCAATTGATCACTTACAATGGTGTTTCACTTAAAGAGCAAAGTCGCTTAAAGAGCAATACTGTGGAACACATTATGCTCTTTAAGCGAGGTACAACTGTACCTGTTTTCATAATCAATAATCATAATTATGACACTCAGATTACACATTTTGGCATATACTTGACTTTCCTAAACCAGTCCTTTCAGATAGCCAGAAAGAAAATAGGCAAATTACTTCCAAATTAGATTGAATATTAAAAAAATAAGGAAATGTTTATAAGAAACTAAAGTATTACCTCAAGACTGTTCCATCCTCAGCAAGTTTAAGGAAATTCCCATCTTCCATATCTAGTACCAAACCTTTACAGCTAAGTGTATGTGGTTTCACCAAGGGCAAAAGGAAGGTGGGGAGAGAGAAGAATGTTTATAATGTATAACCTTGTATTAAACACACACTGACTGTACAATAAAACTTTGCATAAAGAGTGCCTCACTTAGGGAGTAACTTGCTTAAAGAGCAGAATTTTCTCTGAATGGTCGCCTCCCTTAACAAATAAAACCAACCAAAAACTCAATAAATAAATCGGTTTCACAATTCCCCCCCCCCGCCAGAAGTCACAATTGGTCACTTACAATGGTGTTTCGCTTAAAAAGCAAACTCGCTTAAAGAGCAATCTCGTGGAACGCATTATGCTCTTTAAGCGAGGCACCACTGTATCTAGAAGAGATCATTTTCTCAGTCTTACTACCGGAACAGATATGTTCACTTGATTTTTTTCTACAGCTGTTCACAAGTTTTGGGAAAAAAACCCTCAAATTAAGGGAGACATTTTATTCTTGGATTTGTCAAATGATTGCTTGCTAAGGCAGGAAAATATTATCAAATGAGTGCTGCATTGTTTCTAGATTGTTTCTAGATGGACTCTTTCTGTGTTTAGCTTATATTTTTAATTCTGTCTTAGATGCCTTGAATCCCATTTTAGGAGGGAAAGCAAGGTGTAAATCCAATAAATAAATGAACATTTAAAAAGTGAAAAAGACAAAAAAACGGAGAAAAGAACAGTGTGTACCACCCAGAACACACTGGAGAAAAGCAAAATTTAAACATAAGTAACAAGTAAAAAATATCACGCTGAGTAACTCTAAAAGTCATGCATCTTCTTTTCCTATACATAATTACTAAACTAACAAGAATTTGAAAAGAAACAGTTTTGTTTTTAAACAATATCACTTACCAAAATTCCCAATTTTCAGGGGCTAGGTTCAGCAATTCTTTATCATAACCTTTTTCTTTTACCATATAATGAGCAAAGCTTTCATATATAAGCTGCAAATTAAAATAAAATAAAAAGTAATACTATGTGAAATTAAATATATTGACACACAACAACGCTTTGTTATTTCACACCTTAGAGTTTAACTTATTAGCAGTGAAGATTATTCTGCATACAGAAGTGACAATTTAGGTTAATGCTTAGCAGTCAGATTCTATAGCAAAAGGTGACATTTTAAGCATGAAAAGGTGAAACTTAGAGAAATGCTAGCTTGCCAAGCCTCAACACTTTCTGCTTCTAACGTATACTTATATAGCACCCCATAACACTTAGTGCATTTTCCAGGCAGTTCACAAGGTAATTGGCATTTTGTCCCCTACATGCTGGGTACTCACTTTACTGACCGTGGAGCCCATTAAGATTGAACACATGCCAGCAGTTTTGGCTACAGAACAACAGTTTAACCACTGCTCTTCAAATACTCAGAGCTTCTAGTATTGACTCAAATAATACAGGTTACCCCACAATATCCATGGGTTCCATTTCCACAGAGCTAAAAATATTACTGCTCCAATTGGGCTACTTCAGTTGTGACTTATTGCTGGATTCAGCTATAGAATGGTAAACATAGGAGGTGCTACTATAAAGAGCAAAAAGAATTATGAGTTCCTGGGACATTGCCGTGTCATTGGCAAGCTCCCAAGGCACCCCCAGAACACACACCTGTGTATTCTCAACTTAGAAAACCCTAAGTAAGAATTGACTTGATGGCACTAAATTATTATTGAATACTGGAAACAATAATAATGATGATGACCAAAGATAAGATGATAGGGTGATTTCTAGTCAACAATGTAGCATTTGGACTCGGTTGAGGGAGACCAGATACGACACAACCAATTAATTGTATATAATAGAAACATGAGTACTATGTCATCTTTAAGACTAAATTTATTCTCCTTTAATATTATATTTGTTAAGTGTGGGTACCCCAATAAGTTACTTATACAGAAAGGGCAAGAGAAATCCACAAAGTGAGTGGATGTCACAAAACTACCCATGCTTATGCATTTCAAAACTAAGAGAACTGCGATTACAGTAGTTTAAGACTAAACCTATTTGTCTTAAGGACACAAAAACATTTTTGTTTTGATTTTGATGAACATGCCGAAACAGACTAAGAGAAACCTGTCTGAAATCTTTTTAACCATATGGTTAGAGACTGATCTTGGGCTTGTCACATTTTCAGAATTAATTCAGCTCACAGGATTATTGTGGGGTTTAAACAGGGGCAGATCATTTGTGCTCACTTGAGCTTCTTGGATGGCGTGAGAGGCAGGGTATAAATAGAATGAATTAAATATAGATTCAAAACAGGGAATTCTATAGAACACTTGCTTGCCTTTGTGTGCCAATTTTCTTTAAACGTGTCTTCCTCAGACTAATAAAAGCTGTGCCACCAAATTGTGACAATGTGGCACATACAAAAAGCATACTGCAGTACTGTATTATTCATGATGAGGACTGGAAGGTCAGGTTTCAATATCTGAGAGCTGCACTTGGGGACATGAATGGAGCCTCATTTGGGCGTCCCCTAAAAATCCTTTCAACCCAGAGTAATCTCTGACACGAATTTATTATTATTCATGTTGCTTTTAAAGTATGTTTCAATGTGAATTCTGAGCACTCTTCATGGTTTTTTAAATTCATTTTACATATGGGTAAAGAACTATTTGGTTTGTTTATTCCTGAGGTTTAATTTCTTATTGTTGTTGCAAAGATTTTTTTAATGTTGTAAGCCATGCAAAGTAGAAGATCCCAAAAGGGTGGTATATAAATACAAATAGTAAACAAACAAATAAACAAGATACAGATAAGACTTCCAAATAGCTACTGATTTAGCAATGGGCATGGCAAAAGCTGACCCAACTCTTCAAATCTGAACTCAAGGCATACTTAGCCAGGAGAAAAGGCTTAATAAAAACGTATTCCCTTCTGACTGAACCTTCATTTTTTAGACAAAAAGCAGTGGCATCTTTAAGACTAACTAAATGTAAGCTTTTGTGGATCAAGGCCACTTTGTCAGACAATCTTATGTCTGACGAAGTGGACTTGATCCATGAAAGCACACATTTAAATACGGCATATCAGAAAGCAAAAACAAAAACTCTGCAGCAGTTTAAAGACTAATTGCTACATTTTTAATGTGAGCTTTCGTAGAGCAAGTCCATTAAAAATATAGCAGCTAGTCTTTAAAGTGTTGCAGTTTTTGGTTTTCCTTCCTGATATGAAACACAGACTAACAGGCTACAATTTAAATAATAAAACTGTAATGATAATAATTAAATACTGTACAGGAATAGTGTAGTCTTTAAGGTGCCACAACTTTTTGTTTTGTTTACTCTCTGATACACTTGCACAGATTAACCCAGCTACCACCTCAAAATGTTCATGTTTAAGGGCTGGGTAAAGGTAAAGGTCACTCTTGAAAGCCAGTCATATCCGACTCTAGGGTTCAGTGCTCGTCTCTGTTTCAAAGCCGAAGAGCCAGCGCTGTCTGCTTCTGCAGACGTTTCCGTGGTCATGTGGCAGGCATGACTAGACACCGGAGCGCACTGAACTTGTCCCTATTTTTTTGTTGTTGTTCAGTCGCACATTCGATTCCGACCCTCTGCGACCCCATGGACCACTGTCCTCCAGGCACTCCTGTCCTCCACTCTCCCCCTCAACTCGCTCAGCCCTGCCCCCACTGTCTCCACAATACCATCTAGCCATCTCATCTTGGGCCGTCCCCTTCTTCTTTTGCCCTTGACCCTTCCAAGCATCAAGGCTTTCTCAAGTGAATCCTCTCTTCTCATTTGATGTCCAAAGTACTTTATTATTTACTATCTTTACTATTTGACCTTCTAAGGAGCAGTCAGGGTTGATTTCTTCTAAGATTGACCTATTTGTTCTCCTTGCTGTCCATGGGACTCTCCAAACTCTCCTCCAACACCACATCTCAAAGGCGTCTATTCTTCTGCGCTCAGCTTTCCTAATGGTCCACCTCTCACAACCATACATTGCCACAGTGAATACCACTGCTTTGACTATGCGAATTTTTATCTACTTGCAATTTCTTGCTTTCGAATTGCTCTATAATACGTTCACCACCAGACTTGCGTAAATGGCATTTTAAGAGTGTAATGTGACGCGTACTGAATCAGGAGTACCCAACTGGGCTTCCTCCTCGGTTACAATGTTTGACTACATGGGCACGGCCAGACTCGACCTTCGAAGGAGGTCTCCTCCTCCTCCTCCACACAAGCTATTCAAGGGGGCCACGAAGTCCCCGCCTCTCCCCGCCCCGCCCCATGCTACCCAAGGGTTGAGCCGCAGAAAGACGTCAGCGCACCGCCCAGGCTCACCCGCAGTGGCTGGCCTAGGCGCAGGCGCGCACGCCTCCGCTTGCCCACCCGACCCACTCCCCAAAGCCCACCCGGGCCGGCAGACCTTGTGAGCCGCGGGGTCCACCGCATGCTCTCCCTCTCGCCAGCTACTGCTGCCTCCCTACGCCGTGCCATAAGCGGCAATGCAGCCCCCCCTCCCCCCGGTGGCCGGCCTCCCTCTCTCCCATCGCCGCTCACCCGGGCACTTTCCACCAGGTTGTAGCGGCACAGCGTATGGTCCAGGTCGAAGCCAATCGCTTCGCCGTCGGCTAGAGAGAAGGTGGTGGCCATGGCGGCGAGGGCTGGGCTGCGGCGCCGGTTCCTGCCGGTGTCCCGCGCGGTTCCAAAGCTCTCCGCGAACTTCAGCCCGCCTCCCCGGCGCGCAAATCTTCCTGCGCCAAAACATTTCCCTCCCTGGCGTAGATGGCAGGGGGCCACGTTGAGAGCGGAAGGCTTGAACCCACGATCCGCCCGTGTTGCCCACACTGGATCTTGTGCTTTGGAAGGGTGGGGTACACGCTTTCTAGAAGGTTTCTCTGGGAATGTGCAGAGCGCAGCCGGCTCCAAACACTGAGGCTTTTAGCACAGTTGCAAAGTACCCTTGGGTCTGGGAATACCCATAGCTCTGGAACATTTAACAGAGGAAGCAAAACAACAACATGACTTATATCACAGTATCTTTGATTATTCTTAGGATGTTTTAATCTAATGTTTTGTAATTGTAACTGTTATTGGAGATACATATATTAATCTAATGCTTTGTAATTGTAACTGTTATTGGAGATCTATATACAGTAATACCTCATATAACATTAGTATCGAATAACACTAAAATCGCATAACATTAAGCAATCTGGGGGGAAGAATTGCATCGGATAACATTAAGATCCTATGGGATGCATTGGATAACAACCGCTAAAGCCTGTGTGGTTACAATGTATCTCTATGGATCCCATAGGATTTTAACATGCATCGGATAACACTAAAAATCAGATAACACCAAGACTTGTGGAACCAGGTTTTAACGTTATTCAAGGTTTTACTGTACTGTATATTCGATATTTGTAATTTACTATGTGATATCTGTAATTGCTGTGTAATTGTAACTGTTTCTTCTGTAAGCCGCCCAGAGTCGCTCTGCGAGTGGGGCGGCATATAAGTCGAAAATACAAATACAAAAATACAAACAAAGTTGTGGCACCTGAAAGACCAACTGCTGTATTTAAATGTGAGCCTTCGCAGGTCAAGTCCACTGCATCAGACATAAGAGTGAGACCTCATGGCATCAATTTGTACACATCAGGTACAGAATGGTTGGCCAGCCCAACAGAAAAGTAACAGCTTTTTTACAACTGGCAATAATGGAAAATCCCTGGCTGTTACTCAAACCTGCCTCTGAAGCTTGCCCCTGTTGAGTTGCAAATGGCTGCAAAACAAAAAGTGCGGCTGCTCAATGGTTAAGAAGCTCACCTTGTTGGCTGGAAGGCTGGCAAGCTAGCAGTTCTAGACCTGGGTACTGCATGACAGGTTGAGTGCCCATCTGTCCCAGCGCCTGCCAACCTAGCAGTTCAAAAGTAAGAAATTGCAAGTAGATAAATGGGGACCACTTAGGTGGGAAAAGAACTTGGGGACATGAATGGAGCCTCATTCGTGTGTCCCCTGGGCTGAGTTTCTCCAGCAAAAATCCTTCCAACCCAGAATAATTTTTCCCCTCTATAGTCACTATTTTCATATATTTGTTTAATTCTTTTAATATTGCAGTGATTGGTTTCAGCTTTTATATCTATTTTAATTATATAAGCTGCCTTGAGTCCTTTATAGGAGAAAGAGGGGGATAAAATATTCTAAATAAATATTTTTTAAAAAAACCTGGGACTCAACGTAATTACCAATTTCCGGTAGGAAAAAAGTACAGTGAAAACAAAAAGTATTAACACTAGATATTGAAACAAGTAAACAAGACAGTTGTAAAGTATGTTATCTTAAAAACAACAGCAACACAGCACCCTTCTATTAATCATCTCTTCCCCGTAGGCCAATCAATTGTCAAAATATTTTAGCTGAAGGAAAAGCTTTGCTTTTTAAACCCTCTTTGGAGTTCTTTCAATGGGAAAGAGTGGACCAACATGATACATCTGCTGACTCATTTCCCAAACAAGTACAACTGCTTTCAACAGCGAAAATGCTTTGTATCTGTAGGCCTCCTGTATGATTTAATTTCTGGTTTTCTTGGGCTCAGTGGTTAAGCTGCTGAACATGATAACTGGAAGGTCAGCAGTTTGAGACCCAAGTGCTGCATGACAGAGTGGGCCCCCATCTCTGTCCCAGCTCCTCCCAACCTAGCAGTTCGAAAGCAATAAATTTCAGGTACATAAATGGGGACCACCTCAGTGGGAAGATAAACAGCATTCAGTGTACTCTGGTGTCTAGTCATGCCTGCCACATATCCATGGAAACATATGCAGATGCAGACAGCGCCGGCTCTTCGACTATTAACAAAGATGAGCCCTGAACCCTAGAGTCAGATTTGACTGGCTTTTGATCGAGGGTGACCTTTATCTTTAAATCCTGTAGGGACTAATGTAGGTATGCTTGATCTCAGACTTTCTAGGTCTAAACAGTTCACAGAACTAGCCACTGCATTAAACAATTTTCAGGGAAGGGACTCGATATAATCAAGAACTAAAATGACGGTCTTGGTAAAAGTAGCGAAGGAATGAAAGAAATGTTCCAGGAAATTCTTGAAGTAAAAAAGCAAATCAGGCTATTTCCTGGTATAATAATAAGAAGTTTTTTCCTTTACACTGTACAGAAAAAGCTATAAAAGCTAATAAGCCTGCCAGAAGATTTAGTGTTCCAGCAGATAAGTGCTCTGAATGGGCAGCTTGTTGTCTCAAACCGTGCTGCTATCGGCTCTTAAAGTGGTTGTTGCAGCTATATAAAAATAGATGCTATTAACTGTGATTTTCCTTTGGGAGCTAATGTTGAAGCCCCATAAGCACGCTGCACAGTAATCTTAATTTCAGGGAGAATTTAATTGTACAGCTGTTTGTTTTCACAAAATACTGAGTGCCATTATAGTAATTTTCATGCTTCTGTGAGGTATGAGAGGTATAACAGTCCCCCCACCCCACCCCCGGTCCAACTCTACAAAGAGAGTAGCCCCTGAATTACAGACTACCCAGTGTGTCAAGCTATGTTGGCTTAAATATGTTTCAACATGCATATGTTTCCCCAAATATATTTGACCATTAAAAAAAAAAGTTCATGGGGGCAAGGAATGGGGAGACCCTTAGCTGGGTATTGGAAAAGGCTAGATCTGGAACCAGGGTCCTCTTGGAAATATATTCAGAAAGTGGCCAGTTAACCAGTGCTGCAATGAACATGGTGAACATAATCATTCCATTTGTTATTCTTGGCCTAGAGTGCCTATAAACCAAAGGTGAAAAAACTTTAGCCTCCAAATGCTTTGGTTTGCAACTCCCATCATTGCCTTACAGCAATACTATGGGATTGTGGAATTTGTAACTCAAAGCATCTGGATAGTCCAAGGTATATTGTTCTTACAGTAACGTCTTTCTGCTGAATCTGAGTCAATAGGCGTTAGCCATATTCTGAGAGGCACTGCAGCCTAAATATCAGCCTATTTTCTGGTGTTTGTGGCAAACCAGAATGATTCAGGGTTGTAAATATATCACTATATTCAGAATACCTTTTCTTTTTTCTTTGGTTCGGCATGTAAGTTTTTCCAGATGGACTGGCTGTGAAGGTGCACCTTGTTAATATCCTCAAGCCTGCGGCAGTCCATTGCAGTCCCAGTGTTAAATCCTGCATGTCTCATTTCATATGTGCCTCAGGAGATGGCTCCATGATCAAAGTATGTGGATCACTTCATGGCAAGCTGGGATCCACCGTAAGCAAATTTACGCCATTGGCATTTTTCCTGAAAATGATTTCCAGGGAAAAGGTATACAGTACTTGGATAAGAGTAGCAGACAACAACATACAACAAAATCACAAATATCAAATTATAAGAAAGACAGAATGAGTTAGATGGTTCTCTGTATAGCCTAGACTTAAAAGGTTTACAAAAGGCTCTGTATTCCAGCTTGAGATGGAATACTTTCGTTCAGGCAAATTTAAGTAAATTTGTTTTACTCAAAACACAAGTAAATTGGCTTAACTGATTTGAAGCACTCTGACTAGAAAATAAAAGTATTAAACATATTTTTAAAAATCAGGATTTTTTCACCTGATTTGTATGCACAACTGCTTGTTGTGTGCAGAGATGGGCATGTTGCACAAAGAGGTAGCCAGTTACATTAAGTTACAAGTGCATCAATGTAATATTTGCTTACATAATGGGAAGATGGTGCAGGGCAAAAGTTCTATTTTGCAACAGGATCCTGTTCTTGTTGTGCCTTCCTCTCTGTATTTATTGACAGATATCCAACCTCCCTTTCCCCCTCTCGCTCAGACTGACTGAAAGTTAGGAAAAAGACATTTAAAGGTTTCCTGGCAGCATCTTGAAATCATGGGCACACAGTTTTCATTGTAAGACAACCATTTTTATTCCACTGTTGCCTTCCCTTTTCTCCTAATACAGTAGTATGTTTCTTTTTCATTAGGTTTAAAACACACATACATAAGTTGAAGCACAGGTCATAATTTGCTTGCAAGATGTACATAGATATCCTGCATATTATATTAACACTTGATGTTAATGGGGACTTTACCTGTGTGTCGAAAGAAATTTCAGAAAGCAGCTCATTGAGGGGAAAGCCATTTTGCTGTTACTTTCCAAAACACTGTTATAAAGTATGCCACCAATTAACATGTGAATAATAGGTCGCAGCTATACAACAGCTGTGATTTGATTGCCCAATCAAGAGAAAATAATAAAATACTAAAGAGAAAACATAAAATAATATTGGAGTCAAGGTTTTCCCTACGTTCAACCAACTCTTAATTTGTTTATGGAATGTGTAGCCTTTGCCTAGCCTAGAAAAACATATTTTACAGCTGTGTTTAATTGCTACAATTATTTTGTGTAAGTAAACATGACCTAAGCTGGTATTAAATTAAATGGGATAGGGTTTAATGGAATTAGAGGTAACAGCAGGCTTTTATCAAAGAAAATTTTATTTGTAAAAGATGTTCATCAATATACTACAAGCTGTGCAATCAAAATAACTTCAGAATGTTGTAATTTTCACATGTTTGTATATAAAAGGCTAATGGCAGCAGGAATAATGCATAGAAATTATCAATTGAGCCAGTTCAATATTTTTTGCACGGTCATGCCAAGTACTTGTGAAAAATGACAGTCAAGTCATATAGCTATTAAGCCTGAGGTAAATCTGTTGTTGTTCAGTCGCACAGTTGAGTCTTCATGACCCCATGTACACCAGGCTCCTCTGTCATCTGCTATCCTTCATATTCCACCCAGATCTATGCCTACTGCATCAACAATGCCATCTACCCATCTCATCCTCTGCTGCCTCCTTCCTCTTTTGCCTTCAATCTTTCCCAACATCAGGGCTTTCTCCAGTGAGTCCTCTCTTCTCATTTGGTGGTAAAAGTACTTGAACTTCAGCTTCAGCATTTGTCCTTCCAAGGAGCAGTCAGGGTTGATTTCTTTTAGAAACAACTGATTTTATCTCCTTACAGTCCAGGGGACTCTCAAGAATCTTTTCCAGCACCACAGATCAAAGGCGTCTATTTTTGTGTGCTCATCTTTCCATATTGTCCAGCTCTCACAGCCATACATTACTACAATTGCTTTAACTAGGCAGGCTTTTGTTGACAGGGTGATGTCTCTACTTTTTATTATGCTGTCTAGGTTTGCCATAGCTTGCTTCCCAAGGAATAAACATCTTTTTTTATTTCATGGCTGCAGTCACCGTCTGCAGTGATCTTAGATCCCAAGAAGGTAAAGTCTGTCACTGCTTCCATTTCTTCCCCTTCTATTTGCCAGGTAGTGATGAGGCCGGATTTCAAGATCTTGGTTTTTTTTTTTTTATGTTGAGTGTCAGACCAGCTTTTGCACTCTCCTCTTTCACCTTCATCAAGAGGATCTTTAAGTCTTCTTCACTTTCTGCCATTAGGGTAGTGCCATCTGCATATCTCAGGTTGTTGATATTTCTCCCAGCAATCTTAATTCTGGCCTGTGGTTCATCCAGCCCTGCATTACACATGATGTACTCTGCATATAAGTTAAATAAGCAGAGTGACAATATACATCCTTGCCATACTCTTTTACTGTGAAAAGGGATGGGGTATACAACAATTGTGTTACTTTTCTACACTTTTCCCTGTCCAAGTGTTTTAGTGATTTATACTCTGCTAACTAAAAAGGGTTAATTAAATTCCTATACAGTATATCCCAACACTGACAACATTTAGTTCTGCTTTGTTTCCTACTTTTGAATGCCATCCTTTAAAATACATCACTAAGCGCTATGGGGCAATACAGTCTAAAAGTGTGGTTGCTTTTTGCTTGAAACCAGCTATTACAAACCTCTTTAAGTGTTTCAGAAAAACAACAATTCAGTCTTTCAATGCTGAGGAAAACCCTTCATGTCTCATTAATAGAACAGGAGTTACCAAAGCAGGATATACGTCCTATTGCCAACTTCTTTGAGGTCTGCCCAGCACTTGGAGCCTATCCTCAGTTCTAAAGTTCAAATATTATCTTAAGACTTTGTAATCAAATAGGAGTGAAAACAAGCAGCTCCACGCCAGGAAATTCATTGGATGCTAATAATTTGTTTGATTGTATGGAACAGCAGGAGTTTTTTCCTGTAACTAAGTGGTCACCACCACTAAAGGAATGTGCAGTGAAATAAGACTAATCCATTTAGATGCATTTGTGCTGATTTACTGCCACTCTTGAGGTATGACATGCTGTAATTAGTATGCAGTATCAGTATGCTCTTTACAGGGATAGGAGGAGTGGCAGAAATCAATTGCCTTCCAATCCTCTTAAAACCTCCTCCTACATACTATGTCTCCTTTTGCTCGAATGCCAGGCGTATCCAATTCTAGGGTTCAGTGCTCATCTCCATTTACAGCCAAAGAGCCATTTTTGTCTGCATCTGCAGATGTTTCCATGTACATATGACAGGCATGACTAGACCCCAGAGTGCAAGGAAGGTTGTTGCCTTCCCACCAAAGTGGTACCTATTTATCTACTTTCAATTTTTTTTTTTTGCTTTCAAACTGCTAGGTTGTCTGGAGCTGGGACAGAGACAAGAGCTCACTCTGTCACACAGCACTCAGATCTTGAACTGCTGACCTGCCAACCTTCCAGTCGTCAAGCTCAGCATCATAACCATTAAGCCACTGCAGTCCACCCTGCATACTAGAGTAGGCAATATGCTGTCTATGAGCCACCTCTCCAGATACAGCCTTACTGCAATCCACGGTGGCCTCTTGAATGTGAAAAACACCAATTTACAAGATGTGTTCTGCTTACAGTTATTTATTAAAATCTTGATCTCAGAGCAACATCAGACCTAACTGTTCTTGGTTGATTGAATACCAAATAGACCCAGGATTGTCTTGGCATCTAAAAAGGTGTGCCAACTACAATGCCTAATTTTAGCTTCTGCTAAAATCATGGTGTTACTAGCTTCGGAACTGGGAACCTGCTTGGGCAGCTAATGCTCAGACCTTTTAAAATAACAGTCTTCAAGGTACTTATAGCTCCATGCCCCTACTTTTTAAAATCTCACACAGTTAGTAAAACTAGTAGGAGTTATCTTGGGCATCTGTGTTTAGTCTCATGGCTAGTAACAATTTATGCAGGTATGCACTACAAGCAGTGGTGGGCAGCAAAAAATTCACTACCACACCATGGGCAGAACCTACCTCATGGGTGGAGCCTACGTTGTGGGCAATCTAGTCATGCCTGCCATATGGCCATGTATACATCTGCAAAAACATGCAGCACTGGCTGTTTGGGTGCACTGCACCCTAGAGTTGGATGAGCACTGCACCCTAGATTTGGATATGACTGGCTTTTGAGCAAGGGAGACCTTGAACCACTTGCAGGGAAACAACCTGATGAGGCGGGGCAGGGAGGTGGACGTGGTCACCCAATTTTACTACCTCCCTGTCCGAAGGCCACCCAATTTTGCCACCCCTAGCTCAGAGACCACCCAATGTTGCTACCTCCCCTTCCTGGGTGTGTGTGCGAACCTGTTGCTGCCCACCACTGACTACAAGTTGTGAATATGGTCCCAAGTCTTGTGCATTATGGGTAATTTCTTCCACTGATTTTACCCCTTACTGTACTGGGTTTTTTTATCTAACACCGAAAGGCAGACTTGATATAAGAGATTTTAAACCCTCAGTCAATTATCCTAGATCGGGGTGCCCAAACTGTGGCCCAGTATCCGGCCCCTGATGTCTGTATGGGCGCATTTTACTTCCACTTCCAGGAATGACAAGGGCTTCGCGGGTCAGATGAATTGGTGTTGGGGGTCGCATCCAGTCCCCAGGCTGTAGTGACCGGCTCCCTGAACTACGTGATCGGCCTACGACCCGAAAAGTTTGTGCACACCTGTTCTAGAGCCTTAGAAGTTCCCGTTTGATGTGATGACAGTTCTGTTTTTTCTGGGAAAGGATGGAGTGAGATATGCTCATGTCTATGTGAAAAGTGTATCTAAATTTATATAGAACATACATCATTGTTGTGATGATCAGTTATGCTGTAAATGCAGAAAGACTGGGAGAACCACTTCTTAGTTTCCTTCTGGGCTTTTACATGACTATTGATTCACTATCCAAACTCAGTAGAGTTCTGTTTGATTCTTGGGAAACGGCCAAGATAGATGAAGGAAATAAAAACATGACCAAAATTATTTCCAACTTCCCTCCCCATAGTTTCTGCTTGCCTTCCACCCATATTTTTACCATTGATGGGAGCAGGACTTGCCTGGTAGAAAGAAAGGGAGAAATATTACATTCCTAACCCACATGCTCACCTTGTATTAGATGGATTTTGATATGCTTTTTATATGGTTCAGAAAAACCACCAATTAATTTAGCTCTACAGAGGAACATCATACAACAATCACCCCATATAATTCACATAACACTTGGGATTTGGGGGGGGGGGGAAATGGTGTCCCGCATAACAATTTTCCCTATGGAAAAAATCATACAACAGTTTTTCAGTGGGAAAAACCACTTAGCAAAAAAATAAATAAATCATTGTACGATGCATCCCATAGGGAAAATCGCTATACAATGCATACATCATATAGCAATTGTTTCGTACAACAACGATCCCTGTGGAACAGATTAAAATGATTGTATGAGGTACCACTGTATTTTGTTTTAAAACAGGGAGGGGCTTGAGAGCAAAAAATGAAGTACAGTCAAACCTCGCATAAAGAGTGTCTCGCTTAAAGAGTAACTCGCTTAAAGAGCAGAATTTTCTCTCAATGTTTGCTTCGATTAACAAATAAAACCAACCAAAAACTCGTTTAACAAATAAATCGGGGTTCACAATTCCCCACCACCACCACACACACACACAATTGGTCACTTACAATGGTGTTTCACTTAAAGAGCAAACTCACTTAAAGAGCAATCCTGTGGAACAGATTATGCTCTTTAAGCAAGGTACAACTGTATCACAGCAAAGCACTGGGCATCTAAAAATTAGTTAAAACGACTTAAATCTTTTAAATACCATTAATTCTTTTTAAAGACCATTAATATAAAATGAGCTTGGCCCTGGTATGTCAGTGACTACCAAGAGTGTCGCTTCGGTGTCCAGTAAAATAAGATAATCATATTCTATGTGGCGTTCAAAGGGCTAGTGGACTGAGGTGGCATGGAACAAGGTGGTAGAAGTCTCGATAGTAAATGTCCATTTATCACAAGGGAAATGAAACTACTTCACAAGCAATTCACTCTCTGGAAAATACTTTTGGTGTTTTTGCAAACCATGAATAATGAGGGCACATTTATTTGTGTAGTGAAATGAGCAGCTGGGAAATACCTAGAGAAAGAGGATTGATGTGTGTATGAAAGAGAAAGGGGAGGGAGGGGGGAGAGGATGAGAAGAGAAACCAGGAAGTGGATACAAAGAAAAAAATAGTTTGCCCACATTTCACCTTATTAAAGCAACTGGGCGGTCAAGTTGGTTATTCATTACTAGGTGCTAGAGTTTACTGTGTACCTGTTATAGGAATACATTCAAAGAGAATAGAGGAAATGAGAAGAAATAGGAAGATTCTGCTGGAAGGCATTTGTTTTGTTTCTCTTTACCTGTTCTGTTGCTTCTAGATTTTTGTGTGTGCCTCTAACACAAAGGTTCAGGTCTTTCTACTCAACCAAAAGAGGAAGTGAAACATTCCCCTGCCATAGCCAACTGGATGTCAGCACTCAGGTTTCAGTTCTGAGTGTCCAGGTGAAAGGCAGGGACAGACGTCTTGGTGACTTGCAGGTGGGAAAGGAGAACTTCACAGCTTGGAGCAAGATTTCTTTGTCTTTTCTAGAATGAATTTGGCGATGATGATTACTAAGCAAAACGTGTTCAGAATATTTATGGATTTCTAGGGCTAGGCAAAAAGAGGCTGAAGGGATACAGGACATAAGCAACGTGGAGACAGCATGGGGAACTGCTGTCAGAAGAGCTGCTCTTACCTCCAACCCTACATGTCTTGGCTATTGAAGGCATGCAATTGCGAATCAGAAGACCAGCCCTCGACTGACAAACCCGCCAACACTTGTGGGCCACCTGTATCAAGCAATGACAATGCAGATAACCTGCCTCTTCCAGTACCAGACCAGGCACGTATATTTGTGGCCCTGTTCGACTATCAAGCTCGTACAGACGAAGACCTGAGTTTCCAAGCTGGAGATAAGCTTGAAGTGCTGGATCAATCTCAGGGGAGCTGGTGGATTGCGCGAGTGATTACAAAAAACGGTTTTGCCAAGCCTGGACACAAGCAGCAAGGTTACATCCCAGCCAACTATGTTGCCTCTGACCAGAGTATTGAAGCTGAACCGTAAGTTCTGTTCTGTATACTGTAATGTCATGCAACTATTATGTAGACGGGGCTGTGGTGGCTCAGTGGTTAAAAAGCTCGCCTTGTTAACTAGAAGGCTGGCAAGTCAGCACATCAGCAGTTCGAGACCTGGGTACTGCATGACAGACTGAAATCCTTTCAACGCAGAATAATTTCTGACACAAAATCATTATTATCATGTAGATGAATGGTGTTGGGCAGGTCTTGTTAGAGAATTTTAACAAAGATTTAATAAACCCTGCTTCTTCCTTGGATTCTTGGGCTTTCAAGAGGCAGATGTCCTAGAGCCGACATAATATGTAATTGGTAGGTTACCTATGGTTTAATGTGTCCCACATTGTACAGGCCTGATTTATATGTAACTCTTACAGATGTTCTTACTTGAGAAACCCAGAAGTAAAAACTTTCAAGGAGTTTTCAATCTTTGTGAAGTGAGTTAACAGAATAATCTGTTGATCTAAAATCCCTGCACTGTTCTGGTTAATGTTTAGCTTGTTGTTATGTTCCTGCTTGTTGTGTGTCTCATGCAAACACCCCATTGATTTCAACAATGTCATGAAGTGGACTTGGTGTTATTGGAAACACACCTGCTGAGGCTTAGCTTGGTTGTTTCTGAAATACTTGGTACTACATTAAGAATCTATGGATGTGAATTGGGTTAATTAGTGCAGATTTACTCCTGATTCTATCTACTTTTTGGTTCCTAACACATTCTGTTGCTTTTAATCCCGAGAATCTGCTTTTTTATTATTTACATCACAATTTATAGAAGTTGTCTAGCTGAAATGTGTTTGCAGACAGGGAGAAACCTCTTCTCTGGACTACAGTTCACAATAAGAAAATGTATTGACTATTTAAATTGTTAACTAAATACAGTACAAATATATAGGTTGTTTATCCTTAAGAATTTGAAATGTACAGCAACATAAATATTTTTGAATGATAATTATTAATTCACTGTTATATATTTATTCTCTATATCCTCAAGATTGCTAAGCAACAATATACAGCAGAACCCCGCATAACAAATGTTTCGTACAGTATAATGAAAATTTCATACAACAAAGTGTTCGTGTGGCAATGCATGATACCCCACATAACAAAAACCCGGGATATACCCCAGTTAACAAATATACTATTTATTACTGTGTAGTTACTGTGCATACTGTTTAATTATTATGTGAGCTGCGCTGAGTCAGGTTCCCTGATTGGGTGGCATATAAGTGTTAAATTAAGTTAAATTAGAGAGAAGCTGCTCAAAACACTTTTTTTAGTGAGGTGAAAAACAAAACTGTCTCCATTCATTCCACATACAACACCATGTTGAATCAAAGCTGCTGACAGATTTGCATCCATTATAGGAAACCATCAGTGATGGGCAGCAACAGGTTCGCACTAGTTCACCAGAACTGGTAGTAACTTTCCCCGGCATCCCTGAGAACCGGTAGAGGCTTTTTTTTTTTGGGGGGGGGAAATACCTTGGGGGCTTACCTTTTCACCGGTTCCCCCACTGCGCATGCACGCCTACAGCGCTTGGCGTGCATGCATGGCCTTGCTGTACTCTCAAGCAGGGAGGAGGAAGAGAAGCTGCTAGCCTGAAGCTCCCTATAACCTGCTCCCCAGGGTAAGTGACTCACCTTTGGATGTGGGGTGGGTGGGGGTATTTTAATATGTCTTTAATGTGTATTTATTTTTAATGTGTATTTTTATGTGTTTTATATGTATTTAATTTGTATTTTATGTGTTTTTATGTCTATTTAATATGTATTTATTTTTAATGTGTATTTTATGTGTATTTACTGTAATTTGTATTTTTGTGTGTTTTTATGTCTATTTAATGTGTATTTGTTTTAATGTGTTTTTTGTGTTTTTATGTGTATTTTTATGTCTATTTAATTTGTATTTTTATGTGTAATTATTTTTATGGGTCTTTTTACGTTGGCTCCACCCATGACATCATGACGTTGCCTCTGCCCACTACATTGGCTCCGCCGACAGTGTGGTAGTAAAATTTTTGGCTGCCCACCACTGGATACCATGCTCATGATGCAGACCCTGTGTCACCCACAGTTTGCTCCTCATCAGTTAGTATGTTGCTCCTGAGGCAACTGCCTGCCTCTGCCTGACAGTAGGGCCAATCTGGAGAAAATGAGATTTACATTTGTATTTTATGGGACTTGGTGTTTGCTCATACCCATTTCCATCAGATCTTGGGCAAGGGTGCCTTGTGGGACATATCTGTATAAGGAAAAAAAAAAATCTGAATTCCGTACAAGAAAAGATCTGAAAATTAAAAGGAAACCCCTTTCTGCATCCATGCAGAGTCTCATGTATGCCCTTCATAATGGGTCTACAATTACTCAGCATTTTTCTGGTTGTGATTATATTCCCCAGGAATAGTTTCACATGGACAGCGTCCCTCCATAAAACAAGGGGTATTTTTTCAAGGACACCATTTCGGGGGGGGGGGGCAGAAGAAGAAAAGTATCTAGATTTGAGAGAGTTTGCCAATATTCACAGCACAGTGAAATACTTTTTTGTTCAGTGAGTTTCCCTGACCAAAAGGTTGGGCTTATAGAAACATATAATTTGGAATATTAACTTTTCTTTTTAATCTAAAATAATTTGAAATGTAAGTACTATGTTCCGTACACATTTGAAAGATGCATACCGTTCTTTCCTCAAATGAGACTTCTATTTTTTTTTAATGAAAGTAATCTTAGAGTTCCAGGTCAAATTGTAAACAATAGTTCTTTCATGGTTAAAACAACCAAAATACTTTTAAACATTGCTTCCTCCAAATCACTGATTTATCTTGGACGGGGGAGGGGGAGGCGCATATGTATAGACAGGTATTTTTGTCCATTTGAAGTAAAAGGCAACTTTTTGGAATTAATTCTAATAATATTTTTACAACTTGATCTTGTGATGCTGTATAATATTTTGTTCGCTGCTTGCCAGGACTGGTGCAGACATTTTTCAAAGACTGTGGCATTGTGGTCTTATTTTTCTATTTTCATGCAGAATACTTTAAAGCAAGGGTCCCCAACCACATAAAAGTAATGTTATTGACAGTTAGTTATCTACACGATCTTTTTGAGTTTTGTCCTGCCCTCTGTCCTTGACATCAGGGGTCCCCCACCCACCGGGCCGTGGACTGGTGCCAGGCCACAGGCTGTCCCAAACGGGGCCACAGGTGATGGGTGGCACTGGGAGCTCCGGTGGCAGCCTTCTGCCCTTGGTGTGCTTCACTGGGTCTCCCCGGTGGGAGGAGCAGAGGTAAGAGGTTTCTGACACAGCAGAAGGGTGAGTGGCTGGGCACCTCCTCCATGATGCCTTGCTGCCGAGTCAGGGTGTAGTTGTTGCGCCCCTCCTTGTTTTGGTGTTGAAGTTGTTTTAGAGCTCCTTCCACACTTCTGCGCAGGGTGCACTTTGTTGTATTTTGTTGTACGATTGCGCCGTCTAGATCTGCTCCCACACTTACCAGTGCATGAAAAGTTTTTTTGGCATTAAGCCAGTCCATGGTACAAGAAAGGTCGGGGAGCCCTGCTTTAAAGGGATCAACCTTTCCTTCAGATTTATAATGAAAGTGTCTAGAAGTGGGATTGGGGGAAAATATCAATTTTTCACATATGATCAACATAAGAACTATGATTAAAACAGGTCAAAATTCATATGAAGCTGCAGATCGTGAAAACTTGTATGCTAAGACAAGGATTCTCAACCTGTGGCCCATGGGCCAGATGTGGCTCCTGGCACATTTCATATGCCCCCCCCCCTGTCTCCACCACACCAGGAAGTGCCATGTGGTGGAGGAAGGGCAAAATGGCTGTCTGGCCCCCAAAGCTGTCTGAGGGAGTGTGACCTAGCTCCTGGCTTAAAATGGTTGAGAAGTCCTCCTCTAAGACTATCTGCTCTAAAAGAGTATTGAATATTTTCCCTATCCACAATAGTCCTTTGTCAGATGAAAACTTTTTGATTTAGTACCCCAGAACTACTGGCATAGAAGTATTGCTTAATCTTCTATTATTTGTAGTGACATATTTAATAATAAGAACAGGCGCTAACAATTTTTATCTTGCATAATAATGACAAAAAAAAATCTCTATGGTAAGAAGGAGTACAAGACTTTAGCAGCTGAACAGTGAGGAATTAAGTATGCAAATGTGCAATTATGGTTTAATGAATAAAGTTTGGAAAGTGGTGGCATAAACAATCTTTTTAATGATAGTTGGTATATGTTAATTGATTGTTGTAGGAGAGCTCAATAATCAGTTGATATATATTTTTAAATTGGTGTAAATATATCATGTATAACTGATATGCACTACATAAACATATGATCAAAAAGACTGATGATTGTTTGGCTTAGTAACAATACGTCTCAGCTCCTTAGTAATGTATCCAAGTATACTTTATCCTACCCTTAAGGTTGCTTGGATTTAAAAAAAAAAACCACTCTCGTCCATATATTTCTTTTTAGGTGACTGAAAGCATGTAAATCAAATGAAGTCACTTCCAGGAGTGACAAAGGTGTCGTGGGCCGGATGAATTGGCATCAGCTTCATCTTTACTATTTGACATTCTAAGGAGCAGTCAGGGTTGGTTTCTTCTAAGATTGACCTATTTGTTCTCCTTGCTATCCAGGATACACTCAAAACTCTCATCCAACACCCCATTTCAAAGGCATCTATTCTTCTGTGCTCAGCTTTGCTAATGGTCCAGCTATCACAACCATACATTACCACCGGGAATACCATTGCTTTGATTATGCAAATTTTTGTTTGCAAGATGATGTCCCTACTTTTAACTATGTTCCCCAGGTTTCTCATAGCTTCTCTCCTAAGTATCAGTCGCCTTTTTATTTCATGTCTGCAATCGCAATCTGCTGTGATCTTTTATCCTAAGAAAGTAAAATTATCACTGTTTCTACTTCTTCCCCATCTGTTTTCCAGGGACTGATAGGGCCTGTTGCCATGATCTTGGTTTTCTTCATGTTGAGTCTTAAGCCAGCTTTTGCACTCTCTTCTTTCAACCTTGGCAGGAGCTGCTTTAGGTCTTCCTCACTTTCTGCCATTAGGATAGTATCATCTGTGTATCTCAAGTTGTTGTTTCTCCCAGCAATTTTGATCCCAACTTGTGATTCGTCCATCCCTGCATTGCACATTATGTGCTGTGTGTATAAGTTGAATAAGCAGGGTGACAAAATGCAGCCTTGTCTTACTCCTTTTCCTATTCCAAACCAAGCCGTTTAACCACTGTGCCACCAGATCTCATCTTTGGCAGGATCGCAGTTAGGAGATTCCATGTGTCCAATGTCTTCCCATCCCCTCTCTGCTGCTTTCTAGCTACACATTCCTTGTGATCAAAATAATACTCCTTTATTAAAAAAGCTTAAGTGGGTGATAGTGATTAATGGGCTCCAGATGCCATGCTTCAGATGCACAGAACATTCTTTCTTTTGTTATTGTTGTTACAATAATTGGGCTATTCAGTTGCGTGACTGGAATCAACAAGCATGATTCATAACCCTGGATATCAACTGCCTTCTGTAAGGGGGGGGGGAGACTAAATTATGTAGCCCAGCATAACTCTATCTGAAAGCTTGAAGTGCTGGTTCTCCACAGGAATTATTTTTGATTATGATGATTGAGTAATCATAAGTGTTTTGTTTGCCGTAAACCTAATTCTTCCTTTAATGGGTCTTTAGATGTTTCTTTTTTCCATTGGTAATGCTTAATGGAAGGGATTTTAATATATTTTCTGAAGTACTAAGTGGAATTGTTCTTTGTATGAGCCTGCGTGACTTCTACCCTGCCTCCACTTATGCAAACGGGAACACTGGTCCTTGTGTGGTTTATGCTTGTTATCGCTGAGTCCACAAATAAATGGGTGTAAATCAGTTTATGCTTATTATCACAAAGTCCACACATAAATGGGTGTAAATTAATTACAGAAAAATATAACTTAGGATAGGGCAAAATAATATAGACAAGAGTAATGGCAGAGAATAAGGAAAAAGGAAGGGCTTAACGACTTATTCCAGAAAACTGCTCAAATTCCAACCATTATGATTTTCCTAATCACTTTAATTATAGAGCTGACCAGAAACTGAGAAATTGTCAAATCTCCATGAGAGAAAAATTGAGAGCCCATCTGAGGGAGAGGGATGTTTTTTATTGTACCAGTTCTGCCCTGAGTCGGTTTTACCAAGTCGGGCGGTATATAAATTGAATAAATGAAATAAATGATATAACTCAAGTTATAATCCCCTCTGCTTGAAGCAGATGATCAGGCATTGATTACAGCTAAGGAACTACAATAGCATCTTATATCCATAAACCAAGAATGTAAGATGAATAATATGAGAAACAATAAAGAGCAGACTGAGGTAATGGCAATTGGAAGGAAACAGCATACTCTAGATATTGAGATAGAGGGAACAAGTATAAAATAAGTGGCAGAGTTCAAATACCTAGGAGCAACATTTCCTGAAAATGCCAAAATGGACAAAGAGATTAACACACGGTGTAGTAAGGGAAACTAAATATTGGGACAGTTAGCTCTGCTCTTACAACAAAAGGCAATACCAACCAACACAAAGAAACATCTTGTACAAAGTGTATTCATTCCTACCGTATGTTTTCAGTGCCAAACATGGACACTTACAACAAAACATAAACAAAAGTTAGTCAACATGGAAATGAGATGTCTGATGAAGGCTGCTGGAGTGACTTCTTGTTCTGCCGTATCCGAATCCAAATATTGGCGATCCTCATGGTGATTAGCCATGAAGACTGTCCTGAGAATATAATGCAGTGGCCTTTCATCTACAGACATAACATCTATGGACTGATTGTAGTTAAAACATTTATGGATTTGATCCACTTCCAGGAGTGAAGAGGGCATCAGGGGCCAGATGAATCGGCATTGGGGACCGTATCTGACCCACGAGCCATAGTTTGGGCACCCCTGTTTTAAGTAGAAAAAATGGCAGCCTGAAATCTATCTCATCCTGTTGCAAAACAGATTGCAAGGAACGTGTTACTTCTGCTTCTGGTGGGAGGAACCAAGTGACCACTCCACGGCCCAAAATGTTTGGGCACCCCTGCCTTAATTGGTAGACTGAAGTTGCAAATACAGTGCAAGAGAAATACAATTTCACTCATTGTGAAGGCACAACAGGGAATTCAGGTTTCCTTGGGACTCTGCATTAATTGTCCACACAGGCAGGGATTGTTTGCTGTTTGTTTATTCTATCTATAGCCCGGCAGGTGTTGCCATTACAAAGCAGCTACCTAAACATGCTGTAAGCAAGGGAAGAAGCTTTGCTCTCCATTCCTAAATTGTAGTCTTGTCTATGGAGAGAGGTTTTGCCAAGAGAGTGTGTGCTGATGCAGTATTGTTTTTGTTTTGTGTATACTAATTAACTTGTCAACTGCCCAGAGAGTGCACTAAGTGCTATGAGGTGGTATATAAGAGAGAGTGGGATGGCGGACATTCATTGGTCCTGGCTCTTCTTGAACTCTCAGCGGCTTTCAATACCTTCAACCACGGTATCCTTCTGGAAAGGCTCCGAGGACTGAGGATCCAGGGCACTTTGTTGACCTGGTTTTCCTCATTTCTGAGGGGCCAGACCCAGTCAGTGTGGTTGGAGAGTAAGAAATTCAGCCCTAGGAGCTGGGACAGAGATGGGAGCTCACTCTGTTGTGCAGTACTCAGGAATCGAACTCCAACCTTCCAGGCTTAAAGTTCAGTGTCTTAACCACTAAGCCATCGCAGTCAATGTGCTGGAGGAGGGAGGAAGTGCTCCCATTGGGCTGCTGGGCAGAGTGAACTCTGTGCTGGGAGAGGGAGGAAGCAATCCGGAGGGGCAGGGCAAACTCTGTGCTGGGTGACAGCACGCGTTCCCACAGAGAGGGCTCTGAGTGCTTCATCTGGCATGCATGCCATAGGTTCACCACCACTGACATATGTTATAACAGACAAGTTTTTGACCCAACGTTTATTTCACTGTGATCTTTCAGGAAGTGAACCGGAATCCACAAAAACTCACACTGAAATAAATCTGTTAATATTTAAGATGCCACAATAATCTTGGTTTTTATTTTTGTCTCTTTTGTTGCTATACATGCTGTACAGGCTGATGCAATCACATCCTTAAAAACTAGTAGATACATAAATGTTCACAAGGCATGGGTAAAGCTTTGCTAGTTCTAGTCTTATGACTGCAGTTACATTTTACCACTCTGAAGACATTAACAAAAATGTTTATTGCAGAGGGGAAATAATTGCTATACTGTACTGTGAATGCAATTCAGATAGCGGCTTTTGAAACCTGTTTGTTCCTTCTCCAAAGTAGTGTCAAGTTAGTTTAATATTAGTATTGTTTGGGCTTTTAAAAAGTTCTTATATTCATAAACTACTGTTTTTTTAAAGTAAAAATCCCCACAAAGGGTAATGCCAAAGAATGTTCAAATTATTGAACAATTGCGCTCATCCCACACGCTAGCAAGGTGATGCTCAAGATAATACAGGATAGACTGCAGCAGCACGTGTAGAGAGAATTACCAGAAGTGCAGGCGGGGTTCAGAAGAGGCAGGGGGACTAGAGACCACATTGCCAACATACGGTGGATCATGGAAAAAACAAAGGAATATCAGAAACAAGTCTACTCCTGTTTCATTGATTACACTAAGGCCTTTGACTGTGTGGACCACAACAAAATGTGGCAAGTAATTAAAGAGATGGGAATACCAGAACACCTTATATGCCTCATGAGAAACCTGTACATGAATCAAGAAGCAACAGTTAGGACAGAATACGAAAGACAAGAGTGGTTTGGAATAGGAAAAGGAATAAGACAAGGCTGCATTTTGTCACCCTGCTTATTCAACTTATACACTGAGCACATAATGCGCAATGCAGGGATGGAGGAATCACAATTTGGGATCAAAATTGCTGGGAGAAACATCAACAATTTGAGATATGTAGATGATACCACCCTAATGACAGAAAGTGATGAGGACTTTAAAAAAGCTCCTGATTAGGTTGAAAGAAGAGAGTGCAAAAGCTGGCTTGAGACTCAATATCAAGAAAACCAAGATAATGGCACAGGCCCTCTCAGTCCCTGGAAAATAAATGGGGAAGAAGTAGAAGCAGTGACAGATTTTACTTTCTTAGGATTAAAGCTCACTGCAGATGGCGATTGCAGCCATGAAATAAAAAGGCGACTGATTCTTGGGAGCCAAGCTATGGGAAACCTGGGGAACATAGTCAGTGATGGGATGTCAAAAATTCTGCTACCACGCCATGACATCATGGACGTCATGGGCGTGGCCAATGTCATGATGTCATGACGTCATGGGCGGAGCCAATGTCATGACATCATGACGTTGTGGGCAAGGCCAAAAATAAAATAAATAAAAAAAACACACACACACACACAGACCCGTAAATAACTTAAAGAAATAAAATAAAGAAATAAATAAAATAAAAATTAAATAAAAGTACAACCACCCACCCAAAACACAAATAAATCACCCACCCACCCTAAATATAAAAGCCTCACTTACCTTCCTTGGCGCCGACGAACCTCCATGTGGCCCGGGACCACCCGGCAAGACATGCTGCCCCCGACTGTGGCCGTTTCCTCCTACGAAGGCCGCGGGAGGCCCTGCAGCCGCCGGCCACGGCCGCCACAGCTGTCTGCAGCCCCTGGCCGGCCACCGAGCTCCCACGGGCACGTTGGTGCCTGCGCGGGCCATCCGCCGCCGCCGCGCCCTCCTAGGGACTTGGGCCCGACAAACCCCCATGCCCTGGGTAAGCCCGGCGGGGCTCGCCACCGCCGCATGCTCCTCCGCCAGGCGCCTGCAGCTTCCTTGGGCCTGCAGCTCTGGCTGAGGCCACGGGCGGCCAGGGCCTGCGGGGAGCAGTGGCTCCAGCCCCTGGCCGCGGCTGGAGCCACCACCATACCCACTGCTCCGCGCAGGCCCTGGCCGTCCGTGGCTTCAGCCAGAGCCGGGCCGAAAAGGCACCGGCCCGAGGAAGCTGCAGGCGCCCGGCGGAGGAGGATGCGGCGGTGGCGAGCCCCGCCGGGCTTACCCAGGGCATGGGGGTTTGTAGGGCCCAAGTCCCTAGGAGGGCGCGGCGCTGGCGGACGGCCCGGGCAGGCACCAACGTGCCCGTGGGAGCTCGGTGGCCGGCTAGGGGAGGTGCCCTTCTCTTAGGGCTGCCGCTGCTGCTGCCGGAGCCACTCTAAAAAGGGGCGGCTCCAGCTTCGGAAGAATTTTTTTTTAAAATTGGAGCCATTTGGCTCCAACTTAGTGCCCATGACCAGAAACTCAACTTGACGCATGCGCAATGCGTCAGATTGAGTTTCTGCGCATGCGCAGTCAATTGGAGCCATTTTTGCTCCAATTTAAAAAAAAATTCTTTCGGTGAGGCGTCCGGAACCAGACGCCTCAAAAGTGGACTCCCCTCCCGGAGAACCCTCCGGGATTGGTCCTACCGGTTCCAGGGAACCGTCTGGAACCGGGGACATCCCATCACTGAACATAGTGAAAAGTAGAGACATCACATTGCAAACAAAAATTCGTATAGTCAAAGCAATGGTATTCCCTGTGGCAATGTATAGTTGTGAGAGCTGGACTATTAGGAAAGCTGAGCGCAGAAGAATAGATGCCTTTGAGATGTGGTGTTGGAGGAGAGTTTTGAGAGTCCCCTGGACAGCGAGGAGAACAAATAGGTCAATCTTAGAAGAAATCAACCCTGACTGCTCCTTAGAAGGTCAAATAGTAAAGATGAAGCTAAAGTACTTTGGACATCAAATGAGAAGAGAGGATTCGCTTGAGAAAGCTTTGATGCTGGGAAGGGTGGAGGGCAAAAGAAGAAGGGGGGGCAAAAATGAGATGGCTAGATGGTATTGTAGACACAATGGGCACAAAGCTGAGTGAGTTGAGGATGGTGGAAGACAGCAGTGCCTGGCGGACAGTGGTCCATGGGGTCGCAAAGGGTCGGAATCGACTATGCGACTGAGCAACAAAAAAGGTTTCCCTTGCTCAAAATCCAGTCATATACAGCTCTAGGGTTCTGTGCTCATCTCTGTTTCAAAGCCGAAGTGCCAGCGCTATCTGCTTCTGCAGACGTTTCTGCGGTCATGTAGCAGGCATGACTAGACACTGGAGCGCACGGAACACTGTTTACTTTCCGGCCAAAGTGGTCCCTATGTATCTTCTTGCAATTTCTTGTTGTCATGGTGTTGGCTCCGCCAATGACATCATGACATTGGCTCCACCCATGATGTTGGCTCCACCCACAGTGTGGTAGTAATTTTCTTTGGCTGCCCACAGCTGTTTGAGTGGTTGTGTGCAACATATAATTGCTTGTGTGAACATCATGCCTACTGGTTAGAGCAGGGAAAAATAGAAAATAAAGGTTAAAATATATTTTTATTTTTAAAAATAAAATACAAAAACATAACAAATGGAAATAACAGTGGGATTTCTGGATTTGGGTTAACAATACCTAACAGTGTAACAACGACATTTGTAAGATTCATTCAGACAGTGTTCTTTTTTAAACATACAGTCCATTTTTGATATTTCACAAGTCAGCTTTTATAAACAAGATTGCATCTGTAGTCATTTAGTCACTTTCTAGTTTGTGTATTTCTTTGGTCTTGGCAGTTGTCAGGCAGAATCTGTTGTGTGAATGTGGAGGTCTAGTTTATCCATTTTTATTAATGGACTGTACAAACTAGTAGTGTATGAATACCATGTGCTTTAATTTGGTCCATATTAATTCTTTTACAAATCACAATGGAGTTGCTTTGAGCTGATTTGTAGTCCTTCTGTTCAATGTGTATCCAAATATTTAAAAATATTTTTACAAATGTGTATTTATCAGAATAGTGAAAAAATGTGAATATGGAGAAAATAAAAGGACTCTGACCTGGGATAGTATTGGAATGAAACTCAGAGGCATTAGTTACTGCTCAACTTCCAGTGTGCAGGCAAAGTTCTCACTAGTCTCCTTGCTTCCTTTCCCCCCCTCCTTCTTGCCCAGAGCTCTGCAATTTAGATCGCTTAGGCCAGTGACAGCAAATCTTTTAGAGACTGGATGCCCAAACGGAAGGTGTGTGTGTGTGGGGGGGAGTGAACTCTGTGGTGGGGGAAAGAGGAAATGGTTCCATTGAGCTGCTGGGCAGAGGGGCGGGGCAAACTCTGTGCTGGGAAGGGAAGAAGTGATGGTGTGCATTCCAACAGAGAGCGCTGGGAGTGCCCTCTCTGGCATGCATGCCATAGGTTCGCCACCACTGGTTTAGCAATACTGTTGTGACCCTAATCTCACTCAAACCTTGCATGATGGCATGAGCTTAACATGCACATGTCAATTGGATTGAAATATGCAGCTGCCTAAAAGCAAAGAAGAAAACATTTTCCAATGCACACCTGCCTTTTCTTGAGAAAATTAAAATGAATATCAAGTGAACTCTATTCTCTAACATGCGTTTCTCACAGAATGACTACAGACAGGCTAGGACCTTCATTGGTGTTTGGGCTATCTACTTCTGCTTTGGGCATCCTGGATTTTTATTTTTTATTTTTTTGTTTGTTTTAACATTAATTTTCCCAGTGAATATTTTAAAAGCAAACAAACCAATTCTCAGATTTTTAAACACCCAAAGTGCCAAGGCAGTATTTTGAGATTCAGAGAGGCCCAATTTGATTTGAACACTGCTTCTGAGTGCCTTGCTTTTGCTTTGAATCAGCTTGGGAAAGAACAAACACTTCTGTTCTCCAGATAATTTCTGAATCCAGAGAACATGCCTAGTACAAAATGGTACTGAACAGCTAGGAAGAATTTGTTTCCGTTCCCATTTACTGAGCTCTAGCTCTTTATGGTTAGTTTCTCTGCCAAGTTTATATTCCAAACATATTGATACTAGGGTTCCAATAAGGGTTGTTCATTTTGTTTACTATAATTTATCTCTCTGTTCTCATAAGGAAGGTAGCCAGTAGTTAGCAAATATCAGTGTGTTAGAACAACAGAGATCTTCATGTGATGCACTTTTCTTCCCTTTGGAAATAGAAATGTTGATATTAAAATTGAACTTTCATCACCTGAACTCTGATACAATCCTATATCAAGTATTTCTGTTCTCTTCCTTCCTGCTGCCTCCAGGTCCACTTCATTTTAAAATGTTCATGCTTCAGTAAATGGTCAGCTCTGCAGTATATACAGGCAACAGTGAGGCACTTTATGAGTGATAGTTCTGTTTATTAAGAGAGCAAACTGGATCCATGAATCACCATGTCACAGAAGGTGGGAAGTTGGAAGCTCCCTGACTTCAACATTTGCTATTTGGTCTTAAGAGTGAATGTGTGCTAATTGTGAAGCCAAAACTCGCCTGGCTTCACTTAGCCCATTACTGTTTCCTCATTCCTGACCCTAGCGATGTTAGTCACCAACTAATGCTTGATTAAATAAACAAATCTCTGTAGTCTCCAAGCCTTCACCATGGGCTGTAGTTTAGGTTTATACTTCCTGCTACTGCACCCTTTGACTTTTTCACAGGGAACGAGCTGGATAATTGTATTTCTATTTTATTTGCTCACTTGTTATCACTAGGGCCTGGAATTCCAAATCTGGCTGGCTGCAATTATTACAATGCGTGTTATTGTTTTGACTAGATCTTTACAGAGCTTAGAGGACTAATTTGCTGTAAATTATAATTCTTTGTAACAATGAGATATTTTAATGTTCAGATTCTGAAACACCAGATTATTGTACAGCCAAAATATTTTGGAATATTTTAATCACCAAAAGAATATGTTATAGGAATTCCTAACTCCATCTCCATATTTACACATTGCAACATAAACACATTCTTCTTCTTCTTCTTCCATGTCTAGGCCAGACAAGAAACTGCCAAAGTGAAGGCACCTTTTGGTGAGTTCTTCTTCTTCAGTGTCTAGGCCAGAATGAAACTGCCAAAATAAAGGCACCCTTTGGTGAGTTCATTCTGCAGTTCCTTTTGCCTGACCTAGAGTGAGAAAGATTAGCTGGCAACACAAGGTTGCCGTTACCAAGGTATGCCCAGTTGTGGTTAAAAAATAACACGCTCTTTGAGGAGGCTCTTTCTATGTACCCCACCTATAACACCACAAACTTCAAGGAGGTTCGTTCTGATAGACACGTTCAACTATCAGGATTGTTATGGAACAGTGTTTTTTTAAAAGCTATAGTAAACTATTTCATGCCTCAGTCTTTAAAAATGTTTGTCTGTCTGTCCACCCACTCACCGTCCATACTCTAAGGTGCTTACAAAATTCACCAAGTTTTAAAAACAATGGAGTTACATAAAATCGAAATCTACATTTGAGGTTTGGTGGATATAGCACGAATTTCAAACATAATCATGTTTTCAGAGCTACTTTTTCTACATTCCCTTAATTCTTTCAACATTCTATACATGTTGACACAAAAGGATATCCTAGCACAATTCTTGTTCTGGGAACACTGGAATTATGTTAGACCCAAGCTGCTCTCAGCCCCAATTCACAGCCATTCTGCCAGAACAAAGTTAGGCTAGGGTCAGGGTAATTCTTTTAAATTATTCCCCACATCACTGGTGAAGACTTGGATTCAGCACAGCATTTACTGACTTAGTGTTGCATCTTGGCTAGTTAGGATTTGACCCTGAGCTCTCTATATGACCTTGAGCCAGTTACTAACAATCCTTAGAGTTGGAGTGAGGGGGGATATTGTTGTGGGGAAAACCCACAGCAGTTCTTTGGCTCAGTTTGAGCGACAGGAGACAGCAGCAAAAAGGCAGAGTGAACTTCAACTATCCTGTATTCAGTGGTTAACATACAAGCAGAACAGAATCAGAAAAAAGAGAAAATAAGCAGAAGAGAACAAAGAAGAAGCACTCCAATCTATGGGTACAGTATTCTCTCCTCAGTCATAATATAACAACCACAATCATGTCAGGTCCAATCATTGTGTAGGTAAAAACACAGGATTCTGATACAAACCACATCTGGACCCTGTCAAAAACAGGAATGAGATACTGAGACAGATGGTTTTCTGGGGCTAAGAGGATGTGAAGCTTAGCTCAGTATAGCTGTTTCAGACATGTAAGTTTAATTGAGTTTGTTAACCACAAGCCATTTCCTATGCAAGACATTTTGCTAGTAAGCTGCTTGCTTATAACTGAAGCAAATATAAGATACAGTATTGGTCTTAATTAAAATTAACTTCTGTCAGTTCTCTATTTTCATTAGCGGCAATATCATTGCCTCTCTGATTAACATCATTGTTTCTTCCGTGACTGGCCATCTGAAAAAGTTCAGTGATTATTTCCAAAGTAGTTATTTCATTGATAAGTCAAATAAAGCCTCATCTAATCAGAGCATGTTAACCTGATTGGCACCTGTCCCATCATTTGGAAACCTCCCATGGAGCCGTGATTCAGCACTATTCTTTACATTGGAGCTTAATATCTTTGAATCAGATCTCCTGAGTCTTGTTAGCCAAAGGGCAAACTTGGAGTTACTCTAACACCAGGCACTACAAGACCCAAATAACAGACACCCTGCCCTACTGGTGGTATGGGTCAGATTGTCTTGTGGCCACAAATCCAAACCAACCCAGGGACAGTGGGCCTGCTTTGGAAAATTTGGGCCAACTTATTTCCTGCTTTACCAGTCCAGTGCGATATCATTGCTCTTTAAGTGAAACATCATTATAAGTGACCAATTGTGACTTCTGGTGGTGGGATTGCGGACCCCGATTTAGTTGTTAAGTGAGTTTTATGGTTGGTTTTATTTGTTAAGCGAGGTGACCATTCAGATAAAATTCTGCTCTTTAAGCAAGTTAGTCTCTAAGCGATGTGCTCTTTATGCGAGGTTTTACTGTAATTCATTCTTAGATCAGATTGATTTGATAACAAAAAGATTACAAAAAGAGTACAACGAGCAAAGAGTTGCACTCAGTTACAAAAATGGCTTCTGAAATGTTGAATGGCAAATGGACAGCAAGTGAGGAACCGTTCCTCCTAAGAGGTAAGTTGGGCTCATGGGGAAAGCCCCCTCTTTCTGAAAGAGATGGACAACTAATTAATTATGTAGGTCCCTTTTGTACCTTATATGGACCATCCAATTAACATGTTGAAGCACCCTCTATTAGCATTTCTTCAAGAAAAGAAGCAAACTGGCTTTTGAAGTCGAAATATATGGTTGAGGTGTTAGTCCCCTTTACTTTGGCATTGGGGGCTGCAGTGACTTAATGGCTAAGAAACCCACCTTGTAAACTGGAAGACCAGTAAGTTGGCAGTTCGAGACGTGAGTACTGCATGATAGCTTAAGCATCATTCTCTGTCCCAGCATCTGCAGTGGGCAAAGATGCTGGTGACGTGAAAGGAGCCTCTTCAGACGTCCTCTGAGTGGAGTTTCTCCAGCAAAAATCTTTTCAACCCAGAATAATTTCTGACACAAAATTATTTGTCACGAACCAGCCGGCCCCCACTCTTCTGGAAAACCCCTGGAAACCAAAATCAAAACAACCGAGGCGGGCTGGACGGCTAATTAGAATAGAGAGACAACTCTCAGCTGCTTATCAGCTCTTAAGGGGTTTTTAATTTGGTAGCGTTCAGATGTTGTGTGTGGAATTCAATGCAGCTCTTACCCTTTTTAGTCCAATGAAGACACGTTGTTCAGAAAAAATGATGAAGATTTATTGATCAGGTTCATAAAGCATAAAAGTCAGTAGCACAGGTCAGTCCAATAAAGTCCACAGGCAAATCTAGGTAACCATTTTTAAGGAGCAAAAATGCATAGCTCCTAGGCTAAAGATTGCTAGCCCATTGAGATCCAGAAACAAAAGCAGGTCTAATCAAAAACAGGTCTTAATCCATCAAGAGTCAGAGACGAACTCTTTCTTCTCTCCAAAATGGAGAATTTGCAGTCAGGTGGGACAGCTTAGCCAATTACGTAACAAAGAGAACTTTCTCAAAACAACAGTACATTGTTTATACACGTGCACACAGAATGCACTGGGGCTAGCCATAACATGGCTCTTAGCTAGCTTACAAAAGATAAGAAATACACTAGTACCCCGAATAACGTTATGACTTGGTTCCACAAGTCCCGTCGTTATTCGGTTTTTAACGTTGTGCGATACATTGAACACACAATGTTAAAAAAAGCCCTGATTCCCTGGAGGCTGCAGGAAGCGAGAACATCGGGATTTGAATCCTGACATTTTGGCTTGCTGCTGCCTCCAGAGAGGTGGGAGAACTTTGGAAACAGCTTGGAGCGGGTTTCCCCAGCTCCCTGGACCCGGCGGGGGGGTCAGAGACCCCAAAATTGGTAAAAAAAAGTCCGTTTTTTTTTACCAATTTGGGGGTTTCTGACCCCCCCGCCGGGTCCAGGGAGGTGGGCAGACCCGATCCAAGGTGTTTCTGGGCTTCCCCGACGTCCTGAGCCAGTGCAGCAAGCCAGAATGTCAGAGTTCGAATCCCGATGTTCTGGCTTCCTGCACTGGCTCAGGACGTCGGGGAAGCCCAGAAACACCTTGGATCGGGTCCCCACACCTCCCTGGACCCAGCGGGGGGGTCAGAAACCCCAAAATTGGTAAAAAAAAGGACGTTTTTTTTACCAATTTTGGGGGCTCTGACCCCCCCGCCGGGTCCAGGGAGGTGTGGGGACCCGCTCCAAGCTGTTTCCAAAGTTCTCCCACCTCCCTGGAGGCTGCAGCAAGGCAAAATGTCAGGATTCGAATCCCGACGTTCTCGCTTCCTGCAGCATAAAAGAGGGTGGGGGAAGTTCAAAATTAGCGCACATCAGCTCTAGGGAGGTCGGGAGACCCGATGCGCGCTAATTTTGAACTTCCCCCACCCTCTTTTATGCTGCAGGAAGCCAGAATGTCGGGATTCGAATCCTGACATTCTGGGTCGCTGCACTGGCTCAGGACATCGGGGAAGCCCAGAAAAAGCTTGGAGCGGGTTTCCCCACCTCCCTGGACCCGGCGGGGGGGGTCAGAGACCCCAAAATTGGTAAAAAAAAGTCCGTTTTTTTTTTACCAATTTTGGGGTTTCTGACCCCCCCGCTGGGTCCTGGGAGGTGTGGGGACCCGATCCAAGGTGTTTCTGGGCTTCCCCGACGTCCTGAGCCAGTGCAGCAACCCAGAACGTCGGGATTCGAACTCTGACATCCTGGCTTGCTACACTGGCTCAGGACGTCGGGGAAGCTCAGAAAAAGCTTGGATCGTGTCTGCCCACCTCCCTGGACCCGGCGGGGGGGGGGGGTCAGAAACCCCCAAATTGGTAAAAAAAACGTCCTTTTTTTTACCAATTTTGGGGGGGTATGACCCCCCCGCCGGGTCCAGGGAGGTGTGGGGACCCGATCCAAGGTGTTTCTGGGCTTCCCCGACGTCCTGAGCCAGTGCAGGAAGCCAGAACGTCGGGATTCGAACTCTGACATTCTGGCTTGCTGCACCAGCTCTGGACGTCGGGGAAGCCCAGAAACACCTCCAGAGAGATCAGAGGACCCGATCTACAGCTGCAGGGTGGCTGGGGAAGCTGACGGGGACTCCCTGTCGGCTTCCCTAGCCACCCGCCCATGCCTCCGCAGCTGTGGGGTGGCTGGGTAAGCCGATGGGGGAGCCCCCCGTCAGCTTTCCAGCCTCCCCACCCCTGCCTCCGTAGCTGCAGGGTGGCTGGGAAGCTGAACGGAGAACCCCGTTCAGCTTTCCACCCACCCTGCTGCTAAGAACGACTGTATCGTGTAACGTTAAAATCGCGTTACTCGATACAAGATGTTTCCGAAAATCTTGTAACGTTATGCGGTTTTAGCGATATACGGTACTCGCGTTATACGGGGTATTACTGTACTGAAAAACAGGCTGTCTGTAACACAGCCTTAAGGCTCAGAGAAGACAAAGGATTTTTTCTGAGGCCTATCTGAAAATTGGCAATTTCAAGCCTTGGGAGAAATTAGGAAATAGGTCCATTTCCTGACATTATTATTATTACTTTGGCATTGTTTTGATACCCTCACAGTCAGACAATAAAGATGTAGGTGTCAGTTGGCTTTGATGTCTTCTACAGATTGGAAATCAATGGAAAGTGTTATCTCCCTTTTGTAAGTAGCAGATGAGGGTAGTTAGCTTCTTCCAGGCATGTATACAGACACCTTTGAAGCTTCTAGTAGAAAATTCAATGTTCCATACTCCACAGTCTCTCAGTTTCTCCACAGAAAGATAGGAAGCTTTTAATTATGGTACTGTACTTTAAAGTAAATATTTCTGGCACCCAAACCAAGTTACACTGCACAAATCTGCTTCAAAGTTTCTGACCAGCTTAATTGATACTATATGCTGCTACTATGTTACTTCCACGGAACAATCATTTGTAGCAGGAGTAGTACAGTCAAACCTCCCATAAAGAGCGCCTCATTTAAAGAGTAACTCGCTTAAAGAGCAGAATTTTCTCTCAATGTTCGCTTTGCTTAACAAATAAAACCAACCAAAAACTTGGTTAACAAATAAATTGGGGTTCCCAATCCCTCACACAATTGGTCATTTACAATGGTGTTTCTCTTAAAGAGCAAACTTGCTTAAAGAGCAATCCTGTGGAACGCATTATGCTCTTTAAGCGATGTACAACTGTAATTATAATATTAATAACATCAGGTGGTGTATACAGAGCCTCCTTGAAGATGGTGTGGGGTATGGGCCAGATGGTCACCTTGGCCTGCTGGCTTATTTGACTCCTCCCCTCTCTCTCTGTGAATCTTTGTAATTTTTAAATCTCTTTTTAATCTTTTATTTTTTTAAAATTTTAATTGTTATCTTGAGATTGGTTTTTATCATATTGATAGGTTTTTATTGATGGATTGTGTTAATTGCTGTTTTAATGTCGTGTTAGCCACCCTGGGTCACTTGTGAGGAGGGAGACATATAAATATGATTAAATAAATAAATAAATGGTGGTATTTTTGAATCACAGTTTGGGCATAGCCTGGCAATGGCTCCCTTGTGTTGCTGGCCAATCTTTCTCACACTAGGTCAGACAAGGAATTCACTAAAAGGCAGCTTCATTTTGGCAGTTTCACACCTGGCCTAGACAAAGAAGAACAAGAACATTAGGTATTGACACTACAAATGTCTAGGGCCATGATGGTGAACCTTGGCACTCCAGATGTTCTTGGATTTCAATTCTCAGAAGCCCAAGCCCCCGTGAATCCACACGAATGGGTTTGCTGTGATTCATCTGTGATGCGCCGCCCTTGTACTTCCAGGAGTGAGGAGGGCAGCACAGTGCAGGCTGGATGAATCACATTTGTGTGAATTCACGGGGGTTTGGGCTTCTGGGAATTGAAATCCAAGAACATCTGGAGTGCCATGGTTCACCATCACCGTTCTAGGGAGTAGTTGTTTTTAATGAAGTCTGTGAAACCAAGAAAGCTGGTGACATATTAAATACGACAATACATTTTATTTGGCATACCCCCCCCCCATTGCATGCCATTCCTTGAAATACAGAGAAGCGACAGTCCATATATTATGAAAGGGCAGCAAATTATTGCCTCCTCCATTTTGGTATTATTATGTTTTTATTTTTTAATTTAAAAATGTGTGTAGCTACGTTTTGTTGCTAAAAATGTTTGAGTGATCCCCCTCCCCTTTTTAGGTCTCAGAGTAACTTGGCTGAATTTGAGCCCGAGGCACATTGACTTGGCAAGACAGAGGGCATTTGCTGTTCTGCTTCAGGCAATGCTGAGTTGTGCTTTCCCCTTTCCAGCATTTGGTATAACTTACTTACACTGTGTTCCCTCTGGCAAGGGAAACAGTAGCATATTTTGTGGGGGGGTGGGGGTGTAGGGGTAAAACTGCTGCACTCATTGGGATAAATGTTAGGTACAACACAAAAAATTTCCCAGCATTCATAATCACAGTTGTGGCTATTAATAGCCCTGTATGTTATAATTAAAGATCAACTAATGATATTGTTTGGTTTCTGTCAAACTGCTTCCCATCCTTATCGTGTGCTTAGCAAAATAAGTATAGGTTTGATCCCTCATGCACTTTTTCTATTTTAGGTGGTTTTATGGTGCTATTAAACGAGCAGATGCTGAGAAACAACTGCTATACCCTGATAACCAGGAGGGAGCTTTTCTAATCAGAGAAAGTGAAAGTCAACGGGGGGAATTCTCACTTTCAGGTAGCACCACTTTCCTTTGTCTTGGCAAATATTTGACATTTTAATTCAATTTCTACTGTGCTTGTTCATGTAAAACCTATAATTGCTTTTTCTTCAGAAATCCGTGGATGCCTATTGACAACAACTACTGGCTCCCAAGCAGCCTTTTTATCTCTTTAATTGCTTCTTATTTATAAATATATGCCTACCTGTCTGAACCATTCCTATCAAATATTTTTGCGAAGCTTTGAAAATCCTCTCTCAGGCAGGGCCTTATTAGATGTTCTAATGGGAGCTTTATGCTTTCCCTTTATTATTAATTGTTGTTTCCTTCTTTGAGTTGATTAGGACACGATGCAAATCCAACCTTATGTGTCTTTCCCATGGCCTGTTCCACAAGAGAAGGGGCTTTCTTAGCAGGAAGGGAAATTTTGTGTGTGTGTGAACTGGTTTTTTAAAAAAAGGAATTTATCTAATTCATGGTTGTAAGACTATAACTAAAATGTGGACACATCTTTCATTTCTCTGTTATTAAGAAGAAACTGCAGGTAGCAGTTCATTTCTTTTCCTTTTCAAATTATGTACATGTGAATATGTACAACTCAATATGAATGCCTTTGAAAACTGCACGTGGGGAAAATGAATACAGAACTATTTTTGTTAAGAAAAATGTATACATTAGGAAAACTGTATTTCAGGAAATATTCTATTTTTCATGCATGAAACAGTCAACATTTTAAAATCCAGTACAGGCCAGGAATGGGAAGAAAATGTAGGTGAGATTTTTTAGAAATGCATAGAAATTGAGATCGGGAGAATGTCTCACCACTGTTTCTCAAAAACAGCCTCCAGCCCCAAGAATATATATATATTTAATAATAATAATAATAATAATAATAATAATAATAATAATAATAATAATAATAATAATAATAATAATAATAATAATAATAATAATAATAATAATAATTTATTATTATTATTATTATTATTATTATTATTATTATTATTATTATTATTATTATTATTATTATTATTATTATTATTATTATTATTAAACTTGTATGCCACCCCATTACTCTGGGCGGCTAACAAAGATACAAAATATACATTTATAAGGTGACACCTGCTGCAGATGTTGCCATTATTATTATTATTTTGTTATATGAAACTTTCTTGTATAATGCCTTGTGAGTAGTTCACATACAGTAGAAGGTTGGTATGTATTCTCCTGAAAAACAAAGTTGGTCGATAATATTAACAAAAAAAAAAAAAGGAATAAAACATTTTAATTAGCAATGTCTACACTTCCCTTTCATACCAGCTTCCTTATAATGGAGCCACAATTTGTGTTTGCTATCGGATGATCAAACAGAACCAACATATAGTAAGCCTAATTGGGCTTTCAAATTAAATGAGATATTTAAGGAGTGGGGTTTTTTTTACCATTTCTATGCCCCCAGTGAGTTTCCATGGCTAAGTGGGGATTTGAACTCAGGCCTCTTAAGTCCTTGTCCATCACATTATCTGCTACACCACATTGGGTATCCTGCATTCACAATAGATGACTTGATTTTCTGATTGTAGTCAGGATTGAGGAGATGATATATATCAGCAGGAGAATGTATCTCTCCTTAGTTTCCCTCCTGAAAATCCCCACCCCATACCCTCTCACCCTACCATACTGGCTGCTAGCAACTGACTCACTGATGGTTGCAAAATACAGACTAAAATCCAGAGTGAGTTAAAAGCACCTCCAAAATTGGAGTTTTCAGCTGCAGTTGCTCTACTATGTATTGTTTGGATAAAGTAATTTGTCATTTAGCAGAAATAAATGTATATTCAATGTTTGTTGCTTTGTACTGTATCTCTTAAAATGAATTATTAAATCTTGCCTTTAACTACAATTACACAGAGACAGTCTTTCTCTCTCTCACACACATTAGATAGATAGATAGATAGATAGATAGATAGGTAGGTAGGTAGGTAGGTAGGTAGGTAGGTAGGTAGGTAGGTAGGTAGGTAGATAGGTAGATAGATAGGTAGATAGATAGATAGATAGAAGTTGAAGTAAAGTATATGGTTACAAATGGAATAGGGAGTGGTAGAAATTATAAAATGACTTCTGTGTGACACTTATGCATCCTTCAGTGGTGGTTGCCAATATCTGCATATTAAAAGGCATGCCAATTTGAAAATGTATACTCTATTTGCTGACGTTTAAGGCCCATTCCCCTCCCTTAAGATACATTGGAAAATGGAGTGCATCTTGTACTGTATATAGTGGCCTATAATGGGCTGTTTTGGTAATAATGGGGTGCATCTTATACTCTGATGAATCTTATACACTGGCAAATATGGTATTTATTTCAAGAAAACACAACATAAGATTGCTAGATATGTAACTTCTGTCTATGGTATTAACCATTTTACTTACAAGGCTTGTATCAGGTATAAAGAGGGCTGATTTGTCCTGTATATTTTATGTGAAATATCATGTGCAATAACAGTCAACCAGCCATTTTTTCATTGTTATTGTTTTCAAAACTGCAGAATCATATCATTTTTATCACCATTCTAGCTGTATTCAGGTATTATAACCTGAAAGCAGGTAGAGCTATAGCAGTGGTAGCAATGGAGGTACATTTACAAGTCCCACCCTCACATCCATCCATTAGGATGTCAATCACATTTTCACATGTTCAGCAGGAAAGGCCTAAGGGAATGCTTGTAATGCATTGAGCTGAACACATTTATGCTGAATGTGTGAGGGTTTTGTTGGCACATTCTTTTGTCCCTTCTATTTCTTATTGCCAGAATAAAAGTGCACAATATAAATGTGTATTCTATATGAACAAACATAATATGAGCTCATAAGATTAAGCCTCTCATGTGATTTGGAAGTTTTCTGACTGGGTGTTGGCTGTATGGTCATATGTGTAATGTCTGATATGTGTTGTTTCTGTGGTCTTAGCAGATACCCTGTCCCCCTGTTTTTCTTGACAGTGTGGGATGGAAAGGCTGTGAAGCACTACCGAATCAAACGACTGGACAGCGGTGGTTTTTTTCTGTCCAGTAGGAAAGTTTTTTCAACTTTGAATGATTTTGTCAGACACTATAGCAATTCCAGTGATGGGTTGTGTGTAAAGCTTGGGAATCCATGTATAAAGGTAAGGCCAATTCAGGCCATTTTTATTTCAAATACATAGAACCTTTGGGTTGTTGAATTGGTAATCATTTAGCCCCCACTATTGCCCGCGAGGGTTACTTTTCGAAATCATACACGGCAGCACCGTTTCATTCTCAGAGGTGGCATATCAATTAAAAAAATAAGTGATGCCATTTTTGACAAATAATTGTGTGGCTGCAGGGGAGAGAAAGAGGCATGCCAGTCAGTGATTTATGAAGCCGTGCAGTAAACCTGCACTGGGATGAAATCACCAAGCTCATAATTCTACCTTTCTGTAAGTACTGACTGAAAACAACAACTTCCAAATGTAATGGAGTTCCCAAAGGCAATATTTCACTTTTTTAAATGCTTCCCTGCTTGGTTTCTCCAGTCTAGGTATATTTTGATCTTTCACATTCTGAAACAATCACTTAAACAAAACCACACAGCTGTTAGTCAGGCTTTTCCACCATTTGATGTAACACCATTTCCAAGTATGAATGTGTACACCAAGGATAAATATCTTCTAAGGATGGGATCTGCTCCAGCTCCCTTTGTGTTGCACCTTAACCTCTCCTGATAAAGGCGTTCCTGTAATCAGTGCAGGTTGGTCAGCGCCAGGGTGGTAAGTCCACATTTCTTCACCCTGATAATCAAAGTAGCCACTGCATTCTGGACCCATTGTAATATCTGCGTCAAAGTCAAGGGCAGCTCCACATAGAGAGCATTACAGTAGTCTATTATTAGGCTACCAATGCATGGGTCAGTGTTGTTGGGGACCAGTGAGTGAGTAGCAGTGAGAAGCTTTACTCCATTTGCCTTCTGCAAGCATAATTGTGCCAATTACTGTACATTGTGGGTTGTCTCTTAATACAAGGAAAAGAAGGTACTATCTTAAGCTGCAGTGATAGGCTTGGCAGCTTAACAAGATATCAGATTTTACATGTGTCATTACTTTATCTCCACACAGAGAGAAGTTCCAGCTCCTTATGATTTGTCATATCAAACAGTTGATCAATGGGAGATAGACCGAACTTCCCTGCAGCTGCTGAAGAGATTGGGTTCGGGCCAGTTTGGCGAGGTCTGGGAAGGTTTGTGGAACAATACTACACCTGTGGCGATCAAAACCCTAAAACCTGGTATGTTTATTGTTATCATTTCATGACCTTTAACATATTATGTTATAGTCTACTTTCTAACTCTGCAGTGTTCAGTCTGATACTTCCTTAACACGTTCCCCCCTAGAAACACATTTCTCTGTTGCACTTAGTATGTTTTCTCACTTTCTACCCCACAAGCCTTATTGTGTATTTTAGTCAACCACTTGGCACAAGTCTTTCCTCCCCTAAATGCTCAGTCACTTTCTGTTTCACTGAAATGGCTTGTTCAGTGCCACTGTTATCATCTGTATCTTGTCCCCAGACTCACCAGACTCTTTCCTACCCGCTACTATGTACACCTCTGAACGAAGCCCTGTCTGATAACAGAAGAATAGAGAATAGGTATGGGAGACAACATAAAAATCAAACTTCATTGGGGCTTGGGGTTAATTAACCTCATTTTTACACACACACACGCGTGCACACACACACACAATTAACAATTCACTTTTAAACACTGAAGGTTTTCTCGACAGTTTCCCTCCACATTTGAATTTTTTAGGGTTTGCTCATCCCCCCACCCAATTCTGTTTGTATTCACAGCTTTCTGTTAGGTTAATTTGTTTCAAGGTTATGCTGCTGATTATTTCATCTTCTAGTTGGGTTATTTGGCATTTGGTCTAATGTTTGTAAACCCATTTTTGTAAGCCCTGGTGGCGCAGTGGTTAAATCTGCCATACTACATCCAAAATGTTGAGAATTTGATCCTGATGGGGATCAAGGTTGACTCAGCCTTCCATCCTTGTGAGGTTGATAAAATGAGTACCCAGATTAGATAGTGAAGTTGAGAGTGAAGGTCTGAATCAGAAAATAAGTCCCATGGGACAGGGGTTGTCAAATCCCTTTTGACAAATGTCAACCCTTTCCAGGGTTTTCTAGGTAAAGCACACAGAGAATTGGTTTACCATTTCCTTCTCCTGGAGGGTGCCCTGGGGTTGTGTAACTTGCCCATGACTACATAGGCTGGTTGTTCTCCCAGGAAGCAGAGCCGGGAATCAAATGTCCAACCTCTGGCTCTGCAAGTGGGCAACTAAACCACTGAGCTCTTCAGCCAGCTATTGCCAATAGCAGTTTATTCAAACCAAAAACATGAAGGACGAAAGCATTATTGTGTATTTTCTTCACATCATACTACTCAGTAGGGTGCCAGAATCTTAAAATGCTTATGAAGGGAAATTGTAGTCAAGAAGCAGGAATGAGAATTATCTCTCAGCTTGGCTTTCTCTTACATTTGAATTTTTAAAACCTCAGGTTCTTTTCATCCGGACTATGAAAAAAATTATCAATTCTAATGGGGGAGAGGAACCCAAATTAGACTATATTATTGCCTCCTTTGCACCAACCAAATTCATTAAGCAAAGCCGTTCCTCATCTCAGGAGTATTGTGTTGTACCTGCCTGGCAAACAATTGTTAAAGATGAGAAGAAAAACAGATTTAACAAGCCTAGTTCAGCAGTACTTGAGCATGCAGAGATTCAAGCCCAGCCTTTTAAAAGATAAGCACTCGAAGTGCTAGGTTTCAGCTGTTGCTTTCATTTTATCTCACATGTGACATAATAAAAATATGTACACATAAGCTTCTGTAAAGGCTTCTGAAAGTCTAAAAATGCATCCATATGAAGTCGTTGCCTATATGTTATGTAGTCATATGTTGGTGAAAAGTCCGCTATCATGATAAGAGATGAACATTTAATTTTCAAATATTGCAGTATAAATCTCTGGCTCACAGTATGGGTGAGGAGAATCCATTTTCACAAACCAGGGGTTAATTTTCAAGAAATGGTCAAATCATTTAAAAATTCATAAATATTGCCAAAAGTAAGAGAATGATCTAATATAAAACTAATACTTAAAGCAACCAACCTCCCCAACCAAATACTAGAGATGTCCAGAGCATTGTGTTCAAGAGTTACATCAGATGAGTTGTAATGCTAATTGTTGTAGTGCTAATAGATTTAATCTAATGGATGAGTTGCAGTGCTAATAGATTTTCTTAGACCATTGGTAAAAAGGTGTTACGATGTCCAGTATATCTCCAATATGACTGTTTGTTTAATAAATCACAGCCAAAATTATTTGATCCAGTTCTTTGTTCTGTTTGTTCCTGACTTATTGCATTCATTGACCAACAAATATCTGTAAACAATATCTGTACTGTCAATCCCTTTTCTTGTATTGGCTGAATGGGCATTTTCAAGGGTAAGGGAGACCCAGAGGCACCTTGCATTTTGTTGTTCAATCGCACAGTCAATTCCGACCCTCTGCGACCCCATGGACCACTGCCCGCCAGGCACTCCTGTCCTCCACCATCCCCCTCAACTCACTCAGCTCTGTGCCCATTGTCTCTACAATACCATCTAGCCATCTCATTTTGGGCCGCCCCCTTCTTCTTTTGCCCTCGACCTTTCCAAGCATTAAGGCTTTCTCAAGTGAATCCTCTCTTCTCATTTGATGTCCATAATACTTTAGCTTCAACTTTATTATTTGACCTTCTAAGGAGCAGTCAGGGTTGATTTCTTTTAAGATTGACCTATTTGTTCTCCAGGGGACTCTCAAAACTCTCCTCCAACGCAGGACCTTATACAGAGTACTGGAAATGTTATAATTTTAAGTATTTTTTTGGAATAGTGGCCGTGTTAGTCTGTGGTTCAGGCATCTCAGAAAACAAAACAAAACAAACAAAACAAAATAAAATAAAAAACACTGTAGCACTTTAAAGACTAACTGCTATATTTTTATTGTTAGCTTTCGTGGATCAAGTGGACTTGCTCCATGAAAGCTAACAATAAAAATATAGCAGTTAGTCTTTAAAGTGCTACAGTGTGTTTTATTTTATTTTATTTTGTTTGTTTTGTTTTCTGAGAATTTTAAGTATCATGCCTAGCTCTTAGCCTATGTAGTGAAAGAAACTCATAACCCGCTAATTGGCTAGAAGTGACAATTGCCCTATTAATCCAGACCTCCCACAGAAGTTTCTTTCCAGTAATTAAGTCTGGGTTTATGAATGTTAATTTAGCACATGAAACTGAGTTGCTTCAGAACTGTTGTGATATTATATGCCATCATGCTCTAACTGCAAAAAGCATTAGAGGGATTGCCGCTAGCTGCTACTCGTATCCAAGCATAGATTTTTCCTGGAAGTCATTTTCTCAGTTGAAGGATGTGTCTCTGACAGGAAACATGCAACCATACACAGTACACTGAATAGATGGTTGGAGGGTGTAGTTGAGTTTGTCCAAGCTTTCATGCTTGTTGCTTCGCCTCTTCGTGTCTGCAGCATTCTCCTTCGAAGTAATCAGTGGCAGAGATGGTTTGGCACCAAAGTGGGGAATCTATGGATGCTGTCTCCCAAATTTGTGGGTTTATATCTGACACCTTTGTGGTTTGTTTCAGCTGGTCCTTATAAAGCTTCAAAAGAGCTCTACAAGGTCTTGTAACGGAGCTAAGTTCCCCATCCATACAGCTGACAAACCCTATCCATCTAAGATATGATAGAAGCTTCAGTGTTATTTACATTTGCTTTCTCGAGAGCTGCAATGTCCATTTAAACATGGATAAACTTTAATGAGGGAGTAAGGTGGCTTAGTGGTTAAGATGTGAACTTAACGACTGGGTCAGCAGGTCAGCATTCAAGACCTGAGTGCTGCATGACGGAGTGAGCTCACATCTCTGATCCAGCTTCTGCCAACCTAGCAGTTCGAAAGCAAGAAATTGCAAGTAGATAAATAGGTACTACTCCAGCAGGAAAGGTAACAGCATTCAATACATTACGGTATCTAGACATAACTCCCACACGACCACAGAAATATGTGCAGACCCAGACAACACTGGCTCTTTTGCTATAAATGAAGATGAGTGCTGCACCCTAAAGTCAGATTTAATTTAATTTAATTTTAATTTAATTTTTAGATTTCTATGCCGCTTCATTCACGAAAGCGACTCTAGGTGGCTTACAAAATATAGAGCAATACAATATATACAACAATTATACAATACACATCCAAAGAACAGAAAAGAAAGAAACAGCGCTTAGCAACAATAATGACACAATATCCAATATACAGTATAATAATACAGTATGCACAAAAATTACACAATATTTATCTTACAAAAATGGTCCTTAACAGAAACAATAATCAATACACAATACAAAAATTATGCAAAAATCACAAAAATCACAAAATATCAAACACCACTGTACAAGAAAAGATAACAATACAGTAAAATGTAACAACGCAATATAAATAACAATGCAATAAAATATAACAATACAATAAAAGGTAACAGTGCAATAAAACGTAAAAGACCAACACATACATTGACAACTGTGGCAAAGGGACCATCATCTCCTGAATCAGCCCTCCCCAGATACAACTAGCTTTTGAGCAAGGGTGACGTTTACCTTTACCTAAATCTTAATGCCACCCATTTAGAGAGGGGCATACAGGAAGAGATTTCCAAGTGGGTCCAAGATACATAATACAGTTGAGAATCCTAGAAATTAGTGGGTAGGCCTGGTAATATAAACTGAGATCAGGAAAGTCAAATTCACTTTCATTAAACGTGAGATGCATTATTTCAAAAGAAATTCAGGATGGTGTAGAATCCCATATGAATTTCTGAGAAATATTTAGTTAAGGAAGTTATATCACACAAGAAACAAAACAAAAAACCTGGGGAAGTGGATTTGATCCACGAAAGCTCACATTAAAATATAACAGTTAGTCCTTAAGGTGCCATTACATTTTTGTTTTTGTTTTTATTTATTTTGTTTCTTCTCATTTATGCCTGCACAGACTAACTCAGCTGCCACACTGAAAAGTCTAAGGTATGATATTCATTCTGGGTATATTTACTTGGCCTCCAAGAAACAAAAACTGCCCATATGTCCAAAACAAAGGAAATCCTAGTACTGTAATCAGTTATAAAAAATTAAGATGATAATCTGTGGAGTATCATATGTAATGACATCTGGGCAGCATTGAAACTGCCAATGAGCAAAAAACACTTCACAATGCATGTTCTCTAATTGGCATCATTTTAGATTTTGCCCAATTAATTGAATGGCTGGATAGATCTCCAAAAGTTAATGCTGGATGAATCTCCTGCATTAATGCTGGAATAGAACTCTTGCATTCAGAAAGACACAATATAAGATCATCTGCATCAAGAATAATTTAGAATGTAAAAGAATGATGACAAAGCAATAGCGATTACCATTTCTGTGTAATGGCACATGGCAGTGTAGAAAATATAATAAGAGAGGGCAGCCTTATTTGCTGTCCTTTTCATGGGAAATGACACAGAAAAGATACCAGTAGTTGGTATCCTGCATCTTAGAATTGAATGAAGAATCCTAATCCATTTTAATAATTCAGGAAGGAAACCAGATTTAGCAAGCATAGCAAAGATAAATTGCTAATGCATTTAACCGGAGGGGTTCTTGGTGTCAAATGAAAAAGTAGCAGCTTGATGAGATATCTCATTATTCAGAGTAATCAAATCAACAGCCAGCCTGAGGTTATCAGAATCTTCCTACCTTGAATAAGATGTATATGATCAGGTTAAGCTAAGATTTTAATGATTTTTCTGAAAAATGCTAGCAAGAATTGCAATTGGTATCTTAGCAGGAGCATTCATTAGGGAAACAGGCCAAAAGTTTGTCACAATCAGGAATTACAAGAATTTTGGCAATTTATAGTAATGATGGCAGGAGGCCATTCTTAAAAATTTCATTATACCCCTGATATGGGTTTAGAATTCTTTTCCATCCAGATTATGAAGACATCTGTAGATTAGGCAAAACATTTCTTTTAAAAAAGCATAGATGAATTAAAAATAGAATTTTCACCTATTCCTAGTAAGAAAAAGCCTATAGACCAGGGGTGGCCAAACTATGGTCAATGGGCTGGCCCTGGCCCATGACACCATTTCTTGTGGCCTGCTTCCGCCCTTGCCGCTACCGGAAGCAAAAGCAGGGTCATTTACGACAGCTTTAAAATGCATCCGTGGACGTGTAAATGTGCCCATGTCTTCTGTAAACACTGCCATAAGCGCACCCATGGGTGTCGTAAATGTGTTTATGACACCCATGGACATGTTTTATAACGGGAGGAAATATGTGACAGGCCCGCTCAACCACGTGACCGGCCTGCGGCGTGAAAAGTTCGGCCACCCTTGCTATATTAAAAAAAAGGTTTGTGTTCTTTTCTCTCTCTCTTGTAACCAGGAATCTGCAGTTGAAGTCTTCTGGTACAGTAATACCTCGGATAACGTTTACCTCAGATAACGCTAAAATCGCATAACGTTAAATAATCTGGGAAGGAGAATTGGATCGAATAACGTTAAGGTCCTATGGGATGGATCGGATAACAACCGCTAAAGCCTGTGCAGTTACAATGTATCTCTATGGAGCTTTAACGTTATCTGATCCATCCCATAGGATTTTAACATGGATCGGATAACACTAAAAATCGGATAACACCAAGACTTGTGGAACTGAGTCTTAGAGTTATCCAAGGTATTACTGTACATGCATTAAAGATTGTGTAAACACAGCTTGTGTTCTCTCTCCATTTCCCCCATACCTGCTGTATCCCCAGACAGATTGTAATGTGTTTAAAATGTGTTTGGGATGGAGTATGAGTCGAAATAAAAAACACACAGGCTTCTTTCCTGTGACTTTTACGTCGGTTAATTGTAGGCCAGAGTATCATCATTCTCTGGTGAAATGACTGACACTGGGTCGAGGAACTACATTAGAGTCTTGTACTCTGGTTCATAAATGGTCTTGGACTTGGAGTGAAGACTTGTTGATCTTAATTTGTAAATATGTGTAATTGAGTCTTTTACGATATAGAGTGGGTGGCCCTAAGAAAGTTTAAGCAGGGAGTGTGGTGACTTAGTGGTTAAGACACTAAACTTGATGACTGAAAGGTCGGCAGGTCAGTAGTTCGAGACCTGAGTGCTGCACAATGGAGTGAGCTCCCATCTCCATTCCAGCTCCTGACAACCTAGCAGTTTGAAAGCAGGAAATTGAAAGTAGATACAGAGGTGGGGAAATAAACAGCGTTCCATGCACTCCGGTGTCTAGTCATGCCTGGCACATCTCCACAGAAACATGTGCAGAGGCAGATAGTGCTGGCTCTTTGGCTGTAAACAGAGATGAGCACTGAACCCTAGAGTCAGATATGACTGGCTTTTGAGCAAGAGTGACCTTTACCTAAGAAGTTTTAAAGATATATATGAGATATCCAAGGAGTGCCCATTGCCACTCCTTCCCCCATGAATTTCCATCATTATGCGAAGACTTGAACCTTGGTCTTTTGAGTCCCATTCTGACACTCTACCTGCTATGCCACACTGTCTCTCAACATAACTTGTGCATTTGTAAAGCATGGGGAAAATAATCTGTTCAAGGTGGTATGTACAGCAGTCCCTATCCTCACTTTACTCTCACAACAGCCCTGTCAGGCTGAAACAGTCTTAATTATCCAAGGTCATCTGTGAGATAAATTGCCTAATAGATATCTGAACTGAGATATTCTGAATTCTTCCTTACAGCAAAGGGGGTGGGGAGAGACACTATTGACATTGCTGTTTTTTTTTTAAATGAACACAAGGATAGGTTCTTGTAATTAAAAAACAATAGGAGTTGAGTGGGTAGTGAGATCCAGCTTCAATTTAAATGAACTTAAATTGAGTTAATATTTATATGCTATATTTGCATGCACACTTCAGACTAGGAAATGTTTACATCATGTTATACAGTTTTTAAATCGTTTGATTAGAGATATACAAATGGCTTTGGGTAGACAGTTTGGTTCTACTAAATACAATGTTCAACAGCCTTGAGTAATGTACAGAGTTAAACCTGAAACTAGCTAAATCTAATAACTTTTTCTTCTGTATGGAAAATTAGGAACCCTCATGACTCGGAACAATTAAAAGTGGTATTGCTGACCTCTGTGTTCTATACTCCATATTCTGTGCATTCAGGATTTGATTTTATTAAGTGTTTCTTGCTGTCCGATTAGATTTTGTTTCAGGTTAATTAATCTTCAACTGGTAAAAAAGTAGAATCTTCATATAGCAGTTAGACTTTAAGGTGCCACAACGTCTTTTTTCTTTCGTTTTGTTTACTATTTGCGATCCTTGCAAGGAGTAACACAGCTACCATTTCAAAAATTAAAATCCTTTATACCTTTGATGAAATAATATCAATAAATAATGACACCTTGATGAAAATGATTTAGAGAAAAGTCTTGCTGAAAGTTGATTGGTCATGTATCTCTCAGAAGATGTATTGAAAATTGCCCTCTAGTGGATGGCTCAGTGGCTCAGGCAGCCTGAAACGCAAGCGGCACAGTCCCAGGGTACCCTACAGAAGGAAGGAATGGTAAACCGTTTCTGTTTGTTTTGTACCGGAAAAGGGTCACCATAAGTCAGAACTGACATGGGGGCACACAATTCTTAATATACAAAATACTGGTCTATGGTAGAGGCATACTAAAATATTTATTGCAAGGCAGGAAATCTAGCAGTTTATTCATTTAATAAAAGATAGCTTAGCCACACTAATTTCAGGAATACTGGAGTTTGCAGTGTGCAGTTTGTAAAGAGTTTGCAAGATAAATCCACATTTATGACTGATCATTTTCTCCCTGACAGGTTAGAAACTGATCTCTGATCTCACCAATGCTAGATTAAAAGTTCCTATGATTAGTTTGCAGGCTTTCTGTTTTAAAAAGGGCTTCAATTAACTTTTCAGAGGAAAGCACAAGATTCCTAATTAAATTGGCAGCAGTCCTCATAAAATCAATGAATAAGATGATGATGAATTCCCATATAGCCAACCTCTGAATTTAAACATATAACATCCACGTATACTAAAGTCTGAATAACTTGACACAGCCAGTTTCAGATAATTGATGAAATGCTAGGTTACCTCTTGTTTGCATTGTCAATTACCATATTTGCCGGCATATAAGACACATTGGAGTATAAGACGCATCAGAGTATAAGACACACCCCGTTATTACCAAAATAGCCCACTATAGGCCACTATATACAGTACAATATGCACTCCATTTTCCAGTGTATTTTAAAGGGGGGGGGGATGGGTCTTATATGCCAGCAAATTGCAATTTCCTGCAGCAGGTTATGCAGACTTTACATAGAGACTACTAGATGTTTGGCCAGTATGGAAGAAAGACCGGGACTCCTTGCTCATGGTCACACATGCCTTGGTCACCTCCAGACTTGATTACTGTAATGCGCTCTACATGGGGCTGCCCCTGATGACCATCCGGAGACTCCAGCTGGTGCAAAATGCGGCGGCCCGGGTAGTGGCGGGGTGTGGGCGTTATGCTCGTGCTTCGCCGCTACTCCGGGAGCTGCACTGGTTGCCAGTATGTCTCCGGGTGCAATTCAAGGTGCTGGTTATTACCTTTAAAGCCCTATATGGTAGTGGGCCAGGATACCTAAGAGACCGCGTCACCCCAAGAACATCTGTCCGGCCCACCAGGGCGGATCGGAGAGGCTCCCTTATTGTTCCATCAGCTAGAGAGGCACACCTCTCTAGCACTAGGAGGAGGGCCTTCTCCGTGTCCGCCCCAACCCTCTGGAACCTCCTGCCCATCGAACTGCACCTGCAGACGGAGCTCTTGCCCTTCCGGAAGGGCTTGAAAACCTGGCTGGCAGGACATATTTGGGGACCAGGGAACATGGGTTCCCATACCAAGTGGCTCATTTAAGGAGTGCCACTTCGGATTTGAACCAGGGGGATACTGACGTGTAGTTTGTACTGTTTTTTTAACTTTAAATGATTTTAGATAATTTTTATATTTCATGATTTTATATGTTTTTATCTTTTACTTCTGTTTTATGACGATGTAAGCCGCCCAGAGTCGGGTTCTCCCGAGTGGGGCGGGGTAATAAATTCAATAAAATAAATAATAAATAAATAAATCTCCAGGAAGATGTAAATCAGTTTTTTAAAAAAGAAGATGCTGATAGAATCTTGGTCAATATTAAACTAAGAAAGAGGACCCCCAAGATGCATTACATGAATTTGTCTGTAAGGATTTTAGTTTGGCACTATATGTTTCCATGCATTTGTCTGTAGTTTTTAAATTGGTACTATATGTTACAAAAAAGTTGCATGTTCTGACCCTCTCCAGGCACAGTAAAAGTATGTAAGATTAATATGCAAGGAGGAGGAACATGTCAACCAAATGTTTTCTGTTATCACTTGAGGGGGACTTTCTGAAGACAGGAGAACATTCTCTATCTTGGGAAACGCACCCTGTAATCCAGGGGTGCCCAAACTTTTTGGGTCATGGGTCGATCATATGGTTCAGGGTGCCGGTCACTAAGGCCCGTGGGCTGGGTGTGGCCCCCAATGCCAATTCATCCGGCCCACGAAGCCCCCATATGGGCGCGTTTTACTTCCTCTTCCAGGAGCGATGAGGGCTTTGTAGGCTGGATGAATTGGTGTCGGGGGCCGCACCCGGCCCACGGGCCTTAGTTTGGGCACCCCTGCTGTAATCTGTTATTCTGACTTTCCAGCATCTTCCAATTGCAAGGAGAAACTCTGTGCATTGAGGGGGCTCTGATCATTAGAAAAATTACTCTCCATGTGAAGCAAAGTTGGAGAGAGAGGAGGACATCTGTTGTGTGTCCCCATCCTTGTATATTTACCTTACATGGTTTTAGAATGCCTGAAAAGGATGCAGGCTTTTGAGGCTTTTCGCATTTGAAAAGACAAAGAAAATGGCTCAGTGTGACTTTTCTTCTTTATTCTTTCTTTAAATATTTTGTCAGAGAAGATTGAGTAATGTTTGTGTTTTGGATCAGATTTCCCATGACAAAACACTTCTGTGAAAGTAGCTCCAACAGAGTAAGACAATACATCCTGAGCACTAAGAGCACATAAATATTAATGGGACAAGAGTTTGAGTCTTCATCTGTTGCCACTGGACGAATTTGGCAGTCTTGCCTCAGCCAACAGAATAACCATGTTGGCTCACAAAATAACAAAACAATAACCCTGAGAGTCATTCTCTAGTTTCTTGTGTGAAAGTATAGCCTGCCCTTGCCTATGTCTGGAGCCTTTCTGAATATCAGGGGGAGGATGAAAATCAGCTGTCTGTACCAAATGATGTCTAAGGATGTGTTTTCATGTTGTTTTTCCTATGACCGCTACTGAGGGAACTGCACTGGCTCCCAGTTTGCCTCTGAGTGCAATTCAAGGTGTTGTTTATTACCTTTAAAGCCCTACATGGTAGTCGACCAGGATACTTAAGAGACCGCCTCACCCCAAGAACATCTGTCCGTCCCACCAGAGCGAACCTGAGAGGCTCTCTGGTTGTGCCATCGGCCAGAGAGGCGCACCTCTCTGGCACTAGAAGGAGGGCCTTCTCGGTGTCTGCTCCGGCCCTATGGAACCTCCTCTCAATAGAACTACACATGCAGACAGAGCTGCTGTCCTTTAGGAAAGGAGTAAAAACCTGGCTGGCAGGTCAGGTCTGGGGAATGGATGGATCAATATCCCCAGCCGGCTGGATAATTTGACCCCCAGTGCCTTTTAGCTGTAATGCCTAGTTTTTTAGTTCTTAATTTTTAAAGCTTTTTTAATCTTTTAGTCTTTTAATCAATTTTAAATTGTGGTTGGTATGATATACTGTAAATTGCCCTGGATCCCTTTGGGGAGGAGGGTGATGAACAAATAGGACTAAATAAATAAATAAATATGGGCTGTTGTTTTTTAAATAAATACTTGTGAAATCTGACTTTCTCCAGGCAGCTGGTGTGAGTTAGAGCAGAGTGTTCTATTTCACTCTTTAGCTGTGAAGACTACAATAAAATTCCAAGTAATAAACATGTTCTGTTCACAGGGATAATGAGCTGCAACAACCTGGCTCAGAGGTGATGAAGAAGCAAATTGTTAGGGCTCAGACCTGTAGTTTGAGGGATTGATGCAGACAACAAGTGTTTGTAAATTACTGCGCTGTTCCCAATCATGGTTGCATTTCTAGTGTCTAGGAGCTGTAGAGAAACCCATAAACCATTTCTATAGCTAGAGTCATAAAATGACCAATAGCTTTCATGTGGAAGTTGTGAGGAACACAAGTCCAGTTACTATTATCTTTTTTTCATTTAACTTGAGAAAAGCAAGACCACATAACCTCTGCTCTTTTTGCCATTTTAATTTCAAGGGATATATTCAATTAGAAGAAGCTTTTTGCACCAATAGCTATTCTACTTTGTAAAGAGGAAGAAAGCATCCTTGTTATTTCGACTCAAGACTGTGGGACATACAAGCATAGCACTTGATAACATGGGCTAATCTTCTTTTGTTGTTATTCTCATTTCAGGTTCAATGGATCCTACAGATTTCCTGCGGGAAGCACAAATAATGAAGAATCTGAGACACCCAAAGCTGATACAGCTGTATGCTGTTTGCACTTTAAAGGATCCTATTTATATCATTACAGAACTGATGAGGCACGGAAGTCTGCTAGAATACCTCCAAAGTGAGTTCAATAGTTAGATACATTTCATTTAGAAATGTTGTGTGCAGCTTGAAGTACAGTCAAACCTCGCATAAAGAGCGTCTCGCTTAAAGAGTGACTCGCTTAAAGAGCAGAATTTTCTCTGAATGTTCGCTTCACTTAACAAATAAAACCAACCAAAAACTCACTTAACAAATCTGGGTTCGCAATCCCCCACACAACCGGTCACTTACAATGGTGTTTCGCTTAAAGAGCAAACTCGCTTAAAGAGCAATCCTGTGGAACGCATTATGCTCTTTAAGCGAGATATAACTGTATAGTGAATGGGCTAGTTTAAAAGAAAAGGATAAGCAGCCCAATAAAACTCTGACAGGACACAAAGGCTACAGTGATTAACTAAGAATCCAGTTGGCTGCTTAAATGCAGTGAAAGGCCATCTACATTTCTATTTGTGCTAGGAATGTACAAAAGCATTGAGGAGGCATGTTATGTGTATCCTTTCCATTAAATTGGTATTGTGTCACAGAAGGTGTAAAATGTAGGCACATAAAAATACTAAAGGACTTATGGGCTATGTTCCTTTAACATGCAACAGGTTTTTTAAAAGTATCTGGCAGTGGCATAGCATGGGTTTCTGCTGCCCGGGGTGAAGGCCAAATTTGCTGCCCCCTCAGAGGAAGAGCACCTCTATAACACCTTTCCTGCATGCATCCAAGGAAAAGAAAGGTACAGGTGGCAGCAGCAGTGTGTGTCTGGGGGGAAAGGAATGGTGGTGGTGGGGTACATTTAGGAGGGCTAAGCTTCTGGCGGACCTTCGGGGTCTCGAAGTCACCTGCTCAGAGGCAGACAGGCCAACCCCCAGGCCGGCCGTTTTGGTTTGTGGAGGGTGGGGGATCCAGGCCCCCACCTCCAGGGGCAAGCTACCTGTAGCCCCTCCAAGGTGGGGGGCTGCAACCCCCCCACCTTATGCAGACCAAAACAGCCGGCCCGGGGGCTAGACACAATGGTGGGCTGCCATCCGTTAGGGGCTGAGGTGCCCCATGTCTGTCTGCCTCTGTGCGGGGGATTTGAGGCTCCAAAGGTCTGCCAGAAGGGAAGCGCTGCTAAGCGCACACCACCACGACCATTCCTCCCCTGCCCACTGCTGCCACCACCACCACCCATACCTTTTTTGTCCTCTCTGAAGGGGTCCAGGTGGGCTATGAATTACTCTCCAGAGTCCATAGGGTTATGAATGAATGTGGATAGGTATGGGAGGAAGACTATGGGAGCTCACGATGAACTGTGTGGAGGGGGGATGCCTACCGTTATATCTTTTGTTAGGTTTAGGAACGAACATACATTCTTCTCAAAAGTTTTCACAGCACCAAGAAGACCAAGGGCTGTTTTTGACCTGCCAAGAAAGCCTTTCGGAGCAAGACCTGAACAGCAATCTTCAAGGCAGGGGTCTGAAAGGGGAACCTCGCTGGAGCCGCTCCTGAGAAGACTCAGGTTTTGGGAGAAGAGAGCGGCGGCAAGAGGCATTGCAGGAGAGCTTGGCCTTGGGGTGCGAGGGTGGAAGCCAGAAGCAGCGGCTGTTTGTTTTCTGTCTTTGTTGTTGTTCAGTCGCACAGTTGATTCCAACCCTTTGCGACCCCATGGACCACTGTCTGCCAGGCACTTCTGTCGTCCACCATCTTCCTCAACTCGTTCAGCTCTGTGCCCACTGTCTCTACAATACCATTTAGCCATCTCATTTTGGGCCCACCCTTCTTCTTTTGCGCTCCACCCTTCCCAGCATCAAGGCTTTCTCAAGTGAATCCTCTTTTCTCATTTGATGTCCAAAGTACTTTAGCTTCATCTTCACAATTTGGTATCAAGGAGCAGTCAGGGTTAATTTCTTCTAAGATCGACCTATTTGTTCTCCTCGCTGTCCAGGGGACTCTCAAAACTCTCCTCCAGCACCACATCTCAAGGGCATCTATTCTTCTGCACTCAGCTTTCCTTATGGTCCAGCTCTCACAACCATACATTGCCACATGGAATACCATTGCTTTGACTATACTAATTTTTGTTTGCAATGTGATGTCTCTACTTTTCACTATGTTCCCCAGGTTTCTCATAGCTTGTCTCCCAAGAATCAGTTTCTTTTTTATTTCCATGGCTGCAATCCCCATCTGCAGTGATCTTGGATCCTAGGAAAGTAAAATCTGTCACTGCTTCTACTTCTTCCCCATCTATTTTCCAGGGACTGAGAGGGCCTGTTGCCATTATCTTGGTTTTCTTGATGTACAGTCTCAGGCCAGCTTTTGCACTTTCTTCTTTGAACTTAATCAGGAGCTTCTTTAGGTCTTCCTCACTTTCTGCCATTAAGGTAGTGTCATCTGCGTATTTCAAGTTGTTGATGTTTCCCCCAGCAATTTTGATCCCAAATTGTGATTCCTCCATCCCTGCACTGCACATTATGTGCTCTGTGTATAAGTTGAATAAGCAAGGTGACAAAATGCAGCCTTGTCTTACTCCTTTTCCTATTCCAAACCCCTCTGTCATTCCGTATTCTGTCCTAACTGTTGCTTCTTGATTCATGAACAGATTTCTCATGAGGCATATAAGGTGTTCTGGTATTCCCATCTCTTTAATTACTTGCCACATTTTGTTGTGGTCCACACAGTCAAAGGCCTTGGTGTACAAAGTAGACTTGTTCCTGATATTCCTTTGTTTTCTCCATGATCCAACATATGTTGGCAATGTGGTCTCTAGTCTCCCTGCCTCTTTGAAACAGCCTGTGCTTCTGGTAATTCTCTCTCCATGTGCTGCTGAAGTCTATCCTGTATTATCTTGAGCATCACCTTGCTAGCATGTGGGATGAGCGCAATTGTTCGATAATTTGTCATTCTTTGGCATTACCCTTTTTAGGGATTGTCTAGAGTTCTTAGGAAATGAGGCAGAGAGAGAGAGAGAGAGAAAGAGAGAGAGAGAGAGAGAGAAATCCCCGAAGTTCTATGCTGGATCCTTTCCTCCTCCTCCCTCTCCCCCTCCTCCCCTTTCAACAGCCTGTGACCAGCTAAGGGAAAGCTGGGGACCAAGTCACAGGTAAGGAAGGAAGAGGAAAAGATCAAATGTAGAACTTCCGGGTAAAATAATTTATTATTTGAGAGCCTGGCAGGGGAGGGGTGGGTGGTGGTGGTAAAGGTAAATAATGTTCTGTACACTCCAGTGCCTAGTCATGCCTGGCACATGACCACAGAAACATTTGCAGACACAGACAGTGCTGGCTCTTTGGATGTAAACAGAGATGAGCACCAAACCCTACAGTCAGATATGACAGGCTTTTGAGCGAGGGCGACCTTTACCTTTACTTTCCAGTGTCTAGTTGTGCCTGCCACATGACCACGGAAACATATATAGACAGTGATGCCACTGGTATCTAGAAAGGAGAGCACATTGAAATACAGTAATACACCGGATAACGTTATGTCTTGGTTCCCCAAGTCATGACGTTATCTGATTTTTAGCGTTGTCCAATGCATGCATTGAATAACGCTTAAAAAAAAGCCCTGACTTCAGGGACAAACCGCTTTATGGGCAGGCAGGGAAAGAAAGAGACCTCCCTGCCTTTAAAGCCACCCCCCACGAGCAGCGGTCTCTGCGACTGCAGTAGGGACCAATCTCTAGAACCAATCACCTCTCTCTCTTTCCCCCTTCCCTGTAGTTTAAATACAGGGAGGGAAATAAAGAGACAAAGTCTCTGCGACTGCAGTAGGGTAGGGGAAAAGGCGGGTGCTTTTCCCCAACCCTACTGCAGTCGCAGAGACCGCTGCGGGTGGGGGGTGGATTGGGTAGTTCTACCCAAACCGCCCCACACCCACAGACCATTGCATCGGATAACGATAAGAATCATTATCCAGAATCGTTATCCGATGCAAGTTTTTTCCAAAAAACTTGCATCGTTATCTGATTCTAGCATTATCCAATGCAATAGTTATCGGGGTATTACTGTATCAGTTTTGTTTCTTATCAACATTTTAGCTGCCTGTATCCCTCCTATCATCATAATGACCCTATCAGGTTGTTCAGTTAGAAAAGCAACTGATGACTTGCTATTTGTATTTTATTTGTTTTCCACATCTTCATCTTTTGGTTCACTTGCATTCTTTCACAATGACAATCTGAAAGGTAATTTAGGCTGAGTGGTTCTGGCTGGTTCAACGTCAACCAGCTTAGCTTCCTGGCTGAGTAAAATTTTGAACCCAGTTCTTCCTGGTTTGTGGTCATGTCTCTGATTGCTCATTTGCTTATTCTGTTTATTACTCAGAAATTTTACTGCAAGCAGTTGTTACATCATAAAGGGTGGGGAGAGAAGCTTACGTTTTTTTTCTCTTCCTGCTGTATAGAAAGGGCCTGGGACAGAGAGTCCTCAAAGGTCACATTATTTGAATATATCAGAGTAAACAAAACAAAAAGACAAAATGTTGTGGCACTATAAAGACTAATTGCTGTATTTTAATGTTTGCTTTTGTGGATCAAGTCCACTTTGTCAGACATAGGAGTGAGACTCCATGCCATCAATTTATACACATCAGGTACATAGGTAACAGATAAGTGTACAAATCAGCATGGCTTTTTACAACTGGGTATAGCAGAAGATCTCTGGTTCTCCATCGTGTTGTTTGTGAATGCACATTGATGGGTCTGCATGTGCGCAGAGCCAGTTTTGGAGCTTTCAAGCTGATTGGATAAAGATTTGTAATTAGGACCGCCCACCATCTCCACCCGCTCTTAGGCACCATTTCGTGCATCTTTCCCTCAGTTCTCCATTTTCCGCTGTTGCAGCAGGAGCCTAGAGAGAGCGTTCGTCTAACAACCTTTTTTTGGCCTTGTTCTATCTGGACTTTGCCTTTCCTTCACACAATTTTTTTGGACCAGAAGGTTTTCCCCCTTTTGGTCCACCCCCGTTTGTGAGGGGCTTTACCTCTTGCGAGTGGCATCTACCAATTTTTTTACGCCAGGCCGCCTGGTTGATGGCCCGTCTGTAACAAAATTTTTCCTAGCACCGACGGACATGAGAAGTGCCTTCTTTGTTTGGGGGAGAACCACCCTATGGATACCTGTGTGGTTTGCTGAAAATTTTTCTAAGGTAGCCCTTAAGAACCGCCGGAACAGGTTACAGGCCCACCTCATGGCTACCACGCTCGCTCCCCCGACATCTGATCGACCGCCGGCCCACTACCCACCGGCCGCTTCTTCTGCCATGCCTCGACAGCTGACGACGGCAGAACTCTGCTAAAAAGAATAAGGAGGAGGAGGAGAAACATAGGAAGCACCGCTCGTCTTCAGCTTCTCTCCCACCTATGCCATGGGTCGCTTGTCCGTCGCCTCCTCCATCTCTGGCTTCGGTGGTATTTGTTACGGCTGTGTCATCTCAGTCCTCTGCTTCACCTCGACACGACCGCTAATAAACTGCGGTTGGGGGTCTCTACTTTTTACAACCGATGCCAGTACCAGCCGTACGTTCCATACCAGCCTTTCCAGCCTGCGCCTCATTTTCAGAGGCAACCACAACAGCAGCAGCCATACCATCAGCAGGACTTTAGACAACCTGCTTACAGACAGCGCCGTCAGGAGTCTCGTTCTCGGTACCAGCAACAACAGGGTCCCTCTAACAGAAGGTCTAACCGTAGGCAGAGGCAGCGGGTTTGACTGCTCAACCGGAGACTCTCCATTAACCGTGTTACCGTACCTGCCGCTCCGGAACTTCCTCAACGCATGGTCCAGTATAACATCAGACAGATGGGTTTTACAGATCTTAGGCTCTGGCTACGGCTTAGAGTTCAAGAGCATACCTAGGGTCGGTTGGATCCGTGTCACCGATCCGTCGCCACTCCTTCACGAAGAGCTAACAGCCCTTATGGTGAAAGGGGCCATCGAATTGGTTGCATCCACGGAATCATCCATTCAGCTAGCAATAAAACAAAAAAGTCTGTGATAGACAAGATGTGAATATAAATCTCTGCATCTCTACTCATAAGTAAGCCACAGTAAGTGCAATAGTACTTACTCCCAGGTAAGAGGGCCTGGGACAGTGGTGCAAGCAGAGCCTTCTGAGTGGGCACATGTACTGTCACAGGCGAGCCTTGTCCTGCTCTGCCAGCACCAATGGCAGCACTGCTTCTCCACCCACCCCTCTCCCTCTGCCAATGGGGAGGTGAGAGAGGGGCTGAAATCCCACCTGAGAGATGGTGGCAGGGATGAGGTGAGGCAACAAGACACACACACCCCAGGAGGGAGAGGAAGAGGCAGCTGCGTACATGCGGGAAATGTACATGTGGGTACGTGCACGCAGGGGAGCTTGCACATGCACCCATGTGATATCGCTGGTGCGCCTCAAGCAGCATGTGCTTGCACACATCGACGTCACCGGAGGAATGCTGGCAACCTCACTTGGGTGAGTGGGTATGCGTGGTGGATGGCCACATTCCTCCTCCTCCTTGGGCACTCAGTTTCTAAAAGGTTTGCCATCACTGGCCTAGGATTATAGACTGGTATTCTTCCCCATACCCAAGGTCACCATTGCAGCACAAAGCTGGCATGGTATGATGTTTCATATTTGACTTCTCAAAAGTAGGGTGGGCTGTATGAGAAAGAAGCTTGTAAGTAGTGAGAAATTTAACAACATTTCAAGCCAGGTGCAACTGTTTGGGTCAGCTTGAATTAGCAGAGGACATTTAAACAGGGCAGCTAATAATTCATTGCCCAAGAAGTGGAGATAAGGTCACATAATATTTGCATATATAAATTTATATGTATAGGGGTAATTTTATACATAGATGCAAATAATTAGTGCAATAATAGAAGGAAATAGTTGTGTGATTTAAATATTTATGCATAGAGCACTCAGTCACTCCCACACAAAACATGCTGGAAACTGGATGATGATAAAGGTACTCATGGATTTTTTTAGTTCACACTTAAAAACAACAACTTGATGTATACTTCTTGGGCTAACATCCATAGGTTTTACACTTCAAATTCTGTAATATAGTTTGTGACTATACTTTTTTTTATTCCAATTCACTGTTTCCCTTTCCAAAGCTTGTATCAAATGTGTATTTTTAAAATATAAAATGTTTGTTTTAATTGATTTTAAAATTGTAACTCTAATCATTAAATGCACACATAATTTGAGGGAAAATATATGAAAATACTGTAGTGTGAATTTTTGCATGGTTGAAAAATTATAAGGCAGAAACAAATGGTGAATTTATGTAGAATTCATGTATAATGGTGGCTTCATGTTTACTCATGTAAAGGATAAATAGATCAAGTTATCAATTGCATGTATAATGCTAGACAAAACTTAAAATGGAGAATTATCCAAGAGAAAACAAGGACACCTGCTCAACCTATCATTGACTGAGTAACATTTGCTTTCCAAGATCCAAGTTCAAAGCTTGCTTCATTATAAATAAGGAGCAGCTCAAGAATTTTTGAACAGATTTTTTTTTGTTAAGCAAATATACTTTTGATTTATGTTTTCATATGAGAATCCCATTTAATAAAAGGAGTAAAACAATACAGCACTGCTCAAATGCCATCCTGTTGTACGAGTGGGGTGGGGTATTCAACATTCATGCCTGCAGAGATGGATGTCACGCACCTCACATACATCGTCCAACCCTACTTAAAAGCCCAAGTTGTCAAATCGTATTAGCAATAACAATACTAAGAAATGCATGATTTCCTCATGTGATTTATATGTTCAGCAGAAAAGGCAGATGCCGACACACATGCTTATGCTTGGTGGTGCTGGAAAAAGCAGAGGAACAAGTCATTTGGATGGCAGTGGTCCATTGAGATTTATTGTGCTTTCAGGAACTATGTATAATAGATCAAACTTAATCATATTATTTTTGTAGCTAATAGTCATCTCCACTGCTGAGTGAAACAAAGTGGCTGTAGCCAAGAAAGAAGCATAATGTTTTCATGTTGTTGTTACTAATAAAATATGAAAACATATTCGTAATCAGATAATAGATGCCAAGGATAGGTTGCCACAGATTGTGTGTAATATAGAATGAATATTGTCTCCATTTCCCTTCACTGTGTAGCTTAATCTTACATGTGTTTATTCATAAGCAATTCCCACTGGACCAATTGCAAATGAATTATGCACCATGTTAGTAGCTGTAACAAGTCATGCTGAGACTGACCTAGATCTGACATCACAGAATTCCTTCCTCTTCCCTCTAAGCCTCAATATCCCACAAAATTGGTTCCAGACAGTTTGGGGGCGCAGGTAGGATTACATTGGTGAGGAGCCATCGTCACCTTCTTGATTCTGCTTGTAAAAACGGTTCTATCAATGGTAATTTAAGCCATTAACTTCAGATGCACTCTTTCCTAATGATGTCAGAATAAGTTCCATTGAATTCAGTGGGACTTAATTCTAGGCAGACACAATTAGGATTTTACCTTGCTACATGACTGACTAGCATATGCTAGTAACTAGATATAAAAGAATGGTTTTTCAAATGCTCATTTTCATTAATAGCATTTGATCTATAAACATGGCAAATAAACAGGGCATGCTTGTAAAAATTATCCCAGATGAGTCAATTTATTATTTGTAGGCCTGTTTGCATCAGACCTTGTGTCCAATGCAGGTTACAATACATTAAATGAATTTTAGTTGTGCAGATAATGTGAAAAAACATGTGAACAATTTGGGTCTGTTTCAGAATGTTAACCAAATTAAAGTGGCATGAATATTGTATTACATTGACAACTAGCAAATTGATCGGAGTGTTTATGGAGCAAAATCTACTTCCTCAGACACATCATGTGACCTGCATTGGTTGTTGTTTACTTCTTGTTGAATCAATATTACTCCTTTTGGTTAATAGTTTTCATTTTTGTCTTCGTTTTCTTTACAAGCTTGGTATCCTTGTCAGTCACAAAAAAAAAGTGGAAGCAGAAGTGAAGGAGGATATCAGTGCCTTATTTCTGAATCTTTTTTTTAACAGATGATGGAGGCTCCAGGATCCACATTCAGCAACAGGTGGACATGGCAGCTCAAGTGGCTTCAGGAATGGCTTATCTTGAATCTCAGAACTACATCCACCGGGATCTGGCAGCTAGAAATGTCCTTGTTGGTGATCACAATGTTTACAAAGTGGCAGATTTTGGACTTGCACGAGTTTTTAAGGTAGTATGTGTCTTCAGTCCCCCCCCCCTCCTGAAAATAGTTATATTAGATATGTTGGCATGGAGATAGCTTCGTTGTTTATGAGCCAGAGGTTGGGAGTTTGATTCTCCACTGTGCCTACTGGATAGGGTGCTGGACTCCATGATCCATAGGGTCCCTTCCAAATTGATGTTCTAAGATTATTTTAAAGCAGTGATGGCCAACCATGGCACTCCATGTGTTTTTGAACTTAAATTCTCAGAAGTCCTGATCAGCAGGTATGTTGACTTGGGCTTCTGGAAACTGAAGTCTAAGAACACCTGGAGTGCCAAGGTGGGCCATCACTGTTAAGGCAAAACAAAGCCACCTTGCACTGGTTGTTGAATGGGATGGATGAGTGGGACACCTGTTGATTGGTGATGGTCCAGATATTGTTGGACTCCAATACTCAGTAGAAATCTATAGCTGTATAGGTTAAGTTAGAGGGAAAGAGAATCTTATAATATCTGGAGGGACACAGATTGTCAATTCCTGCCCTAAACTATAATTAGATTACAGCTGCAAATTTAGAATCCTGCCAGTTTTACCATCTTGTTCACACTCTGCATAAAGTTATGAGTCTTTTCTTCCTTTCACATAGCAATGCATGCATATGTTTTTAGACATATTCTTAGCATGTGCATTTCCTACACATTGTTCACAAGCTTCACTTTGTTTACTTGTTTCCCTACTGCCCTAAACGGAGCTTATGCATTGTGGACATGCACATGCACATGCATTTTGTGAAGAACTTGGTCCCGAAAGGTTTTAAAAAGTGAATACCAATGGCATTTAGGTGCTAAAATTGTAGTCAGCTGAGAACATTGGAAGGACACCTTATCTCTCTTCCATCCAAGGACCAGCCATGGGACTTTTATTTCAATTGGGGATGGATTGGTAAGGGACAATTGCACTAGGATGAACCAACTTTGACCTAACTCCATGACCCTAGCACTCCAGGTTCCCATTGGCTGGGTTAAGATCAGGATTTGCATGGAGGTTGGTTAGGGTTTGGCTTTCTAGTGTGGATTGCTGAATGGGTCAGGTTGACCATTCGACCCAAGCCAATAAGGAGCTTCTTATAAAGGTTCCAGTGTGGGATGAAGGAGAGATTAGTTTTTGTTAGTCCTAGGGGAAAGACTGACACACTAACCTGGCTAAACAGCCAGAAGGCAGTTCAAGGTTCTACTCTTTTGTTCCTTTCAGATTAGCAGAATGTCATGTGGACTGAAAGATTTGTTATAGCTTTTTACTTGGCTTGCAATTTGACCATTTTACTTCTCATCCTGATTCTGTTTATGGGTGAAGATCCTTTGGCAGTGTTGGTGGTGTTTTTCTGCCCCATTTGCTTTTTGATTTTAGGTAATAAAGTTTTCTTTCATACCAATTTTGGAGCCAAGATGTTCACTGGGTGCTCTGGAGTGTTGAATTCCAGTATCTTGCTCTCAGACATCAGGCTTCCTGTACATGAAGAATAGCAACCACCTGGGTCAGCTACTGAAGATGGGGCAGGTGTGTTAAAACCTAGCCCAAATTTGTCTTGCCTTTTGGAGGGTCTGCTCTGGGTTTAGAACGAAAAAGAACAGGAGTGGGGAAGAGCTTTTCCCCTTGCAAAGACAGCCCAACATAATTTCGGGTGCCTTGAAGTGGCACTACTGAAGGCCAGCTTTTCAAACATGTACATCACAGAATAAAATTAGAAGAAACTGACTATGGATGGGATTTTTAAATCTCATTTTATAACGGCTTCACAATTTTCCTCATCATGTTCTTAGCCTCAAAGGTTGCTATGGCTGATGAACTCGCTAACTAAAAACTAAGCATCTGGGCTTTCTATATTACATGGCTTCTTGAAACAGAATAGGTTCTTAGGCAGTGGTAGGCATCAGAAGGTTCGCACCAGTTCACCAGAACCAGTAGCAGAAATTCTGGCTGGCCCCGCCCATTCAAGTTTTTAAATAAAGTAGTCCTAATTTGGGTGCAACACAGGGCTTTCCCCCTGGCCACACCCACCATACCACACCCGCAGTGTGGTAGTAAATTTTTTTGGAGCCCACCACTGTTCTTAGGTAATTTATACTATACAGTATATTCAACCAGTTCAACTGTCAAGATTTCTATGTTGGCATCCAGGATAGTCTGTTGAGAAGACTATAAGACCCAGTCTTACAAAAATTGCACTTCCATATTGTTGGGTCATTTTATTCATTAGCAAGTTGATAGTACAACACCTCTGGATCAGAAGGATTAGCCGGCTCTTCGCTGTTACCCACAGGATGCCTGAGTGTACTTGCAATGCACAGTACTCTTTGGAAGGCCCCTTCTATGTCCTCAACAATGAAGAAAAGAAATGGAAAGAGATATGTATGGTTTTGTTAATATTACTGATGGTCAACAAAATGAAAAAAATAGTCCTTTAAAAATGTTAATTTATTTTATATCTCTAGACAAGGTCTGTTAAGCTCAGTACCTAAGGAAGCAACACTCATATTTAGAGATGGTATTACTTCGGAACACCTAATTATGTTTACAAAAACCATGGTTGATCATCACCATCACCATTACAGTCTTCTTATGAAGTTTCCAGGGGCATCTTGCTGATTTTTTTTTCTGGAGGCATCATTAAAAAGGTTTTTAAAAGGAATATTAAATAAAACATGCATATTCTTCAAAGAAGCATAGAACGTTTCCAATCAAAGAATGGATATAATCTATTTTGGAAACTCTAAATTTAGAAAATCAATTGATATTTGAAATATTTCTGTATGAATAATGAATGTGATAACATGAGCAGCTATAGATTTCATTTTAAAAAACCTAAGAAATGTCTTATGACATTTCCAAGGGCTTGGAAATATGTGCAGTAACCATCTGAGACAGTGAGTCTGAGGAAGGAAGCAGACTAACCTCAGAAAACCTCAATTACAAGTAAATAATTCTCCATTTATTCTCTAGTGTCTGTCAGCTTACTTTGCCTAAATTAATTGGTGCCACTTTGAACCAATATATTCATTTAAATCTCTTGGAGTTTGCAGTTTTAGTCTTGGAGCTGGTTAAGTGATGATTATCAAAGTCAATGGCCCATTGCTGCCAGCAATTAATCACAAAACAAAGGTTCCCAAATGCATTAGCTCTTGCTGTCACCTTGTCTTCTTCCTGAAGACCAGACACAGGTCCTGTGCCTTTAGTGCCAGTGGGAGGCTTACATTGCTGTCATTGCCAAATTCTGGATTCACAGTGCTAATCCCCCACCAATTAATCATTAGCATTTCAATACTACAGATATACTTGACAAAACAAGGCCCAGGGAGCAAATGAACAAATTCCATCTGCTTGCCAACACACATCTTTCCACTGGATTCAAGCTCTGAGTTACCAATAAATTAACAATTTCAACATCATTGTCATTATTATTATCAACATCTGGTTTAAAAGCTGTTGTATTCATTATCCCCCCAGCATATAACAACTTTCGAAAAACAATTTTAAAGAACTTAAGAAAACACAAAGAGGGTCACCAAAGGAAAAACTTGTCTTTTCTGACTACAGTTGAGTACAGCCCTCTGACTAGGCTGTTGGATAAGGGGGAATTTGTCCTAAATTAGGCTTCACTTTGTAAATCAGTGCAGAATGCAAGCCTAATTTGGGAAAAATGATCCAAGTGAGACTTACTTATATTGGATTCTATGTTAAAAAAAGATGGTGGAAGGAAATTTTTGAACTTTTCTTTCCCCAACAATCCTTTGTGGCACATTCCACATTGTTCAGACAGCCTCAGACCCTTTAGAAGGTTTGTAGAGTGGGCAAGTAGCTGACTGATGGGAGGAAGAAGAGAGGGTGGGATGTTTTCCTTCCCTGAACTTTCCGACATCCACTGAACATAGGAACTGAGGATCCAGAAAAAGCTTTAGTGCTACTATCAGCGATGTCATGTTACTCGAGGAAGTACCAGCGTTGGCCTGTCAGTTATGGCCAACCTTGGCACTCCAGCTTTTCTTGAATTTCAGTTCCCAGAAGCCCTGATTGGCAGGTGTGCTGATTTGGGATTCTGGGAATTGAAGTTCAAGAATACCTAGAGTACTAAGGTGTGTCTTTTTAAATTTCCAGTTCCTCAGTTTGTTACCATTTTCTTCCCATTCTGAAGAACTTTCTTACTTTTCAAGAGCCTTCCTTAGTCACCTCCGCCTCCTAAACCAGGGGTTCTCAACCTATGGCCTGTGGGCCAGATCCGGCCCATGGTGCGAAATAATCCAGCCTCTGCCCTCGCTCCAGCTGCCCCACTGGTGGAATTGGCCGCAGACTCATTTACAGCCTTTGTAAACATGTTTACAACAGCTGCAGACTTATTTACGGGTGTTGTAAACACATTTATGACAGCCGCGGACTCATTTAGGGCTGTCGTAAATGCATTTACAACATCTGTAAATGAGTCCACAACCGATTCTGCCATTGGTGGTGGCTGGACCATCAGTCCAGCCCACCAACTGTTTGAAGGAGCATGACCCGGCCCCCAACTTGAAAAGGTTGAGAATCTTTGTCCTACACTTTGTATACCTCCAATTCCTATGTACTGCTTATCCCAGCCTCTTGAACAAATATACTTTGCATTTAAAAAAATAAATAAATGCTTCCTCGTGTGATGAAAGATATCTCTTTGCCATTGCAGATCAGTTTCTTTACCTATGCATCTTGCCTTTTGGCATGCTTTATTTTCTGTTTTTTTTCCATAGGAAGGTGAGCTTGTGCTTAATTCATATACCGTATCTTATTACTAAGTAGCTGGCTGGTTAGCTTAGTGATTTATGATATCTGCCCCACTGTGCTTTTTGTGAGAAGAGCAAATCTGTGCAGTCTCATGATGCCCCCAGAAGAAGGGAATGGTAAACCCCTTCTGAATACTCTACCTGGAAAACCCTAGGAGTCACCATAACACTGAATTGCCTTAGTGGCTGCTTCTACTCCTGGTTGAAGCACATATCTCTTTAAAAGGTCCTATCATGGGAAGGGAAGTGTATTAATCATAGGGAATCCATGCTCCCCTTAAAGTCTTATTTGACCTTGTTTCTCACTGCTTAGTACTGTTGGGTTTTTGCCTGTAATGTTTCACATTAATGAAAGCTTCTGTTAACAATGACATGAGTAATGAATACCTGATGTTTCTTCTGTCCTTTTTGGTGCTATTTTTCATTTCTTTCTAAGTTTTCCCTCTTGATTGGTTTTCCTTTTCTGAGGTTATGTAAAATTAGATTTAGTGTCATTTTTGTGGTGATGGGAATACAGTTACACCTAGTGCTGGCAATAGTGATTAACTGCAGTAGTGATGAAAGGTTCAGGAGCAATGAACTTTTAGCTCTTCAAACATTTTGGGCTGCAGCTCCCATAATTCATCACCATTGGCTGAGGCTGGATGCAGTTGATTGAAACTGTAGGCCAAATTATCAGAACTATTTCTTTTATCAGATACAGTAAAACCTCAGATACAGTAACACTAAAACCTGGTTCCACAAGTCTTGGTGTTATACGATTTTTAGTGTTATCCGATGCATGTTAAAATCCTATGGGATCCATAGAGATACATTGTAACCACACAGGCTTTAGCGGTTGTTATCCGAAGCATCCCATAGGATCTTAATGTTATCCGATGCAATTCTTCCCCCCAGATTCCTTAATGTTATGCGATTTTAGTGTTATTCGATACTAATGTTATCTGAGGTATTACTGTATATGTTTAATCCTAATTCTTGGGAAATGTAGCATGGGTATTAGTAATTGTCTTACAAAATTTAAAACTCTGAACCCATTTTAAACTCTCACTGTAACTAGATCTCAATTATGTTCTCAAACATTTTTTTAAAAAATCCTGGGATATAAGCAACTTCTGAAGCAATCTAATTATGTAAATTCAATATTTATATGATGGCATTGTCTCTTATTTGTATTTAACAGTTAGAAAATGAAAATGTATATGAAGCCAAACATGAAACAAAGCTACCCGTGAAATGGACTGCTCCTGAAGCAATCCGCCTCAATAGATTTAGCATAAAATCTGACGTCTGGTCATTTGGAATACTCCTTTTTGAAATAATTACATATGGAAAGATGCCTTATGCAGGTGAGTGGTTCTTTTGAAAACTATAATTAGGTACAGTGAAGCATCAACATCAGACCCACAGATGGTGGGGAGTGGTGGCTGCAAGGTGTAGAAGAAGAGAACTATGGGTGCTATGCAACCTGTCCTTCATCTGCTGAACTGGCCTGACGTCATCAGTTATTCTGGAGGGCAGTCTCTTGTCTTCAGTGTTTAATTTGGATTTGTTTGGACTATGGACCGGGAATGGGTAGCAAACACTGCTCTATGCCTCAGGGACGGAAACATCTTGGACTGGCCTAACAGAAGCTTTTTGAGTACCCTTTGGCACCATTTTAGCTTTTCTATCACTTTTGAGATAATTGGCCATTATCTTGGAATAAAAATATTCACCAAGAAATTTAAGTGCTGCCTTTTACAAGTGCTGCCTTTTACAAGTGAAGGACGATACGGTATTTGTCAAACTACCAGAGAGCTCTTTGTTTTATAGAATAATGGATTATCGCTTGATAAGTGTTTAAGTGCCTGTCTTTTAAAACTGTTATTGTAGGTATGATGGGCTTTCAAGTACTCCAGAAACTAGATCAAGGATACAGGATCCCTCAACCGGCTAACTGTCCTCAAGAGCTGTACAACATCATGCTACAATGTTGGAATGCGGAGCCTAAAGACCGACCAACCTTTGAAACATTGCACTGGAGACTAGAGGATTTTTATGACTTGGACTCTGTATCCTATGCAGATCAAAATACTTTTGTACAATGAACACATTTTTCTTATGGATGATATAAGTGAGAGTGACACTTCAGTAAAAACAATGACACACAATTCCTTTAGTAAACATTTTTCTTTCTCTTTTACTTTAAATTTGTACGACGTACATTGATACAGAACTGTGGATATGCACACATACGCATACACATGCTTTATGTGTTTAGATCCATCGAACAACTCCATAGCTTTCTTTTACAATTTGGACAAAGGCCGCTCTTGTCAAAGGAGGCTACACATTGGTTAAAATGTCACCAGTGATGTCAAACTAACATCTTTTTGCAGTGTCATCACATTTGTATCTTTGCAACTTTCATCCAAGTTTCTACCCATTCACATTTATAACTTTGCAATATATGAATGGAGAGGCTAAAATAATGACAAATCTTGAGAAACGTGTACTTGCTGAAATATGCAACAATACCTTAAAGATCCTGATGGCACCAGTTTGTCTTGCAAGATTAAGCAAATTGGCAGGATTTTAGTCTTTTCCCTGTACAATACCTTTCTATTTATAATTTAAACAGGGCCTGGTAAAGAACACACCTTATCATCAACTATCTGCCACACAATAGGCATTGTAACAGTGCAGTTTTCAAACATAAAGCTGGTTATTTGTCATTCTTCAGATTCTACTGCTTATCTGTTAAGCCCTATCATCCATTTGTTATAAAAGTATTTGATTGCAGTTACACGCAGCAGGACTTGTGCGTCAAGGTATTTCCTTTCGTAGTCTTTCTCCTCCATTTTCTAAATTCCTTGTAACTATCATTTTGGTGAAGCTGCAATAAATGTCTTTTCGTTGTTCCTGGAATAGACATGTATTCGTTTCAGAGAAAAATGAACATTCTGGAGAAACATGAACATTACACTGAAATAAAGTGATTTATAAAAGAGCATCTGTCTTATCACAATAAGGTGAGGAGCTAGAGCTGATAAGTATGTGTTATCTATTGCATTCCTCTGGTATGTCATGCATTATAAAATAATAAAAGGGAACCTGCAGTATTTACAAGCCCCTGCAGCAGAATCTCCATTCATTTCAGCAGAACATGAGAGAGCTTCTATTTTGCATTCAGTTCAAGCACTTATTTCAAACATGGCAGACGATGCAAAAGCCTAACCGTCAATTTCTCAGACATGATGGGTTTTTGTTTTCATTCTCTTGGCCATTGAATTCATTGGGTGGATGTGCATTAACAGAAATCCAACCAAGCAGCTAGTCTCAGTCTAAGTGCAGTTTGGAGTCTGGCTACTCATCACAGACTCTTGATCTGTGAAACGGCTACACAAAGCTTGCACTCATGTAGCAATAGCAGTTACACTTAGATTGCACTCATAAGGCAATAGCAATTACACTTATATACCACCTCATAGTGCTTAGAGCACTCTCTGTCCCATTCATAAGGTAATTATGAATGCTCTGGCTCTATGGAACCTCCTGCCAATTGAATTACGCCTCAAGACAGAGCTGCTGCCCTTCAGAAAAGGACTAAAGACATGGCTGACGGGGCAGGTGTGAAGGAACAGTGACATAACAGTGGCACCAGCCTCCTGGTTAATTGAGTAAATATTTTTATTTATTATTTATTTATTTAGATTTATAATCCCGCCCCAATCAGGCGAACCTGACTCTAGGCAGCTTACGGAAAAGGGGGAGAGACAATACACAATGCAAAACAATTATTCTCTCTCCTTTTTAATCTTTGATCCTTTAGTTTGTAACTTAAATTTCTGATCTTTGTTTAGTTTTTAATGGGGTATTTTAGTGTGTTTTATGATGTTTGAAGTTTTTATGTTGTTATTTTTTACTGCTGTATATTACTTGATTGTTTGTGAGCTGCCCTGAATCGGGTTTCCTGAGTGGGTGGCATATAAGTACGAAAATTAAATTAAATTAAAATTAGCATTTTGCTCCTAACTTGTTGGGTACTCCTTTACGAACCTCGGAAGGATAAAAGGCTGAGTAAACTTTGAACCCTGTCAGAATCAAGCTTACAATGTCAGCAGTTTTGACTGCAGTATAGCAGTTTAACCACTGTGCGATCAGGGCTCTTAGACCAAAAACTGAAGCAACATATGGAGGCAATCTAGTGCAAAATGCCAGTGTTGTCCTATGACAACATTTTTGTCCTTTGTAGTTGCTACCTGGTTATATTGTTTGCCTCAAATTTAACATGGAGTTTCCTCAAAAAGTGATGCTGGACCCATTGCATCTTTCTTTTATTTTTAATAAAGCCACAAGCCTATTAGATCCAGGGAATGCTATAAATAATGCTTTAGCCCCATTCAATTTATGTGAAATATTTTACCTCTGTGACTTCCACCCCTGATTTCATCACCTTCCCAAATAGAGGATGACAAGCATGAAGTAGAGAATCTCTGTCATTTATGGACATTTTCAACATTTTTCGGGATTTGGAGGTGACAGTGTCCCATCTCATACACCAACATAAATGACTGAATGATCTTGCCACAATTCGTTTCTGATATACAGTTGTACCTCGCTTAAAGAGCGTATTGTGTTCCACAGGATTGTTCTTTAAGCAAGTTTGCTCTTTAAGCGAAACACCATTGTAAATGACCAATTGTGCAGGGGATTGTGAACCCCGATTTATTTGTTAAGCGAGTTTTTGGTTGGTTTTATTTGTCAAGCGAAGCGAACATTCAGAGAAAATTCTGCTCTTTAAGCGAGTTACACTTTAAGCGAGATGATCTTTATGCGAAGTTCGACTAACGACTACACAGTAGTCATAACAAACTTAAAACACAAATAATTAAAATATTGTGGTATCTTAAGACTAACAGATACATTTCTGTGTGGAGTGTTGTGGCATGCAATCTACTTCCTCAGGCAGAAGGAGTAAATATATTTAGTCACATCTATATTTAGGAAATTTTTGTTTTTGCTTTTGTTATAAACTGAACTGTTCAACATGGCTGTCACTTTGGAAGTTGCTAGATTGTGTCCGAAGTCTGAAAACAATTTTAAAAATTAAAATATATTAAATTCTAAATGAATAACACAAAGTTACATAGTACGAGACAGGGCCATTTAAAAGAGCAGTATCTCAGTCATTGTGGCTTGAAAAAGACCTCTACTGAGATGAAAGAAACACTCTCTCCTGAACTGAAAAGTGGTTCTTCAAAGCATGAACTATTTGAGTGGTTAGACAGAAAACCTACATACTGTACAGTACTTTCTATAATTGTCCTTGTCGTCGTCTTGTTCCTAGTGCTAGTCACAATTCATTAACTTGCCACTTTTTTGTTGTTCAGTTGCACAGTCGATTCCAACCCTCTGCAACCACATGGACCACTGCCCGCCAGGCATTCCTGTTCTCCACCATCCCCCTCAACTCGCTGAGCTCTCTGCCCATTGTCTCCACAATACCATCTAGCCATCTCATTTTTGGCCGCCCCCTTTTTCTTTTGCCCTCCACCTTTTTCAGCATCAAGGCCTTCTCAAGCAAATCCTCTCTTCTCATTTGATGTCCAAAGTACCTTAGCTTCATCTTTACAATTTGACCTTCTAAGGAGCATTCTGGGTTGATTTCTTCTAAGATTGACCCAATTGTTCTCCTTGCTGTCCAGGGGACTCTCAAAACTCTCCTCCAACATCACATCTCAAAGGCATCTATTCTTCTGCGGTCAGCTTTCCTAATGGTCCAGCTCTCACAACCATACATTGCCACAGGGAATACCATTGCTTTGACAATACGAATTTTTGTTTTCAATATGTCTCTACTTTTCATTATGCTCCCCAGGTTTCTCATTGCTTGCCTCCCAAGAATCAGTCACCTTTTTATTTCATGGCTGCAATCCCCATCTGCAGTGAGTTTTGATCCCAAGAAAGTAAAATCTGTCACTGCTTCTACTTCTTCCCCATCTATTTTCCAGGGACTGATAGGACCTGTTGCCATTATCTTTGTTTTCTCTATATTGAGTCTCAAGCCAGCTTTTTCACTTTCTTCTTTCAACCTAATCAGGAGCTTCTTTAGGTCCTCCTCACTTTCAGCCATTCTGCATATCTCAAATTGTTGATGTTTCTCCCAGCAGTTTTGATCCCAAATTGTGATTCCTCCATCCCTGCATTGCGCATTATGTGCTCTGTGTATAAGTTGAATAAGCAGGGTGACAGAATGCAGCCTTGTCTTACTCCTTTTCCTATTCCAAACCCCTCTGTCATTCCGTATTCTGTCCTAACTGTTGCTTCTTGCTTCATGTACAAATTTCTCATGAGGCATATAAGGTGTTCTGGTATTCCCATCTCTTTAATTACTTGCCACATTTTGTTGTGGTTTACACAATCAAAGGCCTTTGTGTAATCAATGAAACAAGTATACTTGTTTCTGATATTCCTTTGTTTTTCCCATGATCCATCTTATGTTGGCGATGTGGTCTCTGGTCCCCCTGCCTCTTCTGAACCCCACCTGCACTTCTGGTAATTTTCTCTCCACATGCTGTTGCAGTCTATCCTGTATTATCTTAAGCATCACCTTGCTAGCATGTGGGATGAGCGCAATTGTTCGATAATTTGAACAGTCTTTTGCATTTCCCTTTTTGGGGATTGGAACATATACTGATCTTTTCCAATCTTGTGGCCATTGTTGTGTTTTCCAAATCTGCTGGCATATAGAATGTAATAATTTGATTCCATCATCTTTTAGGGCTTTGAAAAGTTCAACTTGGATACCATCATCTCCGCTGGCTTTGTTATTTGCAGTGTTTTCTAGGGCCTTTCTGACTTCACTCTCTAGGATGTCTGGCTCATGTTCAATGTTCTCATCATTGTGATTATCAGGGGTGTTGAGGTCCTTTCTGTAGAGTTCCTCTGTGTACTCTTTCCATCTTTTCTTAATCTCTTCTGCATCAGCTAATTCCTTGCCATCTTTGTCCTTTATCATGGTCATTTTTGCTTTAAACGTTCCCTTGATTTCTCCAATTTTTTTGAAAAGGTCTCTAGTCCTACCTTTTGTGTTGTTTTCTTCTATTTCTTTGCACTGTTCATTCAGGTAGGTCTCCTTATCTCTCCTTGCTTTCCTTTGGAATTCTATATTCAAGTGATTGTATTTTTCCCTTTCTCCTTTGCTCCTTTTCTTCTTTCCTCTGCTATTTTAAGAGCCTCATCGGACAACCACTTAGCTTTCTTACGCTTCTTTTCTTTTGGTATGGTTTTTCTTGCTGCCTCCTGCATGATGTCCCACATCTCTGTCCATAATTCTTCTGGTACTCTGTCTATCTGGTCCAATCCATTAAATCTGTTCCACACCTCCACTGTGTATTCCCAAGGAATATTGTCTAGGTCATATCTGTCTGGCTTAATTGTTTTTTCTATTTTCTTGAGTCTAAGCCTGGATTTTGCAATCAGTAGGTTGTGATCTGAGCCACAATCTGCCCCTGGTCTTGTTTTTGCTGACTGTATGGAGGTTCTCCATCTTTTGCTGCAGAGTATGTAATCAATCTGCTTTCTATGTTGGCCATCTGGTGATGTCCATGTGTAAAGTCTCCTCTTGTGTTGCTGGAAAAGAGTGTTTGCTATGACCAGTGCATTATCTTGGCAGAACTCTTATCAGTCTTTGGCCTTCATTCTGTGTTCCAAGACCAAACTTGCCTATTATGCCATTTACTTTTTGATTTCCTACTTTGGCATTCCAGTCTCCTATGATAATGTTTACATCATTTCTTGGTGTCTGTTCTATGAGGTGTTCTAGGTCCTCATAGAATTGGTCAATTGTGGCTTCATCTGCACTAGTTGTTGGTGCGTATACTTGTATTACAGTGATATTGAATGACTTGCCTTGTATTCTGACTGACATCATTCTATCGTTTTTGAGATTATATCCCATTACTGCTTTTCTCTCCCTTTTATTGACAATTATGGCTACTCCGTTTTTCTGAGGTTTTCCTGTCCACAGTAGTAGATATGATGGTTTTCAGAGCTGAATTCGCCCATCCCTGTCCATTTAGCTCACTGATTCCCAAGATGTCAATGCTTATTCTTTCCATTTCCTTTTTTACCACTTCCAGTTTTCCCTGGTTCATAAATCTCACATTCCATGTCCCTATACAGTATTGTTCCTTGCAACACTGTATCTCTCCTCCCCCTTTCCTGTCCCTCCCCTTCTTCTGATCTGATGTGCTAAGCATCCTATTACATCTAAATTGCCCCATTTGTTTTGCCTTTTGTTTTGGTCCATAGGGTTTTCTTGGAAAAATTCCTGACGTTGGTTTGCTGGATTCTACGTCAGTATCCTCTCATCATACATATTATCACAGTTTAAAACAAGGTACTGTATTATCATGCACATTATAACAGTTTAAGCAGTGTCAAGACTGAAAAGTAAGCTAATTAGTGTTGGTTATATGTAATTATAAGTCAAGAGTTTCTAAGTATCCTTGTTATGAATTCCAATATATCAAGTCGCTACTGTAAGTCTCTACGGAAGTACAGGTATCTAAAGTCAGCTACATTAGTGAATTACTTATCATATGCATGCCACTAGGTGGAGGTAAAGATTGCTGTCTCAGTTCACCTCCAATGCTAACTCAAACTAAAGAGAATTACATGGAGTTCATTTAGGCACCATATTGCTGTGTCTGTCCTCTTAATCTCAAATACAGGACCTATGGAAGGTGCATCTAGAAGATTGCAGGGACTATACTTGAGCCACAATGCTTGGGGTTAAAGAGGATGTGTAGCTACCAGCTTTTACCAGAAATCATCTTATTATAGGCAGTCAGGTGCTTTGCACACTCGCCAACAAAAGAGAGTTAGATGTTGAGGCACAATTAGATACTTCTCCTATGATGGCAGCTGGGCCTAATGGCTGCTTATGAAGAGATTAAAATGTTTCTGTGCTCATGAGAGAGTTGTATTCTAAGGAAATATTTATCCCACATTTCAAGGGTAAATAAAAATCTGAATTCTACAGACAGCAATGCTAATTTACAAATTTTCCTTTTACTTTTCCCAATGATCATCTATGCCTAGACAAATGTCTTCTACACAATGGCTGAAATCCAGTTAGTTGCTTAGCATAGTAATTCATACTACAGTAAACCCACACCACCAGTGGGGATTTTGGGAATCACCTTTATAAATTCAATTGATTTAAATGGACCTATTACAGTTGTGAGAGCCATGTGTGGCTTAGTGATGAAATTTTTAAAAATTATTAAACTTTCAGTTCTACACATCTCAACAGATGACAAATTTCACTCTTATTCCCAGGCCTCTGAATACCTGAACCATTAAGCTATGCAGCCAGTCTTATCTTTAGGCTGTCAGTTGTAATATTTTAGTTTTAAAAAGCTGGAATATCATTAAATGGAATGGTACCTGACATTGCCGTGAGGCTGCCCTCTTGAAAAATGTGATTATCAGCCCAGGGAATTGGACAACTCTCTACTGTGAGTTGAGGTTGAAAAATGACACCATCTCTTTCCCTTTGTCTGTTCTTTTCAATAGTCATGAGGGAGGACAAAGGCAGGTACAGCCGAAGAGAGGCTCCAATTTTTCAGTCAGACCTATTTAGCACTCTTAGGGACATTTCCATTTTGAAACACGGCAGACAACACATTTTTCTAAAGGTGAAGAAAAGATAATGGAGTACAAACTCTGCCCCAATTTTACATTAGCAGTTCAGTGGAGTGCTAAAGAAATCGCTTTTAATTTATGTGCAAGATGGCATTAGTGCTCTTTCACTCTAATTCAAAATTCAATAAGGTGTTTGTCTGGAAGTAAGCAATGAAGTATTTGTTTACAGCTGAACACATTTCTCTGCCCACAAAGCATTGCTCTGTTCATTCTGTAAACCTTCTCCCAAACCACCTGTCACTACTTGGAAATGTCATGTTAATGTTTTATGGGCAGGGCATCCTGCCTGCTTCCAGAATTGGCAGAATCACTTGAATAATTTACAGCAGTATGTTTTCTGCTCCACTTTTTCCCCCAGACCCCTTTAGGCTGCAGTAAGGCAGTTGTGAGATTTCAAGCAAGATATGGGTGATTTCTCTGCCTCCTTATTAGTTTGAATCCAGTCCTCAGCTAGAGAAATTAACAACAGCGGCATTCCTAAATATTAAATCGAGAGGTCAAGCCCAAAAGTGTTTAGCATTGTGTATGTTTTAATCAGGTGGACTGACAGGGAAAATCCTGAGGGAAATTTTTGTTAACTTGAAGAAAGAAGAGGTGAGTGTGAGAGATAGAGACCTTCTGCTAGCAGGAAATACTCTCCTGTGGACTGGGCTGACCTTTCCCACTGCAGCTGTGTGAAAGAAAGGTGAGAAAGTGGATGAGGGACGCTCCTCCCAAAAAATGCATATTATGTGTTAAAGGTGTTCTCATCAGTTCAATCAAAGTTCATGCCAACAGATATGTTCTTCCTGCCCAACACCCATTCCTAGAGTCTGTTTTAACAAGTTTATTTTAAGTGTTGTGCAGTTGACTGCTATACAGTTTAATAATTATTTTTTTAAAATTGTAGACATTGCTTGCACATGTTCCCTCCAGTAACCAAAAACTGCATGTATTTGAAATGTGCGCATTTTTCTTTGTATTCTTCTCATATATGTATCTTATCAGAGGCAACTCCCATTATTTAGTAACGTCTGGATATCAGAACAAGTTTGTCCAGTCTACAGCTGCTCTGGACCATGTGAACTTGAGAAAGTCTTTATAAATAATCTGCTGAATGGGCAGTGCATAGGAAGAGTACAACTTCCTGACATTGTGGGTGATTGAGGAGTACACTGATTTTATTTAGTGCATGTACTGTTCTTATTGCAAAATGCATCATTAAAGAGTTCCACGGTTTTGTCATTTGGGAGTAAAATTATGGGCATAATTAAAAATGTTGACTATCTCAGTCTCAGAGGAAACATCCTTATTAAGGGTAGAATCCTAAATACATTTACTAGGTACATAATAAACCGTGTGGAGGAGTAGATCTTGTTTTGAAGGAAATGAATACAAGATTGTGCTGTAGGTGAAGCAAAATCAGGAGAGGAAACTGGATATTTTTTCCAAATAAAAATGTGGGCCGAAGGTGTGGAATTCACTAGAGAGCTGAGGAAAATATTGTAATGACTTTTTATATTGGGAAAAATGCATTTATAATCACAGCATATAACTATGCACCTTAATTCAGGGACAGCAGTTTAATTTTACTCATAAAATATAAAAGACAATCACATATGGAGGTCAGTGGTCGCTTAGCTTTAGGAAATACTATCATAATGATTTAGATCTCAGTCACACATTAACTCAAAATCAATATTTGATGCTTGTACTCTATTTAAATTACTATGCTGAAATGTATGTTAAGATTGTAATGATTAAAAAAATACTGCAGAACTAAGGGGTTCAAACAACATACAATGTGTACCTTTTGAGGATATTTTTCATGTCTCTCAGCTGCACTCTCTGAATATGTATCATACTACGATGAATTTCTAAAGATGTCTCTCATTTTTCATTGGTAAATTTACTGTTTTGATGGATGATAATGTGATCTCTCTTCTGCATCAAAATACATATTCAGTGATTTTGTCTGGGACTTAAAAGAGCACCCAGATGCAGATGTAAATAAGCAACTTGAAAAAAGTTATGTTACACATGTTGTAGTATAATCTATTTGCCTTTCAGTCTAAAACTACCAATATACCTTGTTGACTTTCTGAAAGAGTACATATCTATCTATCTACCTAGCTAGATAGCTAGATAGTGATTGATCAATACCTCGTGCTTGCCAAAAAAAGACATTTCGAAAGTATTAAGCATATGTGTTTTTTAAAGTTTCATTTGAACATACTATGCTTTCTATATTCATTAAAGCTTTCAAATACAGAAAATATATTTGGGTCACAATCTCCCCAAATTCCTCAGCCACCATAGCACCTGGCGAATTCCGTAAGCTGTAGCTTGAAAGGGAAAGTTTCTATGCTCATCTAATACAGTACTATGGTTAGTTCCAGCCTCACCATTGGAACTGGAGAGTTGTCAATGTCAATACAGCCCTTAGAGAAGAGTAAACATTGCAGAGTTTCAAGTAGAAACAATATCCCTTACTTACACCACCCACCATTTCTCTTCATTCTCTCCTGACAGCCAAGTTTCAACTGATGTAATAGCTTTCCTTTGCATTTACTCCCATCTGGCTAGTAACCAATTTTTAATTCCCAATAATAGCTTACCCCAAAATTAAGGTAAAGGGGTGGCCAAGCCATCTAAATTCACTCTCATTTTAATTACCTTTTGTCTTCTGCTTCCTCCTATGTAAAGCTGTCTAAACTGGCAATATGGATTCCTAGTTTAGGTTAGAGAATAGCTTTATGGGATACTGAGGACCAAGAAAACAACACTTTTTAATAAAAATTTCATTTTTACTATTATTAGCTCATAGCATATACTAGCCCTTTCTTCTACCATAGTTAACTCCAAATAGCTTTTGTACAAATGATGAAATTAACCAGCTAATTTAATCCTGGCAATATCTGGGTGGGGAGGGAATCTCAGAAAATACCTGACAAACTCCTTGAGCATACTTTTCAAAATTTAAACTTTTAAATGAGCTCTTTCTTTCCTTTTCTACCTCAAAATTAACTCAGTCAAACTTTTAAGTGACCTCTCCTATACTGCCAAATTTCAGGTCAATCTCTTTGGCTATTTTCTGAGGATCAGCTTCTGCATCTCCTCTACACATTCTAAGTCCAATGGCATATTGTGGTTAGAGCATTGTCTATTGTTGTTTAGGAAGGATGTTCAAGATTGTCTAATGTACATTTCAGTGGTGAATTTTTATACACATTAAAATGCAAGACATTGCAAGTAGATAAATAGGTACCACTTTGATAGGAAAGGTAACACTATGTGCTCTGGCATTTAGTTATGTCTGCCACATGACCACAGAAATGTCTACAGACACAGATAGCACTGGCTATTTGGCTGTTAATGGAGATGAGCACCACCTCTAGAGTCAGATACGACTGGCTTTTGAGCAAGGGAGATCTTACAACACATGGTTATAGTAGTCTGATTCCACTTAAGTGTCATGGTTCTCTCCTAAGAAGGATGTGTAGTTTAGCAAAAAGTCTTAAAATTCTGTAAGAAAACTCTAATGCTTACCCATGAAATATAGTAGATATTTATTTATTTATTTATTTATTTATTTAAATTTGTTTATCACCCTCCTCCCCAAGGGGACCCAGGGTGATTCACAACACATCAGCATCGGCAACAATTTAAAACCAGTTCAAAAATTTAAAAGTTTAAAAGAAGCTTAAAAACCTATCATTAAAAACTAGGCATTGTAGCTAGGAGGCACTGGGGGTAAATTTGTTCAAACCATCCAGCCAGCTGGGGAAATTGACCCATCCATTCCCCAGACCTGACTTGTTAACCAGGTTTTCACTCCTTTCCTGAAGGACAGCAGCTCCGTCTGCAGACATAGTTCTATTGGGAGGAGGTTCCATAGGGCCGGAGCGGACTCCGAGAAGGCCCTCCTTCTAGTGCCAGAGAGGTGCACCTCTCTGGCCAATGGCACAACCAGAGAGCCTCTCCGGTTCATTCTGGTGGGACGGACAGATGTCCTTGGGACGATGCGGTCTCTTAAGTATCCTGGTCCACTACTATATAGGGCTTTAAAGGTGATAACCAGCACCTTGAATTGCACCCGGAGGCAAACTGGGAGCCAGTGCAGCTCCCTCAGCAGCGGTGAGGCACGGGCATAATGCCCGCATCCCAATACCACTCGTGCAGCCACATTCTGGACCAGTTATAGCCTCCAAATGGTCACCAAGGGCAGCCCCATGTAGAGCGCATTACAATAATCAAGTCTGGAGGTGACTAAGGCATGTGTGACCATGAGCAAGGCCGTAGCTGGCGAATCACACGAGGTTGTGCAAAGCCCCTCCTAGACCCCCAGATTACGTACAGGGTCTGTTTGGGGCAGAGCTATCCCAAGTACCTCACCAAACCAAACACATTAAACCACACACATTTTAATAACCTGTTCAGACCCTGGACCGTCAAAATGGAGCCACTTCTCTTTGTTGTTGCCCAAACCCAAGTCCTCATTGGTGTATGTCTCTGACAGCAATTAGCAGACCAGTAAATGAGCCAGAATCTGTCTCTCTCCACTTTCACACCCTGTGTTGTTGTCTGCCAGCAGCCTCCACTTTAGCATGTTGGTCTTGTATTTAGAGACTCTAACCCTCAGCCTATTTATGGTCCTCCAAGTGACGCAGGGGAGGTTGAGTTCTTCAGCTATAACCTCCTTTAGTGTTGTTCTTTGTCCAGCGAGCTCCTTCTTCCACTTTCTAATTTGTTTTTGCTCTTGTGTACCCTCAAGAATATTTGTTCTTGCCATAAACTTCTTTCTGGCTCTGACCCAGTGGACTTGATGGTTAAGGGTCATTCTCTTGCTTAGTTCTCTCAGCATCCGCTGCTACTTATTTCCTGATCTTTGGTGGAGTGACATAATGTAAATACACTTCCAGTCCCTATAAATGAAGACGCGAAGACCTGTGACTATGAATTACCCCACTGCTCAGCTAGATACATACCACTGTGTCAGTGATGGCTAATCTTGGCACCCCAGGTGTTCCTGGACTTCAATTACCAGAAGTCCAAGTCAGTATTCCTGCTGATCAGGGCTTATGGGAATTGAAGTTCAAGAATACCTGGAGTGCCAAGGTTAGCCATCACAGCACTATGTGATTTCTCAAGGACATATCGTCTCTATAGATGGAGCACAAAATGTGAGTGGGGAGACAGACTAACCTCAAATGCTCCTTTGAATTGAAGAGAGGCATAAAAGATCACACACAGAGCTACATGAGAAGTGGTACATAGAAATTCACAGGGAGTCTTGACACTGCAAAAAACATCTGCTGAAATGAGCATTGAAGACTATAAAATTCAGGGGTTTCTTGGTTATTGCATGCTAATTTCCAACCCATTCATATCTACCTCACATCCTTACTTGTTCCTCTGCTGCAGCCCAATGTCATTATTTCCCACTGACATCTACATGGCTGCCTACTGCTACTGGTCAACATATGTAGGCCAGTGACAGTCAAGAAAAGTACCCTGCAGGCTTCTGTGGCAGGGACAGTGCTCTGTTTTTGCAGCCAGGGTCCAGTATAATATTGGAAGAGCTCTCCAACTGTTCCCTTTCATTTTCTGCCCAAATTTTGGCATATAGATTTGCAACCTTCCTACCATGCCGCTATCTCCAGAGATAATTTAGTTGAGCTGACAATTGGAAAGGGTAACACCAAATCTTACCCTGATGTCAAGTGTGCAATAAGCTTGAGATTCATATTTATTCAGTCTGGCTGTCTCCCAAGCACTACAAAACACACATTAACATCTGGGTTGCTCCCCTTCACCATGTGCACACAAACACATTTCTTTGAATGGAACTGAATGAGTTAAAAACAAAACAAAGCCACATTTCTCACTCTTGATTTGATATTCCTCAAGGACACCAAACTATTGAGAAAAGAAAGCAAGGGTGGTGACGAGTTCTGCCATTCATAGGGACATCATCAGTGTACACTGACATGTGCACATGCACACACATTATCCTGCTTCTCTTAAACAATGGGCTTCAATATCTCCTGGGGACACTCTGAGTTTGCTCATCCTTTTTTCTTTCCTGGAAGAGAATGGGCATTGGAAAGCTATCATGTGCTGAATGAGTTGGCTAAAGTACTCAATGGTTCTTCATTCCCAGCTGCTGCTTGATTGATAGAACTGAATTGATAATAACTCTGGAGGGAGCAGTTTGCTGCGTTTTCCATCTGGAACTGCTGTGTTGTGACACGTGAAGATGGTTGCCCATTAGGCCGATCTGGCAGGACTTCTCTGGCAAGCAAGATCTGGATGTTAGGGAATAAACAAGTTGTCGGAAGGGAGAAATATGGAATGGGGCAAGTTTTGATGCATATATATATATATATATATATATATATATATATATATATATATATATATATATATATATATATATATATATATATATATATATATATATATATATATATATATATATATATATATATATATATATATATATATATATATATATATACACACATATACAGTATCTGATATTATATAAAATACAGTGTTTTCAAAACCACCAGTGAACGTCATTTACTATGTTTCTTCCTGTCTATATTTGTTGCTTCCATAGTGGGGCCAAGTTCTGACCTTAGATTTGTACCTTGCACTGTCATCATGGATGTCAATTAAACATATGAAGAGCCAACAGCTGCCACCGCCTTTAAATTGCCATCAGACATTTCTCTTCCATATGGTAAAATCTAGGTCCAAATGGTCTCTACAGTCAATCCTCCAAGGAGTTGTTTGTAACTGCAAGTTTTAAAGCAGGTTTCTGCTACCATCTGAAACAAAAGGCTCTGGAAACTGTAATACGCAAAATATTTTTTTCCAGCTGAAAATTTAAGGGAACAAAGGGTTATCCTAAATCATGCCACAATGAAGGCAGGAAAAGGAAATCTAGATGAACTGAGAATATTTTATCCTTTAGAGCTGAGATTCTTAAAAATGTGTTACAAATTACTTAAATTACAGAAGAACTAACATACACCTTTAGGTCAGATAGTAAAAAAAGAAAGGCATCTATACCTATGTTTGATGAAACTATCTTCTTAGAATTTTATTGGTGTGTTACTAATAAAACAGGATACACTGCAAAACCTTGTGTTTTTAAATATTCAGAATAGTTGAGACAGGAAAAGTTAATTAAATTTAGAATATTTGCTTCAGTGGCACCCACGCCAATATAGACATCACAAATACTTGGAAATACTGGGCAGTCAATAGTGTCATAACTCATCAGACACTTTCCACAGTTTTGTTAACTCTATATCATATACATCTCTTGACATTAGTGTGAAAATGCATGAACAAGTGCAAGCAGAAAAAATGTAACATATTCAAAGTAATATTTTTCAGTGTAGATTTATTTTGTATAACAAAAATTAGTGAAAGTAATTCTAGCATCTCTGTTTTTTAAGAGAAGTAGATTTGTTTATAAATTTTATTTATAAATTTCAATAAAAATGACACAATAAAAACAAACATACAATACAAAAAAATCACAAGAATACTACACTTGATATGCATTGAATACAAAAAATAAAAATATTATAACACATTTTTCAACTTTTATGTCACCTCTCTTAAACCAATAATTCTAATATTTCTATTATCACTACAGTATGCATTCTTCATTACTTAATTCACCTCTGTGTTATATACAATGTCCAGGAGGGTTATATCCTTTTACATTTTCCAAAAGTTAACTTGTTCTGGTACAGGGTTGACTCCTTTATTTCCAACAATCACATATTCCACAAATTTCCTCCAGATTCCCCAAAATCCATTTACTTGAACTATGCCTTTCTTAACATTTAATTCCCATGTCAGTTTATCATTAAGAGCTAATTCCCACATTTCCTTGTACCAATCTTGTATCTTCAATGTCACATTACTCTTCCAATTTTTTGCTATACATTGTCTTGCTGCGAACAGCATCACAGCCATCAGCTCTTTACCATCTTTACTTATCTTATATTTATCCACATTTGTTATTAATGCCGTATCTGGTCCCAATTCTAACCGCATATCCATTATATTTTCCATTTCTTTTCCAACCTTGTCCCAGAATTCTGATACCACATTACAATTCCACCACATATGTACATATGTCCCAGCATTTGAGTCGGGTCCCCCCGATTGGGGCGGGGTATTAAATTTAATAAATAAATAAATAATTTGTTGCTTATTTCCTTATTTATTTGATGCAGTCTAATTGGGGTCAGATACCATCTCCAAAGCATCTTGAAATTATGTTCTTTTACTCTTACAGACATAGTTCTCATTATTCTTTTTTTCCATTGTCTATGCCAATTCTCTTCCGTAATTGTCTTATTCAGATCTTGTTCCCAAATATTCTTTAAAACTTCCTGAATTTTCCCTTGTTTGTTCATTATCTTATAAATTTTGCTAACTATCCCTTTAATTCCCATGTTTCCTTTTCTTATTTCAACCAGAAGTTTTTCAAAGTTGTGAGTTGTCTGTCTAGACTATTATAAGATAAGACTCTCTTATTCCAATTATTTATCTGGAGAATCTGAAACCAATTTAATTTCAATTGTGAAAAAAGTGCCTTTCTTTTCTCTAAATCGCTACAAATATTCAACCAATCTTTTAACAGTGAAACCCCATTTTCTAATAAAATTGCCTTAAAAACTCTATCTAATTTAATTGGGAAGTTATTAAAATCTTCTAATTCTACAGTTGGCGAGATCCCTGGAGTAAGATCTTCTCTTACTCCATTCCATTCTTCTATAGTTGTTTTTTATCATCCTATTCTGTGTCCCTTTATATTTTTTACTATCAATTTTACTTAAAAATATAGCTTTACCCACTTGTGAAAAATCTCTCTTTTCAGTTTTTTCCCATATCGATTCTTCCCTCATCAAAATTTTTACAACATTTCTTACTTGAAAAGCTCTATAATAATTATGTATGCTTGGAATTCCCAGTCCCCCTTCTTTTTGAGATATGTACCACAATTGTTTAGATATTCTTGTTCTTCGTTTCCCATTACAAAAATTATTTATGATTTTTTGATATTCTTCCAATTCTTTATTGCTGTGTTTTATTGGTAAAACGTCGAATAAAAAGTTTAATTTAGGCAGTAACATCATTTTAGTTAAGGCTATCCGGCCGAACCATGATAAGTTTAGTTTATTGTATTGTGTGATTTTACTTTCAATATCTTTCTTTAGTTTTAGATAATTTAGTTTTTTAAGGTCCCCAGTTTTGCTTGAAATCGTTACTCCCAAATATTTTAAATTGGGTTTAACTTGTATCTTATATTTTTCTTCAATATTTTCTCGCTCCTCTTTTTCCCCGTTACAATATATCATTTCTGATTTTTCCCAGTTTACTCTCAAACCAGTTGTTTCTTCAAACATTTGTAAGTGCAAATATATTCTTTCTAGTGCCTTATTTGGTTGCTTTACAATTATAAGTGTATCATCTGCATATAAATTTATTTTATTATCCTCTATTCCACTTATTTCTTCATCTTGACGTATATCATTGGCTAAAAACTCCATTGCCATTATGAACAAAACTGGGGACCGAGGGCACCCCTGATGGGTGCCTGCTTCCAATTTTATATCCTCTGTATATATATCATTAACTTTAACTTTAGCTGTTCCTTGTTGATATAATTTTGTAATTACACTCTGAAATTTGTTACCAAATCCATATAGACCGATCATTCCATGAATTGTTGCCCATTGTAAGGAGTCAAATGCTTTAAATATATGAAGAGATAAAAATCCTATCTTCTCTTTTTTCCTTTCTTTAGAATCCAACAGATCCAATACTCTCCTTACCAGGTCCGACATATATCTATTTTTCACAAATCCTGCTTGATCTTTATTGATATATTCATTTATAAAACTACTCAAACGCTTAGTCAATATTGTAGTAAAATTTTTTGCATCTTGATTAATTAATGAGATTGGCCTGTATGATTCAACTTTCTCCAAATCTTTTCCTGGTTTGGGAATTAAAGTAATGATCGATCTATTCCATGAGTCTGGAATTGATTCCCCTTCCAATATTTTATTAAATAGTTTACATAACTTTGGAACTATTACTTCCTTAAATTCCTTATAAAATTCGGCCGGTAACCCGTCTTCTCCTGGTGCCTTATCTGCTTTTAGTTTTCCGATAACTTCCCAAATTTCATTTTGTGTTATTTCCTCCTCCATTTTTATTCTATGCTCTTCTGATATCTTATTTATTTGTTGTTTATCAAAATATTCCTTAAGTTTTGCTATGGTTACATCCTTTTTTGAATAAAGATCTCGATAAAAACTTTCAACAATTTTGACCTTCTCTATACTTTTATTACACCTTTTCCCTTTTTTATCTATCAATGCACCAATCTGACTCTTAATATTCTTTTCTTTGGCTGCTCTTGCTAACAATTTCGAGTTTTTATTACCAAATTCAAAATATTCTCTTTTTAGAAAGATTAAATCTTTCTTAACTTTTTCCATATCTTTTCCTTCTAATTCCTTTCTTATTTTTTGGATTTTTCCAAATGTATCTTGGCTTTTAGTCCTTGCATGCTCCAATTGTAATTCTTTTAGTTGTTTTTCCAATTCCTGATATCTGCTCCTATTTTGTTTATTTCTCGTACTTGTAATTTTTATAGATTCGCCTCTAAAAACTGCTTTCATGGTATCCCACACTGTACTATAACTAACCTCGTTGTTGTCATTCCATTTCCAATTTTCTTCCCATTTTTCTATTATATAATTCTTAATAGCTTGCTCCTTAAAATTTTTTGAGTTATATCTCCAATTATATATTTTCCTTCCTGGGCCTTCTAATTTTATGTCCATTAATATTTTTGCATGGTCTGATTCTTTAATTGTTCCTATCTCTATATCTTCCGTCATTCTGTTCAGACTTTCTGTAACAAAAATATAATCTATCCTAGAATACATATTATGCACTTGGGAGAAATATGTATATGCTCTTTCCCCACCCTTAATTTCTCTCCATACGTCCTTTAAACCAATTGTGTTAATCCAATTGTCCAGTACATTCTTCTTGGTCTTTCTTTTATCTCCTGTAGTGTCCATATCTGATCTTATTAAATTAAAGTCCCCCGCTATTATCATATTCAGACTACCTTCTTTACTAATATTTTTTTGCATTTTATCTAAAAATTGTTCCTGATTGTCATTTGGTGCATAAATATTAACAAGTGTCAATTCCTCATCGTCTATATTTCCTTTAATTATTAAATACCTCCCTTCTGGATCTGAGATGCTTTGTGTCATATTGTATCCAGTTTTATCAGAGATCATTATCGCTACTCCTCTAGATTTGGATGTCCCATATGCCATTTCATAAATTTGCGTTCCTTTTAAAACTAATTTATTTGCTTCCGCTGATTTTTGATGGGTTTCCTGTAAAAAAATGATATCTGGTTTGTCTTTTTTAAGCCCTAATTGTAGTTTCTTTCTTTTCAATACACTGCCTGTACCCTTTACATTCCATGATACTACTTTAATGTTTTTGATCATCTATAGTTAAACAGTTTCAGCATGTAGAAACCTTCCCTGGACGTGCAATCCACCACCTTACATTGAACAACCAAAAAAAAAAAAAAAAACACCTAAATACCTATCTCTAACTAAACTAAACAACTTACCTATTCTAATGGAATCGTTGAACCTCCCCACTCTTCTCTTCAGAGTTACGCCTTCGTCTTCCAAAGAGGGGAGGTGGGGACATGAAAAGAATGGCATGATCTAATTACAGTCCCTATAATTGCCCACCCAGCTCCACCCATCTCTCTCGTTCTTTTTTTCCGTTTTTTTCTTTTTCTGTAAAAGCAGAAGGAAACAAAAGGCATAGAAAAGGGAAAAATAACATTCAGAAAATAGTAACTACTCACCTACCACTAGCACACTCACGGAATCGTCAGTACCCCCCGTAGCTCCCTCTTCTTCTTCTTCTCCAGATCTATCTCTTTTTATAGCTCCAGATTCTAACAAATCCTTTCTTAAAGACATCCATTCCGGCGTTCCCACCTTGACCAAGCCAATCTGACACATATACTCCAATACATCCATTTCTGAATTAACAACGTGCATCTTTCTGTCATAATAAAAACATATTTGCTGTGGAAATCTCCAATTATAGGTAAGCCCTCTGGCTTTCAAAAGTTTTGTCACTGGCTTCATTTTGTATCTCCAAACACGTTCTTCCGGGGCTATATCATTGTAGACTTCCACAGAGGTCCCATCTATTTCCAGAACGCCAGCACCAGCCTGTTTAATAAAAGCCATCACCCTGAGCTTATCACCCCAATTTGCAAATTTGACCAAAACATTTCTTTGAAAGCTCTTTCCTCTCTTTCCCCCCCACCCTGAAAACACTGGCTATGTCTTCCGCAACAAAATCTTTTCCCATTTTAAGAGCGTTTAGCCAATCAACTATTCTTTCCTTTAGCTTGTCTGGCGTTCGTTCTGGCATTTTACGAATCACAATATTTTGCTTTCGTAAACCTTCTTCCACCATATCTAATCTTTTTCCTTGTGAGCACACTTTGTAATCAATTTCTTTTGTTTTGGACTCCAATTCTTTCACATCAAGTTGTAATGTCTTTACATCCTTCCTCGTATTCTTCATCATGTTTTCCATCCTTTTTGAGTTGTCTTTAACTTCCCTTGACAAGTCATTAAGAATTGTGGCCAAATTTTGGAAATTAGTGACAGTTGCATCTCTGTCCCGCTTCGTCTGCTCGTTGTTGACTTGAATCTCTTTTTTCAATTCTTGGAAATTCCCTGTCATTGACTTTTCCATCTGTTCAACTTTCTTCATATATTTACCTATCTCTACATAAAAGTGCACGTTTTCTCCTGCTGAAGACTCGGCCATTGGTGGTGGTGTTTGTCCATCTCTTTGTTCTCTTTGTTCCCTCTGTTCCTTTTGCTCTCTTTGGTCCTTTGGCTCTTTCTTATCCTTTCTCGTTTCAGGTCTCTTTGGCTTAACAACTTCTTCCCCCTCTCCACCCTTACCCCCTTCCATGACTATGCTCGATTAATGTGCAAAATCAATATTTTTTTGCTAAACAATTAAAACCAATTCCCTCCCTCTTCTTCGCTCTCCCTCACTCCCCCGTTTTTGAGTTTAAAAATAGCTTTTGAAATTCTCTAATTAATTTCAATTAATCAGCCAATTTTCAAATTAATGTTGCACACCATCAAGAGCCAGTCACATCAAATCTACAGTAATCAAAACTTAATAATTTATTGTTGAATGTTTTAAATTTTTTATGAATTTTATGAATTTTTAAGGCTTTTATATTATGATTCAGGATGTAAGCCGCCCAGAGTCGGGTTTACCCGATTGGGGCAGGATATCAAGTATGAACAATAAATAAATAAATAAATAAATAAATAAAATAATCAATTAATTTTCAATAAATCAAATATTCATGTATTCAAATTAATCGGTCTCAATAATATCAATCAATAAAGTCTATCTCAATTCAATCAATTCCAATTATGATGTCAAAATCAATATCTGATACCCCTAATCGGTTTCAAATCAATAGTTTTCTATAAAAATAACTTTTTAATAAAAATCAGTTAATTTATATGTATGATCCAAATTAATTTCAAGAACATTCAGTTTAATATCAATTTAATGATTTTTCTTAATTACTTAAAAATAACTTCCACAATACAATTTATAATTGCTTTATTACCTTAGAAGGGGGGAAGGGATTTGAGAGGGGAAATCAAGGAGAAAGGAGTTTAACTTAAAAACTAAGGAGCAGTCTTTTTATAGATGAGAGAGGGCGGGTATGACGCACAGTTACAATAAAGTTCACACAGTTACAATAAGACTCACAAAAAAAAGAAAAAAGAAAAAAAGAAAAGCCTATAATTTATTAATTTATTTTATTAGAGATTAGTCTATATAACAGATAAAGTCAGATATAAGAAACAGCAAGCTACTAAGAAATTATTAACTTAGAAAGAAAAGAGGAAAGCAAAAGAAGAAAGAGAAAAAAAATTGAACAAATGGGGACTAGCCCCAAAAATGTAAAATAAAAATTAAAAATTAAAAAAAAAAAACCTCCTTCTGTTCTCTCTCTCTCTGCCCTCAAAAATTAAAAAATATCAAGAGGAAAGGAGATAAAAAAAGAGAGGAGGGAGGGAGGGGAGGGAGAGAAACACGAGAAAAAAGAAAAAAAAAGAAAGTTCTACGTTGTTTGGTATAGTACTTAATCCAACTGCTTTTAATCTTTAAAAAGAAATTTCTCTTTCCCCTCCCTTAAAAAAAGGGGGAGAGAATATGTTATTCTTTTAAAAACAGTGCTCTGTCCCAAAAATCCTCGTCTCACATGCAGTTTCGATTTCCTTAAGTTTCGTTTCTGTCCCTCACGCCGCCATTAATCCAGACTGTACTGCTTCTTTGCCCCAAACAACAAAAAGAGCAAGAAAAAAAGAAGACCCGAAAAAAGTAATAAAGAAGAAAAAAAACGCCCCTGTTCTCCTCTGCAATCTATAGTCCTATAATATCCACTTTATTTAGAGAAAAGAAAAAAGAATGTCTCTTTAAAAGCTCACTTTTCCTCCATGTGAGTTGCCGATCTCGTCACCCGCTGCTCAGCTCTTCAATTCACCGCTCACTCGTTAAGACAGCCAACTATCCACAGGTTCTCCGCACTTTCCGATTCAGATTTCATCACTCGGTATTGCGGGAGTTCCTCTGCTGATCTCCGGCTCCCGGACCGGCTCAACGGGACGAAACCGGCAGTCCGGAGCCTCTTTCGAGACCCCGGTCTACCCCTCTCCCGGAGCGCAATTCCCTCGAGCCCCGACCTCCTGCGGTGAGTGCGGGCGGCTCGTTCGGCTCCCCCCCCGAACGTCTTGCTTCAGTCAGTGCTTAGAGCTTTTTTTTTTTTGCTTTTTTTTAATTTAATCCCATTGAAAATCTCATTGACCGGTGGAGCTAGGCGCAATGGCGATCGCTCTCTATGCCATCCTTAGCCACGCCCCCAGAGAAGTAGATTTAATAGGTATACCCAGTGTGGCATAATAAACAATATAATAATTATAATAATAATTTCATGTCAGAAATTATTCTGGGTTGAAAGTTTTGTGGGAGAAACTCTGCTCAGGGACGCCTGAATGAGGCTCCTTTCACAACCCCAAGACCTTGGACAGAGATGGGCACTGAATCCATCATGCAGTACCTGGGTCTTGAACTGCCAATTTGCTGGCCTTACAGCTAACAAGGCAAGCTTCTTAACCACCTAGCCACCTCAGCCCTACTAATAAACATAATGATGGGCTAGGAATTAAATTTCAATTTTGTGTTCAAATTTCCAGTCAGCTACAGAAACTCATTGGGGTTTGTGGTGTTGGTAAACCTACTCCTTAAATATATAATTTATCTTGAAAGTAAGATTGAGAGGGAGAGAGAAACATGAGGGGAGGCACTAGAGATTCTTCTTGTGTGAGCAGGAAAAATTAGAGCAATAGGCATTTGCATGACTGCCTGGCTTCCCTAACCATAAAGACCAGAGTCCTTCTACTCATGCACCATGAACTGTGGAAATACTGTATGTATTCTTGCTATCACGTGCTTGAGATCATCTGGTTGTGCAATTGGTTGTACATTCAGTGATGTGCCTGGGTGCATGATAGATAACTCACAAAATGGTGACCATGAAGTATGCAAAAGAAAAAGTGTCACCTAGCTTGGGAAAACTCCAAGATTTACAAAAATGCAAAGCAAAAAACAAATCCTAATAACTTTGGAACAAACAAGAAATTGTGGTGATCAACCTACAAAAACTATGAGAAATGACCAGTGAGGAGACTGCTTTGCCAAAGATTCCCAGCCATTTGTTGAAAGATGGAACCAGAAAACAGAGCAGGGGAAATACTGTAATGTACTCTGGAGGATAGCACAACTGGCTAGAACCCTGAACAAAAGCATGCAGAGCTGCCACATTTTGTCACAGGTTAACATTTACCAAAGAATCTCTTTTATGACTATTCAAAAGTGAGCGCAGAAGAGGAGGTGTGTGTGAGAAAACAACTGCAGCCTCTTTACTTCTCATCTTTCTGGTGTTCTCATATTTCCTCAATGGCTCTGTGTCCTTGCTGCACATAAATAAACTTCTCATCTAATGTAGGTATTAGTTTTCTAAGCTGATATATTTATCCAGGTAAGTTAGTTTGTCTCCTCAAGGTCAGCATACACTTGAGAGAGAAGTCATCATCTTCTTCTTCTTGATGGCTTCCTGTTTGCAGAGTTTGGGAGTAATTGCTGGAACATTTATAACATAAATCATAAGCCAGTGCTATCCTTGTGCATATTTCTCCTGAGCAGAGCAAGTCAGTGAAGCCTGTGGTCCTTGGACTTGCCACCAGTTGATTCCTGGCAGCTGTCATGAACTCTGGATTCAACAACAGACAAAATAACCCTCGGTTTGTTAGGAAATGATTTGGTTGCTCAGGATTAGCAGTAGGAGGCTGATGCTACAGAATCATTCAAGGAAAGATTAAGAACACAGGAACAGGCCTGCTGGATCAGACCAAAGGTCTACCTAATTTTGCTTTTTGGTCCCATGGTGGCCACCTAGCAGGACATTTCAGCATCTACTATCCTCCAGCAATGGATGTACAGAGGCATAATTAACAGAGGTAAACACCCATCTCTGCTATTGGGGCACGGGGGCTTGAGCAGCTTAACTAGGCAGTGTTGGCCATTTCTTATCAATGATGTTAGGCCGGGACTAAAACTCACCAAAGCGTCCTCCGTCATATCCCTTGGACAAGGTGACACATCATGGTCCGCCTAGCCAGCAGTTGATGTGCTATCCAAATGGCTAAAAAGCCACCTGCAGTTAGACTTGATTTCTCAAGTCCATTTGCATGTGTGGAATGTCGTTGCAGAGATGTCTACCAGTGCTCAGACACCTCACAAAATAATGACTCCTTGGTATTCAAGGTAAACACCCAAAGACAAATACATTGTTCAAGAATACGTATTTTTCAACTTGGGCCACCACAGAGAAACAACACAAAGTGGCCACCCAAGCCCATATTTTTGTAAGAAAAAGAACTTTGCCAACTGCTTTAGCCCATTGACATAGAGAAAAGTTTTAAAAGCAGCTAAAATATGAAACTGGAGCATAAGCAAAGGGAATGCATGTAATTGGGGCAGGAGGGGATTGTTGTACAGGTAATTGCAACCGTATTGCCTCACATATGTAAAATTTATACGGAATAATATCATATCATATTCCTATTTATGCATTCCCTTCGACTCACATTAAGCAATGACATGCCAATTACCAACACTGAAATCACTTAGTGCTCCAATTACCACACACTCCAAGAGCGTGGCTTTGATTTATGGGGCTGGATTGCAGGATCCCCATAGAACCAATGTTTGACTCAAAGCCAACAAAAGGTTTCTTCCTTACTTCCTTTCCACTCAAAGCTCTCTGCACTTCCTGTATTTCTTGATGGATGAATATTCAGGATGTTTTAAGTCATAAAAGAATAGGAAACACTGCAATGAGTTAACAGTTTGAAAATATTTCCCGCAGATCTCTTCTCTGTATTGTCTGGGAAATAATACACTGTTAGATGTTCAAGTGTGAGCATGTGGTGAGACAATTTTGGAGTGAAAGGGCACTCTTTGAATGCACATAGGGAAGAGAAAGGGAAGATATGGAAGGGCCAATGTGGTGCTGTAAATAGAGCTTTGGACCAGGACTCAGGAGATTTACATTCAAGTTCCCACCTGGCATGGAAGGTCACTGGTGAGTGGGTGTGGAAAATCATTCTTTGAACATCACTCATACCTTAAAAGCTCTATTAGGGTCATTGTCAGTGGGAAGTGATTTTGCAGCATATGGCAGCAGCAATAGAAATAGGAAAGCAGATATAGATTTGGAGCCTGTGACCTTTTCACTGATATCTCCAGAATATATAATGTCTGGTTTGGTCTTTAAAACATGAGTGTGGGGAGAGGGGAGATTTTGCACTTATGTACATATGCTGAAGTAAAAAGAGGTGCATGCTACTCCATGACAACAATGTACAATGACTGTAAAATCCAGTCTTCCCAAATTGCCTATCCATACCCTCCATCAAGATAATCGAAAGTCATTCACAAGTGGAAGAAACTGGGATATTACCCCTCTGTGTGGGGTTCATTTCTCTTGGAGAATCACCAGAGACTGAGCATGATCAACATGCAGAACAATGTATGGCTACATTTCAGCAAAGTTAAGCAATTAAAAGGAAATAAGCATAATTTCTGATGTTTAGATATATGAACAAACCAAGAGATCCAGCCACACAGGCAAATTAAATGATATCACATCATTAAAACTAATATGAAAATGACAAGCTTTTAAGTCATGGGGAACTCTTTCATTATATTTGCAAGCACCTTGAAAACAATGCGCTCATAACACATATGCGGTCATAACACATAACACATAACACATAAATATTACATATGTGCAGTTTTGCCCCAAACAGACCCGGTGCATAATCTGGCGGTCCTCTTGGACTCACGACTACTGCTCGAAGAGCAGGTGGCAGTCGTGGCCAGGAGGGCTTTTGCACAACTTCGTGTAATATGCCAGTTACGCCAGCTCCTAGATCGGGACACCTTGCTCATGATCACACATGATCTGGTCACCTCCAGACTAGATTATTGTAATGCGCTCTAAATGGGGCTGCCCTTAATGACCATCCGGAGGCTTCAACTGGTCCAGAATGCAGCTGCCCGGGTAGTGATGGGGTGTGGGCGGTATGCACATGCCTCGCCTCTGCTTCGGGAGCTGCACTGGTTGCCAGTTTGCCTCCGGGTGCAATTCAAGGTGCTGGTTATCACCTTTAAAGCCCTATATGGTAGTGGGCCAGGATACTTAAGAGACTGCATCACCCCAAGAACACCTGTCTGTCCCACCAGAGCGGACTGGGGAGGCTCTCTAGTTGTTCCATCGGCCAGAGAGGCACATCTCTCTGGCACTAGAAGGAGGGCCTTCTCTGTGTCTGCTCCAGCCCTATGGAACCTCCTACCAACTGAGCTACGTCTTCAGATGGACTTGCTGTCTTTTAGGAAGAACTTAAAAACATGGCTGGTGGGACAGGCAGTACCATGACCCCAGCTCGCTGGCTTGTTTGAGCTCCCTCTCCCCCCTGGGCTTTTAATCTTTATAATCTTTTGTTTTTAAGTTTATAACTTTTTAAATTATTATTGGGACCTGTGGATTTTTATAAATGTTAAAAACTTTTTAAATTTTATAATTGTAATTTCGAAGTTTTTAACAATGGGTTTGGGTTGGGTTTTATTATGCTTTTATGATGTTGTAAACCGCCCTAGGTCGCCCTGGCGAGAAGGGTGGTATAAAAATGTAAATAAAATAAAATAAAATAACTAGAACCCATCATGGATTTGTCAAGAACAAGTCCTGCTAGACTAATCTTACCACATTTTTCAATTGAGTAACTTTCTTGGTGTCATGAGATGACATCTCTTTTCTCACGTTCCCAAAGCCTGGAGAGGACCTGGTTTAAACTAGGCCTCAAAAATCCTTTCTTCTCTGCGTCACAAGCTGCGTCACAAGACTGCCTCTTGTCTCTAGCTAGCTGAGCTCTCTGGTGTTATGACTGTGTATATGTCAACAAGTTCCCATGTTTTGAGAAACTTTCTGTTTCAATAAGAGCATACCCTGATTGGTCAGAAGGTACCCCACCTGACTGCAGAATTTCCATCTTGGGGGAGAACAGGAAGAGTTCACTTTTGGATGTCTATGGGTTAACATCTTTGCCTGGGGGACTATTCCTTTTTGTTTTCATCATGATTACCTAGGACTATTGCTCTGTTTGCTGGACTGTCTTATGCTACTGACTCTTATGTTTTAAGAACCTAATCAATAAACTTACGTTTGCTTCAACAACATCTCTTCATTGGACTAAAGGGTAAGAGAAGCAATGCATTCACACACAAGCCTCTGAATACGCTACCTGTTTAAACCTCCTTGCAGAAGAGAAGCAGCTTAGCTGCATTGCCGGCCAGCTCACCCTCTGGGGGCTTTGGTTTAGGAAGGCCACAGCAGAGGGGGCCGGCTGGTTCCGTGACACTTGGTAGATGGTGGAAATGCTGTACTGTACAGCCTGTACATGTAATATATTTAGATTTCAACAAAACTTTTGGCAAAGTGCCCCATGATATTTTGATTAGCAAGTTAACCAGGTGTGGCATGGATAGCACAAGTGTCAGGTGGATATACAGTTGTTTGCTGAATTGTACTCAGAGAGTACTTATTACTGTCTCCTTCTCAAACTGGGTGGGGGTAACATGTGAGGTACCACAAGGCTCAGTCCTTTGCCCAGTGCTCTTCAACATTTTCATTAATGACTTGGAGAAGGGAATGCACAGAATACTTATAAGATTTGCAGATAACACAAAATTGGGGAAAATGGTTGATACCTTGGAAGACAGGAACAGAATTTAAAAAGAACTTGATAGGCTTGAACACCAGACTGAAAACAATAGAATGAAGTTTAACAGTGACTAGTGCAAAGTTCTACACCTAGAAGGAACCCCCCCCCCAAAAAAAAATGCACAGTTACTTGGCTCAGCTAAACTAGGAATGAGAAGGATCTTGGAATTGTTGTAGATCACAAGCTTAATATGAGTCAACAGTTAACCAAAGTAAGAAAACATAGAGGATTTTCAGTTTGGACTATATGTTATTTCACTGCTTGAAGTAATTTACAGAAGACCAGTGTTTGTGGTAGTCCCAGTTATAAGAATAGGGGATCTGACTTGGACTCTACTATCTCTTTTCAATCGTCATGGATATTAATTATGCCTGGAACTCTCTACCATGTCTCTTTGGGGAAATAAAGAATGAAATGATATATCATGCCATTCGTGTGGATACTCTAGTTTACAGAAGGGTTCTTCTTGTACAGGCAGGGCCGGATTTTCCTATAGGCTAACTAGGCTTCAGCCTAGGGCCTCAAGCTCAAGATATATTGATATATATCACAGTAATGATGTATTTTATTATCTCTCATGTAATTTACAAACCTAAAAATGGGAGGTGAAAGGGCCACATAAGTGGAATAGCCTAGGGCCTCTTTTCATGTAAATCCGGCCCATACATTTCACAATGTATGGGGTGGGTGTCAGTGCCACTTCCCCTGTAGCAAACTCTAAATTTGGATATTATTATGTTCAATTTATATGCCGCCCCACTCGTGAAATGCGACTCTGGGCGGCTTACAGCATGTCCTCAACATAATGTATGGGTGTGTTTTACTTCCTCTTCTGGGAGTGATGAGGGTGGCATGGGCCAGATGAATTGGCATTGGGGGCCAGATCCAGGCACCAGGCCATAGTTTGGGCACCCCTGGTCTAGAACCTCTCTCTAGTTATACATGCAGTAACCAGTGGCTGTATCTTATCAAATGCTATTGACAGAATAGCATTCTCCTCTGCACTTGTGGCTCAAGTGGCAAGATGTTGATTGAGAGGCAGAAGGTCAGCAGTTCAAAAACCGAGTGCTGAATGATGGAATGAGTGCCCGACTCTGTCCCAGCTCCTGCCAGCCTAGTAGTTTGAAAGCAAGAAATTGCAAATAAATAGGTAACACTTTTGTGGGAAAGTAAACAGCATTCTGTGCGCTTCAGTGTCTAGGCATGCCTGCCACATGTCCATGGAAATGTCTGCAAATGCAGACAGCGCTGGTGCTTCGGCTACAAACAGAGATGAGCACTGTAACCTAGAGTCAGATACAACTGGCTTTCAAGCAAAAGTGACCTTTACCTTTACCTTTACTGCACTTGTGGTAGCAAGCTAGCTTGGAGAATACTGTGAAAGCTCCAGGGCCATCCCACTTTGTTGAATAAGACTGGTCCTACTTAAGTTCATATTGGGAGAAGAAGAGTGATTTTATAAGAGCTTCTCTTCCTAAGAGATAAACCATGCAGTCAAATTAATATCCTCTGTGTTTTTCTTTCACATTATTTACTAATTCTTACCAGCAATCCCTATTCAATGAAAGAGGAAGAAAAATATCAATTTTCTCCCTTGAAAAATCACCCTTTCCTTAACCTTCAGAGTAGTGGTTCCCAATGTGTGGACCACACCTCACAGATACTCAACCTCAATCCTTGGGAACACATTAATTGTACCACTCTGCAAAGATTATGCAACACAGAAATGTTGGCTATGCTTGTGTGAATCCCAGTTCTGGTATTCCATGGTTTACAGTTATTTATAAAGGCTAGGTCAGCAGTGATTTGGACCTTTATAAGCACTATGATTTTAACTGAATTTTAACATGGCATTTATACATATTTTAAATCTCTAGCGATCTGTGCAGATATTTCTGGATGGGGTACGCATTTGATACAGAAATAAATAGACAGATTACTTCATTGAAATGCTTTGTCATAATACAGAGGATGCCAAAATGTATACACATTTTAAGAGAGGTCAACTATGCCTTACTTTTCAAGGTTGAATTGAATTGCAGTAGTAATTCATACACATTTTGTGAATTATCAGTTTTACTTCCAACAAGATGGCATACCACCAGACTTCCAACAATATGTGAGTGTTTACCTCAGTGAGAATCTGCTAGGACAATGGATAGGATGAAGAGGTGTGGCAGAATTCCCCCCATGTTCTCCTGACTTAATGCCCCTTGACTTCTACCTATGGGGGACCTTAAAGGATGTGGTGTACTATGAGGGGAAAAAAAAAGCTATACTGACGGTACTTTGGGAAGAAATTGAAATGTCATGCACAGCAATACAAATGGGCAATGTTGTTCAAGCAGCATTCACCATTATCAGAAGTGTCCAGATACTGATAGTAACCATTTAGAGCACCTCTTGTAATTGCAGAAGTAAAACATGATGTGTATTTATCTTTTGTTTGTATCTATTGAGTATTACAATTTTAATACAGTTTTTTCTTTTCTTAAAATGTGTATAGTTTTTTGGCATCCTCTGTATTTTGCTCTGAAGATGCATTTAGACATGGATTCATTCACATATAAATGTTGTCCATTGCTGATAATTTTCTATTATTGTTTATTTTCTGTCTACTTGGTATAAATGTTGTCAAAGGCTGGTAAGCACTGACTGTTATGTTTGTGTTGTGAACAGTACTTAATGTATACAATTTGAGCTGCTTTTCCATTATATTATATTATGAGAAGACAGAACATAATTGGTTCCTTTGAGTACAGTTTTATTTTTCTTTGTGTTAATTAACTCCTGGAACAAAAGATTAGATAAGAAAGAATAGAAATTTGCATGCTTTTTCTAATGGAGTCTAGCCCCAATGATTAAAAAAAAAGCAGAGAAAGACTTAAATTTCTAGCATAACAAACACGCCTGCTTGACACATAGTGCTGAGTTAAAATCCTCAAGAAATTTGGCCAATTTTACCTGTTACCAGGTATGCACTCTGAGCACAAGTATAAACTCACGCATGTTCAGAGACTCATCTGGAAAGGATCTTTGAACTATGGCAATTTATCTCTTACCCAAGTGATCCTACTGTCCACACTGGAGATGTTTTTCTTCAGTGGCAAGGATCTACAGTGGGATTTTTTAGATCACTTCAGTTTGTCCCCTTGTTTGATTATTGACACACCTCCTTCTCTACCCTCATCTATGGGATGTATTTAGAGGTGTTACCCTTCCACCTTCATGTCACTTTTCACCTCAACATTGTTTCCACAAGTATAGTTTACCCAGTTTATTCACTAGTAAATTTACCCAGCTGTTTTTGCTACAGTAAACAACATAGCAAAACAGCAATGGTTGCCAGAGTAGACCTAGAATTGTGCTGTTTCAGTTAGGGAACTAACAAAAGCATTAGATACAACACAAGTATACAAAGGGGTTTCTCTGTTGTCCATTTTAATGTTTCAATTCACTGCATACACAGGATGATCTAATAACATCATCCACAGCTCTATTTCAGTGTGAAATAACCATCTTCATGGGCTACAGAACAGGATAATTAGCAGTGCACCAAAAGAACTACTGCCCTAGCCCCAGAGAGTAGTGAGACAGCAAAAGAGGTGGGATGGAGTGCTTTAATTCAAAACGTGTGTGGATGCCATAATGTGATGCCAAAATTGCTCAAAAGATATGTACCAGTGTAGGCAGGCTGTAATACTGCCACCAAATGGTTTCTGGAAAGACTGACTTTTGGTCTGACCCTTTTTTGGTAAGATGTCATTATCTTCCCATCTGACCAGGATGGGTAGCCAAAATTTTTAGTACCACACTGTGGGTGGAGCCGATGTCATGGGCATGATGTCATGATGTGGCCAGAGCCAAAGTAAAAAACAACAACATAAAAATACAGTACACATAAAAATAGACATTAAAAACACATAAAAATATAAATTAAATAGACATAAAAACACATAAAAATACAAATTAAAATACACATTAAATACACATAAAACACATAAATACACATTAAAAAACACATAAAAACACATAAAAGCACACTACACTATGTTATAATCAAATGAATACTACATAGTCATTGTTTTCTCCTTTAAAAATCCCAAAAGAGCAAAACATTTTAAAAAGTTCTCCCTGTGTCCTCTGACACCTTTCCAGTAATTGTACCAAACTAAAAGAGTGTACAATGCTGATTTGCACAGGAAGGATTTGATTGCAATGTGGGCTGGGGGTTAAAACATTTCCTTGAATATGATGGTGCTGCATAGTATGGAAGGGAATTTCTCTAGGTTGCTATGGACAGAGTCAACATTTGGCTGTTAGAAGTACCCAGCCATTTGATAATATCTGATTAATGGCAATTAATATCTGACAACCAACCTGCAACAACCTTGAACATTGCCAACTCTGACTGGCAGATTCTTTCCTTGCTCTCCCTGGAGGCAATGTGGATTGATAATGGGATTTTTTCATGCAAAGCATGTGCTCCACCACTGAGCTGCCCCTCCCCCAAGTGAGTTTGGAGCAAAAGAGGCAATGATGACTGGAAGGGGATTGGTTTACATGTGTATATGGCATTCGAATCTGGCCAGGTTATCCTGCTATGGTATTATTATTATTATTATTATTATTATTATTATTATTATTATTATTATTATTATTATTATTATTATTATTATTATTATTATTATTATTATTATTATTATTATTATTATTATTATTATTATTATTATTATTATATGCCGCCCTACTCGGTGAAAACCGACTCAGGGCGGCTCACAACATACAATCAAATACAATGTAACAATTCAATAGAACAACACAATGTCACAATATAGTGAAATATGCATCAACAATTCAAACAATAGAATATCATAAAATACAATACAGTAAGATAAAACCCCAATATACGTCCTCATTCCTGAGGGACAGGACCCAGTCAGTGTGCCTGGAGAAGGAGAAGTCCAGCCCTAGGCCCCTGCAATACGGGGTGCCTCAGGGCTCGGTACTCTCTTCCCTCCTATTTAGCATCTATATGAAGCCACTGGGTGAGATCATCCGTTCCCACGGGGTAAGGTATCATCAATATGCAGATGATACCCAGTTATACATCTCTGCCCGTGGGGACCCAAGCGGTGCGGTGGAAGTCCTTTCCAGGTGTCTGGAGGCTGTTAAGGTCTGGATGGGGGACAACGGGCTACAGCTGAATCCCGGCAAGACTGAGTGGCTGTGGGTAAGGGGTCCTGTGTTAACACAGGAGCTGCCACCTTTGGTTCTGGATGGGGCAGTCCTGCCCCAAACAGACCCGGTGCGTAATCTGGGGGTCCTCCTGGATTCACGGCTACTGTTCGAAGAGCAGGTGGCAGCCGTGGCCAGGAGGGCTTTTGCACAACTTCGTGTAATACGCCAGTTATGCCCACTCCTAGACCGGGACGCACTGCTTATGGTCACACATGCGTTGGTCACCTCCAGACTTGATTACTGTAACGTGCTCTACATGGGGCTGCCCCTGATGACCATCTGGAGACTCCAGCTGGTCCAAAATGCGGTGGCCCGGGTAGTGGTGGGGTGTGGGCGTTATGCTCGTGCTTCACCGCTGCTCCGGGAGCTGCATTGGTTGCCAGTATGTCTCCGGGTGCAATTCAAGGTGCTGGTTATTACCTTTAAAGCCCTTTATGGTAGTGGGCCAGGATACCTAAGAGACCGCGTCACCCCAAGAACATCTGTCCGGCCCACCAGGGCGGATCGGAGAGGCTCCCTTGTTATTCCTTCGGCTAGAGAGGCGCACCTCGCCTGCACTAGGAGGAGAGCCTTCTCCATGTCCGCCCCGACCCTCTGGAACCTCCTGCCCACCGAGCTGCACCTTCAGACAGAGCTCCTGCCCTTCCGGAAGGGCGTGAAAACCTGGCTGGCAGGACAAGTTTGGGGACCCGGGAACATGGGTTCCCATACTAAGTGGCTTATTTAAAGGATTGCCTCCCTGGGTCTGAATGTGGGAATACTGGTATGTAGTCTCCGTATTGTTTTAATCTTTTGCTGACTTTTAATTCTGACGTTTTTTAGTGATATAGATTGTTCTATGTTTTTATTTCTATTTTTTTATCGTGATGTAAGCCGCTCAGAGTCGGGTTCTCCCGATTGGGGCGGGGTAACAAATGCAATTAATAATAATAATAATAATAATAATAATAATAATAATAATAATAATAATAATAATAATAATAATAATAATAATAATAATAATAATAATAATAATAATAATAATAATAATAATAATAATAAAGTTACAAAAATATTACAAAAAACATAGGAACATTACACAATCTTACAAAGAAAAAAATGTAGACCCTACTCCTAGAGACTCAACGCTGATCATTGAGTGGTGGTTAACTAACCTGACAACCCTGAGGACTAATGGCCTTGAGTGGTGAAGTCCACAGGGAAAGGTGATGGTCCCCAAGTGGATTAAATCCCACTTGAATCCATCTTGATGGAGGGCAGAAGCTTCATCAATACTGGCCTGGGGCCGATGAGGACTTTGAGCGCCAAAAGGGCTCAGGACCAGAAAATGAGTGGAGTGGAACTGGATCAGTGATATAGGTGTCACACTATGATGCAGAAGGCAAACAGAAGACTAACACATTATACTAATGCTAATCACCATGATGATAACCAATATTTGGAATCGGGTATGGCACTTGGAGAAGAATATGACATAGAAGAGAATAGATAAATTCTATATGTCATGGCTCAAATGAATCTCTTTTGAAGAATTAAACTGCTCTCCCAAGGCCTGAACTAATGTGAACTCTACTGCAATGACTAGAAGTGGGCCGTGTCTTTTCCTCTTGCTCAGAAATTTATTTTGAAGTGTGTTTTGCTATGATTACAGTTGGCCAGAGGTTTATTGCTCTCCCATCAACCCGATCCCTTACTGTTGCCCTGTTGAATTTATACTATTGCATACTAATGGAGATGTTTTAATTATCTTTTTATTGTCTTTTAATAATATTTTACTACCATGTGGAGCCCTGTAAGCATTTGGACAGAAATGGCTTGATGCATAGGGGGAAAATATACCATAAGTGGGGGAAACATTCTAATGGCGAGGCACTTGTCAATGACATTGAAATCTATTGCTCTTAGGGGAATCATGGGGATAAGGTTGCAGCAGAGATGTGGTTTCCTCAAGTTTAACCTCTCTTGATTTCCATGGAACTGCGGGGAGAGTAACACAATATACAGGATGTTGCGTTATTTACTCTGCCTACCCCTTCACCACAAATCACTATCCACAGTCCATTTTTGATATGTAAACTATTTTTTTTCATAATGTGTATGGATATTTCATACATTCTTTGTATGGTCAACTCTGAGGGGGGAATCATTTTATAAAATTAAAAGGGCTAACAGGATACTCAGTACAGTACTAATAATTTATTTCAGTGTGTGCCTTTGTGGATTGGAGTTTACTTCCTCAGACAGCAGAGTTCTTGTATGAGGAAGTGTACCATAGTCCTTAAATGGTCATACTGATATAAACAAGCTTGTTTCTAAGATGGTTCAACTCCTTTGTTTTTACTTTTCTTATCACTAAAGCAGACCAATTTGGCTACCTCTTTGACAATCACTCAGGGGTGAAAGAGTGTCATTTTAAATATTATTATATGTAAACGAATTCTGTTCTTTCTTGTACCAGGCATCAGAATAGTACTCCTAAATTTCCCACAAGTTTTTCCACCCTCAGCATCTTTACAGTGGATGGTGGGGAACCTGGTTTTTATTTTTTTACACTATTAGAGAATTTGGAATCATTAAATACTTTCATTGATTTAGTCCAGGGTTCCTCAAACTTGGCTCTCCATATTTTTTTGGACTTCAGTTTCCAGAAGCCCTGACCAGGAGGTGTGCTGACTTGGGCTTCTGGTAACTGAAGTCCAAGAATACCTAGAGAGCAAAGTTGGAGGAACCCTAATCTAGTCAATTGATCTATTATTGCCATAGCAAATAATAGAAGCAACTTGTAGCTGAATTATTATATCATCAGTATGAACCTGCCTGTGTCCATGATACTTGCCTTATTGGGATGGAAGTACACATGCTAAATTCCCTTTCCCCCCTCAATTCAGTTTGTCTTGACAAGACATCTCAGTGAGGAATTTTAAAATGTTGTGACTTTCCTTACCTGCAGCTGAGAGTCAGAAAAATAGCCTTGTAATTTATGTAAAATGAATCTATTTTCCTTCAATAAAGCAAAGGGAGGGAGAACAACTGCAAAGGGAAGGGCTGATTGGTAAATAAATGCCAACAGCCTTTCTGATGTTTCAAATTCTTATGTAAACTGCTACTGCTATTATTATTATTATTATTATTATTATTATTATTATTATTATTATTATTATTATTATTATTATTATTATTATTATTATTATTATTATTATTATTATTATTATTATTATTATTATTATTGGCTTGTATGTCGCCCACTCGCAATGTGACTCAGAGCGGCTAACAACACTATCACGTCCAATACAATATAAAACAAGATACAATTAGCATACACTAGAGAACAAGAAACAATTAGCAGAGTACAATTAGCACACATTAATAAAAGTCACCAAAGTCAAAACATCCCAAAACAAGAATTCGACCACAAAAGTCAAGGCCTCAGAGTCCAAAGTCTAGGCTGGGCAGGGGGCAATGTCCAGCCCTGCACCCCAGCGGCCAAGACCATGACCAAGTCCATAGCACCAGGCAGCATAGGGGGCACGAGACTCTGCCACACCAGGGCTCCTGCCACCAGACCCTGTGTGGCCAAGCCCCCATTCTGCAGCTCCAAAGCTCCCACTCTGCCACGGCTCAACCGACGACAGGTCCACTACACCTGATGCAGTGATGGGATGTAACAGGTTCTCACCAGGTCACCAGAACTGGTAGTAACTTTCCCCAGTGTCTCGGAGAACCGGTAGCAGCTTTTGGGGGGAACCACCTTCGGGGCTTACCTTTTCACTGGTTCCCCCACTGCGCATGCACACCAAGCACTTGGAGTGCATGCATGCCTACAGTGCTTGGCGCGTATGCACAGCCTCCTTGCCAGTGGCGTAGCGTGGGGGGGGCGGGGGGGGCGGATGCCCCGGGCAGCGCCTTTCAGGGGGCGGCAAAATGTCCCCTCCCCACCCTTTTGCTGGCGAGCGCCCCACGTGCGCTTCGCCGCTTGCCACACACCTCCGTCCGCTCACACCTCCGTCCGCTCGCCCGCCCGGCTGGCCGTCGGGGGCTCTCCGCCGCCTGTTGCCCCTGGCAGCGGCTTTCAGGGGGAGGCAAAATGTCCCCTCCCCACCCTTTTGCTGGCGAGGAAGAGAAAAAGGGGTTTTTTTTAGGCGGACAATTCAAGGAGGCTCCTTGAATTGTCCGCCTAAAAAAAACCCCTTTTTCTCCTCCTCGCCAGCAAAAGGGGGGGGAGGGAAGGAGGGGCACGCCCAGTCGCCCGCCCAGCTGGCCGTCGGGGGCTCTCCTGGCGGGCGGCCCGCATGCGCGCGGACGCTGCTCGCCTCCGCCCGCCCAGCCACCCACCCAACTTGCCGTGAGACGGGGCGCTCGTCGGGGGTGGGTGGCGCCGTGGCGGGGAGCCCCTGGGGGCTGGCTGGGCAGGAGGAGGTGGGCAGGAGGAGGTGGGCAGGAGAGCCCCCGACCGACAGCCAGCCCGGCGGGCGGGCCCCTCCTTGAATTGTCCGCCTAAAAAAAAACACTTTTTCTCCTCCTCGCCAGCAAAAGGGTGGGGAGGGGACATTTTGCCGCCCCCTGAAAGCCGCTGCCAGGGGCAACAGGCGGCGGAGAGCCCCCGACAGCCAGCCGGGCGGGCAAGCGGACGGAGGTGTGAGCGGACGGAGGTGTGTGGCGGGCGAGCGGACGGAGGTGTGTGGCGCGCGTGCGCGCGCGCGTGCGCGCGCACGCCGCTAGTCACCAGGGGGCCGGCTTCTACCTGGGTCAGGGGGAGGGGGCGGCGGCAGCGGCGAGCTGGGGGGGGGGGCGGCGAGTTTGTTCTTCGCCCCAGGCGGCTGAAGACTGCGCGACGCCACTGCTCCTTGCTGTCCTTCCAAGTGGGGAGGAGGAAGAATATATACAACTATGCGGAAACATCTGCAGACGCATACAGCACTGGCTCTTTGGCTTTGAAGCAGAAATCAGCACTGAACTCTAGAGTCTGATATGACTGGCTTTTGAGCAAGGGAAACCTTTACCTTTACCTTACTATGCCTTAGTCCAAGGGTGCCCAAACTTTTCGCCCCGGGGGCCGGATAACATTTTATCAGAGGCTCCAAGGGCCGAACTATCTCTCCATGGTACATACATCCACCCAGCCTTGCCGCCGCTGCCTCCGCCGCCACCACTAACGCCTTTGCCGCCGGCTCCTCTTTCACCGGCTCCTCCTTCGCCGCCTTGACAGTGTCCTTTAAAAGTATCCTTTTAAAAAAATATGACAGATCCTAGAAACTCACATCCAGCTTGGTCATTGTGGCATCCAATGAGCTGTTGTTGTGTTCCAAAGCTTCAGGTAGGTGGGATTTTAATTCGCAATGAAAAGTCATTAGCCTTAGAAAAGATCTGCTTCCTGACATCATGTCAGGAAGCAGATCTTTTCTAAGGCTAGTGATTTTCATTGCGAATTAAAACCCCACCTACATGAAACTTTGGATTTTAATTAGCAATGAAAGTCATTAGTCTTAGAAAAGATCTGCTTCCTGACATCATGTCAGGAAGCAGATCTTTTCTAAGGCTAATGACTTTTCATTGCCAATTAAAACCCCACCTACTTGAAACTTTTGATTTTAATTAGCAATGAAAAGTCATTAGCCTTGGAAAAGATCCGCTTCCTGACATGATGTCAGGAAGCGGATCTTTTCTAAGGCTAATGATTTTTCATTGCCAATTAAAACCCCACCTACCTGAAACTTTGGATTTTAATTAGCAATGAAAAGTCATTAGCCTTATAAAAGATCTGCTTCTGACATCATGTCAGGAAGCAGATCTTTTATAAGGCTAATGACTTTTCATTGCCAATTAAAACCCCACCTACCTGAAACTTTGGATTTTAATTAGCAATGAAAAGTCATTTGCCTTATAAAAGATCTGCTTCTGACATCATGTCAGGAAGCAGATCTTTTATAAGGCTAATGACTTTTCATTGCCAATTAAAACCCCACATACCTGGAACTTTGGATTTTAATTAGCAATGAAAAGTCATTAGCCTTAGAAAAGATCCGCTTCCTGACATGATGTCAGGAAGCGGATCTTTTATAAGGCTAATGACTTTTCATTGCCAATTAAAACCCCACCTACTTGAAACTTTGGATTTTAATTAGCAATGAAAAGTCATTAGCCTTAGAAAAGATCCGCTTCCTGACATCATGTCAGGAAGCAGATCTTTTCTAAGGCTAATGACTTTTCATTGCCAATTAAAACCCCACATACCTGGAACTTTGGATTTTAATTAGCAATGAAAAGTCATTAGCCTTAGAAAAGATCTGCTTCCTGACATTATGTCAGGAAGCGGATCTTTTCTAAGGCTAATGATTTTTCATTGCCAATTAAAACCCCACCTACTTGAAACTTTGGATTTTAATTAGCAATGAAAAGTCATTAGCCTTGGAAAAGATCCGCTTCCTGACATGATGTCAGGAAGCGGATCTTTTCTAAGGCTAATGATTTTTCATTGCCAATTAAAACCCCACCTACCTGAAACTTTGGATTTTAATTAGCAATGAAAAGTCATTAGCCTTATAAAAGATCTGCTTCTGACATCATGTCAGGAAGCAGATCTTTTATAAGGCTAATGACTTTTCATTGCCAATTAAAACCCCACCTACCTGAAACTTTGGATTTTAATTAGCAATGAAAAGTCATTTGCCTTATAAAAGATCTGCTTCTGACATCATGTCAGGAAGCAGATCTTTTATAAGGCTAATGACTTTTCATTGCCAATTAAAACCCCACCTACCCGAAACTTTGGATTTTAATTAGCAATGAAAAGTCATTAGCCTTAGAAAAGATCCGCTTCCTGACATGATGTTGCCAATTAAAACCCCATCTACCTGAAACTTTGGATTTTAATTAGCAATGAAAAGTCATTAGCCTTATAAAAGATCTGCTTCCTGACATCATGTCCTGCCTGGCTTCCTGCAGCCTCAGAGGGTGGGGGAACTTCAAAATTAGCGCACATTGGGTCTCCCAATCAATTTAAAATCAGGAATTACACAATGCACAGCCATAATACTGTAAATCAATTTTGACTTCCAACTTATACCAATACTTGAATCAGTGTAAAATAAATCACTTCAGACCAGTGATGGTGAACCTTGGCACTCCAGGTGTTCTTGAACTTCAATTACCAGAAGCCTAAATCAGCACTTCTGGTGATCAGGACATCTGAGAATTGAAGTTCCATAACACCTGAACTACCAAGGTTTGCCATCACTGGTTTAGACTTTGTGCCCACTCCTGTTAATGTTTACCTGGGAAAGCCCAGATAAACTTGCAGCAGGAGGTGACATAGATTACAACTGATTGGCAGAGGCAGCATTAACAGATCTGCTGCATCTCTCTGCAGCTGCAGATCAGCTGACACCAGTTACTACCAATCAGTGGGAGCCCCTCTGCTACTATAGTGCATTGTTTTTTAAAAAATATTTATTCAAAGTGTCATAGCACTAGGACTCTTCAAATAAACATTTTTTAAAAAAGAATTACTGGTGGATGATTAGCTAGGAATAGCAGTTAGTCTTTAAAGTGCTACTGTGTATTTTATTTTATTTGTTTTGTTTTCTGCGATAGCTAGGAATGGTCTCCCTTGATCAGCTGGAGTCTGTTTTCACTGATCAGTGGCTTTGATCTGCCCTGGTAGTGCAGACAGATTTCCAGCTGATGAAGGAGAACATAACCATTTGGTCCACAGCATCTCTGATGCCATCGTGACTGCCAATCGGCTTACCTGGGACATCTCTCTACCCCCAGTCATCTGATCAATGGGAAATCTCATGGCGGCAGTGGAGATGCCACTGATTAGCTGGGGACAGTTTTCCCCATCAACTGGAGCTACCTCTGCTGCCAGAATAGAGTGCAGCCACTATATACATACAGTGTATCTAAATAGCTTTACAGTACTGTATATATACATATGGGACCGCAGTGGCTCAAGTCACTAAGACACTGACTGGGAGGCGGAAGGTCAGCAGTTCGATTCCTGAGTACTGCAGGACGGAATGAGCTCCAGTCTCTGTCCCAGCTCAAGTCACTAAGACACTGACTGGGAGGCGGAAGGTCAGCAGTTCGATTCCCGAGTACTGCAGGACGGAATGAGCTCCCGTCTCTCTCCCAGCTCCTGCCAACCTAGCAGTTCAAAACCAAGAAATTGCAAGTAGATAAATAGGGACCACTTCGGTGGGAAGGTAACAGCATTCCGTGCGCTCCAGTGTCTAGTCATGCCTGCCAAATGACCACGGAAATGCCTGCAGAAGCAGACAGCACTAGCTCTTCGGCTTAGAAACAGAGATGAGCACTGACCCCTAGAGACGGATACGACTGGCTTTCGAGCAAGGGAAACCTTTACCTTTACCTTTATATATACATATAACCTAGCAGTTCAAAAGTAAGAGATTGCAAGCAGATAAATAGGGACCACTTCGGTGGGAAGGTAACAAGTGTTCTGTGGGCTGCAGTGTTTAGTCATGCCTGCCATAAGACCACGGAAATGCCTGCAGAAGCAGACAGCGCTGGCTCTTTGGATTTGAAACAGATGAGCACTGACCCCTAGAGTCGGATAATCCTGTAATCCTGGACACACACCTCTCTCTCTCTCTCTCTCTCTCTCTCTCTCTCTCTCTCTCACACACACACACACACATCTCTTTCTCCCTCTCCCAGAAGAAACTGCTTGTAATCCTGGACACACACACACACACACACACACACACACACACACACACACACACACACACACACACACACACACACACACACACACACACACACACACACACATCTCTTTCTCCCACACACACATCTCTTTCTCTCTCTCTCTCTCTCTCTCTCTCTCTCTCTCTCTCACACACACACACACACACACACACACACACACACACACACACACACACACACACACACACACACACACACACACACACCTCTCTTTCTCCCTTTCCCAGAAGAAACTGCTTGTAATCCTGGACACACACACACACACACACACAGCCAGAGATATAGAGGAGAAGGAGGGCTAGGAGCCAAATTGGAGGAGGGTTTTTAATAGCCATTTTGCCCCCCATGAAGTAATGCCTGACGGTAGTCCCGTAGGGTGACAGGGCGTAATGGGAGGTGGTTTTAGTGGGTAAAAATCCCACACACTGTGAAGCCAGAGCAAGGGCTCACAGTGTCTTTTGAAGATTTCCACCTGCTCTTAAAAAAAAAGACCACACACACACACACAGACCTCTTTCTCCCCCCCCCACATCTCTTTCTCCCTCTCCCAGAAGAAACTGCTTGTAATCCTGGACACACACACACACACACACACACACACACACACACACACACACACACACACACACACACACACACACACACACACACACACACACACACACACCCCTCTTTCTCCCCCCCCCACATCTCTTTCTCCCTCTCCCAGAAGAAACTGCTTGTAATCCTGGACACACACACACACACACAGAGACCTCTTTCTCCCCCCCCCCACATATCTTTCTCCCTCTCCCAGAAGAAACTGCTTGTAATCCTGGACACACACACACACAGACCTCTTTCTCTCTCCCCCCCCCCACATCTCTTTCTCCCTCTCCCAGAAGAAACTGCTTGTAATCCTGGACACACACACACACACACACACACACACATCTCTTTCTCCCACACACACACACATATCTCTCTCTCTCTCTCTCTCTCTCTCTCTCTCTCTCTCTCACACACACACACACACACACCTCTTTCTCCCTCTCCCAGAAGAAACCATTCCCCCCCAGCCCTGAATAAGCGGAAGGCTAATACAAAATGGTAGACAGTTACTTTTAGCTCCCGGATGGCCTCAGTCAGGCTCAGTCTCTCTCTCTCTCTCCACTCTTAACAGCCAAATCACCTAGGCGGAGGGATTCAGCAATTCTAAAGTAGATTGGGCAGAAGTCCTAGTACTAAGCAGGAGAAGGAAGGAACTAGGCAAATCACTGTCTTTCACTGATTTGTGATCCCTCCGCAAAAAAAAAGTCCACAAATTTTTTTTTTAAAAAAATAAAATAAAATTATAAGAGTTCCTATACCATGTCGGGGGCTGGATGAAATGGCCTGGCAGGCCGGATCCAGCCCCCGGGCCATAGTTTGGGCATGCCTGCCTTAGTCAATGAGTGTAGGTCAGAAAAAATACAAATAAATATGCACGTATAGACAAGGAATGTAAGAATTCATAGAATTTCCAAAGCAGGAAAGAAAACAAAGTCTTGCAAACCAATACAAAATGAGCACAAGAAGAAAGTGTAGGTGTGATTTGGTAAACACAAGAGAGATATTCACATTCTTGTTACTATTCGCAGTTTCTCCACTGAAAGAATGGCAGACTGCCCTGAATTTCAAATTGCTTGCAAAAAGTGGGTGGTGGAGGAGGAATGGAACATTATTTCTACTTTGATTTAATTCACAATAAACTTAGGATATAATGTTTATTTTTGATGAACCTCTCTTAGTTTTATGCTATGTGTTCAACATTCACCCCCAAAGCTGCTACTTAGCAAATAAGGATGGGCTACATTCTACTCAACCAATACAATGAGCATAAGAATAAACTGATGTGTTCAAACAAGGCTGAAAGACTGTATGTGGGATCATGTTCCTGCTTTTTAGTAAATTGATGGGAACAGGACTGCTGAGCATTGAAAGGCATTCCAGGGTATACCAGGCAATCAGTATCTAACTGTAAGGGCATCTGTTCTGTCTACTGCAGATGATGCTCCAATGGCTAAATGTATTCTCGGGTGCCTTGCAAAGTTCTTCAGTGGCTGAGAAAAAGATGCAGTATTTTATGAAAGGATAGAGCACCAGTCATACAGAGACTGGCAGCTGGTTTATATCAGTAGTCCGGAGTGACTCTATGTTTGCACGTGAATGCACATGTGTATGTGCATGAGAGAGAAAGAGAGACACCAGGTATAATGGTTTTCTTTGGACTGGTTCAGGGCCAATTCCAGAGCTCATTCCTCCTGATGCTTGTCTGATCTTAAACAGATAAGAAGATAAGAAGAGCCCTGAGGGAGAAGATTGGAGAGCTATAATATCCACTGTCCTGCTTCCCAAGCAGATGCTGATGGGAAGCACATAAAAAATATGTCTGCAACAGCATCTTGTAGGATAGTGCTGCCAATTCCCAGAGCTGTAACTTTAGTCAGGCTTTGATGCAGGGCACAAAATATATCGAGTGTAAGAGTTGCTTCTTGAAACAATACAACACCACACCATTGATATGTACTGCCTGAAACACACATATAACCTCCACTCTTTCATTCTCAAGCAGAAAGAAATATAGAACAGTTGGGACCAGCATTGGATAATTTGAGAACCAGATCCAAGTGTCCCACCCCATTCCTCTTCCCCTCTCACTGGGCATGTTAATTTTAGGTGACTCAAGTTTATTCAACAGACTGGTGAAGCTCCAGGCACCAGAATTCTTGTTTACAGCTCTGCCAATTCTGCAGGCAATATAGACTATTTTGACTCCTAGCCACCAAGATAGCCTTACCTTCCATGAGTTTTTTAAAAATACCTTAAGCCATTGCTATCCCATTACTGAGTTCAATTGCTTATTAAACTCTGTATGAAGAAGTGCTATTGTTTTACTGTTCTGGGAGAAAAGCTTCTACTCCCATGATGCACTCGTAAAGGTAAAAGTTGCCCTTGCTCGAAAGCCAGTCTTATCCTGCTCTAGGGTTCAGTGCTCATGTCTGTTTATAGCCAAAGAGCCAGTGTTGTCTGCATTTGCAGATGTTTCCATGGACATGTTTCAGGCATGATTAGACACCGGAATGCACAGAATGCTGTTTACCTTCACACCGAAGTGGTACCTATGTATTTACTTGCAACTTCTTGCTTTCAAACTGCTAGGTTGGCAGGATGTGGGACAGAGGCAGGAGCTCACTCCGTCATGCAGTACTTGGGTCTCAAATTGCTGACCTGCTGACTTCCGGTCGTCATGTTCAGCATCTTAACCACAGAGCCACCACAGTCCTAGCCCACCTTAAAACCAAGTTCTTCTCCAATAACAGTCAACTCCATGGCTCAGAAGGCAATCAACTCCTTCACCCTTTACTGCCTTCTTCACCTTCATGCCGTGCCTTGATTATCATAATTTTGCCTATCTTTTTAAAGGCTCTGCTGGCTTGGACTCTAAGATACGAAACTAAATAAAAAGAGGTAAAGTTGGGGAATCAGATTTCCCTTGTCTTTTGGAAAGGTTCACATGCCAAATGGCCCATTGACAAAGCAAGATTTATATGCTACCACATCACACAAAGGGAGATATGACTAATGGTGGAAAAATTCTGAAGTCCATTATTGTGCCACCCCTTGACCATTCTGCCATATGGATGAAACTGAATGCAATCAATTTGCAAGGAAAACGAGCAACATGACATCTATTCAACTTTGAAATGAGGGCTGTGCAACCCCTCTGAAATCTAAGAAGGACCAGACATGTTTTGCAAAGCTAAATGAAACAAACCCAAAACAAATGCCCTGGACTGCCTTCAGAGAATTTGTGCTGTTATCTCTACCACCACAACAGCAACTTTTCTTCCCCCTCCTCCCCAGTGTTGCATTGTATGTTTACAAATGGCTCGTGCCACCTCTGGATCATAGTCAGTCATAATTCCTGAAAGACAGGGAGAGCAAAGCAAGCGAAAAAGCAATGCTGCTTTATCAGCATGGGAAGTTGCTATCATTTTCAAGTACAGTACTTTAAAAACCATGTAAATCATGCCATAGAAGTTGCCTGGTTAAAAATTTCATCCCACCCTCCCAACTCTAAGCTATTTAAAAAGTTTAGTATTTCATTTTAATGTCTCTCTTGCTTACCATAAGACCAAGGGAAGAAAGCTGACCTTAACTGGAACCATTTTAATGCTATTATTTGTCACTGTTTTATGGCATTCAAAGATATTGTGCTTAGACTGTTAGTTATAACCTAGAGAGATGTCTTGAGAATGATGTCTATTAACCTCGCCAGGCTTTTAAAAAAAATTTCTTTTTGAAAGAAATATTCCCTCCACTATACAGAACCTCAAAGTATAGGCATTATTTAATGCAGAGTTTCAGAGTAAGTCTCGATTTCTTGCATGGCCTATAATTATAAGGCTGCAGCAACCATATGGTTAAGGTTAATGAGAGGTTTTCATGTCATCTACCCCCATTAAAATTAATTGTGGAGACTGGGCTCTTTCCCCTTTTTTCTGGAAATATTTTTATTACAGCTTTTATTCGCACTCTTTGTCTTGTCACCTTCTGAAAACTTGAAATCTCTTGCCTTTTACCCCAAAAGTAAACAATTACGGAGTGAGTGAGAACTCTAGGTTTCTATCCACCCATCTTGAGTAGGACCAGCTTTGGGTGGAATGTGTCAAGTGATGGGATTCAGGCAGTTTGCCCTGGTATGGCTGAACTGGTAGTAGAACTGGCTGGCCACACCCATTTAATTTTTATTTTTTTTTAATTTTTTTTAATTAAAAATTTGACAGAGCCACCCTGGCTGGGGAGTAAGAAGCAGCGCCTACCCAAAATGAACGGTGTCCCTATGGTCACCCACCCACCCCCTCACCAGTTGACTCACTCACTTGGACTGCCAGTGCCACCATGTCAGCTTCCTCTGTGTGCTGCTCTATCCCTCACAGCCTACCATAGAGAGATGACAACCCTGGAAGACTCAACTATCCCGCACATGTGCGTTAGGGGCACCATTTCGGGTAGGTGCTGCTTTTGCTACTCCTCTTCCTCCTCCACAAAGCACGTCCCACTTTCTGAAAACTTTTGGGGTCATTTGTTTGTTTTGGGGTGTTTTTTTTTTTGCAGGGGGAAAATATTGTGGTGTGTGTGTTTTAAAAAATACATTATTTGCGCACGCCTGGCCATAGGAAGCCAGAAGGGGCAGGTAGGTTCTTTTCTAGCGCACAAGAGCAGAAGGGGCAGGGCTAAGGAAAGGAGGCACTCGTTGTGGAGAGAGAGAGGTTGGCGTGCATGCTTTAATTTGTGGCCTGAGAAAGGTTGGCTGCCTGGCGCAGGGCAAGGGACAGCACGCAGCTATGGTAGTGGCAGTGGCGGGTTAGGAGAGGCAGGGGAAGGAGGGTTGGGCTCCATCCATGGAACGGTTTTTCTTTTCCTGCCCGAGTCCAGGGAGGGAGGCATGTGTGTCTGTCTGGGTCTCTCTCTCTCTCTCTCTCTGTATGTTCTGACTTCAGACTCGCGAAGAGGATAAAAGGGAGAATGTAATGCAGTGGCCTTTCTTCTGCCTTCTGTATTGCAGCATGACACCCATATCACTGATCCGGTTTACGAGTCACTTTCTGGTCCTGAGCCCTTTTGGCACACAAAAGTCCTCCTTAAAACATTAAATTGCAAAAAAAAAAAAAATGTTTTAAAACACCCACCCAGTCAGATGGGTACCTGGCCACACCCACCCAGTCAGATGGCCACCTGGGCACGCCCACAGAGTAGGTAGTAATTTTTTTGAGTCCCATCACTGAACGTGTCTTATCCTATAATCTGGATGAAACATTTTGAGCACTGCACCAAATACTTATGGGGAATGACAGGGATGTATTTGTGAGTAACACAAGGCAGTATGTAGAAGCAGCCTCCTTAGAAGGAAGATTTAAATGGCAACTCTGGGTTTGTCCAGACAGGGCATACAGCTCAGTGGTTGGAGCTCTTAGGGTTCACTCAAAATAATAGTATCCACATTTGTTCTTATGCAAAGAAATCCACCTCCTCCCCTTTCTAAGGATGGTCAGTTCACACCCAAGGAGACCCGTGGGAGGTGTTATCTGAGGTGACAATCTTGTGATGTATGTAGTGGGTTGTAACATTATAGTGGATTACAAAAAAAACAAAAACAAAACAGACCCTTCTTCTACTTTCATCTTGACTATAATCTTTTTAATATTCACTCAACCAAAATAGCACAAAATAACATATACTGTACATCAAACTAGGCAGAGGCATTGTGGTAGTACTATATCAGTTTTTCAGGAGTAAGGTTTACCCAGTTACTTATTAGTCATTTTTGCTTGATTTATTCATGAGTAAGATGTATTCAGTCTACTCATGGGTAAGGTTTGCCCAGTGATGGGATGTCAAAAATTCTACTACCACGCCATGACGTCATGGACATCATGGGCGTGGCCAATGTCATGACATCATGAACGTCATGGGCGGAGCCAACGTCGTGACATCATGACGTTGTGGGCAAGGCCAAAAATAAAATAAAAATAAAAAAAATAAACACGCACACAGACCCGTAAATAACTTAAAGAAATAAAATAAAGAAATAAATAAAATAAAAATTAAATAAAAGTACAACCACCCACCCAAAACACAAATAAATCACCCACCCACCCTAAATATAAAAGCCTCACTTACCTTCCTTGGCGCGGACGAACCTCCATGTGGCCCCGGGCCACCCGGCAAGACACGCTGCCCCCGACTGCGGCCGTTTCCTCCTACGAAGGCCGCGGCTGGCCCTGCAGCCGCCGGCCACGGCCGCCACAGCCGCCTGCAGCCCCTGGCCAGCCACCGAGCTCCCACGGGCACGTTGGTGCCTGCACGGGCCATCCGCCGCCGCCGCGCCCTCCTAGGGACTTGGGCCCGACAAACCCCCATGCCCTGGGTAAGCCCGGTGGGGCTCGCCACCGCCGCATCCTCCTCTGCCGGGCACCTGCAGCTTCCTCGGGGCAGTGCCTTTTCGGCGCGGCTCTGGCGGCGGCCACGGGCGGCCAGGGCCTGTGGGGAGCAGTGGGTATGGTGGCGGCTGCCGTCCCCATGCCGCACCGCCTCCAGCTTCCTCCTCCACCAGGCGCCGGAGCCGGGCTAAAAAGGGACCGGCCCAAGGAGGAGGCCACAGGGATGCAGGCAGCTCCGGCGCCGGCGGCGGGGGGTGGCAGCTGCAGGCACCCAGTCCACAGGCACCCGGCGGAGGAGGCGCCGGCAGCGGTGCGCCGCGCATCCCCAGGGGATGGGGCTTGTCGGCAGCGGACAGCCCAGGCAGCCCTCAACGTGCCACGGGGGAGGTGCCCTCCTCAGAGGGCTGGTGCCGCCGCCGCCGCCGCCCTGAAAGCAGTAAAACAATTTTTAAAAAAATTGGAGCTAAAATGGCTCCAATTGACTGTGCATGCGCAGAAACTCAATCTGACGCATGCGCAATGAGTCAGATTGAGTTTCTGCGCATGCGCAGTCAATTGGACCCATTTTAGCTCCGATTTAAAAAAAAAATTCTTTCGGTGAGGCGTCCGGAACCGGACGCCTCAAAAGTGGACTCCCCTCCCGGAGAACCCTCCGGAATTGGTCCTACCGGTTCCAGGGAACCGTCTGGAACCGGGGACATCCCATCACTGGGTTTGCCCAATTTATTCATGAATAAGGAAGGAGCAAAAATGGCAGTGAAGGACAGGGGAAGTGTGGAGAGCTTCTTGTGGTACTATTAGCACCAAGGGACTCAAGAGTTCCCAGGAACATGGAAGAAGTTGGCAGCCTGATGGTAAAAGCAGTGGCAGCAGAGTCATGATCCTTTGTAAGTGCTTGGGAGCAATTTTATTTATTTATCGCATGATGAACTTCAGTTGTCTACATTAATGTTGGTAGATACAGTAAGCACAAAGTCCCTACCTAGAGTTCCATGTCTAGGTTTGAAAGCCATTGAAGGGCTTCATCTGTGGCACTATGCAAGTACTCCAATGTGCCTCCAAATGCACATAAAGGACACCTAAATATAATGTGGTCCATGTTTTGGTCTTCTTCACAGTCACATGGGGAGAGGACTTCCATCCCCATGTGATCAGAGTGGCTTTCCATCTACCAGAGCTGAGCCTCACTCTGTTCAGCATCCTCCATTGCTGTCTTGGAAGGGAAAATCCAGCTGGCCATTCACAGGGATTCTTGACTATGTAATGATGGAGAATCAGAGATATTTATTTATTTATTTATTCAGATTTATATTGCTGCCCACTCGCTGAGGCGACTCAGGGCGGCTTACAGTCAAAACAGCAACAGTACAATAAAAATTATAAAATATAACCTCACAAAATACAAAATACAACCAAACCAGAACACAGACTAACTCCCCTCAGGCCGTTGTTGTGGCCCCAGAGGAGGGGGCAAGGTCCTCAGCCGCCTGCCAGGCCATGGAGTCTTCTCCTTCAGGCTGTTGTTGTAGGCCCAGAGGAGGGGGCGATGTTCTCAGCCACTGCCAGGCCATGGAGTCTTCTCCCTCAGGCTGTTGTTGTGGGCCCAGAGGAGGGGGCGATGTTCTCAGTCACTGCTAGGCCATAGATTCTTCTCCTCAGATGTTGCCAGAGTTCCATCCAGGCATCTGAGATATTGAAATGGCTATTCTGTATCAGAGTGTCTAGATTTTAATCATTGGACTGAGGGGACAGTTATATCAGCATTGATTGGGAGGAGAGGATTGTTTACTATTTTTATCCATAGGTTTAAGAATACCAGTGATCTTCTTATTGGTGGCAGTAGAATATGGCTCAAGATGGGAAGCAATGAGGTGGCATGGCACAAGGACTTGAGTCTGGCAAAAGGTGCTACTCAAGGTACCATTATAATTCTAGCTACAGTCATACACGACTCCCTCATTCTTGCCCTTACAAATCTTTTCTCTTCCAACAAGATGGAGGTTGGCAAACACAGGTGACATGAGGCGACTGCTTAAATCATGCAGATGATCCAAACACGCAAACAGTGCTGGACCAATGTGTACACACAAACTGGTGTATGAATAGAAGATGATTTTTTTATGTCAAGTAGCTTCACTTTTCTCACATCTGAAATTTAGTGCCAATCAGGCTTTCTGATTCTAGATTGTTAACTTCTGGGTTTCTGCACAGGGGGGGGGGGGGAGTGTGTGGAAAGGGTATGTGTTTGGTGGGGTGGGGGCTGGGAAACAGAAGGTTGAGGCAGTGCTTCTGGACTGTAGATAGTTTCTTCAATAATTGATTGTTTACTGTAGTTTCCCCAGATGTGTCAGTTATTTTACTGTTACACTGTGTCTGTTGCCATAATAAACTAATTGAGCATTTGGATCACTATGGTCCATGACTGTGCGTGCAGTACAGACCACAAACCGTCTCACTCTTTTATCCCTAAACCCTTCTACGATTTTTGAAATAACCCAACTGGGAATTTTAAGGCCACTCTGAGTCTTTTTATCTATGACCCTCTTTATAGATTTGGGGCATTTGTGATACTTGCCCTAGGGAAAATGGTGCACTTTTCAAATCCTGTCCTATAAGCAGAAGGAAAAGGCCATCCATTACCCTCTTCCTCCCTCTCTCAGGTTAACGACTTTATTAAATATTTAACGGGCTCCTGTCTCTAGAGTGCCTACATAAGTGATTTCACATTATCTCATCCACTCTTGTCTCTGATTTCTTATAAAGTATGTTGCCTCTGCCTTGCGCAACTCAGAGAAAAATCATGATTGATTTGACAGCCATTAAGACAATGTTTAATATTAACCTTCATCTTCAGGGACTGAGGAAGATGTTGAAGTTTGAGGGTGGGGGTGGGAGAAAGGGGTGGGAGAAAGAGCTGGTTTTCTTGTACTGAAAAATAAATTCTTTGAGAGAGAAAATGTAGAGGAAGAGAAACAGGGACAGAGACTTCTCTTCTGTAGATCATATCCAGGACATGGTGGGGAAAATTAATTTGAATAAAAGGGATTAAAATTCATGCTTTTCAGCTTTTTATCAACAGTGCCTTTTGATATTTTTCACAAAGCAACACACACACACACCAAATCTAAATGGTGCCATTGACTTGTGAAGTCCCATCAAACATGAGTCCTATCTTTTTTGTTCTTTAGGGTCTGTCTACACTGACCTTCTTGATGCAGACAGTGTAAGGATTTTTGGAGTCACTTAAGAATGGAGGAGGAGCTTAATGACATTTAGCCCACCTCCACATCTAAACAGCAATTACTGTACAGTTGTACCTCGCTTAAAGAGCATAATGTGTTCCACAGGATTGCTCTTTAAGCAAGTTTGCTCTTTAAGTGAAATATTATTGTAAGTGACCAATTGTGACTTTTGGCAGGGGGTGGGTGGGGATTGCGAACTCAGATTTATTTGTTAAGCAAGTTTTTGGTTGATTTTTGTTGTTAAGTGAAGTGACCATTCAGAGAAAATTCTGCTCTTTAAGCAAGTTACTCTCTAAGTGAGGCAATCTTTATGCGAGGTTTTGCTGTACAGTACTTGTATTGTGAAGTGGCTGAGAAGCTGCTTCACAACAAGGGCAAATTGAACACTTCTCTTGACTAGCTGGGGACAGTCAGGGAAAGTGATTTTTTAATATTTGATAGAAGATTGCTGTGCTGCTGCATCATGTCCTAGATGATGGAAGAAAGGTTTTTTAAACTGAGATCTAAGTAATGAATCAAAACAGCAATAGTCTAACAAACATTAAAAACAGCTTTTTAAAATTTGATAAATGGTTGCTGTTAGACATCGCTAACAGCAGCCCCCTACTGCATTTAAGGAAAAAATACACTACACCTGACTGCCATCAGAAAAACAGGGGAAGTGTTTACTTTTTTGGATTTTGCAGCAGCTTTTTTGCTCTCCTTTATCTTGTCACCATTATGCCAATATGCTGAGAACAGAATGGAATAAAGTGCTCCTATTTAGGAGAAGCTTCTAACTGGGGCTCAAAATGGAGTGAGTTAGGGCATATTGACCTGTTGCAGCACACAAGATGTGTACACACACTTTTAAATTATGGTCCACCCTACCCCATTTCAACTCACCCTCCAAACACCTTCAAAAGTAGGCTACTATGTCTGTGTAGACAGCATCTCAGTTTCCTCTTGCCTATACAAATTAACTGAGAAGTCTATTGGTTTTTTGTGGCCATATGCATTTGTATGCATATGCAATAGGGATCCACACAGTCCTTAGACAAATGTGTAAAAAATGAACCAAATCAAAAATATTTGAGAATTTCCAGGGTTACCATGGAATGGAGCAAGGAGACATTAATTTGGTGTAGCAGCACACCCATGAATCCCATGTATTAAATATGGCATTCTCCAAGTTAGAAATGCGGGAGTGAAATAGTAACATAGGAACCTGGCTTTCTCTTCTTGCTGTAAGGCAACTGATTAATAGTTTATCCTGTTGTGAAGCACCACTAATTTTGGATCCAAGAGGTCTGTAGGGAGAGAAAAGCAATAGAAAGTGTAGAGAATTGTGAACTCCCTGCATTGTTCTTTCCTGCCCATTGACTTTTGAAACTCCTTGATGTAATGCCGTACCAGAAGGTGTCTTACAAAGCCCATGGAAACTTTATCCTGGTGGCTGGAAAAACTATGTGTGCAAAGCAATTGAATAGGCTGTCCTTTACATGATCAGTCGCACAATTCATTACATGTCTGACTTTTAGTAAAAGTAAAGGTCTCCCTTGCTCCAAAGCTAGTCATATTTGATTGTAGGAGGGAGTGCTCATCTCCAATTACAGCCAAAGAGTCAGCACTGTCTGCAACTTCAGATGTTTCTGTAGTCATGTGGCAGGCGTGACTAGATGCCAACATGCATGGAACATTGTAACCTTTCCTACCAATGTAGTATTTATCTACTTGCAATTTCTTGCTTTCAAACTGCTAGGTTGGCAGGAGCTGGGACAGACATTGGATACTCACTCCATTGCACAGCACTCAGGTCTCAAACTACAGACCAGCTGACCTTCTGTTTGTCAAGCTCAGCATCTTAACCACTAAGCCACTGCTGTCCTGGCCTGAATTTTACAATGTATGCAATTGCCCTTAAGCTCCACATTTTTGGCCAAAGCATGTAAATGTGGTCTCAGGTTCTTATTTCTTGTTACTTTCCCCTTCTTTTTAGTTTAGAAACATTGATTGTCCAGAGTTCTGCTGCTCAGTGCCCATCAAAGCAAAGCTGAGTCTCATATGAATCCTGAGTCTGCAGTACATCTTAACTTAAGTTTGAGTTTGTTTGTTTCTTAAACATGCCCTGAGTCAGACAGATGTAAAGAGCCATTGTGAATTAATTTTCACAATTGGGATTCTCCTTTTTCACTTCTGCCCATCTATTACTGATAAATCTCTCTTCACAGATAGCTAGTAATCTTGCAGCTGAATGAATCTACAGTTCAAAACATCTCTTGACATACTTGGCTGTAGGCTGGACTTTTCAGGTTACACAGGGGAAGGCAAGTTTGTTTTCAACTTTTACTTGTCCACCCCATTCAATCTTTGAACTTTAAAGATGCGCCTAAGATGGTACTTCTACAGCTCATGCAAATACAGGTTTAGATTCTGAAAGTCCAATGCAACTTTCAATAACAATGGAAAAGAGGAACAATTTTTATTCACCTTATCAATCCATCCACTGACAAAAGATTTAGAAATATCTAGATGAACAACAACAATAATAATTGTGTGCCATCAAGTCAAATCTGACTTCTGGTGGCCATTCTCAGGGCTTTCTCATTATAAAGTATTCATGAGTGTTTTATCAGTCTGGGATTGTAGACTGTCCAGGACCACACAGGCTGACTCCTCACAAGACACATAGCAGGGACTGGAATTCCAGATCCCTGGCTGTGCCGTCATGCGTCAGTTCAATGAGCTCTTCAAAGGATTCTTCTTCTTACAATACAGGTATACATCTAAGCCTAGATTATCAGTTGTGGGACCATGTAATTTGCACTCTTCCGAGCTCCTCAAGGACTGGTAGTTTCTTTAACCCAGTGACAAAAGTCTTGAAACTCCTTCTACTCTTGTGCTGTATTACACTAGAAGAAGAAGAAGGGAGATTGGGTAGCCTTCCAAATGTGGCTAGACTGCAATTCCACCACCCCTCTCCATGAGATATGCTGGCTAAAGATGATGGAAATTGCAGTTGAACAATATCATGAGGGCCATATCTTCCCTTCCCCTGTTCTAGAAGTTTACCTCTTTGTTCCATCTTTCTATGCTTTGTTTTGTGTTTGAGATGTTCAAGATTAATTTGAAAACGACCTTTCCTTTGAGATTTTCCTGGTTACAACTGAGTTTGCTATTTTTGTGTGTCTAACATGAATCCCATAGCCTGGATGTTGGTACATGTGGCTGTGGCTATGGATGATTCCAAACTCAGCCCATCATAAGAACACATTCTTCGGTCCCTCTGAGACTTCTCCAATGTTAATGGTTTGATTAGCACAGGCCATTCTTGTTATCGGGCATGGAAGATCTTTCTCCTGAAAAATAAGGACATATGTTCTAGTCAGTCTGATTTTTAAAGCACTTATGCTGGGAGAAGCCCCTTTGTTTTTATGGTGCTCCTGCTGACACAGCCATTCTGCAGGTTGGCCTGTAGGTCATCTAGAAATTTCTGAAATCTACTTCTGTCACTGTGCCTTTTCTTTTTAAGTATACAGTACAGCAAAACACTGGATAACGCTAAAACTTGGTTCCACAAGTCTTGGTGTTATCTGATTTTTAGTGTTATCCGATCCATGTTAAAATCGTATGGGATGGATCGGATAACGTTAAAGCTCCATAGAGATACATTGTAACTGCACAGGCTTTAGCAGTTGTTATCTGATCCATCCCATAGGACCTTAACGTTATTTGATCCAATTCTCCTCTCCAGATTACTTAATGTTATGCGATTTTAGCGTTATCCGATCCAATCGTTATCCGGTGTTTTACTGTATAACCCTAGCTATATTATAATGAAAATGTCAAAAGGGAAATTAGTCAATAACTGAGTTAAATGATGAGATTCTACTTGTGTCACTGAATAGATTATAACATGCAAAGAAGTGTCTTCATGGTCTCCTTTAGTGCCAATCTGAAAGGATTCTTCTTCGTCATCCCTTTTGCCATTACTGTCACTGTGCACGCACAAATCATGGGCAATTACCATTGATGTAAACCATTGAGATAACATTTACTATTTACTGATCATTATTCTTTGCCTGATACATTGCAAGTTACAAGCAAATGGTCAAATGAGCTAGAAAATTAGGATTCAATGATAAATGAATGAATGAATGAATGAATGAATGAATGAATGAATGAATAGCCAGCCCATCAACTGTAAAAAGTCTCCTGTGCAGTGCAGGGCTGGCGCTGTTCTATATTTATCTTCATTTGGTGTTAACAGGAACAGGCTGTGAAAAGCAAAAAGGACATATGCTGTCGATATGAATTTGAAGAGTCATTTTTCCTCCTTAAAACTTAAGCACCAGTTAAGGAGAGGAAAATCAGTCTGGATGTAATTAGTGTTTGCCCACACTGATATTAAGAATTATTAAAAGAGGTGGGAGAGAAACAGAAGAGAAATTATTGAAACCTACATAATTGGTTTTTCCAATTGATTACCAGACATTAAAATAAACATTAAACAGCTTTTGTGAGAATAAATATATATGAGATAATCAGTTTCTCGGAATGAAATTCATTCTCACTGGCACAGAGTCAGGGTCTGGGTTGTTTTTCTTTTATTCCATTGTGTACATTTTTAGAGAGCATTAACCTTTGGACATTGACAATCCATTTGGATATTTCTACAACTGACAAAAAATGGGAGATATTTTACTCATCTTTTTAACTTATAATTTTTTTAACAAGGAGTGCAGTGATGTTCCAGGAAGTCTGGTTGGAATTGGGTGACAATCGGCTATTGGTTTGACTATCATTTTCTTGAAGTGTTGGCAGCAAGCCCACAATAGCTGAGAGCCTTGTTGGGGCACGGGGGGTTGAGTGGTCTAACTAGGCAGTGTTGCCCATCTCTTGTCAACAATGCTAGGCTGGGACTAAAACTCACCAAAGTGTCCTCTGTTTGATTCCTTGGGCAAGGTGAAAGCAGGAGCACACATCATGGTGCACCTAGCCAGCAGGTGATGCAATATCCAATTGGCTAAAAAAATGAAAGCAAGTGGACTTGATTTCTCAGGTTCATTTGCATGTATGGAATGTCATTGCATAGACATCTACCAATGGGTGGACTCCTCTCTGAATAACAACTCCTCTCTTGAATAACGACTCCAATGATGACAGCAAATGAGAAAGCTTTCAAAAGAACTCTAAGAAGGATACCACTGCATCCTCATAAAAAGAAGCTCAAGACAATATGGGGGGGGGGGTTAAGCTGTTCCTTCACCTAGTTCTCTCCTCTATCTTGGGCAGGAGAAGGAAGATGCGACAGCAAGGAGGGGATCCAAGTGTTCTAAAATCACAGTCAGAATTTGCTGCCAAGAGTATCATTTTCTCTGCCACTGAGATATAGAGTCCCAGTGCTTTTCTTGGTGGGAAAGGATGCTGCCTCTGTTGTGTTCAAACCCATGGATTTTAATGTTTGTAGAAGATCCATTCTTCAGTTCAGGTCAGGATTTTGAAATTATCTCAGCTAATCCATTGGCTTTTAACATTTAGCCAACCAGATATTTTGGATTTCAATTTCCTGAAAACCTAGTGACCATTTCTAAGGCTTGGGGTTTCTGGGGCCTGGAATCCAAAACATCTGTAGGCCAAAAGTTGAGAACTACTGGTCTATTCCATCCCAAGGCATATAATAGACTGGCAAGGAAGATTGGAAGAAAGAAAGATTAGCACTCTACTGAAGAACTACAGAGGTAAACTCTGCAGTTTGGATTCTTGAAGTGCATTTCAACAGCAGAAAGTGCTTTGTTCATGGAAATTTCATTGCCTACTGTTAAGGGATATTTCTTCCCACTCACCATATTGTAGCTGCTTAACATGATTCTCTGGCTCTGTGTTGTCTTTTTAGAACAGTGGGTGGTGCAGTGCTATGGGAAGGAATGGCTGAGAAAGTCCACTTCCACCAAGCCTGTAGCATGCATCTAAATATGGATCCAAACCTACAGCTGTTAAACTTACTCTAAACCCAGAGTCACATTTATGAGGAACCTTGAATTCAGGAGTGCCCAAACTTTTTGGGCCATGGACCTGACCCCCCCAAGACAGCTGACCGGGCCGGTCATGTGGTTCCTCCCAACAGAAACAGAAGTAAAATGTACATGCATGTGATGCATTACACACTCACGCATACACAGAAGGTTGACGTAAATGACCTGTTGCTGTCATAAATGTGTTTACGACAGCCGCAGGTAATTTACACCAGTGCTCTGCACATGTGTGAGTGTGTAATACATCCTGTGCATGCACATTTTATTTCCGCTTCTGGGAGCAGCGAGGGTGTTGAGGGTCAGATGAAATGGCTTTGGGGGCCGGATCTGGTCCACGGGCTGTAGTTTGGGCACCCCTGCTTTAATACCTCATGGGAACAGGAGAAAGGATAGATGGCAGCTATAAAAGTGGTAACATGTTCAAGGCACTTGACAACTAGAGAGCCTGCTTGCAGCCTGTTTGCAGCTATCCACATGTTTCTAGGTTGACCACTTGGCCTTCTATTTGTTTGACTGGACATCCCGCTACAGTTATGGAATAGACTGTACAGCCAGTGACTCAACACCGAGTGTTGGGCAGTGGTAAATAACCTGAATTCCTAAAGGGGCCAATGGCTACAGGTGGGTGGTCCCCTCAGTGGAAGAAATACCACTGGAAACCATTATATTGGGCCCAATGGCAAAATTAGCTGAGGAGGAACTCTGATTCCCAATGACCATGGAGGTGGAAGAAGCCATGCCAGATGGACTGGCTGTGAAGGTGCACACAGTCTATATCATCAAGGCTACAGCAGTCCATTGCAGTGCCAGTATTAAATCCTGTATTTCTCATTTCATATGTGCTACAGGAGATGGTTCCATTATCATAGTGTGTGGGTCACTTCATGGCAAGTTGAGATCCACCTTAAACAAATTCACGCCAATGGCATTTTTCCTGCTTCAAGGAAAAAAATGCATTCTCAGATACAAGTTGCTGTCGATGGTGACTTTGCCTTCTCTACTGTTTTCTGGGAGTAAGCCCCATTGAAGCTAATGAGACTTGCTTTTGTGTGACAGTTAATGTAATAGATAGGATGGTTGAGTTACTCCTTTCAGGTTACTTTATTGATATTTTTATTCTTTATTATTGTGTGTTGGTTTCCTTCTGCAGTCTGCATTGGGTTTTTTCTCTTTAAAAAGGAGAGGTGTAGATAATATCAGTACTCAAAAAAACAAAAACAAAAAAAAAAACAGGTTAGTAATTCTCTTCAATGCTTATCCATACAAATATTATGAAATCTCAGCCACACAGAAGGGAAAACAAACATAAAGTAATGAATAATAAATTGGTCCTGAATAATCTGCAGAAGGCTGGATGTTCTGCTGCTATTCCCCAAGCAATCTGTCCAGATAACTCATTTAAAGAGAGCCAGACGAGTTGTCAATACCTTCTTGTGGGGCTTTGTTAAAGGGCTTCATGCTGGAACTGGGATCTTTGGTTTCCAGCGTTAACTACAAAATAAGGTTGAACAGAAATCGAGAAGGCTTAAAATAAAAGGTAGTATTTGCCCAGCTGATGGTCGTTGCTCAGCATATGTTGATATGGGTGTATTTGCCCAGCTGGTGCTTGCTTCTTATCTTTGTTCCCACAGAGGCATAGGACAAAAGTTGTACTGGAGACCAGGATCCAATTGTTGCATAGTAATGATAAAAATGTGCTTCATACTTAAATGATAATATTATTGGGTGCAAACCATTTGGAAACACTTTACTCAGACATGAATTTTTTGGAATAGTAGCCATGTTAGTCTGTGGTTTAGGCATATCTGAAAACAAAAACAAAAAAGTAATAAAACAAAAATATTGTAGCACTTTAAAGACTAACTGGTATATTTTTATATTTACTCAGACATACTGGCTTATTGAACTGCTCAGGCTGTCTAACAGAAAACTTACATGTAACAGACAAATGCCCCAACTATCTGACTAGTCCAAACATTTTGTTTCTAAAGATCAAGATTTCTGAAGGGCTTAGTTTTAATTATGCTAAATGTTATCCTGACCTTTGTTTTAAATGACTCTTTCTAGAAGGAAATTGTCAATTTTTGGCCAACTTTGTATTGGTCCAACTGTAGAAGAATCATGCTTTGTCAGGTATCTAGCTATGATGTCTGAAAACGGTGATCAGTGCAAGATTTAGTCTCACTTCATACTTATTTACCAGGCTTTGTTTTGGCCCTACAATTTTTGAAACAGAACATGACATGAGAATAGTTTGGCTTTCCAAATGGTATGTTCTACTTATAGATGGAACATGTAAGGGGATAAAATGCACCCTTGTCTCAAGGCTTTTGCCTAAAGGAAACCACTCTCTCTCTCCATATTCTGTTTTAGTACACCCATTTCTTTTAGAACCCATAGTGTCTTGTGTTCCACAGAGTCAAAAAGGCTTTACTGTTGTCTAAAGCATAGATTGAGCTGAAATTCTTTGGTGAATGTCAGTAGCCAGCAGATATTTGCAATATTGTCTCAAGTTTCTATTCTTTTTCAGAATCTAGCTTAAACATCAGGTAATTTTTGTAAATCTGTTTCTTACGTGGACTTTAATTTCATCAGGATTTATTTAAGTTATATTTTTGCACTATGGTTTTGTGTGTATGTGTGTTCTTTTTTAAATGTGCTCTAATGTTGGCTATTAACACTTTATGATCAGTTTCCCAATTTGCACCTGACCTTGTTTTGGCAGAAAGAATACAGCTTTTCCTTCTCCTGCTTCTAGTTATATTGATTCTATATTTACCATCTGGTAATATCATCATAATATTCAGTAGTACAGTCATATGTACTTGAATCATATATTTGGAATAAGCAGATTGTTGGACAATGAGTCATTCTCCTGCTTTGCATCTGTCCCTGAGACCACATTTCCAACAATGTTTGGTTCTGTTTTGTTTCCTTCTTTTGCAGGATAGTCACCTATGATTATATGCTTATCTTCCTTTGGTGTATGATCAATTTCCTCCTGGATGCTTACCTAAACTCTTTCAGTTTGCTTTTCTTCAACATCTGTTGTTGGAGCATAGACTTGAATTATGGTTATATTGATAGGTTTTCCACGGAGTCTGATTAACATTATTAAATCAGACCTTGCATTAAACCTCCTACTGCCTGTGCTATTTTGCCCCTCCCAAGATTTATTGTAGCCGCTCCATTTCTTCTGAGTTCCCCTCCCCCATAATAGAACACTGAAAACATCTGATTGAAAATATCCTGTTCCCATCCACTTTAGTTCCTGACGTCAAGCACTACAATATTTTTACATTCAGTTTCTTCTTTTATGGATTATAGTCTACCTTGGTTGATGCCTTTCAAGTGCTATGTATGTTTTATGCAGCTTCATTTTGGACTGTCTCTTCGTAGGAATTTCAAGGTAAGAAACATTCAGTGCTGGTTTACCACTGTTTCCTTCTCTCAAAGTAAGAAAGTCCAGCAGTTTACCATTTGCACCTTCTTCACAGTAGTAATAAAAGTTAGCTTGAGTATCACTTCTGTCACCTTCTTCACCAGTGTCACATTCAGCTACCATATCTGTCCAGTAGCTGCTGCCTCAATAACTATCCATTTTCTACTGATGTTGCTGTAAACATGAAGAGGGGGAATACATCTTAGTTTTGTGTCTCAGGTGTGACCATTCAACTTTGGGTAGGAATACACTGGGGAACAGTGATTTTGGTGCCTCACAATTTTCACCTATTTCTGGCTATATTTGTGTCACTGATTCCAAAAAGGCTTTCAGTTATGCCCCATCAGCTCTAGCTTTTTAGATATGGCTTATTCACAATTCAATGAAGAATGGTGAGGCAAATACAAGTATAGTCATAAGAGCAATGTATAATGACATCATTGATATCTCATGAACTAGAGCTGCTAGAACAAAATGGATGGCATTTTCGGAATCAGCCGCACAAAAATGCCCGGAATCAGTTGAAAATTTTAGGCACCAAGAAAAAAATTTTTTTTTTGTTCCCCAGTGATATCAATAGCAATTACACTTATATATCACCTCATATGGTTTAGTGCACTCTCAGGGTGGTTAATGAGGTAATTAGCATTTTGCCCCAAAGTACTGAGTACTTATGTTACCAACCTTGGAAATATGAAAGGTTGAGTCAACCTTGCGCTTCATCAGTATTAAACTCACAATGTCAGCAGTTTGGACTGCAGGTCAGCAGTTTAACCACTGTGCCACCAGGCTCCTGACATCTTTGCTTTCAGCCCAATTGACACACAGAAACCTATTCATCCTTGTTAAATCGTGCATCCAAAAAGGGTGTTTTGCATACACAAGGTCTAATGTATAGTACCTCCAGTTTAAATAAAAAAGTTCAGGAGATGGTTTTGCTCCCACCACTTCATCCTGAACTCTTTATTTCTATGGTTTTGGAAGCTGAACAGGATGGTGCCTGATAGCTCTGCTTGGTTGACCACCAAGAAATACCAGGATAACCAAAGCTGCCATGGCAGTTCATATGTGGAGAGGGCTTCTGTGGAATTTATGGGAGCCACGCCAGGAACTTTTAACTGCAAAGAAAGGACCATTGTTTCATATTGTTTTACTGCAACTTGTAATAAGCTGGTTTATGACTGCAGGATAAACATTTTTGTAAATAAGCAAGGAAACAAGATAAATATTCCGTAGATGATGCACGATGTCTCTCTATTATTCATATTTTTAATAGTAAAGAACAGATGTTTCATTTTTTAAAAAGGAGATGTGTAAACTTCCTCACTTTTAATATTCCCCTGTACAACTATGAGAACTCATGGCAATGAGGTTCATATGCATAATTGCACTTCACAATGAATAAATGTTACTAATATGCAAATAACATATCATCATAAATATACTTTCCAATGTCTAAGATTTCCCCCCCAATTATTCCTTGTGAATTAAAGTGCACCTTTTTCTCTCTGTTTATACGAAGAACATTTTTCAATGATACTAAAAGAAAGTGCCACAGATACAAAACTCACCCCGTCTTTTCCAGCTCTGTTAGTAGTTAGCTTGTTTATGTTTGAAGATCTCTTGATTTCCCATAACCTGACTATTTAGCTCTTGATTCATCACTGCTAAATTTGTAAGGAGGCTCAAAAGAAAAATATTGATTAATCAGAGATCAAAGCACAAGACCAAATGAAGGGGAGCACCTTTGTGTTTGCCAGTATACAGAAGGAGGACCACCTTCTTGAGGTTCCTGAGAGGAAATGTAAAATAGTCATTTAGTGAAGAAGCTAAATCTATATTGTGTTTGATGGAACAGGAATGTTCACTCGATCTCCTCTGTGCACCATGCAAACTGTGGAGATCATTCTCTTGTTTGGCAGCAAGCGCCAGGCAAGGTCTCAGATTGTTTCAAGTCAGACTAGTAGCGATATGAGAGTGTCAGAATGAATTAAGAGGTACCAAAACACAATATTCAGTCAGGGTCATGCACATGTGGAGCAGTGGAGCCAGAAACAAGCCAGTTAATAGCACCACTGAAGAAACAAATCTGGGATCACAATAAAGAAGGTTCACATATCTTTAATCAAGTGTGGGAAAATCCAGGATGCAGTCATTAATGAAGCTGAGGTCAGCCACTAGGACAGTGAAACACAGCAGGCATTTCCAGAGTGCAGGAGGCTGAGAATATGAGGGAAATTTTCCTTCAGTAAATTCAGCTGCAATGGCCAGCATTCTTTCACAGATATTGCCAAATCTCACTGCCATCATAATTGTACCATATGAAAACACTCTTACTCCCAAGGAGTTCTTTTATGCAGCCTCTTGAAGTGGCACCATTTGTGGGGTTTGGAGGCACTTTAGAAACAGAACTGTCACCATGTGGTATAGGAGGCTTGTCTTTCCTGAGGGCCCAGACTCTGCTTCAGTATCTTGTGGTTCTAGAAGGGGTACTCTTGTTATTCATCCGACATGGACTGTTTTCAAGAAGGGCCTGACAGAGGTCACAATCAGAGTTTCTTTGCTCCAAATCGCACTAACAGGTGGCTACAGGCACAGACATCCGTGCTTTCAGTAGGACTGTCCATTGAGTGCAGTTCACCCATTCTGCCAGCACATCACTGTGGAGATAGGGCCAGGCTGACTAACACAATCCTGTGATGTTCATTCCTACATGACATCTGTGTGCAGAGAATGAAACATCTTATGTAGAATTGTTCCTTTTGAAGATCTAGTGGGTCTCTCTCCTAATAGGTGATAAAAGGACATGAAAAGTTATATAAGCAGGTTCATCCTATTGGCTATCATGTGAGAATATCTTACTCTCCATTTCATTGTGTCCTCTGAATTTCACTTGCATTTTCATCTTGTCTTTGTTTCATGATGTGAGACCATGGCAAAAATCTTACTGTGAAGTTGTAGCAGCAGAAAGGAACCAGAATAAATCACAATTGCAGATTGCTTCTAATCAATGAAGTCCAATTAAAAAGAGGGAAAAGTTGTCAGGTCCTTGAACACAAGCCAAATAAAAAGATAGGTCGTATCTTCATTATTTTCAGTGCCATCAAGTCAATTTTGACTTATGGTTACCCTTTCCAAGGTTTTATAGGCAGAGGATACTCAGCAATAGTTTACTGTTCCCTTCTGTGGGTAGCAAGGGGTGCCCTGGGACTGTGCAGCTTGCCCACGGCCACATAGACTGGCTCTTCTGCCAAGAGGCACAGCAGGGAATTTAACTCCCAACCTTTGGCTTTGCAGCCTGATACCTAAACCAATCGAGCTGTCCTTTTAAATTGCATGTGTTGTTCAGTGAGTACTGTACTGTACTTTCTCAAAACACCCTAGTAGTCTTATGAATGTATTGAATGTAGTGGCAGGCATTTTAGTTGCTTGCATTTTAAACTTCATGTGTTGTTCAGTGTGTACTGTACTTTTCCAAAACACCTTGGTAGCCTTGTGGATGTATTGATTCTTGAGGTTAGTTACATATCATCTCCTGAGTTTCAAGAGATCAAGAGATGTAAAAAGGCAACTTGAGGTGAAGCTGTCAAGTATAAGGGGATTCCTTTACATCCATGTTCTGGTTGTCTACTGTGTGTCTTTCAGCCCTTCTACTGGCATTGAGTGAGGTCAGATGGGTGTGTGATACTGTTCGGGATTCAGGAGTCTAAAGCTGCTAACTCATAGATGAATGGATATTGGAATGGATGCACAGAAGTGAATGTCTCTGTTACTGTCCTCATTATCTTGTACAGGTATTTATTTATTATTTCAGCTGTGCTTGCTTGATGTTGACAGGAGCCTGTCCTTGTCATACAATACTGAAACTGAAACTGGGTTCTGGATAGATATGGGAAAGGAAGGTATTGTATAGGAGTCACATTCAAATATGAATACAGTATACTGAATGTACACTTCAGAAGCAATTTATCCACTGAAGTGCATGTATCCACTCCTGTACATTTCATGATCCATTCTCAAACAGACAACTATGCATAAACATATGTACTTTGGAAAGTATGCATAGGATACACACCAACATTAATTGCATTTGATTAAATGTCTTGCAAAATTGCACATACAGGTTGAGATCCAGTAGTAAGTCACAAAGAATAGGCTAGTTTGAATCAAAGGAATGTACAGGGGAACTAACTCACCTAATCCCCACTAATGCCTACTCTAGTTGTGACTCACTACTGGATTTCCACCACTAGGTATAAATATACTGTATACAGAAATGTATATGTAGGGAAGAAATTTGCAGCAAAATTGAAAGGATTTTCAAGTAACAAAATGACGAGACAAAGCTGGAGTCCTTCTCCCTAGTGTAGCCCAAAGGCTTCAGTTGTTACACCACTAACTGGTTCTTAGAAGTAGCTTCCTTTGTTATTTGCTCTTCAAAGTGTAATATGATGCTACACTCCTACCCATTTCTACTTACAGTTAAATTTCTACGCAAACCTGTAAGACTTGTATACATTAATTCTGATCAAATTTATAATCTCAGGCTTAAAATATGATATACTAAGAGACTAATGCTTTTTACTGTAAACCCTGCCATGTACCCTTGTAAGTATGTGTAGGATTGCAGGAGAGACTAAGAATGTTTATGCAGGCACAATCAATCTGATTGACTTTCAAATAAATGTGATTAACATTGGGGTTTTAAGTGTCTTTCAGCCATTTGTAATCCATTATCTACCTAATAACCATTTGATTCATGTCAAAACTTTGCTGATCTGTTGCTTTCATTCTGACTCTTGTCAGATATAAACCATTAGCTGGCATAATAAAGATAAGTTGATTGTTGGTCATTGTAAGAGGGATTAAATGCATTATTGGAATTATTTCTGTAACCGTGTCTGGCAGTGGGGAATTGTTTATTTACTTTTCTTTCACAAAATATTTTAAATGACACCTGTTTGTGTCAAAACAGAGCAAAGGCAGAATATTTGTATGTTAAGGGAATAGATATGGGATGCTTTAAGAAGTCCAGATTTGTACTTGGAGTGGTTAGGAAACCACTATAAATAACTGAATTTTGCTTCAGTGTTTTCGGGGTTAAATGCTGGTACAGTAATACCTTGGATAACATTTACCTAGATAATGCTAAAATCGCATAACGTTAAGTAATCTGGGGAGGAGAATTGGATCGAATAACGTTAAGGTCTATGGGATGGATTGGATGACAACCGCTAAAGCCTGTGCGGTTACAATGTATCTCTATGGAGCTTTAACGTTATCCGATCCATCCCATAGGATTTTAACATGGATCGGATAACACTAAAAATCGGATAACACCAAGACTTGTGGAACCAAGTCTTAGCATTATCCGAGGTATTACTGTATTTGAACAAAAACACTTGCTGTAGCAAAAGAAAGAGGTTCAACATCTGAAGATAAACTCTCCCCTGAAACCTCCAATTGCCGAGCCTTGAAGAAAGCCCCAAATTGGCCACTCTGATCTCTATCACCCAGCCAACTGTGAGAAACTATAACACCTTCAGGCATGGTAAGTGGAAAGTGGTACATCACTTCTTAGATCGACCACATGCTAGACTTTTCTTGATTTTCCTTTCAGGTAGCTACACTTAATCTTCATTACACTTAAACCTGTAACTGTGTGAATGTGGGATGGACAATTGACTCTCTTGTACACAATTAGACTGGGTAGAGTTAAAGACTCTTCACCTCCTGTCACCACACCATTGCCCCTATGATAGAGTGGTTAAACTGCTGTATCACATCCAAAATCAACTCACCATCCAAGTTTGATCTTGATGGGCTCAAAGCTGGTTTAGCCTTCTATCATTTGAGGTTAGTAAAATTAGTACCTAGCTTGTTGGGTGAAAATGCTTATTACCTTGTGAACTGCCTAGAGAATGCTCTATGGGCTGTGGGATAGTATATAAGTATTACTTTCAGTTTACTCTTTCCTTAGTTCAACTAGTTGACCATCTCTTTATCCAGTAAAGCTGAATGGAATATGAAGGCTCTGTTGCGGTGTTGCTCAACTACAAGAATGAAGAGTGGCTGTCTCATAGTTGTCCTGGAATTGCACAAATACCCCAATTCAGTTCATGTTTGTACATTTATCTGAAGAGAATGCAGAATGCTTAGCATTAAATAACACAACTGAATGCCAAATAATAGCATCCAATGGAGAATAACATAGTTCCGAATGAAAGAAATAAGACAAGATAATTGGCTTAAAATTTAGAATTTTTGTATTCCTAGATTTAATTTTATCTTGTTTACCCTCATATTTAATTTAATTTGATATTGATTTGATGTAGATTTAATTTAATTTAATGTAAATTAAATTAAATTGATTTGATTTTTAAAACAGTTTCTAAAGTCCTGTTTAAGCTGCACTATATTTAACCATGGTACTTAACTGAACAAAAACTGATGGCATGTGTTTTTTCTGTGTTTGTTTATTTATTACAATGTGCGGTGTGTTTTTCTTTGGTCCAGTTTCTTCAGATGCTACTGTGTAATGGGCTGTGCATTTTAATCTCCTAATTGTTCTTTTCTTTTCTGAAGAGAGACTTCCTGGAAAGACACATGAAACATAAAAACTCTTCTTAATATGCTTCTTACCCCACTCTCTTGAAGTATACGTGACAGAACATTCAGCTTCACTGCTGTATTATAGTTAACTAAACAAAAGGTAGGAGGATCAGAGTGTAAAGTTAGTAGCAATTGTTGAGTTATAATTAGCTTCTGTATGGGAGGGATTGAAAAGCCAGTCATTACAAGAACGTGTTAGATTTTTGAAAAATTAAAATGTGTGAAACTTTTCTAGTTGTCTGAAATGACTTTTTGCTGTTTCTCAATACCATTTTTAAAATTCCAGTTAAATTGCATGAACCTTTTCAATATGACTCTGTAGTGTTCAAATCAATACATTCCTTAGAATATTTATCTTCTCTAAAAGGTCCTCCTGAGTACTTTAACCATCATCATTTTGATGAATGCCAGAATTTTGCTGATAAGTTATTTTCTTGCTGTTTTCCTATCAGATATGAGACATTAAGCAGATGCACAAAATATTAGTTGTTTTTCTTTGCTTTTCTGGTCTGTATTCTGTCCGTATAGGCACCAAGATTCATAGGGATTCATATACTGTAATGTGAAAGAAATCATGGTTGTTCATCACTTGGGGACATGAAAGGAGCCACATTTGGGCATCCCCTGAGTGGAGTTTCTCCAGCAAAAATCCTTTCAACCCAGATTAATCTCTGACATGAAATTATTATTATATCAGTTGTGGACATCAAGATGAAGGATATTTGGTATATATCCTTCATCTTGATGTGTTATACAAATTGTTTCTGTTTAAGAATTCCTTGGCTTGTGTCATCTTCTTATTCTGGGCATGTGAAATCACTGAACCCTGGCATCCATGTCAAGACTTATTATCAGATGAGGTGACCTGATATTCTTTCTTCTTCCAAATGTTACTAAATTTTCAAACTCAGGCCTTAGTTTAGCAATAGTGCAGTCAAGCATTCTGAAACTGAAATCTCTTGCCTTCAGAGCTGGAGCCACATGGTGATGTGGTGCTCTTACTAGAGATGTCACACAGAAGAAGGCTATGATTCCCTCCATAGACCACTTGAAAATGGTGTTGTTGTTCTGTAAAACAATTCCCATGTACTTGGCAGGTTCACCACAAGTTGCTTTTTTGAAACTCGGAAGAAAAAATGCACCTAATCAATACATTCACAAGGCTACCAAGGTGTTTTGGAAAAGTACGGTACATACTGAACGACACATGAAGCTTAAAGTTGTTCTTGCACTTTCACTAGAGAATGAAGGTCTAATGAAAGTGGTAGGTAGAGATTTGCAAAGCCCTAAAAAATAGGACTAGTCCAGAACTTTAATCCAGCTCTGGTTAACTACCAGGGGCCTTTTGTCCCTGAATGGAGTTAGCAGGAAAACCCAAAATTCCATTCCTTACCTTAACTTGGAACAGGATCCAAGCAGAGCTGTTTAGGTGGACATAGAGATGTGTGCAAATTGTTCATCACTGACAGTCCAAATATCAAACAATGTGAATGTTTTATCTCCTTCTTGTGCTGCATCCGATTCCGAATATTGGCAATACTTATGGCGATCAGCTATGAAGTCTATCCTGCGAATATAATGTTGTGGCCTTCCATCTGCCTTCGGCATTGCAGCATGACCCCCGTACCACTGATCCATTTTTGCAACTCAGAAAACAAAACAAAACAAAACAAACAAAATAAACAAAATAAAATAAAATAAAAAACACAGTAGCACTTTAAAGACTAACTGCTATATTTTTATTGTTAGCTTTCGTGGATCAAGTCCACTTCATCAGACAAAGAATGAAACTTACAGGGATGTTCTTTATATACCAAATTCAGGGGCTCGACAGGAGAAGGGTTGGTGTCAAGCAAGATGACAGACAAGCAATCACAAGAATGGAGTTTCACCCAGCCATTAGCAACAATAGATTATTCAGATACACTCTAAATGACTCCCTTTCAATCTCAAGGTTGCTGAGTAAGTTCACTGTGGTATCTGATCAACTTGTGACCTGCATGTCAGGGGAAAAACAAACAAACTCCTGTACCTGGTTTCTTTCTGTTTTACTAAAGAGAATTGACAGGAAAGTTGTAATATAAAATCATATAGCAATCTCTGTATCAAATTTGATAATGTCCCAGAAACCCTTCACTAATATTAGCCCCCTGTGATGGGTATCTAACAGATGGATGTATTTGATTTCTGCTGTCTCCAATGTGATTTACGCCATCTCTTGCCAGAAATGTCCATCCATGCTTTATGTAGGACAAACAGGACAATCTTTACACAAAAGGATTAATGGACACAAATCAGATATCCGGAATGGCAACACGGAGAAACCTGTCTCAAACCACTTCAACCTAACTGGACACTCTATCCAAGACCTGAAAGTTGCAATTCTGGAACAGAGAAATTACAAAACTAGGATTGAAAGGGAGACAGCAGAAATCAAATACATCCATTTGTTAGATACCCATCACAAGGGGCTAAATATTAGTGAAGGGTTTCTGGGACATTATAAAATTTGATACAGAGATTGCTATATGATTGCCAGTATTGATGAAGCTGCTGCCCTCTATCAAGATAGATTCAAGTGGGATTTAATCCATTTAGGGACCATCACCCTTCCCTGTGGAATTTGCCAAAAGGCAGCTAGTCGTCAGGATTGTCAGGTTAGTTAACTGCCACCTGACACTTGGCATTACATCACTGGCAGCATGGGCTACTCTGTTACCATAGCAAAATGATGGCAAACCTTGGCACTCCAGGTGTTCTTGAACTTCAATTCTGACAAACCTTGATCAGCACCAGTGCTGACTTGGGCTTCTGGGAACTGAAGTCCAAGAACACCTGGAGTGCCAAGATCACCTGGGTAGACTGGCGAATGCTTTATATATATATATATAAATTCAGGATATCAGAATAGGAAGCCATTTTGTGCCATGGCTTTTGTTTGCTATTCTGAGGTCGCTATTAGTCTTGGCTATGGCATTGGCACTTGAGTTTGTCATTTTGTTTTTGAAAATACAAAATATTACTAAATGATTATTAAGCAACTGAATGAATAAACATGAAGTTCACTTATTTCACTTTGCAAATCAGTAACTCTGGAAAATTCCCATTTTAATGTACTTTTAATGTACTGTTTTAACAGTGTAATGAAAATCTTAATACTACTCATATCCTGTGGATAATGTAAACACATATTTTTGTTGGTCTTCTAATTACCTAAACAAAAGTTGGATACACTGGAGATTTTAAAACACGTTTCCAAACAACATCATTATTTGTTTCAGTGATTTTCACAATATTTGGGAAAATATTCTATGACCACTTTGTTTGATGATCTTAGCATAAAAATACAACAGTTCACTTCATCTTAGTTGTAAAAAGCAGGAAGGAAAACTATCAATCAAATGATGGCAGAAAGAAGGTAGTGAGTTACTAACTTTCTGAGATTAATACATTTTGAGTCATAAAGAGACTGAATTGATCTCAGAAAACTCAGATGGGAAGATCAAAAGAAAAAAATTACAATAAAGTAATGAAATTTGTACCTCACTGGTACATATGTGATGTGAAAATAAAAATAAATGAAGAAAGTTCATTTATCAATCACACAGAGCAGCCCACAGGCCATAAATCTACTTGTGGAAAATTTAGCTCTTTGTAAAGAATCACAAAGAAAAGAAATGAAATGTGTAGCATCACCTAGAAGGAGAAATGTAACCCTTTGCAAAAGCTTTGCCTGAATCCTTGAACTGGATAGTCCCATCATGTTAAATTGTCTATAGGAGTTCTGGTGGCACAGTAGTTAAATTGCTGTACTGCAGCCAAAACACTGTGACTTTGATGGGGAACATGGCTGACTCAGCCTTTCATCCTTACAAAGCCAGTAAAATGAGTACCCAGCACGTTGAGGGCAAAATGGTAATTAGCTTGTGAACCACCCAGAGAGTGTAATAAGCTCTATGGGACAGTATAGAAATGTAATTGCTATTGCTATGTTGGGGTGGGAAACTGTGTCCCCTCTAATTGCTCTTGAATTGTGACTCCCATCAGCTCCCACCAGCGTAACCACCAGTGAAGGTAGTCCAACAACACACAGATTTCCAATAGCCTTGCCAACATTGTCTTGTCAATAGCCATTGCTGTGCATTGGAAGCTATATATTGCTAAAACTGTATTTCTCTCAGATATGATTCCTATTTCTATTTTAGGAGTCTGGAACAAATTTGCAGAAATGGATAAGAATACTGAGTCCTGATGGGTGGGCAGGACTGGTTCAGTGTGTTTCCCAGCAATGCGAAAAGAGCCTTCAAGCAATGACAAATGGATTTCACTAGGGAGCAGAATCAAAGATTTCTTTCATCACAGAATCACAGTATTTCTTCTGAGAGAGACTGGCATCCTTTGGCTCGCCCGAAGTGTCAGACTGCACTATAAGCACATTAGTGTGTAGATTGTGACTTGCAAACCACATAGATGAATGTTCATCGTCATCACTGGGAGATAGTTGTCACAGCCTGGAGAGGCCGGTCTGCTTATGATTCATGTGGTCACTTCTATTGCCACCATTCAGACTGTACCGACCCACGATTAGTTACTCTAATTTAATTTCCCCCACCAGTGTCATGGGTTATTTCTTCCATTAGTTAAGCGATTTAATTTACAGGGCAAACTCCATCACTTTGTGGAAAGGAATTTTTGATGACATGAAGAGCAAGTACTTTTTGATGATTAACATTATGCTGCCTATTCATCTTGGTTACTGTTCAGGTCTATGGCTGGAATGCCATAGAGAATAGTAAGATATTTGTAGACTGGTTTTGCTTGCCATTGCCATTATAGTTTGTATTATATTCTTTGGCTGAAGACAAACTGATTGCAAAGAAGAGTCCATGTGCAGCATTTGAAAATAAAAAAGAACAGAACAGTTTTCAGGATGATGCACATGTGCAGTGATGGGATGTTACCGGATCGGACCAGTTTGCCTGAACCGGTAGCGCCCCATCAGGAGGGGTTGCCGGGCTGTGTGTGTGGCAAAACCCCAGGCAACCAGTTCGACATCATGAGGTCGTGGGCGGAGCAAAAATAAATAAATTAAAAAATGTCTGCGCATGCATCAAACCTCCAGATGGTGTTGGGCTGTGGGCGCTATTCCCATGCATCCCCACTACTCCAGGAGCTGCACTGGTTACCAGTTTGCCTCTGTGTGCAATTCAAAGTGCTGGTTATCACCTTTAAAGCCCTATATGGTAGTGGGACAAGATACTTAAGAGACCACATCTGCCCAAGGTTATCTGTCTATCCAACCAGAGTGGCCCGGAGAGGCTCCCTAGTTGTTCCATAAGCCAGAGAGGCTCACCTCTCTGGCACTAGAAGGAGAGCCTTCTCCGTGTCTGCCCTGGCACTTTGGAACTGCCTGCTACTAGAGCTGTGCCTCCAGACAGACCTGTTGGCCTTCAGGAAGGGTATGAAGACTTGGCTGGCGGTGGGGCAGTGATGGCTCATTGACCCCACCCTGCTGGCTTATTTAACATCTTATACCCACCCTCTCCCTGTTTAATGTTAAGAAATTGTTTTTAGCTTGTTTAACTGCTATTTTAACTACTTTTTAGATTTGAATCTTATTTTTATGATTTGTGATTTTCCATGTTTCTTCATGACCCTTTGTAACCCCCCCCCCCGAGTCACCTACGCAAGTAGGGTGGAATAGAAATTTGAAGAAATAAATAAATAAATGATATCAAGCCACCTCTGATTTATGGCAACATTGTGACTGAGTGATCTCCAGAATGTCCTGTCCTCAACAGCCTTGCTTAGCTCCTCTAAGCTATAATTGGGGGCTTTCCTTTAAGGAATCTATCCACCTCACTTTGTTCTTTCTCTTTTCTTGCTGCTGTCAACCTTTCCTATGATTCTTGTCTTCCTCACAGCTTCATCATTTTTGCCTCCAGAGGCAGCTCAGGCTTGATTTGCTATAGGAATCTCTTGTGTGTCTTCCTGACAGTCCAAGGCATCTACAAAGCTTTCCTCCAGTACCATATTTCAAACAAATCATATTTTTTTTCTTGTCAGCTTTCTTTACTGTTTAACTTTCACACTCATTTTGTTGTTGTTGTTCAGTCGCACAGTCAGTTCTGACCCTTTGTGACCCCATGGACAACCGCACGCCAGGCACCCCTATCCTCCACCATCCTCCTCAGCCCACCCAGCTTTGTGCCCATTGCATCAACAATACCATCTAGCCATCTCATTCTCTGCCACCCCTTCTTCTTTTGCCCTCCACCTTTCCCAGCATCAAGGCTTTCTCAGGTGAATCCTCTCTTCTCATTTGATGTCCAAAGTACTTTAGCTTCATCTTTACTATTTGTCCTTTTAATGAGACAAATATCACGCTCATGTAGGGAAATACCACACTCATATAGGGAAGCTAATGAAGCAGGAGCAACAGACCTCTTTGTTGTATAGTCCCAATAAAAATGTTAACGGTAACTCTTGATTCAGACAGTTCCCAACCTGTGGATCATGACTTCTATGTGGTTGCAAAGTGTTTTTTGGGGGCTCTCCATTGTGATGACTAAGAAAATCTTGGGATGAGAGAGTGGGGGTGCTTAGATAGAAGCTGCCATTTTGTGGAGTTGGTCATATGGCAAAGTAGCTGTGTTAGAGGCAAAAATACGTTTTTTACTGCATTAAATGCAATTTTATGCAAGTCTGGTGGTGGTGGTGGTGGGGTCACAGGTTACTTGACTATTGTAAAAGAGGGTTGTGACTCACAACAGGTTGGGAAACACTGCAGCCTACCAGATCAAAGAAAAGAAAAGTATTCTGTGAAGGGAAGAATGGTATTGGATGCACAACGTGTCATATGTAAAGCAGTTCTTCATGAGAAGGTCAACCCATTGTATGTACTGAATTTTAAGATGCGTATTCTGATCCATGAAAGCTCACACTGAAATTAGAATTTAAAGTGCCATTTTCTCCCCCTACTCCATTTCCCCTTTTATTTTACCAAAATACATTGTATGTATGCATGTTTGCTTGCACGTAATTTTTTTCCTTACAGTAATATTTCAAAGGTCCACACTTCGTGTAACCCATGATGAAGTGCAAACCAAAATGAAACATGCTTGCACCTGTAAAATGCAATATGATTCACTCTGTAACTGCAGCTTTTCCCAACTGACACCTATTTGCAGCCATTTCATCAAGCTACAGAACAGAGGAAGTGAAGTGAAACAAGCTACTGGAGCCTTTAGCTGTCTCTGACTTGTCACCTGGGGCAGCCATTCAACCTAGCTACCCAGGCTGTTTCCACTAGCTGGTTGCAATAAGAACCAATGCTTTAAGAACAGGTGTCACATCTCACTCCATTCCCCCTGGCTTCTTATCCACCTTTCCTTGTATGCCATGTATTTCAGATTGTTATCTCAAGAGTGGACTCTCTTGCTTGTGGCATTTGTAAGGTGCCCCAGCTAAAGAGCGAGGGGAAACAATGCTGATTGTCATCATTCTCCTCACCATCCTTCTTGGGCCTGGATAATACGGGAGTGAACTAATCGTGATTTCTACGGTTTTCAAACAATTGACAAATTGCACACATTAAATCATCTCTACTACCGTAGATGAACCTTGTCGAGCCAAGGGGTAAAGAGAACAAGTGCCTCAACCTCCAGCCTGTCAAATCTGAAATGTACTCATGCCTTTAATTTAAGCATTTAAATTCCAGGGGAGCCCTTTCTCCTTCCCTTTTCCCTCTGGCCTCCAGCACTGGTTTATGCTTCAGCTGACTTTTCCACTCCTTGGGTAAGCATGACATTAAATAGCTTGAACACTGACCACAGGGAAGTTACTTGTTTGAAAAACAGCTAGCCACATAGCTGGGAGACTCTGGGAGTTATCATCCAAAAAGTAACTTTACTAAGTTCCAGAACTGCTCATAGGGATATCCAAGAGTAAATAACAGGGTACTTGACCTCAACAGTGGGTTGGTAAACTTCTGTTTAAACATTTCCATCATTGAAGAGCCTGCTATTCCACTATGCTCTTGCGTCTACTTTTGAACTGCTCTTAACAAATAGGATGTTTTGCCCATTGTTCAATCCTGTTGCATCCAGGAACTCAGAACTGTTAAATCTTATCCTAGTCTAAATACCTAGTGTAGACCAGCTGTCTGAAGTAAGAGGAGATGTAGTAAAATTTGCTTAGTCATGTATATCAGTATGTCACCCTTCAGAACCTTCAGGTCAATTTTTGCAGAAGAATAAGAAACTTTTTGGTGCCTATGACAGTGTAGATGAATCTATGGTATGTGTACCAGAGGTGGTATGCAAAACCAATTCTGTTGCCATGCATGCCATCATGAGCAAGAGTTGCCCCATGCTGCCAGTGCCAATGGCAGCACCGTTCCCCCATCCACCCCTCTCCCTCTGGCAATGGGGAGGTGAGATGGAAGGCTGAACTCCTGCATGGGAGGCAGTGGCAGGGACAAGGTAAGGCAAGCCGACACCCCCCCCCCCTGCCCTCCTAGGAGGGAAAGGAGGCAGTGGTGGAGCACCTGTGGGGGGATGTGTGCACATGCCCACATGATGTCACTGAAGGTGCAGTGGTGATGTCACATGAGTGCGTGGGTATGCATGGTACCTGTCTGCATGCTGCCTCCTCCTCCTTGGGCACTTGGTCTCTAAAAGGTTCACTATCACTGGCCTAGGAGGAGGAGCCTCCACCAAGTGTCTGCTACTGTTACTTCCTAGCATTTGCGTAATAGTAGAGCCTGTCTGTCAGATGATCACCAAAGAGTTTTTGTGCTATAATTGTTTAGGGTCTGGAAGAAGGCAGGTGGAATATTTTAGATACTAACAATCTGGCTTGATAGTAGGTTGTCCTATAATTTCCTGTAAAGTAGCTGTAATATGTAAAGATTTCACACATAGAAATGGGTTGCGGGGAGATAGCTAAATTGCTAGAACTGAGCAGATTAGTTTGGAGCCCTACGTCAACTGCTCTGAGCTTCCGAAAGAGACCATGAGAGACAAGCAAAAATGAAATATTCCTGACATTTCCCTGCAGTTTGACAGCATTTGTTATTAGAATTCTTCATCTCATCTTCTGAGTGCAGTTAAGTACAGAACAAATCACAGTGGCATGGAATGCAATTGCCTTCTTGAATGGTAGGAGAGAAAAAGACTGAATATTGATTTGCTGCATTAGCCAAAACATTTGGATAGAGAAAATTTTATTGTTTTGATTTACAGATTCAGAAGTTCCCATTAAGATTCAGTTTTTTTCTTCCTTAAAATCTAGGATCATGCCACCTAATTTAACTTTCAAACAAGAAATATATGCAGGCCACTAGTTGTGCATGGCAGTCTAACAAGGTTTGAAAAACTTCCACTTCTTATTGAATAAGACTACTGTATTTCCATAAACAGCTGGCTGAGAACCAGTTCCATCCTTGTCTCAAGTAATCAAAAGAGAATAGTGCCAAAAATACAAGTGAGTGCAAGTACTTTCTGGAATTTTTTTTTATAACAGTTGGTTATATAGAAGAGTTTTTATTCCTACAAAATCCTTTTTGTGTAGAAAGTTACCTTTGCCTCCCACCCCCCCTTTTTTTTAGCAATCACAAACCAATGAATGCACCTTACTGTATATTTAGTGGCACTAAAAAGAGAAATTTTGAAAGAAAGTTGTGATGGCTCTTCTTCTTCTTCTTTAAGTGCTGTATCCAATTCCAAATATTGGCTATCCTCATGATGATCAGTCATGAAGATTGTCTTGGGAACAATATACAATAAGACAGTGGCTTTCCATTTGCCTTCTGCATCACAGCATGACACCTCTACTGTCAGGAAAGGCATTTACTCAGAAGTAGGTCTTCTTGCCCACCAGTAGTTGCTTCCCTGCTCTTGAGCTGCTGCCTCCTAGCTAAGCAACCCAGGGAATTAGATTAGTGTAGATAAGGTAGCGTAGAGCCAATTAAACACTCCAGGCCTCTTCAGGTATTTTAAAAGTATATTGTAATCAAAGTAAGTTACAGAAGAAAGTTCATTAAAAGTTCAGAAAGCACATCAAAATAAAGAAAGCTGCTCTATGGGGAAAGCCCAGTGCCCCCCCCCTTTTCTGGGTTAAGCAATTACATGCTTGCAGTTCACACTTAGCTCATAGCCTTTGACCAAGAGAGACTCTTGGCCCCCACCTTCCGGGTTTTATTTTCTTACACATGATTATCAAATCAGTTTTTTTTTGTAATAATAATAATAATAATAATAATAATAATAATAATAATAATAATAATAATAATAATAATAATAATAATAATAATAATAATAATAATAATAATAATAATAATAATAAGTTCGTGTTAGAAATTATTCTGGATTGAAAGGATTTTTGCTGAAGGAACTTCGATCAGGAGACGCCCAAATGAGGCTCCTTTCATGTCCCTAAGATCTTTTCCCACTGAAATGGTCCCTGTTTATCTACTTGCAATGTCTTACCTTTGAACTGCTAGGTTGGCAGGAGCTGGTACAGAGCTGGGCACTCAAACCATCATGCAGTTCCTGGGTCTCGAACTGCTGACTTGCTGGCCTTCCAGCTAACAAGGTGAACTGCTGCTGGCATTGTTATCGTCATCGTCGTTGTCATCATCATCATCATCATCAGTAGGAGTACTGAGATGATGATGTCCTGTCAAATCCGTTCTGACTTATAGCAACCCTTTTCACAGTTTCCTAGGTAGAGAATACTACTGTAGTAGTAGTAGTAGTAGTAGTATAGTAGTAGTAGTAGTAGTAGTAGTAGTAGTAATTCTAAACTATCCTTGGAATTCAAAAGTCTTCCACTCTTTCTGCAGTGAAACTAGATCTACTCATTGACCTATTTTTGCCCTTTTCATGTCACCAAAACATAAATGCTGAATGCTTTGGTGAGACATGCAATCTTGCCCCAACAGTCGTACATTCAAATGAGGGTCAGAACAGATCTTAAAGTGTGTACAATTGTATGAATGTAGCATTCTGCTCTGACATTTTTATACAGAGGTTTGAAGGGGGAAAAATGAGACAGAAGTTGCTGGACTGAACAAAAGTAACCTTTAGTTGAACATAGGAGAGAATAAGTGATGGGATGTAACAGGTTCTCACCAGCGCGCGAGAACCGGTAGTAACTTTTACCAATGTCCCAGAGAACCTGTAGCAGCTTTTTTTTTTTGGGGGGGGGGAACCACCTTTGGGGCTTACCTTTTCACTGGTTCCCCCACTGCACATGCACACCAAGCACTTGGTGTGCATGCACACCTACAGTGCTTGGTACGAATGCACGGCCTCCTTGCTGTCCTCCCAAGTAGGGAGGAGGAAGAGAAGCTGCTAGCTTGAAGCTCCCTATAGACTGCTCCCCAGGGTAAGTGACTCACCTTTGGATGTGGTGTGTCTGTGTGTATTTTAATGTGCATTTAATACCTTTACCTATATTGACGTGCTACCACAGTTCCTAAAAAGGCCTGGCAGCTGGCAGTCCTGGTGGCCTGGCTTGGGGTTTTTAAGCAAAGTCTTGGAGTTACCTCATCAATAAGCTACACCTGTGCTGTTCCAATTGCTGTTCCAATTGGAGAAACCTTAAGGAGGTACAGCTGTTTTACATTTACATTTAGACATATTATCCTAGAGAACTGGTACGATGACTATATCCATCTTGCAAGATGGTGCTGCCCAGGCACTTATACTAACGGGTAAGTGACGGGTTTGTGTTTGTGGTGGGTGGGTGTATTATTTATTTATTTATTTATTTATTTATTTATTTACAGGTGTGTGGTGTGGGTGGGTGGGTGGGTTGAGAGATGTGTATGTGTGTGTGCTTATTTTTATTTTATTTTTATTTTTTAAATTTTTTTTCTTAGGCACTGCCCACAACGTCATGATGTCATGACGTTAGCTCCACCCACACAGTAATGACATCACAGTGGGGTAGTAATTTTTTTAACAACCCACCACTGGAGAGAATGTGCTGAGGAACTAAAGATGCAGAAATAACTAACTCAGATCTAGTCAGGCCAGTCGGAGCATACCCAGAGCTAGAAGCGGAATTCATTCTCATGCCATCTCTCAGACTGCATCCATAAAGATAGTAGCCTTCTGGAGTATTTTGTCCTGATGCCCCAAAGGATGGCAAATAAAGCTGGTTAAGACAGAAGTCTGCTATCTCCTGGCCATAGGTTACACAACCCAGAGCAGGAAGATTTAGGAATGGCTAAGATCCCAAGGTGCTCATCTACTCACCTCTCTTCCTGACAAAACCTATACATCCCTGCTAAATGTGACCTAATGAACTCAGCTAATGAATAACTTGGTCTAAAACCAATACATGCCCATGCACCATAGGAGAAATCATAGTCAGTAGGATTACCATATATACTCAAGTATAAGCCGATCAGAATACAGTAATACCTCGGATAACGTTTACCTCGGATAACGCTAAAATCACATAACGTTAAGTAATCTGGGGAGGAGAATTGGATCGAATAACGTTAAGGTCCTATGGGATGTATCGGATAACAACCGCTAAAGCCTGTGCGGTTACAATGTATCTCTATGGAGCTTTAACGTTATCCGATCCATCCCATAAGATTTTAACATGCATCAGATAACACTAAAAATCGGATAACACCAAGACTTGTGGAACCAAGTCTTAGCGTTATCCGAGGTATTACTGTATAAGCCAAGATACCTAATTTTTCCTGAGAAACCAGGAAAACTGATTGATTTGAGTATAAGCCTAGGGTGGGAAATGCAGCAGCTACTAGTGAGTTTCAATAATCAAAATAAATGATAATATAATTATGTTAATTGAGACATCAGTGGGGTAATATTTGTAAATATGTATTTCAAAGAAAAAACACAAGTAAAAGGACTTAACAAGTCTAACATTAGTAAACTAGTGTATGTGAAGAGCTTCGGTCATGAAGCAGTCCTGGCAGCCAGGCTGGCAAAAGCTCCACTGCAAAACAAAGGAGCACAAGGTGGGGAGGAGAGAAGCAAGAGAGATGCTCCTTTCCCTCAGCCAAGAGGAGAATAGCCCGGCTTGAAACCCCCCATCACCCCCCCCCCAATTCCTTGCCTTGCAGGCTTCCCTGTGTTTCTGCAGCTGATCTGACATTCACCAGGGAAGAGGAGGAGGAAAATGCTGGCCAAAGCCCCCATCATTCTGAGTCCTCATTTTACCAACCTTGGAAGGCTGAGTCAACCTTGAAACCCATCAGGATCAAATTCACAATGTTTTGGCTGCAGTACAGTTTAACCACTGTACCACCAAACAACTTTTGGTTGAGAAACAGTCCCAACTGCTGGGCTGGTGAAAGCCCCACCATGGAACAAAGGAGTGAGGGAAAGAGTGCAAGCAAAGCCCAACTTGTGGTATGCGACCGGAAGATTGAATCCTGTGCCTTGCTCAGAGGGATTCTTCCCTGAATGGGGGGAAATGGAGAAAATTGCAGACAGAAAAGCAGGAAAGATGGGCTGAAACCCCAGAATCCCCAACTCAGTTTCTTGCATCGTCTGAGGAGAAGGGAGCTTTTGAGCCAGGAAAATAGAACAGATGACTCGAGTATAAGTCGAGTCTGCTTTTTCCCAGCACATTTTTGATGCTGAAAAATTGGCTTATACTCGAGTATATATGGGGTTTCTATTCATGTCAAGGATTTGTGTGAAAACAACTATTGAATAAATGCCTTCTTCATTTCCAAGGGGCCAAGTACCAAATGTAGGCACAAAACATAACTCTGGAAAACAGGCTTTCTTTATCTCATTAAATGAGGCAAGCAGCAGCACTAATAGAATTCGTACAACTCAATCTGTCCTAAGAAGTTAAGAGGCTTTAAAAAGATGTATTCTTCTGGCTTGATATTTGGAAGCAATTTTGTATAAGCTTATGGTGCCAGGTAGATTTTACAATGCTCATTATTAAATCTTGATATCAGAAAAGAGCCTACACTGTAATCAGGATTTGCAATTAAGAGAGAGTATCATTTATAAAGCTGATTGTAATTCCAAGGTTTTAAAATCCTTTTTCAGATACCTAGGACTTCAACTGTTAGGCAGACTATAAAGATGCAAAATCTGGCATGTTTTAGCTCACAGTTTATGAGTTAGCTATTAAGAGAATTTGCAATAGAATAGGATTTACAGATGCTTCTAGACTGATAAAATATAAATTTTAATCTTATATAAGTGAAAATAAATACATATCATTGTGTGCCATCAAATCAATTCTGACTCATGGTGATCCTTTCAGGGTTTTCTGGCTAGAACAGGGGTTCCCAATTCCTGGCTCATAGGCCTAATCCTGTCCATGCATATCATTAATCCAGCCAACAGTGGCCACCCAGGCACCTTTAGACTCACCCTCACCACTGGAAGTCACAATATGTAACTTACCATGGTGGCGGCGGGAATTACAACATTTTCCGGGGTTGTTGGACAGACTCTGCCACATCCCAGGGTGGCAGGAGGCTTTTTGGAGCATGTTTGCTCCGGTTTGGGATTTTTCCATCACTTCTCCACTGCGCTTCAGCACCTGGAGCACAGTAGTGGATGACTTTTGGTACCAGGTGGAACTTATATCAGCACCTCAGATCCCAGTGTGGAATCAGGAAGTCAGCCACAGTCATGCTCTAACCACTGAAGCACAGCCGAGAAGTGACAGAAAAATCCCAAAACAGAGTGAACATGCTCAAAAAAGCTTCCCACTGCCCTGGAAAGTAGTGGAGCCTGTTCAAGAACCCACTAAAATGGTGTGATTCCCGCTGCCACTGTTGAAAACACAAGTAGTGAGCACAGCGATGCCTCCAACCTTCACAGCTGAGCACAGTGGCGAGTAGTGTGCCTTGATAACTATGCTCCTTACCTTAAACTGTTCTCTGTGAAGAAACTCTCAGTTGGACTACATTTTGCTGCAAATCCAGAAACAAAGATAAATGTTCTCTTTAGGTCATTACCTGCAATTGCAGAAAGGAGCCTCTGGGAAGGCACAGGACTACCTTGGATTTCTCATGATGCTGCATATACCAGCCAATGGCTCAGAGCTTTATGGGAATGTGCTGTGGTGCTACACTGAGGGAGAAGGACTACGTTTGTTGCTGTCAGAGGCAGGGGTGTGCAGGGAGGGCACCATGGGAATATGCTAGACAGGGAGTTGTGGGGGTGCCTATTGGGGGTTGGGGTTGGGGGTGTCCCATACATTGCTATTGGCACCCCGGGGCGCCAGAGGTGAGGGCAGGGTGGGACAAAGCCCGATTGCCCAATATACCAGCACGTGCCTCGTCAGAGGCCCCTCTACATGTTCAGAAATGAATGACTGCAAGTGCCCTTTGCTAAGTAAGAGATGTGCCCTTTAAAGAGAATTCTGCACCATAATGGTTGGTTGTGTGATGAATCAACAAGTACCTGATGATTTCCTATTGCTGGTTTTCCTACTTCCTTTTCGTTCAGCTACTCTAGTGACTATCAGGGTGGGAGACCATGATTGCTACTTTCATCTCAGTAGCCAAAGTCAAGAACCTCTTTCTGCTCCAGAAGATTCAGAAATCCATTTGGCTTCATATCTTTCTGAAGACTAAGAAACCTCTCAGTGGTTTGCTTGGTAGCAGTCTGACTATAAACATTTATAATCAGTGGTGGGCAGCAACAGGTTCACCCCCCCCCCGAAGGGTAGTAAAATTGGATGGCTTTTAGGCAGAAGGGTGGCAAAATTGGGTGGACTTTGGGCAGGGGGGGGGGTTGGGGGGAAAGCGAAATTGGGTGGCCATGCCTACCTCCCTGCCCTGCGCCATCAGGTTTTGTCCCTGCAAGTGGTTCAAGGTCTCCCTTGCTCAAAAGCCAGTCATATCTGACTCTAGGCTGCAGTGCTCATCTTCATTTACAGCAAAAGAGCCAGTGCTGCCTGTGTTTGCAGATATATACATGGCCATATGGCAGGTATGGCTAGATCGCCCACAATGTAGGCTCCGCCCACAATGTATGTTAGGACATTTTTCTTTTGTGGGGTATTGTACAAAGATTGCTGCCCAGTGGAATAGTACAACTGTAAGGCCCTGCAAGTGTTCTATACACAGGTGTACATAATAGAGCCACAGACTGATCACCCGGCTGTGCATGCCTCGTCTACGTGCTCCTGAGACAACCCAGCTGTGGCTGATTAGAGAATCTGCCCAGCAACACCAGGGTATAACTGTGGCCCTCTGGGAAGGGTCTACGGAGGAGGTCATCATACTGAGGAGGCTGTTATACTGAAGAGAAGGACTGAGCTACTGAGAGACTACACAGAGAGAGACTGCTGAAAGAGGTCGTGCTGGTGATGAGAGTTTCCTTCAATTGAGAAGGAAGAACTGCTGAAGATTACCAGGACTCTGTGCATGCTCTTGGGATTGGAGCCAACAGAGGAATCCAAGCTGTGTACCAACTGTGGGGCTTGGAGAGAGAGAGACTGTTGTATATAGACCTTTGTATTTCTGTCCTCCCCTCACTGTTAAGTAAAGCGCACCTTTTCACTGAAGGCATATGTGTGTGTGTCATTGCACTAAAAGCTTTTGCTGCGTAACAGCTTAAAAGTGCTACTCTGCTATTGAGACACACATATCGCTAGAGGACCCTGACAATGTAGGCTCTGCCCATGACATAGGTTCAGCCCATGACATAGGCTCCACCCATGGTGTGGTAGTGAAAATTTTTGCTGCCCACCACTGCTTATAATTATCTGACACTCTGAATTATCAATGAAACTGTTCCTATGGCATTACAAGTATCAAGTGACTTTCTATTCATGATAAGCCTCGGAGAATTAGGATAGGCCCTTACTTGTATAATTAGTTAGTTAGTTAGTTAGTTAGTTAGTTAGAGAGAGAGAGAGAGAGAGAGAGAGAGAGAACCTCCCCTAGAACCAGTGTTACACACACACACACAGTTCTGTATGTTTGTGGCCTCTGTCTAATTTATATTCTTTCAGGCAAGCCAGTTTTACAGAGCATCGTCCCCTTTCCCAACTGTCTGCTGTTTACTCCTATCTTTTAAAAGTACACAGCAGAGGATGATGAGGCACTATGCCTCTCCAAATGCAATCTGGAGTCTTGCCAAGTGAGTTTGCTGCGGTGCAACTCTGATGATAATAATCCTATAAAAATCATTTTCTTCTGGAGTCTAAAATATTATATCTCGTCTTTTTGAACAAACCTGAATTGCAAGTTCACATGATTTATTATTCCGTACACATTTTTTTGAGCCACCTTAAATTCCAGTTGCCAGAACATTTGGACAATGCTTAAAACATGTCTTTGCTTTGAGTCAGATGGACCTGACCGATCTTTTTAGCAAATTAGATTCCAACAGCTCCCTTGATACTCTGGAATATCACCCATTCCAAGACTATAGTATTTCAAATATATTTAATTCATGGATTACAGGACCAGCAGACTAAATCTGTGCTATTGAGTTATCATTACCCATGAGATGTGGTGAATTTAATAAGATCCCATCTGCTACAAATACTTTGCCAGGATTGTCACTGTTCCCAAATGTTAGGTGGCACAAATTAGAAAAGGGCTTTCTTCATAACTTGATGTAATGCAAGTTATAAAACTGTAGAGCTCTCAGATTATTTGAGTCTTATTCCAACCACAGATATTGGTTGTCAGGATCCTGACTTATAACAGGACCTTCTTTCAGGCTTCAGTACGACCTTCAATTTCTTCAAATTTCTTCTTTAAATGCTTATGCCCAGCGTAGGCTATATGAATTTGAGGCTTTAAATTAGATGAAATATTAGAGTTCCAAAAGCATTACATGTTTCCTTCTTTGAATTCTAGGGCATTTGGGGTATTTATTACAAACATTTTAATATTATAATCAGAGGCCCTAAGTGCTGAGTTTACAGCAGGCCATTTCATCATGTTTTGTGTGATGTTTTGCATACTAACATGGAGATAGGAAAGACCAGCATTTAACAAACATAGTCATTGCCTATTTTTGAATATAAACAGGCAGTCAGCAAAGTAAATGTTTCTTCTCTAGAAAGGTAAATGCTTTCCACTCTGCTATGTACTAAGCTCTATCTGTGGGATGTGTAGTTTGTCTGTCTGTGTTCAGCTAGTCCAGGTAGTTCAGCTAGTCCAGGTTCTTTCTGACTCAAAATGTGTTAAACTCAGAAAGTTAGTAACTCAGTGCCCTCTTGCAACCATCTTTTGATTTAGAGATTTTTCCTGCTTTTTAAATTAAGATGATGTGAACTGTTGTATTATATTTTTGTCATCCATCTGAGAACTAACCCTCGTAAGTAAACATTTCCCCCCCAAAGCTGTCCCTTAGTATTTGTTCAGTAGCTGACCTAAGAAAAAAGAAAAGGGAAATTGTAGAGGCTTGTATTCAGCTTCAATCTTTGGTTACATTTTATTTATTTATTTATTTATTTATATTTGCATTTATATGCCGCTCTCCTTGCCGAAGCAACCCAGAGCGGCTTACAATGTTACAGTATCAAATTTAAAGCAACAACATATCAATATAACAAATATAATACAGTCAATATATTCATAAAAGCAAAAGCATGTGGGGGTGAGGCTCGGGAGCGCCGGCAGGTGTAACGAATCCAGGCGCTCCCGGCCAGAGTCCTCCAAGCCCCGTTGGTCCGGCGTCCGGGGAAACGCTAGTTACACCACCCTGCAAAGATTATCCAGCACTAAGTACAGTAATACCCCGATAACGATTGCATTGGATAATGCTAGAATCGGATAACGATGCAAGTTTTTTTGGAAAAAACTTGCATCGGATAACAATTCTGGATAATGATTCTTAGCGTTATCCGAGGCAATGGTCTGGGGTGTGGGGTGGTTTGGGTAGAACTACCCAATTTACCCCCCACCCGTGCCTTTCCCCTGACCCTACTGCAGTTGCAGAGACTGCTTGTCTCTCTTTCCCTCCCTGTATTTAAACTACAGGGAGGGGGAAAGAGAGAGACGTGATTGGTTCTCTAGACAAGCAGTTTCTCTCTCCCTGTAGTTTAAATATAGGGAGGAAAAAGACGCGATCGCATCGGCGATCGCGTCTTTTTCCTCCCTGTATTTAAACTACAAGGAGGGGGAAAGAGACAAAAGCAGTCTCTGCGACGGCAGTAGGGTCGGGGGAAAGGCACGCCTTTCCCTGACCCTACTGCAGTCGCAGAGACCGCTGCGGGTGGGGGGTGGCTTTAAAGGCAGGGAGGAAAAGAGAGACCCGATCGGGTCTCTTTCTTTCCCTGCCTCCCTTTAAAGCGGTTTGTCCCTGAAGTCAGGGCTTTTTTTTTTTAGTGTTGTTCGATGCATGCATTGGACAACGCTAAAAATCGGATAACGTCATGACTTGTGGAACCAAGTCATAACGTTATCCAGGGTATTACTGCACCCTCATTCAATTATGTTTAAATCTGACAATGTCTGGTAGGACCATTAAATATGGACCACAATAGAGACCAACAGAGAACTGCTCAGCACTGTCTCATGTAGTGAAATGTAAATGGAGTCTCAGGAGCAGTTAGGTGTTGATCTGTCTAACAAGTCATGGGGCTCAGAAAAATGTCCTGTTTGAGATTGACTCCACCCTAAGGCTGACCACTAGATCCTTCTGAGTAGGAATAAATTTAAAAGACATCTTGTTTCACTTTAATCTTGCTTGAGCAGCATCTTCCCAAGCTTTAGTATGTTCTCGAGCTCTTTCTTATTCTAACTTTCTATTCCACTCTGTCTTGTCCTCCACATCTGAATTTATTTTTGCTCCTCACCTTTGGCTTATTCTTTGACCCTGCCTTCTTTGACATTTTGTGTTACAGACTTACTCCTTTGCCCTACTGGCTTGTCCCACATGTGCTGTGTTCTACCACTGGCTCATGTCAGCCTTTTGCCCCAATGAAAACATGATACAGTATAGTGGAATTCAGATACAAGAAGACTAAAAGGAAAATGTGTATTTTGCTTTCTTTTGACACTTATTTGATGCTTTAGTGAACGTATAAAACAGCCTGATGAGTGCCTTGATGTAACTATCAAAGAATAATCTGGTTTATTCCTTTAATCCTTCTGCAAATCTTCTTACAAATGGATAAACAAGAATATGATAGAGGCACTGAAAAAAAATCACCTTATCAGTCATGGAGATGGAAAGATAGCTTGGTATTTTTGCAACAATTATTTATGGAACAAAAAAAATAAATTGTGGGCATTCTGCAGGTTAGTTATCTTTGATGAATCAAGGCAAAATTCCTCCTTTAATGTGAGATAGTCTTCATATCTTGGAGTCTCAGTTTATTAAGATATAATTGTTTCAGTCATTTGAAAGCAAGTGTTGTATATGTGTGTGTTCATAATTCCACACTGACTCATTTGGACACAGCTGTATCGTCACTGGGAATCGCTTGTGGCAAATCTGACAGCACAATATGGGTGATCGGGCCTTGCAGCATCTATAACAGTACATCTTTCTTAGCATTTCTCTAATTCCTGTGGTCTTGAGAACCAGCAAAACACTGCTATTCAGCACAAAAACACAATAAGAGTTGCAGATGGGAGGAGAAAAACAATGGATTTGCTGGTAAAAATGCTTACCAAGTCAATATTGAAATGTGATAAATGACAGAGTGCTCTAACTGGGGAAAGGTTTGGAAGCAACATGTTTCTATTCCAGTATGTCATGCAATATTAATAGATCCGTCTGGGGAGGTGGGGGGGAGGGTTGTCAGCTGTTGTTTAGAAGAGAAACAGAGCAGCACAAATGAACCCTGGCCAAGCTCTTTTAATGAGGTAAACAACGACTACTGGTGAGTGAAAGCAACAACAGCTACCTTCTGTCTGAAGGTGTTTTATGCCATCGTGTGAAAGTTCTGCTGGGAAAAAAAATTTTGGATTACGCTTTGAAACAATCAACCTCACTGGAGTGAGGTATAGTTGGAAGGGAATGGTGGAGAAGTATATGCCAAAAGCTTTTTTTTAAGTTATCCATTGTTCTTTGGGGGAGAACTATTTAATCCATTAATCAACAGGGGAAGCCAAAGGCAAAGAGCTCTGTGTGCTTTTTTATGCTACCAACACTCACAAAAGCTTTTGAACAAACCACCCTCAGCTCTGTGGAATTTGGGATTTACCAGCCGGCTTTGTATCTGGCACTGAGTCTGTAATGAGGGGCAAACAAAAGCTTCATTCTGAACACCTCTGAACTTTCAGGCACTCTGGTTCTGTTCTGAATCTTCTTGAAAGTAACCTCCTGCACAGCCTGGCTCCATCTGCAATTTATTATTTATACTCAAAGAGTTCTGTCTTTGTATTTTGCTTTGCCAAACTTTTCCCGTGAAGCAGCTGTAGACTTATGCATGCACATTTCCAAGAATTAAATTGCATCATAATGGAGATACTGCACTGTACAGTACAATCCATACACACTGCAATTCCAGTTTTGTGGACTTTTATTCTTCATGTCAGTGGGCACATGTTACATGTGCTCACAGAACAATGCTTGCAGTGCCAGCTCCAGAATTAAGCAAAGTTGTCAGAGATACACTGAGAGTTTCCCATCCATGCACTACATTGGCCAAGTGTTTACTTGAAAATCCAAGCAGGGATTCATTAATTGCCAGTGAGACATGACGTTATCAGTGCAGATTGCAGATGACATCACTTGCGGTGACTTCTCACTGGCAATTAATGAATTCCTGCTTGGATTGTTGGATGCACATCTAAAAAATCTAAGTGAGGATTTAGTAATTGCCAGAGAGAAACCATAAAAGTTACACCATTTTCTTTCTGCTCCTAATAGGATTATGGCCATAGTCTGCCTGACCTGCACAATGTAAATGACTAGATGAAACTCAATATGTCTTTGTTGAAAGGCTATGAAGTATATATCTAATTCCCCATGTTTTAGGGATGCTATTTGTTTGTAACAAAACAAAGCATTCTGTTAAAATTCAGTCAACTTTCAAATTTAATGAAAATTTATTTTCTGTGACTGCTTTTATAATTTATAACATTGTATAGTAGTGTTTGCCTTTCTATTCTCTTTATTTTCATGCACCCTTGACTTTTGCCATTTGTTTTCCATCTAGATCTGGAAGTGGCAACTTATAGTCCTCCATTAGCTGTTGAGATTCTATTCACATCAGCTTTAGCTATATAGCCAATGGTCCACCATACATTGCACAACTCAGATTAGGAAGATTGTTTATGTAGGGCTTGTGCTTGCAGGACCAATGGAAGCCATTTCAAAAGGAGATTCCCAACATTTTAGAAGTATTTACGGTACTTTCATTTTAGCTCAACACTGCTAAATGCACAAAGCAAACATTTCTTTATTCCAGTTTCAGCCTTTTGAAAGTAATTAGACAATTATTTTCCTTTCCTCTGCATTATTCAAGCAAAAGAAGGAAAAGTGTTCAGTCTGTTTGATGACAATATTCATGTGGCAGTACCCAATAGCACATCAGTATGAAACTGTGGTAACTTTTACTTTTAGCTGCTTGAATCCAACATTCAATCTAAATCACTGTTAAAGTCCTCTGTGGGATAGTCTACCCCTGCTATCATATTTGAAGATTAGGATCTACAATTATAATGATTTGCCACATGAAACGTATTTGGGTAGTTATTTGTTGCATTGGCCTCAGTTGGAATTTTCAGTTGAAAATAGACACCAGTCAATTCTTTCCTCATCTGGATAGTTAATTTCAATATTTTAGGCCAGTGTTTTTCAGGATATTTTGCCAGCTCTTTTGATTAGAGATCTGCATTATAGCATATATAGACTTCTTCTGAACCTTCAATCATTTCCACAAAGGATGATGTTCTGGGTCTCAAACCATTGTTCAGTTTGTGATTGGCTTCTACATGTGGTTATTTTCACCCTTCTTTTCAAGTTCTGCTCATGTACTGTGGTAGGATGGTGAGTAGAGGAAGAATTGGTTGCCAGGTCCCCCACTGAAAAATCATACCTCACATTTAATTTTTGTTTCAGAAACACCCCCCCCCCCAATGTCATCTAGGAGGCATGAGGGGCAAATTTATCATGTTTTGAGGTAAATGTACCACCTTGTATTCTCAAAATATTATTTTATTTGTTTTCCCCCACTGGAAGAGGCAAAGCTTTTAAATCATCATCATCATCATCATCATCTGCTCCTCCTCCTCCTCCTCCTCTACATGATTCAGCAACAAGCATCCATTTGAAGGATGAGATTTACTCCAGTCTTAAATGGAAACACCAATGAAAGTTATACCCTTCAATCATGAATGCACATTCTCAGAATCTCTCTGTCACACACACAGATTCTCACACAATATATAAAACAACATAGTTTCAAGAATGTAGAGGAATAATTCAGAGTGGTGGTGAGGGTGGGTAGGGAGATACAGTATTTCTACTTAAAAAAACCTCACAGGATACAGCCTGCCAAGGAATCAAAGACTACACTTACTGTGCTTGATGGAAGATATGGCACAGAACGTTGATATAAAGATGATTGCCACCGTACTTACAACAGCAAAAGTGAATATTGCTGAGTTTCAGCAGAGTAAAAACAGCCCAACAATAACTAGGCAGCTAAAAAAGATGTGGGAAGTGATGCTAATTCTTAAATATGCCTATTTCAAAAGGCAATTAAATTATCAACAGAATAATTGGCTTCTTGAATGATGGGTCTTGTTTAACACTTCTTTGAATGATATAATAAAGGAACATTCCTTACCCTTCATTTCAGCTTGATCAAAACTTATTTTTTTTCTCTTTTCAAAATGATGTTTTTAGCCTAAATATATATCTATTTTTCTTGGTTCTGTCTAAACTGAGCATGTCCGTTTTTTTAATTACTGTTTATTCTTGAATTCATTTAGGTTATTTATGAGAGTAAAACATGTAGCGTCTGTCTCTTCTTGAAATGGTTACATTTTAGAATCTTGTGTTCTTAATGACATCTCCGTAATCAAATTGACTAAAATGAAAATAAATGTGTAAAACTTAAAAACAACTAAACAACAGCACATTGTTGGAGAAAACCTAGAACTGTGTGCTGACTAATTTAGCTTTTGGATTAACTTTTTGAGCTCTTCCTAGAATAGTAGTTTTTCTAGTTTGGAAAATATGATATTTCCCCAGAGTGCTCCTCCAGCACTGCTTTTGTGATGACTGTAGGGGCTGACAGACTGGATGAGGGTCTAGAAATGTTATCTTTTGTGTCGCTAGCAATGATGGTGAAGAGGTTTGGTGATTGGCGGCAGCAATAAGAATCCTTACCAAATGAGGGGAGGTATGTATAGGCAGGATAACTGCAGTGGCTTAGTGGTTAAGATGTTGAACTTGAGAACTAGAAGGCCAAAAGGTTGGCAGTTTGAGACCCGAGTGCTGCTTGACAGAGTGAGATCCTGCCACTTTCCCAGCTCTTGCCAACCTAGCAGTTTGAAAGGAAGAAATTGCAAGTAGATAAATAGGTACCACTTCAGTTGGAATATAAACAGCATTCTGTGTACTTTGGTGTCTAATCATACCTGCCCCATGACCATGGAAATGTCTGCAGGCACAGAGAGTGCTGGTCCTTTGGCTATAAATGGAGATGAACACTGGACCCTAGAGTTGGATACAACTGACTTTCGAGCAAGGGTGACCTTTACCATTACCTATCATAGGCAAGTTAAGAGTCATTTGTCATGAGTGACACAACTAGGACCAGCTTGAGCAGTGATAACAATATGGATACTGGACTGCAGAGTGAACAAGAATACTTCCAAAGTGCGTATTCTAAACTAGGAATGTTACATGCTACCCCAAATCAAGTTAGGAATGAGGAATTTGTGACTCCCCAGTTTATACTGTCTTGCCTCTCCTATGGTGTTTTATGATTAAGAAAGCTGTTGGGAGCTGTAATCCACAAACATTTGGAAGACTATTAATTCTTTACTCTCTGTGTAGCTGCTGATATGGAGTAATGGTTGCTTCACACAAAGTTCACTTATGTGATTATTGCAGTGGAGAAAATAGAGATGTAAATCTTCCCTTGTTTCGTTCTTGCATGTGAGGCTGAGAAAGAGTAGCATTCTTCTAGTTGTCCATAGGGATGACAATGTGCTCTTGATGGACTTCTTGCATTGGTTAGAATTATGCATTCCACAAAACTATCAGTTTTACATTACTCATTTTGTGGGCAAATATCGCAAAGGATCGGAATCGACTGTGCGACTGAACAACAACAACATACAATCTGCACAATTCTGTAAACTGCAAACAAACTAAGATGAGAGTTTCTTTGTTTAAGAATTTGAAGCATGGCATGAGTTATTTGCATCTTTTGTAATATGCAAACATTCCTGTGCTTGATATGAATGTGGTCATTGCTTCGCAATGGCACTAGAATCATAGAATCAAAGAATCATAGAATAGCTGAGTTGGAAGGGGCCTTTTAGGCCATTGAGTCCAACCTTCTGCCCAAAGCAGGAATCCAAATCAAAGCATATATGACAGATGGTTGTCCATTTCTCTCTTGAATGCTTCCAGTGTTGGAGCATTCATCACCTACTGAGGCAGTTGGTTCCACTGTTGTACTGCTCTAACTGTTAAGAGGTTCTTCCCAATATTCAGAAGTGTGCCAAAACTCACTTAATAGCAATAGCAATTACACTTATATACCACCCCATCGCACCTAGTGCACTCTCTGGGCAGTTCACAAGTTAATTAGCATTCCCCTCCCCCCAACGTGCTGGGTACTTACCTAAATTCCTCTACTTAATGTGAATGCTGCCACCAAATGAAGTTTGGTCTTCATTATGTTGCCATTTAATTGTAAATAGAAATGCCTTCCTCTGGAATATCCCAAACCAGGCAAGGTGCCAGTATTCTGTTTCCAGTCCTGCTTAAATGTTTCCATAAGTGAATTTACACTGCTCACTTTTGGCAAAACTCACACTGCATATGTTATTTTGGTGACACAACCTTAACTATGTGTGTCAGCAATATACATGCACAACTGCTATTTTGTACAATGTTTGAAACGGGCAAGAAAGGTAGTAAGTACTCTTTTTATTAATAATTTATGGTGCAGCCTCACCTCTGCAAATATATTACTGTCTGCCAATATTTATAGTCAGGTTTGAGGAAACCTGCTGTTTTAAGTCCAGATTTAAACATGTGGGCTCACATGCTGTGAAGTCAAGACACTGGAAAATGAGGTTGATGCCTTAAGAAAACACCATGATCAGCAGTGATGGTGTGCAATGTCACAAAATGCTGTCTGTTATTAATGTATCCTCCATCCACTGAAACTTTACTTTGATCTTTTAGGATCAAATCCAGATGTCATCCCTGAAAGCAGTAGATGTTCCCTTCCATGTTGCCATCTTGTATTATTTTATGAAGCACATTAGTTTTCCTATTTTACTAGATGAAAACCTCATGGCTGCAGATGACATGAGAAGTTCCACAGTGAAAGTTAAATATCTCCTCCAATGGAGTAGGCAAGATAGGAAATACAGCTACAAACACCAAATCCAGAATCTGGGAGAATTTGCTCTGAAATGAAACAAGCAACATACAGAGAGCATGAATGCAAATTATTGAATGAGCAGAAAATTAGCTCCACCTATTGAAGATAATTTCTTCTTCAATCCCATTTCCTTTCACACGAGCAAAATAAGGTTGGTGTGTTTTCATCCCTACAAAAAGGCCAGGATAGCGTGCTTCTCTCATCATACAAGAATGGTGATCAAAGCATACTTGCTATCTAATATCATCCCTGAGCAACTTAGCTTCTCTTGTCCAATACTCACCCTTGCACCAACCATAAGGGATAGCTGTATGATATACTCCTACCACACATCCCAGCCCACACATCCCATCCCATGGTTGGATGGTGGATAACCACCACATTTGTATGTTTAAATCTAGACTACTAAAATTGATAGTGCTCGTTAGCTATGACTAACATAAATTTGCCAACTTCAATAGGCTTACATTATTGACTCAGTCTGAATTGAACCAACTGTGTGCAGGAAACGCTTGTGATAATTGACAGACAAAGAAAATGCAATAAACAAAAGCCTGCTTAGTTGGGCACTCTTGTCATGTAGCTCACAGCAATCAATGACAGACTCATAAGGAATAAACAATTAAAGAACATCTTCTTGTGGGCTTACTGCCCTGTAAGTCCATGTAGTTTCACAACAATCAATCAGTATGAATTTCTTTGAGAGAAAGGAGACATTGTTAAACATCTTCTGTGCATGCAATGAAAAAGCATTTAGAGCCTTTAAGTAGTTACCATGAACACTGATGAATGAATCTCTAATGAATGAATTCTATAGGGTTATGGTTATCCTTACCATTTTTTACCTTTGTTCTTTAAGTCTCTTTCCTCATGAGTACAAGAACTAAATAGTTGCACCAAATCCTATGTAGACTGCAAAAACTGCTTACAAATTCAGGACATACCAGAGCAGCCATGATAGACAAGATGGAAGAAGTAAAGATCAGCCATAATAGACCAATGGAAGAGGTAAAGCTCTGTAACAAATGGCTGCTATCTCTTTTGTTCTTAATTCTTTCTCTTCTTTCCTGAGATTGATGAATATTGCCAATTATGAACCAAGCTTTGGAATAAACTTACATTTGTTTTTAAAAAAGAATGGCCAGAATCCCATTGGTGTTCAGACACAATTTGCATAATTTACTGTGGCTAATTTCAGCTAATTAAGAATATAATAGAGCTCATTTCTGTTACATAAGCAGCTGTGGGATCCAGCACATATCTGAGTTAGCTCCACTTTGTCAGTTGGCTGCAATTAGCTTTGGTAGGTTACGCAAACCTGACATGATCATCAATAAGATTCACACTTCACATCTTCATTTAAACTGAACTAGCCATATAGCCATTAAAACTCTGACATAATGAATAGTGAGCTGTCACTACTTTTATTACTCTTCTGTTCTTTTTCTGACCAGTGATTGGAGAATGGATATAAAGAGGTATACCATACAAAGAAACTTTTGCAATGAAAGGAGCTCTGCTTATGACCTTGAAAGATGTTGGATGAAGCACCATCTTTTATTTGCACACAGGAAAGTTTTTGCATGGAAGGGGAGCTCAGGTGTGCAGATAGATTATGGGTTCTTAAAAACGCATAATTCAGCAGTTGATCTAATGATTTAAAATGTTACAATCCACTAATAGGAATAACTGATTGATTTTTGAGTTCACTAATGATTACCAAATGGTTATGCTTTTCAAAGACTCTGGTTATGAATGGCTTAGAATGGTAGAATGCTTTGTAGCTTAGAATTCATTAGGATAATCTACCTCTGAAGTAGCAGTGCTGGAGGGATTTTTGCATGATGAGTGCCAGAGGACTCAGAATCATTTGCTTAGTTTTTGTTTGGTTATTTATTCTCTTTCTATTAATTCTGTCTTGCCTTTGTTTTCCATTTACTTCTGTTTTTTCCATTCTAGTCACATTGTCTTGTTGTAACTGATGTTTTACTGTTTCTACATCATGGAACTACAATAGGATTTCTCATTTACTGCTATATAGAGCATGATGTATCAACAAACAATTCAGTTTGTCTGCTGTCCTCATCTCTGATTGTAATTTGCCTAATTCACATCCAGATAAATGGAAACCATCCCAAATAGCCTTCTACATGATTTTTGAATCAACCTTATCTTCTGATTTTGTCCCCTCTCTTTTTCATCCCCCATTAAAAAGAATTGCAGGATTCCATTCCCATAGGAGTGGGAAAAGAAACTCTTTGGGTAACAAGAGGGAGATCATCTGAAAGTGAAGAGACAATGCCAGGATTCTTCTTCTTTGATAATGTTGGGATTCTGCAAATTGAAACAAGCAAGCTTGTAGCAGGTACACTTCTCAGACCACCTGTGCACTAAGAAACCAAGCAGGACTGTTTATTTTTAGATGTTCCTATGAGAGACATCTAGAGGGCCATCTCTACTGTAAAATGGACAGTATGGGTCTGCTGAGAGTTGACTATCCAGGCTTAGAGTCTTCATTAGATATTCCAAGGTGAAGATATAATATCTGGTGAAAATGGGGTTCAGTCCATAAAATAACTTGGCTTTAAATGCTTATTTGCTGAAACAAATGTGAATTTCATGATATCACTATCCTTATCATGATGTAGAGACTCTCTAGACATGCCAGTGATTTGGATGATCAGAGGACACAGAGTGAGATTCTGTCATGTCATTTAGCACTACAACAGAACAGGAGGTAGATTTGGATTTTTTTCAGAGTCAGTATTGACAAGAACAATAATGAAGAAGTCCGCTATAACAGTGGTATGCATATCTTTTGTGATCTTGATTTCAAATGTGTCAGATCATGTTGACACAGTACTTTCACACAAATAGCACTAGCTGATGCATGTTAGATATCACCATCACAAGCCATACCTGAAAGTACTTTCAGAATGGAAATCTATGAACAGAGCTGATAAAGAGAAAAGGGTAATTGTAACTATATTTCTGTCAACAAAATAATATAAAAGAAATAGATTCCTCCTGCACCTACTTGCTACCCCAAAAATCTTCTACAGAGGGTTGGAAGATTCTTTGTGGTAGATTTAGATGGTGTTGATAGGGATACTTTAAAGAGAGGAGAGGAAGGAAAAGTCACATTGTATGAAATTCCTTTACATAATATATGATGTAACCTAGGACTGTGGTGGCATAGTGGTTAAGATCCTGAACATGATGAGTGGCAGATTGACAGGTCAGCAGTTTGAGACCTGAGTGCTTCATGACAGAGTGGGCTCCTGTCTCTGTTCCAGCTCCTGCCAACCTAGCAGTTTGAAAGCAAAACATTGCAAGTAGATAAATAAGTACCATTTTGGTGGGAAGATAAACAGTGTTCTGTGCACTCCTGTGTCTAGTCATGTCTCCCACAGGTCCACAGAAACATCTACAAATACAGACAGCACTGGCTCTTTGGCTCTAAACAGAGATGAGCACCAAACCCTAGAGTTGGATATGGCTGGCTTTTGAGCAAGGGAGACCTAGAGAGATTAGCAATAATAATTTTATTTATTGTTAATTGTTCCTTTTGAAATATTAGGCAATAATCAAGTTGTATGAAAAGAACCTCCCTCCTCTGAGAATGAAACTTCCAATTCAAACATAGTCCCTTCTCCCATGAGCAGAATATCCACTTTCAGTCCCAATGAAGGGAGAGTAATTGTTTGGAGTGTTTTAAACAAATTATTCTAAAGAGCTAATGTAAAAAAACCAACATACTATTCCCTTAGAGTACTCAGAAAGTCTACATTTTAGAAACAAGCTGGGGCTGAATGGGTCACAGATTCCAATTCTAGACCTTTCCCAGTCATCTTCAAGATTCCATGAACAATGAATGCTCTGAATAAAAGACACATTTGGCAAACTTGGCTGGATAACCAGGAACCCCTTGATTCCCTAGACAATACTATGGCATCCTCCTGAGTCCTTCAGAAACAACCAGTGTTTTGCTAGCATTCTTTGTCTTTCTTGACAAATCCTAGGGACTTTTGCAAAAATTCAGACAAAATGCCAGCTCAATTTTCATTGTTTTTCCCCTCTCACAAGTTATTTGAAAAAAAATAATGGGGCTGGGTAAAACCTTGTTCCTTTGACACAATATAACAGCAGTGCAAAGGTTTGAGCAGGGATATACTGAAACATACTTCTTTGAAATCCCACAAATAGTGTAGTTGATTCAGAGATCACAGGGTCAAAGCTGCAGATCTTTCTATGTAGGAATGACTATGGTATCATACATTTTGAGCAGGAGAAACCATGGTATGATACTCTATGCCAGGGGTTATCAACCTTTTGAAGCCATTGGCTGGGTCATACTCCCTCAGACAGTTGAGCAGGTTGGATTGGTGGTCCCCCCTGTAAATGCTGCCGTAAAACACATCTGCAACTGTCATAAATGCGTATACAACATATTAACAAACCAGTTCTAATAATTTCTATATCTACTGGGAGCTGGTCGTTTGTAAAGTTAATAGGTCTTAGCTATTAATTCAATGCTAGCTACCCAAACAGCTGTAAATGTATTTGTGACAGTCGTAAATGTGTAAAAACACATTTACAACAGCAGTATCTACATTTACATGTGTTTCCTCCACTTCTGGTGGCAGCAGCAGTGAAAGCAGTGGGCCACATGAAATGGTGCCATGCGCCAGATCTGACCTGTGGGCTGTAGGTTGAGAACCCTTGCTCTACACTCTATCCAAGGTCTTGTGGATTTCCTCCCGAGTTTAGATTCCAATCCTCACAGTAGGTGTGGCTGAAAAAGATAACCCTCTGGAACAGTACATATTTGCCTGATATCCCCGTTTTAATGCAAAGAAGAAGGGACTGGTGAACCACTTTTATGTACTCTATATCTTGAAAGCTTTTTTTTGGGGGGGGTGTCACTATAAGTCAGAACTGACCCAATGGCATCTGACTATTATTATGAGAGATATAAGAGTATTAACACATACACTTTCCCCTGATATCACTGTACAAATAGAAGACTAGGAAAGTTTAACCCCATTTAAGTCCCTGCAGTGTGCTCAAGCTGCTAAAGGTTACTCATCAAAATGTTAGCTTGTATAACTTCTTACCAGTTCTGCCTCAGGATTTGCATAGACCAGTGATGGAGAGCCTTTTAGGGACCAAGTGCCCAAACTGCAACCCCAAACCCACTTTTTTATCACAAAATGCCAACACAGCAAAAGGGGAGGGAGGAAGTGCTCCCACTGGGCTGCTGGGCAGAGGGGCGGGGTGAAATCTGTGCTGTGGGAGGGAGGAAGTGCTCTGATTGGGCTGCTGGGCAGAGCAAACTCTGTGCTGGGGGGGAGGAAGTGCTTCCATTGGGCTGCTGGGCAAACTCTGTGCTGGGATGACCGCACAGGTGCTTCGAGTGCTATCTCTGGCATGCATGTCATAGGTTCATCACCACTGGCATAGACCATCCTCTGATCTATGTCAGTTCAACTGCATCAGTCTGCTGAGAATTTTTTTAAAAAAAACCCATTAAATATACTGCTTTCAGTATATATGTATAATTGTGAGTCATCTAACTCAGCCACACTATAGGATTCTACTGTTTTTCACTTAATCAGTCTTCTGCTTGTTTTTTTAGTCTGGTTAATGCTGATACTGATGCATCAGATATTCACATTTAATTACTAAATCACTCCTTTTAATGTTTAGGTAGTTTTTGCAGAGCTGCCTGATGCGAAACAGCCATGTTTGTAAGTCTGTGTGGTATAGAACCAGTTGAGAAAGCTTCATTCTACAAAGTAAGCAGGAGGTAAGATTCTTAAAAGTGGGAATATGGTGTATTTGCACTATTTCTTCTTGACAGAACCCTTGTAGCTCTCTGCTTCCTGATATTTTAATTATTGTTTGAGTCTAGATTTCTTCTGGGGACTTCTACAACTCCATTTTAAGAGAGAAAGACAAGTACAAGGAAAAGAAAGGATAATTAAAGACTCTGACTGCAAATGTACGTCCGTATACCTACCAACAGGATAGTGCTACACCGTAAATGAGCTTCATTAAATAGGCTGCACATTGTTTTTTTACACAATTATAATGCAGCAGGAAGGAACTGAGCTCAGTGTGAATAAAGAATAATTGCACATAATGGATCTGGCAGCATGAGTGGATTACAGAGATTTCCACAGAGGTTTCATTGCTATGGAAGGCAATACTAATTTAAAGCTGAGCATTCCTTCCTCTGCCCAAATTGTTTAAAGGCCAAACCAGATATAGAACTTACACATGTGTTTTACTTTTGCTCGTCTTTATCTTTTAATGACTCTTCAAAGGCCTGGGTTCTGAAGAATAGAAAATGGGAAGGAAGCATTTTCTGATAGGCAATTTTCCCACCCCCCTGCTGTGTGTCCTTCTGTGAAGAAAAGAGTTTTCCTCTTGTTAGGGTGGGTGGTAGTAAGGAATAGGAGAGCCAAGCTGTCAGTGTGAAAGATTAAACAGTACCTCAAAGTCCCATTAGCAACCTCCCAAAGCTGCTTTTCTTTTTAAAGATGCTGAGAGAACATTACTGTATATGTTTTCCAGTAGATTATTGGTAACTTGAGCTAAGGGCACTTGCTATGATAGTCCCCAGATATATATCCTTATGGAGGGTAGCAAAAAGGGCAGTTTTTCTCCATATTAACAAACCAGTTCTAACACCACCCTCAGTTCTAACACCACCAGTTCTAACACCACCCACAGAGGCCATATTTTGACTATGAAATCCCATGTGCTTCTATTAGGTGTGTAACTACAAATACTTTCAAATTCAGATCAAAGCTATTCCATGATAAATGTTATCTTAGGGTACTTGTTTGGTTGTTTCGGTTGACATACCTGTGACAGTACTGAGGTTTCAATTATTCGCTTGCATCAATCAATCTTTTAGTTCCCAATACTGTTGCCTGAAGAAATGTCATAGGGTTTTTTCCCTCAGCCATGAGAACTTTGCTGGAAATGTTATTCCTTACAGCTGCAAATCTGTCACTGTGCTTGACATGGCTTGTTAATGACAACATTTATTTCAAAGAGTCGTGTTTCGCTTTGTTGCTGGAGAGTTGACTTTGTGATCGTAAAAAATAATGAAATGCCAAGAAGATGAAGTGAATGAAGTTTGCCAAAAACACAAATAAAGTGATCCACATCTTTAAAAGAAAAGATACATGTGAACACCAGATCCTTCACTGATTTCAGAGCATTAATATGGACACAGCAAACAAAATGGAAGGCCAGAAGACACACACACTCTCTGCCTTTTTTGAGGGTGAGCATGGGTTAGGGCTGGGTTGTGCAGAGACAAGCAATTATTTTTCTTTGAGATCTGAACAACACCAACCCTGTCAATATTAACAATTGGATTTTACTGCACAAGTATCTTATAGCTTGAAATAAAGAGACATTGGCCTCTTAGTGTTCTGATGACCCAAGGGAGCTATATTTACCTCCAGCAAATTTTCCATCCTCTCATCCTCTCTCTCCCCTCACCACCCACACAAATAAATATTTTCACAGGCAGACTAAGAATAAAAACTATCAAAACAATAAAACTATATAAATGGGAATAGGAGAATTCATAAAATACAACCAGCTTGAAGCATCAGAATAAAATTGCAAAGTTGGAAGAAATCTCAGGGGGCAGACCCTGCTCAATGCAGGAAATCCATTGCTACTGCTTCAACCTCCCTTTAAAAATTGTAATGAAAGAGTATCGGTCGCTATGTGAGACAACGTCTTTGATACTGAACCATTGAAAAGGGTGTCCTAATTGCTAGTTGAAACTTGTTTGCATTTTGTCTTTACATCTTGAACAGATTTATTCAGGCTGTACACCCTGGTGCAAAAAAACCCCAAATATGCTACATTGCCCCTGCAACAGCTTCTTAGATAGTTGAAAGTGACAACTATCACCTTCAACCGTAAGACAGTCTGGAGGCCAACACTGCCTTTGCTTGCCTTTAACATATTCTAGTTTGTCAAGGCCAATGCGGTGGTTCAATTCATCCATGGATGGATGGAGGTTGAATATACCAATTGGTTGTATTGGATTGTTGTAAGGAAATTCCAACAGCATTTGCAACCAAAGAAACCTTTATAGTAGAACTATTTGCAAGGGGGCATTGGACCAACTGGCACTTCTCTCCACCCTCCTCCACCCTGCAGTCTGGTCCCTTAGTTATATGAGGACCACTTTATCACCAGACTCAATCACAAACAGAAAGTGGAATAGCTCATGGTATGATCTTTCCTTCTTTCAAATCCTGGACCATCTTGTGTAGTCTCAAACTGTCCCTGAGGTCTCCACCTTCTTAGTGTAATTGGGATCTCACTGGGTGCTGCAGGTAGACCCACATTAGGCTTGTATCATTTCCACATGGATCAAAACACTTGACCCTTGTTGCCTGGTAAGGTGCCAAGTTCAGTTGGAGGTGGCTCAGTAGTTAAAAGTCTGACAAAATAGATGTAGACCAGTGGAGTTTCAGTCCCATTTAACCACTCTGAGGCATCAGCCTACTTCCTGGCTCCACTCTCCTCTTCTGAACACTCTATTTATACCTCAGTATTTCCCACTCTCCCTTTGTCAGATTCTTTCTCAGTCTTCCTTACAGGCTTTCCCTGCCTCCAGTTGCTTCCTCTTGTTGGATAATCTTTGCAGAGTGGTGCGGCTAACATATCTCAAAGAATTAAGGCAGGATGTTTTGAAATGCACACCTTTCTCAATTCCCCATTTCTTCTTCTTCTTAATTCCTACTGTACAAATACTAGGCCCTTTTTTAGCAGGAAAAAATGTTTACTTACAAGGTTTGTGTTCAAACAAAGTTGTCAGGTAGATGGCAAAATTATTGGTTGCAAAAAAGCAGGACGAACAATCACTTAAACAAATGGTGTTTGCAAGGGGGCACTGAACTAATGGTGTTCTGAAACTAACAGTTTGAATCAGAAAGACAAACAAACTAGACAGACAGACAGCCAAAACTAAACTAGCAGTAGCACCTACAAGAACAACACAGAGTTTATTGTGGAAAGACAGTTACAGTTGGAGGGAAGAAACATTTAAATTGCTGACTGGCTGTTTAGATTCAAAAACAGCCAATGACCATGACCATCAAATGCTCGCCCTTCCCACCTCCATACATAACACAAACACAAAACATGATGGGATTACCTCTTTTGTTATCCCATTGGGCAGGAAATTCCCCCTGTCTTTTTAATCCTCCTACCATCCTAAACTCTTCAACTCAACAACTAGGACAAATGACATTCTTTCTGGGTACTGGCCTGGAGAAGAAAATCATTCATAACATTTCCTTGGCCTTGGCCTGGAATACTGGAAGGAAGATGATGAGGTCAAAAACTAACTGTGGGAATTATACTCCAAAGCAGACCTAAACAGAGCAAAACTGAATGTTATTATGATTTCTCATGACGTGGATACATATAGATATTCTTGATTCTGCTTAGTATAGATACTGTCTTCATGGATTATCGGTAGCTGTATCTTTGGAGAACAAAGTAAGTATGTAAACTGAAGATGTGCTGTATAAATCAGCAAAGGTTTTGAGTTTTCATCTCGAAGCTCAATCCAATTTAGCTTCTATTGGATAAGAAGTGGTCTTTTCTACACCTTTCTTGCTGAGAAATTCACACATATTTCTGAGCAAATTCTGTAAATATACATTTTTTGTTCAGTTGCACAGTCAATTCCGACCCTTCACAACCCCATGGGCCACCACACGCTAGGCACCCCTATCCTCCACCATTCTCCTCAGCTCGCCACCTTTGTGACCATTGCATCAACAATGCCATCTAGCCATCTCATCCTCTGCTACCCCTTCTTCTTTTGTCCTCCACCTTTCCCTGCATCAACGCTTTCTCAAGTGAGTCCTCTCTTCTCATTTGATGTTCAAAGTACTTTAACTTCAATATTTGACCATCCAAGGAGCAGCCAGGGTTAATTTCTCTTAAGATCGACGTATTTGTTCTCTTTGGTGTCCAGGGTACACTCAAAATTATCCTCCAGCACCACATGTCAAAGGCATCTATTTTTCTATGCTCAGCCTTCCTTATGGTCCAGCTCTCACAACCATACAATACTACTGGAAATACCATTGCTTTGACTTTTGTTTGCAAGGTGATATCTCTGCTTTTAACTATGTTCCCCAAATTTCTCATAGCTTGCTTAGTTGCCTTTTTATTTCATGGCTGCAATCACCATCTGCGGTGACCTTGGATCCAAAGAATGTAAAGTCTGTCACTGCTTCTATTTCTTCCCCATCTATTTTCCAGGGAGTGATAGGGCCTGTTGCCATTACAGTCAAACCTCGCATAAAGAGTGCCTCGCTTAAAGAGTAACTCGCTTAAAGAGCAGAATTTTCTCTGAATGTTCACTTCACTTAACAAATAAAACCAACCAAAAACTCGCTTAACAAATAAATTGGGGTTCACAATCCCCCCACAATTGGTCAGTTACAATGGTGTTTTGCTTAAAGAGCAAACTCGCTTAAAGAGCACTAATGTGGAAACCATTATGCTCTTTAAGCGAGGTACAACTGTATCTTGGTTTTCTTGATGTACATACAGTATTTATAAATGCTCATGTTGTTTTCCATTATTCTCCCTAGTATGTGTAGGTGTTTCAAAAATAATATTTTTCACATGCATTTTCAACCCCCACCCCACCCCCAAAACAATTATTTTGGGGGTGAACAAATCAGATTGCAAGGTGGGAAATCCATGTGTTTGGTTGCATGGGTTAGAAACAGGTAAGATTGTATAAGTTTACAGAGCTTATTGATTTATTACCTGTTCCATCTGCAAACACAAAGGAAAGCTAATTGAAGAAAAGTATGATAGCCCTTGCCTTCAGGAGCTTAATGTGAATATTAATGTTGTAATATACACTTTGCAGCACATTAATTAGAGCAAATTTCTTGACCTCCAGCACTATGTTTGTTAATTTAAAATATGTCTAGGCTACCTTGAAACAAAAAATCTCAGGAAATTTGGATAAATCTCTCTAAAGTACAGGTAATACAATATCAGAAAGTCATAAAAATACACTGACAATAAAAAAAGAATACCTAGTCCAAAAAGATCCCTCTTTGTATAGGTAAAGGTAAAGGTCGCCCTTGTTCAAAAGCCAGTCATATCCAACTCTAGGGTATAGAGCTCATTTCTGTTTGTAGCCAAACAGCCAACACTGCCTGTGTCTTGAGATGTTTCCACAGCAAGCATGACTAGACACCAGAGTGCACAGAACGCTGTTTACCTTCTCACTTAAGTGGTAACCATTTATCTACCTGCAATTTCTTACTTTCAAACTGCTAGACTGGCAGGAGCTGGGACAGAGGCAGAAGCTCACTCCATCATGCAGCACATCAGTCTCCAACTGCCGACCTTCCAGTAGTCAAGTTCACCATCTTAACCACTAAGCCTCTGCAGTCCCTCTTTCTCTCTCTCTCTCTATATATATATTCAAGCAATCATGGACACACGAGCATGTATGCAAGCACATACACACAGCTAATTTTTCATATTTGAAAGGAACAAAGATATATTACACAGCTATAAAGGAGAGAATTTCAGTTATTCTCTTTGTGGTTGCTGTGCCATCCTAGGATTTGTGAGGTTTGAAGTGTTGGCTCGTGTGCACATACGCATACACACTTACTGAGAGAGAGAGAAGAAACAAAAAGTACAAGCTGCATAATTGTTGGTTGCTAATTTTCCTGAGTGAAAAACATGAACTCAATTTGTCTAGACATGCTGATTGTAATCCATCAACTGATGATTAAAGAGTAATTTCTCTTTTTCATTATACAGAAAGAATGTTAAAGAGATCCTTCATTCCCGAGTCACAATTAGAATTTTTCAAGCACAAATCATGAGGGGGGTGGCCATCATGTACGAGATTTTACTAAACAAAAGGCTTTATATGCAAGAGAGAGTTAAAAGGCTATAGAAAATGGACTGCACAGTAACATTCTTCCCAATACATCAGTGAATGCATAAAACTGAGCTGATAGTAATGTTTTACCAGTCTGGCCAGATTATCCTGTTATGGTGATAGAGTATACCATACTGCCAGTGACTCAACTCTGATTGTCAGGCAGTATGGTTAACTAACCTGACCACTCTGAGGACTAACGGCCTTGGGTGCCAAAGTCTACTGGGAAGGGTGATGGTCCCCAAATGGATTAAATGATTTAATTTAAATCCCACTTGATTCCATCTTGATGGAGAGCAGGACCTTCATCAATACACTAGTACCCCGGATAACGATGAGACTTGGTTCCACAAGTCTCATCGTTATCCGGTTTTTAACGTTGTGCGATACATTGATTACACAACGTTAAAAAAGCCCTGTTTCCCTGGAGACTGCAGCAAGCCAGAACGTCGGGATTTGAATCCTGACGTTTTGGTTTGCTGCACTTGCTGAGGACGTCGGGGAAGCCCAGAAACAGCTTGGATTGGGGCTTTCTACCTCCCTGGACCCGGCGGGGGGGGGGGGTCAGGGACCCCAAAATTGGTAAAAAAAAATGTTTGAACCCTGATGTTTTGGCTTGCTCCACTGGCTGGGGACGTTGGGGAAGCCCAGAAACAGCTGTAGATTGGATCCCCTGCCTGCTCCAGAGAGATCAGAGGACCCGATCTACAGCTGCAGGGTGGCTGGGGAAGCTGACGGGGACTCCCTGTCGGCTTCCTTAGCCACCCGCCCTTGCCTCCACAGCTGTGGGGTGGCTGGGGAAGCCGATGGGGAGCCCCTCGTCAGCTTTCCAGCCACCCCACCCCTGCCTCCGTAGCTGCAGGGTGGCTGGGAAGCTGAACGGAACCAGCCACCCTGCTGCTAAGAACGACTGTATTGGATAACGCTAAAAAGAACATTATCCGGTGCAAATCTTCCCCCCAAATTTGTCATCATTATGTGGTTTTAGCATTATCCGATGCAATCATTATCCGAGGTATTACTGTACTGTACTGGCCTAATGAGGACTTTGCCTGCCAAGAGGGCTCAGGACCAGAAAGTGACTCGTGGAACTGGATCAGTGGCACTGGTGCCACACTGTGATACAGAAGGCAAATGGAAGGCCACTGCATTTTATTGTTCCCAAAACAATCTTCATGGCTGATCATCATGATGATAGTCAATATTCAGAATTGAATATGGCACAAGAAGAAGTAATGACTTAAAACAATAGTAATGTTTTAAACTCACATATTCCTTATATTTATTCTCATGAACTATTCAAGACAAAAAAACCAAATACTGTACTGTAAAAGTATTTTTAGAGACAAGACATTGTAGAAAATAGAATGGCAACACAGACAATATCCAGGGGCAATGAGCTCACATTTACTGGTTCTGCAGAAGGACTGCTGTAGTCAGGCTTTTGGTCCTGGCCTGCTCCTGCTTTATTTCTAGAAGGTTGGTAGCAATAGAAGGAATGACAATGACAATGACGATGATGACAGGGGAGATAACAAAAGCATGTCTCCATTTTCATTAGGTAATGGCTAATGCAGTGGAAAACTTTTTTATGACTGAGTATAGTTGCTTGGGGTCTGCGGTGGCTTAGTGGTTAAGACACTGAACTTGATGGCTGGAAGGTCGGCAGGTCAGCAGTTGGAGATCCGAGTGCAGTACGATGGAGTGAGCTCCCATCTCTGTCCCAACTCTTGCCAATCTAGCTGTTTGAAAGCAAGAAATTGTAAGTAAATAGTTACCACTTTGATACAAAGGGAACATCGTTCTGTGCACTCCGGTGTCTAGTCATGTCTGCCACATGTCCCTGGAAATGTCTGCAAATGCAGACAGCTATGAACAAAGATGAGCAGTGAACCCTAGAGTTGGATACGATGGGCTTTTGAGCAAGGGTGACCTTTATCTTTACCTATAATTGCTAGTGACCTCACCAGAAGCTATACAGAAATGTTCAGGTTCTGGATGTTCTCTTTGCTGTACTTCAATCCCTGGTAAGCTGCACCTACTAGATGATCAGATTCTTCTTCTTTCATGTCCAGAACAAACTTTGCATTGCCAAAATGAAGCCACTTTCTTGGCTTTGTTGTTGGCCAAAATGAAATTTTCATCAGCACACATCTCTGGTGATAAGCGCCAGACAACCAAATGAAGCAGATTCTGTATCTCTTCACATTCACACAGCATGTTGTTGTCCACCAGCAGCCCCCACTTGAACATGCTGGTTTTATATTTAGGCACTCTGCCCTAAGAGGCTGAGAGGCCTCTTCAGATGTATTTCTTTTTAAAGCTATTAAGAGCCAATGCAGCTTTGGCACCTTAAAAGCCAATTGTTTCTCTCCAAAGCATGAGGGAGCCTTGACTGGCTGTTCATATGAGTCCTCCTACCCAGCATGGAATGTTTGGGAGCCACATGTAGTCCAAAGACTGTACTTTGTCTCACCTTGAAATAAGGCAAGACAATCGATCCATTCCTGAAATGATCACAAAATTGCTCCTGTGGAAAATGAGAAGAAATGTTGGGACTACTTTAAATGTAGTCAAATATGTCAGTGGTAAATTAGGATTCTCACCTTCTTTCTCTAAAAGGCTCATTCTAAACATTGTAAGCAGATACAGTATAGCATTTCTCACTGCACTGGCAATAATTGTACCTATGGAATTGGACCAGTGGGAATGCAGAGAGCGAATTTCATTTCTATTGGCTTTGACCAATTTATCAAAGTTAGACTTTTGTTAATATTCAGAGAAGACATTTCAAAAGTTAGATGTTGAAGAAAGCAAAACTGTCAGGTTTCCCCATTCATACTCAAAGAAGCTTCACTGTGTACATTCTCTGTTCCAGGTTTATTGTGTTTTTGTTGGTGATACAGTACTGTATCTTGAAGAAATGAGGAAACTAGGTTTAAAAGAAGCATTTTCCATCTTACAGATGATTGCTCAAGGCTTCACATTATAGTTTTTCTACATACATGTGCAGTCATAATTTTGTTTGTGCAATCCTGATTTTTAAACACAGTTTATTGATTTCCAAATTTGCATCCCCAGTTGTTAGACTTCACTTCCCAGAAACCCCTGTTGGTATAGCAGGTAGGCAGCAATTCAAGAAATTATAGTCTAAGAAGAACTTAAACTTGGGAACTATTGTTGCAGATTCTGAATTGAAGGTGATGATCTATTTAGCATGTTAGTGATAATAAGTAATGTGATGTATGGGTAGACAATTCTTTTAAAAATGTCACAAAGAAAAATTATACCTCTGTCTCATTAGAAACAAAGCCCTTTTCATAATCTTTGAATAATGCCCTTTCTCCCCCATTTTTATTTATGTATTGCAAAGATGCACATTTTAGAAGGCTGCAAGTGACTTATTTTTCCACATGAGTGAGCCTTCGGAGTTACTTATAGATAATCTGGAATTGCGCCAGTATTCTGAAATAAATATGGCACTGAGTCTCCCTGGTAATAGTTTTGAGCATTCAGCTTAGAATAAAGAGAAATATAAACTCATGTCACAGAATGGCAAAGTGACAGAATGCCCTTTGATATATATTTCTGAAGGAAAAATGACAGGGATGAAACCATTTTGAAAAAGAAAAGCTATTACAAAGGGACAGTCCCAGATTTTTTAAAAAAGGAGTAACATGACAAATGTTGCTTTTCAGAAAGCCAAATGCTTCCATTCTTTCCCTTCAAACAGACCCATTTCTTATCAGAGTCAGGCACTCAAGAGATACTAGGAAATGCTTTCCAAAATGGAGTTCAGAAAATTTGTTAGTCTCTCTCTCTCTCTGCATATTCATGTACAGAAACGTAGATGACAGTTTTTAATCAAAGGCCAAAGGTGGGTGAGTTGTCAGACAACTAATTCTAGAATCCACATTTGGAAGAAGAAGCCAGTTCTTTTCACAGGTGATTTTGAATTTAATAATCACAGTTATAAATGTTTCTTTACTCACTTCCTGCTCTAAAATGATTATCTGCAACTTTGTTGGTCATCCCCCCCCCCCCCATATTGATTGATGGCTAAAGTATGGGATAGGCTTCAAATTTTATAGAACCCTATCCCTAGAAAAATTAAACACATTGAAATATGTGCAACTTCTACATCTGTTAAAATCATACAAAAAAGAAAAGCCAAACTTCGATTTCCTAACTGTAAAGTGACTTTGAAAAGAGTGCATCTGAGTGGGACTTCAGAGGTGGAATGTGTGTGCATGCGTGCGCGTGCGCGTGTGTGCACGTAATGAACAAACATTTTGCATAATATGCAAGAATGGGTTCTGTATTTCAGGAAGTAGAATGTGTTAATGGAAAGAGAGAGTGGGGGGATTCTTCTGGTATATGGTGAACTTGAGGAAGCAAATTAGGAGAGAGAGAAATTGCATGTCTGCTAGGGTGGAGAGAGCAAGAAAAAAGAGTATATGTTTGTGTGGTAGAGGGAGAAAGTCCAATGATAAAAAGAAAAACATGGGGTTGTAGAAACCAAGGTCTAACCATCTGAAGCTGAGACATGCTGAATGAATGCTGGGCTAGAAGAAAATAAAGACCTAAGTGAAGGAAACAAGAGATGGGGCAAGTAGTGAAAAAGTACAGGGTTCGAGGAAGAAGGGATTTCTACCCAAGACACATTTGGAACTGGTTGAATCAGCCCCCAGTTGGAGGGGGAGAAAGACAAGTTTGACAGAAAACAGACAACAAAAAAGAAGAAAGTTCTGCTAGAAAAACAGTTCTGCAAAGACTTTTGACACTCTGGTCAGAGCATGGCAAGAATGGGATGAAAAATAGCTTCTGGAATTGAAGTGCTCAATCTGTCAGCTTGCCTTCAGTTTTGCTCTCACAATAACCCCTGGCACAACTACAAAGCTATAATGTCCTTCTGATTTTCTTACAACCAAGAGGTGAAGCTCTTTGTTCTGCAATTTTATATGATTACTTTATTGTCAGACTTTGGTTGGAAATGTATTTGTAGTGACGTTAGTATCTTAACTCCATTACATGGGGTACATAGAAAGTGCCTCCTTGGAGATTGTGGTATTTTTGAACCACAGTTGGGCATATCCTGGCAATGGCAACCTTGTGTTGCCAGCTAATCTTTCTCACACTAGGTCAAGCAAAAGGAATTGCATAATGAACTCACTAAAAGGTGCCTTCCTTTTGGCAGCTTCATGTCTGGCCTAGACATGGAAGAAGAACTACATTAGATGTATTATCTTTTTATTCTCCTTGCCTGTTCATTTTTGGTGGATCCACCTCTGACGTTGAAATGGAGGTCAAAAATCAGCAAAACTGCTGCAACATGACAAATGTAGAAATTCTTGCTGACAAGCTGTTAAAGTTGACAAGTTAATTTTAAAATAATTTACTAAATCCACAATGAATATATTTTCTGCCAAGATGAAGGATGGACTTGAAATGTCTGACAGTAAGAGATTGGGTCCAATCAAAAGATGTTCTGACGTGTTTATATTTCCTTCAGAGGAAAATTGACATAAGCAAATATGAATACTGTCTTTAAAGACCCCACACCATTTTATGATGTTTCATCTCAGGATCAACACATGTAATTTTCAGGTATCAGATATAGGCTGTTTCTCTTCAAACCACAATTTCAAATATGCTTTCAATTAATTCCTCTTCCTCCTCTTCCAAGCCCTAACAAAGAACCTAAGAACTGTTAAGGTACCATTTAAGTATACTGTATATAGTTTTCCTAGTAGAGTTGTTTTTTTTGGAGAGGTAGGATGTTCAAGTTCAATAGATCCAAAATGTCCAACTATCTAGGGCTGTGGTTCCCAACATGGGGCACATGCCCCACGGGTGTGTGTGTTGATTTATAATGGGGTCAGTTTAAGAATGACTTATTAACAGTGAATGACCTTTTAGGCTTCCTCCCTGTTAATAGAAGTTCACTTTTTGAATAATAAAAATTATATATCACAGGTGGGAGGAGGGTCATCAGGATTTTAGAGTTGCTTAGGTGGGGCATGGCCAAAAATTGTTTGGGACCACTGTTCTAGAGAATCCTAGGTATTGCACCAAGGGTTCTGATCACTGTGGGTACAACAACAGATTTCATCCTCCATAGATGATCAACTTCAATTTGCAAATCACAATATTTTGTGATTCTCTCCAGTTCTTGGTCTTTAATTCGTGCATCTCCTGGTATAGCTTTGTTGCTGTTGTCATTAAATCTGCTATTGGAATCTAAGGAGGAAGTACTTTTTTCTAGTCTTTGTGATTCTGTAAATGAGAAATAGATGCTTTCTTTGCTCTCAAACTTTGATTTTACTTGAATAGCAAAATGACTTTGTTCATAATGAAACACAGAACACCTCAAGTATGAAGAACACTCTAAGTCCATTTTTTTTCTGGAATGTTTATGTTCAGATCAGTCTCCCAATTTTTTTCCAATATATTTTGCAGTCTCCCTCCATGTGTAAAACATGAAACATAAATTGCTTGAATTACTAGAATTTTCATAAATTGGTATAATATTTCAGAACTTTCTATACATTTCTTTGCAGTTAACCAATGTTATTTATCTGCTAATTTACTGTCCAGTTGCCTAATGTTATGATTCTGCAGCTCTCTGCAGCTAGCTTTGATCTAAATCGATTTGAATAATTTAATAACATCTGTAGATTTCATCCCTTTGTGATTGCCCACATTTTCTAGGTTATTAATTATTACATTAAATATAAGCTCAGATCCTTGAGGCTCACCACTCTCTTCCTTCCCTACTGTGAAAATGACCCACTTAATCCAATGCTTTGTTTTTCAAGCACGGAAATGATTAATGAACTACACCAAAACTAATTGGTGAACTACAACAGCAATACTCTCAGTTCTTCAACTCAGCAGGCTAACAAATGCCAATGTGAACAAAAATACAAACACATAAGCCTTGAGAAAACAGGATTCTCTGTGTCCTGTTCACTTTCTGAAGTCAAAGCTAAAGACTGATTTCTATGACATCATGGACTAAGAGAAATTTAAAAAGGGCTGTTTGCACCTGTGCCTGTCTTCTCTGCCAACCTGTTGTCATATAAAATTTTTTTGGAAAAGAGATTATTACTGTCTCCATTATGGTCCACAAAATTAAAGAGGATTATTTACACATTTCATCCAAGTGCAGAGGTGAACCTGGCCTCTTGAAAGCCAAGCCACAAGCTGTGTCAGAATCTACCAAACTGGTAAGTCTTTAAAGTATGGGTCTAGTTGTGGACAGCATGCCTGTCATCCAAGGAGCATCCTGAGTAAATGCATAAAGGCTTGTCACCAGGAGGGCTGGCCACCAGTGGAAAACTGGCTACAGCAGCTATACACTAGACAGCCATATTCTGCTTCAAAAGAGGGGCTTTCCACATGAATGAAATTGTGCATCATCAAAATGTTTATGTGATAGAACTCATTCTTCAGGTAGAGAGTGCTTACTCTTCAAACAAAAAAAGAAAGATAGTTACCACTTGGTAGGGATAGCATTAAGAATTTTCAGGGACACACTCTTAATGTACTCTAGGGACAAACCTGCCATAGCCTGAAGAAGTGATCTTGAATCACGAGAGCTTGCAATGATTTTTATTTTAGTGCTCCAAAATAGATATCGTCTTCTTCTTCTACATTTGTTTTGTATATGGATCACACGGCTGATTTGTTTGTTTCTAAGGACAAATTAATCTTTTCCCCAAGCATACTAATATCCACACTGGAAATTAAAAGCAGAAGCCGGATAAAATTCACCAAGTTGTTGTTGTTGTTGTTGTTCAGTTGCACAGTCAAGTCCGATCCTTTGCGACCCCAATGGACCATCGCACACCAGGCTCCTCTATTCTTCGTCATCTTCCGCAGCCCACTCAGTTCTACGCCCATTCCGTCAACAATGCCATCAAGCTACCTCTTCCCTTGCCGTTCCTTTTGCCTTTGATCTTTCCCAGCATCAAGGCCTTCACAAGTGAGTCTTCTCTTCTCATTTGGTGGCCAGAGTACTTGAGCTTCAGCTTCAATATTTGTCCTCCCAAGGAGCAGTCAGGGTTGATTTCCTTCAGGATTGACTGATTTGATCTTACTGTCCCGGGTACTCTCAAAAGTCTCCTTCAGCATCATATTTCAAAGGTGTCTATTCTTCATACATTGCGGTGCTCCCTCTCTGTTTAAAACATAAAAACATGAAACATAAATTGCTTGAATTACTAGAATTTTCAGATATTGGTGTAATATTTCAGAACTTTCTATACATTTCTTTGCAGTTAACCAATGTTATTTATCTGCTAATTTCTTTGCCCTCAAACTTTAAACATAAACATTTCAGAACGAAATTGGAAGAGTAATTGTCATTATTTTCTGATATAGCTTCATACTTAGAGTGTTCTTCGTTCTTGAAGTGTTTTGTTATAAACAATGTCATTTTGCTATTCAAGTAAAAATCAAAGTTTGAAAGCAAAGAACATACATTGGATCATGAAGAAAACAAAGGAATATCAGAAACAAGTCTACTTCTGTTTCATTGACTACTACACCAAGGCCTTTGACTGTGTGGACCATGTAACGGAAAAACCCAGTTCTAAATGTGTTTTTCCCTGATCCCTGTAGCCATTTAATTACCTAGTTCCCCGTACTTCAAGATGGAGAATTTCTTATGTAGGAGTCTCTGTATATGACATTCTAATGAGAGACAGAAAAATGTAAATTAATTTCAATTGGCTAGAAGCCTCCATGTGGAAAGACTGATATCAGGATAATAAAACCACTGTGTGAGGAATTGTTCTTTCTTTTTCACCGTGGACCAGCCGTGGGAGGGCCTCACAGGATGTAATTGTGAGTCAGATAGGGCCAAAGGGCCTAGATAACCAGTTAAGTTTTCTTTATTTTTGTATGTACTTTGAATGACTACGTTTACAAGTTTTTTTCCTTATGCTATATTCATTTTCTTACCTTACTTAATAAACCTTATTAATCATAGACCCTTTGTGTCTATTGAATTGGGACTGGGGTTGACTGGACCATGTTGAGAGGCCACCTCTATGCTACCTAATTCTGATTCCCTGCACCCTCACTAGCCTGGGCCAAGCGGAGCCAAGGAGAACTCAAAAGGGGAGTTGCCCCACAGAGGAGGAGCCGGACGCTGCTGGAAAGAAGGCCAATGGTGAGGTGTGACAGGAAGGCATGATTAAATTTCCCTGAAAGTGGGTAAATATAATGACTGACTACAACAAAATGTGGCAAGTAATTAAAGAGATGGGAATACCAGAACACCTTATATGCCTCATGAGAAATCTGTACATGAGTCAAGAGGCAACAGTTAGGACAGAATATGGAATGACAGAGTGGTTTGGAATAGGAAAAGGAGTAAGACAAGGCTGCATTTTATCACCCTGCTTATTCAACTTATACACAGAGCACATAATGCACAATGCAGGGTTGGACAAAACACAAGTTGGGATCAAAATTGCTGGGAGAAACATCAACAACTAGAGATAAGCAGATGATACTACCCTAATGGCAGAAAGTAAGGAAGACCTAAAGAATCTTCTGCTTAGGTTGAAAGAAGAGAGTGCAACAGCTAGCCTGAGACTCAAAATTAAGAAAACCAAGATAATGGCAACACGCCCTATCAGTCCCAGGAAAATAGATGGGGAAGAAGAAGAAGCAGTGACAGATTTTACTTTCCTAGGATCAAAGATCACTGCAGATGGGGATTGCAGCCATGAAATAAAAAGGTGAGTGATGCTTGGGAGACAAGCTATGAGAAACCTGGGGAACATAGTTAAAAGTAGAGACACCACCTTGCAAACAAAAATTTGCATAGTGAAAGCAATGGTATTCCCAGTGGTAATGTATGGTTGTGAGAGCTGGACCATTAGGAAAGGTGAGTGCAGATGAATAGATGTCTTTGAACTGTGGTGTTGGAGGAGAGTTTTAAGAGTCCTCTCGACAGCAAAGAGAACAAATAGATCGATCCTAGAAGAAATCAACCCTGATTGCTCATTAGAAGGTCAAATAGTAAAGATGAAGCTAAAGTACTTTGGACATCAAATGAGAAGAGATGATTCACTTGAGAAAGCCTGGATGCTGGGAAAGGTGGAGGGCAAAAGAAGAAGGGGGTGGCCCAAAATGAGATGGCTAGATGGTATTGTAGATGCAATGGGCACAAAGCTGGGCGGGCTGAAGAGGATGGTGGAAGACAGAGGTGCCTGATGGGCAATGGTACATAGGGTTCCAAATGGTCAGAATTGACTGTGCGACTGAACAGCAACAACAAATTCTTCTGTGCTCAGCCTTCCTCATGCTCCAGCTCTCACAACCATACATTATTATTGGGAAAACCATTGCATTGACTATGTGGACTTTTGCTGACAGGGTAATGTCTCTACTTTTTCTATGTTGCCCAGGTTTCTCATAGCTTGCCTCCCAAGAAATAAGTGTCTTTTCATTTCATGGCTGCAGTCACCATCTGCAGTAGTCTTGGATCCCAAGAAGGTAAAGTCTGTCACTGCTTCCATTTCTTTGTCTTCTGTTTGCCAGGGAGTGCTGGGGCCAGATGCCATGACATTGGTTTTTTTGATGTTGAATCTCAGGCCAGCTTTTGCACTCTCCTCTTTCATCCTCATTAAGAGGTTCTTTAGGTCTCCTTCAGTTTCTGCCATTAGGGTTGTATCATCCATTGTAGATCCTTAAATACAGATATACAGAGTCTGTATTTAATCTGAAATCAAATACTTTGTCTCAGCATTTTAGCACCCATTAGGGTAGACAAAGAAGGTACAAAAGATGAGTATTCTGTCTTAAACATAAGTTGCATAAATGCCATTACTGAATGCAGGAGACTTTCTTGTTTATATCAAGTGTTGGGGTGTTTCGTTCCAAAAACCTGAATACAGAGATTTTGGGGACTAGTGATGATTGCCTTGATAGAAACAAGTCAGATTCATGGTCAGACCAAAGAAAATATTTAAAGGGCGCAGTCATCTGAAAGAATCTTCTGTTCTTTCAGTGTTGCTAGGTTCAGGAATTTAACCAACGCATGCACTCCATCACGAAGAGTAAGGAAAAAGACAGCTGAAGAGCATCATGTTATAAAGAGACAATCTCATCTATATTTTAAAGCACACACAGTGGGGTAGTAGGAAAAGCACATAAAAATTCAGCTACCAATTCAGCCAGAAAGCAGATGCCATGACCTAAAACTAAAGTGAGTGTTCTTTACTTAAAAGAATGTGGCAAGAGCCTTAGAGATCACACAAGAAGACTGATCTACCTTCTTCAAACAGCAGGCTTTTGTACACAGGCCACCCTGTAGATAATTTTAATGTGAGGTAGAATGTTCTACTTTGTTATCCAAAATGAGCCACATATTCTAGTATACTGAATACAAATACAGTAATGCCTCCCATAGCGAGCATCTCGCATAGCGAAAAACTCGCTTAACGAGCAGACCTTTCCCCAATAGGTATGCTTCATTGAACGAGCAAATATTCACTTAACGAGAAGCTTCGCGTTTGCGGGTGTTTTGGAACGCAACGGGGGACTCCCCCGCCGCATTCCAAAACACCCCGCAGACTAGAGCGTGCTGGCTGGGTGTTTTGGAATGCAGCGGGGAATCCCCCGTCTGCGTTCCAAAACGCCCAGCTGACAGGTGGCTCGGCTATAGGGTGTTTTGGAACACAGACGGGGGCTCCCCGCTGCATTCCAAAACACCCAGCTAGCACGCTCTAGTCTGCGATGGGGGCTTGGGTGCCGGGTTGAACAGCAGCGCACCTGTTTAACCCAGCACTCAAGCCCCATCGCAAAGTATTTTCTCTTTTCCCTCTCGCCTGCCTGCCTGCCTTCCATGGCTCCCAAGCCAGCCCATTATAATGCGCGGCCGGCAGCAGAGGAGGCAGAGCTAGGACTGCCATACACTGTACACACACACACACACACACACACACACACACACACACACACACACACACACACACACACACACACACACACACACACACACCTGCCCCCCCACAAGGCATTCCTGAGAGGCTGTTGGGTGGGGGACCGCAAGGCAGTGGGCAGGAAAAGGGAGGAGGCACCTACCTGTCAGGGGAGGGGAAGAATTGGCACGGCTGTTTGTTTGTTTACTTATTTGCTGGCTTGTTTGTGCAATCCCGAAGCCCCGCCCCAAGGCAGAGAGGTGTGAGGTTGAGCCTGGCGCGGCCCCGCCTCCTTTCTGCCTTTGCGGAGCAGGTTCCAAAGGAAGGCGATCCTTAGCAGGTGGGACTTGGCCAGCTCTGGGTGCCCTTTTACACTGGAGAAGTGGAACCTGCTCCGCAAAGGCAGAAAGGAGGCGGGGCCGTGCCAGGCTCAACCTCGCGCCTCTTTGCCTTGGGAGCGGAACCGGCGAGAGGGGTGGGGCTTCGGGAGTGCACAAACAAGCCAGCAAGTAAGTAAACAAACAAACAGCCATGCCAATTCTTCCCCTCCCCTGACAGGCAGGCGCCTCCTCCCTTTTCCCGCCCGCTGTTGACCTATTTGTCTGGGCTACCTTGCAGTCCCCCACCCAACAGCCTCTCAGGGAAGCCTCGTGGGGGGGGAGGCAGGCGTGTGTTTGTGTTTGTGTGTGTGTGTGTGTATGTACAGTATATGGCAGTCCTAGCTCCGCCTCCTCTGCTGCCAGCCGCGCATTATAATGGGCTGGCTCGGGAGCCATGGAAGGCCGGCAGGCAGGCGAGAGGGAAAAGAGAAAATAACACAACAACCACTCGCGACGACAGGGCTTGGGAAGCGGCGGCCGCCCCAGCGAGACTGAATGGGGCAGGTTCGCAGGAACCGTTCTCCTCAGGTGGGAAACCTCGGGGGCTGGTTTTTGAGAGGAGGCCCCAAAAGTGCTCCCCGCCCACCCCACCCCCACGGGTGTCCCGTCGCCCTGTGTTGACTGCCACTTTGCGATCGGGGAAGATCCCCATACCCTTTCCAAACACCCAGGTGATATGCATGCACCGCAGGGAAAGTTAAGCGAAATACATTTCCCTATGGGAAACGTGTTTCGCTAACAAATTACTCGCATAACGAGCAAGTGTGTGGAACGCATTATGCTCGTTATGCGAGGTATTACTGTACTAATATATTTGACATTGATCTCTAATAATTGTTTTGAGGTACTATGACAACTGTAGAATAAAATGAAGAAGTCCATTAATCTCTTGTATAATGTGGGTTGTCAGATTTGAGCTTCTTCTTCTTCTTCTTCTTCCATGTCTAGGCCAGATGTGAGAATCCCAAAATGAAGGCACCTTTTGGTGAGTTCATTCTGCAGTTCCTTTCGACTGACCTAGTGTGAGAAAGATTAGCCGGGAACACAAGGTTGCCATTACGAGGGTACACCCAATGGTGGTTCAAAAATACTGCAGTCTTCAAGGAGGCCTTCTGTGCACCCCATTTAAGCTACTAATGAAATTAAATTATTTAAAGACTATATAAATGCATTAATATTGTTAAATATCTCACAAATCTATATGGCTTCTACAAATCAAACCACATGGAACTCTTGTGGAAATAGAGAATTCATGTATTTGTCAGTGTAGGTAATAGGATCTAGGAGACCTTTCCATCTATCAATTTACACTGAATTTTGGTAATACATTGTGAACAGGAAACACTTACATACAGAAAGCATTTTCCTTTGCCAAAAGTGATGTGAAAATGATTTGCATGCTGTATATAAATCTATGCACCTAAAATCTATGAGTTTGTGCTGGGCCCATCCAAGGAAATAAGTTGCCTGTGACATAGAATAAGTTGATTTTCATATTATATTCAAGGAAAAAAAGCTGAATGAACTGATATGTGACTATCTCTTCTCTTCTTTCTTTTTTTGTTCATGTCAGAGCATTGCACAATTAGACTGTTTTTGACCAAAAGCAAGCAACTTCAATGGTGTGATCTTGTCCATTTATTAGTTTCTTTTGTGCACATAGCAGGGCATAAACTGCATGTGCATAAATACTGCTTTGATTTAATTGCTCCACATTCATAGAGAATTTGTCCTGTATCCAAACAGCCCCATTTTACTGATTACTCTTTGATCTTCCTACTTCACTTAGAAGTCTATTAAGTGATTTCCAGATGGCCCAGTCAATATCTTGTCCTACTGGGAGACACTCTGGCATTCATTCATTCTGTAAGGTGTGTTGTTTTTGCTATGCATAGATTTAACCAGCCTCTTCTGATTTAATATGTAGACCCTGAGGTGTGCAGAAAACATTTCCTTGATTTTAACCATCATCTTTGCAGGGGACATTCGTGAAATTGATGGGTTTTGTGCTATGTTACCTTATTTCATTCATTTGCTAGCACCTCTCACCAATGCCAGCCAAATAATAGTCTTTGATAGGACATCCTCCACAATACCTGATTGTGGGATTCAAAGCAGACTGCCTGGTACAGAGCTCTGTCCTTTAATATTCAGTTACCACAGAGTGTGTATCACAGCATCTACTTCCATGTCTTCCTAATGAAATTATGGGGTAGAATGGAAGGGAATCCCTGATCACAAGGAGCCATCTATCTTCAACAGAGAATTGCCATCCACAACAGACATATCCTAGATCCAACCCAATGTCTGACAGCAAGGGAACATTTGCTCATTTTCCACTAAGGTTTATAGCAGCACTGAGATGGCTTAGTAGTTAGGATGCTGAGCTTGGAGACTGGAAGGTCGGGGTTCGATACCCGAGTGCTGCACAATGGATTTTGGGAACATGAAAGGATCCTCACTAGGGCATCCCCTGAGTAGAGTTTCTCCAACAAAAATCCTTTCAATGTAATTTTATATACAAAATTTATTTATTTACTAAGGGTTATGAACCCTAGAGTCAGATACTACTGGCTTTCGAGCAAGGGAAACCTTTACTTTTATCTTTTATGCATCTATCTGGAGTATTTTGACTATTGAAAGGCTGGCCCTACCATTTGGCAGGATGAGTTAATCACCTCAAGTGGTAGATGATGGAGGGCAGCATTGACAGGACCCAGATCCATTAGATTGGCTATCCTGCACTCCCTAAACTATCTTACTATCCTCAGGATGCTGTTATATGGCCAGTGATTTAAATAAGATTACATGGTCAATCCAGCTGTCTCTTGCACATTCAATAAGTGTGCTGTCTTGTCCTCTGTATTAGCTACATAATATCCTGGTTTAGCCTTGACCACTGATAATTGTGTTTTAATTAAATGTACACACATTTTGTTATGAATATAATTATGGTGTCATTTAAATGAATGGTTTTATTTGCATTGCTATACAGTAATAGGTTTTGAAACAGCTTGGCACTAGGCTGGTGTTTTTTTTAATGATATTGCTTTGATGAGTATACAGTACTTATTGGACACAATCATGTAGGAAAGTGGTGAAATAGAGAAGTAAGTCATTGGTTTAGTACTGTGGACAGGAGAGGTTTTCTATCAGAATCAGAACTATCCCTTCCTGGGTATTGTTTGTGAAAATAACAATGCTTTTCATCTTAAGCCAGCAACATTTACATCTCAATCCTCTGTATGTCAACTCTGAGTACCATTGAGTTCAAAGGTGCTTATTTAGCTCCTTTATCCTAATATACTTTGGGTTTTGTTTGTTTCTTTTCAATATTTGGCATTGCAAGATTGGGGGCACAGACTACAATGAAGCAAGAAAATCTCCTTCACAGTTAGTTAAGATGCCATTTTTCTCACCAGATTCATCCTTACATCTTTATTTTATTAGAAAAATTGTTGGTTGAGGTCAAGAATGATGCTTCAGAAAGTACATTTGGTGAGACTGTTTACCTAGTGATTCCACATAGAACAGCTGAATTTGCTGCTGGAATTTTAAACTTGTGTTCTTCCTCTACTCTATTCCAATATTTTATCAATGTTGGCAGCAAGAATGTGATCCAAAATGAAATGCTCAAATCCCACACATTGGGTGGAGGCTTTGTGAAATGAGGAAGAACACAAATGCATGTGTTCTTCCTCTACTCAATCCAATATTTTATCAATGTTGGCAGCAAGAACAGGATCCAAAATTAAATGCTCAAATCCCACACATCTGGGTGAAGGAGAGACAGCTGCGCGGCCTAGCTGGCCAGCCATGGAAATGCCGCCACTGCCAGCCTGGCTGGGGGAAAGAAGACGTAGCTGCATGGCCAAGCCGCCCGACCATAAAAACACTGATGCCGACAACGCCGCCGCCACCGGACTCTCCCTCAGCCAGCCCAGGTGAGGGAAGGAGACGCAGCTGCGTGGCCTGACCAGCCGGCCATAAAAATGCCGATGCTGACACCGACACTAGACCCTCCCTTGGACATAGTTGGTGGGGTTGAGTTTTTGATGCTTTTCTGTGTATTGTTTTTTGAAGTGTTTTTTTGTATCGTGATAATTTGATATTTTGTAATTGGGATATTTTTTGAAATGTTTGAAATGTTTTTGTATTGTGATAATGTGGCACTTTGTAATTGTAACTGCATATTTTGTATCTTTGTTAGCCACCCAGCATTGCTTTGCAAGTGGGGTGGCATGATAATGATAATGATAATGATAATGATAATGATAATGATAATGATAATGATAATGATAATGATAATGATAATGATAATGATAATGATAATGATAATGATAATGATAAGATGGTGATGGTGATGGTGATGGTGATGGTGATGGTGATGGTACAGTCATACCTCGCATAACGAAAATGATTTGTTCTGTGAGGCTGCTCGCTCTGTGAATTTTTCGCTATGCGAGTTTTTTTTTTTTGCATAGCAAAAATTCCTATGGGAAAACTCACATAACTAGCATTTCTAGGGAAAAACTCTACAGAAAATTTTCTATGGAAAAATTTTCATTATGCAAGTTTTCCCCATAGAAATGATCATTATCTGAATTTTCCCATAGGGAAAGTCCGACTCACATAGCGAAAATTTTCGTTAAGCGAGTCAGATCACTTTTTGAAAAACCTGCTCGTTATGCGAGTTTTTCACTGACTTGCTCGCTAAACAAGGTTTGACTGTAGTGATGATGATGATGATGATGAAATAACAACAACAACAACAATAATAACAACAACATTGTGAAAACAGTAGGCACATATCTTTAGTTAAATCTTAGTACAGAAAATAAAGGAGTGCATAAACAAATGAAGAATAAAAATTGAATTGCTCTTAGTCTTATCTTAAACACAATTACATGAGATGCAGGACACAAACAATATTATGGCGGTAATAAGGTATTTTCATTTGAGCAATTATAAAACCCGGCTAGGCAATTTCAGTTAATCCCGTAGCTAAATTATGAAGGTAAAGTCCAATATTAGTTTCCACATAATGTAATAACTACATGCCCTTAATGTGGAAAGAAAAGTGAGGAATGATAGGCTACATCTGTATTTTAAACAGAAACCAAAGAAATGAAGTCTTGATTTTCTATTATATTCATTTGCTCTTCTCTAAAACATATATAGACACACATATATGGAAGGAGTGGGGGAGTTCCCCCCTTATGCTAGCAATGAGAATCATCTCTTCTTCTTTGACATTTGAGATGGTAGTAGTGTTAGTCTGTGTTTCAAGCATATCAGAGAGTAAACAAAACAAAACAGGCAAAAATGTTGTGGCACTTTATAGACTAACTGCTGTATTTTAATGTTACCTTTCATGGTCAGGTCCACTGCATCAGAAATGGAACTGAGACTTTATAGCAAACATTTATACACATCAGGTACAGGGGTTCAGAATGGCTGGCATAACAGATAGGTGTTTCTTGTTTTAACAATTGGTAGTACCTGCTATTCTGTTTAATTGCAAATGGGTGCCAGACAACCCTTACATATTTGCTAATGAGTTTACCCTTCAGGCAGTGGTGGGCAGTAAAAAATTTTGCTGCCACACCGTGGGCAGAGCCTATGTCATGGGTAGAGCCTACATCATGGGTGGAGCCTACGTTGTGGGTGATCTAGTCATGCCAGCCATATGGCCATGTATACATCTGTAAACACAGGCATCATTGGCTCTTTGACTGTAAATGGAGATGAGCACTGCACCCTAGAGTCAGATGTGACTGGCTTTTGAGCATGGGAGACCTTGAACCACCTGCAGTGACAAAACCTGACATCAAATTTGAATACCAATCAGGGATCTTCTGTTATTAGGTAAAGTTTGCCCTTGCTGGAAAGTCAGTTGTTACCAATTCTAGGGTTCAGTGCTCATCTCTGTTTATAGCCAAAGAGCCAGTGGACTTGATCCACAAAAGCTCACATTAAAATACAGCAGTTAGTCTGTAAGGTGCCAGAACGTTTTTGTCTTTTTGTTTTGTTGACTCTTTGATATGCTTGCACAGAATAAAACTTTTTAAATGGTAGCTGTGTTAGTCTGGGCAGGGCAGGGAGGTGGGCATGGTCAGCCAATTTTGCTACTCTCCCCTCACCCAAAGGCCACCCAATTTTGCTACCACCTTGCCGGAGTGTGTGTGTGTATGAACCTGTTACTGCCCACCACTGCCTTCAGGCCTAGCACCTGGTTCTTCATTTGTACTGAGAGGTAGTGGATGAGAATTCCACTGAAGTAGTTTCTTTGAAGGTGATAGAATATAACAACATATAACATACAACATAAATAGCAGCACATAACAACCTGTTAGTTGTGGCGTGTCAAATTAGATAGTGTCCAGTAAATGCAGATGGTGATTGCAGCCATGAAATAAAAAGGTGACTGATTCTTGGGAGGCAAGTGATGAGAAACCTGGGGAATATAGTGGAAAGTAGAGACATCACCTTGCAAACAAAAATTTGCATAGTCAAAGCAATGGTATTCCCGGTGGTAATGTAATGAACAGCGAGGAGAACAAATAGGTTGATCCTAGAAGAAATCAACCCTGACTACTCCTTAGAAAGTCAAATAGTAAAGATGAAGCTAAAGTACTTTGGACATCAAATGAGAAGAGAGGATTCACTTGAGAAAGCCTTGATGCTGGGAAAGGTGGAGGGCAAAAGCAGAAGGGGGCAGCCAAAAATGAGATGGCTAGATGGTATTGTAGATGCAATGGGCACAAACCTGGGGAGGCTGAGGAGGGTGGTGGAAGATGGCGGGCAAGGTCCATAGGGTTGCAAAGGGTTGGAATCAACTGTGTGACTGAACAACAACAACAAAAAATGCTTGACTAATATTCAAACTTGTTTATTCTCTGATATCTCTTCTTCTGTATATAAAAAAAGTATTCTGCAGCATACTATTGCAAGAGAGCTGAGTCTGAAAGGGGGATTTTGGTGCAAGTTTTCCCTTCTAATAATATGTGAGTCACCCTGGTTCTCTTTCTGTGAGAAAGATGACATAGCAGAGAGAGAGAGAGGAGACAGAGAGAGAGAGAGAGTGTGTTATTGAATGAGTTGTATGCATGTTGAAAGTTGACATTGATTATTTTTCAGGGTTTATCTTGGATGTTTGCTCCTGTGGAACGACAGCAACCAATGATCTAACTGCCTTGGATCACACTGAATTGGGTTTGTCTTCTCTTAGTGAGATTATTATAAAGCCAAATCTAATATAGTTTTATGATGTAATTTTTAGAGGGGTGGAGAACACACACTTCCTCCCATCACTTTCTCCAGCTCCTCCACATTTTAATTCCAAATGTCTCCTACTGAAGTGTCCTCCAGTGATACATGCCACCCACAGCCACACTTCCCTTACCCTCTTGTTTTGCAGACTGCTGATGGGCTTTTGAAAGCTGTTGCTTGCTCTGCTGCAGCAATGCCTTAGCTCTCCAAAATCAGTGTCTGTTGGGTGAGTAGGTGGGACTCACCTGGCTGCTTTCTCCCCAGATTGATGGTGGCAATGGTCATCCTGGGAGGGAGTGGCCATCTTGCCATCAGCTTCTTTAAGGAGTAAAACCCATTTATGCTTCTCAGCTCCACAAATAGCAAGTTAGCTTGCATTTATTTTGTTACTTGTCACTGTGAGCTAAGCATTGGCTTCAGATACAAGCATGGATGCTCAATAATGAAGGTAGAATCAATCTCTGAAGGAAAAAAAATATTACCACCTAATTGTAAAAGGAGTGTCTCATCTCCTTCTGCCCTGAGATAGCCACCTCATCTTGGCTTCTGGGACTGCAAACAGAGATGGTTATGTCCAGTGTATGATCTCTGATAATGAAGAAAAAACTAACCAGTGCTCCTGAAGTAAGACTAAAGTGCTTGAATGGTTATGAAAAGCAATTTTAAATGACAGTCTTCTTAGCAGCAGGATTCCCCCCCATAATAAATTGATTAAGCCATCAAAGCCCTATATTTGCTCTGAAACTGCTTGTAAGGGATACTGGGTGCAGGGTCTGGAGTCTATTCTTTTCAAAAAGATACCAGGCCTGTCATTAAGAGACTTTTGTGAGTCCCCTAGGCTGCAAGAAAATCAAATCAACCAATCCTAAAGAAAATCAACCCTGACTGCTCCTTGGAAGGGCAGATACTGAAACTGATCTGGGCAGACTCCGGAAGATGGCAGATGACAGAGAAGCCTGTCGTCTTATGGTCCATGGGGTTGCAAAGGGTCATACTTGACTGTGAGACTGAATAACAACAATAGCGATCTTTTTAAAGTCTCTGAGATTAAGAAATACAATGAATTATATTGAACCAAATGTCCAACTTTAATATCCAAACAACAGTATTGCTTTCTTTGTCTTCAGACATGTGGCATGTTCTTAACAGTGGCACAATAGGTAGAAATTCAACAGGCAAAACTTTCACTGTTGCTGAGTCTATTGAATTTCTGGGAAACCTGCATCAGTTGAATTAATTCCTGCCACATACTTTTTAAAAACACAGAGCACATCTTATGCGTGGTGAGTGAGAGGCTAGAAATCTGTTTTCACCTTAAGTAGCACTTTATCCACTGTGGCTTCTGTTCGCTGGGCTTGGCACTGATGCTATGTTTAAAATCAATATATTAATGTGATCTTTAAAAAAAAAGGTCATTGCAGAATTTATTTCAGGCAACAACCATTTTTCACCTTGAAAAATAGAAAAAATAGAAGAAATAAAGATAGGTAGAAACAACCAAATAACTATTTCTTGTTGAATCAGTGAACACAATGTCCACTGCTTTGGGTTTACTTGAAATATATGGGGCAGTACCAAGATTTTGGGGTCAGTACCAACTGACATTTCAACCAAAATTCAGTTTGAAATGCCAATCAGTACTGCCCCCAAAGTTGCCAAAACCATATAGAAAATATGCTTAAAATTCATCTTTCAGTAAACAATATGATTGAAAAGTTCTGAACATCCTATTTGCTGGTTTTTATGTTTACCACTTTCAGTTTAGTTTTACTTAGATTAGAAAGATATGTGATATTTAGGAATATTTAATTTATTTATATGGGGGGAGGACATATAGAGGCAAACATTCATACAAGAGATATATATGTTACCTTATATTGCATACCATGGGAAAAGATCCTGCATTTACAAAATGCTTTCTGGTCAGTTTCAGTTCATTCTCTGGTCTTATCCTGGTGCTGCACTTGAACCAGCTATGCAAACTCAGGAAGAGATTTGAAAATGTTGGTTCCATTCACAGATATGAACATTGTATTTCCCCAGTCACTGATTTTCCCAATGGTAAGGTCCAAAGGTGTTTTACACTTGCTCAGATGCAGTTAAAAGTCTCCATCTGACTGGTGAGTCTCCAGGTAAAAATAAATATCTGACCCTACCAGGACTTGTTCCAAACCTTCTAAATACACTCCAAAACTCTCAGGGCTGCAGGGGTTTATTAATATTGCAGAATGAGGTACAAAAAAAGGAAGGTACCAGCAGCAATCTATCCCATCATTCCACTGAGGGTGTCTGTTTCCATCACTTGGGCCACATTACCAGCAGCCCATTCGGACTAAAAAAAGACTTAAGCCAACCCACATTCTTCAGTGAGGGGTTCTGCAATGATGGTCAAACACCAAGGTCTGACTCTCCCTTCCCCCTCTTGTTGCTACCTCAGGTGTTCCTGCCATTGCATTTGTGAGTTGAGGTGGAGAGGGTCAGATGTCTACTGGTTGCTGAGGTCTCCATGGAGACACAGTCAAAAGTAGTAAAGTATGAAAATACTAAATAGGGGAGCTCTACTAAAGCATTCTCTCTATTTAGCTACAGAGACTTCCTGCAGGACACTGGTCAAGTAATTTGGTTCCAACATCCCCAGCAGTGCAAAAGATGGGGTTCAGCTCCACCTCTGCTTTCCCCTCAGTCTCCATTCTGTCTGCTGATCTGCTGACCTCTCCTTCTCTCTCCTTTATCCAAAATCTTTTAATATGCATCGCAGTTACTGCGAGGCTTGCCAGTTTCATAGGAGTTAGAACTGTGCCCAGAATTTCTTCAACGAGAATGTCAACATTTTCATTTTAAAAATTGACAGAAAATTAATTCTCCTCAAAAGAATTTCAAAGGAGCTGTTTTGGAGAAATTGTTATGGGTGCAGATCAAGATTCCCAAATTCATGTAAGTGGTGGCTTCAAAGATGTTTGTATGTCATGATTATCAATGTGTTATCATTTCTTTGGTAGCCAGAAATCTCCTTATCTTCCTATACTTCCATTTAAGTCCATGGAAACATAGTGAACCTTCTGTGGCCCTTTTCAGATGAGGAGGGTTGGGAAGCCAGGGAAGCTCCAATTATACAGATATGATCACCTTGTAGTGTTTCAATAATCTCAAAAATATAACCTAAAGAGATTCCTAATGGGGTTTAGAAGCAGGCATAAAAATTGAGCTTCTTTCATCAGGGGGAAAAGCTTTTGGGACATTGGAGGAAGAATTATAGTATATACTAGACACCCATCTAATGGACAGCAGGTAGATGAAACAAAATGGTGGCCAGTAGGCTGCTGACAACAGTTGTGATTGTTGCAACTTCCAGTGGCAGTGGAAGAGATAAAAATCCCCGTAGAGCTGGCAGCAGAGGACAAATTGTCACTAATGGTGACCTCTGAAAAATGCTTTTAAAAATTCGCTTCTAAAGCAACTTAGTGGAATTGCCTTCCCATTTTCTTTGCTCCAACAGAGGGTGGAGAAATTCAAAAGGTCGTTTTTTTAAACTGATGTAACAGGACCAGGTGATGTAGCAAGAGAGACCCTTGAACCTTGGAGTCCCAGTGGCTGGCAGCAGCTATTCATTGCTTTTAGGCAAAACATTTCGCAGCTTTACCAGATATGCCAGAAAATGGACTTTGAACCTCTTGCATGAGAAGACTGTTGTTTCCTGCTATTGTTTTTTTTCTTGCCAAATATTGAACAACTCAGTTTTCAGCACTTCAGAGAGTTCTTCATTGTTTCAATGAAGTGGCCAGTGATCAAAAGTGTCCAATAAAAATGCTAATTGTTAAGTCAACAACTATTAAAAGAACACCCTAACATGTGCCACTTTTCTCACCTCTTGTTTCTGTCTCCTTTTCTGTTTAATCCCTTGGAGTTACTTTTCTCTCTTGTATACACCTTCCAGGGTTCTCAGTCCTCAACCGGGCCAGAGGGCCGTAGCCAGAGGGCCCCCAGAGTGGGCTCGGCACACCCTGAGGTAGCAGTTTGCCCACCCTGGGAAGGCGTGGTTTCCCATAAGAACACATTGAAAAGAAGCTTTGTTGCCCACCCTGAAATAATGTTCACCCACTCTCATCTAGAATCCTGGCTACGGCCCTGCCCGGTCAACAGCAATTTATAGATTCACTCATTATTGACAGCTGAATGGTTAGAAAGCAGCAAATTTCTGCCCCCCTCCTCTAGAGACTCATCTGTCAATCTGAATCTCCGACAAGCATATTGCCTCAGCTCCAGGATAATTTCATCATCTACAGTTGATGTTTTGTTTCTTTCTTTCATGAGAAAGCCTCTGAACATATTTTTTTTCAGAAGAGAAAGGAATGTAATAACTGCTGCTAGGAATGGCAATGAATGAGGATTTATGGGGACACTTGAGGTAACACCATTAACAGTACTGAGGCATTGAACAGGCACTGCAGCTGGTGAAGGCTAGCGGTACTTCATCTTCTTTTAATTCTACACAGATGACCTGAAAAGCTGTAGGCAAACTATTTTGCATTGAAGAACAGCAGAGTTAAGGTTAACACAAAATGTTTCACGCAAAAGAGAGTCTTGGTTACATACAAGGAATGGAAGATAGACAAGCACTAGTGAACTTTATGTCAAAAACAGACATTATGGAGTTTCCATTTAAGTACTTTTCACAAGCTTGCTGACACAAATTAAATGTTCAGATTCAATGCCAGAAGAGATCAGATTTTGAATATGTGACTGGATTTTAAAGAGGAAGAATAAAGTTGGGTGACATTTTAAATCATGCCTCACTCAGACTGCACTTCTTTACATACATACCTGAGAGTAAGTCCATTTGAATGTACTGTGCCTTACTTTTTCAGCAGGTGGAAATAGAATTGTGCTGTTAGAAAGGATTGTATTGCATTAGGTGGCTATGGGTCAGTCTGGCCAGGTTATCGCGTTATGGTAATACAGTAGACCATACTGCCAGCGACTCAATGCTGAATGTCAGGTGGTGGATAACTAACCTGACAACCCTGAAGACTAATAGCCTTGGGTGTCCAAAGGGGTGATGGTCTCCAAGTGGATTAAATCCCACTTGAATCCATCTTGCTGGAGGGCACTTCGCCACCAAGACTGCTACTAAACAGAGTGAGGCAGCTTTCTGAGGCAAGAAATGTTGGTGATAAGCAATGACAGCCCTTAAAAATTCTTCTTAGCCTTTCATGCTGCCATTTATTTTTTATGTGGAGAGCAAAATTATATAGATGTCAAGAACCTGACCTTGACAGAGAGGACCATACAAGCTATTCAACCACACTATCCAGAACTTTCAAAGTGTGGGTAACTTCCAGGAGGCCTAGCACACAGTGAGTGGAAATACAGGTATCCCCATTTTACCCTCCTCCCACAGTCTAAGTTACAAACTCCTCACTGTTCCAGTGAGAGGTAATTATACTACCTTGCAAGGTAGAAAGAACTAAACAACTTCAAATATAGGATTTCTTCAATGCCTGAGGCTAGGACTAGGTCTTTTGCCTTATGGGACTCCTTTCTCAAAAAGAACCAAACTAGGTTGAAAATTGTATTGTTTTATTAAAAATGGTGTAAAAGTTCCAAAAAAAAAATTTTTTTTAAAGAAAAATATACATACAAAAAACAAAAACAAAAACAGAATCAAAACTTGCAGCAAAAACAAAAGGAAATGAAGCCAATACATATTCCAAGAAAGAGAGGCTGGGCCATTTAAGAGCAGTTTCTCCAAAATATACATATTAAAAAAATCCTATCCTATTTTAGTAACTACATAGTAGCAACATAGTTCCAGAACATATAAAAACACAAGCAAAACAGCAACTACAGTACATGCAACTCTCTTGGAATAGCAAGGCTACAATGAATACCTTTCCATCCTGGCTCTATACCCATCATCCATCTTACCAGATCCCAATATGTCCTGGACTTTCCAGAATGGAATAACTTTTCTCAAAACAACTACTTTTTTCTCTTCTCTCCTGCTGAAACCAGCTCTTTTTTTATTAGCAATTAGTAGATTGTCAGACACAGGCTGGTTCTTTATATCAGAGAGTGAACAAAACAAAAGGACAAAACATGTTGCGGCACTTTGAAGACTAACTACTGTATTTTATTGTTAGCTTTCATAGTTAGTCTTTGAGATGCTACAAAGTGTTTTTGACACACACACCCTTTCTGATGTGCTTGCACAGACTAACATGGCTACCACTTCAAAATTTTCAGGCTGGTTCTTTGACTTTGAACACACATCCCCCCCTTTTCAATTCCATTTCTACACAAACTGTTTTCCCCCTTCCTCTTCCTTGACAATTGGCCACACAACTTGACCTATTACCCTAAATCATTTTGGCATGAAAACTCTCACATTGGAAATACACTAGTACCTCAGATAACGATGAGACTTGGTTCCACAAATCTCATCGTTATCTGGTTTTTAATGTTGTGCGATGCATTGATTGCACAGTGTTTAAAAAAAGCCCTGTTCCCCTGGAGGCTGCAGCAAGCCAAAATGTCGGGATTTGAATCCAGACATTTTGGCTTGCTATAGCCTCTAGGGAGGTGGGGGAATTTCCAAAATAGTGTGGATGAAGTCCCCCGACCTCCTTGGAGCTGGCAGGGGGGGTCAGAGAGCCCGGGATGGGTAAAAAAAGATCAATTTTCCACCCATTTTGGGCTCTCTGCCCCCCCCCCGCTGGCTTGGGGGGGGGGTTGGGGGACCCAGTCTGCACTGTTTCCAAAGTTTCCCCACCTTCCTGGAGGCTACAGCAAGCCAAAACATCTGGATTCGAATCCCGACATTTTGGCTTGCTGCAGCCTCCAGGAGAACAGGGCTTTTTTTAAAACATTGTGCGATCAATGCATCACACAACATTAAAAACCAGATAATGATGAGACTTGTGGAACCAAGTCTCATCATTATCCAAGGTACTAGTGTATTCAAGTTGAAGCTCAAGTACTTTGGCCACCAAATGAGAATAAAGGACTCACTTGAGAAGGTTTTGATGCTGGGAAAGATTGAAGGTGTAGGAATTCATTTGGGCCTTAATTGACTGTATCTTATTTGTGCCTGTGTATAGATTTAGAAGCTCAATTGTCAGGCCCTGCTAATGCTGTTAATGCTGTTTTGCTGTGTGACAGAAATAGCTGGTCAGGATGTATGCATGGGTGGAGCCAGCATAACAGGACATGTTTAACCGCGAGAGGCCTTTTTGGAGGCAAACAGGTGTTTATTGTCCACTGAAGAGGAAGTTGTAACCATGGTAGCATTCTGAGCTTGATAAATATATATTCCTTTAGGCAGTAAGGCTGTTAAATAAATGTGTTTGCTTATGATTAGATATCTATAGATATTCCCCATCTCTCTCATAAAACCACCCCCCTTTTGGGTAACTCCCACCCTTCCAATGTAACCACCCTCTGATGTAACCTCCCATTCTTCTGATGTAACCAAACTCACCTTTTGATGAGATGTAACTTCCCCTTCTTGTGATAACTCCGTGCTCTATAAATATATGCCATGCTGGGTGCTGCAGGGAGAGATTCAGTTCAGACAGATCAGGCTGATCACTGATTTTGCACCATTTCCAAGACTGCAGTCCTAATTCTTTCACGCCAGTTGTCAGGACTGGACTCTGACATAAAGGCAAGAGGAGAAGGGGGCGACAGAGGATGAGGTGGCTAGATGGCATTGTTGACACAATGGGTGTGGATCTGTGCAGGCTGTGGAGAATGGTGGAGGACAGAGGAGCCTGGCATGTCATGGTCCATGGGGTTGCAAAGGGTCAGACTCAACTGTGCGACTGAACAACAAAGCCTGTAAAATGATTTTGTAAGATATGCTCCTAACATGGCAGTTAAATAATATGTAGCGTTTATTAATGTGTGACAATAAGCCTTGCTGTAGTACAAAAAAAGTCTGTTTGCTTATAAACTCTCTCATCATAATCAAACCATATTCAACTTATTCACCAGAAATCTAGATGGTAACCCCACAGTGTATGGCCCACTGTTAGAGGATCTTTGACATGTATATTAACATCATTCTTGGATTAATAAGCTTTGAAGTCCTGGCTGTTTTTAAAAAATCTTTGATTAAGTAGCTCAAATACCCATACTTGGAGAGCGAAAGAGCAAGGTTTTCTCGAAGATGGGAAAGTATTGTTTTTAATATATATTTTAATATGAAAGATCTGCTCATTTATCACAAAGGTTATTGAGAAGCAGTACATCTTCTCAACAACCCTGATGATAAATGGGAATATTCTTTTCTTAGCAGCACAATAAATATTTCATAAATCCACTTGAATCATAAGGAAGAATGATCTTTGCTTACCCAGCACTCCAACTTTTTGAAAGAAAAAAAAAATAAAAACAACCATGCCATTTTCTTGGGATCGCAGACAATATCCCTTTGTTTGCTATGGGTCCTTAGGTATACACAAGAGCAGTAATCATTCAGATCAGTGAGAAATCATTAACACAGACAGTTTATATGTGCTGATTTGAATATTTTGTGTTTTTGCCTTGGAGAAAATGGATATTATCCAACAATCTGATTTTAGTGCAAGAGGCTTAAGTTGCAGTAGATGCAACTGCTTCCCTATTCATTTTAATAATGAGCATATTTCTTTTGTTATCTGAATTCCTATCCATCTCTGACCTTAGATGAACATGTTATCCTTGAAAAGAGTTTCACATAGACCTTGTTTAAAAATACAGATGATATTACAAGCCTTTCGTTTGCTTTCTTTTCTGTTAAAGCTATGAATTTTCCCAGCATATTACCCTATATTACATTGCTGGGGAAATTAGAGTGTTACTTCAGGTTCCTTGAAAGACATTGCACTGTCATTATAAGCTAATGTTCTTATGGCATTCTTATCAGTTGACAACAATTAGAACATACACAAAAGGTATAACCCTATTAAATCAAACCAAAAGCCTGTCAAGTCTTGCATGCTGTTCTCTCAACCAAACAGTTACTTATTGGAAGCCCACATAAGGAGGATGAGAACACAATAGAAAGTCTTCTGCTTTTCTTCCCCAGCAACTGGTATAAGAGACATATGGTATCTGATATGGAAGACAATATATAGTTACCATGACAAATAGCCATGATTAGTAGCTTGGGCACAAACCAAAGCTTCTGAAAAGAAGCAGCTCTACCAATGGCTGCTAAGGACATCATGGTTGACTGTGATGACTAATGTAGAAGTGATGTGCTGAATGGATAAAGAACAAGAACCGTTTAAGACAATTAAACAAAGAAAGCTTTGGACCTTGGACATATAATGAGGATCAACATAAAATATAGAATACTCCAACACGTTATGCAAGGTAAGATCCTTGGAAAGAGAGGCCTTGGATATAGATGGACCTCATGGCTAAAGAACCTGAGAGAGTTGTGTGGAATGTTCTCAGAACAGTTCTTCCAAGGACTTAAGAACAGGAAGACTTTTGGCATGATGATAGCCAATATTCAGAATGGAAATGGCATGTGAAGAAGTATTACCCAGTGATAGCTTTATCCTCCATCAATGTCCCTAACCCCCTTGCAAAGCCATCTAAGTTGGTGTCCATCACAGCATCTTGTGGTAGCAACTTCTTCTGTTTAACTATGAGGCATGTGAAAAAATCTATCCTCATAGATTTCATATGGTTTCATCTCCCACTATTTGGTTGTTGTTGGCAACCCCCAGTTTAGTATAAGAGGGGGAGAATAATTTTCCCCTATCTGCTTTCTCCACAAGGTGCATAATTTGCAAAGACCCCTGTGACACTTTAAAGATTAAGGGTTATTAGGCATCATTGTCCATGGAAAAAGTAGGCTGCTATCTGAAAAATTATGCCAAATAGAACTTGCTACTCTTTAAAGTGCCACACAACTCAGTTCCTTTTGCTGCAACAGGCCAGGGATGTGACAGATTCTCTATAAAAGTCTTGTTCTTGGTAATTTTTCCAGTTTCATTACACAGAGAAATACCGGCTAGACTTCTCACCAGGCAGGATTTTTCCACATAAGACTTCCATTTGTTTCTCTTTGTTTCCCACAATTCAGATCCTGCGCAAGAATTACCAATATCTAAGCAGGAATTGCCCAGTCCTTTTTTTAAAAAAGTTAGGCAGCTGTTGCACAGGATTTGGCAATCCCTTCAGCTCACCCACCAAAAAGACCTTTTCACTTTCTACACCATTTCAGAAATTCACCTGGAGAATTCCTGGAAGTCAGCACAGTTTCCTGTGAGAAGTCTCTTGTGGGGTCTGACTACAGGGAAGGCTCAGGGACAAAATAAAAATTGGTTTGATTCTCTTTGCTTTTCAGACGTAATAAGAAGTAGGACGTCTGTTCAACAAACCAGCATGGCTACACATCTGGAAATTTATGCATGCTTTTATGCACTTGCATTGTACCTCTCCTTACTCCACATTTTTTCCTAAGCACAAAATATCATAACTAGGACATGTTTCTACCCCTTTATCATTCTGCAGTTTCTGGATTTATTAACTTTAAATGCATGAGTGCCATCAACAAATTATGGCCATATTACTACTCAACCCTAAACTCCACATCTGCTAAAAATCCCACTACAGTAGAACCCGGTATAGCGATTTTAATCTGTTCCACAGAGGTGATCGCTATGCAGTTTTTGTCGTTGTACGATCTTCCCTATGGGAAAATCTGTACAATTTCCCATTATGGGAAAAACTGTACAACGATGTTTGGTGCTAAGTGGGTTTTCCCATTGGAAAATTGTTGTATGGATTTTCCCATAGGAACGATTGCTGTGCAGAATGGTTTTCCCTCTGCCAAGCCTCATCACTATGTGATTTCATCACTGTATGGGGCAATCGCTATATGGGGTTCTACTGTATTTATAGTCCTATATTGAGAAAATGGGCCATAAGAATTTTCTCCTTTTATGCAATAACTATTATGTTTGCTCAGGAATATTTGGTGTGGGAATTACTAAAAAATATTTGATAAGTTCAAGTAAAACAGTGTCATACAAAGAATTTCTGTTCAGAAAACTACCGATATACTTAGCAAAGCTTAGAGTCAGGGAGATGATTTGCTTTTGCAGAAGCCATGCTGATTCTTTTTAGTATTAATTGTTCTTCAGCATTATTCGTAAGAATTTATATTAATTTTCCTAGAAAAGACATTAAGCTAACTGGCTTGTAATTCCTCTGAAATCCTAAAAATAGTACTTACTTGTACATATGTAACTACTCATTGTATGAAAACAAGTCTGCTCCTTGTGTTGTCTGATGACAACAACAGCTTATCGGAATATGCTCTTTTGCTTTGCTATGTTATTCTCTTCAGTTCTGGCTTCTTTCTGGTTTTCACAATAAAGTTCCTACCACCTGATATTTATCATTACTCAGTCTGTCTGCTTTATAGACACTTCTCAGCAAGTGGCATAACAATGTCTATCTACGCTGCCTTAGAATTTTGAATATTCCCAAAATAGGCAAAAAAGCAAGCAATCCAGCAGATATGCAAATAATCAGAAGCCTCCTTTACTGATGAACAAGGCCCTTTGAAAAATATGACAGAGTTTCAGAAGCCATTTTCTATGCCTCAAAGAGGGGTGGCTGCTGTGAAGTAAAAAGATGGGTTAAAATGTACAGCACAGTCTTTGGGTATGTCTAAAGGACATTTCCAAATAGGAAACACACAGATGTAGTGGGCCACCCTTTTTTCAGCTACTTTAGCAGCCTCCATCTCTTTCTATGGTGGCGGGAGGGTTTTCTGAGAATAACTGCTCCCTTTTGAGCTTTTTTCACCTTGTAACCTTTGACTTTCAGCTACTAGAAAGTGCCGCTGTGTGACTTCCTGGTTTTGTGCTGGAAACCCAGCCACTAATGCAAGCTCTGTCCCACACCGGAAGTCGCCCACTGGCACTTTCTAGCAGCCGAAACACAGTGGCTATGCAGCAAAAAAGCCCAAAATGGGGAGCAGCAGAAGCTGTCTGAAACCCCAGAAAAACTGTACAATTCCCATCCCTGCCACCACAGTAAGTGATGTATCATGACTTCTGGTGGTGGTGGGGTGGGCCTAGAGGTGGTCAGGGTCTCACTGAGGGCTGGATTAATGAAGGTCATGGGCCAGATTAAGCCCACAGGTCAGGGGTTGCAAAACCCTGGACTATAGCCTTCTTTTCTGGATCTCAGTAGAAAGAATGGGTGAGATTTTGTATTAGTTTATTTTTTAAATGAAGATTTCCTCATTCATAAATTGTCTCTTATTTAGGATAGAAAGTTTTTTAACTGAATGTAGGGACACTCAAACTCACCAAGAATTAGGTCCTCAATTCTTAAAATGTAAGGTTTGAATTCCTGAATGTTCAGTTTTGTGGGGTCTGAACTAGAGCTCTGTTCTTCTGAGAGTATCTTCAGCTTTAATGTATACATGACAGGTGGGTATGTACCACCGGGACCTTTTCATGCTGTCAATAGCTATACGCTTTCCACTGAAAAACATAAATGAGATAGAATTCTTTTTCGGCTCCTTTTCTGAAGAATTTCCAAGATTCATATTTGCAATAGAAAAAAATATTAAAATCTCAAATGTAGGAAGTTTCAAATGTGGCAAAACACATTGCAGAATTCCCCATCTCTAGCTAAGATATGTAGAAGGCTAGTTCACCAAGTGGTCAGATCTTAAATTAAGAAGTAAAATTATAGTTATATTAGTGTTACAAAAGTGACATCTTGAAACCCTACTTTTCATTGCACCATATTTTTTGAATATTTGTAATTATTTTAGTGCTACAGCGTTTTTGTTTTGTATATGCAATTATTTTGTACCTCTTTATTTTGTATACATATTTTGGTTGCATATGAATGTGAAACAAAGCAAACTCAACTTTTCATCTTTGTCTGTGCAAATACAATTACATTCCTGGAATAAGCACTTTGGTTTCCTCTCTCAGCTCCTCTGATGGTTTCCTGTAGCAACTGTTGGTTGTTGACCATATTTCAAAAATATGATCACTTTTCTTATGAGCTTTTTATCAGGAGAAGAATCCTATCATCTAGGATCCTGGGAGCAATGAAAGCATTTGGGAAATGTAAATTTGGAAGCAGATCATGGAATCATAGAATAACTGTGTTGGAAGGAGCCACTGAAGCCATCGAGTCCAACCTCCTGCTCAATGCAAGAATTCAGATCAAAGCAAATCTGACAGATGGTTGCCCAACTCGCTCTTGAATGTTTCCGTGTCGGAGGGCTCACAACCTCTCAAGGTAACTGGTTCCATAGTCAGACAACAAACAACAATTTCAATTTTAAACAAGATATTCATCAGCCAATACACAGTTTAGCAATAACACTTATATACTGCCCCATAACACTTAGTGGTCAGTTTAATTTAATTTAATTCTCACACTTGTATGCCACCCAATCAGGAAATTCGACTCAGGGCAGCTCACACAATATTATGCAGTAAACACAATAATACAATATAGACAATAATTATACCATATTCATCCTACAAAGGCATATAAAATAATATAAAACAATAAAACAATACAATAGTATAACGGTCTCTTCACTCCAGCTGCAGGCAAGTCTGAGGGCGGTGGCAGCAAAGTCAAGTACAAAAGTCACAGTTCAAAAAAAATAATCACAGCTCAAAAAGTAATGAGCATTTTTGCTCCTGACATGCTCGGTACTCATCTTACTGTCCTTGAAAGGATAAGAAACTGAAACATGTACAGTATTGCTTATCACACAAATTAAATCTTTCCATTTTTATTTACCCTTAGTCATAAAAAAGGGGGAGAAACCATTGCTTAGATTTTAGTGAATATTATTAAACTAGTTTCTATAATATTTGACAATCTGCTGACCAAGTTTGGCAGTAAACTGACCATCTGGGCTCTGAGTGTCCCAATTTGTGCATTGGCTGGTCATCAAGAAAGTAGATGGAAGTTCAGAATGGTTCTAGAACAAAGAGAAACTGGTTGCAGAATGGAACCTTGTGCCAGCCACCTTCATTTTCACCAAAGGGTAGTACAGCATCCAGGCATTCATTATTAGTGCACACTTGTTCACACTTTACTAAAATGGAGAGGCCACCCATTATATCAACTTAGGTCTGTGCATGCCTCATGATAGCAACAAAACTTACACACACTTTTTTCTAGCTTCTTTTTGATAAAGAAGATGGAATTCTGACTGGGTCAGCATGACTGCCCAAGTCCTTAGCATGGAGGGGCAATAGTTAAGCCATTAGTGTAGACAGAAGATGAAAGTATCTGGAGTATGGGGTTAAGTGGTCATTAGACTAAGTATTCCTTTGGACACCAGTAGCAGAGAGATACATTGCATTATTTAAAACCATGTAGGCATCCCACATTTGTTGGACAGGTCTACAGTTGTGTTCTAGATATGAAAGTGTAAGCTATGAATTTGTCTGTATCTCTCATACGATAGAAGAAGAGAATAGGAATAAATATTTTGATAACACAACTTGCTCAGGCTTTGAATATTCAACAAGGAAGGCAGAAAATAAATATGATTTCTACTCATGACTTGAGAGAAACTCATAAAGCTGAGGTCAGCAAGTTAGCTATCACACATTGTTCAGTAAATATCACTATCCAAAAGTTATCAAGGCAGGTTAAGAAGTTTTAGAAAGTAATTTGGTGTAGTCTTTTTTAGCCTCTCAAGATCTCTAAAGAAAGTGATGCTTGACTCACTTAAAAGAGTCACATAAAATTTTAGTTGGTCTTTCATGCCAAGTCTCTCAGGAGTAATACTGAGTAAATACTCAACAAACTGCTTCTCTGTTGTACTACATTAAGCTATATACTTTATTATATACTGGCAGGAACTTTAATTGTGGCTATGCAATGTTTTAATGATGGGCAGGAGAAGCAATATCTATTAACCAAGAAATACATTGTGTATTTTTGCCAGTCCAAGATGTTCCTAAATGCTTTTAAACAGTGTAATGAAAGAAGGGAGTGAAAGAGTAGGAATAAAGTTTTCAATCGTTACCCATCATTTTAGATGCTTCCTCTGGAGAATCTGCTGTTGACTGGGCCTTTTTAAAATTGCTGACAGCTTTTAAAGTTTTCAATCCATTTACAAAGTCATATATATTTCTAGAGTCTGTGTCAATAATGTTCTGCTGATATATCCTTCTCTGTATGGTAATTTATTAGATTTCATTCATGATTTATTGCTTGGTTTTATTGCCATTGTTCAGCCGTGTTTATTACAAGTATTTTAAAATGCTATCAAATTATGTTTGCAGCATTATACTGGCAAAATACCATTTTTTTAATGAAACAACATTTCTCACCTTCATTTGTTCCCAAAACCTTCCTTAAGAGTCTGAAGATACTATGGAGTGTGAAAGATGATGGAACCATTGCCAGGGTACACGTGGGTCATAGGATATACTAAAAAGGAGAAACTGCAGGCCTTTGCAGGCTTTTTTATGCTCAGATGGAATCAGTTCAGTCCAACCAACTCCAATTTGTGAAAACACACACAAAATAAATATAATAGCAAAGAAGCAGAAGCTATTAATAACACTGCAGCATAAAAAATATTGTCTGCTACTTGGTTTAAGCCATGTGTCCTAGATTAAATCAAGTGCACTGAATCCTAATCTGAAGTCTGATTCTGCCTAGGACATCAGGATCTTAAATTAGCAAATCTCACCCTCTTGGTTAGGTTCTTGTGTTGATCACGTGGGGTATATTTGCCACAAATGTAGCAAAAAATGTATAGTTTATAAACACAGCTGTGCCTACTCTTCTTTAGTTCAAAACAGACTACTTATACTATCCAATAAGATGGTTTCACACTAGACTTAAGTTCTTGGTGCATCTCACCTTATATACCTATTTCTGACATCAGTTCACTGACTTTCCCAGCTGCTACTGGAACATACATACCACCAGGGGATGTGATTCAGCTGAGGCAGCAGCTGTTATAATGTTCCCATGTAAAAATACATTACCCAATTACCAACCATTTTAACAGCTATAGTATACCTTAAAATCTGTACGTGATAGGCAAATTCTAAGTTCAGATTTGGAATCAGCACACGCAATATCAAGTAAATCACATGTGTTATCAGTGATGGGCAGCCAAAATTTTTACTACCATACCATGGGTGGAGCCAATCTCGTGGGCGCAGTCAATGTCATGGGCAGAGCCAATGTCATGGGTTTATTTATTTATTTTATTTATTTTATTGAATTTATTACCCCGCCCCACTCGGGAGAACCCGACTCTGGGCGGCTTACATCATAATAAATAAAAGTAAAAGATAAAAACATATAAAATCGTAAAAGTTTAAAAGTTTTGGGTGGACAGCATAGGCGGAGCCAACACTATGGTCAATATAGTCATGCCTGTCATGTGGCCATGTACACATCTGCCAACACAGACAGCACTGGCTCTTTGGCTGTAAATGGAGATGAACACTGCACCCTAGAGTCAGATATGACTGACTTTGAGCAAGAGAGACTTTGAACCACTTGCAGGGACAAAACCTGACATCAAATTTGAATTTATTATTTATTTATTTATTTAATCAAACTTTTATGCTGCCCTCCTCACAAAGACTCAGGGCGGCTAACAAACTTTAAAAACACTTAAAACACAGTAAAAACATGATATGAAAACAGAATTAAACAGTCAGGGATCTTCTGTTATTAGGTAAAGGTTGCCCTTGCTCGAAAGCCAGTCGTTACCAACTCTAGGGTTCAGTGCTCATCTCTGTTTATAGCCAAAGAGCCAGTGGACTTGATCCACAAAAGCTCACATTAAAATACAGCAGTTAGTCTGTCAGGTGACACAACGTTTTTGTCTTTTTGTTTTGTTTACTCTCTGATATGCGTGCACAGAATAAAACTTTTAAAATGGTAGCTGTGTTAGTTTGGGCAGGGCAGGGAGGTGGGCATGGTCAGCCAATTTTGCTACTCTCACCCATGACGTCATGACGTCATGATGTCATGACGTTAGCTCCACCCACACTGTGATGGCACCACGGTGGGGTAGTAAAATTTTTGACATCCTACCACTGGCTGTATGCTCACTGTTTGTCTTTCCCCTAGGAGCTCTGAGGCTATCAAAAACAGCTCTTTTTGTTGATTGCCAGCACTCTGAATCCTGCATATAATATGGTGTTTCCTTGCCATTTTAATTGCACTAGAATAGCTCCTGGAGCATTCCTTAACAGCTGTAAGGTTATCATCCATGGGAGCTCCCCTCCATATGCCCTCTAGACTCCTCCTCCTACGCTTCAATTCCCAGAAGTCTAAGTCAATTCCCCAAAGCACTGTTCATCCAATATACTGACTTAGGCTTCTGGGAATTGAAGTGCCCCTGTGGGGCGTGGGCCCCATGTAGGGAACCACTGCTTTAGACAGACCCACATACTGAAGATGTAGTTCCTTTTAGTCCCTATTTCCTGCTCAGATAATACAAATCCTTTTCTTCTATGCCCCAGCTTAATCATTTTTTTCCTTCTCAACCCAGAATTCACAGAAGATGGAATCACTGTTTGTGATTATGTGCCATCAAGTCACCTTCAATGGTAGGCAACACTATGAATTACTTACAAAATGTTGTGTCCTCAGCAGCCCTGTTCAGTTTGTATTTGAGAATCGCTACCTAACACAAAATATAACGTGACATCTCATCATTGAAGTGACTTGCAATTAGCTAATCAGCATAATTACCTTGGTAGCCAGGACAGATTAAGACACACATGTATGTTCCTGATTTATGCATACAAAGTTACAAAACAACAGAGGACATTAAATCACAACCTCAATGTGCAATTTTGGGTAATATCTGTCTGGAAAATGATGATAATAAAATCTTAGTAAAAGAAATTGTTTTAGCTGGAAAGCACAAGGACATAAAACACACTCTGCTGTGTACCCCAGGGAGCAAATGAAAACATTATGAGAAAGGCAGATATAGAGCAAAGGAACAGACAGTGAATAGGTGTTAGGGGATGTAAGTTTTTGCCTCACACCCTAACTGGTTGCAAGGCATATTATGTCTGTGATGCCTTTAAGACCCTACTCCAGGGGCACACAGGTGTTGGGACTTTCCCCTGATGTGCTCCATGGGCCAGTGTATTTAGGTCAGAGCAGGATTGTAGACTTCCAGCTACAAAGCTCAACTTGCTTCAGCATTAATGCTTACCTTCCTCTGCTGACAGTCTGGATGAAGATTCCTGCATCTTCCAGAACCTTCTACGAGGACTGAATCTTTGCACTGATCGTGATTATGGCTTTTGCCATCTGATATGCCATTTGTGCTTGGTGGACAAAGAATGACTACTTGAGGCAAGCCTCCACCAGCATGACAGAAGCTGTAGAACTCTTTGGCTTTGTCTGTAAATACAGCTTGCATTTACCCTGCTGAACTGGACTGCTACTGAACCGTATGGACGTGTATATAGCACAACTGAACTGTCTCAATGAGGTCAACTGAGTAGCCCAAGAGAATATATCTGTTTTGTTGTCATACTGTATATACTTGCACCTTTTTACTGAGTAAACCTACTTTGAATTTTCTTCTGCAACAAGGTCTGTCTGCCTGTTTTTCTCACAAACAACCACCTTGTCAGGTGCAAACCTCTTGCTGGCCACTGCATACCACTCTGCTAACCATTTACATCAATAATGGGAAGCTATACTACAAAGATACATGTTATACTGCCTTAATTGTCATGAGTTAATGTTATGAAATCCTTGGTTATCTCATTTGGTCATGTACTCCAGTGTATGTGGTTTCATCAGGCTTGGTTGCCTAGCAGGAGTCCTATTCAAATATTCTTCAAATGTGTACTCCACACTCATTGCAGACCGTGTGTTATTCTTGACCCCTCTTGCATTGCTTTTATCACACACAAACAACAATCTGAAAATGTGGAAGCTTTTCTGTTTATAGAGACTCCCCCTCACATGAACCACAACTTTGTCCTGGCTCACATGTAGAACCTTGACAAACAGAACATCTTCTCAATTTCCATCCAGCTACTTTTGCAATGAGAAAAACAACAACTAAGGGGTCAATGGTAGTGTACTTTGTTCTCTGTACCTATAAGAGTTGTGTGGCGAGTTATGTTATTCTCCCTCTCAAATAATACATGTTCAGCATTGGACCAATGTTATAAAGATGAGTGGAAGAGAAGAAGAAAAAGGAATCAAGAAAGAAGGAATAATATGTGGGTGTTTGGTGAGAATAATGAAAAGAGAATACAGTTGTACCTCACTTAAAGAGCATAATGTGTTCCACCATTGTAAGTGACCAATTGTGGGGGGGGGGGGGATTGCGAACCCTGATTTATTTGTTAAGTGAGTTTTTGGTTGGTTTACTGGTATTTGTTAAGTGAAGCGAACATTCAGAGAAAATTCTGCTCTTTAAGTGAATTACTCTTTAAGCGAGGCACTCTTTATGCGAGTTTTGACTTTATAAGAGGTGACAAGGCGACAGGAAGGTATAACAATTAGAAGAAATCACCCCTGACTGCTCCTTAGAAGGTCAAATAATAAAGATGAAGCTAAAGTACTTTGGACATCAAATGAGAAGAGAGGATTCACTTGAGAGAGCCTTGATGCTTGGAAGGGTCGAGGGCAAAAGAAGAAGGGGACGGCCCAAGATGAGATGGCTAGATGGTATTGTGGAGACAGTGGGCGCAGGGCTGAGCGAGTTGAGGGGGATGGTGGAGGACAGGAGTGCCTGGAGGACAGTGGTCCATGGGGTCGCAGAGGGTCGGAATCGACTGTGCGACTGAACAACAAAAAGACATGCAAGGGGCCTAATTAGACTTGATACCGCCTTTCCTCTTAATGTGTTAACTATGCCTAGTGTCATTTTGCCATCTGGCTGATCTAAAATTCAAGAGGAGAGATAAGGAGATGTTAGTATTTGGGATAGAAAAAAGCTGAAGGAACAGATGTTACCTATACAGAAATGAAGCAGGTAGAAGGCAGAGGTAGCCTTGCTCAGGGGTCAGCTGAGATTCTCGAGTTAGCCGTTCAAACAAAAGCCTTGGAGCTGCTTGGAAATTTTTTTTATACATTAGGTAAAGGTAATGGTTGTCTTTGCTTGAAAGCCATGCGTGTTCAACTCTAGGGTAGGGTGCTCATCTCCATTTACAGCCAAAGAGCCAGTGCTGCCTGTGTTTGCAGATGTTTCCATGGTCGTGTGCCAGATATGACTAGATGTCAGAGTGCACAGAATGCTGTTAACTTTCATGCCAAAGCAGTACCTATTTATCTACTTGCAATGTCTTGCTTTCAAACTGGCAGGAGCTGGGGCAGACAATGGGAGCTCACTCTATCATGCAGGACTTGGGTCTTAAACTGCTCACCTGCCAACTTTCCAGTCGTTAAGTTCATCATCTTAACCCCTAAGCCACCACAGCCCCTCTTATAAATTAATAGGACATTATAAATGCATTGTCTTGCAATCCTTAATTAACTTACATAACTCACTGTTGCAGATATAAAATAAGGTGGGTATTGTTTAAGCAACTACATTTGTAAATATATTACAGATAATGATTTATATCTTAGACAAAGTAGCATTTGTACTTCAACTAACTCGAGGACCCTATCATGAATTGTTTTCACATCCTTTTTGTGCAGACTGAGTTTGAGTTTCTCCAGTAGATCCATGGCTAGTTTGTGGGCCTTCTCTTCCTAGTCTTTCCCCTGAAATGGCTGAAAAAGGCGACAGGATCTTCAGCACAACCATGGACATGGCATCATCAGTTAGTTTTCAGTATGAGCCAAAGAAAGTATGAGGTGTGAAAACTAATTAGTTATTCCATGTTTAGTAAATGTAAAGGTTACCCTTGCTTGAAAGCCAGTCATATCTGACTCTAGGATTTGGTGCTCATTTCCATCATGCAGTACTTGGGTCTCAATCGACTGACTTGCTGACCTTCCAAATCATCATGTTCAGTGTCTTAACCACTAAGCCATCGCAGTCCCCTTCTTCCATGCTTAGGTCTCATTTAAATTAACTTATTGATGACAACTGTCTCATCATAATTCTTTAACATAGCTTTTTTTTAGTAACCTTGAAATCCTCTATGTAATTAATAGCTGGTAACTGTTGCAGCTTCTTGGTACAATACCCTTTCCAAATGTTATGCAAAAAATCAAGCCAATTTTATCAATGAGTGACAGACTAAACATGAATACAAACTTAATGCCTGTTTGGTTTAAACTGCATCTTCCAAACAAGAAACATAACCTTAGCAGAGACTAGATTGCCCATTTAAAATTTCGGTCAGAGTTGAGCTGGGAAAGAGTGGAATGAAGGGCTGACGGTCACGTTTTACAAAACACCTTGGTAAAGGCAGCCTCCGAGATGTTGTATTTTCAAGTTACTTTGAATTGGTAAAAGACAGCTTGTTTAACATTTGGAAGGATGAAATAGCACCATAAAGAGCTTTCCCAAGCTATTTTCATCCTTGCCAGCTTGCAGTATCATCACATATTTCTGGCAAAGGGAGTTTGCATCAGCTCTGCTGACAACCCCCTGTGAATTTTAATGTACTATCTCCTTATTAATGGTAGGGATTTTTCCTGATCCCTCTTCCTTCTTGAAAAAAAAAAAACACAGTCCAAAATTCTGACAAAACGAATCCGTGAATCATAGACAGATGTTCAATATGTAGTTCTGTTTCAACATGTGATTATAGTACTATCATTACATATTCAGTTGTTTAATGGAGTTTAGTTTAAAGCTTCAGCTCCAAAATTGTGAAATTTCTACACACACACACACACACACACACACACACACACACACACAGGTTTTTAAAAAAACCAAATACTCATTTATTTATGTACTCTGGATATCTTGAGATATGACTTTTTTTTTGAATACATTATTTTTGAAATCTATACAATTTAAGGCGGTCACTACCATTCCATCATGGTTGAGGTGGAATCCATGTACTCTCCCTTGCAATTGGTTGCGAGTATGGCTTTTCCTCCTTTTGCATTTTTAAAAATTATGTTAATTTAACACAATAGAGTCTTCTGCAAGTCTCTGTTGGGCCTTCGCCTAAAACAGGGATGCTCAAACTATGGCCTGGGGGCCAATTCATCTGGCCCACAAAGCCCTCATTGCTCCCAGAAGAGAAAGTAAAATGCGCAGGAGTAAGGAGGGCTTTGCAGGCCAGATAAATTGGCACTGGGGGCCAGATCCAGCCCATGGGCCATAGTGACTGTCCCCCTGAATCATGTGACCGGCCCATGGCCCAAAGTGTTTGGACACCCCTGGCCTAAAAGGACTTACAGAATGAGAATGATGGTATGGGGAAATTATGTTTTTCTAACTTTCCCATTCAGTAAGAACATTGTTTCCTGGGGAAATTTTTTAGCAGCACACCAGTTGCTCACATAGATGGACAGATTGGTGAGTAACATTCTATAATATTTTGTTTTCTTAAAAAAAAAATTAATGGCAACTCCCTCCCCTATGATTGTTGGGCACCCTTACATGCCACCTTAACTAAACACTATAGTATAAGCCTACAGGACATCATTAGATATGTGGGATAGGTGAAATGAAATACAGGCTTAATGGCATTATCATCTACAAATAGCGGATTTACATATGCAGTATTATATAATCTTACAAATCCTGTCCAGCTGATCCATAGTTGGGAAGAAGAAAGTCTTGTTGAGTTTAATAAATTTAATCCTACTCAAGTAAGATTTCCCCCCATGACTACTTTAGGGAATCAAACAATGAATCCCATCTCTTATATTTAATTGGGGTACTGTATGTCAGAATCCAGGGAATAGGCAGCCAACTAGCAGCACAGGCAACAGTGCTAAAGATCAAACAGCAACTTTATCATGTCCACATCCAAGGTCAAAGACAGAGGCAAAAAGAGGAACAAGGCTCATCCAGTAGACAAAAATCCCTATGGGAAAAATCATACAACAAAAATCTCTATGGGAAAAATCATACAACAAAAATATCTATGGGAAAAATCGTACAACGAAAAATTCTTCATTGTATGATTTTCCCCATAGAGAAACATTGCATTGTATAATGAAAATATTCATTATCTGGGGCACAATGGTTTTTTCAAATTCTCTTTGTTGTACGATTTTTTTTGCTGTGTGAGGCATTCATTATATGGGGTTCTGTATATCATAAAATACTTAATGATGAGCAATTGATACACTTGGTATGTCCAGGACATGTCGTTTGCTAAGTACGACAATGAGAAAAACAGGTGCTTTGGCATTGCTTCACATTCAGTTTTTATTTTATTTTATTTATTTATTCATTTAAATTTGTTTATCGTCCTCCTCCCCGAAGGGACCCAGGGCGATACCCAACACAACAGCATATTGACAACAATTTAAAACCAGTTCAGAAATTAAAAGTTTTAAAAGTTTTAAAAGAAGCTTAAAAACTTAGTATTAAAAACTTAGCATTAAAAACTAGGCATTATAGCTAGGCATTGTAGCTAGGAGGCACTGGGTGTGAAACCATCCAGCCAGCTGGGGAAATTGATCCATCCATTCCCCAGACCTGACCTGCCAGCCAGGTTTTCAATCCTTTCCTGAAGGACAGCAGCTCCGTTTGCAGGCGTAGTTCTATTGGGAGGAGGTTCCATAGGGCCAGAGCAGACACAGAGATGGCTCTCCTTCTAGTGCCAGAGAGGTGCGCCTCTCTGGCTGATGGCACAACCAGAGAGCCTCTCTGGTCTGCTCTGGTGGGAAGGACAGATGTCCTTGGGACAATGTGGTCTCTTAAGTATCCTGGTCCACTACCATGTAGGGCTTTAAAGGTAATAACCAGCACCTTGAATTGCACCCGGAGGCAAACTGGAAGCCAGTGCAACTCCCTCAGCAGCGGTGAGGCACGGGCATAACGCCTGCACCCCAACACTATTCGTGCAGCCGCGTTCTGGACCAGCTGTAGCCTCCGAATGGTCACCAAGGGCAGCCCCATGTAAAGCGCATTACAATAATCAAGTCTGGAGGTGACTAAGGCATGTGTGACCATGAGCAAGGAATCCCGGTCTAGGAACGGCCGTAACTGGCGAATCACACGAAGTTGTGCAAAGGCCCTCCTGGCCACAACTGCCATACTTAATGATGAGTAATTGACACACCTGGTATGTCCAGGACATGATGTTTGCTAAGTACGACAATGAGAAAAACAGGTGCTTTGGCATTGCTTCACATTCAGTTTTTGGAAGCCTCAAATATCTTCAGCTCTGAAAAAAAAGAAATCTTCGTATCCTGCTAACTCCTTCAAATAAGTTGAAAGGTGTCCTCATTCATTTGCACCTACACCAGACAAATTCAACCAGTGAGGTTATTTGCAGCATGGAGAAGGGGATATTGTATCTGTCTTGGAGAGAGGTGCAAAACAGGAACAGATACTAAGAAAAAGATGTAGGCCACCTTATTTCAACACTCATAAGCACAAGTATTTCTGAGTTAAGTTTTGAGTATTGTTAAGTCTTCAAATCTCTGAATGGACACCATTGTTTTGTTTTTTACCTTCTGTGATTTGTTAAAACCTAAAAGTCTTTCTATCCCAGATATGAAGATGTTGGTGGTTTTTGGCATGTTTATGTAAAAATGGTGGGAGACAGTGGTGCCTGATGGGCGATGGTCCATGGGGGGTCGCAAAGGGTTGGAATCGACTGTGCAACTGAACAACAACAAAATGTAAAAATTGACAAAACTGAACTCCTCACCAATGTCTAGCTTAGGTTTTCTCCCACCTCAGAAATATTCTGTGTTCAGGCTTGTCAGTCTTTCAAATATAAATAAACTTCGGGTGAGACCAAAAAGCAATATTGGATCATACTTGAAAGGCTCATTTCACTTGGTGTGATGTTCGAAGCAGGTCTTCAAAATGACCCTCCTGTGCATATACAATCCAGTCTGATTTCTCCAGCCCAGTTCCAATAAAAGATTAGACCCGCTGCTGGGCTTTAGAAGATCCAGACTGGGTATAGGGCAGGGACAGGCTGGTTCTTGATCTTCTCTATGTCATCTGGTCACTGGGAAATAGATCAAACTACTCCATCATATGTCATCCAAAACTCAGCTAAATTGCTATCTATGTGTACCCATAGATTTGTGGCAACAGTTGACAAGCAGTAGTTTCCAATTAAGGTCTGTGTTTACTCCCATGCAAAGGGAATGGGAAGTTTAACAAGATAAAAGGCAAAAGTAAAACATTATGCTATTTATTTATTTATTGCCTTTAACCTCTGTTCTTACAGAAAGCACTGTTAAGGGTCTCCTTGTAACTCATCATAGAACATCTAAAGATGTTCAAAACAATCGGGAGTTAGTACAAGATAAATGCTCCAAAATAAAAGACAACTATTCTTCCTATTCCCCCTTGGGCTGTTATTTTCATTCACTTGCTATGAGATACAGAATGGTATCTGTTTACCTGGCAAACTGGAGGAAAATTATATTTCCCAAGAGCCCAGTGTCATAGGAGATGCATTGAGAAGGACATGAGAGATTTCTGGGAACTCCACTAGCAACATGTAAGGTCTGAGAAATGCATGGTTTTTGTTGTTGTTCAGTCACACAGTCAAGTCCAACTCTTTGATAGCATCTCTGTAAATTCAGTTTGCTATATAAATATAATAGAACAGTTCAGCAACTGATATTGGAATTTATTCCCCCACCTTGCTTTTGAGGATTTACATGTTGTGGGCTTTTAGCAATTCTATTTGCAATTGATTTCTGTAAGATTCATATTGAATGCTGGAGCAGGGGAAATAGAGTGCTTTTACTTTGGTGTCTAAATATGGATTTTAGGTCCCACAAGCTTAGGAATTAGCTCTGGCTTAAACACTTTGACCTAGATGAAAGGAGTATTTAACAACAACAAAAAGCACACATTTGGAATGTGTGGAGAAGATTTTTCTAGAACAAATGTCAGGAAACAACATATTTCCTCATGTTTCCCAAGGCTTGAAATTGCAGTTTTTTAGCTAGGCCTCAAAGAGAGCCTCAAAGAAATCTTTTCCCATCTGTGTCTTTCAGCCTACATGTCACGAGACGGCTTGTTGACACTATAGTGTTCCTGTGTTCCTATCTTTCTAGCTAGCTGAGTTTCATGTTTTGTCTACATGCTAGAACACTGATTGTACATGTGTAAAAACAATCCATTGTTTTGAGAATGTTTCTCTCTGTTACCTGATTGGCTATGAGTTACCCACCTGACTGCAGATTCTCCATTTTGCAGAGAAGTTAGTTAGTTCGTTTCTGGATCTCAATGGCTTAAGAGCCTGGCTATGGTGTGGGATTATTCTTTTCCTTTTACGATGATTACCTAATTTCTTGTGGACTATGTACTGGACTGATTCTTTGTTATGACCTTTTAATCTATGTTTTTTTCCCATGGACTTTCCTACATGAACCTGAGGAATAAAGCAGCTGTTTCTATTTGAAGATTGTTGTTCTTTGACTGGCACACACACAAAGCAACGCAAAGACACGCTACCAGATACCTCCCTTGTTTTGCTCTATGCTCAACTCCACTGCCAGACCATAGTAAGAGTTCCTTTTAAGCGGCTCAGCTCTCTCAAGGGTGAGGCAAGGGTAAGTTCCAGTTAAATGGGCAGTAGGCCCAGGAGCTAAAGGGACGACCCTTGCGATGAGACAGCTGATAGTCCGACAACAAATACTAACCTTACCTGGAGAGTAAGGTCTTAGGTTTTCCTAGAATGTGTGAAAACCAGCTGTTTCTCACTTCGCTCTGCATTTTATATGTACTCCACTTAGTTAAGTCTCTATGAAATAGACAAGAAGCATCCAAGCAATGATTTTAAATATTTTTTCTCATAATGTCGCAGAACTCTTGTGTGCCTAAATTCTGAATTCTTTAACTTTTCTACAGAGAAAGAAGTACTGTAATATGAAGTCTATCATGGGACAAGAAGATTCTCTCATCATAACATATGAAAGTTAAACTGATATCAGCTTCATAGAATCTGGCTACATCCTCTTATTTAAATTGGTTTAATCCCAAACTATTTTTCTCCTTTGTGAAGAATTTAGCAAATATTCTTCTTCTTTTTTTGCCATAATCAAATCTGAATTTTGGCAATCATAATGTCAATCAGCTATGAAGATTGTCCTTGGGACAATATAATGCAGTGGCCTTCCATTTGCCTTCCGCATCACAGCATGACACCATACCACTGATCCACTTCTGCAAGACACTTTCTGGTCCTGAGCCCTTTTGGCACACCAAGTCCTCCTCATCTGCTGCCTGGCACTCAACATTGAGTCGCTGGCAGTATGGTCTACTCTATTACCATAGCAGGATAACCTGGCCAGAATCTAGCAAGTATTGGTAACTCATTAAAAAAGAAGAAATAAACCAATTAAAGTGGAGCAAAAGCTCTCAACCATACCTATTTTCCAGGTGAATTCCTGTGCTTGATATAATTGTTGATGGCATAACAATCCTTTTTGTGGAAAGAAAATATTGGAATCCATAGAAATGATGGCATTAGTTTTGACAGATTATTTGTCTTATAATTGTGGTGAAAAGTAGTACAATTATAGGCTCTCTAAACTGAAATATTTTAATCTCAGACTTCTGTGTTCTTCTAATTCACAATAATAGGAGCTACTAATATACAAAGCAATTTCCAACCAATTTGGTTGTGGTTGCCAAATCTGTACTTCATTATTCATGAGTTTTGTCACTGATTTGTATGTAGCAATTAAGAATGATGACTGTTCATTCTTTGAAACTACATCCACCTGATGCTCCAAAATATTTTACCAATGGAAGAAAAGCAAGGGTTTCAAGATGAATGCTTGTATTTCCCTGTGGCAAAAGAAAGCTTTAATAGAAATCATAAATTTTATAGTAGTGGCTATCTATATAGTAAACACATCAATGTGTAGCAGAACAAGTTTATGAATAATTACTTCATTTTGAAATAATTTGAATCTAGTGCCATTAACAGCAGGATATGTGGATAATTATATATTTTTAATGAAATGTCAGGTAAAAGGCTTTCTAGTAATGTGACAATTGTTTTTTTTAATGATAAATGTTATAAATATCTAATATAAATACAAAAGAGAAAAATTAACAATATCAATCATGACTGACACTATGGAAACAAAGTAATATTGATAGACTTAGGTAAATTTCTAGTTGTATAACACTTTTAATCATACATTTTTCCTCATCTGTCAAGAACCTGTAGTGCTAAGCTAATTTGCAAACAGATTAATCAATCAGAAATAAAAATAGTTTTTTTAATCTTACAACTTCTTACAGATGGAGGTGCTGTAATAGTAATGCTTATATTGTATTATAAATCTTACAGATTCTAGTTTTTCCCTTCTTGATATATAGCTGAATAATATGGGGAGCTGGTTAGCCTGTATAAATTCCATCTCCCTCTGCAAGGCTTGACAAATCACAAAGAAACTGCACTGTGAAAGTCTTCCATTTCTACAGCAAATCTAAAGAGTAATCTTGCAACCCTGGGCTTGGTCTTTCTATGGCGTCATCATAAGGACTCAGTCCAAAATTACATAACCTATAAATGGACCCTTGTTCAAAGAAGATCAAGCAGTTCAGATGATGTCCAGAGCACAGGTGATGGAAATCATGGGACAAAAAAAATATATAAAATGATCAAAAGCAAGTAACAAGACTTCATTGTGTCTACTATGGAGCAACTGGAAGGGGAGTGTCGAAATTTTATTTTGCCTCCTTCTTAGTATCCTCAAGTGGGCACCAAGGATAGTTATTCTGGATGGTAAAGTGCTTTATTGGTATCAAACTCAAAGGGATTAGGAGAGGAACTCTTGGTCATGTAATAAATCTGCTAGACACTTCAAGAAAACAATCATTTATGTTTGCTTTGAATTGGATGTTGCTGTCATGATAATATATGCAAACATAACAAGAGTACTACCTAGTAAAGCTTCTTGTGATCAATTTTCAGTTGTGGCAAATTGATTATGTGGATGAGGCACTCAGATGTGCCCATCTTGGACAATAAGATCTAACAGAGAGGGATTGTCTCAGGGCATCCAGGAGATGGCAAATGTCTGTAGGTGGTGCCTACAATATATGCTAAATAGCTAAGAAATGTATTCCTACTTTTGTAGATTTTTAAAAAGACACATGGTTTTTAAGGCTATCAGTGCTTGTATTGTAGGATGAAAATGGGACTGAAGCTGCTATCTCCAACTTTTTTTATTCAAAAGTCTAACTGAAATATATTTTCTAACTGAAGTACAGTACTTCTCTACAACTCCCCAGTTTGGGGGGGGGGGGAATGAGGGCCAGCGGGGCTGACAGCAGCCGGCTACAAAAGACCTTGACGCTGCCTCCCCAAGACCATCTCCAGATGTTCTCTCCAGCCGGTTGGGTGGGGAGAATAAGGGCCAGCTGGGCTGACCGGGTGGCCAGCTACAAAGACCTTGCCATCGCTGCCCCAAGACCATCTCCAGATGCTCTTCCTGGCTGGCTGGGCGGGGAGAATGAGGGCCAGCTGGGCTGACTGGGAGGCTTTTCCCTGGGTCAGTCCAGCCGGAGAAAGAAGTGTGGGTCAGCTGGGTGGCCCCGGCTGGCTTCAAAAGCCATGCTATGGTTACGGTTGGGACCACCAACACCACCGGCTTCTTCCCGGGCCAGTCTGGTTGGTCTCTCTGGGCTACCCTCCCTGGGACTGCCAGGCAGAAGGGGCGAGGAGGTCATTGCGCTGCCAGATGCCGGATGCCAAGACCTTCCATGGGCCCCGCCCCGGGACCAGGGCTCGGAGGGTCACTGCAGTTGCGTGCGGCAGGACTTCACCACGTGTTGGAGAGGCCATGGTATTTTTGTCTTAATGCTCTGTTATGTATTTCTGAAATATTTTGCATGATGTACTGTATTGATATTGTATTTTGCAATTGTTTTGTTTATCTGATATTCTGTTATTTATGGTTTCGTTGTGACACCCGCTCGTTTTGTAACTGTGACTAGAAACTCCTTGAAATGTTTTTGTTATCTGATACTTTGCTATTTGCTATTGTAACTGTGCTATATTGTTCAGCTGTGGGCCGCCGAGAGTTGCTATAAGCGAGTGGGGCAGCATATAAATAAATAAATAAATAAATAAATAAATCTTCATATGTTTTAAAGCATTTGAACCTACATCTTTGTTTATAGCTGTAAGAATAATTTTTGTAGTAACATACCTGTGACTTCACAAAAATACTGTAATACATTTTCAACGAGTTAGGAGAAATAAAAATGAATAAAGCTTGCAGAAATTGACAAGCTATAATTTGTAATTCATTACTTCTCTGTTTACCTCACCATGAGTGAAAACAATGGTTTATTCTCTGGAGAAAGATGGAGCAAGATTGGAATCCATATTTCTGGTGAACCAGGCAAGAGCAAGTAAGTGTTTAACACCTTGATATTCAGATGAACTTTTGTATGACCTTTATTTCAAAGACCACTACAGACTCAAACTACCAAGGGTTATTACAAAGTTTTATGGCACTCTAAGGTCCTTGTTTAGGTGTCACATTCTTGACTTTAACACCTGTGTATTTCTTCCTAGTAATTAAACTTTATCAAAACATATGTATCCTCTCCATCTCACTAATAACAATTTAAGATGCTGAACTCACTGACTGGAAGGTCAGAGTTCGAATCTTACGTGCTGCATGACGGGGTGAGCTTCCGTCTCTAGCCCAGCTCCTGCCAACCTAGCAGTTCGAAGGAAATTTTGTTGTTCAGTCGCATAGTCGAGTCCAACCCTTTGCGGCACACCTATCTTCCACCATTCTCCACAAACCCACTCAGCTCTGTGCCCATTGCACCAACAATACCGTTTAGCCATCTCATTCTTTCTGCCACCTTCTTCTTTTGCACTCAACCTTTCCCAGCATCAAGGCTTATTACAGCGTCAAGCAAGAAATTGCAAGTAGATAAATAGGGACTAATTCATTGGGAAGGTAAACATGTTGAGGCATGCCTGCTACATGTCAACAGAAACATCTGCAGACACAGACAGTGGTGGCTCTTTGGCTATAAACAGAGATGAGCACTGAACCATAGAGTCAGATACAACTGCCTTTTGAGCAAAGGTGACCTTTATCTTACTACAGTTATACCATATATTTTCACTAAAACATAGTACTCAAAGCAGCTTACAAGGTTTTAAAAGACTAAGAACAGTTAATTGACGGAGTATCTCTATAATAGCACCACGACTGTGCTTTTCCCTTGAAGGCCTAGCACCAACATTGCCTATATTTCAAGTTGAAAACTGGCTATTCACTAGAGCAATCCAGCTTTAGTGAAATCATGGTTTAGCTTCTATCTATGGATAGCTGGACTTGTTCTCTTTTGTTTGGATTGTTAAATTGTTTTAGTTTGTCAGTTGTTTTGCAATAATCTTGATGTTACTCTCTCTGACATCCAGTGATGGATGGTAAATATTTTAATAACTAATTAGCCAACTCCAACTGACATGTATCTGGATCTTCATCAGTGTCAGGAAACGACATATTTCCTCATGTTTCCCAAGGCTTGAGGCAGTAGATTATTCAGCTAGGCCTCATAAATAGGCCTCATAGAAATCCTTTGTCCCTCTCTGCCTCATAGCTGTCTCACAGCTACGTATCACGAGATGGCTTGTTGACATTATAGTGTTCCTGTGTTCCTATCTCTTTAGCATGTTATGTCTTCACTGACTGCACATGTGTGTCAACAATCCATTGTTTTGAGAATATTTTTCTCTGTTACCTGATTGGCTATGAATAACCCACCTGACTGCAAATTCTCCATTTTGCGGAGAAGTTAGTTAGTTCGAGCTTGGATATCAATGGCTTAAGACCTCAGTTTGGGTTGTGGGATTTTCTTTTCCTTTCTTTTCAAAATGGTTACCTAATGAACCTGTGGACTGTAACTCTGTTTGCTGGACTACTTATGCTACTGACTTTTATCCTTTATGAACCTGATCAATATACCTGATCAATAAACCTTTGTTTGCTTGAGCAACGTGTCTTCATTGGACTAAAAGGGTAAGAGAAGCATTGCATTCACACACAAAGCCTCTGAACACGCTACCTGTTTAAACCTCCCTGTGGATGAGAAGCAGCTAAGGGCTGTAAATCTGCTTTGCCAGCCAGCCAGCCCTCTGGGGGCTTTGGTATAGGAGGGCCAGAGCAGAGGGGGCCGGCTGGTTCGTGACAGCTTGATACATACTTGAGAAACCCAACAAGAAGGCATTGTTCCAGTTAGTTATACTAACTAAAACTACCTTTGCTCTGGAGAGCCCCAAAGATTGATGGTTATCTGAAGAAGTGGGCAAAACATATACACCTCACATCTGCCCACAGATGCAATTTCCTTCCCTTGGCACTCCAGATGTTCTTGAACTTCAAGAGTACTGACTTGGGCTTCTGGTAATTGAAGTCCAAGAACACTTGGAGTGCCAAGGTTTGCCATCACTGCACTAGGTGCTCACTGAATCTACTGTCTCTCTGCTGGTTGTCAGTTTTCATTTCGATGGCTGGTATTTTGAAATGTGGTTTAATAGAACAAGATGTCCCTTTGTGGGATGGGATTAAGGTTGCAACCTCATGCACAGTTACCTCAAAAACTAAACCGTTTTCATTCTCATTGGTGTGTGTCTGTGTCTATGCACATTAGAAGAATCAGGCTTGTGTGAAGATACCTAATCTGATTAGTGTAATTAAAGCAGAACAGGCTAAACACTGGGGAAAATCAGAAAATGGAGCAAGCTGACATTCCCATCAATCAAATCATCTCTGATGTTTGCAAGCATCTCAAGTTATTTTTCCACCTATAATGCTTTAGGACAGAGCTTCCCAAAAGAATACTTTGAATGCTTTTTCAAAAGAGAAAGATTCCAGCGATATATAATGCCTTTCTTCCTGGGAGCTGCTTTATAATGTGTCATGAATTGTCCTATTCATGAATACACATTCAGAGTGTTAAAACCTTTTTTTCTTAAAGTAGCTGATTTCAAAAGCTCATTGAAACAGGTTTTAGAGAACACTACAGTATCCAATGGTGTAAAAATGGCCTTTCATAATCCTTAAATTTTTAAAAATATAGGTACTGTATTTAGAAAAGTAGCAAATGCAAGGCTGCCAGTTTTAGTTCATAGCTGCTAATCATGTCAAAACTGTAACCTCCCAGAATGTCAGTGAAGGAATAAATCAGGGGTTCACAACCTTTTCCTGCCATGGGTCTGACTATGCTGCCCAGACAGCTGAGCAGCTGGACCACATCCCTTGGAAGCAGAAGCAGGTGCATATACAGCTGTCATTAAAGCAACCACTTCCATGTTTACAACAGTAACGGGCACTTTTATGCATACACAGGCATGTTTTATAACTGACGTAAGATGCACATGTGTAAATGCGTCCACTTCCACTTTTGGGTGCAGTGGCAATTGGACAGATGAAATGGTGCTGTGGGCTGGGGCTGGCACATGGGCCATAGGTTGGAAGCCCCTGGAATAAATCAATGTACTTTTATCTTTCCTGTGATCAGATATGTGCAGGCAGAATGAAGACGAGACTATGTGCTATGATCACAGACCAATGTCTTTAAATGGAAGTCTACTATAATGAAATAGGAAATTATGATTAGAAAATGAAGCCATATAGCAAAAAGTGTGCAGTGAGATGATCTTCTTTCTTCTTATCCATGATGTAACTTCTTTGTAATTCACCTCTGCCCTCACCTTGTATTCTCCACATTTGCTGGTCCGGTTTGTTAAACAGGCTGGGAAACTGGTTGAGAAAAGTGAAGCTGTTGATGACTGGGCATGATAAACAATATAAAATGGATGGTTCATCACTCTAAACTCATGGTTCCCAATGTGGGGCTGGCGATCCACAGGAGACTTTAATTCCCAGAAGCCTAAGTCAGACTGATCAGTGCATTGGTTGATCAGTGGTTTGAAGAATTGACGTAGGCTTCTGGGAATGAAGTCCAAAAACCAAAGGTTGGGAAATGCTGCTCTGAACCCATCAATTGTGTTTGCTCTCTGTTTGTACCTGATTGTGTAAGACCTGAAACTGCTACTCTAAGAAGCATGGCAATTCTATCTGTGTGTGTAAAGCTTGAGAACAGCTTTACATACACATGGCATCTTAGAATGTAAAGAAACTCATTAAGAGACAATGTGATGTGTGTATAGTGTCAGACTTTGACTCAGGAGACCAGGGTTCAAATCTTCACTTGGCCATGGAAAATCATTGAATGGTGGCAATGGTCAATAATTCCTTGAATATTTCATGTACCTTAAGAACACTATTAAAGTCACTAAAAGACAAAAGCAATTTGATGGCATATAACAAAAAGGGTCCTTTGTCTGTATGTCAATCAGTCAGTCAGTCAGTCAGTAAGTCAAGCAAGCAATTAATTTACTGAAGTCAACTAGTATTTGGTAGTAGAAAAATTGTTACAAAATTCAGTAAGTAACTGGCAATATTGATACTTGTTATTTGATATTGTAATTTTGATGTATTGTTTTGTTGTCAGCTGCCCAGAGTTGCTGTAAGCAATTGGGGTGGTATATAATAATAATAATAATAATAATAATAATAATAATAATAATAATAATAATAATAATAATAATAATAATAATAATAATAATAATAATAATAATAATAATAATAATTATTATTATTATCATCATCATCATCATCATCATCATCATCATCATCATCATCATCATCATCATCATCTAGGGTGATTTCTCAATTTGAGGTAATTTTGCCTCCAAAGTTAAAACCGCTTCTACTATGGCAGTGTAAATAAAAGGATTTGGGTCCATAATCCAACCCCCACCCACCCCATATCATGGTAAAAAGGCAGTACATAAGGTATTGATTTTACTTCTCCAAAACAACAGAGGCAGTTGTGCTTTTTAACCTTTGCTCCATAATTGCAGATGGAAAAACATTAAGGCAACTCAGAGTAAGGGCTGATATAAAAGAGAAGATCTATAAAAGGAGCCCACCAGTTTATAATTCAAAAGATCTATGTCAATTAGATCACCGTAAAAAGGATCCTCCTACTTATATAATTTATAACACAGAAATGATTGTGCAAGGCTGAAATTTAAATATAGCATATAATAAGTGTATTAGAGCCATTACATCTTTTGGGTATGTTAAGACCGGTCTCTCCCTTGGCCAGCCCTTGGCCTGGAGGGAATGAGAGACAGCTATTGCCGGGCAACCGGGAAGCTATAAGAACTTTGCCTCCATCGCATCAACCACCGGTCTCTCCCTTGGCCAGCCCTTGGCCTGGAGGGAATGAGAGACAGCTATTGCCGGGCGACCGGGAAGCTATAAGAACAAGAAGCTATAAGCTACAAGATTGCCCTTGGTCAAAAGCCAGTTGTATCTGACTCTAGGGTTTGGTGCTCATCTCTGTTTATAGCCAAAGAACCAGTGCTATCTGCATCTGCAGATGTTTCCATGGTCATGTGGCATGACTAGATGCCAGAACACATGGAACACTGTTACCTTTCCTACTGAAGCAGTATCTATTTATCTAATTGCAATTTCTTGCTTTCAAATTGGCAGGAGCTGGGGCTGACAATGGGTGCTCACTTCTCATGCAGCACTGAAATTAAATAAGAGGTGGTTTTGAAAGATAAAAATTATCTCATCTCAATTGACAGAAAACATCTAAAATATTATTTTTGCCCCTGTGGGCATGATTTAGGAATTGATTTAAATTAATTTTTTAAAAATCACACACCTCCCCCCTTTTCTCTTACTATAAAGCTTAGTGCTTTTAAAGTTGACTCATAGGCAGAACATGGTTTCATGTACAAATAGTGAGCACAACTCAAACAATGGAGGAGAAAATCCCAAAGAGCCCAGTTGGATGGAACAGAAATTATAATTTTCTAAGCACATTTCTGTTTAATATTCAGCTGAGGATTTTTCCACCTCTAAACTACTCTGAAACTGAATGTGTTAAGGACGTATGATTCAGAGAATCATGCAAGCATATGCATTTATGAACTTGAAGGGATTTGAGTATGAAAATGTAAACAGTATTGATGTATGATTCCTCTCTCAGCTTTAACATTTTAAAAAATTTAAAAGCACAACAGACAAGGTTTATAATTTATAAGTACATAAGGACACAACCTTCACAGCTAAAATTGGCCTTGACAAAAGTGAGTTTTTGTGTTTTTGCTGCAAATAAAAGTGTAGCACTATAGGAAGCAACGTAAATGCAGATGCAGTCATGTTCATGTTAGCTAACAGAAAAAGGCTGTGTTCATCACACAAACAAGTTTTGTTTATCAGAGAGTAAACAAAACAAAATGACAAAAAAGACAAAAAAGTTCTGACTTACTGCTGTATATTAATGTGAGCTTTCATGGATCAAGTTTTTGTTTGTTTTTTCCTTGTATTTGTTAGTTTTACAACTGTCACAATCATCCTGCCCAAGAGTTGCAAGCACTATATATCCTAACTAAGTTATTCAGGTCTACAAATTCCATACTGTTATGAAAGGTAAATGACAGAGGTGCAGCAAGATAGTAATAGTAATAGTAATAGTAATAGTAATAGTAATAGTAATAGTAATAGTAATAGTAATAGTAATAGTAATAGTAATAGTAATAGTAATAGTAATAGTAATAGTAATAGTAATAGTAACTGTATTGGAGCTGCTATGTTCTGACGTAGATCATGCTCCAGCTCCTAAGAGCAGGGGTGCCCAAACTATGGCCTGCAGGCCAGAACTGGCTCCCAACACCAATTCATCCAGCCCGTGCCGCCCTTGTCACTCCCAGAAGTGGAAGTAAAATAGGAGCAATGAAGGCAGGGTGGGCCAGATAAATTGGCATTGGTGCCCAGATCTGGACTGCAGGCTGTAGTTTGGGCACCCCTGGTTTAAGCAGAGAAAATGGCAGCTTAAAAATCCTGTTGTAAAACAGTTTGCAAGGTGCGTTTTACTTCTGCTTCTGGTGGAAAGAACCACGTAACCAGTCCACTGAACCACATGACTGGCCCACTGAACCATGTGCCTGGCCCATGGCCTGAAATGTTTGGGTGCTCCTGCCCAAGAGTATATCAGTTTTTAGGTTTGGACTTCAAATTCTCCTTCTCTTCCAGGTCCTTCTCTTCCAGGTCCTTCTCTTCCATCCATTCCCCGGTAGCAAAAAGCAGCTAAAAGCTTGCTAAAAAGATTCTACAGTTAAAGCTATAAATTGCAAGTAACTATAAATACAATGATCTGCAATCAAACATGACAAATTTTCTTCTACTTGTTCTGGAATAATAATAATAATAGCAGACATCATGTGCATCTGTCTCCACCATAGCTCTGAAAGCACAAAAGCTAGGAAACCAGCCCAGGGGGTATTGGGAGAAGAAGAGAGACCACAGGTGATAGTGAAAAATGGATGGCATGGATTTTTAAAATAACTTTTATGAATTTTATTGATTTTTTATGAATTTTTACATGCACAAGCACAACATAAAACACACCTAAAACACACATTTTCCCTTTCACCCCAGACCTCCTTACACTATGCAGGGTGAGGGAGAAAAGCAAGAGTGTGACTGTCCTCCCTTGTTCCCTCCCCGCCTTCAAGAAGACATAAAACCCAAGCTTTTTCCCCTCCATACCATCCAGTCACCCAATTAACTGCTGAAGACTAGACTATTTCCCTTCACCAGGAGTGAAAATGTAAAGGCTTTCCAAGTCCGCAAGATCAGAACAGCAGACTGGTTTATTTTCATTCACTTGAACACAGCACTGATTCATTGAAGGAAACACAGCTCCCCCAGTGGCTTAGTGGTTAAGACACTGCGCTGGAGACTGGAAGGTCAGGTTTTGATACCCAAGAACTGAACATGAAAGGGGGACATGAAAGGAGCCTCATTCGGGCATCCCCTAAAGATCCTTTCAACCCAGAGTAATCTCTAACATGAAATTATTATTAATAAATGAACAAAGAGACATTGATACATTGTAACCACTGGGGTGGGCTTTGATACTGATATTTCTGAGGTTCCTGAACAGGCCGTGAGAAAAGGTTGTGTAAGGCAATTTAAAGGGAAATAGATGTAAAATAAATGTTTGATTGCCATTCTGAGTGGATTAACGCTTGGCAATCAGTTTTAACCGGTAAAAGGAAGGACTGGCTTTGTTTTCCAAGTCTTGTCTTGTTAAAGATCCACATTTTCCTGTCTGGCCCTAATCCCTAAATCCAGAAGTTTTCCCAAGGGTGTTTGCCTTCCCATGAAGCCAAACCTCTCCATTGATCACACCTTTTTGTTCCCTCCAGAGGACTCACTGTTTTTATCAGAAACTTAATTTGCACCTATTCTTGTCATGTCAGAACCAGTCTGCACCTCCAGGGTGAAATTTTATAGTACATCAAATGTATAAATTTATGTGGGCTTCATTCCTCATGGCCAATCTTTCATTGTATGGCAGGTTACTGAGACTGGTCTCATTCATTGGTGTCTGGTATCAATAAACAAAATCTGGTTAAGACTAGCAGCACGTGTCCATCTTTCCTTCAAGGGTACTTGGGAATTTGATTTATTCTGGAGGAGGAGGAGGAGGATTCACTATATGCACAGGGAATAATTGGCATTCCAGCATTTTGGTTTCACAAAGAAGAAACAGCTAAGGGAGGAGAGAGAAAGTATGGGATGAAAGACACAAAGGAATTTCTAACTGAGGTAAAGAAAGATCAGTACCTAGAAGGAGAGAGAGAGAGAGAATGGCCAGTGTGGGATAAATATTTGGAAACAAGGAAAGAAGAGAGAATTTAACTCCAGGGAATTTAACCTAGATAAAATCAAGCATGTCTGCTAAAATGTAATAAAACATTTCAAAACTAAAAATAAAAGCAAATAGCAAACAACTATCTGGAACAATGGACATTCATAATGATGACTTTTTAAATAAAAAAGATAGTATTTTGTAAGACCATTGGGGAACCATACTATCTAACCATGATAAAATAAACAGAAGGTGGAAATAGTGTACTGAATAACTATACTGAAGAGATTAAAGGATGATAGATTGCTTTGAAGAGGAATTCAATGATGAAAAATGTGTAATTTTGGAAGGGGAAGTAAAGGCTGCTCTGAAACTACTTAGAATAAATAAGGAGATAGATGAAATACTAATAGAACTATTCCAAGTTTTACCTTATATGGAGCAAGGAATACCTGATGTACAAGCTGGATTCCAAGAAGAAAGACGCACATGAAATCATATCACAAATATGTGGTTTCTGGAACACACCAAAGAATTTCAGTCTATGCTTTATAGACAGCAATGCCTTTGACTGTATGTATCATGAGAAATTTACAAGTTCTTCTGAAAGAAATGGGTGTGTCTCAACTCTTGACTGCCCTGATGAGTACTCTGTATTGTGGAAAACATTTATGACAAAATATAAAGAAACAGAATGGTACTTCACAGGTGTTTTATCTCCCTATCTGTTAATCTGTAAATAGAACATATCATATGGATAGATGAACTAGATTCAGATGAAGGGGGAGTTAAAATTGATGAAAGAAACATCAGTAATTTAAGATACAAAGGTGACACCATTTTACTGGCAAAAAGCTGCAATGACTAGAAACAACATCTGATACAAATGAAAGAGAAACTGCAGGACTGCAGTTAAACATTAAAAAGTCAAAATCATGGCAACAGAAGAACTACATATCTTTAATATTGACAATGAAGAAACTTGAATTGTTAAAGCTTTTGGACACCTTGGATCAGTCATCAATCTAATTGGAGACTGCAGCCAAGACGTCAGAAGAAGAATGAGACTCAGAAGGGCAGTAGTTACGGAACTAGAAAAGATAATCAAGTGTAAGAATGTTTCACTAGAGACCAAAGCCAAGATCATTCACATTATTGTATTTCTGGTTACTGTGCCCAAGCATGAAAGCTTGATAGTGAATAAAGTTGACAGGAAGAAAATTGATTTGATTGAAACATGGTGCTGGGGAAGAGGTTTGTTGATGCCTCAGCCACCAAAAAGATGAAGAAAGTCTTGAAATTCTCCAGGACCCTAGCAATGATAAATCCTGAACTTTCTCTGAGAGCAAAACTATTGAAAGAGGTTGTTGTCCTTTGGACACATTGTAAGAAGACAATGTAAATATAGATATAAAGGCAACAGAAAAAGATGAAAGACAAATAGAGCATACATTGATTCCATAAATTGTATAGCATGAATTGGCAGCTTTGAGTTTAAGAGTTGAGCAAGACTATTAAGGAGAGGACATTTTTGAGATCACTCATTCTTGCTCTAAATAGGGGGTTGATTTGATACCACATAACAATAGTAACAATAAGGCTTGAATAACAAGAACTCTAGTATTTTTCTATGTACTGTACTTCCTCCTTATTTACTTTTGCCTTGTGTGAAGTGGTCTTGTGCATCCGTTACTTTACATTCTCTACATCAGGGATGCCCAAACTTTTCGGGCCATGAGCCTGACCATGCCCTCCAGACAGCTGATTGGGATGGTAACATGGTTCCTCCCACCAGAAGTGGAAGTAAAATGTGCATGAATGGGATGCACAGAACACTGCTATAAATGACCTGTGGCTGTCATAAATGCGTTTATGACAGCCGTGGGTAATTTATGGCAGTGTTCTGCACATGCACAGTTGTGTAGTACACCCATGCGTGCACATTTTACTTTCCCTTCCGGGAGTGGTGAGGGCATCAAGGGCCGGATTCAGCCCGCAGGCCGTAGTTTGGGCATCCCTGTTCTACATTCTGCATTTCATTCTCTCTCTTTCTCTTCTCCACTCATTTATTCCAGCCCTGCCATCCTCTGCATATGGATAGAAATCCTTCCCAATTCGCTTGACAACTATATTATGTTATAATCTAAATAAATCTCCTGCAGCCTTCTTCATGTCTTAAAAAAAGAATACAACAGTAACATAATGATGTATAAACCTTCTCCATGAGGGTCTGGCAGTTTCTGTGATTCCTACATCAGAACTATTTAGCACATAAGTCAAATTTCCCTCTCTTGAGAGCACATCTTTCAAACTGTACAGTAATGGATATATCTTACTCTCCCTTTGAACAAGTAGACTGGTACTTCCAGTCTTTTTTCATCCCATTTATTTGTTATGAAGCATGTTAATTATTGACAACTAGACTTTCTTGTTCCTTTTCTCTGTTTTTCTAATTATTATAACATTCTAAACATTTCTGTTTGCTCTGCCCAGCATCTCACATCTCTAAATTCCCTTTTAATGTGGAGAACTTTTAAGATTAATTCCACAATTTCCATTTATTTATTTTCATATGCCCTTCTATGTATCATCAATGTGCACACATGCACTAATAAAATACTGCAATAAAGCAAGTTTGATTATGCAAACCTGATGGGGCATACATTCACATGCTATTATATACATAATTTAACTGATGTACATTGGTGCTCTTGTGCATAATTAAAATACTACAAAAGAAAAAAAGATGGATATCCTAAAATGCATGTCATAATAGCATGACTGCTTCTTCTTTTGAAGGAAGTGCTTTTTTAAATTCTCTATATACAATCATGTGTTTGGTGTGGTAGGTAAGAGGGGAGATACAAAGAAATGGAAGTTTGGACAAGCAGTACTGAGCATAGTACTTTGTACAAAATTCAGAATTAAAGTGAGGCATACCAGCTGATATAGCCATATTCAAATGTTATGCAAGACAGCACCTGCACTTATTGTAAACCTGCAGTTTGCAATTGGTACTTCCATAACAAATGGGGGGGGGGGGTGTTACCTGGTTTAATCAGGAACACACTTTTAATCAATACTGTAGGTCTGTTATTGATCTATATAGGCTATTAAATACACATAAATGGCTATATTTCTTGAAGACTATTGACTTAGTTGAACTTTAGGTCCAAACAAGTCACAATACTGTACTCTTTTATTTATTTATTTATTTAATTCAATTTGTATCACCATCCCCTCGCCGAGGAGACTCTGGATGGCTTACAAACAACAATAAAAACATTCAAGTTAAAAAAACATCCCTACAACAGTTAAAATAATAATAATAATAATAATAATAATAATAATAATAATAATAATAATAATAATAATAATAATAATAATAATAATAATAATAATAATAATAATAATAATAATAATAATAATAATAAATTTATTTATTTATTTGATTTATATGCTACCCTACTTGGTGCAACAGATTCAGGGCGGCTCAAAAAAACTCAAAAATATAACATTCAACACTATAATCAACAATATGTTACATAAGCACAATTTCATACACCCTTGATCAGTGCATACTAACTCTTGTACATTCCGGGGGGGGGGGGGATTCCAATAAATAATATGCATTTAGTAACAGTCCTTATAAATCCATATGGGCATAATTTCCCTATGATTATAAGCTAGTTACCTGAAAGTCAAGTGGAAGGGAAATCATGTAACAGTCCCTCCTTCTCCATTCAGTTCTTGTGGTGGTTGTAAGCTTGGTCATACAACTATTATGTAGTGGAAAGCTTTTTGGAGCAGAGGGGATATTTACATGCTTTTCCTTCCACTCTGCATTTAGGCAAAGGATACAATCACAATATATTTATGTATATTGATTCTGTAAGTTTACAAGGACATGGTTAATGTGTCGTCAGAATTACTTATATTGATCCTAATAGGGTTTTCAAGCTGAGTATGGTAATTAAGAGAAGACGAAGGGTTGAGATTTGGAAAGAAACCAGAAGAAGCTAAAGGTCTTGCCTAATATGGTAACCCCTTCTTCCTGTAGGCATTTAAAGAAAAGCCTTTTGCCAGAGGCAGTGCCTCTGTGTGGCATGAAGAGCAATGTGAAGTGTGATGCTAAATGCTCACTTAGTGTCACACTTGGAGTCACAGGAGAATTCACAGAAAGAGCTGAGAATTCACATTCACATGTGCTGAGCTCCTAGAAGAACTCAGGGAGAACCCTATTCTTCATATACAGTACTCAGAACATTCTCTAATCACCCTCTCTCACTATCCCTCTAATTTTATCATCAGTGCTATCTTTCAAGTGCCTTAGGAGAAAATGTAGACAGGGGGCTTTCTCTGCTTGGTCTTTCTCTGCTCGTGCAGGGATGTGCTCATGGGACATAGTGTAACTGGGAGATAAAGGAGCAACCATTAGAATGTTTGAAGCAGAGGAACATATGCTGAGTGACAGCAGACACAGCAGTACCTAAGAGCAGTACTTTGTAGTTATGAAAAGCTTAAGAAACTAAGCAGGGCTTTTAATTACAGGATATTTTGGAGGTCAGTAATTCAGAGGGTCATTATAGTGGTGACTTGATGGCATGTTAAAACAACAACGACAGCAACTATGACAATAACAACGATAATGACAACAACAGTGAAGTGACAACAACAAAGACATTTGAGATTGATCAACAACAAAGGGATTTGAGATTTATGTCCTTTTTTATTACCAATATATAGGAGGAAACCCTGTGTTTCTAGGTGTCCCAGAACTAGAGATATATTTTAAATATTATTTATATCACAATTACCTCATTTGCCCTTTCACCTGGTTATATGTTTTAAAATATTATGTTTTTCACATGACTGGAGACTTCCTTAATATTTCCACTATCTTAATTTTAATTTTAGTTTTATTCAATTATTTTACTTATACTCTGCCCATCTAGGAGGTTTCTCTACTCTGGGTGGCTGTATTCAGAAATGACTTCATTGTAGCTCTTTGATCAGATCAAAGGGTGACATTACATCTTCCATATGAAACTGACAAGGGAACCAATTTACTTCCTTTCCCTGGCCTGGGGTTCCACCATGGTGGGCAGGCTTTAACCAAAACCCCGCTCATTGGTTCCTATGGGAGTAATCTGGCTGTCACTTCCAGGAGCCCTCAGTGGGGGCTCACAGAAGTTGAAGCTGATTTTAGTTCCAGAGATCCAGCCATTTGTTTGCGAAGGTGCCAGTTTCTAATGATGAGTGGTACCGTGTGGCTGGTGAATGGCCAGAACGTGATCCAACATTCATCAGATTGTCTGGCTGACCAGTTTCATGGGGAAATAGCTATGTTGGTGACATGTTGTGCTTGTGCAACAGATCTGCATGTGTAGTGCTTGTGCAACTCTACTGTGAATGGGCAGGGACGATCAATGGTTAGAGTGGGAAACCTCTGGGTTCAGCAGCAAAGAACAAAATCTTTTATTTCATGTGTCAAGATAGAATGAAAAAGAGTGAAAGTTGTATGATGGGAGAAAAATGAATTAAGTTTTGATAAAAGATGAGATTATAACATGAGGACCACTACTTTAAATTTAATACATCTTGATGCCTTGAAAATGCCACAGCAGACTCATAAAGCAAGGTGTTAACACTGTGGTGGGAAGATGATAGGAGTCCTGAACAAAATTTTGGAGGTGGGGTACCAGTAGTAGAGGGACGAAGTGGATAGGGAACTTTCCTTCCACGAACTTGGAAGTCAAGCTGTAAGATATATTCCTCCTATGAAAGCAGGCAGAACATCTATTGCAAGCTTGTTTTGAGCAAATAAGAAAAAGTGCAAAGAGAAAAAGGGGAGACATACTTCTGTGCATGTACAAAAGAAGATCGAATCAATGGCCCAGATAATGCTATCAAAGTAGCCTGCTTCTGGTCAAAATGAGTCTAATTATTATAACATTCTAAATTGCATTGAATTTTATCTATACTTTATATACATCCATTATTTTAAATTGAATAATGCTCTGACATGAAATAAAGAATTGTGATGAAGGAGAAAGATAAAGGTAAAGGTTTCCCTAGCTTGAAAGCCAGTCATATCTGACTCTAGGGATCAGTGCTCATCTCTGTTTCAAAGCTGAAGAGCCAGTGCTCTCTGCTTCTGCAGACGTTTCCACGGACATGTGGCAGGCATGCCTAGATACCGGAGTGCACGGAACGCTGTTTACCTTCCCACCGAAGTGGTCCCTATTTATCTACTTGCAATTTTTTGCTTTTGAACTGCTAGGTTGCCAGGAGCTGGGACAAAGACAGGAGCTCATTCCATCCTGCAGTACTGCTGACCTCCCAACTTCCAGTCAGCATCCTAGCCATTTGAGCCACTGCAGTCCCCCAGGATAGTATAAAAGACAATATTAGTGTATATGTTATCTGTGGTAGCATGTGTCAAGAGATGAAATATAGCTGCTCTTCAATTACAGTAAAACCTCGATTTATGTATGCCTCTACTTAAGTAAAATCTGACTTACATAAGGTTTTTTTTTGCATAAATCACATCCCAATTTATGGGGGGGGGATCAAGTTACATAAAGGGTTACATAAGGGGTTTCCTGGTGTGTTTAGATTTTAAAATGGTGGTGCCACCATTTTAAAATTTAAAATTCTACCCCGTGCCACCCACCCCCACTGCTAAAAGTCACAATATATCACTTATCATGGCGGCATTGACAGCAACAATAATTTTCTGCAGTACCCGCTTGCTTCTGTGGGACTGTGAGAGTGTGGAGGGAATATCCATTCCCTTCTGCTGTTCGCATGAGGTTTTGCCAGGTGTGTGCTTGCGTGTGCGTGCACGTGTCATTACCATCTCAGCCATTAGGGGTGCAGAGCACGATTTCCCATAGGAATGCATTGAAAAACAATTTCAAGCCTGTTTTTTTAAATTTTTCAATGCATCCTTATAGAGATGGATCGATTTAGGTAAAACCCCTATTTAAGCAAGACGCTACGGAATGGACTTTCTACGTAAATCATGGTTTTACTGCATCTCAGAAGATTGCCAATGTTGTCTGACTGTTGGAAAAAATAGTTCTGGAATATGCTAAAGATATTGGTAAATAAAATTAGATAAAAGTCTTTATTTTCATTTCAGGATAGCAATTTTAAAGTTATAAATGGTTGTACTCTACACATTAATACCTCTTGCCTATTGATATGCTTTTCCTTCTGGTTATGTCAGGTTCTGATTATGTCAGCTTCTTTTTTCCTTATGCAAAGCAGGTAAATTTAGAGGGCTTTTCCTTTGACGCCCTTGGTAAGAACAGACCTAGCTGAACAAGTTGAACAAACTTTCACTCTTTCTATTTGCCTACTGTTTGCTTTCCTCTCCTGATCTCTTTGCATGCATGCAAGGTACAATTCTACAAGCTGTTTTCCCACACAGATGTACCTTCTGCCAGCCAATTCAAAATCTTAGATGAACAGCCAACAACTGAAAGGTGCAAATCAATTTGGTATCAGTACTGGATCAGTTCCAATGCTTTTTCTTAGCAGAGATAAAATAAGCTTGTCAAGTCATAGGAAGTGTATATGGTTTCCCCATAGCCACTATTGGCTTGGAATTTCTGCTAAAACCTTCAAAATGACTGCATTTAAGATCCCATTTAGAGTCTGGTACCAAACTTTATTTATATCAGAGAGTAAACAAAACAACAACAACAAAGACAAAAACATTGTGGCACCTTAAAGACTAAGTCTTTTATTTAAATGTGAGAACTAAACTTCATTTAGTACCCTATGCATTGAATATAGCAGGAAGCAGAGGGGAAGGGCTTGCATTGACAGAGTGATTAAATATGGAGACAGATGTAGACAAGAAGATAAAGATTTTAAAAGGTTTTACATGTTAAAAGATAGAATCTTGCACATACAGTATAGTAATTCTCAGGTGCAATTTTTTAAACTTAAAATACTATAGATGCAAAAACATACTTTACTTCACTCATAGATGTTACATCTAGAAAACTTCAGGAGAGCCTGGGTTCAACTATCCTTCATCTATACATGAGTGAAGAGAATGCAGATGGACAACAGGATGGGTGGGAAGAGATGTTTTAGTTTATTTTAGAAAAGAATTTGCCAAAGTAGGCAAATGTATTCATATTTAGGGTAAAAAGTACTAAAGGCCTAACATTTGGGATGGTTAATATTGAATTAGGATTTCAACCTCTCTTTTTTTCCTGAGAGTTCATCACCTTTCACACTTAGATAGCAGACAGGTGAAATGTGTCTGTCTTCTGAGAATAGTTGTAATTCTTGAATTTGAAAAGAAGAGAATTTTATTTCAGTTCATTTATCAAAGAATTTTCTATGAGTCACAAATTTATTCATATCTGGGGTAGAAAGGCTATAATGTTAACAAGTCTCATTGCACGAGAAAGCAAAATTGGCAGATTTCTTCACCACCAGGGATGAAAAAATGTGTGACCTTTGCTATTTCCTCCAAACTGTAAGGAAGACTGGATGGAATGTTCCAGGGAATAGAAGAAGTTGCATGGACATTCCCCATCCAGAGGCGTAGCTACCGCCGTATCTGCCGTATCAATTATACGGGGGCCCCCAACGTGCGTAAACAAAACAAATCTTTACCCTTCCTAAGGGCCCCCTAAAGATTTTTATACGGGGCCCCGCCAAGGCACGCTACTCTTCTGTCCCCATCTCTCTCTCTCTCTTTCTTTCAAAGTCGTTACATGTAGGTCATTAATAATGTGGAAAGATGCAAAAGGTTGTAGGAGATATCCTTAACATGTACCGTATTTTGAGTTTTGATCCTGTCAATGAGCACATTCAGTAGTTCAACTCCTATATCAAACAGAGTGAGGGGCAAGGGAAGACCTGTCTTCTGCCTCTTGACATTTTCATTGGAGTAGATATTAATCTATTGATGATAACCTTTGTCTTGAAATGTTTATAAAAGATTTTTATTCAATGTATAAAATTAGTATACAGGACTCTCTCTGCAGAACCTGGTACAGCTATCCCCAATTAATGCTCTCAAAGGCCTTCTCTGCATCTGGAAAAAAGATCATACATCCAGAAGGGACCTCTCTGCTTTCTGTTATAATAATGATCAAAAGCATAAATGGCAAATTCCCTGTGCTTTAAGGACTACCCCCACTTGTGCTAGAGTTTATTTATAAGCAAATATGATCTCATGTGAGTTGCCAAGATGGTGGAGATTGTTTGTGTATCCACATTCATTAAACAGATAGGTTCTTGCCTGGTTTCAAAATTGGAAATATGTGGGCTTCATATAATGAAAAAGTCTGTTGTCATAGTAATGATTTTATAGATAACTATTCTATTTCATGTTGGGATTAATTCATCAGTAAATATTTTATGGAACTCAGTGGGGTGTATATCTGGGCCACAAGTTTTTTCTGTCATCAATAAGTTTATCCCTTCCAGCATTTCAGAGGCCATGAGAGAGAAGGCCCTGAGAAGTATATTTGTTTGTCTGTCCATTTGTTTCTCTTGTTGGGCACTGGACAATATCTCTCCCTGTTTTACATCTCCTTTCTTAGAGAACAATTGTACATGAGGGGTCTGAAATGGATTGTTGATCCATGTTTATTCTTTTGCATTACATTTGTAGTATCTACAATTTCTGGGTAGGTGTTCTGCTGTTTAACTGGCTTTAATGGGAAAAGAAGCAGTTTGTTATTTTTATGTGCCATCAAGCTGGAACTGAATTATAGCAACCTGAAGTAGGGTTTTCAAAGTAAGTGAGGTATATAATGTGTGGTTTTACTGTTTCCACAGTCCCCGTGAGTTTCCATGGCTGAAAGAGGATTTGAACTGGGCCTCCTGAGTCCTAGTCTGTCATTCCATCTACTGCACTAGAATGGATATAGAAGCAGTTTATCTGCCTCCCACCCCCTGCCCCCCTTCAGGGAAAATATGTTTGATACAGGTCAGCTGCTACTTAAGCTGAATCATGCTGATTTACCTCATAATTTAATTAAATTATTATACTTTTCTAGAGTAGATGGGATTTGTATAAGAAATCACTCACTGTTGTAATTTATGTTCCAATTCAGTTACTTGCATTCTTTATATGGAAGATGTGTCATGGCCATTCATTTTAACTATGTTTTCCTGGTCTTCCTTAGCACAGCACAGTTTATATCTGCAGAATCATTATCCTACAGGAATTGTGTATTCCTTTCAATCATTGCTAGAAGTTTGGGTCTTTTAATAGTGCTGTATCCAAGAGTCATTGGATGATATAACTGGATGGGAAGATTGGAAATGGAGCTAGCTTTATTGAGGCATGACCTAAATAGTTTGTGGGCCTATTTAGCACTCTGTGAGTCCACCAGTGAAGCAATCAAGATGAAAACAGTTTTGGTGCACCTGACCTGAGACAAAAAAAAAAGTAGAATTCTTTCCAGTAGAGTGAATAAGATACCAGATGTCTCCCAGCCTTAGAGCTTTCAAAAAGGTCTGTGGTGCAATGTGGACCTTGTATTTTAAGGTATAAGATGAAATGTTTCTTTCTAGAAAGGCATGCAGGATTTAATTAAAATCCCCTGCCCCCCATTATGTGGGATGAATCAGATTGTTATTGACACTGGCAAATTGCCCTCATACACAACCTGTCATACAATGTTGGAAGACCGGTGGGCACATTTATGATAATTTGGACTCCATGTAACCAGTTCAAAAATGGCAATGCTCCAAAATAAAGATCCCCAGCTATATATCCTCTGCCCGCCAAGCCTCACCACTACTCACAACCACTCCTCTGCAAAGCCAAGCAGAGGAGGGAGGGGACAAGGATTGAGGTGGTGCCCATGGCACCACCCATGGCCGCAGCAAGGGCAAGGGCCTGCGGTGCCCATGACAATCCTTTTCCCCTCCCTCCTCTGCTTGGCTTGGCTTGTCCCCATTGGTGCACCATAGCAGGGCAGATGTTGTGAGGAGGCATTGCTGGTAGAGCTGGGCAAGCAAGGCAGGCATGTTTTGTGGCGGTGAGGGTGAGGCTGGTTGTGTGGAGGAGCCACCAGGTCAGGCCACAGTGAGGGCGAGGGCTGGATTTTTCTATGTCACAGGCCATAGTTTGAGGATCCCTGTTCTAGAACATGAAAGAAGTCAGAATTATCCATGTTGAATCCATAGACATTCGTAAATGTAATGTTTGGAATTCTTTTAGAATTTTACTTTGATATATTTGCACTAAGAGGCCAGAGATGAAACACCACACTACCATTCAGATTTTTATGCCAATAGATATTTATTTCCCTGGCTCTTTTGGAGTCACCTGAACTGTAGGTTTTCCCCACTTACCTCACCCTCAGACAGGAATTACACGTTTGCAGATAAACCACAGTAAACTTTTTTTAATGCAGATTATCTTCAGAGAAGTACAAATAGCTGGAAACATATGTCCTGTTCTAAAGCAATTCCTAGCATTAAAGCAGGATGTGGGGACAGCCACAGGTTATACTAAAGGTCACCACTGCTTGAAAGCCAGTCATATCTGACTCTAGGGTTCAGTGCTCATCTCTGTTTATAGCCAAAGAGCCTGTGTTTGCAGGTGTTTCTATGGACATGTGGAAGGCTAATATATACTTTATGCCTTGAACATGTGCATTGCATTTACTAAGTGTTTCTGAAATAAGAATGGTTAGGATGAAATAACCAATCTGTGGAGAAAATACAAACATTGATAGTGTGTCAGAACTATAAAAGCCAAGCAGTTCCCATTTTAAAGATAGTATATGTTCCAAATGTATTTGATATCTCTATGTTTAACTTTCTTTATCTGACCTTGCTCACTCAAAAGATGCACTAGCTACAGAATGTCAGTCACTAATGAGGCCTAAAGTAATTGAGGCTGATTGAACTGGCAAGATGTTAACTAATTATCATGATAAATGGAATTGGCTGATCAGCTATGAAGGGTGAATGGCATGGAGGACATTAAACAAGGTCATCCAGTCAAGGAGAGCCACTTCTTGAATAACTTTTTGTTTTTCAAGGAGTTGCATCCAGTTCCAGGTACAACATATGTTATTTAAATAAATAAGGTAAAGATAAAGGATTCCCTTGCTCAAAAGCCAGTCATATCTGACTCTTGGGTTTAGTGCTCATCTCTGATTCAAAGCCGAAGAGCCAGCACTGTCTGCTTCTGCAGACGTCTCTGGCTGCAGAATAAGATGTGAAACACTTCATCTTCCTCTTAACACAACCTTCCTATTAACACAAATTTAATGGCTGCAACTTCTACAGCTCCTATGTTTTTGTTTTTTGTTTGCCTTTTTTACATTGGTCAAGAGTCAAATTCTTAATTTTACAAATCTTCAGCTTCTACTTGGAAATCTATTTAGAAAACATAAAATTAATGAAATAGTTAATATATAAAATATCAGGATTTCACTGTTGTCAGCATAGATTATACACACAAATACATCCTTTGCTGATCATATCCGATGAATACGTCCTTTGCTGATCATATCTGATGCATTATTTTCTAACACTGAATTTCTCATTCTTCATTCTTTGATTTAAGTAATTTGCATCTGACATAAGCTTGCATGCTAAATAAGAAAATACTGAAGTCAGAAAACATAGCAAGATAATTATATCTTACTTTGAGCCATATAAGCAATAGATCAGGCTTTCTTTCCCTAGATCAGGGGCCCTCGAACTTGGCTCTCCAGATGTTCTTGTACTTCAGTTTCCAGAATTCCTGATCAACAGGTGTGCTGACTTGGGCTTCTGGTAATTGAAGTCCAAGAACACCTGGAAAGCCAAGTTTGAGGACCCCTGCCCTAGACAATGTTGAAAGAAATAAGATTTCCTAAATGACCAGCTACATGTTTTAACTTATTGTTGTCCCTCAAATGTTGCGATTGTCCTCCACTTTTCATCCATATCAGATGAGAGACTGTGAGCAGTCTATTATTGTTTTGCACAGTACATTATTGTTATCCATACTGTAGTTTTACAGTTGAGTAGGGACTTGTATCTAGTCCAGGGGTGTCCAATTGAGGCATCTAGTCCACAGGCGTCCAATCACGGTACCCCAGGTGTTCAATTACCAGAAGCCCAAGTAAGCACCCTGCTGATCAGGGATTTTGGAAATGTAAGTCCAAGAACCCCTGTAGTGCAAGGTTGGCCAACCCTGATCTAGTCTCTTTAGCCCTATTCTTACACCAAATTGATATGTTTATGGCATCTGAAAAACACATGTTTCTGAACTTGAAAACTAACTGGCCATGAAAATAGAAGCTAATATCTCTATTCCAAAAATGTAATGTGACGCACAAAATATATTTCATGCTGTGTAAACTAGTACTGATGAACTTCAACAGGCATGGGGCTAGTTTTAGCATTGTTGATTATCTGATTAATTGTTGAGCACTAAAAGAGAAGGTGATTTTCCCCCTTACTGTAAGATGGTATGGGATGTTTTGTTATTTCTGAAGTCCTGGAAAAAATCTGCACATTTTCAAGACATTTTTTATACATTTCTATCATTTTAAGTTGTAAAATACTGTAAGGCATTTGCCCAAATTGATTGACTGTATCATAAATGCTCATGGACCTTGGAACTTGGCATATTTCCATATAACTGCAAAATGCAGATGTTCCATTGCACCAGCTCAGAAAGAACTGCTCATGATTCCCTGAGAAACTGCTTTCATTCATTTGCATTATGAGAATGGAATCACTAGCAGGAGGGTAGAAACCAAGGGCAGGATTAACATGCTAAAAGGAAAAGGTGAGCTGTTATTTCTCTAGACAACTCCATGCAGAACTGATCAGAAAAGAAAGGCCATATTGCTGGGGGGAAAGAGCAGTAAAAGACCACCTGGTCCCAGAGGCTCTGCCCAGCCGGGGCTTAAAAGTCGGAGTGGCGGCAGGACTTTGGAGCCGCCGCCAGCAACACCTGCGGGTCGGGGAGGAGGCCACCCCCCCATCCAGCCCGGGACGCTTCCACCTGCTCCCAGAGGCTCCGCCCAGCCGGGGCTTAAAAGTCAGAGCGGCGGCAGGACTTCGGAGCCGCCGCCTGCAACACCTGCGGGTCGGGGAGGAGGCCATCCCCCCATCCAGCTCAGGACGCTTCCACCTGCTCCCAGAGGCTCCGCCCAGCCGGGGCTTAAAAGTCGGAGCGGCGGCAGGACTTCGGACCCACCGCCAGCAACACCTGCGGGTCGGGGAGGAGGCCATCCCCCCATCCAGCTCAGGACGCTTCCACCTGCTCCCAGAGGCTCCGCCCAGCCGGGGCTTAAAAGTCGGAGCGGCGGCAGGACTTCGGACCCGCCGCCAGCAACACCTGTGGGTCGGGGAGGAGGCCACCCCCCCATCCAGCCTGGGACGCTTCCACCTGCTCCCAGAGGCTCCGCCAGGCCGGGGCTTAAAAAGCCGCAGTGGCGTCAGGTCTTTTGGTACTGTTGTAATTTTTCTCTGAATTTGATAACTTTGTAAATTGGATTGTTGTTTAAAACTGATGTTTACTGAATTTTTTGATGCTGTAGTGATGCTGTAATGATGTTGAGATGTTTTTTGGTATTTACATTGATTACTTTTGATATTTATATGTTGTATTTATGAACTCGCTGTTTTTCTTTGTATGTAAACCGCTCTGAGTCGGCGCAACTGAGTAGGGCGGTATAAAAATTGGAAAAATAAATAAATAAATAAGAAAAGAGGAAGAACTAACATATAAAGGGTTGGCTCAATAAAGAAGCTACAGCTATTAGTTTGCAAGACCCGAACATAACTTACTTGAAAAGACAATATTGCTAGGAATGGGAGGGATGTAGGAAGAAGTGCCACCTAATATGCAATGCTGTTGGTTTGCAAGATTGGAGCAGAGCTGTTAATGAGATAACATTCTGGAGTTAATTATCTCATGTAATTACCACACATCAGAAGTGAATTGATGACATATTTCATTTTGGAGGGGGGGTTTAAATTATGAAACAATTGTATAGTCTCAATTATGAAACAATTGTATAGTCTCAATACAGGTGGAATTGGCACTAAAGTTCTGCTAAAATCAAGTAAGACTATGCCCAGCCTCAAGGCAAAACAAAGTAACTTCACAGATTAATATTCACTTCTGAATATTTCTTCTTCATTCTTTTTTTTAATTAAAATATTTTTACAATAAGGAACAAAATCGCTTTATAATTATTGTTTGGTTAAGGAGTTAAAATGTTCTCTTACTGGGTGTTAACTAAGTAGTCTCAACAGGCAGAATCAAAAGTTCAAATTGCCTCTGAGCTCATCCAACCTGCAACAATGTATTTATACTTTGAAACTTTCCCTGTTGTTAACCTCCTCAATACAGTTTATAACGATCATTGTTTTACCCTTTTGAGAGGCCTTTTTAGGATCAGTATTTGAGTCTCTGCAGCTGCAATTCCTGAAATAAATAAATAAATAAATAAATAAAGTAGGTTGGAACAACCCACCTGGTTGCTAGTTTGCCTCCGGGTGCAATTCAAGGTGCTGGTCATGACCTTTAAAGCCCTATATGGTAGTGGGCCAGGTTACTTGAGAGACCGCATCTCCCCAAGGGTAACTGTCCATCCCACCAGAACAGACCGGAGAGGTGCCTTAGTGGTTCCATCAGCCAGAGAGTCTTGACCCTCTGGCACAAGAAAGAGGGCCTTCTCCCTGTTCGCTTGGATTCTATGGAACCACCTGCCTCTGGAGCTGCGCCTTCAGAAGGGGTTATTGGCTTTTAGAAAGGGCCTGAAAACGTGGTTGGCAGGAATGGTGTGGGGTAATGAGGGTTTACTGACACCCCGCCACTGGCTTATTTAACATCCTGTATCTCTCCCCCCCCCCCCATTCCTACCCTCATTCCTATATTCGGTGGATTAGTGTAGGGAATGAGAAGTTTTTAAAGTTTTTAAAGGGGTTTTAATTTTACTTTGTTCTTTTTGTGTTTTTAGGGGTTTATTTTATGTCTGTTGTGCTCCTCCCTGAGTCGCTTGTGCGAGTAGGGCGGAATATACATTTGACAAAATAAATAAATAATAAATAAACCATTTTCCTTCAAGATAAGCAAGATTTGTCTTTTCAATTTATATGAACTATTTTACATCTGGGATAGTAAAAGTTGCTTGTTTTGCCATAGGGGTTTACTTTTTAAAAAAAAAAACCAATTCTAACTCAAATAACCTTTGCCCATACTTCCCCATAATTTGCACTAAGTGAGAGCAGACTGTCTGCTACATCTGTGCTCATTTTAGTGGTGATCCAAAATTGAGTTTCAAACTTATAATTTCATGTTTGGTGTGCCCACTTTTTAAATTTGCTTAGTAGAACACTGTTTTGCTTGGCTGCACAATAATATAGCTGCATGCCCATGACAAATATGACTAATTTTGACAATATATATTTTATTTTTAGACTAGCAGAGGCATCAAGCAGAAAGTAGTTCTGGTGCAAAGGAAAACTGGCAGAGAAAAATGGCCATGTCTTGAATAACTGCATATTACTGGTTCAAAGATGACATTCCAGTATTTATACATGACTTTATAGAATAGTGATGGCTAACCTTGACACTCCAGGTGTTCTTGGACTTCAATGACCAGGAGCCCAAGTCAGCACACCTGGAGTGCCAAGGTTAGCCACCACTGGTATAGAATATCATTGAAAACTACCTGCTGCTGTGTTTGTTGTGTCTATATGTGTACAGCAAGCAATGCTAAAACTATCCCACATTATGCAAATGTAGTGTTCATGACAAAATTTGGGAATCCAGCCATAAATACCTAAGCTGGAATAAGAAGATACCAATAGCAGCAGGTTAGTGACATTTTATTTGTATGAGTTCCCACCCCAGCTCACATATTTATTCTGTGAAGTTTGGATCAGAGAGAAAAAAATTCTTCATAAATATTGAAAGGGATTCAGAAGCAGTGCCTAAAGAACTAGTCTCTGATAAATGTGCAAGAAAACAATTCCCATCAAAGGCTTTTGCTGGTTAAATACACCTGAAGAATTGTTAGAACTCTAATGCCATCATACTAGTGGCTTGAGATGCTTTCCATTGATGCTATAGTTCAAAATTAGTAAGGTTTAATGAATCTCAGGGGGTAGATTTATCTGCTAATTGCAGATCATACTTAAGGGAGCAAGAGCTATTCACTGCAATCATTCACATCTTTACTCAAAAGCATGCCTTTTTTGTTAAGTGTGTAAAATATTGCAGTTAAAAGCTAATTTGCTATCTATATTTAAGTGTGCTTGTTAACTCTTGCACCTTTAGAATAAGTTGTTTTTTCTTGGTAGCAGCTGAAAACCAAAACCTGTGTGAGATGTTTTCAATGGATGCTTGACTTTCCTTCTCTTTCATTAAACATTTAAAAGCTTTACACCAACCTATAAGCACAAACAAAGAAACTCTTTTTTAAAATCCTAGACACTCAGTTTCTTATTAACACATTAAAATCATTATATTTAGTTGTTAAATTGTAAATACTTTATTTAACAGGCTTCTCAGTATTGTTCCAATAAACGATAATACATGAAGCAATAAGAACAACAAACAACAATCAAATGCACTGCTGATTATTCTTTCATGAATATTGTCAGGGAAATAATTCCTAGCCCACAGAAGCAAAACCGCATGCCCACACACATACACATCAAAATCAAGATGTGTTGAATTACATTTGTAGATATTAAATATAAATTTGAGCAACAATATAAACTGCTATTTGCCACATTTTTACTATCCAGTATACTACACAACAACAGCTTCATTGAAGGGCCCCTAAATTCTTCTCATTCAAAACTTTCTCCAACTGATGGCAGAATTGTCACAATGACAATAATCCTAAATAATTAACTGATCTGGGATGTACACAGAAAGAGCCTCCACGAAGAGTGTGGTATTTCTGGACCACGACTCATCGTACTGCGGGCAATTGGTATCTGATGAAAGAGATGGGTGCCCTGGCTCATTGTCATTTGTCACTTAAAGGTTTGTGTATGGAAGTGGGCAATGCAATCGCCATCCTATATTTATCAGTGGGGAAAGTGTTAAACCTTGGGGTTATGGGAGGGGAAGCTGCAGATTTCTAATAATTTCATAAAACAGAAAAAAAGTATATGAAAACCTGTCCCAACACCATTGCTATGCTATCTTCAATCCCCATTATTCTTTGATATATAGATAGCCATAAAATGATTTATTCTAAAGTGGTCAAGTTTTGTTCATATGGCAACTCTTATATATCTTGGTGGGTCTGTGACATGTGACATTTTGGCATCCTGCTGTTGTTCAATTGCACAGTCAAGTCTGACCTTTTGTAACCCCATGGACCACTGCATACCAAGCTCCTCTGTCCTCTGCCATCCTCCACAGCCTGGCCAGATCAATGTCCATCGCATCAATGATTCCATCCATCCAACACATCCTCTGCCACCCCCTTCTCCTTTTGCTTTTGATCTTTCCCATCATCAAGGCCTTTTCAAGTGAGTCCTCCCTTCTCATTTGGTGGCCAAAGTACTTGAGCTTCATCTTCAGTATTTGTCCTTCCAATGAGCCGTCAGCGTTGATTTCCTTCAGGATTGACTAATTTGATCTCCTTGCAGTCCAGGGGATTCTCAAGAGTCTCCTCCAGCACCACAGTTCAAAGTCGTCTATTCTTCTGTGCTCAGCCTTCCTTATGGTCCAGCTCTCACAGCAATACATTACTACTGGGAAGACCATTGCTTTAACTATGCCGATTTTTGTTGGCAGGCTGATGTATCTGCTTTTTATTATACTGCCTAGGTTTCTCATAGCTTGACTCCGCCTTATTGTGGAAGTAAAAGTGTATTATAATAGAAATGGTAAGAGCAGCTGGAATAACTCATTCAATTATGGCTGGGGAAATGTCAATATTGACCCTAGCAAGGATCTTGCATGTACTTCATATATGTAATCAGTTAATATTATTATGCATATGAGATTATCTCCTCTATTAAAAAACCATGAAAGGTTAAAGACAATAATACTCAAAAGATGTGATGATAAAAAAGGCCTTCAATGCTTCATATGGAAATTTAGATTTAAGAAATGTAATGATATTATAGAACACAAGTTGGGCTTTGATTAAAAAACAAATGATGAAAATGACAGCAGCTAGTCTCTGTGTGTAATTAATGTGCCAATGAATGAAAAACCTTTTTAAGAAGCAGATTCCCCCTCACCCCCCCCCCGTAAAATATCGTACTTGATAGGAAGGATAAAGGTTTTATAATCCAATAAGCGAGGAAACTAGCATCTTACTTAATTGAAAATTACAAAAATGCAAAACTTTGGGGAACTGCATGCATATTTACTGACAGCACAGATTCAGTCCACTGACTAGGTGGAAGGCAATACAATGGGTGCTATATTTTAAAACTAAGCAAGAGTTATTCAACAAAGATACCTTTGTGTCATTATAAAGAACGGGAGATTAATTTTCCCAGCATGAATTCCCAAACCTTTTCATGTTTTTTAAAGAGGAAATGTTAAGAAAAGCTTTCAAATAAATAAAAAAACCCAACAACCTCCCATTTGCTACTGGAAGCAGCTAATCCACAACATATAATTTCTTCAAAGTGAGAGGTTAAATTCTAATTTACCACCAAAGGTAACAAAATTGAGAAGAAGGCATTTGCGTAAAGGGGAAGGTGTTCATATTTTAGCACAAGAAAGAAGAGATTGCTGTTCATTATGTACTATATGACTGAGTGTTTCACCCTAAATTTAGTTTGGACCTTAGTTACCATGTAGGTCGGGGTGAGGGAACAGGCCCAGCTTCTCACGTCTCTCGTTCTCTGTGGTAGCAAGGTGGAATGGCTTCCAAAAATAATTGCCTCAACTCATTTGTTATCCTTGCCCCTATCTCAATGTAATGTTTTAAACTGGCAGAGGGCTTGTCAGAGATAGGACCAAGTCCAAAACAGATTTGGGCTTTGCTCAAAGGATGTGGTTGGGATTGAACACATCTTAAATTGGGCCCAGCCTATTCAAGTGGGAAGTCTTTGAATTCTTGGATTGTGATAACATTTTTAACCTCTGCTATGAAACTATTAGTGTAATTGCTCTTGCTACTTGTGTTTGTTTTCTATACTAGCATGGAGAAAGAAAGGGTCAGTAATTAACAAACATAGCCATTGCCTGTTTCAAATCAAAACAGCCAGTCACCAGGCTAAATGTTTCTTCCCTTCAAACGTAACTGCCTTTCCACTCTGAGCTCTGTGTGTTCATGTACTGCTGCTGCTAGTTTAGTCTGTCTGTGTGATTGGCTCAGCTGTCTTCCTGACTCAAATTGTTAGTTTCAGAAAGCTAGCAACTTCAGTACCCTCTTGCAACCATCATTTGCTTGAGCTATTTCCTTCCTTCCTTTTCATTGCAACCCAGATGAAGAGAACTGCTCTTATATATTTTAGCCATCTATCTGACAACTTTGTTTGAAGACAAGCCTTGCAAGTAAACATTCTTTTTGCTTCTGCAAAAACTGACTAGCATTTGTACTTTAGGAACTAGGAAGAATCAAAAGAGGAAGTGAGGAGGGTTTATATTTCAAAACATCCAGACTTAATCCCTTGGGACACACTAGGTGCACCACTTAACAAAGATTATCCAACAGATCTCACCTATGCTCAGTTTATACCTGGAGAAACAGTTTAAATACACAAAAAGTGGGACAGAGAGAAATTTATGTTCCTGTCCATGTGCTCCTTGATTATAGACCTCATATGTTTTAATCTGCCTGTGTGGGGCTATGATTCCCTTCTGTTTATGAGTACTGTACTGGTTTATTTGTATGGATTGCTTTTATTCTTTGCCTCCTGCAATCGAAATAAGGAACTCGACACAGCATTGGAGGAAAATAGGACCACAACTTCATTAACTATTAACACCCCCCTCTCAGATCTGCAGAGGGCTAACGTAGTGTGGATGTCAAAGGCAGTGCCCCCCCTCCTGCCTGCTGCATCTTGAGATCTGAGACAAAGAGATGAAGGCTGCAGAACACTCCCCTACCCTTGGAATTTACTGTGACATGCATCCAATCCACACTATCCACTGGGTGTGATATAGTTCTAGGCAACCCATTCATGATTAGCCATAGCCCTGAGGCAATCGGTGTGAGATAGACAAAAAAGTATCACCGCTTTTTGTTCAATATGCCAATCAAGTGAGTGAGTCAGAAATTCCTATCTGGCTCCAAAGCAACCAGCTAGTCTCACACTGGCCCCTAGGGCAGGTGGGTGGATCACCACCACTCTCAAGGCCCAGAAGGAAGGAGGAGGAATCCCTTTTAATTAAGGTAAGTTTCATCTCCCTGCTCTCCTACATCATGGAGAGCTCTCACTGGCTCTCCATGGTGGCCCAACTCCCTCTAAATGCAGGAAGGGCAAAGGTGCCTTAATCCAGAACAGGTGCTCATCCAGAGGCAAGCCTTTTGCTAGTACTTAGTTTTTGGATTTTGAGATTGACTTGGATACTTTTAAAATTAAGGCTAGAGAGGGGATATAGTGTTATGACCAGGATAGGCAACTATGGTAAAGGCAAAGTTTTCCCTTGCTCAAAAGCCAGTCACATCCAACTCTGTGGTACAGTGCCATCTCTGATTATAGCCAAAGAGCCAGCAGTGTCTGCATTTGCAGACATTTCTGTGGACATGTGGCAGGCATGACTAAACACTTGAGTGCACAGAATGCTGCTTACCTTCCCACTGATGTGGTATCTATTTATCTACTTGAAATTTCTTGCTTTCGAACCGCTAGGTTGGGAGGAGTTGGAACAGAGATGGGAGCTCAGTCCGTCATGCAGCACACAGGGCTTGAACTGCTGAACTGCCGACCTTCCAGTCAGCAAGTTCAACATCTTAACCGCTAAGCCACTGCAGTTCCTTAGGCAACTATACAGTTGATTAAATTATACAATAGTTCTACCTATAGTTACCATTGATGGAAAATGCACATTGTATGAAGAGGAGTACAGTCTTATTAACAGTTATATAAGATTATTAATCCAGTTCATCTGAACTGTAATTGGGGGAAGAAAGCCACATTCTGCTTAATGGCCCCAGTCCTAGTGATAAGCAGAAGCTTTTCTGTGTAGGGAATTGGAGTGGACCTCACCTCTTCAATCTATTTTGGGTGGAAGTTAAGAAGTAACTTAGATGTGCCCATGTTTTGACTGTCAAGGGGAAAGAGTGACTGATCAGTTTTCTTGATTTCTATATTTTTAAGGGTACAGCTTCAACTTTTTTTCTTTAAATTTTAGGGTTTTTTTCTCTCTTGGAAAATCCAATTATATTTATATTTGAGTTAGATGGATGCACCTCATTAGTCCTAGTCTTGGAAAGAAAGAAAAAAGCAGCTCCAACATCTGTTAGCATTTATGTACAGTATATGGTTTCTATACAGATTTTTTTCCTCTTAAGAGCTCTATAGAAGGTGTGCAAATAGTGTGGAGTTGCTTGACTTTTTAACTACACTGACAGTCTACATAAATCCAAAACTATCCAAAGACTAGAAGCTGCATTTTATCCTATGAAAAATTCACATGTATCTGTATATGTGTGTGAGTGAGAGAAGAGAGAGAAAGCTCTCACCAGCTTCTAAATCAGTGAAGCTCTGGTAGGAATAAAAGCTCCAGTCTATGATCTTTAGTGTTTGGGGGGTCTGCTGGAATCGAAGCAAATATTCTTTGAATTACTGAGGTTCACTTGTTCCAGACATATAAAATATCACCCTGAAGGGCAGCAGTTGTATTTCACCTAACAGAAAGGCTTTTTTCAAACTCATTCCTTCCTGTAGTTCTCATGAACAATGGCGTTTTTTTTACAACTGTGAAAGAAATACAGGTCATTAGCTCCTTTCATGAAAGATGTGAGGTGTTTCTTTCCCCCCAAAAGACATCCACCTCATCAGGAGAGACTTTGAAACAAACAGCTTGCCCGTCTTGATGAGAGCTAAAGCAGAATTCAGGTGGGTCAGAAAGAAGAGGGAGGGCAAAAGGGAACAGAAGGAAAATCAATGTTTCCACCCACTGAACAGTTGATTTTGGGAAGATTTTCAAAAAGAAATATGACCATGGCTAGAATGCAATCATAGCAAAATTGATTTGTTGCAACTGACCTCACCGTATGTAGTCCAATATGCTGTAAATGGCATAAGAATTAGTTTAAAGGAGCCATGTGGCTATACAACTGACTGTCATTCTTGACGAATAACTTTTCTTCTCCTCCCCCAAATGGTTGTCTGTCCCTCTTGTCTCTAGTAGGTGTGTTCCTTTGTACACTGCAAAAGATGGACAGAACAGGGCAGGAGTTTTTCAAATAAACCACTTCTTCACTGCACTTGCTTGCATTTGCTGTGATCCCCTTTAAACTATGTTTAAAGATAATATTATTGTGATAGCAATGGCTGCAATAATTTAAAAAAAGAAAAAATATTGTTTAATCCATATCAGTGTGATGTATGTATCAATTAGAGTATTGGACTAGGACTGGGTCCACTTCCCCTCCTGGCTGTGACACTTTCAGAGAGTGAGCCAGACGTATTCTCAGCCTGGTCTATCTCAATGGGTTGGTTTGAAGAGAAAATATGGAGAAGGAGAACCATGTGCACTACCTTGAATTGGTTGGAGGAAATGTGGGGGATAAATGGGACAAACAGAAAATAAATGCAGGTCTATCAATTTTTTCTCTCCCATAAGTAGAACTGAGACTTCACACTGTACACATTGAGATTAGATTAAAACACCTTTACGATTTCAGAGAAAGGCTAATCTGAACACATGTGCAGAAAAGGCATCTAGCAAAATAATTTTATTGGTCTGGATTATTCTAGGGTCTTATCTGAGGCAGTTCACTCACTTTTCAAAAAACAAAACAAAAACAAACCTAAGTATGGGTGAGGATTAGAAACCTGGGGAACATAGTGAAAAGTTGAGACATCACCTTGCTAACATAGTCAAAGCAATAGTATTCCTGGTGGTAATGTATGGTTGTGAGAGTCCCCTGGACAGCGAGGAGAACAAATAGGTCGATCTTAGAAATCAACCCTGACTGCTCCTTAAAAGGTCAAATAGTACAGATGAAGCTGAAGTATTTTGGACATCAAATGAGAAGAGAGGATTCACTTGAGAAAGCCTTGATGCTAGGAAAGGTGGAGGGCAAAAGAAGAAGGGCGCAGCCCAAAATGAGATGGTTAGATGGTATTATGGATGCAATGGGCACAGAGTTGGTTGGGTTGAGGAGGATGGTGGAGGATAGGGGTGCCTGTCGTGCGATAGTCCATGGAGTCTCAGGGGGTCATAATTGACTGTGCAACTGAACAACAATAAAGTTTGCAAATTTCTTCATACTCAGAATGGAAAAATATTGAGAATTTGAAAGAATTAAATGTGAAAGAAATAAAATATGAAATAATTGTCTATCTGTGCCTGGGGCAAACATTGTCTGTTTGCTATCCTGTATTCTGCACCTCTAGTCCCAGTTCATGGTTTGCAACATCAAGCTGATCTGATGAACACAATAGAGCACTGTTATTCCTGACTTTTTTTTTCCAAATTAAAAGCTATGGAGACAACTAGTATAAAGCACATTCTATTTCACTTGAAGTAATATGCTATCTCATGGAGAAATAACAACTCTTCTCTGGCATGGACTTGATTGAGTAGTCTTTGTTTAGTGCATTAATCAGAAAAGTACAAAAGTCTGTGAGGAGTAGTCCCCAACCTTCTGTGACATGGGAAGCACATTAGAATGTCAAATATCTAAAGAGGGCCACATTTTAAATCAAAGTAACAAAATTATTAACCTATGTTGGAGTATGAAGGATAAGAGCAAGAAGGGTCTGACAAAAGGAACCATGGAGGTCAGATAAATTAATGTTTGTTAAAGAAGGAGACAGGAAAAATAGCAGTAGATGAAGCGATTTAAAGAAGGAAAAATAGTGTGGGTTTGTGGGGAAATACCTTGATGATGATAGCAGTAAATAAGCTGGTTGGAGGGTCACACAGAAAGAGCTCAGTAGCCACAGGTTGGGGAATCCTGGTTTTGTCAGCTGCAACTCATATCCGACATTGCATTTTATTTATTTATTTATTTTATTCAAATTTCTTTTTTGCCCTACTGAAGCAGAAAAAAATGCCACTGGCATGAATTTGTTTAAGGTGGATCCCAACTTGCCATTAAGTGACCCACGCATATGAAATGAGACATGCAGGATTTAACACCGGAACCACAATGGACTGGCACAGCCTTGAGGACATTATTAAGGTGTGCCTTCACAGCCAGTCCATCTGGCATGGCCTCTTCCACCTCCATGGCCACTGGTAATCAGAGTTCCTCCTCCACTCATTTTGTCGTTTGGCCCAATATGATGGTTTATAGTTGCATTTCCTAAAGGGGCTCATCTGCCCATAGCAATTGACCCCTTTAGGAAGTCAGGTTATTTATCCCTGCCCAACAATCGGCATTGAGTTGCTGGCTGTACGGTCTACTGACTGTCATTCAGAAATTGCTCTGCTTCTGATTGTCCCCTGCCCCCATCCCTTCCCCAAAGCTCTTTCTCATGGAAAAAAGTAACTTTGCATGCATGAGGCCTCATCTCTGGAATGTATTTTTATTTCATTTGTTGTGACGTAGGGCATTGTCCTGTTTTTGCAGTATCAGAATAGGTTTACTGCAGAGTTTTATATTGCCTACCAATCACGCACAAGGAAGGGAATGATTTCTTTCAGTCCAGAGGGGATGTCCATGGAATAGTAAACAGGGTGGCATAACAATTGCAACAAGCCAGATGTTACCTTTTAGTAAATTATATTCTGGCTGCCCACTTCCTCCCTCTTCTCCTTTCTTTCTCCTTTTCACATATATAGTTGCTGTTAGATGAAGAGGAAGACAGCAGGAAAGAAGCCCAAGGAGGGGGAGCAAAAGCCTGAATGCTTTAATAAAGCATTACATCGCGTGACAGAGCATCGAGACAGTTGGCAAAAGTGGGACTCTCATCTACAGCAAAGTGACACTGAGAGCTTTCAGAGACATGTGCTGTGTTCACGCCATTGACATGCACAACAATTGGCATCCATGGGTCACAATCTGCCCCTTTCCCCCTGCAGTTCTTAGTATATCCTGGGAAGCTCCAGGAATGAGCAGGACAAAATTCAGGGTGCTGCTGCTGCTGCTGTTTTTAAAATCTGAGCCACAGGATTGGCGAGAGGTGTTATTATTATTATGAGCACACACACAAACTCACACTCTGCCTTATGGAATGAGAAAAGCCGTTCAGTGCCTGTTTTGATCTGCCACCCATAAGCATCGGCAGTGGGCCAGCCCTCATGTATAATTCATGCAATCAAAAGTTTGCAACTGTGCACAATTGTGTCCCCCCAACATCCTGTGCCTCCAAATCGGCTTCCCATAAACAGTAAGAAGTTACAGCGGCACGGCTCACTCTGCGGCCGTAAACTCGAGCGCTAATGAAGCTGCCTCAAACTGCACCACAGAGAGTAGTTTAATCAGACTCTGTTTTTAATTTTGGTTGTCTGACAGGTGGCCAAGAATGGTGTGGGGAGGAAGAAGAGTTGTAGCAATGTGGAATGGTGGAGTAAAAAGATAGACAAAGAGAGTTCAGTCAAGGCATTCCAAGGCATTAAAGAGAACCATCCAGGGCAGATGACATAAATAATTGAAAAATCCACCAGTAGATTTTGTGTGTGTGTGTCTTTAGTTTTCAGCAGCTTTGTGGTTTTGGATAGGATTGAATGTGTTGTTATTATAGTAACCTACACAACACAAAACAGTTCGGAAACATCTCTTTTTCCCTTTAGTAAAACTCTTACCATGTTCTGCATGTGAAGAGATTGGCTTGAAATCTGAATCCCCTCAGGTGAGGAAGACTAGCCCTTTTGCAGGGTTTTGCTCATGAAATGATACTGTTGTGAGTGGAAGGGGTGTGGACTTCTTTTCTTTCTAGTCACTGCTCTGGGAGCTGCACTGGTTACCAGTATGCCTCCAGGTGCAATTCAAGGTGCTGGTAATGACCTTTAAAGCCCTACATGGTAGTGGGCCAGGATATATAAGAGACCGCGTCACCCCGAGAACATCTGTCCGTCCACCCAGAGTGGACCGGAGGGGCTCTTTAATTGTACCATCTGCTAGAGGGGCTCATCTCTCTAGCACAAGAAGGAGGGCCTTCTCTGTGTCCACACCGACTTCTTATCTCTCTCGGTCCAGCCCAGGGAGAGGAGCACAGCTGCGCCAAGGGGCTAGTGGCTATAAGACCTGCTGCCTCACCCCCCCCTCCAATGGACTCCTTCTCTTGCCCGGTCCAGCCCGGGGAGAGAAACACAGCTGTGCCGAGGGGCTGACGGCTATAAGACCTACCACCACTACCCCCAACAGACTCCTTCTCTCGCACGGCCCGGCCCCAGGGAGAGGAGACACAGCTGAGTGTCCTCCAGCCTAGAGGAGGAAGGGACACCAGCTGTGGGAGGCAGCAGCTGACAAAATCTGTGCCACTCCTTTACTGGACTCCCAACCAACGTCCTTGGCCAGGAAGAGGAGTTGGACTGAAGACGTAGGTGGACGTTTTCGTAATATAATGTTTTCTACTATAATGTGTATTGTTCTACTGTATGATATTTATTGAACCTTATTACTCTGTTACACTACATGCCATGGTATTTTGATTGTACTGTAATATTGTATTGATGTGTAATGTGTACTGACCTACTATATGGTATTTACTGTAGCTTACTGTTTGGTTGTACTGTATGCTATTGTATTTTTGTTTGCACTTTAGTATTGATATTTGTGGACTCTGTGAGCCACTCTGAGTCGGTTGCTACTGAGGAGAGCGGCATACAAATAAAATAAAATAAAATAAAATAAAATAAAATAAATATGGAACCTCCTGCCCACAGAGTTATGCCTGCAGATGGAATTGCTGCCCTTTAGGAAAGAACTGACAACCTGGCTGGCAGGGCAGGTGTGGGGCACCGACGGAGGGGTGACACCCGCTTGCTGGCTTATATAATTAGGATTTATCTCTCTCTTTTAATGGATGGGGTGAATGGGGAAATTATTTCAAATGTTAATGGGGTTTTTAAGGGTTTTTAGTTAGTTTGATGTTGCTTTTAATTGTTGTTAGCCGCCCAGAGTTGTTGCTGAGTTGGGTGGGAATAAAAATTAGATTAAATAAATAAATAAATAGTCCTATTGCAACTAACAAAATCTGTTCCAGATAGTTGGGAGAAACTCCAAATAGTGGCAGGCTACATTGGGAGCCCCCCCCCCCACACACACAATGGCTTAGAGGTTAAGATACTGCACTTGATGTCTGGAAGGTCAGCAGGTTGAGACCCAAGTACTGTGCAGTGGAATAACTTCCCAGTGTCTGGCCCAATTCCTGCCAACCTAGTAGGTCAAAAGCAAGATATTTCAAGTAGATAACTAGTTACCTCCCATCTGGCCAGGCTATTCTGCTATGGTAATAGAGTAGACCATACTGACAGTGACTCAGCGCTGAAAGTCAGGCAGTGGTTAACTAACCTGACAACCCTGAAGACTAATGGCTTGGATGCTGAAGTCCACAGGGAAGGGTGATGGTCCCCAAGTGGATTAAATCCCACTTGAATCCATCTTGATGGAAAGCAGCAGCTTCATCAATACTGGTCTGGGTCCGAGGAGAACTTTGCATGCCAAAAAGCCTCAGGACTAGAAAGTGACTTGCGGAACTGGATCAGTGGTACAGGTATCATGCTGCGATGTGGAAGGCAGATGAAGGGCCTCTGCATTATATTTTCAGGACAGTCTTCATGGCTGATCACAATGATGATCATCAATATTTGGATTTGGATATGGAAGAAGAAGAAGAAGAAGAAGAAGAAGAAGAAGAAGAAGAAGAAGAAGAAGAAGAAGAAGAAGAAGAAGAAGAAGAAGAAGAAGAAGAAGAAGAAGAAATGGGTACCCCTTTGTCAAGAAAAATAGCAATGTTCCCTTTGCTCTGATGACCACATGACAACAGAAAAGTCTGTAGATGCAGACTGTGCTGGCTTTTTGACTGTAAACAGAGATGAGCACCACCCCCCAGAGTTGGATCTAACTAGCTTTTGAGCAAGGGAGATTTTACCTTTACCTTGAGCAAGGAAGATTTGAGCAAAGGAGAATCAGTGAAAGCCATGTCTGCTTCAGAACTTGAAAATAATGAGTTACAAGCAAAAGTTACCTATAATGGGTTACTTTTCTGGTAAGAGTGGTTTAACAAAGTTATATTTCAAACATAATAAACAAGAAATTGAGTTATTTTATTGCTAAAAAAAATTCAAGCTTTTTTCATAAATTACTTTTAAAATTCATTTTAAGTGATGTTTTGACACTTAAATGAAACAAAGGATATGTCCAGGGAAGTATTGTTTTGTATTCTCTCTTTCATTTCTGTATTTTCATTATGCAACCAAAAAAGGCCACTAGAGGAAAACAAAGGGAATTTCCCCTGCATTTTTCTGCCAGTCAACCAAAAAACTAATAATAACCAGAATAAGGAAATAATGGTGACTTACATACCTCAAACCAATCAGTAATCCAATTAGTTTCTTTTAAAAGCAACATTCCAGCCTTGCTTCTCCCTTTGAAAGAAGCATTTTCATCAATGTTTCAAGTGTGATTAGAAATTTGCCTTCTTTAATATTGAGAGACTTTAGCAGCTCCATTTCCCAAATACAGTAATACCTCGGATAACGTTTACCTTGGTTTAATGCTAAAATCACATAACGTTAAGTAACCTGGGGAGGAGAATTGTATCGAATAACGTTAAGGTCCTGTGGGATGTATCGGATAACAACCGCTAAAGCCTGTGCGGTTACAATGTATCTCTATGGAGCTTTAACGTTATCCGATACATCCCATAGGATTTTAACATGCATCAGATAACACTAAAAATCGGATAACACCAAGACCTGTGGAACCAAGTCTTAGCGTTATCCGAGGTATTACTGTACATTCACATTAGATACTGATATTCTCTAACACACTTCCAATCACTTTGGAAACTTTGCCTGCCTTTCCTTCTCAACATGAAGTTTCACAATGTAATATGTACATATATATTCAGACACAAACAAGTCATTCTGTGCTCAATTATAAACAGATAAACAACAAACACCAGCAGGGATATATTGTTTCATATCTTATGAAAAACTATGGGGGTCACAGCATTTGCTGCAGAATTTGATGTGCTTAAGGTTTTGGGTGGATTCTCTTTGCCAGTTCTACTTTTGAAGAGCATACACATGCAGTGCCATGCTGGATCAGATCAAAGAACTGTCTCAATAAACTTCCATTCCCCTCCATGGGACATCAACTCCATAGCTGGACATGAGCACAAGCCCCACTGAGTTTCTACTCAAAGGCATTTTCTGTTAGCATATGTAAGGCTGCAAGTCAAACACCTTCAGAAGATAAAGCTATTGCAAAATGTGATGACCAGACTGTTCTTGGATGTATAACTGGCTGCTCTGCCTTCTATCTTGCTTCTGAGCTCAATCCATTGTGCTGGATATGATTTATAAAGCCCTGATGGCTTGGGTCCATGACATTCTTAAAACCACCTCCTCCTCTTAATACTTGCCCAGAGTCTAAGATTCTTAGCAGAAGTCCTTTTGTGAAGTTAGAAGCCAGGCTAGTGGGGGTTATAAGACAGGGATTTCTCCATAACAGCACCTTGATTGTGAGACTCCCTTCCCAGAAGTTAAGTTGGTTCCTTCTCAGTTGAACTCCTGATAAATAGCTAAACTGGTACTGTTCCAAACATCCAGAAACCTGTTGGATTTCTGCAGCATAAGTAGACAATCATGCTAACAAGCTGCCTATTTTGCTGTCCATTCTGTTTCCATGCTACTTCGAGTCAAGAAAATGAGCATCCACCTGATTACATACTATATATCAAACCAAAAGGGAGAAAAACATGTCCTAACTTCCTTTATACATGTGTTTTTCCTACCACTGGATTATTCTGCATGACTGGTTTTTAAAACTGGTTTTTAGAAACAGCTAAATATGATTCTAAAAATATTTTAATGACAACAGTTGTATATCTTCAAGTCAATTCTGACTTACAACAACTCTTTTTGGAGTGATTTAGACAGAAATTACACAGAAATGGTTTGCAATTCTCTTCTTCTGGGGACCCCCTGGGACTATGTATCTGGATCTCTTCACAGGATGCACAGTGGAGAATTGAGCTCCCATGCCTAAACAACTAAGCAAACCCAACCAGCTAAAATGTTTTTAAGGTCTCCTCACAATACTTTGTGTAAATTTTGTGATATTACCTTGAAGTCGTTATTCAGCAAGGTGTCCACGCAATGGTAGACATGTCTGTGACAAGATTATGCACATGCAAATGGACCTGGTAAATCAAGACCATCTGTGTGCAGTTTTTAGCTATTTGGATATCACGTCGCTCACTAGCTAGGCAGACCATGATGTGTGCCTTCTGCTTTCACCCAAGGGATCTGCCAGAGGACACTTTGATGAGTCTTAGTCCCAGCCTAACATCATTGACAAGTGATGGGCAACACTGCCTAGTTAGACCACTCAATCTTTTTAAATCACTTGGGCAGTCAGTAAACAAAACCATAGAGCAGGGGTTGCCAACCTTTTAAAGTCAGGGGCTGGGTCACGCTCCCTCAGACAGTTGAGGGGTCTGGACTGGTGGTCTAAAAACTGCCATAAAACACATCTGCAACTGTCATAAACGTGTTTACAACAGTCATAAATCCATAGCCGTAAATGCATCCACGACTGTTTATGACTGTTTATGGTGTTTCCTGTGGTGAGAGCAAGGGCATGGGGGTGTGTGTGTGTGTCAGATGATTTCAGCCCATGGGCCATAGGTTGCCGACCCTTGCCATAGAGGAACAGACAGACAGACAGTAGGCCATCATGATTCAGCATCTGTTTATTGGGGAAACTGAATTTGCCAGTGCAAAGGAAAAATGGGATCCCTCCCTTCCCTGCCCCCCAAAAAAGGCTGATTATGCATGAAGACATCACTTGAACAGATTGGTATAGTTAAAATGCAAGACTGTGAACCAGTGCTCAAATCAATGCTTTTGATAAGATTCTTCATATCTCTGTTTAAAGGATCTACCTTCAGACAATAGGCTATTCCTGTACTGTTTCTTTTCCTCTTCTGCAGAGGGATTGTTTTGGAATTTATTTATTTTATTTTTTTGGGGGGGAGGTCATATATAGACATTTATTAATTCAGACTATATATGGCTGTAGTACATGGAGAGGGCAGTAATTTGGATAAGGTATAATTTGGCCACAATTAACATGAGTGCTCACAAGACTGTTTTATAGACATGAGCAAGGACATTTCAGGGAGGAGATTCACAGAAAGATGCTTGTCCTGGGCCTAAGGAGTAGAAACCCTGTATGATTTTTCTAATCATGATGGGTGATAAGATACATTTTATGGATCCATTTCTCCAATAGACCAGTTTCTCATGTGATAGACCACTTGCTCAAATTATTAATTTTATGGGTATTCTGGCAGTAATAATGTCTGCAATGTTGGTTTTTTTGTATGCTGGGACTAAAGAAATTACTCTTGTTGGCTTGTTGACACATATAGTCCAGTTCTTACAGGTATTTATCACTGAGAATCGACAAAGAATCTGCACAGACATGGTAGATATTTTCTACAGATTTTCCCTGCCCCCATTTCCTTGACATTTCATGTGCTGAAAATACTTTAATGCTCTGGAATTCAAATGCTGATAGTGGATACATCTGGAAGAAATGCACACATTTCATACATACATAGAGCAGTTCTTAAGCAACGGGAAGGCATTAAGGAATGTATATAATTTTCAAAATGTACAGTATATAACATGCACACCTTAGCCCAAAAAGGGCAGGAGGTGAATGGATTCTCTCTTACAGAGAAAGCTAAAATCTTGTTAGAAATTATGGTGATTGAACCCAGATTCTTTATCATAAAAACCATACAGTTTATAATTAGGCAATAATTACATGTTTTCTGGCTCATATGTCTCTGGGCTCCTATATACAAATGTATATCAAATGTTTTTCCCATGGAAGTAACTTGTCTACTGCAAGAACAACAAACATTATAAGTATGTACAAGATATCATTATCTATTAGCAGTTGCATAAGTAGTATTAAGCAGTTGGATTTGTACATGTGTATATAACAATGTTCAGTACAATATCACTTACCAAGGGTTTTTAAAAACAACATTTCATAGAACTTTATATCTGTATACTATATATACTTATAGATTTATATCTATATCTATCTATATCTCTATATAGATATTGATATATATGGGAGTAATTCTCTCTGCTGTGTTAAACTATAGATGAACCATGTATTTCTTTTCATTTTCACAAGCTACCCCCACAAGTATGTCCTTACAATTTGTCCTACTCTTTGCTGTGATATATATTTCAGTGAAATCTCATATTGTTAGGCTATCGCCTGAGGCTGTGAATTTGAGCAAATCAAATCCCAAATGTCAAGAAAATAACCCACAGAGAAAAGCCTTTATTTTATACTATTACCTTCAGGTTCTGCACTCTCAGCAATATCAAGCAAAAGTGAGTTACAAGGACATGAAATTAGGGCTATTACTTCAGCTGCTAGTCCAGGAGTTATGAAGTGCAAGCCTAGTTATGATGTTTACTGTGGAGTCACACTCAGGACAATAGTAATACATAACCCAGTGCCTCTTTTGAAATGTGAGAGCACCCAGAAAGATTTTTTTAAGAGTGATATCAATCCAGCATTTGAACTTCTAAGCATAAGGGTACATATGTGATTGAAATATCTTCAGAAAATGTTTAAGCTGTTTACTTATTCCATAAGTGTTGCATTGGCTGTATTTGGCCTCAATGATATCAGCAAGATTTGATTAGCAACATAACATTGTGATGTCATTTCATTCAGTATATGATTTCCAGTTGCCTAGGGTTGCTCAGGGGACTGCAGTATCTTAGTGGTTAAGAAACTGAACTTGATGACTGGAAGGTCAACAGTTTGAGACCCAAGGGCTGCATGATACAGTGAGCTCCTGGCATCTGTCCCAGCTCCTGCCAATCTAACAGCAATGCCAATCTACCAGTAGGCCAAAAAATAGAACCCTCTGAAAAGGTGTGTGTTGGGGATGACTGGTATTGCTCCAATATTCAACAAGTGTAAATGATATAAAACCAAAAGTAAAACAGCCCATCCCCATATCTTCCTGAAGAGTTAATATCTGTCTGGGCAGGCTCTAGGTATTTGAGTTTCTATAGTTAGCTTTACCCATTACCTTTTTAGAGAAAGGAATAGGCACTATTGGATTTCATTTCAAGCAAGGTCTTTGTACGTCAAGAGCAAAGGTGCTAAGCTTATGGCCAGTGGGCTGGATCTGGCCCACAACACCATTTCATTCAGCCCACACCTTCCAGTTGCTGCTGCTGCTGCCTCCACCTCAATCCTTGTTGCCTCCACTTGGTTTGGCATGTCCCTAATGGCGCTCTATAGCACAGTGGATGTTGTAAGGCTTACAACATCCACCCTGCTATAGAGCACCATTAGGGACAAGCTAGGGGGACAAGGATTGAGGTGGTGGAAGCGGAAGCAGCAGTGCAAGCGGGTGACCTGATATCCAAATGGCTAAAAACTGCATGCAGATGAACAGGATTTCTCAAGTCTATTTTCATGTGTGGTGTGTTGTCATAGGGATGTCTACCAATGCGCAGACTCCTCACTGAATAATGACTCCAAGATGACAAGATTCGTAATCCACTGCTTCTCTCCCCTGGAAATTTTATAGGCAAAACATGCATATATCCATTTAGCACTGAGGAAGCCAAAAATGTATGACTTCTGATTCAGAATACAATTCCCAGCACTGGAGCAAGAAAACAGCATGCTAGGCCAGTGGTGGCGAACCTATGGCACGTGTGCCAGAGGTGGCATTCAGAGCCCTCTCGGTAGGCACCCATGCAGTCACTCCAGCACAGAGTTCACCCCATCCCTCTGCCCAGCAGCCCAATGGGAGTGCTTCCTCCCTCCCCCCCAGCACAGAGTTTGCCCAGCCCCTGTTGCTGTGTTTGCACTTTGTGATAAATAAATATTTTTTGGGTTGCAGTTTGGGCATTCGGTCTCTAAAAGGTTTGCCATCACTGTGCTAGGCTGTTTAGCCAGTTACCAGCAGGTGGAGAGAGTTCAGTCAAAGTTTCTCAGAGCTTCTCTCTCGACCCCCCCCCCCCGGCTGTGTTTCCAATGCCAGATTAAGGCTGGAGATGGTTTTAGCGAAGGTGGAGGCTAAATGCTGGATGCTGATAATTTCATATTGGCTTAAAATACACAATTCCATGGGCACCTTGGTGTTTCTTACCCTTCAAGATACATTCCACTCTTCCTGGGAATGTAATATACTTAATAAATTTGCTACATGGTGCTTGTGTCCACCTACCTTGCTTGCAATGGAAGCACAACAAGCCAGGGAGTTGGTGAAACAGTGAATAAGGGACACGGAATGACAAGATGTGGCCAAGTCTCCTGGTTTTTATTGCAACAATTCCATCAGGTACCAAGTTGCTCCCACAACCTATGAAGGCTTGCAAGATATCTTGGCTGCTGACTAGGAAGTCTAGTGTGGCTTTATAGTTTATTGAGATTGCTCCCACACTGAGCAGCTGAGTGATCTATACTACTTTATTAAGTTCCCTCTACACCCTTGTCATTATTGGTTTGCCTATAATTTACTGAGTTTTAGTAAATTACAACTCCAGCAGAGAGCATATTATATCCTTGTAACGAGGCTATCTCTCTTCATTCCTTGTAAATATTAGCATTTTACCTACACATTAGGTTTTAGTAATTATTAAGGGATTTTAGTAATATTGTTCTTTTAGATAGGTGGCCTGCTGTTGTATGTCAATTCTCAGTAGGTTTTTAGTAGTATAGTTTCTTTTACTACTTGTCCAGTCTAGTTTGGGAGGTGGTGTTTATGCTTTTGTGTTCTTGTTATGCTGGTCATGGGCTGTAAATAAATTTGAATTTGAAAACAGCATGCTCCATTCCATGGAAGTGCTGAGATGCCTGATACCAGAACTATATTTTATCACCAACCATTTTGCTGGTTGAGGAAGGAAACAGTGATGTTTCCCTCAAGTCCATGCATGACAACTCCTCCCTAGTTAGTGTATCACAACTGGCCACTTGGTGTTCATTTGAAAACAGGCTACTGGAGGTTTCTGCAGGCATTAATCTATCAGTATGTATAAGAACACATGAAAAATACCTTGGTATCTTATGAAGTTATTATTATCGCGACTGTTGTGCAAGTTGTGTTTTTAAATAGCTCCTCAAGCAGGCTTTGAAATAATTACGTGGCTGAAACCTGTTGTGCTTATTCTGTAAACAAAGTCAATTTGTAAATAGGGAAGAAAGAAAAATATTTCATAATACAGTAGCTGAGAGCTGTTTCTGCTCCTCTTGAAATATTTGACACCTGAGATGTTTTTCTTACTTTGCCTTATGATAGGTCTGGCCCTGTTTGTTGCATATTATCCTGTGCAGAGTAATGCACTGCAAGATAAATTGCTTAGTTTACCTATTCATCAGTATGCTTGAAATCTCTCTGCAGTCTGTTATACACCAGGGAAAGCTAAAAACAGAACTCATTTGTGTTTCTAATGCAATTAATGACTATATTTTAAAAAATGACAGATATCTAATGAATAATAGGGTAAAGGGAATACTAAACTGGAGAAGTTCAAGGAAAAGGTTATCAATTAAATGCTTATCTGTGCTCATGGGTTATTATTTCATGCTGCTCTTTTAATCACGGGAGCCAACCCTTCTCATAATATAAAAGAACTCAAGGCATTTGAATTATTTTGGAAACTTGTAACAACAGGACAGATTTAATTAGCAATAATTAGTGGGATGCATGACAATGTCTTGTTTACACACAGATTATTGTTTAAGTCAATGTCAGAAAAATAATTACATGCTCTAACACTTGGGATTATTATTTTTTGCATTATTTATGGAAATGATAGATTCTTCTCAGTAAATCCCCCATTCAGCAAGCAATCTGCCACTCGAACCTTTACTGTCCACAATGTAACAGTAATTGGAAAGCTAAATGGGTATATTATGTGGAAACTCAGCTCCACAGTGGAATTCAGATTTGTTTCTTAAACTTCCTTTGATGCTGCTGCTACCACTACTGCTGTTACAAGACTCCCTGCTGAGAATTTGGTTGATGCTAAATTTGAGCCTTCCCTGTAACAGTCCCATACTGGGAGATCTTGCCATTTCTTCAATTAAGAATAATTTTGTTAGAATGTAAGTGGTATCAATTGAGTGAATGGCAGATTGCTAAACCCACAGGTGTTTCCAAATATTGGTCCTATCTGTATCTCTGCAAATAGCACACAATTTGACATAATTTCTATAACTATAGGATGTAAAAAAGCTCCTGTAACTGAGACTGTATCACAGTGGGAGATACAGACTTTCACTTTTTTGTTGCAGCCTCCTTGGATTACGAGAGAGAGGTTTTTAAGGAGACAAAAGACAAACTCCCATGCCAAACTGTTTATATTTCAGTTTGCAAATTGCTTTGTCTGCTATGAAGGAAGAGGATTGTGTTCTAAACCAAACTGTTAATCCCAACTGAACCAGATCAACCCAGTGAGTTTTACATAAACCAGGAGTTCTCAATCTTTTTAAGCAGGAGGCCAGATCACACTCCCTCAGACAGCATCGGGGGCTGGATGGCCATTTTGCCCTTCCTCTACCACATGTCACTTCCTGGTGTGGTAGGGGTAGGGGGCCACATGAAATGGTGCCATGGGCCACATCTAGTCCATGGGCCGCAGGTTGAGAAATCCTGATACCGGTATAAGTGTTTGCCTAGCAGTTTGAAAGTAAGAAATTCCCAGTAGATAAATAGGTACCACTTTGGTGGGAAAGTAAACAGTGTTCCATGCACTCTGGTGTTTAGTCATACCTGCCACATGTCCACAGAAACATCTGCAGACACAGACAGCGCTGGCTCTTTGGCTATAAACAGAGATGAGGACTGAACCCTAGAGTCTGATGTGACTGGCTTTCTATCTAGGGGGACCTTTACCTTTAAATCCCTTACATATATCATTCCCAAGAAGAAAGCTATCCAAACAGCAGTGCAAGGTTTGTTGTGCATTGGTCATTCCATAAGTGCTAGGTAATTTCAGTGAGAGCCAGTGAATGATTTTTCTAGGCAAAAAAGAAAAACAAATGTAGATTTAGATTTCATTAATTATAGGGATTTTTGTGTGTGGATGATGCCAGAGGCAGCAAAACTCTAATATTACCATAGTTCCTAGGTCCTTATTATAACCACATTGTTCAAGAAAACACATCAGATTTGCTTTAAAAACCAAAGCCCATCTGAAATGGAAGTTATACTGCATTCTGCTACAGGCTGTTGCACTTATGGCCAAACCTTTGGCTGTCGTTAATCACTTTAATCTGCTATTTGAACAACTGTCCATTGAGTCTGCTGGTTTGAATTTACAGGTTTAATCTCCTATGGATAATGACTCCTGCAGGAACTTTAAACCTGAAAACCAATGCCTATAATCTCTTAACACATTGATCCCTGAAGTATTTGTTTATAAATCTAAGTCATGTGTGTACCTTCAGTGTGATAGTAGAAGGTCTCCTAAGAAATCCTGGAGGCTTGCTTACTTGCCGTTTAGTCTGTAAAGGGTTTATTTGAGGTGTTGATTATTACACTAGCCTGGGACACAGGGTTTTTTTTTTTAAACTATTCTGTCTGACAATTGTTTTTACAACTAGGGTTGATTTCATAAGGAAAACTACAATAGGCAAGCAAAGATCAAACCACCATTTGATGCTTTTAAATCACTTCCACGTGTCATAAACAAATGCTGATATACATCTTATAGATTTCCACCATTTTACACATGGATAATCACGGAAACATCTGAAGAAGCAGACAGCGCTCTTTGGCTATGAAACAGAGATGAGCACTGAACCCTAGAGTCGGATACGACTGGCTTTCGAGCAACCTTTACCTTTAATCATGTCTAGTGTATAGATGTGTGAGACAGAACACAGTCTTCAAAATTCTGATTAAAATTAAAATTAAAAGTCTATCTCCTTTTTGTGACTAATACATCTCTTTAAAAAAACGGAGTTCTGTAAAGCCAGAATGGTTTCATTTATTTTTGTACTCTTGAAGCAATGTCAAAAGATTGTGTAGCAGTCACGTTGTAGCAAAATACCTCCTGTCTAGAAAAAATGGCTTTTAAACTACCCATTCACACAATTTACACCAGTAAAACAATTTAGGTTCCATCTGGACATCTCAGCAAATAAATTGCTGTGATTTCTCCATCTTCTTTGTAATTTATTTTCTTTCATGCAATGAATGACACATGGTACGGCTGCCTGTATGTCAAAAAGTACCTTGACTGGCTGCACACCTTCTTTTCACACTGTAAATAAGTTTGAGGGTTATTATTCTGTCTAGTTTACTGTAAAAGCCATATTCAATTGCTTTTTTTGTAGTCTAAAATGGACAAATTGGATACAATCAAGAAAAGGAACTACAAAAAGAAAGTAGCTGATATCATACTGCCCTGAGACAAATCTACGGTGTACAATAAATGTGTATAATAAATAATTAAATAACTGATATTGAGTTAGCTTTTAATGTTCTCCCACCGAAGCAAAAATCTTATTGAACAGATAACTCAAAGTTGTTCAAGTGGTTGCAAACTCTCCACTGAGGAAGAATTTAAATCTAGCAGGCAGCTCTTCAGGTGCACAACTATTGTGCAATTAGTTGCACAACTGGTTTTACAGTCTGTTGCATAGCTAGTTATGCAATTAATTATACAGCTGTTTTACAATCAGATACATAAGCAGCTTAGGCACAGCTCCCTGTGAGCATCTGCAGGCATAACTTTATGATGCACCAAGTGTAATATGATTTCAGCCTATATGTCTTTTGAGGGAAATTATTTAACTTGATGAATAGTAGGGCCAAGCCCGTATTATAGCAACTACAGCACCATTTATTGAGGCATAGATTAGAAGCATTTGACACTGTTCACCAAAATTAAGTATTGGCTTCAGTAAGATAAATGATATAATGCAGTTGTATGTTAGTTTAGCATCCTAAATAGATATTTGTTCAACTACTACTATTTAGATGACCTTATGTCGAGGTGTATCTTCTAAGGAGAGCTTGCTCTACATGTTGAATTGCATAGTGAACAAAAAAAATTATTCAAGGGTACTTTGAAGACCGCTTTTAATATTGACCATGTCATTTGAGTATCTCTCATTTAAGACTAAAATACCTTATCTGGTGATAGGCTTTCAACAAGGAGCTGACTACTTAAAAAAAATAAAAATAAAAGATGCTCAAAACAAGGGAGAAATGAGAAAGCAAACATATAACATCCCAACAGCTCAATATGTCTAGGACTGGCTAATGTGTGCCTGCTTTTCCTATATCATTCAGGCTCATGTTGGCCTAATTATTCATTTGTGTATCCATTAGTGTGCCACTGTTCAGACTTCTCACCTGTTTTTTCTCTAAATGATACATCTGGCAGAGATGGTCTTCTTTGAAGTGAAGAGTTAACTACATATAAATACGTAAACACCTCCTGCAGAGAAAAGCCCATCTAACTCCCTAGGCCCGTGATGGCACTCCAGGTGTCCTTGTACTTCAATTCCCAGAAGCTCAAGTCTTTGCGAATCCACATGAATAAGTTTACTGTGTACTGCAGTAAACCCATTCGTGTGGATTCACAGAAACTTGGACTTCTAGAAAATGAAATCCAAGAACACATGGAGTGCCAAGGTTCACCATCACCATCACTGTCTCATGAGCAAACTGCTTGCATTTGAGGTTTCTCTTAGTTATTTATGTGCTGTAAAATTGTAACTGACTTATTGGGACCCTAATAAGGCTTCCAGGGTACGTATGACATTTAAAGAGTGGTTTTACCAGTCTCACGCACACACTGTGAATTTCCATGTACAGATTACACTACCCTAATGGCAGAAAATGAGGAAGACCTAAAGAACCTCTTGCTTAGGTTGAAAGAAGAGAGTGCAAAAAGCTGGTCAGAGACTCAACATAAAAACAACAACAACCAAAACCAAGATAATGGCAACTGGCCCTATCACTCCCTGGCATATAAAAGGAGAAGAAATGGAAGCAGTGACAGACTTTACCTTCTTGGGATCTAAGATCACTGCAGATGGTGATTGCAGCCATAGATGATTAATTATTAGGGAACATAATAAAAAGTAGAGACATCACCCTGCCAACAAAAGTCTGCATAGTCAAAGCAATTGTATTCCCAGTAGTAATGTATGGTTGTGAGAGCAGGACCATAAGGAAGGCTGAGCACAGAATAGACACCTTTGAAATGTGGTGCTGGAGGAGAATTTTGAGAGTTCCCTGGACTACAAGGAGAACAAATAAGTCAATCCTGGAGGAAATCAACCTTGACTGCTCCTTGGAAGGACACATATTGAAGATGAAGCTCAAGCACTTTGAACACCAAATAAAAAGAGAGGGCTCACTCAATAGGGCCTTAATGCTAGATCAAAGACCAAAGAAGAAGGGGACGGCAGAGGATGAGATGGCTAGATGGCATTGTTGATGCAATGGGCATAAAGCTGTGTGGGCTGCCGAGGATGGTTGAGGATGGGGTGCCTGGCATGCAGTGGTCCATGCAGTCCCCAGGGTCAGACTCAACTATACGACTAAATAATAAAATGTGAAGTTTCCATGACCATGCTGATCCTGGTTAAGACCTCATGTCAGAATAACTTCTCTATTGAGTAACTAAGGATGGAACAGCTGGCTTCATAATTTCTGCAATCAGTGCACATTAAACATCCATATGTTCTCCATAAAAAGTAGGAGGTGGAGAAAAGTGCAGCAACACTTCACCCTAAAAACTATGTGCCTCCAGGGGGGAGTACTGAGGGAGATGAATATGACCACTTTCTGTTCCTGCCTTTTCTCGTCTAATATGCCTTTTCTTTATCAGCAGACTGGTATTGGCAGGCTGATTACATTTCCTTCCTATTCCCTTGTTTTTCTTGCCCCCCCCCCCAACATGTAGCTGCTGGTAATGTTTTAAATTCTCTTTCTGTAGCAATAAAGTATAATAAATGGGACCGCAGTGGCTCAAGTAGTTAAGGCACTGACTGGGAAGTGGAAGGTCAGCAGTTCAAAACCCAAGTACTGCATGACAGAATGAATGCCCATCTTTGTCCCAGTTCCTGCCAACCTAGCAGTTCAAAAGCAAGAAACTGCAAGTAGATAAGTAGGGACCACTTCGGTGGGAAGGTAAACAGCGTCCCATGCACTTCGGTGTCTAGGCATGCCTGCCACATGCCCATGGAAACATCTGAAAACACAGACAGCGCTGGCTCTTTGGCTATAAACAGAGATAAGTACTGAACCCTAGAGACTGATATGACTGGCTATCAAGCAAGGGTGATCTTTATTATAATAAATGTTCTTCTTTTTCACTAAATTACTGATGCTTCTTAAGCAAATGCTACATTCTCATGCCCATTACATGTACAAATGATTATATTTTTCTTGCTTCATTATCAGCGTCAACTCCCCATGATGTAGTCACAAAAGCAACTTGTTTCAAGAACCCCAAAGTCTTGAACACTAGGGAAATGCTGTTGCAGTGGTAAGCAGAAGTAGCCAAGCACAGAGTATAGTGTATCACTTGAATTTCAGGCCAATACAAGGGCCTTTGTATGAACTATTGCCATCTCCCAGAGTAGATAAAAATACATAATGATGTAAGCCTTTTCCCATTCTCAGGTAACTTACAACTCACTTTGGGTTTTAATTCACAGGCAAACTTGTTATCTGACCCTCCAGCAAACATCACTGGTAAATGGATAGGTTGTTTGGAGATATTTTTCACCATCTCCCAACAGCAGTAGCATCAAATCTTTAACAAGATTTATCACAATAGAATGTGATGAATACATTTTAAAAGGTCATGAAAACAAGAAGTTTTATTGCCTTCCCTTACTGCTAGTTCTTCCACCAATTCTTTGATCTCTGCAGGGCAACTTTACTCAATATTTCTGCTTTTCTTTCTTTTTAATTGCAGAAGCATGCAAGAGATGTGAAGATCCCATAAAATGCAGATGCTGTTGAATTTGCACAGTTCCATGTGGTTCAAGTATTCAGCATGTCAAACACACATTTCAGAGGCCAACTGAAGTCTATAGAGATTTCACTGGGTGCATGTCTTCATGAGTCAAATGCAAACAGCATTATCATGAAAAAATGAGATCTGTATTGAAAAGTACTCAAGTATTTTAAGCAGTTAAAGAGTGACTAAAAAAAGGGGGTATACTATGTTTTTTTCCTCACATCCTGGTCTTCTATAGGAACGCATTAGAAGTTAAACAAGACCAGAGGAAATGCAACTGGTTTCTGTACTGTCCAACCTGCCATCCAGCTCTGCCCTATGCTATCACAATGACCAAAATAGAGAGCTTCTGGTATTGTTACTCCTTCATGTACAATAACATTGACTCTTGCCCATTCTTGCCTTTTACTTCTCACACTCCAACCACAACCTCACAAACCTTTCATATAACAGTAATTATCCTTGGAGATGTTTTTATATTATGACTGTAAAAAATTATCACAAAACTACCAGTATATGTTTTGGATGTCTCTGGTTATACTGACATATCAAAACAGCCAGTTGAGAAATTGCTCTTTCACAACATTTCTTATCTGTAGAAATATTTCTTGTTGAGATGTCTGCAATTTATCCTGTGGAAAATTTGTGGTCCCCCCCCCCCCCCCGTGAAGCAAAGCACACACAAATAGAAGCCACTGAAGGACTGGATAATTGATTTTTTAAAAAACCATGAACAAACCATCTGATGTTTCTGAGTTTTAAAAGCTTATTTAACAAGGTAACAATTATTGCCATTTTTGCTTAATTGAAGAAAATCATTATTGCAATTTTCCTTTTGCAAAAAAATAATAATATCCCTCTTCAAGTGATCTAGCAGCACATGGAAAGTATGTGCAAAGAAGGAACAAGAATGTAGCCTTGCTTGCCTCTGTTATTGCTTTCAACACAAGTTGACTTCTTGAAGAGAAAAGAGCCTGATATATCCATGTAGACTCTCCTAGTGAATGAGATTTTTTCATGTTCTGTTCATATGGAAAGCCTACACAAATACAACAGCCTTCTTCCAATTGTCACTTTCACATTGAAAGACTAACAGAGGGAGATGAGTTACCTTCTTTCCTTTGCAGCATCAGGGCTATCAAAGTAAGGAGGACAATGTAGTGATTCCTGCTTCTTTCACGTGAGAATAAAAACAGGTAAAATGAACATGCCTTCCAAAATATTTATTTATTTATTTGCATTCGTATTGCCAACCACTCGGCAAGCGACTCTGGGCAGCTAACAGAAATCAGACATCACCCAGATAAAAATTACTGAAAAATACCAAATCCTAGAAGCTCTAGTCCCACAGCTCAAATACAGATTAATTGGCACATCTCTGGACTATGTGCAAAGTGAAAGAGCCTTTCTTTTCTTGACTTGTTAAATCAATAATATGATTATTTAAAAGGGACATTTGTGGATGATTTTGAATCAACATTAAACAATCTATCCCTACTAAACAACTTTAAAAATTTGTGTCAGCTATTCACATAATGGATGGGGAGGCTTTTCCTTTGAAAAATAAAAAGGAGACATTTTCAGTTCATGCCACATCAGCAGCAATAAGAAATAGACTGGAACCAGATGGTAAAGGGGAATATTTCACTGCTTGTGTATAACATTGTACCTCAAAAAATTTTTAAATTTACCTGTATAAGTCTCCACTGTAAAATATTCAATTATCTTAAATGGCATTATAATTAATGATGATGAAGAGTATTTCCAAGGACACCTTGACATTAGTTGCAGTAAATGAACTATGGCCAGTATCCTGTTCAATTTTACCATGCTCATCAAGGACAAATGTGGAAGTAATGGGGTCATACAATGAGGTCTAGGCACATGCAGCTTCTAATGAAACAAACTGTGGAAACATTTGGAGGGGCCTGGGAGTCACACATTTCTACATTGGTGCCACTGCTTCTGCATTTGTAATTATGCACATGATAAATTCAACAGGATACTGATTTTCTCTCTAAAGTTCAAATTATATAAACAAGTTGCTCAGAGTTCCTTTAACAATACATTACAGAGTTGGAAGGGACCCTCTGGATTATCGACTCCAGCCTGTTAAGGAGGCTACAGTGGGGAATTAAGCTCCCATCCACTGGCTCCACAAGCAGGTACTTAAACCACTCAGCTATCCAACAAGCATTAAAAATGTATTTGATGCAACCATTTTAAAGTGTGAAAAGTAAAAGCTGTTAATAAAGCAATCAAGGTACACACAGCTGACAGCATGAATTGTCGGAGCTGTCTCAACTGTGTTCTACTTGAGTGTCCACCCTCCACATAAATTGTACTTAGATCATAATTGCAGTATCCTTTCCATGATAAGTAGTCAATATTATACTAGACTTGATTAATGGTGAAACTTGATGTCTATAGACTAAATATCAAGAATGAATTGTACTAAGAATGTATTAAAAGCCAGCTACAAAAGAACTGACTAATTTGAATCAATATATGAACTCCAGCTTGTTCTACATTGTGTGGTCTTTACCCTCATTGTCCCTTCATGTTGCCAATTCACGATGCTGAAATAACAGTAGAAGCCAAAAGCATTGGAATTTTTAATCTAAAACAGTCAAGTTTCCTTGGTTTTCCTTTAATTTCCCATTTCCTGCTCATTGCCAGCTTTCCATTTTTATTTCTTCTGTTCCTCATAGCATTCCTAGCTTGTGGAACCCCAGTCCAAAGGCTGTTCTGTAAAGTAACCTTTGTCCCTAGGGTGGCCAGATGTTCTTCTTTAGTGAGGACAGTCCTTCATTTTGGAGAGTTGTCTGCCTTTTTGGTGGTTGTAATGGTCACTCTCTTTCCTCTCAGTGAGTTCCCCTGAACAAAGAGGGAGAGACTTAATGCTGAATGTATCAAATCAGGCCTTGCTTCTTTTTGGAGTAAAATGGTTTGGGAAGGGGGCATTTTGTAAGAAAAGATGCAAACTGCACATACTGCTTAATGACTGATGGATGGCTGGGATTATATAACAGAGCATGTCAATTCTGTATGAACTTTCAGATGTGAAGTCAGTCCTGGGAGTGGACATTATGAAAGCATTGTTCAGGTCATTCCTCTGAAAAAGCTAATTATAGATATTATTGCTCAACTAGATATTTAAACTAAAGTATAGTAACCTTAGTTTATTTTCTCTCTATGGATATATTTTCAGCAAGCACAAGGCATTTTAGAGAAATAGTAAACACTATGACTTAGCTATTTAATTTATGTCCCATCTGTAGCTCAATGCTGTGTCACAAGAGGTTACCAAGTCATAATCGTGTATGTCTCATTATGATATAAGTATACATTTGTTCAAACCAGTATGAGTACATTTAATGTAAAAACTGCCTCCTTTCCCCCCTGAAAAATGTCCTCCTTTTTGGTATTCCTTGACCTCTCTCTCATCTTTGGCCCAGGGCAGTGGTAACACTATACGATTTTTCAATTTGCTTCTATCTAGAATGTCAGCATTAAAACAGTTTTGCTTCTTGGTCAGTTGGAATATTTATGACCATTCTGAATTATCAAATGGTTCTTTAAGCTGGGCAGCAGCGTTTTGACAGCTGGCAATACAATTCACGTGGGGGGGGGGGGCGCACAGAAAGAGCATCCTCAAAGATTGTGTATTTTTGAACCATAATCAGGCATACCCTGGTAACGGCAACCTTGTGTTGCTGGCTAATCTTTCTCACACTAGGTCAGGTGAAAGGAACTGTAGAATGAACTCACCTAAAGGTGCCTTCATTTTGGCAATTTCATGTCTGGCCTAGATACAGTAGAAGAAGAAGAAATACAATTCAGGCAAATATTTCGGCAAATATCATATTTGAATCACAACTGCACATATGAGGATTACAACTAAGATCTGAAGTATGAGTAAAGGAGGTCACTTTCCCCCCATCTTAAATAAATAATTTGATTTATCAAGCAAAAAGTGAGTGAACGGGCTGTTGGGGCAAGGACTCAAAAACATTGTTGATATTATTATAGACTGAAGTATTTGGTCATTATTAAATTATTTATCATAGGATTGGTAACAAATTTTAAAAAGACCAAAGTGAAATATTTTTGACCCTGACCAATCAAAATTCAGCAAGGAGTAAGGAAATATTTGGCCTAGAATTGTTCTGGATCATTCCAGATTGTGCAAGTTCCACAGAGAGTCTTACAGAGTCTTACAGACTCTAAAAGTACAGCAGTGATGAAATGTATGCAATCTTTCTCATTGTCCAAATGCTCTAGTTGTGGATGTAAACAATAACAAGAAGATACAAGTGAGTATGATGGTTCTGTGGTGGGTTTTATTTTGTGTCCAATTTAAGTTGTGGAGGTCTAAGTAAATGCAAATATTTCAAGATATTGATGAGCACTGGCTACTGGCTACTTGAGCACATCCTGATGGGATGTATTGTATTTTTCCTACCAAATTAGCTGTGGTGGTGACATAAAATCCCACAAACTTTATTTGAAAATAAGATTCCTAGGGGTAACCTGCCTTTTTTTTTTTAAATTGTTTTTGGTTGCCACCAAGAAATGTGGTTCTGGTTAGAGCAAGGTGTGTACCCCAAAACACTTCACTTAAATAAAAGATTGTTCATTTTTCCATGTCAAGACGGATTCAGTCCTGGTGTAGAGAACTGCAGTACCTTGTGGTTCAATAAAGTCTACCAACTCCCAGATATTAGCAGTTAGCAGTTACACTTATATATCACCCCATAGTGCTTAGTGCACTCTCTGGGCAGTTCAATGAGGAATTAGCATTTCCCCCCAATATTCTGGGTACTCAGAAGGGTGGAAGGCTGTGTCAACCTTGAATCCTGGTCAGGATCGAAGACACAATGTTCTGGCTGCAGTACAACAGTTTTTAACCACTGTGTGCATTGCTGATTTAGGGGAACTAAATACAATTTGTCAATAGCAACTAGATTACAATAAAATAACCAGATAATGTTTGCCCATTAAACAGAATAACCAGTTTTGCCCATTTCAGCTTTGTATTGCCAAAGACAGTTTATGGTATGGGCACAACCATCATATTCAGAAAGTTCATTTCTGAATCTTTATGACTGTTTCATAGTCCTATGATCACCTTGTCAATTTAATTTGTGCTTCTGCAGCAGCTAAAAGGGGAAAAAAGTATTTATTCCAGCTTAGTTGGTGAAACCATATTTTTTCCTCAAGAATGAGTAAGCTTTTACTCAAAATCAATTCAGTTCCTAAGTGCAAACGATTCACCGTGTGCTCACCTCATCTTCTTTGTTCTTGTCAGAAGCAATCTAGTGGTGCTTCCAGACTGGAAGGATCAGCCAACAGGGTGCTATCACTGCACAGTTTAATCATGAGCCATTAGTGTTAAGTCAAAGGCAGTAAAGGAGACAGGAAAACTTTCCAGGTTTGGCAGTACTGATGACTAGTATTTGCTATTTGAAATTAAATGGACACAAAGGCAGGAATGAAGTATTTAAATTTGAAACATTTTTTGTTAAAAAAAAGACGCTAGAAGTGTGTGGACTGATAACATGAGCCATTTGCTTTATAAACTACATTCTGGTTTAGAAGCTACACATATATGTCATTTGATCTCTGTCTTTAGGAAGAATCCAATCCATCCCTGCAGCAGAACAAACTGGTGTAAACACTCAGGTAGTCAGTCACTGTGATTCTTTTGTTGTTATTGCTTTTCTTTTGCTTTCATTAGGAAAACAGATATACTTTATGCTGGAGAAAATATCTACTCTAATCTACAATCATTTTACCAAAAATTCCCAACAGTAACATCCCATTTTATTTGCATTGTTTTTCCTCCAGGGCAAAATTTATAACCTGTTTCAGTGTCATTATTTCTTTTGGAAGTGGCTTCTTTAGTACATTTTTCTTCTTCTTTTATTGTTTCATCTGTTATGAGGAATTAGTCACAAAGGCAATCACATCTAACTGGAGATCATGCAAAAGATGAGTAGCCAATAATGTGCCTAAACACTATTCTAAGCAGGTCAAAAGTTTCTCTTCAGGTGGTTCATCACAGATTGTCACAAAGGAGAACTGGGCTTACATGGGTTTGCATCATAATGCATTTTAGAATGCTAAGTAAGTGAAAAAATTACTTTTCCTCAGAAGATCTCAACAATTCTTGTGGGGGGGATCTGTAGAAAATGTACATACTTCAGTATTAGAGCTTCTCTGGAGTTTATCTTCCACAGCTTTTGTGCATGTGCTAATTAAACTAAGGCTTCTGAAGCTTAATTGAACTTTCTGGGGAGCACTATGGTGATAAACTCCACTTAGAATGAAACAAAACCTCTTTTTCCCTGGCAAAACACACACACACATACACACACACAGAGAGAGAGAGAGAATGTCACCTAGATAGCCTTGAATATAATTGGCCCAATTCTTGCATTGTATGAATGGCAGGAAAAATCTAATGTTACCAGTGAGACCTAATGATCCTTCTGGATAAGTCCTCAGATATGGTTTCAGGATTGTGTTACCAGCCGCAAGTGATCTGAGGCCAATAAAATGGCAGCAAATGAGGACATTGGAAGGAAGTAAACACACTGTATTTAATGGCATTTCATTTTTGGCATTGCAAAAAGAAGACACTTGTGTATCTACTTTGATACACAATGTTATTTTTAAAATGCTTGCCTGAAACTTTTTCTGATCCACTTCAACATCAGAAGCATCAGAAGAAAGGTTGCTTCATTATCGTTAAAGTAGTCTTATTACTGACTCTATCCAATACTGAATAAACATGGTTAAGATAATGCAAAGGCAATATATGAGGTTGTAATCTTCAAGAAAGGGCTGTGGTGGCTTAGTGGTTAAGACACTGAGCTTGATGACCACATGGCTGGCAGGTCAGTAGTTTGAGACGCAAGCACTACACAATGGAATGAACTCCTGTTGTACCAGCTTCTGGCAACCTAGCAATTTGAAAGTAAGAAATTGCAAGTAGATAAATAGGCACCACTTTGGTGAGAAAGGTAATAATGTTCCATTTATCCTGGTGTCTAGTCTTGCCTGTCACATGAACACAAAAACAGATGCAGACAGCACTGGCTCTTTGGCTGTAAACAGAGATGAACACTGATCCCCTAGAGTTGGATACAACCAGTGGTGGGCTCCAAAAATTTTTACTACCACACTGTTGGTGTGGTATGGTGGGCGTGGCCTGGGGAAAAACCCCTGCATTGCGCCCAAATTAGGACTACTTTTTTTTTCCAAAACATGGATGGGAGGGGCCAGCCAGAATTTCTGCTACCGGTTCTGGCTATCTGGTGCAAACCTGCTGGTGCCCACCACTGGATACAACTGGCTTTCGAGCAAGGGAAACCTTTACTATTCTTCAAGATATTAGCCCTAATGAATGGTGGTGAATGAGCCTTGAATCTAGTAGTTGCCTAGTACCTCCCAGGATCTACCTCAAGACTCATCAATGACAAAATACTTGGACCTTATATTTCATGGCATAGCAATTAAATGTGTCTGTTTGTTAAGCGTATCTATATCCAATCAGTTTTTTGTATGTCTATATTTTTTCCAACTTGTACAAGGCTAGCAAAGCATCTCACTAAGAAGAAAATCAAATACCGAACCAAACATTGAAGTGTCAGTAACTGCCAGAATGGCCTATGCTGGGTGCTCCTTCTCATTCTGGAACTTCTCATCACAGGGCATCTGGTGTAAACAACTGGTGCTTCCCCAAGTGACTTCTGGTCACCTAGCCAAACAAAGACAGGTCCTACTGGTATTCAGCAGTTGATGCTTTCCTCTGATAGTCTCTAGTGACCTTTGGCCAGTGTCCAAGCAGCAGTTTATGCATTGGGTACAGAGGAGAACATTGATGATTCCTGCACTAAACCTCCTAAAATTATAGATTATCTTCATGCATTGGGTACAGAGGAGAACATTGATGATTCCTGCACTAAACCTCCTAAAATTATAGATTATCTTCAAGAGTGCCCATAGGGATTTTCCTGGAGTCAGGATATGTTAGAATAATTTATCCACATAAAATACACCCATCCAAAACAACATAGCTGCATGCGTACCTTGAAAATATTAAAAACATGGAGGATGGGGAAAAGTAACCTATTCTTACCAGGTACCCATGGTTTACTTGGGTTCTGAAATCCCCCCCTCCCTCCAGTATAAATCTTTACAAAGAAGCAACTACTATTCAAGTTAGACTGGATTGAGAAATGTAGATGAAAAAATATATGTGCTGGAAGTAAGGAATGTCTATTGCCCCATCCGTGGTTCTATTTTCTGAGTTTAGATTAGGCTTTCTAAAAATGATCAGAATACCTGAGTGTTTCTGAATTCAGCATGGGTGTTTGTTTTCATGCTTTCTTAGGCTTCCAGAGAAATCTTTGACAAGCTCTTTATGTCGAAAGAAATTTAAAGCCCTTTTGAAATTCCCTGAGCTGCTAAAAGATCTCATCAAAAGATACTGGTGTTATATCTAGAAGAGTTTGAGGAATTATGCCTTAAAGTTTTGCGGAGATCTCAGCTTCTTTTACTTTTTCTTTTATTATCAAACAGAGCTCTGGCTTGTCTACCTTTGGGCTAGGCAATTTTAGAGACACTGGCAGTTCACTGGGAAAATATACATGCATTTTCCCAGTACAGAAAAGGAGTATAATCTATACTCTATAACCTTCATGACATGCTGCATTCAAAATAGGACTGGGATATACATTAATACCCCGGATAACGATTGCATCGGATAACGCTAGAATCCGATAACGATGCAAGTTTTTTGGAAAAAACTTGCATCGGATAATGATTCTGGATAATGATTCTTAGTGTTATCCGAGGCAATGGTCTGCGGGTGTGGGGTGGTTTGGGTAGAACTACCCAATCCACCCCCCACCCGCAGTGGTCTCTGCGACTGCAGTAGGGTCGGGAAGAGTCTCTAGAGAACCAATCACGTCTCTCTCTTTTCCCTTCCTTGTAGTTTAAATACAGGGAGGGAAAGAGACACAAGCAGTCTCTCTCTCCCTGTAGTTTAAATACAGGGAGGAAAAGAGTAAGACGTGATCGTGATCATGTCTTACTCTTTTCCTCTCTGTATTTAAACTACAGGGAGAGAGAGACTGCTTGTGTATCTTTCTTTCCCTCCCTGTATTTAAACTACAGGGAGGGGGAAAGAGAGAGATGTAATTGGTTCTCTAGAGACCCAATCACGTCTCTCTCTTTCCCCCTCCCTGTAGTTTAAAGACAGGGAGGGAAAGAGACACAAGCAGTCTCTGCGACTGCAGTAGGGTTGGGGAAAGGCGCACCTTTCCCTGACCCTACTGCAGTCGCAGAGACCACTATGGGTGGGGGGTGGCTTTAAAGGCAGGGAGGAAAAGAAAGAGACCTGATCGGGTCTCTTTCTTTCCCTGCCTGCCTTTAAAGCGGTTTGTCCCAGAAGTCAGGGCTTTTTTTTTAAGCGTTGTTCGATGCACGCATCGGACTACGTTAAAAATTGGATAATGTCATGACTTGTGGAACCAAGTCATAACGTTATCCGGGGTATTACTGTAATAGATATTAAAAAGGAATTGGGGTAACTGTCAGATGGCTTCTCGGTTTCCTTCTTATTTCAAAGGAAAGAGACATGTCAATAACTCATGACACATAGCAAATGTTTAAGCCACTCTTTGCTCAATTGTGCTCTGCCTCTATTCCATTTTTTTCCATGGCCCGAGGCAATGGGCTGGGGTGGGGCCATTCAAGATTTCTCTCCACCCAGCCCCCATTTCCCAGCCCAGAGCCTTCCTGGGACCTCCTCACAGGCCTCGCTGTGGAAGGCCAGCTCTGCTGAAGAAGGGGGAGGCAAGATGTACTGCTGGCCTCCCTTACCACAACGTCCTCCTCCCACAATTGCCCCACATTAGATGGACGCATGCAGGAGTCTCACAAAGGAGGCAGGAGCTAATGGGGATGGGGAAGGCATGCAGCTCTGGAAAGGCAGGCAGGCAGGCAAGTGAGGGTAATCCTTCCCAGGTGGGGGATCACTTTCCTTGGGGGAGGAGGAAGAAACCCACCTTCTGCCCCCCAAGGGAAAATGAAGCCATGGCTGCCCCCTCACCTTCCCCTCTCTGGGGCTGTGGGGAGTGGTAGAAAAGGGGCTTTCCCTCACCACCCCAAAGGCAGTCCTCCTCCCCACCTCTGGCTGCTGGTGCTGTGGCTGTCGCCCAATGGGTCTTTCTCTTCCCCCAAGACCATGGCAGGGGGCGGGGCTGGTTGATGCATGGCAATACCTGCCCCATGGAAACAGTGTCCCGCCGCCTGAAGGTTACAGCTTGGGGGGATGCTGTGGTGGAAATCTTGCACCGGACATAATTCTGCCCACCTCTAGGGGGTGCCAGTCACTGTGGCGTACCAGGATTTAGCCCGGTGTCCCAAATGGCCACCATGGGCCTAGAAAAGAGTTGTCACTATGAGCACCATTGTCGGATAATGATATTTTCAAAGTACACAAATGCACACAAATGCACAAAGTATTTGAGTTGTTCTTGAATAGTCACAGATTGTTCCAAGATATATCATCTCCTTTTTACAGGATGTTGTGAAAGGATAGGTTGAGGAGAAGGCATTGATTATACTGGCATTGCCTACTTGCTAGTAGTAACTGACAGGACCTCTAACATCAACATTCCTCATACACAGGTGCTGATAATCCTTTAAAACACTCCATGTGATATGTTTATTTAATCAATGCATTTATCTATCTATCTATCTATCTATCTATCTATCTATCTATCTATCTATCTATCTATCTATCTATCTATCTATCTATTTATTTATTTATTTTAAAAAAAACTATGTCACTTGACGGACCCTGAGTAGGTTGAGGCTTGGAGTTCCTAAATGGAAGATCAACATGCTCAAGTGGGGACTTGCTGGTGGACATCAACACACTATGTGAATGCGGAAAGATACAGAATCCAGTTTATATGCTGGTCTGCCAATTACTACTGGAAATATGTACCAATGAGGATTTAATTTTGTCCAATGACAAACCCAGAAAGGTGGTCTCATTCTGGCAGTTTAAAGTTTGATCTGGCCAAGAAAAAGGAATAATAATAATATTGGCAAATAGGTCACTTGGGGTGGCAGACTACCATAGTTAAAACAATAATAAACCATAAAATTGAGACTAAGGAACACAATAAGAATAACAACAGGTTAATTTATGCAAATCTGAAATATAAAATATAAGTCAGGCCAAATATGAACCAACTAGATAAAATATCACAGGTATCAAGATGAAGATGGGAGAATATTTTGAAATGCTTTCCTGTATTGGTTGGCCTTGATGGGTTTGGAGGGAGGGAAACAGGTGAATGTAATTTGGCACGGCATTCCAAATTGTTAAAGGCATATTTGCAGTTCCTAGCACAACCTTCTAGCTCTCCCTCAGGTTGGGATATCATATCCCCAGTGCCTAAGGAGAGTGGGTAATATTGACTGAATTTTGTCATAGGAGCTACTCTGTCAGCTTTTGAGGTCCTAAATTGTGTAGGGCTTTGTATGTTACAGTAATACTTGGTTCCAGAAGTCATGACGTTATCCAACTTTTAGCGTTGTCCAATGCATGCATCGAACAATACTAAAAAAAAGAACTTACTTCAGGGACAAACCGCTTTAAAGGCAGGCAGGGAAAGAAAGAGACCTCCCTGCCTTTAAAGCTGCCCCCCACCAACAGCGGTCTCTGCGACTGCAGTAGGATTGGGAAAAGCACCCACCTTTTCCCCGACCCTACTGCAGTTGCAGAGACTCCTTGTCTCTTTATTTCCCACCCTGTATGTAAAGTACAGGGAGGGGGAAAGAGAGAGATGTGATTGGTTCTCTAGAGAACCAATCACGTGTCTCTATTTTCCCCTTCCCTGTAGTTTAAATACATGGAGGGAAAGAAAGAAACAAGCAGTCTCTGCAACTGCAGTAGGTTCGGGGGAAAAGGCGGAAGCTTTTCCCCGACCCTACTGCAGTCGCAGAGACTGCTGCGGGTGGGGGGTGGATTGGGTAGTTCTACCCAAACCACCCCACACCCGCAGACCATTGCATCGGATAACGCTAAGAATCATTATCCAGAATTGTTATCTGATGCAAGTTTTTTCCAAAAAACTTGTATCGTTACCCGATTCTAGCGTTATCTGATGCAATTGTTATCCGGGGTATTACTGTATAATTAATACCTTGAGTCAGGCATGGATACCTACAGGCAACCATTGTAAGAGGGCCAGGACTGGTGAGATGACTGAACTTTCAGCACCCCACCAACAGCCTGCACACTGCATCCTGTACCTGCTGCAGCTTCTGTGCCAACTCCAACGTAGTCCAACATAGACAGCATTGTGGACTGAACTAATGCCATCAAAGACCTTGCATCAAGGAATGGGTGCAGCTGAGCAATCTGCCTGAGATGAAAAAAGGCAGACTTGGCCTTGGCGGATATCTAAGGAGAGAGCTAAGTCCAAGATAATGTCTGGATCCTGAACCTGATCCTTTAAGACTAGGAAAATTTGCACCCAACCTATCAGCAGGACCACCCAACAGCAGGTTATCCATCTTGTGAAGATAAAGCTTCATCCTGTTAGAACTCATCCAGTCCATTATGGTGGCCAAACAGCAATCTGGACATCCTCCTCTGCTTAAGATGTTAAGGAGAAATAGAGCTGCATATTATCAGCATACTGAGAACAATGCATCCCAAATCTCCATATGACTTACCCAAACAGCTTCATGTACATTTTAAAAAGCATTGGGGAGATGATCAATCCCTGAATAATATCTCCAAGTGTGTCTGCAGCTCATCACAAGATCATTGCCATTTTCATTTTTGCCACTGCCATCATCTCTATATCATGCACCTGAAAAATACATAACTTCGCTATCTGATATGTTCACAGCTGAAGCAGCGTTTTGAACAAAAAAACCCCTACACTATACTAGCTCTCATGAAACCAGTTAGAGTAGGATGTAGGATCAGATGGCTGGAAAAATTGTGTCTGATTGCATCATAAAGGATGATTTTGCAGCCTTCCTTAAAGTGATCCATCTGTCTGCAGAGGAATTTCTTTACTTCATCACCAAAACGTAGGAGCCCTACAGCTGAACCAAAAAGGTCCAGTTTGGGCACCAATCAGGGTTGGGCTGAAGCACATTTCTCCAAACATTGTGTGATTGTCAGGTAACTGATTGCAGCAAAACACTGTGCAAACTGTTTCCCTGTGTAATCCCACCCTTACGCCGACAAAAAACAAAACTGTAAGCATGTTAATATAGGAATCTGTCATTGGCTTGATATAAAATATAAAACTTACCCAGGTCAGGGCAAAGCAATCATTTACAAAGCCTAATCTGTAAATATGGAGGCAATAGAACTACATCATGTAAACAACCTTCTTGTTAGTCAAGGGTTAGGTCCACTTTCCTGGTTACTCTGAGGACAATGCCTACCTTTGAGCCTGACATTTCAGAAGCAGTCATCTCTGGAGAAGCACAGAGAGGAGCATTGCATCTTCCAGAGTGACAAGTCCCTGTCCAGACCTGCCATCACCTGAGTTGAATGCTTTATTGTACCTGGTGGAACAAACTGACCTGAGACTGAACCTTGTAGGTGAGGAGGGTTGTTAAGAATGCTACTCTGGAAAGCATGCACAACTGAGTGTGAGGAGCAATGTGCAACCCTTTGCTTCTCTGTTGTATGTCAGTTGGAATTTAGAAAATAGCCTATTTTGCAAGCAGGAGGTCTCAGGTTCAAATCCTCACATCTCCGTGTAGGGCTTGCAAAGTTTGAAACCTGGGAGATCCATTGCCATTCATGTTTGGCAATGCTGGCCTTGATGAATGAATTGTCTGATTCTGCAGGAGGCAGGTTCACATGTATTCTGACTACTGATTTCATTCTGAGAGCTGACTTCAAAATAGAGGCGGTGGGCAGCCAAATTCTTTGTGGCGTCTTCAGTGTATTACTGAAATTCTATATGGAGTGTCTGGAAGATCACAATGTGTATATGGTATTTTACTCCCCAGACACTCTATTTTAGTATCTACAGTTTTTTCTTTGTGAATGAGAGAGGATGAGCAACTTCTGGCAATAAAATGAGGAAAGTATGGTGTGTGGTATCATGTGGCAGAGCACATTTATAGCACACAAGTTTTCTTTTTTAAAGGCAGCAGTTTCAAAAGGCCAAACAACGGGAAAATGTTTTTTTCCTCCCCTCTCAGGTGAACATCAAGAAGTATGTAGATGAAACCTTCATCTTTCCAGAAAGTTGTCAAAGAATGTTACTCTAATTTGACAGGCAGTAGTACAAAGGATGACAGCTGCTTTGAAGATATCTCCGAAAAGTAATGAAAGCTCTCTGCATTGTTTTATCAAAACACTGAAACAATTCAAGTGCTGCATAAACTAGCATAATTCCCCCATACTGTTATCTTGGCCAGGAGCTCACTCTTTATAATTATAATCGTATATTTTAAAAACAAGGTCTTGTCCCACTAATTGCTACTAAAAGAAGCTGACATTTGATGAAAATAAAACTTAAACAGATAGTTTTAAATAATTTTTTAAAAGTCAATGACAACTGTTGTTCTTAGGCCATTCTTATATCTGGCCTCAGGTTATAAAGAAAATATAAAATAGTTTAATTTGTGTAAAGTAAATTGAAGCATAAAATATTATTTAAATGAGAGCTGGAATTACACTTGAGAGAAAACTGATCAATATTCGGAGCCAGTAAGGAGTTTTCCCAGATCACATTGCTTTATGATTAGTTGACTGGATGATGTATTTGCCTGTATTGTACAGATCTGAGATTAACCTTTTTCTTCTTCCTAAATGAGATTTCCTCAGAGATACATCCATTAGCAATTATGCTTGAAAATTAAGTCTGTCTTTGCTTTCCAGTGACCAATCATAGAAAAACCAGCTGAATGCAAGATATGTGAGGAAAAAAATGTGTGTTATAACAGGCCTTTTTCAACACTTAAGGGAATGTTTCTGCATCAAACAAACAAAAATACCAAAAAATCTAATAAATGTATTACAGTTTGATTTTATAGCTGCAATCCTATTGAGGTATAGAATTTTGATGTTTACAGGAGAGTGCCATTGGCCAAATATTCTTGATTGAGGCATCCCTTTTAAAGGCCCATCTCAGGCTTGTACTTAAGACTATTTTGCCAAGCAGAAGGACAGGTGGTGGAGCATTCCATTTCCTTTTGCCCCCTTAGCTACTGTTTTTAGAAAGTTAGGAGTGGGCAGTTTATGGCTTGAATGGGAAGGAAATAACCTGGGAAGAGAGGCTTCTGGATTTCACTAATAGGTCCACAAACATTTTCACCCACAATTGTACAAGCCATGGTTGTGTGTATACAGCTGTCTGCTCAAAGCATATGGCACAAAAGAAAGAACAGCAACTAGGAAGGCAAATCAATTAAGGGTCTAAATAAATGGGATCATGGAAATTTATAATGTTTCCATTTTGTCTGGAAAAGTTTAAAAAATGTTAGGACAAAATGTATTTGTAATTCTCATTCATGTGCTTATTCATGAGGAAAATGTAAATGCCCCAGTTAGAACTTGGTAGTTACTTTTTAAAGTTTTATAATGTTTCTAAGTAGTTGGAGAATCCTGGGACCAGTAGTCTAAAAAAGTAACTTTTCCAGGCTCTGGTGTTTCTCTCTTTTGCCAGTTATGTGGCTTCCAGCTCAGCATTCCTAACCCATTCCTTCAGAAAGCTAAAATATCACCCCAATGGTCTTCTTAGCTTGAGGCCTTCTTGCTTCTTTGCTGTTTAGGACAGTGTTCAAAGTTAACCTCTAACTTCCAAGTAGTTCTCCCAAGTGGCAGAATCTCCCAGGATCCTTTGCATTCAATCTAGCACTCATGGGACCCATTTCTCTCTTTCTTTTTTCAGGGAGGAGAGAATTCAAAAGGAATAAATAGTATCAAGAAGGCTCAGCTGACAG